>OZ010793.1:147696896-149143146 GCA_963932465.1 Maratus speciosus | reverse complement strand
TATTGAAAGAAGACGTAGTTTCTAACTGGAATAACTATTTTCGTTTCTAAGATGGAAGAAATTATTGTAATCGAATTTTTTTTCGACTTCCGGTTTTCGACGGATTTACTAACTTAGGGGGTCAGAGATCCCAAAAAACATGTTTATACAAAATGTCTGTGTGTCCGTGTGTATTTATAGCGATTTTTGTGTCATTTTGAATATTGTACCATCAAAGATAGAAGAAAGTTTTGGGATTGGCACATCCAACTAGTTTTCTGTGACAACTTGGGGACTGAAATGTATGGGATTATTCACTGATTGTAGTCAGAATTTAATGTTTCTCTAAACAAAAGGAATTTCTTTATTTTATTAAGAAACTAGTATGAAATGTGTTTTGCAGCTATGAGTGCGTAGTACATAATATTAAGGTAAATGAGCCTTAGTGCGCCACTAATTTTTAAAGTTTATAAACAAGCCCAAATTGCCTTTTTTGAAAACGACTGGAAGAAATCAGATTGACTAACATCGTTAAATGTTAACATCCTTTAAACTGTTTGGAATAATTGTTTTTTTCTGCTGGTATATTTGTTTATTTTCTAGGGTGTCTTCAAAAACAAATTTTTTGGCAAATTCTTAGAGATTTCATTAAGAGATATGATGTTTCATTAATATTATATTTTATTTTAAATTAAACTACTTTTGATATACTTTATTACATTATAAATAACTAGAAGATAGCCCGTCAGACTGACGTGTTTGCATTTTCAAAAGAATGATATACCATTGCATTAGAGAAAGAATTATAAATAAATTTTATCTTACCTGACTAATAGGGTCAGGTGGGGTAAAATAGTTATGAAAACAGCCCATTTTTCATTGAAACTTAATTTGCAAGAAAGAACTTCACTCACAAAATTTGAAGAACTATTTCACAAAAACATGCAAATTAGTACTAATAATGTTATTTTAAAACATATTGTCAATTAACTTTCATCTTCGTTCATTACATTTAAAAAAAAATCAATAACCTTCAATTTCTTATAAATCAGGGGGAAAAATATTAAGAGTCCTTCACGGATTAAATGCCGATAGCTGGCCCAAAATAATAATTATATAACTTAAATTTTAAAAAGTTTAACTCAGATGAAATCCTGATTTTTTTAAAACATGCATAAAGAAACCTGTAATAAATTTTGAACATTAAAAATGATCTTTTATCACTTAAGTAAATTGCAACTATTAATCGCATTAACAGTTTTTTTTTCTCAAATTCTTTTATTAAATTACAAATTTATTTTCCCTACAAAATGCAAAAATACAAAATTTTATTTGCACTGATATATATATGATTGTACAAAAAGTTTACATATATATATATATAATCAATGGAAAATATTAGTAATTGAAAAATTAACTATGGCTTTAAAAAATAATATTTCTGATTTGGTTTCTATTAACACAAAGCATTTATTCCAACAAATTACTAAATTACAAAAAAAACTACGTTATTACATATATAGACAAATCTTTTAATAATTATGCAATCATATGTAAATCTTATTATCACCAACTTCTTACAACCTGTAGTTCTTCTAATAAATCTTTTCAAAAAACTAATGGAAATGTAATCGTAAATAATCGTAAAATTCAAAGTTATTATAAACTATTAAATATTCTATCTACTAACTTTAATTATCCTTATTTAGTTCTTATTCCCAAATTTCATAAAACTCCAATTAAATTTAGGACTATAACTATTGGTTGCAATACATATAATAATAAAGCCAATAAACTTCCATTAAAAATTCTTAATCAATTATATATACTTACTACAAACAATGATAATACACATTGTATAAAAAATAGCTATCAACTGGTCAATATTTAAAAAAATCTTCATTGTGTATATAGTATAACGACATATGACTTCAAAGATCTTTTAAATAATATAGACTTATTAGATTTACATAATATTATAAATGCATTATTTAAAAAGTATTATAAAAAACTGGAATTACCATCTAATATTGATATCGCTTATTTTAAATTATTAACAAACTTCATTATCTATAATAATTATATATTGCAAGATAACACATTATATTTACAGCACGTCGGTATACCACAAGGTGTTTGTAATCCAGTTTATTATCAGACTTATACTTATATCACTATGAACGTACTTTTACTAATAATAATCCCCATTTATATCGTTATATTGATGACATAATTCTAATTGCCACTGATCAATCTAAAATTTCTCAATTTCCAGTTGATTATCTCACAAATTTGGAATTAACGGAAAACCTCTTATCTAACAATACAATTAACTTCTTAGATCTTAAAATTACAATAAAAGACAACAAAACAATAACTGATTTATATGATAAACGTAAAGAATTTAAATTCAAAGTTAATACATTTACAAATTTTAAATCTTGTCTTCATCATTCTGTATATCGAAATATACTACTTAATCATTTATATAGAATAAAATGTTTATGTTCTTCTCATCTAATTAACAATAATATTAAAAAACTAATTTATGATGCATTAAATCATGGTTTTCCAAAAAAATTCATATATTCATTAATATACAATTAGTACTTACATGATCTTTAAAAAAATAAAAAATTAACACATGCATAAACAAAATTACAAAACAAAAAAAATTATAAAATAAAGAAATATTTATAAAAAATTAAAAATTGTAAAATAATAATAAACAATTACTATAGGATGGTTGGATGGGTAGATGTTAGAGTACGGAGGAGGCTGGAGTTGTCTGGATAATACGCAATGGTTAATTTAAAAAAATGATGGGGCTTTTGTATTATAACTACATTTCTAATACGTATTTTATATGGTTGTTGATTTGATGTTTTATATGTAATTGGTGACATTTTAAAATTTCAATTCATATTAAATTCCAAGAACAACTTATTTAATCAAATTCAATATTAACTTGTTTTTAAATTTTAGTCTACTCAGGATAATATCATATTAATTAATAATATAAGCCATCTTTTTAGTGATTATTATGCATATAAGTTTATTTGATATAACTAAAGTTATACTGTATGTATTAAAATTGGGTAAATAGTTTTTATTATTATTCCTCTATACTTTTTAATATTGTTTTATTTTAAACTTTCTATTCCATGATTAATTATCAGTTTAATGAGTTTGATTGTCACAATCATATTTTTTAGCTTTTTTATGGCTAATATGAAGATAATTCACACACTATATTTGTGATCTTTTGGCTATTGGGAATTTTAGAATCTTACAATCTTCTATAAACATCCATTTTTTTTCCTGTTCATTTTTTATATGTAATAGTACTTATTAAAGTTTTTTATATTTTTATTATATATAATTTATTTTATTTTATAGTATATAGCTATATTCTATATATTATCAATGTTAATTTTTTTTTTTTAATTTCTCAGTGTAGATTAAATGAGTTTGGTAATAGAACATATTGAAAGCATTTTATTAACATTTAATTTATTTAAATTTTTTTGAATAATGATATATAGTATGGTATTATTTTTATACTAGGATTTGTGTAGTAATGCAGTTGATATATTTTAATTTCATTAGCTTTTATTAGGTTCTTTTTTGTGACATTTGAATAATAATAATAATAGTTTTAAAATAAAATAATAGATGGCAGCACCAAAAAATTCTGTATTTTTAAAGCTTCTATTAAAGTAATAATTTTAATTTTTTACACCAGGTGGTATTGAACGCTGCTATTGGCAATATTGTAAAATTGATATTAAACAATTTAATATTGTTTTTAGGTATTTTAAATAATGTAATTATTTTCTATTTATATTATATTAATTGAATTTATCGCGGTATTTGAAAATGAATTAACTGAATCCATAGGTTTTAATTTCTGTGTTAACTTAACTGTTTTATTCACCATAATCTTATCATGCTTTTGGATTCCATGTGCGGGAAGATATTTTGAAAATCAACTGGAAATTTATTCGGTATGTTGTGTAAGATTTCTATTGCTATAAATTAAATATTTAATGGGTTATAGTGCTTTTTCCATTTCATGCCATTTGATAATGTTCTGTTTTCATCTTGAAACTATTTTTTTGGTTATATTGGTTGTTTGGGTACAAGAGAAAAAAAAATTCAGCTTTTAGCTTTTTCTCACAGAAAACAACCGATTTGCTTATATCATTGAATTCTGTACTCTTGAAAACATAATTCAATACATAAGTTTTTCAATTTTTTCGGAATCCATATTCTTCTTTTTTTTCTTCCGTATTAATTCTTGTAATTAAGTATAAGGCACTTTATTTTATACATACAGTTCTATATTATAGGTTTGTGGCATCCATTTTTACTGTCAATTCATTCACAATATTGCGGTTTTTGATGATGGTCGGTAATGTTTAATTAATGGTTATATATATATAGATATATATATTAAACTTTCTGTACGAAAATACCATTGAAAGATAATGAAAATGACCAATAATATTAATACACAAACACCACATAAACCAGATGTTATATAAAAAGTATAATCCCTTGGTATACTGCACGGCATAATATATTCCTGATAATCTTATATTTTATAAGAAATACTATTCATTGTTTTCCTCTTGTCTTCAGAATTCAAAGAATTTCATTTTTTTAGCCAGTGTTTTTCGACAGTAATTTCTGTCTCATTTAACTAAAACTCATTATTCTAAAAATAAAACGCGAAATTAGTAAACTCGGAAAGGTAGTCCCAATCACACCCAACCCTTCCCTATTTAAAACGATACGAAATGAAGCAGAAAGATACGACGAATTACAGACGGCAGGAGTATATAAAATTAAAGCCTCAGATACAGAAAATAAGGAAATTACATACATCGGGATGACCAAGCGAAAAATAAGCGAAAGGTATAAGGAGCATATCTGCGACATAAAATATAATAATCAAGCAACAGCCTTCTCAAGAACAAATTTAAAAAAACCCATAATACCTCAATCAATTAAAATAGAAAAAATAGCTGCATATGATAATCCCCACAACACCCTAATGAGAGAGGCTATCGAGATTAACCTCGAAAGAAAAAATGTATGCAACGATATGGCGCATGCAAATGTTGACTCCCGTTGACTAAAAATGCTGGAAAGAAGGGGAAAGTGAAAAGGGAGAAGGGGAAAAAATGGAAAGAGAGAGATGATAAAAGGTCGAAAATGAAACTGCGAGCCGCCAATTGAAACTGATGAAGTCCAAGAAATGGACGAAAACGTTTTTTCAGAGAAGTGCCAAAGAGTATGGACAATGCAGTATATATTTAATAGCATAGTTTTAACGATATACCGGAATTTATTTCCTTTTTAAGTAAAAAAATGTGTTTTTTTAAAGAAAAGTAAAGAAATGTAAATTATAATTTTCGATTTTAATATGTACAAAACGAAAGATAAAGGATTTTTTAAAATGAAAATTAAGTGTCATGAATCTTTATATATTAATGTAAAACAAATGTGGTAAAAGTGTCTATACTGGTGGCTACTATAATGCCTGAAATATAGGTATAAGAAAATTTAAGTGAATTTCATTTTTTTTTTTTTTTTTTAACTACCGAAAGATGACGCCAACAAAGCATAAAAGTTCACAATGAATGCGATACAAACGAATGTTTACTTATGGAAGGAGAGATTAAGATGACAAACTGAAGTTATCTCAGAATATATACATAATTGAATGTAAGTCATCTCTCAAATGTTAATTTATTTTGAATAATCTATCTAACAATATAACTTTTATGAAGTTTTATTCGAAAAAATAATTTTGAATAAAAATGGCCGAATGGAATACGATAAAGCGAAGTGGGATCCGAATGAGTTCACTCCGGAAGCGTTATACACTTAGCGCTATTATATATATAATTTGTTGGATAAGTCGAAAGCTTAAAAAATCATGCATCAGAAATTTATTAAACCCTCTACTGGAGCATAGAGGAAGGTAACATTTTTCATTTTTTCCGAATATTTTGAAACATTGAATGTTTATTCTGATTTCATGAAGGTTAAAACTAGACTGAAAAAAATATTATATCCTTTGGAATTCACTAACACTTTAATAATAATTAGATAAATGTCCTTAATTGGCCCACTACTTATGCGTTTATCTTAATTTAAAAAAAAATAAAATTCCATTCTTCGGATTCTGAATTTCCCTGTGAAAATATTTGTGAGAGTTTTAAAAGAAAGCATATTTCATTTATTTAGCAAATTTTGCTCAAAATGTAGATTTTATAGTGGGAAATGATTGGCGATTTAAAACTTTTCTTATATCCGTTCCATTTCAAATCATAGTCATTTGTTTATCGATAATCAGTATTAGTCAATGAAATGAATGGGGATGTTATTGACCCTTTTGGTCAGTGGTCATCACAAATGTGATTAGGTCTCTAAAAGTATTCGAGTCTTGGCCCGGAATTTATAGCTTGGTCAATTTTTTAGTAATTTCATTGAAGTATTCTAAATACAACAAAACCAAACTCCTTACTTTGCTTGGAATTACTACAAAATCGGCAAAATAATATGGTAAATAAAAACTTTTTTTGTGAAGTTCATGTTTCTCAGAAAAATGTGAAAAGAGTTTTTTCCTCATCTCTATCTTCCATTTCTCTTCCTTTCCTGCACATCTTTATCTAAAAAATTCATTTCCCAGATAATGCCACTAAATTTTATTTAGATTTTATTATGGCCTATTCTCTCCGCTGACGCATTTATCTATATGATAAGGAAATAAGTTTTTTTTTTGTGTGTGTGTGTGTGTGTGTGTGGACGGTGTTCTGAAAAGACTGCTGCCCGTAGAGCTACAAAATCGGGGAGAAGATATCTCTATACATGTAATTTTGCACTTCGAAGCCCGATTTTGGATTTTTGATTAGATTTTTTAAAATCTAATTTTTTGTGCGATTTTTAGCGATTTTTCATGTTTGAGGCGATTTTCTACATAAATAAAAATAATCAGGTTTCAGTTTTTTAGCCCAATATAGTAAATTTTGGTTTTCTTTTCAATAATGCTTATTTCGTGAAAATGCGCCCTTAATTAATCCAGATAATAATTAAAAACTGATTAAAAGACTCATCAAAAAAGTATTTTTTTTTAGCGGAAACGGCACAAAATGGTGCATGAACCGAACTTGATTTCCAAGTGAAAATGAAAGGTAATGAAATAGCTGACGATGCATTTTTCTATTTTTCAATAATTTGTGAAAATTAAGAAAAACATTTGAGATATTAATTTGAAATCATATATACATATGTAGAAAAATTTTCTGCATCCGAATATCTAATTTTGAAAAAAAAAAAAAAATTAGTTTCCTTAATTTTTGCAAAAAACTGAAGAGCCAATTAAAAAATAATCTAGACAGGGATCGGCATATTCATCAAAAATTGAACTAAAAAGAGTTCGTCTTCCGGTCGACTCCTCCATTTACTTTCTGAAATAATTGCGAACTAATGAGAGAAATTATATAAGGTATAGATTTGAAAATCGTTAAACATATGTGTATGTAGAACTTAAAGGCAAGGGAGAGAGAGGAAAGGACGAGGCATATTGACAATGGATCAAATTAATAAAGAAAACTGAATATGTGTAACCAGTAAATTATTAATAACTTGTCCAATTTTAATCCGATCTCCTTCGTTTTTGGGGCCCTTTCTCCATTTATTTTATCTCCTATTTCTACATTTCAGTTCAGACCCCGCCGCCTACGGAGTCCGAGTGATATATCATTTGACAGCCCTTTGACCACTCTGCCACATTATGAACTTCTCTGTCTTTTTTTTTTTAACTTACTTTTTGAACATGCCCGTTAGTGTTTGGAAAGTCGATTCACTCGAGATTCATTATTATTATTATTATTATTATTATTATTATTATTGTTGTTATTGTTATTGTTGTTGCTGTTGTTATTGTTATTGTTATTGTTATTTAGCGACTGAATGATTACTCATTTTTTATGCAACAATCAAATCCTCATTAGTAAAATGCATAGACCATCGCTCGTTATTACCCAATCATTTGAGTTTCCTAACATTTATGAAGCTTTTGAATAGTGATATTTTTTTTATAATTTTTTTAATAATTTTTAATAACAAGTTCGTTGTTCAAGAAACGCGAAACTTTCTGACACATTTACTAACTCATTTTAAAACGTAAAGGTATTAGATTTACATGCCTAACTCTGGAAGCGATTTGGAATCGAAATGATTTTTCCATTTTTCGATAAATAAATACGAGCGATATTAAAGACTGTTCTCAACTGCTCTGCTCAACAAGCGTAAAATGTTTTGAAACATTTACAAATTCGTTTTTTAACCCTTACCGGCGCGGAGTAATTCTGTTTATAAATTGGTGAAATATTGAATTGACACCGCAATTTATAAACGATTTTATTCGAAAATATGAGCTTGCTTATTTACATGTACATTATAATAGGTTAAATTTTAGTTAAATATTCTTGGTGCCGTTGTCAGTTTTGGAATTAAAATTAGGTGTCCTTTTTTAAAGACACTGCGCCGGAAAGAGTTAACAAAAAGATATAAAATTGGAAGGCCTGACTATGGGAGCGATTTGGAATCGAACTGTGTTTTCCATTTTTTAATAAATAAATTACCTATTGAGTTATAAGCGATTTTGATGGTAATTGCTGAAAATGTATTTTCAATTGTACCATGCGTTTTACAATTTGTTTATTTAGATATCACCTTTCAGCTCATTAAACTGTGTTTTATTATAGTATTTTTTTTATAGTATTCAGAATACTATAAAAGTTTGTTATAGTATTCTGATTAGGTTGAAAGGTGTTTCATAATCTACGTTTAACACGTGATTTTACATTCTTGTTACTTTTTTACATTGACATTTCAAAATGCAAGATGTCTTTTTTGTCAGAACTGTAGGCTTTACTCGCCAAAACTGGCAACCCTCTGACACGTTCTCAAGGGTCTTAGTATCAGGGTCCTTGTTTTATGGGTTCGATAATGGAATTGGGCGACATGCCATTTCACAGCGTGATATTGGATTCCATTCCCTACTGGAGTATTTTTCCAATAATAAAAAAAAAGAAGCCATCGCAAAAATCAAATATCCCAGACGCTGCGCTGCAAAGCACTTCTTGCCCTTCGGTCTGCACTAAATCCGCCCATCTTTTTAAACTTATTCACGAAAACTAACTTGCTGATGACATAAATTTGCGCCTCATGAAACCACAATTGTTCTCTGCCCCTGCTAATGGGATTGCACCTCAAATGGCGTATGTATACAATTGTGTTTTTTTGTTTTGTTAGGAGAGTAAGGAGTAATTGGGTTGCGTGAAAATATATTCCAAGCGCATTCTTTTTTTACGAGTAAGCCGCCATCTTTAATGCTTGCAGAATAGAAGCGGTTGGCAGTTAGCACTGCTTTTGTTTTAGAAGTTAATTATCTTCATCTTCTCTGTAATCAACTAATGTTCAATCTCTTGGGAAAAGTGAGAAAATATTAGTGTTTTCAAATATTTTCTCGCTAAAATTTTCGACTCGCTTTTTTCTGTTGCACTAATTTTATTACCCCTCCTCTTTCATTTCTTGTTATTAAACAATTATTTAACAATGAGGTATTAAGTAATGAGTTAATTTACTATGAATTGAGATTTTTTTTTGCTGTTGTTCTTTAGCAAGTTAAATTACAAAAGCATTTTAAATATATTTTGAGGAGAAAATTCTAAACTTGTGAAACAAGTTTTCGTCAAATATATGATGGTTTAATTAAAGAAGGTAACTAAATGAAGAAAAAGAAATTTAATTTTCTTTGCGTAAATGTATTTTAAACTTTTCATGCGTTTTAATTTTTCGGAGATACTTTAATTAAACAATTTTATAATGAAACGTTTAAGAATAGAAACTTGTTTTAAAATGTTACTGAATATTCCTAAATAATTGTTCTTGGAGAAGAGAAAACTGTTGTGGCATCGATTTTTTTTTTCATAAATTTCTGTTTTAACATAGAAGTTTTAAGTTTCTTTTGAACTGTTCAGGCTATTAAATCTAGAACTAATTCTTCAAATTTTTAATGTAATTATAGGTAAGATATTTAAATGAATTAAGCTAAATGATTTGGAGTTAATGTATTATGATTAAGAACATTTTCTAACTATGCGAAACAAGAAGTTTTGGTTTTACAAAAAATTACCTAATGTTTCCTGATTTAATGGAGATAGTGAATGTGGATAGAGGAATTTTGAACGACATTTACTCTTTGCGGTCGATTACATCAGAAAATTTGCTTTATTGAGATTTTTAAAACGATTTAAGTCAAATTAAGTAATTTTGTCATTTATTTTACAACAAATGTAAAAAAAAAAAATCTCTTTAAGAGACTAATTAGACCGAGAGCTAGCAGGCAATTTGGAGCAAGTACTATAGATAAAAGCTGAAAGTCAGTAGTATAGTATTTCTACTTTACCTCATAATGAAATCCTTGATCTGCCAGCTAGATGGTGGTGGATTCGCAACTTGCAATTGTTTATGCAAAAAGAAAGGTTTTTAATAAAAGCTACAATTTATATACTACATGAAAATATGGGCTTTTTAAAAAAGTATAAGAAATAATTTTCAGACGAATCTGCCGGTACTAAACATGTGGAAGACATCTTTGGAAAAAAAGGTTCTCGATAAAATTTTAAACTTACACTATACTTCCTATTGCATGTTAGTGCCATGGCAGGACTATTGGATGTTTGAAAGTACCTGCCAAATTACTGTAAATGCTATGCATGAGTGCGACAGAGAGGTTACGCTGTAGCGACACGCGAGAGAGATAGTACAGCTCATATTCAAAATATTAGAATAAATACTTTTTTTTTTACAACTTGAAAATATCGTTTGGTAATTTAATGTCTTTTAATGCAAATATGCAAAATATATTTTTATTAAAAACTTATTGTTGATTAAATTTATTTATTATCTTAAAATTAACATCATTTTTGAAAAAAATTAATTGAAAAAAAAATTATTTTGAAAAGTCAAAATATTAGAATATTTATTCAAGTGGTTTAAAATATTAAAATATGTCACATTAATTCTCCTTTAATTATCACCAATTCATAACTGGCGACATCATTGATTAAATTCTGACGATTTTATTTAAAATCAGTATTCTTTTTGCAGTTTGTTTGCTTTTTCGTCTTAAAATGGGCCGTGTGAGGGATTTTCCTGAACCTATTAAACTTCGTATGGTTGATTTGAACCGGCACGGTAAAAATCAATGTTATATAGCGAATTATTTACATTGTTCGAAATCAAGCGTTATTAAAATACTAACACAATATTCAAAAAATGGAAAATTTCAAAATAATCACCGAAATGGCGGCCGAAAACCAAAAACATCTGCTAGAGATGACAGAAAACTGAAGCATATAGTTAAGATAAACCGTTTTAATAGAGTGCGATTCTTACACCCAAAATGGAAAGAAGAAGGAGTTGAAGTTGCTACATCGATAACATTAAGACGTCTCCATAAATTTAAGCTTGAATCTCGTGTACCGAAAAACAAACCTCTCACGACTGCAAAACAAAAGTGTATAAGATTGAATTGGTGTAAATCAAGACGTTTATGGAGCGAAGATGATTGGAAAAATATATTATTTAGTGATGAAAGTATGTTTTGTGATTCATATGGTAATCAAGGTATTCGAGTTGGGAGAATAAAGCAAGAAGCATTTGATAAAGAATGCCTTAAACGTTCCATAAAATTTGCTGCTAGTGTCATGGTTTGGGGTTCCATGAGTGCAGAAGGACCTGGAAAGTTATGCTTCGTCTACGAAAAGGTTAACTCTCAGATATATCTAGAAGTTTTGGAATATTATATTTTTCCATCATCAGCAGATTTATTTGAAGATGATTTCATCTTTCAACAAGATTTAGCGTCACCGTATACCTCGGTATAAATTAAGAATTAGTTCCGCCAACACAACATTAAGGTGGCGTTGGCCACCAAACTCGCCACACCAAAATCCCATCAAAAACTGATGATGTATAATGAAGAAAAAACTCCAAGAAAATCCTCCTTCAAGTAAAACTGAGTTAGGGGCACGTATAATCTATTTGGGTTAAAATTGATAGAAATGTTTGTAAACCCCTTGTATATAGTATGCAAGATCGATTGTATGCTGTTATGAAAGCTAAAGGGGATGCTACAAAATATTAACTACCATTTACTTCATATCCATAAGGTAATATTGTTGCGTTAAATAAAATATTCTAATATTTTGAACCAATCTAAATTTTATTCTAATATTTTGATGTGTTTCAGAAAGCTGTATACCTAATTTGTTGTACTGTATTTTATATTTTGTAAATGTTAAATCTTATCTAAACATTCCAGATTTAATTTATAAGAAATTTAATTGCCTCTACTTAGTATCAAAAATAAATACAGGAAAAATAATTTTTTCATATTACTTTTTCTCAATTATTCTAATATTTTGAATACTATGAGCTGTATATTGAACGGATGAATGGTTGAAGTATTGGTATAGAATTAAATATTATTATAATTAAGGTGACTCAGTACCTGTCATTTTGATAAAAAATGTCGAATTTCAGATTTTTATTTTAAAATGTGCCTTAGTATTCTTAGAACATTCGGTCCAAATTTAGGAAAGATTCGATAAATAATAAAGGAGATATACTTAAGTCATAAAGATGAAATTTAATATCATTTATGCGGAAGTGAAATGTTTAAACCAGGGTTGGGTTTTTGACGTCAAAAACTGGTTTTTGACATGACAGTGGTAAAAACCGTGTTTTTATCGGTTTATTCCGTCAAAAACTGGTTTTTGACATGACAGTGGTAAAAACCGTGTTTTTACCGGTTTATTCCGTCAAAAACTGGTTTTTGACATGACAGTGGTAAAAACCGTGTTTTTACCGGTTTATTCCGTCAAAAAACTATCATTTTCGATTTTCCTCCCATTTATAGTGTAAGTGTAGCATACAATACATTTGTAGATTGATTTTTTCTTATTGTTCTTGTTAATATTATTCACAATTACTTTGTTAAATTTATTTAAAAGAAGAGCATTTCCTAAATGGGAAAAATTTAAAAATACAAGAGTAAAAGGAAAGAACAGTATTTGTCATAAACTTCCCTAATATGGATTCTAATAAATGCAATGAACATTAATATTAAATGATAATAAAATGTTATTCACTGTAAACTGAAATGTCTGAAATTCAGACATTTAAGTGTCTGAAACGCAGTGTTCAATTTTCAGACGTTTTAAAATATCTTAAAATTTTCAGACACTTAAGTGTCTGAAACAAGAGTGTTCAATTTTAAGACGTTTTAAAATGTCTTAAAATTTTCAGACACTTCTTACGTCTGAATTTCAGACATTTCAAATGTCTTAATTGCGGCCATCTTTGAGCCTTTTTTGGCCAATATGAAGCCATCTTTGACCAGTTTTATTTCTAAGCCACATATGCAGCCATGTTTGACCACATTGAATCATTTTTTATAAATGGGAATAATTTGTTACCATAAAGCAGAGCTGATTGCAGCGTGGGAAAAATGGAATGCTTCTCTGCCCCCTGATTTTAGTGTACCCCGAATTGGGTATGAAATTTTCATAAAGCTGAAATTTTAAATTAGTTTTGACCTCATGAGGATTGTAATCAGTATTTTGTAGTTTTAGAATAGGATAATATCTGTATATATATATATTCACCTAAATATGTATTTATGTGATATCATATATACCCTACGGCATAAAAAATGTTTACTTTTAGTGAGAACTTAAAATTAATTCTAGTCCAAAGATCTAGTATTCATTCTCCCCCTCCCCCCGCTGCCTTCATATACTGTTACAAAAAAATTAAGCCTGTTGGATGCCGTCAAATACATATTTGGATAAATATATCATTTTCTCTAGCCTAATCATGTTCTAAAAGTGCAAAATATTTATTAAAATAAGTATAAGATCAAAACAAATGTAAAATATCAGCTTTATGGAAATTTCATACCAAATTTAGGGGCTAAAGGCCCATAGAAACAGTCCAGTTTGTCCACGCTGCAATCAGTTGTGCTTTATTACAAGAAGTTATTCCCATTTATATAAAATGATTCACTCCTTCAGAAAGAAACCCATCCCTGCTTTGTTGTATAATATTTTCCTATTTATTTATTTATTTATTTATTTATTTATTTTTTGACAGTATAGGAAATGTGGTTCTAATAAGTTCCAGTACCAGCGGTTTACATTCATTGGTGCCCCTCCCCCCTACTACATATTAGGGTGTAAAAAAATCGGATTTTTTTTTTATTTAAATAGGATTTTTATGATTTTTTCCCAGCATTCAAATACTGAACAGCTACCAAGAGTTTTAGGTTTCCAAAACAATTAACCCTCTAATTGCTAACATGATCTATGTTTTTGCACTTTAATTAATAAAATTATAATTATTAGTTAGTAATTACAGAAATTATAGAAACTGCAAATTAGTAGTTTCATTAGTTAATATCATACAATAATCTTATATAGGTTATATTGTAATAATTATGTAAAACTTTATTAAATATGAGTGATATTTAACATTTATTAAAATTATTAATAACTGAATTTAATATTAAATAGCTAACACTACTTCAAATTAATAATTATTAAACAATTAACTCTCTAATTAGTAACACATTATACATTTTAAAGCTTTAATTATTAAAATGATAATTAATAATGTAGTATTCGTTTTAGAATGAAAAGGATGCACTCATGAGGAAATATATTAGTAATGTGTTTAGTAATGATATAAGAAAAAAAAAAGAATTAATTTTTAGTGTGATAAATAAAGTGTCCTTAATTTTTAACAATTTTATGAATCATAAATTAAAAAATACAATTAAATAACAACATGTTTTAATAATATCATGTTTTTTCTAAAGAAATAAAGTTATTATTTTTGCAAGGTCTTGGGCACATGAATTTAGAAATGCTGTTGAATGGGAAGTTTTTTACAAGAAATCTCTGGCTACAACTACAGGTGAATTTTAAAAAAAATGGCCCAGAAGAAATAGAAAGTAATTACATAATTAATAAAAACTGCAAATAAGTAATTTCATTAGTTAGTAGCACAAATAAATAACAAAACTAAAAAATATATTTGCAGTTCGTTTTGCATTTGTAGTTAGAAAAATTACTGCTAATCACCAAAATCTAAACTTACACACATATATGTGCATGCTAACCAAAAAAATTATGAAAATGAGTTAAACCCATTCATACACACATACAGAATAAATATAAGGATAACCAGTTATATCTGAAATCCAGCAGCATTATTACATCTCAGTGGGGATTATTAGCTTTCAATGGTTCATTTTTTTTTTCTTTAAAGAAAAGTTTTGCTGCCTTTTCAATTCTTATTTTTTTATTTAGCATTTATAAATTTGAAAGAAAAAACAAACATTTATTCAACCTATACTGAAGAAGCTCTTGCTGTGCTTAACATTTTTATACCAATTAGTTCTTTTTCTCTTATGCATTCATTTACAATTTAGCTGTTGAGCAGATGCCACTCTTTCATTCTTCTTTGACTCGAGATTGCTATTAATTTATTATTACAAAAGTAGAATGGGAAACTAAGACATTGACTATTTATTCTTTTATCTGCAGAAATTTTATACACTTGCTATATTTATTTTATATAAAATAATGCATAAATTGATTACCTAAAGGAAATTATGACATTGTAAATTATATTAGATTTAAATATCATTTTTAAATGAAACCGTTTTATGTTGGATAAAAAAACATGCTTTTTACAAACTTAACTGTTTTTAATTTCTCACAATACTCAGGAATTAAGCTTAGAAATAATTATTTAATGCTCTTTTTTTTGTTTATTCATAAGTCAAAATACCTGTAGAAACTTTCAAATTATGTTAATCTTAGATTTAAAAACTTTTTCTTTGACATTTTAAACATTTAATTTTTTTTTATTTAATCAATGATTTTTTTAAAAATCGGTTGATTAAAATCACGGTTTAATCGCTGATTTAAATCAACTGATTAAGATCGTTGACACCCTACTACATATACAGTAACAAAAAATTAAACGTATTGATGACTTAATATATATATATATATATATATGAACATTTAATTATATGTTTGAATGAATATATCCTTTGCTTTTAACTTCCTCCTATACTAAAAGTATGCAATATGATATATAATCAGTACAATCAATTGTTTTGCGAAAATGGATGCATTCTTCGATGATAATAAAAAATAATCCTGTAAAAAAAATCCGAAACATTTTGACGTTGAAAGTTGTCAGAAAATTTCTGTGTCTTAAACTTTAAACATGTTATACAGATGAAACACAGGAAATACATATAAATGCAGTTTTTATATTTCGAACAAGTTTTCATAGTCTAAAAAAATTATTTCATCGTGCAATTAAATACTGCAGAAACTTCGAAATTTTTAATAAAGCTTTACTTCACATAGGAACAATTTAAAATGTATTTATAAAACATTAAAAATTTCACCATAACTTCAATTCTGATGCTTTTATAATTAATTTTCATGTTTTATGTCCACCATCTGAAGCAAAAATGTCCATAGCATATACAAAACTTAAATATAATTTTAAGCAATAAAACAAAGTAAATAATGATTTATTTCCTTACTTATTTTATAGTAAATCATTAAGCTATTATTATTATTATAGAAAAGTATTTTTAATAAAATTAACTATTAAAAAATGGAACATTTGAATTTTATTACTTATAATCATAAAGTCACAATAATTTGTTTGATTTATCTATCATACACATAGTTTAGAAGACATAAATTGGATAATGCAAAACAATTAAAAATTACTTTCAAAACAAATAAAGTTATGTGGATTATTTCTAAGATTTTTTTAAGTTGGCATTTCCGAATTAAGAAAAAAAAAATGTTTTACTACATAAGTTATTTCAGTTTGAAAACGTATTTCACAAAAATCAGTAGTTTTGAAATGTTTTTAATTTAATAATCCCCCCCCCCCCCCTCCATAAAAGAACATATCTTATTCTAAAATACAAAAAATGAATCACAACAAGTGTTTGATTATTTTACAATTTTCCTATAATATTAAAAGTTGAGTGAAATACATGTTCTACTCAGCGAAAAGACAATTTAATTAAAATTCGGGTAAATAAAATAGAGTTTTAACCGCTAAAGAAAATATTATGAAGAATTTAATATATTGATAAAACCCGTTGATTAAATTGATGGAATTATTTTACATATCGATTACATTTATTAACAGACCAAAGTGAAAATAAGGCTACTAAACCAAAGCTGAGTATTTCTTTTTCAGCAAATGATTCAACATTTTTTTTTTCGATTTTGCTTTATTTTTTATATAGATTATAAACTAATGAAGTTTTTATATAATATTTACTGACATTTTTACAGACAAATTAATAGTCTATACTCGCATAAAAAATATATAATACTGCAATTTCCTTTTTCAAAATTATAATGCAAAAAATGGTGACAGATTTGGGTGTTAATACACAAGCAACAAAAGCAATATTGTGCTTCTATTGCTTATGTCAAGCAAAGGTCAGATTATTTTCCATAAGAAACTTTTGTTTATAAAGTGTAGAATAAAAGAGTTATAAATAATTTCAATAATCCTGAAAATGTTATAAATTTAGTTAAAAAAACACAAAAAAATTCACATCTTGTAAAAATACTGAAAAATATTTATTGGACATAAGATACAAATTTGATAAATACATATTATTCTTATCCGTAATTTAAATAATTAATATAATGTTCAAGATATGTTCACAATTATGTTCGAGAAAAGTTCTATTTCGACATGAAAATTATATATTTTTAAATAATCGCGTAAAATTCTTACCTTGCTAATATATCCTTAAATGTGAAATGTAAATCCATTTTTAATATAACCACCGGTAAAAAACACACTTTATTCTTTTTTTCTTTGCTTTAGACATTCAGACAGATTAATGTTGTGAATTGAGTAATGTAGTAAATTATTTAAATATAATCATTCCAGGAATTCAATACAGTTATTTCATAACTGCTTTCTTATTACTCAATCTTCGGAAGCAATAACGATTAATTTTTATACATAGTGACTGAAGGAAATTTGAAGAACAAAAATATAGATCAAATTCCCCCTAAAAAATATATAACTTTATAGCTGCGTATACACGCGTATACACGCATTGAACTGGCACAAGCACAATACACAAATATGAATAATTACAAAATTTTTAATATAAAAATATCAGGATTCGGGACCGACTTCTTCAATCAAGGAAATTAATGAAAGGACATTCCTTTTTAATGCGCCAAACGCCAGTTGACTTTGAACAAAGAGAAATAGGCGAAGTCAGCTCTTTAACCCAGTGCTTTGTCTCAGCCTAAGATCTCAGCCTCTAAGATGAGATCATTAAAACTTTTTATCAGCCATAAACAGAACAGTGAATAAGAAGAAATCAGAAATATTTTATTTTCTTTATTTAGTATTTTTTCATAATGCGTTGCCTTTATCAATTAATATACTTATTACAGTTTTTGTATTTTCAGAAGAGGCTACTTCAGTCAAGTGAAAAGACCCATTCGCTAATGCTAATCCTATGGAAGAAATTTATAACGATATCTCGGTTGCATTTTAATATTTTTAAATGATTTTGCATTGGATAGCTGAGATCGATCTGTATGCAGGCTGTTTTTTACTTTTTCGATTTCGATTGCAGATTTTTTTAATGAGGATGCTTTCAGTTTCGAAACCGGTTCCAAAAATGAAAGAGTCCTCATTAAAAATATCTGTAAACAAAATAGAAAAGTAAAAAACGACCTTTGTACAGATCGATCTCAGCTATCCAATGCAAAAAAAAAAAATCATTTAAAAATATTAAAATACAACCGAGATTTCGTTATAAATTTCTTCCATAGGATTAGCATTAGCGAACGGGTCTTTTCACTTGACTGAAGTAGCCTTTTAAATACAGATTTTGTTGTAGCACTTGCAAAAATCATATCGAAATTTGATAAAGCACAAGCACTGGCAAGGAAGGTGTCGGGGAGGTGAATTATCTCTATCCGTATTTTTAAATTTAATCAATTATATTTTCTTTATGTCTGATTATTAAAAAATTATTTTTTTTCTTTGAATGGGTATATAATAATTAATAAGAGAAAATGTTATTAAGAATTTTCCTTCAGAGAAGCTCCAACCTCCCACACCTGAACCCTCCGCAGAATATTTTAATTCTGTTTTTTTTCGTGTTTATACATTTTATGTTAAACGGGGAGGGGAGTTCAAGTGGGAAAAGTCCTCTGAAATAAAGAAAATATATAATAATTAAAAGAAACGCTGTTCTCCTTTTTGAAAATTGTCATTAGAAACATACTTTTGAAAAGAAACGCTGTTCTCCGTTTTGAAAATTGTCATTAGAAACATACTTTTGAAAAGAAACGCTGTTCTCCGTTTTGAAAAATGTCATTAGAAACATACTTTTGAATTATCAATATTTCTTAACTGTTACATTTTTATATTTATTTTTATATTGATATCTTTAACAATGGTCTTGCACGATGAGTTCTTGGCAAGAGATTCATAGTTTAGTCTATTTCATGTTTATGTTCTGCATTTAGAAAAACGGATTAAACTATAGACCGCAGGGACATGTGTTACAAAATCTTGCCATTCCCTACATTTCTTTCTGCTAGTACTCGTATTCCTTAGTATTTAGTTGTGCGGTCCCTCCTTCGACGTTCTTGCGAACGCCAATGACAGCAAGTAATTTTTGAAAATCTTTATATTTTGTGAAAAGCAATTATTTAATTATTTGTTGGGCCAAAAATAACCTAGTTTCAATATTTAGAAGGCGAACATATACAATTTTCTCAGACGTCCCATGACTTAATAAAATTACTTCTTTCATAAAGTTATACCAAATTTAGTACATGGAAAAGTCTTTGAAACATCTTTCTTCCACTCGAAAAAAAATTCTGATGGTGCTGACATACATATTGTAATACAGTTGTGCATAAAGTCATCAGAGTTCTGATACAATTGTACTGCACTCAGACACTTAAGTGTCTAAATTTCTAAATGTCTTAATTTCAGATATATCACTATTATTCAGACATCTTTTTGTGTTTATTATATCATTATCTTATTAAGACACTTATGTGCCTTAAATTTAGACATGTATGATGTCTTAAATTTCATATTTAGACACTTAAGTGTCTGAATTACTGTTTCAATCACATAGGTGTCTGAATTTAAGACGCCTCTATTTGCAGTGTTATAATTATTAAATAATATTTAATATACATTTTTAATAAAATACATTAAAATTATTTTAGAGATGCAAAAATGCTGTTATATAGTATGACTATAGATGTCAAGCATGGACTGTGGTCATTAAATAAATATGAATATGTTTAGATAGATATTTTAAAATGCATATCTTATGTATATCATAAATGCAATATTATGAGGATTTTCATTTTCACTTCAATAAGCAGAACCTTAACCCTTAAACGCCTGACTTTTCAAAAATCATTGTAATAATGTTTTTCGGCTTTCATGTTTTAAATAAATCATGGGAAAAATACTTTAAAAAATCATACTCTGTTTTAAGTATAGTTTACGGCTAAAAAACAGTTTGTTACTAATCGGCAATACTGGTCTTTAATTGAAAAAATAATTTTCCTAGATAAAATTCTATAATATTAAACACCCAAGAATTTCAGGAGCTATAATTAGAAATAAATTTTACTTGCTCACTGCAGAACAAAATAGGGTATTTCGCAAGCTTCCAAACAAAGCAAAAAGAACAAGTAGCAATAATTGAAAATATAAATCTATCTTTAATCTTAAACAGCTAAAGGGTTGCCATCTACATGTTGAAAATCAATTTAATAATATTTTCAGAATGTATTTTATTGGCAACATTAGGCATTATAGCTTCAATATTATTCTAATAGTATTTTAGAGCCTAAATTGGGTATGTTGCCGAAAAGCAACACCCGGCATTTAAGGGTTAAAATTTTTAATTAATAAAATTTTTATACAAACCTGTAGGACCTAATTTCAGGTAAAAGCTCGCAGACTTAAAATTTAACACATAACAAAACAATATTTAAGAAAAAACATAATAGAATAATAATTTATATATATATACACACTATAGTTCTTTTAACTTTAATGCAAATATATATGAACCTCATAGACCATTCCAGCACCTATATTTTTAGATATAAATTTATACCTGAATAGTCATGAAATATTTTTAACCCCTTGGGGACGAGCGTCACGTATACGCTCGGGATTATTCCACAATGATTATTCCTACCAGTTATTTTTTATTGTAAATTTTGCCTTATTTAATCAAGGCATTTTCTCAATTCATCTAGTCAAAAATTTCTGTTTTAAAATACTGATAAAAGATTACAAATTCTGTAAAAGACGCTAGTCGCAAAGGGAATTAAATGGAAATTTATTAAAGTTACCATAAAGATAAACTATTTATGTCCTGTATACATTTTACTTAAAATTATTTAGGCATTATTTAAAGAGAAGCGAAAGATATAACACATTGCATATTTTTATTATACATACATATGACTGTATGAGTAAAAATCTTTTATCTTTAAAATTATTATTAAATGTAGAGAGATTCTTAAATGTTTTTTTTTTTTTTTTTTTTTTTTTTTTTTTTTTTTTATGCATTCTGACGAAATTATACCATATTTTAATCTTATACTTATGGGTTATAGAATTTCTTCAAAAAATATCATTTTTATAGAATATGACAAATAGCTTATGATTATTGTAGAGATCTTCTAACAGAGATGTATATGTATTATTCTACTGCAATTCTTTTTTGTTTTTCTCGGATGGATAAATATAATTTAGAGTCTTTTTGATATTGAATATTTCGTATGAAATAACTTAATACTAAAGATAGATTAATACTTGGAAATGTTTCCAGAGAGAAACATTCGCCTTGCATATAATATACCAAATGAAAATCAAATTTCAAATTAATTGCTTAAAAGGCGCAAAGTCCAACATAGTGAAAAAGATTCCATGCCGGGACTCGAATCCGGGCCATCAGTATAGCGCATTGAATGCACTTAGTCGGTAGAATGTCAGTGCGCTATACTGATGGCCCGGGTTCGAGTCCGGCATAGAATCTTTTTCACTATGTTGGCCTTTGCGCCTTTTAAGCAATTAATTTGATATATTGTATGCAAGGCGAATGCTTCTCTCTGGAAATATTTCCAAGTATTAATATAGTTTCAATCGATGCTGGATTTAATTACGTTTCGTGTTATCCCCATGTCGTGGGCTCGCGATAAATATTCCATCTTGTGCAGCGTTTGTACCCTTGACAACATGAAATAGAGAGAAATTTTCCTGGCTGGGTATCGTTCCATGTGGGTTAGTCGGTAGCATGTCAGTGCGCTATACTGATGGCCCGGCTTCGAATCCCGGCATGGAATCTTTTTTCGCTATGTTGGCCTTTGCACTTTTTAAGCAATTAATTTAAAATTTGATTTTCATTTGATATACTAAAGATAGAATGGGAAAAAAATGTAAAAACAAACTACTACTAAAAAATGGGTTTTTGACAAAGAGGATTTTGATATGACGATAAAAACCATGGTAAAAACCGTCAACCATCAAAAACTTGCCAAACCTGGTTTAAACTCATTTTCCTCAGTTCGCAATTTTTCATATTTTCATTTTAAGCGAATTGCTGAGGATTTTACAATAATTAAACAAATTGTCTGAAAATTTTTAAAAAGTATCTTTAGATCCCGTGTCTGATATAACTATCGGATTTTTTATATGTTTGTAACTTTAAAAAAAATTATGAACATAAAAACATACTATTTTTCAACGTTTTTTCTATATACGTTTACTTTTTTTTTCCTGCTGATACAATAGGTTCATCAAAAATCTGATACTTAGATATATAGACAAAAGTACTCCGAATAAAGAATAAAAAAATCTATTTCCAAATGTGAAAAATGAAAAAGAAGAAGGATTCTTAAAATTGTTAATTTTTTAAAAAAAGTTATTGCTACATTGAGAATTTAACACTTTTTATGATCTATTATGACTATGCTTTATTCAAACATGAACCTAGAAATATAATGTAGGTTATAGTTACAAAATAATTTTTTTTGGTACCGAGTCCTCTTAAATGTAAATATCAGATATAGAAATTAAATACAGATATGTTTTATAATTAAATACAAATACAGTGAAACCTCCCTTAAAGACCACCTCTATTAGGAGATTAACTCTCATAAAGACCGTATATTTATGGTCTATAATTTTTGACTATACGCTGAATGCTAATTTTCCTTCATTAAAGGACCACTATTTCCCATCTACCTCCCTGAAAGACCATTTTTCAGTAGAAGAGTAGGATTACTTTTCTTTGCATGGTGAAATCTCGAAATTCCACTTCTCCCTGGAAAACACACTCAGCTAAGTCTACTTCTTTAGATCTGGCGAATAAAGGCATTAGCACCTAGAGCTACTCCAGGTGGGAATGATAAAGGTCAGCTCTTCCACCCCCCCCCCCCCCCACCCTCCCAGTTAGGAAAGAAAAGCTGCTTCTTGTGCATTATCTTGTACATTATTAATGTTACTATGGTTAGGGAGGGATAGTTGGTGTTGGTGGGAGAAGGACTATTATCCCCTTTCCTGGAATGGACTTTACCCATGTGACGTCAGCCGCGGGTAAACAGAAGAAAAATACCAATAGGCGTGAACAACATTTTAACACTGCTCCCCCTTCGTCCAATAAACAGTCTTTTTCGGACGGTTTTTCCCCGCAGAGGCGTGGCTGTTGCCATTCGTGGGTAAAGTCCATTGGCCGAGTAACAGACACCTGTAAAGTGCAGGAGTCTTTTTCAAGAGGGAGAGTGGGGGGAGCGGTCCATATTCCAGTTTATCTCAATTCTCTTGCATTTCTTGGAATGATTGCCACTTGTTGTTATCACCTCAATTTTGTTTAACAGTGGGCGTTATAACATACTGCATATTCGCATCGAAGTGCATATTGTGTTTTTCTTGCTGTGTGCTTGATATACCAATTTAGATGATGTCTAAAAGAGTTGTGTTAACTTTGAAAGACAAAGTGAAAGATTTAAGAGCACACGAGAATGGAACATCAGAGAGGAAATTGGCGGCACAGTTTAATTGCAGCAAAACTCAAATAAACAATAAGTTGAAGAACGAAGATTTTCTTTTGGAATCGTATGAGGAATTCAAATATTGCAGAATTAAAAGAAAAAGGGAAAGAAAATGTAGCGAGCTTAACGAAGCGGTATAGCAGTGGTTTAAGTGTGCAAGGTCAAAAAAAAAAATCCCATTGAGTGGAACTTTGTTGAAAGAAAAGGCCATTCAAATTGAAGAAGCTATAGTGGAAAAAGATTTTTGTGCATGCAAAGGGTGGCTGGAGAAGTTTTGTCACATAAACAGTATTGTCTTCAAATCTATTTGTGAAGAATCGGCCGATGAAGAGGTGTTAGTGGAGTGAAAATCTCCTCTTTCGTTGACTCTTGCAGAATATCCAGATCGTGGCATTTATAATCTGGATGAGACTAGATTATTCTTCCATGCCTTGCCCACTAAAACTCTTATGGAGAAAACAGATGAAGCAAAAAGAGAGAAACAGGCCAAACAGCAACTTACTATGGCCCTTTGTGAGAAAGAAAAACCAATCATAATGTAGAAAGGGTCAGAAGCCTCATTGCTTTAAAAATGTTGATGTGGCAAAAATAGGAGTGATTTGGAAATCTAACAGAAAGACGTGGTTAACATCGAGCATTTTTGAGAACTGGTTACATGGCTTTGAAAAAAAAGATGACCAAACAGGGTAGAAACATTTTCCTTATTTTATAGATAATGATGATGATGATCCTTTATCCTTTATTCTTGATCCTTTGATGATGAACCTTTCTATAGATAATGCTCCATGTCACCTGTATGATGCACAGCTGAAAAGTGTGTAACTTCAATTTCTCCCTCCTAACACACAAGGGCGGATCCAGCTCACCATTTACAGGGGGGTCATGGATTTCCTTTTTTGGGTGGGAGGGTATCACATCTCTTTATGAGAATTTTTTTATATTGAAAGCTATTCCCAAATCCAAACTACTTTTCTGATACTTTCGCGAAGTCCTGCTCATTCTTAAATACAAAATATCTGCATTAATATTCGTAAAAATATAGAATTTACCGATTTTGTTCAGATACCAAGAAATTAAAGAGTTTTCCATTTTAAAAATAAAGATGAAGATTCATTCAGAAAATGTTGTCAAGCATTTTCCTCCAAGTTTTCCAGTTGACATCCTCAAAAATGTCGTCACAAGGGAACAATTGGCTTCCGGAAATTCAGTTTTAAAAGTCTAACAATTGTCAACGATTAAATATGGCAAAAATGTGTATTAAATTTTTGAGGTAACAAAATCGTACACATTAGCAGCTATGTGATTCTATTAGTGTCATAAAAATTGCAGGTGTAGCCTCTTCTTTCTGCTCAAAATATTAAATAGTTTTTTTCAATCGAACTTATACCTTTGAAATGGGTCATTTTCTTCTGTTAAAAAAATTATGACCATTTTTTTCGCATTCTGACCAGATAATCAGAGTTCTAACTTTTTACGACTGCTCTTTCATCTTCACTGTCGGAGTTTCCTCTTAGTCCGCACAACTTTGAAGACATTCCGTGCTATTTATATGCTGCCACCACCGATATAATTACGTGATTACGATATAATCGGTCACGCACTGAGAGGATTGTTTAAATGAAAACCAACGCTTTCAATTAACTAAATTAACAGTTTATTTACACACTATTTACACAATACAAAACACTATTTACACTTAAAACTCGGATGTAGGTGATCCGGCTCAACATTAAATTAAATACAGTAAAGCTGGCTGTGTACTGTTAAAACTACGTTATCTCACTCTCACTCTATACACGTTAAATAAGCTTTACCGGAGATCGATCTCAATCTCCCAACACATGGGCTCTAAGCCTAAGCTCTCCGAGCCTCACTCAACCTTACGCGCTCTCTCTCCAAGCTATCCAAGCAACTCCCCTTGCGGTTGGCACTCCAGCCTTCAACTGAACGTCTCAGCAGCAGAGACTGCCCCTAGCAACCTTCTCCCTTTACTCAACGTAAGCCCCTCGGGGTTTTCTACCTGGCTCGCATTCCAAGCTCGTTTCTTCGTTCGCGGAATGCCTTTGTCTCCCCATCTTCCACAGACATCTCAAAATGTCCGGCACACCCCTCTCCAACCATCTTTTTTCCCCTTCATTCCATCTATACATTTTTACCGGCTTAGATACAGTTTTAGATAATGAAAGAATGTTATTTTGAAATTCCAGTACACAGGCCATACAATATATAATATATTAAGACAAAAATAATATAGAACCCGAGTTCTAATAGCAGATGTTTCTCAGAACCTGACATTCACCTAACACTTCATTTATAATGGCTGTTTCATAATAATGGAAGCCATCAGTCCATCAGAAGAAAATAACTTGGGGAAAGCGAAAACTCGGTTAAGTGGGGCTCGGATAATCGGGACTCTACTGTATATTTCATTTTTTAAATGATCTTGAGAATATTTTTCTTGGTGTTCAGAGGGGGTCATGACCCCCATGACCTCCCCCTTGGATCCGCCATTGCTAACAGAACATCCCAAAATTCAGCCGTTAAATCAGGGAATTACTCATTATTTCAAGCTGGAATATAGACGGTTTTGTTTTACGAAAGCTCATTTCGCTAATAGATGAGACCTAAAAATGCGTCCGACATTCTGAAATCCATCAATATATTTTATGCTATTTAATGGATAAAATGTGCATGGGATAACGTAAAGACACAAGCTTTGCTTCAGTACTTGTGGACTAAACAACGTATCCATAGAAAAATCCATTGATGATAGCAGTGACTTAGAAGATGAAGTGATTCAGCTATCAAACCCAGCTAAAGTTGATTATGACTCCAAATCGCATGAATATGAGAAAGCGCTTGAGTGTTACGATGGTTTATCTGAAGACTGGGAGAATCGTATTATAGAAAATCTCGACAAAGATAAAATTTTTATATTAAAAAATTAATTCTACAATCATTTATAAAAATGAATGATACTACAATCGAGATTTTAAAAATCTATGTTAGGAGCTCATTCTAATTCAGACGACGAGCTTCCGCCAGTTAAATCTTCTATTTCATGTCAAGAAACACTTGCTGAAATCAATAGATTGATAGAAAGTTCGATGCCTGTTAGAAATGATACTAAAATAAATAATTTGTTTAAAGAGATCAAAGAATGTCTAAAAACAAAAATTTTTAATGAGAAATTGTTAAAATCAAAACAAACCACAATTAATTCCTTCTAAAGCTGTATAGACATGAAGCATAAACTAATTCAATGATAATTTTTTTTTTTTGTAGTATGTATTTCATGAAATTTTGCTTTACCCATCGCCTATATTCAGAGACCACCTCTCTGAAAGACCTTTTTTTTATGGCCTAATGTGTGGTCTCTTTAGACGGGTTTCACTGTATTTCCCATAAGATTTTTTTCATTATATTATTATTTTTTTCTTTTTATTGGCAGCTTTTTATATTTTTCAAGTAGTTTTAAATCGTTTAAGAGCTTTGAACATATAGTATCATCAGTTACAAAAATGCATTTTCAAATGTTCTTCTTTGTTCATAAAAATATACAACTGACGTTAAAAATTTTAACATGCTAACTTAGTTTTTCTTCTTTCAACTTGTCAAGTTTTCTATGATAAGAAAAAGGGATAAAAAAGAGAAAAATATAATACAAAATGCTAATAATAAATTTTCACTTTGTTTTCGTAAAAATAAAAACAATCTATACACGAGTATACCATAAATTCAACTGATGCCATTTTATAAAGAGCTCTGTAATTTTTTTTTTCTTTTTTGGGTAGAGAATGCATAATTTTTCATTCTGGTTGTCGACATTCTGTCTTTTTCCAGTTCGTCGGCCATTAATATAATTTAAAATTATTCTTTACCCCTACATACACAAAATTTTCGCATATTGTCTTCCAGCTCTTAAAGAATCGATACGTTTTTGTTTTTCTAATTCGCCTATACTTTAGAACTGTCTTAACTGATATATCTGTCTTTCTCTCCCATATTTATCCGAAGCTGCTTGTATTTCCCATAAGGTTTTTTTCAGTATAATATTTATTTTTATTTTATTGATAGATCTTTATATTTTCCAAGAAGTTTTAAATAGTTTAAGAGCTTTTAAAATATAGTATCATGATTTACAAAAATGCATTTTCAAATGTTCTTATTTCTTCATAAAAATACATAACTGATGTTAAAAATTGTAACATGCTTAGTAACTTTTCTTCTTTCAACTTGGGAGGTTTTCTATTCGTAAGACTAAAAAAAAAGGAATAAGAATTTGAAAAATATAAGAAAAAATGCTGCAAATAAATTTTCAGTTGGTTTGCGTGAAAATGAAAACGATCTAAACGTTAGTACCATAAATCCAACAGATGCCATTTAACCCTTAAGCGAGCGGTGTCCATAAAAAAAAAGACACATAATTTTAATATTACTGGTACCAGAAATATTTAATTAAAATTTTCTTTTATCAAGTACGGGAAAATAAGATAAGCCCTTTTTTTACCCTAATAAATTCGTTTGTAAATTCTGATGTCAGTGCATCATTTCATCATTTTACAAACGGAATTGCTCCGCGCCGGAAAGGGTTAATTAGGCCTCCTGTAATTTTTTTTTCTTTGTGAAGAGAAAATGCATAATTTTTCATTCCGGTATTAGGCATTCTATTTTCCGGTCGTGGGTCATTAATCCATTTTAAAGTTATTCTTTATCCCTACATGCATAAAATTTTCAATTATTGTCCGTCAGCTGGTAAAGAATCGATAAGTTTTTCTTCCTCTAATTCGCCTATACGTTAGAACTGTCTTAACGAATATATTTACCTCTCACTGTCTTTCCCTCCCATATTCATCCGGAGCTGCTTGTATTTTCCATAAAGTTTTTTTCATTACAATATTTCTATTTATTTTTATTGACAGTTTTTTATATTTTCCAAAGAGTTTTAAATCGTTGAATAGCTTTGAACATATAATATAATTTGTCAGAAAAAAGAACATATTCAAATGCTCTTTTTTCTTCATAAAAGTATACAACTGACGTTAAAAATTGTAACATGCTAACTAGTTTTTCTTCCTTCAACTTGGGAGGTTTTCTATTCGTATGATAAAATAAAAAGGGATAAGAAGGAGAAAGTTATATGAAAAAATGCTGATAATAAATTTTCAGTTCTTTTTCGTTAAAAGGAAAACGATTTACACTCTGGTACCATAAATCCAACTGATGTTATTTAATTACGTTCTGAGTAATTTTTTTTCTGCATGGGGAGAAAATGCACAATTTTTCATTCTGGTTGTCGATATTCTGTCTTTTTCCAGTTCTTCGGCCATTAATCTAATTTTATTTTATTCCTTATCATTAGATACATAAAAATTTCACATATTGTCTTTCAACTGTTAAAGAATCGATAAATTTTTCTTTTTCTAATTAGCCTATACTTTAGATTTGTTTTAACTAATATATCTATCTTCCTCTCCCATATTTATCCGAAGCTGCTTGTATTCCCATTAGGTTTTTTTTTTCATTATATTTATTTTTATTTTATTTGTAGATCTTTATATTTTCCAAGGAGTTTTAAATAGTTTAAGAGCTTTTAACATATAGTATCATGAGTTACAAAATTGCATTTTCAAATGTTCTTATTTCTTCATAAAAAATATACAACTGCCGTTAAAAATTGCAAAATGATAACTAATTTTTCTACTTTCAACTTGGGAGGTTTTCTCTTCGTATGATAAAAAAAAAGGAAAAAGAAGGAGAAAAACATAAGAAAAAATGCTGACAATAAATTTTCAGTTTGTTTGCGTGAAAATGAAAACTATCTAAACGTTAGTACCATAAATCCAACTGATGCCATTTAATTATGTGTTCTGCATTTTTTTTTCTTTGTGAAGAGAAAATGCACAATTTTTCATTCCGGTAGTTGGCATTCTGTCATTTTTCAGGCCGTGAGTCATTAATCCAATTTAAAATTATTCTTTATCCCTACATGCATAAAATTGTCAAATTTTGTTCTTCAGCTGTTAAAGAAGCGATAAGTTTTTCTTTCTCTAATTCGCCTATATATTAGAACTGTTTTAACTAATGTATCTATCTTTCACTTACATATTTATCCGGAGCTGCTTGTATTTTCCATAAGGTTTTTTTCATTATAACATTTATATTTATTTTTATTGGCAGCTTTTTATATTTTCCAAGGAGTTAAAGAGCTTTGAACATGTAGTACAATGAGTTACAAAAATGAACACTTTCAAATATTCTTCTTCTTCAAACTGACGTCAAAAATTGTAACATGCTAACTAGTTTTTCTTCCTTCAACTTGGGAGGTTTTCTATGCTATGATTTAAAAAAAAAAGGGATGAGAAGGAGAAAAATATGAGAAAAAATGCTTCTAATAAATTTTCAGTCCGTTTGCGTGAAAATGAAAACGATCTACACACCAGTACCATAAATCCAACAGATGCCACTTAATTGGATGTTCTGTAATTTTTTTTTCTTTCTATGGGGGAAAGAAGGCATAATTTTTCATTCTGGTTTTCGGCATTCCGTCTTTTTTCGGTTTGTGGATCATTTATCCAATTTAATAGCAAGCATTTTTCTTTCTCGTTTCACAGATCATTTATTGCTTTGTGATCCAAGATCGAGCATTTTAAGGGTATGCGTGTGACTTCATTTTCTTTCTTTCTTTTTTGTTTTTTCCTTGGCTAAAACATCATTTGCGTTGAGAGAATTGAGTAGTTAAGGACAAAAGAAGAAAAATGATTCTCAATCCAGGGCATTTTTAAGTGACTTTTAACGTCTTCACTAACGATTTGTATCTGAGGATTTCCCAGGAAATTTTTACTCTTTAACGTTAATTGTTAAAATATATTCTTGGGACAGCAGAAGTAGAATAATGTCTTAATTTGCGATTCACTCAAGCCGTAAATGCACCAAGAAAGTTTCCAATTAAATGTATATAGTGTTGCAATCTTAAGTGTATAAAGTAACTTAATTAGATATAAGCATATACAATTTATTTAATTATATTAATTTAATTGTATGATTTAAATCATAGATCCCAATTTTTACTTTTTTATCATATTTTACTATTTAGTAGTTACAAATTTTGTCTTAACTGATCGATGAAATCGACTATTAAATCAAGTAAAATTTCTGTTAAATTTTAATGGTAAAATCGTAAAAGTTGGCAGCTACATTTAAACGTAATGTGTTTAACCCCTTGTCAATCTTTACACATTTCACAATAAGATTGTATTGATTGATAGATTCATTGTAAGATTTCACGTACATTTGTTTCAGGGCAGCCACTGAAGTTTTTGTTTTTTTTAATTCCGTCTCGCACCACTTTCTTAAAACAAAAATATGTCATATACAGTTTAACAACGTGTGCAAGAGAAATATACTAATTTTTTTTTCTTTAAATAGCAGTATGAATATAATATAAAAATAGACGTCAGTGGCCAAATATATGACGAGTCTCGGTCGTCATATGTACCGAAGGGGTTAATACAAATATGCAATCATTAGAAATGGATCTCAGTCAAAGATATTTTTATCGAGTTTAAAAATCTTTACTAATAATTTCCATTCAAAGATTTCCCATGAAACCTTTGTTTTTTAATGAAAAAATTTAAAATTTTTATTAGAGCCGCAAAATTACAGTAATGTCTTAATTTACGATGTAGTCAAGCTTTAAAAGTATGGAGAAAAATTACGAAAGAAACTATAGTCTTAAATGTGTGCACTTCTTTATACAAGGTCAGACCGAAAAGTAAGGTAACTCACACCTCTTTTCGCAAATGAGAAACGCCCGACAGCCGGAACACATGCGCATTACGATCTTCGGTATGTAACGTTAAAGTTCAGGGTCATTTGCAAAGTTTCTTGGTTAGTGTTTGTTCGTGCAGTCGCTTAAACGTAAGAGGTGGTAGTGCATTGCGTAATGGAGCAGAAAACGAATATGAAATTCTGTTTTAAAATGAGTAAAACTGCTACGGAAACCTTGGAAATGCTTCGAACTGTGTATGGCAAAGAAACTTTATCTCGCAAGTCAGTATTTCAGTGGTTCAAGCGTTTCCGTGAAGGTCATGAAAGCGTGGAGGATCTGCAAGATCGCCGTTTGTCCGTCCGAATAATGACGAACGAATTGAATCTTCCTCATGAAATCATCTGAACAATATTGACGAAGGATTTGGGTAAACGGAAACTTTGTGCGACGTTTGTCCCTCATTATTTAAGCGATGGAACAAAAACAGCAGCGAATGGACTCCCTATTCCCCTGATCTTGCGCCAGCAGACTTTTTCCTCTTTCCACGACAGAAATGGGCACTGAAGGGACACCGATTTTCAAACACCTCAGATATTAAAGCTGCTGTTACCAAGGGACTTAAAACAGTCTCAAAGGAGGACTTTTTCAAAAGTTTCCAGAACTTGTATGAACGTTGTCAAAAGTGTATTGTAGGCGGTGGGAACTACTTTGAACAACAGTGAGATATTTATCTTCAAATATATAATACAGTGATTATTATGACGTCAGTCACCTTACTTTTAAGGTCTCACCTTGTAATTTGGTATTAATACATTTTACTTAATTGCATTATCAAATGACAAAGTTGCTTATTGATTGCAGTTGCTAAAAATAGTATCGTTTCATTACTGATAAAAAACTCCGATCATGGACATGGACAGGAAACATTGTGGTGAAGAGATTTATGTTTTCACCCTTTTCAGCTCGTACATAAATAAAACTCAAACATAATGCATGATATCTTTCATGAGTTCCTTATTAGACCAATTAAGTTAAGGTGAAATAAAAATAAAATTACAAGTAACTGTGAGACACTCTCACTTTGCTTAACAAATTCTTACGTAAAAAACACCCTACATAAGGGTATACCATCAAACTCCATATCCACCATTAGGGCATTACACACATCACTATTCAAAATCCGAGTCCAGTTGTCTAGCTTTCATCGCTAAAACCCACTGACTCTCCTTTTCTTTTTTCCCCTTGCCCCCAGCCAGGGACCTGAAAGGCTTCTCTCCTATTGGTCAGTCATGACATCACCCTCGTTTTCATTTAAGCCCCGCAGTTTATCCAAGATGTAGAAATTTACACTTTCACACATTCTTGGACATTTCTCAAGGTGAAAGATAAACTTATGTATTCTCTCCCTGACTTCTTTTCAACAAAAGATTATTGTACTGCCAGGAAATATTTACTGATTGCCTCCTGGTCTTTGTGTCACGAAAGCTCGATGTCACAACATATGGATTAGCGTTATAGAAGATTCCACATTATTTAATATTGCTTTGTTAAAAGGGGGTTGTTATATATATTATATAAAGCTGCTTTTATTCATTTATTTAAATACCGGGTGTCCCAAAAATGACTGACGAATTTTAAAATTCAATAACTTGCAAACGGTAACAGATACTAAAAAATTCTTGCAGGAGTGCTATGTAACATGTCAGAAGTTTTAATGCTGCGTTTCTCAGTTTTAGTTATAAATAACAGCGAAAGATGGGGCTGCAGGCAATAACCGCTTGTGATGTCTGGAAACGTTTGGATAATTTTCCTTTGCTTTCTCTGGCGCCTCTTGACACGTGATACGTGGGTGCGCGGAGAGAGAGGGGGGACTCTGTTTTTGAGAGTGTGGAAGAGAAGTGTTGTGTAAGCCGGCATACGAGCGTGCGCAGCTATTTGTTATGAGAAACAAAAAAGATTGTAATAAAAACGGAAGTATTATAATTTGAGTTTGTGAAATAATTTAGAAATATAGAGAAGTGGAGCTTGTGAAGTGAAATATGAAGATGGTTGTGCATCTTGTGAAATTTATTTTTTCATTGTAAATAGCTCATTATCATTTGTGTCGTCACATCATGTTTTTTTGTGTTCTCTGAATAAACTAAATATTTTGTGTTTAAAAAAAAGGAGTGCTACATTTAACGAAGGATTACACACCCGAGATGTTTGGCAAATTTCGAGCGTATATGACACCGCTAAATACAGGCTCAATTTTTCGCTCTTCATCCATGCAAAAAAAGGAGATTAAAATGTATTGAATGGATCCCGAAGTACCAAAAATCGAGTCTGGACTAAGCACCTATTGCTCTCACTGCCATCTATTGTTTGAAATTCGAACTAAAATCAAGAATCACAGTAAAAACTCCTGGCATCATACATAACCCTCCTGCAAGAATTTTTTAAATATCTGTCACTGTTTGCAAGTTATTAAATTTTAAGATCCATCAGTCATTTTTGGAACACCCGGTATAAAAAATTTATTTACTATAAATATATAATTAAGTATGGATAGGAACTTAAGCTCGACTTTTTATCGGGACACTGGCTCTTTTTGGATATTTCTCGCACAAGAAGTAATCAACTAAATTTTAAAGGTTCGACCTCAGCTTTTTTCTCCGTGTACTCTTATTTATGTATTTAAGAATACGATTTTTTCATTATAAAATAAATATTTGAAACGTAAAAGAAAAAAAAAATACAGTCGAACCTCGTTATCCCGACACTCTAATGGCCAAAAAAAGGGTCGTCATAAGCGGAGTGTCGCGGTATCCGGAGTTGGAGAAAAGTATGTTTATAAAAGACTGTACTTTTAATTAATTTAAGGCAGTTTTAAATTCATAACTGTTCTTGCAGTTTTAAGCAATAAAACATTATTATTATATAAAATAAACAGAAAAACAAAATTGAAAAGAATAAAAGTCAGATTTATGATGACTTGTTTTTTATTGTTACACGAAATAGTGATGAATTAAGGTTTTCTTTTCCCTAGATGTGCTTCCTACAATTTTTTTTTCAATGTTATACAATGAATTGTAATCAATATTCGTTGTTTCAGAAATGGATGTTAGATCATTTCTGATCATTTCAATGCAATGCATCGGTTTTAATCAGATGAAAAACGCCGTTTAACCACAAGAAAGCGCCGCCTGAGCAAAACAAAAAGACCGCGAATATGACTGATACGTCTATCTGAAGCTTAAGTGAGTCATTCACAGTGTGTGGCTTTATTTATTCAGATAAAGGATTAAAGTAAATTTTCTCATTTATCTCAATGAGTGTTTTACACACTTTTGTGAAAAGTTTGGCTAAGATATTTCTTACCGCTTAATTTCCGTGCTTATAAGATGGATTAGGAAAAATGAGCAATTTTCCTAAACCGTCGGGGTATCCGGAGTGGTAAATTATTTAACGACGTAAAATCCGGAGTTTATTTACATTAAAATCATATACAGAAAATCGGGACTTTGAAAAACTGACGTCATAAGCAGGGTGACGTGAAAACCGGGTGTCGGGCTAACGAGGTTCGACTGTATTTGAAAGAAAAAGAAAAACAAATTTGCATATGAATTGACACTCTTAAGAATTTTGTATTTTTCTTTGTAAGTTGCTGTAATATTAGCATAATTGAAGAGCTAAGTGAAAGAACATGTTAAGTAACAAAAATTACATTTCAAAAAATTTGAGGTGAAAGTTTTTGCTGTAAATTTTAATGATTTATTTTCTGTTTGGTACCACATGTTTAAAATATTAACAGGTATGGTACTCTCTCGGAAAAACTTATTCATATTATTTTTAAAATATTAAAAATTATTAATATTATTGACGTTATTAAATATTAAATATTAATGAATAATCTCTTAAATCTTCAAGACTAAATAGAATCTTAGTATTTTAGCTTCACCATGTGATAGGATACCTCATAACGCTTTCATCCAAAAGATAAAAAAAAAATTAGAAAATGTAGCATAACATGTTCATCCACTCAGCACTTCAATTTTGTTTTGTTTTAAATAAAGATTCGTCGTCAGAAATATTGTCAACTGTTAAGAATCAATTATTCTTCATATATTTTTTTTCAGTTTAAAGTTATCACGGCAAATTTGTAATGTTTGTAAAAAGACTAGAGGCACCGCAGTTATATATATCCCAGCCACTTTTAGGCTCTTGAAAGTTGTAATTTTCAGTGAAAATCTACCAAATTTTGATTTTTCATAGACTAACTACTCACGCACATAGAAACATAGCCAAGTGTCGTACAAAAAAAAAAATTAACAATGCGAAAAATTGTTTTTTCAAAAGTAACTAAAAAATGCAAAAGAAAAAAAATTGGTCCCAATTTCGTCCCCCCAAAAAATCCAATACGCCGAGGCTTAACTCATAACTAAATCAAAATTTATTTCTAAATGAGTAAGTAATTTAATTTACATTAAAGTAAGGGACAAAGAAATGTAATAATTATCAGTGGAAGAATAACATAACGAAACATTAGCCATCCAAACATGAGGAAAAAATTGAAAAACATGTTATGAAAAAGCATTCCTAATTTCGTCCCCGGAACGAAAATAAGAACTGCAAGGGGGACGAAATTGGGGACCACGCTACTTCCCAATATGAAAAAGCTTCAGTTCCCGTAAGATGAACTCAGCGTCCTAAAACTCACTGTATGCTACTGCCAGCATCTTACCTTACGTAAAATACATGCAATGAATAAGAAATAAATACTTACAGTACAGTAAATAACGTTCTACAAACGACGTAATAAAAACTCGAGTCTTCTAAAAATAGGAAATTAGCCGTCTTTAATTCATGTCTGTGTCGGCGAACTAAACTTTCAACACTGACCCCTTTTATCTCCCGTTCCCTGTGCCTTGCGTCATAAGTGGCGCCACTTTCGCAGAAGCGGAGAAGTTAGGGGGGACGAAATTAGGAGAGGGGACGAAATATGGGCACTTTACCCTATATATAACCATTAAATAAACATTACCGGCCACCAACAAAAACAGTGAAATTATGAATAAAATGACATTAATAAATTGACAAAAATACAGTTCTCCCCAACACACATAACATAGATCCCAAAAACATAGTAAAAAACAGCAGAAATTGAATAACAAAAATGGAATAATGGAAATGTGTAGAACTTAGACAGAATTATCGGGTCCCAAATGCGTAAAGTTCCGCAAATAAAATGTGTGGTTTCATCTTCATATTAGCCATAAACTAAAGAATATGAATTTGGGACTACCATACACACAAAACAGAGAAATAAATCATTAAACACCAATTAAGTTCAAAATAAAACAAGATAGAAAAAGATCGAGGAAAAATAAAAAGCAAATTACCAGATTGAAATCCATACTATCTTAGCATGAGGCATAATATAATACAATCATTGGAGATCACCAGCACATGGTTCCAAAAAAGTTTTTTTATATAAGGGTGGACCAAGGATAACAATATACAGCATATCCAAGCACACTCCCATTATATATAACCAGTGCCCTCTACAGATACTTTAGAATTGAGAATGTACTGCTCCATGTATTCAAATGAATCAGTTTGGTACTGCCATCTATTGACTATTAACATAAAAACTATTTGTAACTATTAATGGAGTAAGTTTTAAAGCAAATACTGTTTAGAGATAGATATATGATAATTAAATAATAATTAAAAATATGTTAATAAATATATACAATTGTATTAGAAAAATTTAGTAATTGATATATTAAATCAAAATGATATGTAAAATGGCGAAATTGATGATTATTAATGTTTCACATAACTATTTGTACCTGGCTATATCATATCACAAATTAAATTCCTGTGACAACATTGCATCATCACTTAAATTAACTTATAATTAAAAAAAAATTAAAAATAAGATGCTAAGAAATTAATATTAATAATAATTTAATGAAAATTAATTAGTTACATTTAATGAGTTTACAAACTTTCTTAAAAATTAAATACACATAATTTAATGGGGGAGGGAAGAACAAATAATAAAATTATTAAAACATGCATTTTATTCTCATTTAAGATAGTATACATTGTATTAGAAGTTAATATGATATTGTCCTGTGTATATATATATTACGTACAATTTTATTCTAAATTGACCAAAGTTTGATGTACAAATTGATAATTTCCTTCAAATCTTGACTGCGTATCAAACCATCTCGAATTTATCGAATATTTACCTCGATGAAAATCAAGAAGAACCCTGGATTTTTATTTGTAATACTTTCCGATTATTATTATTAATATTAATAATAAAGATTTGTTTTCTATTGCTTGAAGACAATATCTCCCACTGTTATTGCCTTATGGGTAAAATTTACTCAATAAAGGAGTATAAATTATACAGAACACTCATAGAATTTCATTAATCTATACCAGGGTCGGCGAACCTTTTTATATCCGCCTGCCCAATTTTTTTCAAAAAAGGTTTTACTTGACCATGACGTGCCAAGCACCAAAAATAATTTAGTAGATCAACATTTCTGGATTTTTATTCATTGGGATTTCAAAATATGGGACAATATGAATCTAGTAATTAGATTAACATATATTATAAAGTAATAAAATGGTGAATGCGACGTCGGTTATGCTAAATATTAGTATGGTATTCTGCCTACTAATTCGAGTTATCTAAGAAGTGGTTTGTGTTTCTAAAATTTAAGGTTTTCGTATCATTTCTGAAAATAATGACCGAAGGAAAAAATAGAGCGAACAATTATGAAAACTATATTTTATACTAAGTCGCTTTAGTTTCATCACTGGAAGTTTTAATTGTAAAGTCTGATATTTTTCTTTTTGATATTCTCCCAACCTTCTCTTAATTTGACAACTTATTGAGCCCACATTGGAATAATTTAGAAATTCAATTAGCTTCTTTCCAATAAAAAAAAAGAAAGAAAAGTTCAGTTTGTATAAGTTTGCGCGTTTTGTTTAGCTTAATTCCATTTTGTTTTAGGATTTCAATCAACGCCGTGCCGAAAATATTCTATCGCGTGCCAAGTTTGGCACGCGTGCCATAGGTTCGCCGACCCTGATCTATACTCATATTATAAAGAGTTAAAAATTGTTTATTTGTAGGAGGTAAGCTCTGGAACTACCGAGCCGATTCCAAAAGTAATGGTATCAAAATGATGGTGTTAGTCCAACTTAGAACATAGGCTATATCTTATGTCCGTGCCACAGGCCAAAAGGGGTTGCAATGATCTCTAAGGGCATTTCCTAAAAAAATCGAAATTTAAAAGGGAGTCAAAATGCGCTAAAAGAGTTGTAAAAAACGTGCTAAATTGCGATTTCTATGCAATCTTAGGAAGTACTGAACCGATTTCAAATATAATGGTGTAAAAATTATGCTGACAGATCTCTCGCTCCAAGTTAGGCTATATTTTATATCTGTTTCCACTACCCCAGAGGAGATGCAGGAGCAAAATGCGCGAAAAGCGTTCTAAAAACGTTCTAAATGCCGATTTGTCAGCGATATCTCAGGAAGAATCAAAATGATTTCAAAAGAAATGTTAGGAAATTGATGCTGACAGACTCTGCTCTAACATAGACGCTATTTTATGTCGGTATGACTATCACCTAGACGTTGCAGGAGCAAAAAAGCGTTCTAAATTTCGATTTTTGTGATCGGTACGGGCTAGCAACTTAAAATTAGGCAAGGTACATATTTATTAGATATAAATGATCTTTAAGAACAGTTTCGAAAAAATTAGAAATTTAAAATGGGGTGAAAATGCGCGAAAAGCGTTCCAAAAACGTTCTAAATTACGATTTATACTTAATCTCAGGAAATACCAAAGCTATTTCAAAAGTAATGTTTGCAAATCAATGGTGATAATCCCTGCTATAGCATAGGTTATATTTTATGTTGCTGTCACTACCATCTGAGGGTTGCAAAAGCAAAACATGTTCTAATTTGCGTTTTTGGCACAACTGAGGGGTCTAATACTTTGAAGTATGGCATGGTATTTACTTACAAGATGCAACTTCTTTCTAAGAACAGTCGAAAGATAATTCCAAATTTAAAAAGTTGAAGTTAGCGAAAAGCGTTATAAATTACAATTTTTATGGAATCTTATCAAATACTAAACCGATTAAAAATAATAATGATAACAAATTGTTGGTGTTAGAACCTGCTCAAACATAAGCTATATTTTATATCTGTGCCACTACCACCAGGGTGTTGCAGGAGCTAAAAATTTTCTAAATTGCGATTCTGTGATACTGAAAAGGCTAGAAACTTTAAATATGGCATGGTAGTTACTTATAAAATATAAATACCCTCGAAGGACTGTCGAAAATAAATTCGAATGAAAAAGGGGTGAAGCGAAGGGGAGTTGTGAAAAGCATTCTAAAAAAGTCCTAAATTACGATATCTATGCAATTTCAGGGGATATAAACCGATTATAAAAGTAATAGTTGCGAATCAATGGTAACAGTCTCTGATCCTACACAGGCCGATGATTCTACCACCTGGGGTTTACAGGAACAGCAAACGCTCTATAAAAGGCATTTAGAAGCTTTCTAAATTAGGTTTCTGTGGAATATTAAAAATAACAAACCGATTTCAAAATTAATGTTGGCAAATGAATGGTGGTAGTTCCTAATTCAAGCCCTTTCTGTTGAAAGAGATGGTAGGACTTGGAATTTGACATGATAGTTAATTTTAAGATGTAAGAAGATGGTTTCTAAAAAATTCAAAACTTCAAATGAATACTGAAATGAGCGTATTAAATGAGCATAAAGGTTTCAAAATATTTTCTACATTATCATTTATTTAGTTTTATTAATTTAAGTCTCATTTCTGCCTAATGCAGTGTAATAATGATGTTTAATCAAACTGTGTTTTAAATCGTAATTTTTGAATTATTCTTAAAAGTAATAAGTAAAAATTTAGTTAGTACCTTTTAATAAAAATTAGACGTATAAATATCACTTGGCATATTTCAAATATTACGCGAGCAAAGCCGCGGGGTTTGCTAGTTACTAATATACATTATCATTTAAGAATGGCTATCATTTGAATTTTCCGTTAATAGATGTTATGCTTTCTCAGATACAAATAATAATAATAATGATGATGATGATGATGATGAAAGAGCCAGAAGCATCATTTACACAGGGTGTTTCAAAAATGAAAGTTGAAAATTTGAAAGGATTTTAAATAGGGTGTACAAGATTGGATTTTAATATAGGAGTATAGGGTCACAATTCAATTACTGAACCAAATCTAGGGCGTTTCACTACAGTCCAAGTAAAATTTTTTTACGATTACTTTAAAATTAATGAAAATATTTTAACGAGATTTGCAGCAGACTTATCACCCTGTTGCAAAACTAAGTATTTATTACATACTATCGATAAAAGACCGCATTACTGAACATTTTGATTTATTCTGCAGATATATGACAAATTTTAGATTTAAATAACATATATTTTATAATTATAAATGTTAGATTTAAATAACATATATTTCGTAATTATAAATTTTAAATTTAAATAACACAAACTTTAGAATATATATGAAAACGTGAGCTTCATAACTCGCCTTATCCAAAAAATCAAATTTTGGAAAATCGCGAAAAACCTCCAACTGCGTCCATTGGTTTTCATTGTAAACTAAGATTTTACAATGGTAGAAATATACGATAAAACTAGTTTTTTTCTCATATTGTTGTGCTGTTTATAGTGTAGGTTTACGAATAGAATATATTGAATGAGAAAACACGATTTTTTAAATTTTGGATTAGGCGAGGTTTGAAACTCACGTCTTCACATATATATGGGTCAATATCTGAAAACTGGACAATTTCACTCCAGAATTTTTATTTTTTTGAATTAATGTACCAATTTCCAAATACAATTATATACTATGATACATGTTTTGTCATTTGAATGCTGTAGTGTTTTGAGATCAAGGATGTATATTTAATGCGTAGGATAAACTTTTATGGAAGAAAGGGTCTGTTAACACCATAATCAGTGTCTAATAATTGGGACTGAGATGATGGGGACTGAGGTGAGGTTTTTGTCTTAAAATCTGCACAGCCATTTTATTGAATCATTTTGAACACATGTAAATGATTAAATATTCCATGTGACATTTGTATGTTATATAAATAAAGTTGCAATAAGCTTTTTTTTAGATAAAAAATTAAATATGGGCACGTGAATGATGCTATAAAAAAATACTCATGCGTTTTCAGAACAAGAACTAAATATTTCTAAAAATGAAACAATGAGAAGAACAACTTACATTCATCCATAGTGGATAGTTGAACTATAGTTGCTGTTGCAATGGAAATAATTCTGCCAGCGCCACCTAGTATCTGTTAACCTAAATGTGTGGTTAGAGGGACTGAGATGATGGTCAACCTCAGGGACAAATGTATTTACTACAGTATTTTACTATAAAATCTATACGAGTAAAGGAGCATTATATTTTCCCATACTGTATATGGGGCATTCTCACAATCTTTTGACTTTCATGTCCTTGAATAATAATTTTCATTTTAATACCCTTTTTGTGTTTTTTTTTAATTTCATATACTGGGGAACATCCCATTACATGATTACACAACAATATTAACGAGATAAATAAGTTTTGGACGATTTTTAGGGTCCAAACACCTGAAAAACTCCTATACCGTCCCGTGTCCCTTATGTTGATTTTTAAGTTTGGAGCTGTCTGGATAAAATTGTTTCAATAAAAATAATTCGATGTAATTTTTTTCTGAAACTGAAACTATTGTTTTATATAAATATGTAGCTAAAAATTAACCTGCACACATTTTTAGGGTTGTCATTATTTTTTAAACTCTGTCCCTGGGTTTTAGAATCCTTACCATCCCTCTTCTAAAATTATACAGAAAATCATTTCAGATGCAGCCACAGAATTTTTTTCAAGTTTTTTCTCATGCAGAAGTATGCTAGAGAAATAATGTCTAAAATTCTTTGGCTGGAAATTTACTGTAAAATTTAAATCAGCATTTAAATATCAATTTCAAGCATCGTGGCTTTATTGGTAGTCTCACCGTCCCCAAGGTTTATTCCTGCCCTTTTCGAGGTAAATTAAAAAAAAAAAGTAATAATTTAATCCAATGTTAACAACTGTTTCTAAAAATCAATGAACATGAATGGCTATCACTAAGTCTTAACATGATTTTCCTAAAAATAGGCGGTAATTTTCCTTACCGTTCCATCCTTACCGTCCCTTTTTTCCAAAACCATTCCCTTTTTTTACCTTACCGTCCCTTCTTTAACCCCCTTTAAGACAATTTTATACCAAAATTTTGTACTAAAAATACTGCATTGTTATTATTTCTTATTTGAATGTCCTGTGGGTACTATGCAAATTCATTATAAGTAAAAATTTAGAAGAAAATAAAATGTTATAGGGGTAAAATGGTAAAGAAAATTAAACTCTGTCCCTGGGTTTTAGAATCCTTACCATCCCTCTTCTAAAATTATACAGAAAATCGCAAGTTTAACTTAAACCTCAGTTAAACAAAAAAATTTGCGCTGCTGACCATTATTTCTTTATTTTGAATCATTAAGGCATTCGTCTATCAGATTAAAAAGTTATTTTAGCAAGTTTAATTTTGTCAGATTTTTTTCCCGAAAAGTCAAAAGATTGTGAGAATGCCCCATATATATAGGTATAAATATATAATAGCAAAAGTTAAAAATATTTATAAAAAATTTTACAGCATACATTTAATATTTGGATATTTGTACCTGGGGACAGGGACGGAAATGATAATTTCGTTTGTTTAAAATTTAAAATTAATTATTTATGCATCATCATATGTCCATTTATCAATTGTTATAACAAGTGTTACAATATATTACATTTTTCAGTTTTTGGTTTTAGTATAATTAATGGAATATTATTGGCAGTGGACGAAAATTGTCCAATTTTCAGATATTGACCTATATATTGTATATTATAATTTCCTAAATGTTTATTTTTACTCAATTAAATATTCATATAACAGCCTGGAATACATATTCATATTTTCTATTATTATTCTAGTGTAAGTTACATTTTTCATTTCTAAAGTGGTAAGTAACTATAAACTGCTACCTTGGCGACTTTTCTTTTTTTTTTTTTTTTTTTTTTTTTTTGTTATTTTGTCGACCACAATTACCAAAGTATAACCATTATGGTACATTTTTTCTGAAATTGGAGGTAAATTATTTTTGTTTTAAATAGTGGTAGAGAAAAAAAAATGTCTTTTCCTTACTTTGGATTTTGCCTTACTTTTTTGTTATTTTGTCGACCACCATTACCAAACTATAACCATTATGGTACATTTTTTCTAAAGTTAGAGGTAAATTATTTTTGTGTTAAATAGTGGTAGAGAAAAAAATTGTCGCCAGTGAATTAAATAAAGAAAATAAATAATTCAACCGTCTAGACAGGACAGCTAATGTTAAAAAAGTTTTTTGGGTTGTGAAATAATTGTTAAAAGTAGTTAAGTAACGAAAATTATTCGTAACTTAAATGTACAAAGATTCTTTTGATCAGGTTGAGAACATTAGTAGAAAAAATATTATGATTTTCTATAATAACAACTAAAAATTTTAAATAAAGTAAATATATCCTTCTTAATTACGTTTTTCTATTTCATAAAAGAAACTTCATTTACATATTTATAACATAATTACAGATCAATGACCCCTTCTTCTATTACTTCAAAAAAAAAAAAAAAAAAATCTTTCCATACTATCACGCAAAAAATCTAATTATACTTATTTATGGTTGCTTAACACTTGCGAATTAAAACTAAATTAATAATTCTTTCGCTATGTCTGTATCGTAACATGACACTTAAACACACATCTACAAATACACATTTATAAAAAGACAGAACCCTTTTTCATAGCTCAAAAAAATCTTTTCCCTATAATTAAAAGACGTAAACGGTCATAAATTCAGGAGACGTTTCATAAATAACGTTGTAAAACACTAACAACCTAGTTGAAAATACGTAGAATAAAAAAAAAGAAAAGAAAGAGGAGGTTTGAGTGAAGGGCTAAATTTGTGGTTGAAAGCGGGACGGGTTGGGATTTATATGATTCTCTTATTCATAAGACAAATATCCAAAAGTCCGTAACTTTCATTTTGCGTAAAATGACGAAATTGTGAATTTTCCAAATTTTTACTTAAAATGAATTTTGTAAAGATTCGATAACTAACACTTTGAGTCTAAGACCGAGACTCGTGACTTTCTAATATTTTACGAAATTTTTAATATGCCATTTTTTGGCAGATAATATTTTTTCTTGAATTTTACCATTTTTTCCTCCTTTTTCTTTTATTTTTCTTTTATTACAGGCATAAACGACATTAGGAAACTATTTCCCTTTATGTTCTAATTTTTAATTAAAATAAAATTCTAATAGTTTGAACTTTTGATATAAAAACCGAAGATAGGGGGGAAAATCCTTATTCCAAATAAAACACGTTATTCAAAATTAACTTTCGTAGTGATTTTATTATAAACGAACAGCAAGTATGTCATTTTATAAACGGATCTGTACATTCGAATTTTTACTTTATCTTAACGTTTTATTTAACTTATGACTTATTTATCAGTATGCGATTATGTTTAATTGCTGTTAAAGTGTGCTAAAATGAAACATTAAATTAGTAATTGATCTCTTGTACGCTCACTTGTACGCATTTGTGTAAAAAAGAGTCAGGGTGTTGCCAAATTCGACCGACAAATTCAGAAGGCTGATAGTAGGCATCAAGGGGATGAAAAATTGCCATATAACACGTGGTCGCAAACCAATTATTTCGTCACAAATACACGGAGTTTCATGCTAACTGAACTTGCGTTGAAGGTAATAATTTCGAGAAAGATAAAAACATTGTAATCAAAATGCAACGATATGTACCTTGTTTTGTACGAAATTTTATAACATCACGAAAAGTTCTGGAAATACAGGATGCTCAAGCAATCGATGATACCGTTATGAACTGATAATCGCAGTCCAAAATGTGGAGCATCAAGTGCATATACTGCTGGCACGTGTAATGGAAACTCTTACCACTTTTTTTATATTATCACATTTGCAATAAAGTTGAGAATGTCTATTAAAACTTTTATTATAATATACTTCAGTTTTCTGAAAGTTATAACCGTCAACCCAAATTGAGTTCGGGTAAAACAACCTGTATTTTTAATTAAATACGTGGTTTGCGACCCCGTATTCTATGGTAATTTTTCATCCTTTTGAAGCTTATTATCACCCTCTGGATTTGTCGGTAGAATTCGGCAACAAAGTCCCACCAATAATTTCCAAATTTTCACGCCTGTGTTTGGTACGTAGCATTGTCTAAGAAGGAAGGTCTCCATACGGGCATATTCAGAAAAATCTGAAAAAATTACAGTGTTCTTCTCATGTGGATATATATCTTTATAAAAAATTTTTGGCGGAATCTCGATAGAATGTTCGTAAAAAAAAAAAATAAAAATTTCGTTTATTTGGCGATTTATCATCGGTTGGCGATGAAATGAAATTTCAAAAAATGCTTTTTTATGTCGAATACTCTTTAAGATAAAAATGTTTCATATTGAACTTGTTTAAGTAAATTTAATGTAAATAACTTTAGTTTTGTCAGTTTTAGTTTGATTTAACTATAGTTTTATCATATATATATATATATATATATATATATATATATATATACATGCAATGAAAGTTAAATATCAAATTTTATGAATAAAAACAAAATTAAATTAAATTAAAATTACTTCAGTATCTCAAAATTAAGTCCAACTGAGCATTGCAGATTCAATTTTGTTGCTATGGAAATGACGAATTCTCTGATATTGAAATGAATAACTGGTACATGAATCTTGCCTTTATTTTGGAATACGCTTAAATATATGAAAGTATTTTTTATGTATGAAATTGTTTTTAAAGTAATAAAATTAAATAACAAGCAACATAAATATGCAATACGAAAAAAAAATATATTAAACTCTCTCATTGTTTATGTTTAAATTCATTAAATAGTTTTTACACGCTTTCTAAAAATCAATTAACAAACAATTTTCAGGTGCATTAAAATCGTTTGCTTTTGGCGAGGAAAAGTACTTCTCGCCAAATTGCGTGACGCTTTCATATTTTTGTACCAAATACTCGAAAGTATTTTTTTTTTTTTACAGTCTTTCTACTGTAATTCCGCCTCTCAATTTTATAGATCTTTTATTATATATGTAAGTAGTTTAATTGGTATTTTTTTTTTTTTTAATATTCTGAGTATGCCCAGTAAGGAGACCTTCCTTGTAAGAAATATTTCTGAACACCGATATATTCATCATCCATTTGAGATTACACAACTAAAAGATGAAAGAAAAAACATATTTGCTCGCAGTGCTTAAATAGTCTAAAATAGCTACGGCGTTTAAAATTTTAAAAAGATCGCAACCCAATCTTTAAATCTGTTGTTTGAAACTTATACACACACATACATATACAAAACCTGTATGGGTGTCCATAATTAAACCACCCTACTTTAAAGTTGTATACAGACGAACTATTGCTCATGAAGTTGTGAAATTTTATGAAAGGCATAATAAAGGGATGGGAATTTATTTAAGCTAAAAAAAATATATAAATAAAAATAGTTCAAAATTTCGCCACCAGAGGGCGATTTTTAATAAATTAGACATTTAGCATTACGATAGTTGAGAAATTTTATTTCATAATTAATCGACCGTATTTTAATGTTATCTAGAGACGAAACCGTTGTTCAGAATGTTGTGAATTTTTTTGAAAGACATAATAAAAGTATGGAAATATGTTTGATCGGAAAAAAAAAATCAATAGGAGACCGCTTTTTAAGGAATTACACTTTTGGCATACATTTACAGTAGTTTCACAAATTTTGTTATAACAAAACCTATTCTGCATGACTTTTATCATTTTTAGATGCCATCTGGGACCGTAAGATAGCATGTTCCACAGTTGACCGCAATGTATTCTGGGAAATGCTAGGAACATGTCGTGAAATGGTTTTTAGAATAAGGAAAGTTCACAGATAAACTTTCTAAACTATCGTAATGTTAAATGTGTAATTAAAAAAAAAATTACCCTCTGGTGGCGAAATTTTGAACTATTTTTTTTTTATATTTTTCTTTAGCTTAAACAAATTCTCATCCCTTTATTATGTCTTTCAGAAAATTTCACAACTTTATGAACTTTTATCATTTTTAGATACCATCTGGGACCGTAAGATAGCATCTTCCACAGTTGACCGCAGTGTGTTCTGGGAAATGCTAGGAACATGTCGTGAAATGGTTTTTAGAATAAGGAAAGTTCATAGATAAACTTTCTAAACTATCGTAATGCTAAATGTGTAATTAAAAAAAAATTACCCTCTGGTGGCGAAATTTTGAACTATTTTTTTTTATATTTTTCTTTAGCTTAAACAAATTCTCATCCCTTTATTATGTCTTTCAGAAAATTTCACAACTTTATGAACTTTTATCATTTTTAGATGCCATCTGGGACCGTAAGATAGCATGTTCCACAGTTGACCGCAGTGTGTTCTGGGAAATGCTAGGAACATGTCGTGAAATGGTTTTTAGAATAAGGAAAGTTCATAGATAAACTTTCTAAACTATCGTAATGCTAAATGTGTAATTAAAAAAAAATTACCCTCTGGTGGCGAAATTTTGAACTATTTTTTTTTATATTTTTCTTTAGCTTAAACAAATTCTCATCCCTTTATTATGTCTTTCAGAAAATTTCACAACTTTATGAACTTTTATCATTTTTAGATGCCATCTGGGACCGTAAGATAGCATGTTCCACAGTTGACCGCAGTGTGTTCTGGGAAATGCTAGGAACATGTCGTGAAATGGTTTTTAGAATAAGGAAAGTTCATAGATAAACTTTCTAAACTATCGTAATGCTAAATGTGTAATTAAAAAAAAAATTACCCTCTGGTGGCGAAATTTTGAACTATTTTTTTTTATATTTTTCTTTAGCTTAAACAAATTCTCATCCCTTTATTATGTCTTTCAGAAAATTTCACAACTTTATGAAATTTTATCATTTTTAGATGCCATCTGGGACCGTAAGATAGCATCTTCCACAGTTGACCGCAGTGTGTTCTGGGAAATGCTAGGAACATGTCGTGAAATGGTTTTTAGAATAAGGAAAGTTCATAGATAAACTTTCTAAACTATCGTAATGCTAAATGTGTAATTAAAAAAAAATTACCCTCTGGTGGCGAAATTTTGAACTATTTTTTTTTATATTTTTCTTTAGCTTAAACAAATTCTCATCCCTTTATTATGTCTTTCAGAAAATTTCCCAACTTTATGAACTTTTATCATTTTTAGATGCCATCTGGGACCGTAAGATAGCATCTTCCACAGTTGACCGCAGTGTGTTCTGGGAAATGCTAGGAACATGTCGTGAAATGGTTTTTAGAATAAGGAAAGTTCATAGATAAACTTTCTAAACTATCGTAATGCTAAATGTGTAATTAAAAAAAAAATTACCCTCTGGTGGCGAAATTTTGAACTATTTTTTTTTATATTTTTCTTTAGCTTAAACAAATTCTCATCCCTTTATTATGTCTTTCAGAAAATTTCACAACTTTATGAACTTTTATCATTTTTAGATGCCATCTGGGACCGTAAGATAGCATCTTCCACAGTTGACCGCAGTGTGTTCTGGGAAATGCTAGGAACATGTCGTGAAATGGTTTTTAGAATAAGGAAAGTTCATAGATAAACTTTCTAAACTATCGTAATGCTAAATGTGTAATTAAAAAAAAAATTACCCTCTGGTGGCGAAATTTTGAACTATTTTTTTTTATATTTTTCTTTAGCTTAAACAAATTCTCATCCCTTTATTATGTCTTTCAGAAAATTTCACAACTTTATGAACTTTTATCATTTTTAGATGCCATCTGGGACCGTAAGATAGCATGTTCCACAGTTGACCGCAATGTATTCTGGGAAATGCTAGGAACATGTCGTGAAATGGTTTTTAGAATAAGGAAAGTTCATAGATAAACTTTCTAAACTATCGTAATGCTAAATGTGTAATTTAAAAAAAAATTACCCTCTGGTGGCGAAATTTTGAACTATTTTTTTTTATATTTTTCTTTAGCTTAAACAAATTCTCATCCCTTTATTATGTCTTTCAGAAAATTTCACAACTTTATGAACTTTTATCATTTTTAGATGCCATCTGGGACCGTAAGATAGCATGTTCCACAGTTGACCGCAGTGTGTTCTGGGAAATGCTAGGAACATGTCGTGAAATGGTTTTTAGAATAAGGAAAGTTCATAGATAAACTTTCTAAACTATCGTAATGCTAAATGTGTAATTAAAAAAAAAATTACCCTCTGGTGGCGAAATTTTGATCTATTTTTTTTTATATTTTTCTTTAGCTTAAACAAATTCTCATCCCTTTATTATGTCTTTCAGAAAATTTCACAACTTTATGAACTTTTATCATTTTTAGATGCCATCTGGGACCGTAAGATAGCATGTTCCACAGTTGACCGCAATGTATTCTGGGAAATGCTAGGAACATGTCGTGAAATGGTTTTTAGAATAAGGAAAGTTCACAGATAAACTTTCTAAACTATCGTAATGTTAAATGTGTAATTTTAAAAAAAATTACCCTCTGGTGGCGAAATTTTGAACTATTTTTTTTTTATATTTTTCTTTAGCTTAAACAAATTCTCATCCCTTTATTATGTCTTTCAGAAAATTTCACAACTTTATGAACTTTTATCATTTTTAGATACCATCTGGGACCGTAAGATAGCATCTTCCACAGTTGACCGCAGTGTGTTCTGGGAAATGCTAGGAACATGTCGTGAAATGGTTTTTAGAATAAGGAAAGTTCATAGATAAACTTTCTAAACTATCGTAATGCTAAATGTGTAATTAAAAAAAAATTACCCTCTGGTGGCGAAATTTTGAACTATTTTTTTTTTATTTTTTTCTTTAGCTTAAACAAATTCTCATCCCTTTATTATGTCTTTCAGAAAATTTCACAACTTTATGAACTTTTATCATTTTTAGATGCCATCTGGGACCGTAAGATAGCATGTTCCACAGTTGACCGCAGTGTGTTGTGGGAAATGCTAGGAACATGTCGTGAAATGGTTTTTAGAATAAGGAAAGTTCATAGATAAACTTTCTAAACTATCGTAATGCTAAATGTGTAATTAAAAAAAAATTACCCTCTGGTGGCGAAATTTTGAACTATTTTTTTTTATATTTTTCTTTAGCTTAAACAAATTCTCATCCCTTTATTATGTCTTTCAGAAAATTTCACAACTTTATGAACTTTTATCATTTTTAGATGCCATCTGGGACCGTAAGATAGCATGTTCCACAGTTGACCGCAGTGTGTTCTGGGAAATGCTAGGAACATGTCGTGAAATGGTTTTTAGAATAAGGAAAGTTCATAGATAAACTTTCTAAACTATCGTAATGCTAAATGTGTAATTAAAAAAAAATTACCCTCTGGTGGCGAAATTTTGAACTATTTTTTTTTATATTTTTCTTTAGCTTAAACAAATTCTCATCCCTTTATTATGTCTTTCAGAAAATTTCACAACTTTATGAACTTTTATCATTTTTAGATGCCATCTGGGACCGTAAGATAGCATCTTCCACAGTTGACCGCAGTGTGTTCTGGGAAATGCTAGGAACATGTCGTGAAATGGTTTTTAGAATAAGGAAAGTTCATAGATAAACTTTCTAAACTATCGTAATGCTAAATGTGTAATTAAAAAAAAATTATCCCTCTTAGCGAAATTTTGAACTATTTTTTTTTATATTTTTCTTTAGCTTAAACAAATTCTCATCCCTTTATTATGTCTTTCAGAAAATTTCACAACTTTATGAACTTTTATCATTTTTAGATGCCATCTGGGACCGTAAGATAGCATCTTCCACAGTTGACCGCAGTGTGTTCTGGGAAATGCTAGGAACATGTCGTGAAATGGTTTTTAGAATAAGGAAAGTTCATAGATAAACTTTCTAAACTATCGTAATGCTAAATGTGTAATTAAAAAAAAAATTACCCTCTGGTGGCGAAATTTTGAACTATTTTTTTTTTATATTTTTCTTTAGCTTAAACAAATTCTCATCCCTTTATTATGTCTTTCAGAAAATTTCACAACTTTATGAACTTTTATCATTTTTAGATGCCATCTGGGACCGTAAGATAGCATGTTCCACAGTTGACCGCAATGTATTCTGGGAAATGCTAGGAACATGTCGTGAAATGGTTTTTAGAATAAGGAAAGTTCATAGATAAACTTTCTAAACTATCGTAATGCTAAATGTGTAATTAAAAAAAAAATTACCCTCTGGTGGCGAAATTTTGAACTATTTTTTTTTATATTTTTCTTTAGCTTAAACAAATTCTCATCCCTTTATTATGTCTTTCAGAAAATTTCACAACTTTATGAACTTTTATCATTTTTAGATGCCATCTGGGACCGTAAGATAGCATGTTCCACAGTTGACCGCAGTGTGTTCTGGGAAATGCTAGGAACATGTCGTGAAATGGTTTTTAGAATAAGGAAAGTTCATAGATAAACTTTCTAAACTATCGTAATGCTAAATGTGTAATTAAAAAAAAATTACCCTCTGGTGGCGAAATTTTGATCTATTTTTTTTTATATTTTTCTTTAGCTTAAACAAATTCTCATCCCTTTATTATGTCTTTCAGAAAATTTCACAACTTTATGAACTTTTATCATTTTTAGATGCCATCTGGGACCGTAAGATAGCATGTTCCACAGTTGACCGCAATGTATTCTGGGAAATGCTAGGAACATGTCGTGAAATGGTTTTTAGAATAAGGAAAGTTCACAGATAAACTTTCTAAACTATCGTAATGTTAAATGTGTAATTTTAAAAAAAATTACCCTCTGGTGGCGAAATTTTGAACTATTTTTTTTTTATATTTTTCTTTAGCTTAAACAAATTCTCATCCCTTTATTATGTCTTTCAGAAAATTTCACAACTTTATGAACTTTTATCATTTTTAGATACCATCTGGAACCGTAAGATAGCATCTTCCACAGTTGACCGCAGTGTGTTCTGGGAAATGCTAGGAACATGTCGTGAAATGGTTTTTAGAATAAGGAAAGTTCATAGATAAACTTTCTAAACTATCGTAATGCTAAATGTGTAATTAAAAAAAAATTACCCTCTGGTGGCGAAATTTTGAACTATTTTTTTTTATTTTTTTCTTTAGCTTAAACAAATTCTCATCCCTTTATTATGTCTTTCAGAAAATTTCACAACTTTATGAACTTTTATCATTTTTAGATGCCATCTGGGACCGTAAGATAGCATGTTCCACAGTTGACCGCAGTGTGTTGTGGGAAATGCTAGGAACATGTCGTGAAATGGTTTTTAGAATAAGGAAAGTTCATAGATAAACTTTCTAAACTATCGTAATGCTAAATGTGTAATTAAAAAAAAATTACCCTCTGGTGGCGAAATTTTGAACTATTTTTTTTTATATTTTTCTTTAGCTTAAACAAATTCTCATCCCTTTATTATGTCTTTCAGAAAATTTCACAACTTTATGAACTTTTATCATTTTTAGATGCCATCTGGGACCGTAAGATAGCATGTTCCACAGTTGACCGCAGTGTGTTCTGGGAAATGCTAGGAACATGTCGTGAAATGGTTTTTAGAATAAGGAAAGTTCATAGATAAACTTTCTAAACTATCGTAATGCTAAATGTGTAATTAAAAAAAAAATTACCCTCTGGTGGCGAAATTTTGAACTATTTTTTTTTATATTTTTCTTTAGCTTAAACAAATTCTCATCCCTTTATTATGTCTTTCAGAAAATTTCACAACTTTATGAACTTTTATCATTTTTAGATGCCATCTGGGACCCTAAGATAGCATGTTCCACAGTTGACCGCAGTGTGTTCTGGGAAATGCTAGGAACATGTCGTGAAATGGTTTTTAGAATAAGGAAAGTTCATAGATAAACTTTCTAAACTATCGTAATGCTAAATGTGTAATTAAAAAAAAAATTACCCTCTGGTGGCGAAATTTTGAACTATTTTTTTTTATATTTTTCTTTAGCTTAAACAAATTCTCATCCCTTTATTATGTCTTTCAGAAAATTTCACAACTTTATGAACTTTTATCATTTTTAGATGCCATCTGGGACCGTAAGATAGCATCTTCCACAGTTGACCGCAGTGTGTTCTGGGAAATGCTAGGAACATGTCGTGAAATGGTTTTTAGAATAAGGAAAGTTCATAGATAAACTTTCTAAACTATCGTAATGCTAAATGTGTAATTAAAAAAAAAATTACCCTCTGGTGGCGAAATTTTGAACTATTTTTTTTTATATTTTTCTTTAGCTTAAACAAATTCTCATCCCTTTATTATGTCTTTCAGAAAATTTCACAACTTTATGAACTTTTATCATTTTTAGATGCCATCTGAGACCGTAAGATAGCATCTTCCACAGTTGACCGCAGTGTGTTCTGGGAAATGCTAGGAACATGTCGTAAAATGGTTTTTAGAATAAGGAAAGTTCATAGATAAACTTTCTAAACTATCGTAATGCTAAATGTGTAATTAAAAAAAAATTACCCTCTGGTGGCGAAATTTTGAACTATTTTTTTTTATATTTTTCTTTAGCTTAAACAAATTCTCATCCCTTTATTATGTCTTTCAGAAAATTTCACAACTTTATGAACTTTTATCATTTTTAGATGCCATCTGGGACCGTAAGATAGCATGTTCCACAGTTGACCGCAGTGTGTTCTGGGAAATGCTAGGAACATGTCGTGAAATGGTTTTTAGAATAAGGAAAGTTCATAGATAAACTTTCTAAACTATCGTAATGCTAAATGTGTAATTAAAAACAAAATTAACCCCTAGTGGCGAAATTTTGAACTATTTTTTTAATATTTTTCTTTAGCTTAAACAAATTCTCATCCCTTTATTATGTCTTTCAGAAAATTTCACAACTTTATGAACAGTAGTTTTGTCTGTGGACAACTTTAAAGTAGGGTCGTTTAATTATGGACACCTTGTATATGCATGTTTGTTATTAATGTGTTTTTATACTGTTGACAGTTATTGTGAAATATAATCTCGAAACAAGGACATTAAAGCAATCAAGCTAAGTAAATTGTTTTCCATGTGTCAAATGTGATTTATAAAAACAATTATCAAAAGTGATTATAATCTAAAGGAAGGAAGTGAAAGTGAAAAGTGATTGCACAATCATAAACAAACATTTTAATATAAACATTTCGCGATACTCAAGAACTATAGACATTGATAGACTCTTATTTTAAATTACTATAAATATAAATATTGATACAAATAATTTGTTATTATGATTTATGTCACTAATTTCCTGTTTTTTATTGCTGATAATATTTTATACATGTTTTCTCTATTTTTCACTTGTATCCCAGACTCTCCAACGGAGAGATGTATTTCTAAAGCTTTTATTAAATGTTAATTTTCTTTCTTTTTAAAAAGTTTCCGGACAAATTTAAGTTTTACAAGTCACACAAAAAACATGTGTCTTTTAAATGACATGAACATCACACAATCATTGCATGTGGATAAATCAGAAATATAGGAGAAGATCAAGACATAATTACCCTTACCGACATGTGTTACCAGATAATGTACGGATATACATAAATACAAGGTAAGCCCAATTTATCTTACCTATGTTTTGTTTTTTATTGAGAAATAGATAATTTATTTTTTGAGGATAAAACCGAACATCACGCAATTACTGTTAGCAAAGTTTAAATATTGCTATCATATACATGTATAATTAATTATGAATTATGTATTATGCATGTATTAAAAATATTTTTTGGACATTCGCTTTCGATTTCGGTCTTAAACACAAGTTTCGATTGATCCTTTAGTTTTATTTAATTTATGATTTATTCAACTGTATTCGATTCTGTTTAATTGTTCTTAAAGAGGGTTAAAAGCCACATTAAATAGGTAATTGATTTCTTTTACACTTTCTTATACATATTTGTATCGAAAAGAGTTATATATCAAGTTGTGTCCCACCAATAATTTTCAAAATTTCATGCCTGTGTTCGGTACATAGCATTGTGTAAGAAATACTTCTGAACACCGATACATACATCATGCATTTGAAATTACACAACTAAAGGATGAAAGAAGCATCTTTGCTCGCAATGTTTAAACAAATCTAAAATCGCATACGGCTGATAAACCTTTGAGATCGCAACCCAATCTTTAAATCGCTCGCCATGAACAAAGAGAATTCGAACCATACTTCATTTTTCAAGTGGAAATAAATGTAGTTGAGCGTTCGTTTATTTTTACCTCCTCAACCTATTTAACAAATCGACTTAAGTTTAGCATCTCGGTTCTGACTTAATAACCCATAATTTGGCAACTGATATCCTTTCAGCACAATCCGCCTTTAGATAAATCACTGAGAGTGCGTGTACATCCATGTACCAATTTGAAATTCACGTTTAAAAAAAATCATTCGAAGTGAACTGAACATCCTGAATGAAGCTCCTCTAAAGGAATTATTGTCTAATAGATATAAAACACAATGTTAAAAAAAAGCCTGTCTGCTTGTAGTATACGGAGCTTCCATGAATATGTTTTGTAAAAAAATAACAACAGTTAAACCATTTAAAACCCATTGAGGGGCAATGGGATTTTTAATTAAGATTTACACCAGAAATATTTAATAAAATCTTACTTTTATAACTTTGATGGGAAACACTTATGAAATTATATTGCCTTATTTTTAAATAAATTATTTCCACAATTCCGGTGTGAATTCAACATTACAGTAACACAACTTACTTGAATCTGAAAGGTTGTTGTCAAATCTGAGCGAGCTAACTCTCTGAAACATTTCAGAATCCATTATTGTTTGAAACGTAAGAAGCGTTCTTATCCAGAAACAATGTAATCGGATGGCGTTTTCCTTTTTTTTTTTTTTTTTTTGGTAAAGACAGGAGATCTTTCGGACAATACAGTCAAAATCGGCGTTTTTAACCGAATTACCAACCTAATTTAAATCAAGATTTACACCAGAAATATTTAATGAAATTTTACTGTTATAATCTTCATGGAAATAATTACTTTTCTTTATTTTTAAGTAATTTTTTTTTACCAATTTCCGTGTGAATTCAACATTAGTGTAACACAATTACTTGCCCAGTCAAGGTTGTTGTCACATCTGAAGGAGCTAACTTTCTCACACATTTCAGAATTCCTTTTTGTTTGAAAAGCAAGAAATTGGTAGGCGTTTTTATGCAGAAACTATGTAATCGGGTGGAATTTTACATTTTTTTTTTTAGTAAAGACAGATCTTTTAGACAATACAGTCAAAGTGGGCGTTTTTAACTGAATTCCCAACGCAGCAGCACGATAAATGCGAAAACTTCTCGTCACGTGACAAGAATATCTTACAACCCGATAACTATGGCCCTTAAAGTATCTTTGTATAATAGTACATGTAAAATAGGGTTTTTTAAAATAACTGATTGCCATTCAGCAAAATTTGGGAAGAACTTCGTATTCGCATTAGAAATGAATATCCAATGTGTCTCCAAAAAACGAAGTTATTTTACCATGTTTTGGGTGACAAAAGGAATCATTTTTAACCCAATGAGGGGAGGGAGATTCAAAATTTTTTTAACTAGGTCTAGTTGAGTATCGTTTGTTATGTATTTTTTAATTTTAAATCGAATGACACAATCTGCGAGTCGATACGACCATTTTTTACAAAGTCATGGCAGGTTTCATGAGCACTAAGTCAGTCGGCAATTATACTTATGAAGGTAAAATGGGTTTTTAAAGTAACAAGTAGTGGCTATTCACGAAAATTCGGGAAGAACATCGTTTTGACATTAGAAATAAAGATCCGATGAGTCCCCCCCAAAATAATGTTGTTTTACCGTGGAATTTTTTTTCGGGGGCGGAGGGAGGATTTTAACACGAGAGAGGAGAATTGAAGTATTTTAAATTAGGTCAAGTGCGGTACCATTAATTATGTACTTTTCAATTCTGAATCGAATGACTCTATCTGAAAGTCGATACGACCAATTGTTACAAAGCTAGGCAGGTTTTATGAATACAAAGTCATGAATAGTTTTATGAATATAAAATTACGAATGCAAGGATTTTGACAACTTTAATGTCGTTGTAGAAGACTCAGATGATCCTGATTTTGATTATTGCTATTTTCAGGACATTAATAAGTTTAAGATTATTTGAACATAAAATAAATGTGGCAAATCTGTGCTCAATAAAAAAGTATAATTTTCGACTTTGTATTCATAACACCTAGCATATCTTTGTAATGAATGATCGTATTGACTTGCGTCATTCAATTCAGAATTAAAAGCTACATAAAAAACAATATCCAACTTGACAAAATTAAAAAAGTTTAACTATCCCCTTCCGAGTTAAAATGTCTTCCTTTTGCCCCCCCCCCCTAAACATGGTAAAGCATCTTTAATATATGGGGACCCATCGGATTTTCCATTTATAGAGCCGAAACAATGGTCTTCCCGAATTTTTGTGAATGGCCACCAGTTATTACTGCAAAAACGTATTTTATCTGCATAAAGTGTAATTCATAAAACTTTGTATTTATAAAACCTGCTGCAACTTTGTAAAAAATGATCGGCTTGCGGATGATGTCATTCGATTCAGAATTAAAAAATATATAAGAAACGATACTCCACTTGACCTCCTTAAAAATTTCTGAATTTCGTCCCACCCTGGGTTAAAAATGCACCCCTTTTTTACTATCTAAAACATGGTAAAACAACTTTGTTTTTTGGTGACTCATCGGAACTTTATTTCTAGTGCCAAAACGAAGTTCTTTCCAAATTTTTCTGAATGGCCATCAGTTGTTTAAAAAAACCCTACTTTACATGTACTATGATAGGGAGATACTTTAAGAGCCATGAAGACTAAAAAACAATTAATGCTGACATAAAAATTTTAAAGTTTATAAGTAAAAATTAAATAAAAAAAATAAAAAAACCCTACAGCGTAAAAAGCGAACTAATTAATTATTTCTCATCAATGCGAAACTATTTTTTATATTACTTACCTATTTTTTTTTATTTACTTGTATTGATGACTTTTAAGTTGTGTTTAATTGTCAGTTCCTATCTATAAACACTGTTTTGATGAGGCCTATAGATGTCTATGAAGGTTAGAGTTGTAGTAAAGCTTGAGATCCCATACGCAACTTCCAGGTTGTGTAATGTTTAAACGGTAAAATAGTAAATGAAACATCGTCTTCATTTTGAAAGACCTGTCCAATGATATGTCACTCAATATGGTGCGTAAAATGTTTTTTTCGTCTCTACCGCCATTTTGTATTTTACGGCTGTCATTTTGAATTTATAAAAACAAAACCTAGCCTATAACCATCTGACGGTTAAGACGAATCGATAGAGACCTCATTAAAATCCCTCCACCCGTTGGGATGCTTCGAGGGTATAAAGAAATCCACATATCCAGATACGCGTGAAACACATAACCCTTCTTGGCAGTCGGGTAAAAAGTGACCTGCGATTTAAAATAATAATAACAATAAATACGCTTTTGCAAAGGTCTGACATGGTACTTTTGTACTTTTTCGATTTTGATTGCAGTTTTTTTTTTTTTTTTCTTCGAGACACTCTCAATTTCGAAACCAATTAATTCCCAAGAGAAAATAATCATAAAAAAAAAAAAAAACTACAACCAAAACAGACTACTTAAGCTTCACGTGACTAACGTAGGCACGACACTTGTTAAATTGAAAATAACTTCAGTTAAATTAGTTAAATTGAGTTAAAGTGGTGCCAATGAAGAAATCAACATTTTTAAAAAGTAGGCGTGAAAGAACATAAAAACGACAGAATTTTCTTGGAGACCTAATATTTCGGAGCCGATTCCGAACTGTCTTCATAAAAAAAAAAAAAAAAAAAAAAAAAAAAAAAAAAAAAAAAAAATCTGCAACTAAAATCGGAAAAGTAAAAAAGCGCCTGATTTGAGATCGACATCAGCATCTATGCAAAGAAAAAAAAATCATTTAAAAATATTGATAAGCAAACGAGAAATTCGAATGAACGATGCCAATTGATTGCGGGTGAGTATCTTCGTGTACCGTAGGCACTTAATGTATAATAATTTGGCAACAGATATCCTTTCAGTACTATCTACCAAGATGCTGGGTGTCCAAAAAAGGACTGGCTGTTTTTAAATTTCAGTAAATCAATAATAATTCGCCATTCCTCATAAATCTTTTAGAACTTTGTATTCATAAAACCTGAACACACCTATGGTCAGTAGAAGGTTTATGTAAGATGTCAGGAGATTTTTTACTTTGATTCCTTGTTTTAGTTCCAGATAACAGCAATAGATGGTCCTGTAAGCATTAGACGCTCATTCGAGGCAAAAACCGAAATCACCAAGCACTGATGCGGACGAAGAAGGTTAAACATATGGAGTGGGTCTCATTCTGGCTGAGTTCAGAATCGAGACGTCAGATCAAGATTGTACAGGCGAATGAGACCCACTCCATATGTTTAGATGCCTTCGTTTTCATCAATGCTGAGTGATTTCGGCTTTGTCCCTCGATAAAGCACCTGTTGCATGCAGCACCATTTATCGCTGCTACATTGAAACAGAACCAGTAATCTCAGTAATAAAAACTCCGTACATCTTACATAAACCTCATGCAAGAATTTTTAAAATAGCTGTCGCCATTTGCAAGTTATCGAATTTTAAAAACAGTCAGTCCCTATTAGGACATCCTGTATAAGTCTCGAAGAATGCGTGTATATTTTATTTATTTATTTATTTTTCACGTGGAAGGAATACTTATAGCTTTCTAAAAGCAAAGGACGTTCTGTCATTTATGGCAAAAGCACCACGATCACAGAAAGAAACAATTGTTGTAGCATTATTCCGTTGTGAGGGAGGAGTAGGATATTAGTCATTATTATTTCCATTCCTAAGAAAAAAAAAGTAACATACTGAACCCTAACCATGAGAAACTAACAGAACTTATGACTCAGTTTTACTAAACAAATTTCTAAGACATTTGAAATGATAATTAGATATCTTTGAAAAGAAGTTTTAATATGTTTGACGTCTTTAATGGAGTCTCTTTGGTTATCCTATGTAAAAAATATTCGGTTAAAATACGGAAATTGTACTGGAAATCGAGACGACAGTACTATTTCCGTATTTTAACGGAAAATTTCCCCGTAAATTCCAGAAAAACGGAAAAATTTCTGTGTTTTTTTTTTACTGTGATGGTGAAATTTATGAGACAAATCGTAGAAAATTGTAAAAGTAAGTTATCAGTAACCTTTGGATTATACGCAATTACATAGGTGCCTTTGCACATTTTGGTATATTTTGGTGCATCCATAAAAATTTAGAAAATTCATAAAAAGTGCATTTTTTTAAAGAGTGTCTCAAAATTCACTCAAGAAGTAATTTTGAAAAAAAAAAAAAAAACCACAGGTTTATAATTAAAAATTGTAATTTTTTTAATGATTTGTAAGTACAGAGTATAGGGTTATGTTATGGAATAGCATATCGGGTAAAAGGCTTCCACAACTTTACTGGTTGTCCCAAAATTTACTCAAGATTTGAATTTTGCGCCATTTGTTCCTAAATTGCAAGATATGAATATGGACAACATTTACAGGGATGAGATTTCCGACTTTTTTCACACCAGTATAATCTCAGAGAAAAATTTTTTTTTCTTAAATCGCAAAAATGTTCCGATTTAAAGGAATTACATATTCTCTAAGATAATACTGGTATGCAAAAAGTCGGAAATCTCATCCCTGCATTTACTTTCAACAAGACGATGCCACATGCCATACAGCCCTTAGAAAAAATTCAATTACTGCATGAATCATTTTTTGGTCGTGTAATTTCCCGTTTTGGTGATCAGAATTTGCCACCCGAGATCATACGATTTAACGCCTTTCGGATTTTTTTCTTTGGGGTTTTTTGAAGTCCATGTTTTATGCCAACAAGCCTAAAACCACCCATGACTTGAAGGAGAAAATTGAGCGCTGTATCAACAAAATTCAGAAACATTTATGCAAAACAGTCATGGAAATTGTCAACAAAAGAGTGGGTATTTTCCAGCAAAGCCGTGGAGGCCATTTACCCGCATGCTATTCCATGTACAGGGTTCGTACGCATAAGGAATTCAAATAACAAAATTTAGACATTTTAGTAACAGGATTTTTTAAAAGTATTATTTGCCTTATTTAAGGGGTTCGGGACACATTATTAAAATAATTTTTATTTATCGAGTTAAAATTTTGAAATTTTTTGTGATGGTTGTTAACCATATCCTTTTTAAACAAAATCACATGATAAAACTTCTCCCAATTAAAAAAAAATTATTTAAAATTTATTAAAAAAGTGAGGTAATTTATAATCGTTATAACTCGAAATATTACTTGTAGAATTTCAATATTTTTTCATTTAAACAAACAGAAATACTATATATAATTTTGATTCAGCATTTTTAAAAATAATAATTGAAATAAATATTAAAAATATTTAAAATTAAAATTAAGAAAAAAAGGATGCATCTTAAATATATATATATATTTTTTTTTTTTTCAAAAGTAAATATATTTTTCAAATTTGCTGAATCAAAATTAAAGTAAAACAACTGAAAAAGACATGTTCCAAGTTTGAATCATATATCTTTAAAGGTTCTTGACTTATAACAATTTAAATATGAGAAATGGTGAAAAAACCCATCATGAAGAGAAACGCATTTTCACAAGAAGTTCGCTTGCATGGCAACCATTACTTGAAAGCTAGATTTTTAAAACAAACCAAAACGAAAAAATTATTATTTCCTGTTCCAATAAAGAAAGAAATATGATTTAAACATCATTTTAAGCAGAGGAAGACAGAGAAATTGTTAATGCAAAAAATTGTTTTTAGAAAATTTGAAGATTTTTGCATCCTGGACCCCCTTAATGTAAAATATTCGTAACTTCATATATATCGACCACTACATTATGAAATTTCTGGTACAAATGTTTAAAACTTTTTTGAATTCCTTATGCGTACAATAGGAATATGTGCCCCTGCATGTACAGTCGTGGAAAAAAAAAAAGTAAACACCCCCTACTAACTCAGCAACAAATCATCATAGAAGAAAGTTACTGGTACCGAACGATTGGAAATAAATTCTACTTTTAAATGATGTATATAAAATTTTCTTAGGGGGTCATCTACATATTAAAACGAATCCTAACTTTATTTTTTTCAATGGCAATACCCAATTTTAACGAGATATTTCAAATCTTCGGTTCAAACTATGCCTAGACACCAAATTTCAAGTCATTTGAATGATAAGTTTTTGAATTATAAACATTCAAAATTTAGTGCTTCTAATGTTAAATTATATTTTCACATTTTTGTTTATATCTCCCGAAATTATGCTCCTAATGTGCTAATTTTTTTTTGTGGTAATAATACTAATATACCCAAACATAAATAAGCTGAATGTGCAATTTTTATAATTTTATGATATGAATTATGAATTATGAAATTAATATTCGAAAAAATTATGAATTGCAACCTACAATTTTTTTGATGGATTTAGATTTATTAAGTCCTGCTTTATGGAAATTAAAAAATTTCACGTTTTTCTTCCAAGTACTTTTCAAATTATGCTTAAAAAATGGCAAAATGATGGTTTTTTCTATGATGGAAGTGAGTAGACATTTTGAAATTTTTTCTGCCGTACTGTAATCTAACACGCTTCATTGACTCCTTGAGTAGCGCTTAAGGTGCCTTGATCAAGGAAGGGGCTCTCTCGGTTAACAATCCAGTACGGAACTTCAATTTGGATACAGCCCTTAAAATACGCTCGTTTTGAAATAATTAATTTCTCGTAAACTTATGGTACGAATTGCATAAAAATTCGTTTTTAGGCTAATTGAAGAGTGTAGAGTTCATTTATGCTGTCAGAATTGGGTACTTCTATTGAAAAAAACAAAGTTATGGTTCGTTTTAATATGTAGATGGCCCCTTAAACAAATTTTATATACATCATTTAAAAGTAGACTTTATTTCCAATCGTTCGGTACCAGTAACTTTCTTCTACGATAATTTGTTGAGGAGTTAGTAGGGAGTGTTTACTTTTTTTTTTCCACGACTGTACATATCCCTATACTGTATACTTTATGAATCAGGGGAAAATTAAAAAAATTTATTTATAGACCTCCGTTTTCTACCAATATTACTTCTTGCGTGAATTTTGGAACACCCTGTATTAATTTTCTTTAAAAAATATATAAATTATTTACGCTTTAAGGCTGTCAGTCACTCAGCTTCCGAATTCCCCTCAGTAATGTTAAGTCTATGGAGGTTTGATGCATTCGTATATTCAAAATATCTCCTCGGGAAATTAATATTTATAACTTCCTTTTCCAGTGTTCTCTTCTTAAAGGATGTCGCTTTTTTTTTCTTAGTTGTCAAAATATTTGTACTATGCTTAATTTAATATTTCATATTTTTAAAACTGACGAACTGGGAGTAAAATTTTAACACTTCATATGCTTTAAAAACTGACTAACTGGGAGTAAAATTTTAACACTTCATATAAAATTAAGCATAGATTTTAGAAATATTTTGAAAACTAAAAAAAAGAAAGAGAGACCTTCCTTTGAAATGAGAACAATGAAAAGAGAAGTTAAAAATATTAATTTCCCGGAAGATATTTTGAATATAAGAATGCACCAAACGCCCATAAACTTAACATTACCGAGGGGAATTCGGAAGCTAGGAGGGACTAGCAGCCTTAAGCCGGGAGAAAACTAATTTGCTTTTTTAAGTTCATTTTTACCGAATTTGGAGAGTCATGCTGTAAAAAAGTTGAAACAGCTCTTTAATACGTTCAATTCTTGTCAATATCCCAAACACTGACCACTAATGAAATCGATTATACTCAATGAACAGGTCAAATTCCGGTCCGCAGTGTGTGCAAATTAGGCGTATCTCAAGACAGACGATGAAGGGTTTTGAATTCCGATGAAGGACTCCTAGTATGCGAAATTGAGAAATATACAACAATATACATACATATATATATATATATATATAAAAGCAATTTAACAAATTACAACGACCATTTGGAAAATGATTTTTTCAAAGACTAAAATTTAAGACATAAAAAATCGCACGGAGTTGATCATACATTACGTACGCCATGAATTAAACATTAATAGTGTTATGACACGTAAAAATTCCAAGCGATAAAAGTCGCCTGCGACTCGTACGTATTATCCACCTGAAACTTACGGATTATCCAAGCATTTCATTGGCTGTTCGGGAAAAGGCTTTTGCATCGTCAGATTTCCAAGAAATCTGACGACCCATTTTAAATGAAATTTCATTCTTAAACTTCTAAACATCCGACAATATTACTTTTTACACCGTCGGATAGAGAAAAAAAAATGTACTTTTAAATGCAATTTGTTTGAAAGCTGTATCTCAATTTGTTTCTGAGTTATTGATTTTTTTTTTGTAGTTTTTATTACTTTTTTGTCATAGTGGCAACAGAAGGTATCAATCTCTGTTGAAAGTAAAGGGAAATACAGATTACTGTATAGACCAATCAGAAAACGAATAAAATGCGGATTAAACCAATAAAAACCTTCAGATATGCTTTTGATTTCCTACCCTTACAGAGAACAATAACCATTTCCCGAATGGTTAATAACCGAAAATTTTTATAACACTTTAAATTGAAAAATGTAGAAGATTAGTGCCGTAAAACATACAGGAAAAGTATTATGTGAATTATAAAAAATAACAGTAACAACAGAGGCAAAGAACACATAATTGTCAATCTAGTTGTCTAACTGTGCCTTTGAGCCGGTTAGAGAGGCCAAAATCTATACTATTGAGTTATAATAAAATTTGCGTTTCATACGTTTAAATAACGTCCAGAATGTAATTGGAGGAGCCTAAGTTTTTTATATAGTTAAAAATTTAAAAAAGACAATTCTCACTGGTGCCATAAATCTGGGATTGCCGCTAGAATTCGCATTTAATTTATCAAACACAGGCACCTAACAATATGCCATTTAATAAACTAAATAATCCCAGTTTATTAAAAATTATGATGCTCGCATTGGATTATATCTAACGAATTGTTTATCCAACTATATTATGTGATGTATTGTATATAATGAAGCCATTAATGAAATCTGGAATGACAGTAGAAATAGTAGTATTTGGATAGGCACAGGTAAAGCAATTGAGAAATGTAGCTGCTAAATAGCGCTCTTTGAATATGAGAAAAAGGGAATCTAATTTTTTCACACACATATCAAAAAGTGAAAAGCAGTGGAGGAAGCAGATTTTTTAATAACTGCGATATTCATTATTGAGCCTTTGGATAATTTGGATAACATAGTGTGAGAAAGCGAAGAAAAGCGACACATCTCCAAACAAGGCATTTTGTGCATTATTGAGTTAATAAGTATGACTTAGATGCATCTTATTACTAATGTAAATTGTTATCCGGAAAACTGCTAAATTACGCTACATGTCCATTTGACACTATAGAAGGTGTGCAAATTGTAAGAGGGCGGGGCATAAGTTTACTCAATACTCCAAACCTCTTCTATGTCTTCATTCTTAACCCTTTTCGGCGCAGTGTCCTTAAAAAAGGACACCTAATTTTAATTCCAAAACTGACAAGCGGCACACAGAATATTTAACAAAAATTTTCCTATTATAATGTACATGAAAATAAGCAAGTTCCTATTTTCTAATAAATTCGTTTATAAATTGCGGTGTGAGCCAATTATTTCATTAGTTTATAAATAGAATTACTCCGCACCGGTAAGTGTTAAGGGTAATACGCGTTTATGCGTTCTTTTACATCTGTGTGCAGAGCTAGGTACTATAATTGAGGACGAGAGTTTCAAAACTAGCCTTGTCCAGAAAATCAAATTTTGAGAAATCGCGAAAAACTTCTGACTGCATCCATTGGTTTTGATTGTAAACCAAGATTTTGCAATGCCAGAATAAAATTAGTTTTTTTTCCACATTGTAGGGTTTTTCCAATGTAGGTTTACCAATAGAATAAATTGAAAGAGAAAACTCGATTTTTAAAATTTTGCATAAGGAGAGTTTTGAAATTTACGTCCTCAATTAAATATATGTTACAGTAAAAACATGGAATCTGCTTTTGCCACAATTTTGAATTATAGTAATTTGAGTTGTGTTATTTTTCTTGCATGTGAGCGGTATTTGTTAGTCGTACAATTCCATATACAGTAGCGCTCAAAAGTATTTTGACAACATTATATTCGCTCTTATTTTGTTTAATATATAACATATATTCCCTATCATTGAGAGTAATATGACTTCAGTTATTCTGCAATTCTTTACTAAAGAATTACAGAATAACTGCAGTCATATTGTCCTCAGTGATAGGGAATATATTTTTACATTAAACAAAATAAGAGCGAATATAATGTTGTCAAAATACTTTTGAGCGCTACTGTATGTTGAAACTCCACTTTTTAAAAAACATCACAAGTAATAGGGAAATAAATGGCAGTACGGGGAAGAAGTGGGCGGATCGTTGAACGTCTCGTCCCATATGCAGCCCTACGTGTACTCGTTTTCCCTACTGCACTGCCTCTCTGTCCACAACCCTTTTGTACCGCACCATCTAAGAGCGATTTGAGTACCCCCTGGTGGGAAAAAGATGATTTTGAACGATTTTCATAGATTTTATAGCATTTTATGTTATTAGACAAGGGATTGAAACCTGCGACGATATAATTTTACCCTTGGAAGACCATAATACAGGGAAATACCCAATTTAGTTTATTTTATAATTTAATTTTTACTGATTTAATTGTATTTCATTGACTTTTTGATAATTTTTCTGTGCTTCCATATGTTTTAATTTGTCAGATTTGATTTTAGTCGTCTTATTATCACTGATATCATTGAATAGCAGGATTTTAGTGAATTATTGTTTTTGTTTCCGAAGACCATGCTCATTTTTAAAATACAGGCATGGGGGATTATATTTTTATTATTTTTAACCTTCCGTCTACCAGACGGGTCCATTGGACCCGACATGTACATTCAAAATATTTATTCAAACCAGAAATTTCTTCAAAACAAACTAAATGTATAAATCAGACAATAATAAGTTAAATAAACAAATTAAATAGTTTTAAGTAAAAATTCTGGTGTAGAATGTTTTTTATAAAACTTGAGTAAAATTTCCGGTAGTTCTAGGGTTAAATAAGACTGGTTGATCTTGATATTATTACGTTTTACGGTTTTCACATAAGACATATGGTAATAAAAAAAAAACAATTACTATTGCATTCGGATCTGTCTTCATCTATCTGGAATCAAAATTACAGATCTCTATGCACGATTGATTTATCTAGATATCGCTTACACGTACGCACTGAAAAACATCTTTCTTCTATTAATGTTGATAACTGTATTGAAACGATAAATTGTTATAGCCAATTCGTGTGAATAAACGCTAATGAAATTCTTTCAAGTTATTTACACAGGGCGGGTCAAAGTCCTTGACATATGTTACGAAATAAAAAATTAAATCGCGTACGAGAGTGCAGTTTACCCGAAATTTTTTTCATACTAGGAAATTTTGTTTAATCAAATTAATAAAATTTGTTCCAATATATAGCGATAGATGGCACTATACTATTAAAGCAAGAAAATAAAAATAATAATCAATTCGAACTACATCTCGTCATGCTTGAAATATGGTATTAGTTTTACTATCGCCTCTTATCTTGAGTTTCTGATTCTTTTTTGCAGCTTTGAAGGTATACCGCCATGTATGAGCAAATTTTGGAACTATTTTTTTATTTGGTTAAGCGGATTTACCAGATTTAATTTTTGTCGACTTTTAAACATCGATATCCTTCTATCGCAGGATCTTAGTGAATTATTGTTTTTCTCCGAAGACCATGCCCATTTTTAAAATATAGGTATGGAGGGTTCTACTTTTATTATTTTTAGATAGGGCTGATTGATGTTGATTTTATTACGTTTTACGGTCGTCACAGAAAACATGTGATAATTTAATAAAATAAAAAAAATATCTATTACTGTTTCATTCGGATCTGTCTTAATCTATCTGGAATCAAAATTGCAGATCTTTATGCACGATTGATTTATATTCACCTCGCGTACACACACACGCGCGCGCTGAAAAACACCTTTCTTTCATTAATATTGATAACTATATCAAAACTGTAATTTGTTATAGCCAATTTATATGAATAAATGCTAATGAAGTCATTTCAAGTACTTTATACTATAAAAAATTACGTCGCGTGCCAGAGTACTGCTTGCTCGAAAATGTTTCTCATCATAGGAAATTTTGTTTAATCTAATTAATAAAATTTGTTCTAATATATGGCGATAGATGGCGCTGTACATTAAAAAAAGCATCAACAACTGAAGAAGTTACAAACCATTTACACAATTCACTATCATGTTTAATCGAGTGCGCCCTTCGTACTTCGAACTACATCTCGTCATGCTTGAAGTATGATATTAGCTTTACTATTGCCTCTTATCTTGAGTTTCTGATTTTGAAGGCTTGAAGGTATACCGACATCTTTGTGCAAATTTTGGAACTATTTTTTTTTTAATTTGCTTAAACAAAGAATTTGATCACGTGAAGCATTCAAAATCGCACTCTTCTATGCCAATTACTTGATTTTTTATTGAATTATAAAATATATAAATGACTTTGGACCTACCCGTACTTTCCCTTAATCAGTATCGATATTTTAATATAAGTCTTTAAAATTAACTAATATCAATAAAATAAACAGCAGGATATACTGTAATTTCTATCGCGATGTCTGTTCCAATTTACAGCTTTGACTGAGGACTATTTCTTTTCCGCTTCCCTATCTAAACACGTTGACCAATCTTATCTAGGAAAAACAACCGTCCGGGTTTTCGAAGCATCTATCTTAATGATTAAGTCATGCGATCCAAACTGCGAACCGTCCATAAAAGAGTGTTTTAAATTACAGTAATAAACGAATGAAGCGTACTCGTAAACGAGGATGGATGCTGAAAAAAAAGAGAGCTCTCCAAAGCATAAAAAAGCTTGAAAGGTCACAAAAAGCCATACTTAAACGCGACCTCACGCTTGTCTTTTAAAAACGCCCTTAACGCTGCAGCAGAGCATATAAAATTTGTTGCTTCTTTTTCTGTGTGCAGGGCAACTCCGTATCTTAACACCTATCAAGCAACAATCGCGGCATTGAATGCCTTGTAACAAATGTCCCTCTTAAGATGATTTAGCGTATTAACTCGCTTTAATGCGTCGTGTTATAAATTTGGAAAGTCCGAAAATGAAAGAGGAGGTCGTTTGCCAGCGGTGGTGCATGCTACGCATCACGCTTTCCACGAAGATGAGATATAAATCCTCGAGTGAGAAGTCGTTTTGGAGAGGGTGCTAATTTATACAGCCGCTCAAATTAAGACTCGAGTACTTTTATTTTAGCCGATGAGCACAATGTTTTTTTTTTCTTAATTTTGAGTCGTGCTGCTGTATTGTAACCGGAAGAAATCTTGGAGCATATACAGCAGATTTCCCTTACAACGAACTTCACGGGACCGCTAAAATATTTCGTTGTAACGATTTTTTCGTTGTTTCGTACTCGTATTTATCTAATGAACTGCATATACACGTAAATTAATTATGTAAGATAAATTTTCCTTTCATTATAGAAGATTTGGAAGACTAGTTAAATTAATATAAACAGTTAGTAAAATAAAATTCAATATTAAAAACACAAAATTACGGATTAACCTTTATTTAGTAGTACATTATTGCAGAAAATTTGTGATTTTAGTTTGTACAAACAAATGTGCAATTGATAATAACAGAAACGTGTGCAACGAATGAATGTGAGAAAATACCTCCTCTGGAACATTTTTTTGATGTGAAACAAAATCGCGCATTTTCTCCAAGCATGAGAGAGCTTCCGAAGGGGTAACTTTTGAATCGACGGTAACATCAGTATCGTCGTCACTGTTGTCGTCATTTTGTCGGTTTAATGTACTTTTAATGGACAAAATTATATCTTCATCAGATATTTCAGAGCATGTTTGGATATTGTCATCCACAGATAAGAAATCCTCCAAATCCACCTGATCAGGGACTGATGTTAGTTTTTTGGCAGCCTTCCAAATTGTGTTTAACTCAGAGGACTCATCCAAATCTAAACTTTCTGAGTCATTTGCTTCGATTTCAGTTAACCGGTCATGTTTCCAACAGTTAGAAATTGTTTTCTGGCTAATTTCTTGCCACGAACCAGAGATCATTTCAATAGCTTCTTTGAGATTTATTTTTGGCATTTCCTCATTCTCTAAGTCGCGAAGAATTCTTTTTAGCAAAAGAGTTTTGTAACGAGATTTTACAGCACGGATGATGCTTTGGTCTAGAGCAGTGGTTTCCAACCTGGGGTGTACGCCCGACTGAGGGGCAATTTGACTTTCTAGGGGGGTAATTCTAGATGTGTTGCTCACTCATCCGCTATCAGTTTCGTCTGTCTTTTTTTTTAAGTATGGTTGTAGATTAAAATAAATGAAATACAAGAAAATTTAGAAAATCAGTTTTTTTTTATTGAATTTTAAAAATGTTACTAATGAAACTTTAAAATACATTTAACACCAGAATAATAATACGAATAACTTTTGAAAATTATTTTGATATAACGTAATATTAAATCTCATTATAATTTTGGCGAGACAGTTTTTACAATTTTTCGCAACGATTTTTATTATTTATTTAAAGCACTTCCTGCTTCTATTTGCTCTGCTGCATGTCAACCGGAGTTCTTTTACACATTAATCTAGTATATATTACATTTGACTTTCTTGGGCATATTTAACCTAAAAAATATATAAAATATTTGAGCAAGGTGCTACCAACTTTATGAAACTTATAAATCTTGAGTAGCATTAGAAAGGGAAATGGGTAGATAGTAAATATCTATGGGTCTAGTGCAGGCATCCTGCACAATATATTAATGTACATGATGACATATACATTTTAAATTTTAAAATCAGATAACACATGGAAGACAATTAACGATATCGGGAAAAGGAAAATGTTTTGTGCTGGGGAATAATGGCTACTTAATTTTGATAAAGATGAGAATTTTGAAATGCTTCTTGTGTATTGTGTTATCCATGGAAAACAATTTTAGTGTCCAAAGCTTTCCAACAACTCTTAATAAGTCACAGAAATTAATTATAAAATGTGTGAATGTTCTCAGTTTTAACGTTAATTGTATAAGTCTCTCTTCAAGATATTTTGTAAAGATAAAAATGCAGACCGTATGACACTTTTCTTTTTCATTGAGAAAAGTTAGAAAAGTACAACAAAACTCTTTTGGGCTCAAAGACGAAAATGTATAACCTCATTACATTTATAAAATATGTTAGAAACACATTTGTCACAGAAGATTCACCTCTTTGATAAGTTAAAATATGTGAAATGAATAGCTATTGTTAACGCTTTATTACGCTTCCACCGTGTGATTAGAGTTCACTTTTTAAATAATAAGAGACATAATTTACAGAATAAACGTTTGTGTGTGTGCGGGGGATGGGGGGGGGGGCATAGTGATTTTACTGATATTTTGGTGAGGCGCGGCCGATGAAAGGTTGGGAACCACTGGTCTAGAGGCTGCAGAATAGAAGTGCAATTCGGTGAAAAGTACTCAACTCGGATGCAGTCCTATTTGGGGGGACAGTTATGAGGCATGCAATTATCAATTAGGTGAAGGATTTTTTCCGTTTTTTAGCTTTCATTTCTTTGTCAAATTGCACTAGCCAATCATTAAATATATCTTGTGTCATCTATGCCTTCTTATTGAATTTATAATCGCAAGGCAATGAATAACAGTTCTTAAAGCAACGGGACTTGCCAGAGTGACCAACAATTAATATTTTTCTCTTCTCGGTTCCTGATTTGTTACAACAAAAGAGTGCTGTAATTCGTTGCTTTGAACTTTTTTCATCTAATGCATTCGACGTCTTTAAATATTAATGTTTTTCTCGGTTCAAGTTGATAAAATATTCCAGCTTAGTCAACATTGAAAACATCCTCATAGCTGTATTTATTTATAAGGGCAGCTACTTCTCCAGCTCTGCATACATTTACAGTCTTTGTAGGTACATCACTTGCTTCGCCGCAAATTGATTTCATTACAATTCCATAGCGAGTACGAAGGCGATTGAGCCACCCTACACTGGCTTGGAAATTTTCGATACCAAGTATTGCTCCAAACACTTGAGCTTTCTGCCTTATCAGAGGACCACTTATAGGTTCTATTTATAGCAACTATATAAGTACATTGCGTGAACGAACATCTTCGAACCATTTGAACACGGCTTTATCGACATCTTGAAATTGGGACTACCGCAATCGTTTTCTATGGGAACCAATGTTTGCATTTTCAAATTGTCACTCAATTTTTTCTGTATCTTTTAGAAATGTAGATAAAGTCGATGGTGTTTTTCCATATTTTTTGGCCGCATCAGTGTTCCACAATCCTTTATCAATCTCAGAAATTATGGCTTTCTTTTCTTCCAACGAAAATTGTTTTTGTTTCTCACAAGCCATTTTATCAATGAACGAAGCAAAGAAACACACTGCAAAGGTACTGGCGATAGAGATATCCCAGAGTAAGCACAAACAGTCTTTTCACAGTGAAGTTCATCTTCTTTCTGTCACGTGATCATTTTGAAGCGTATGGGCTAATAGTCCAGGTAATAGGGAATTTTACCTAGCAAAATTACTGGTAGTTCTGGAAATCAGCTTACTTTATGTTTTTTGGGTCGCTGAATCCGAATTTGTAACTTCCCACCAAAATTTCCCCCGGCAACCCCCAAAATTTTGGTAAAAAGACCCCCAAAAAGGTTTTTATTAAAAAAATTAAATTTTTTATTGTTTTAGGGGAAAAGTATCTAGAAATTCAGAAAGTAGACAAAATTTGCAACAAATTAGATACATGACATTATGACTTAGGATGAAGGGGAAGGGGGGGATCTGCCTCGGAACATGCGCGCGGTGCTGCGTGGACTAAGTTGTGCAATTCCACTTAACCACTCACATGTTTACATTCGCCCTCCCATCTCCCCTCCGAACTTTCCTTATAAGGTTTACTTTAATTTTTTTTGGTCGCTGAATCCGAGTTTTTAACTTACCCCCAAATTCCCCCCCCCCCCCGAAAACCCCCAAAATAGTTGTTATTAACTTAAATTTCTTATTGTTTTAGGGGAAAAGCATTAAGAAATTCAGAAACTAGACAAAATTTGCATCAAATAGGATACATGACATTATGACGTAGGGTAAACGGGGAGAGAGTGGGATGCCTCCGAACATTCCCCGCGTGCTTTTCTCAAAAACCAATTTTTTTCAAAAAACCAATTTTTTGGGGGGTTGCCGGGTGAAATTTTGGTGGGAAGTTACAAATTCGGATTCAGCGACCCGAAAAGCATAAAGTGAGTCGAAATCCAGAACTAGTATTAATTTTGCCAGGTAAAATCCCCTATTGCCTGGACTTCATAACTTAGTGCACGTAGCGCCGCAGTGCTTGTTCAGAGGCAGCCCTCCCCCAACCCGTTCATCCTACGTCGCAATGTCATATATCCTATTTGTTGCAAATTTTCTCTAGTTTCTGAATTTCGTAATGCTTTTCCCCTAGAACAATAAGAAATTTAAGTAAAAACAACTATTTGGGGGGGGGGGAATTTTGAGGGGAAGTTAAAAATTCGGATTCAGCGACCCAAAAAACTTAAAGTAAACCTTACAGAGAAAGTTCGGAGGGGAGATGGGAGGGCAAATGTGAGCGTGTGAGTGGTTAAGTGGAATTGCACTACTTAGTTCACGTAGTACCGCGCCCACGTTCCGACGCAGATCCCCCCTTCCCCTTCATCCTAAATCATAATGTCATGTATCTAATTTGTTGCAAATTTTGTCTACTTTCTGTATTCCTAGACACTTATCCCCTAAAACAGTAAAAAAATTGATTTTTTTAAATAAAAACCTTTTTTTTGGGGGGGGGGGGGCATTTTACCAAAATTTGGGGGGGTGGGGTTGCCGGAGTAAATTTTGGTGGGAAGTTAAAAATTCGGATTCAGCGACCCAAAAAACATATAGTAAGCCTTTTTCAGAACTACCATGAATTTTGCTAGGTAGAGCCCGTATACGGTTTCTGTTGCCTGAACTATTATGAAAGTTAAGGAATTAAGGAAAGAAGTAGACAAAAGAAAAAATAGCAAAGGGGAGAAAATTCTGAAATAGCACCTGTCCCCAAAACAACAATGTTATTTTTTTTATCTTCGACATTTTATTCAAAGTACATTTCATTTCTGTTAAGCAATTGAAAAAAAAAAAAAGAAAAAAAGAACTCGACGAAAATTTTTCGTTGTAACGGAATTCCTAAAAAAATGCACTTCGTTAAATCGGAATTTTTAATACGTTAGGGTTAATGCAATTTGAAAAGGGGATTTGTCAAATTTCGTAGTAATGGGATTTTTCGTTGTAATAGAATTCGTTGTAACGGAAATCTACTGTATATTTCTCTTTTTTCTTCCTCTGTTTGTAAATCAGTAAGATGAGATAACAGAAGTGAGATCATTTAGCGCAGTCGCGAAAAATCTTTATAATAAATTTTATTTCAACTTGACTTTTCCGGTGTGTAAATGAGGATTTTCGAAACAACTGAATTATGTTTTTAGTACATTAATTTGCTTTAATGCGTTAGTTGCAGAGTCTAAAATTGGAAGAAGAGATTATTTAAAAATAGCGGTGCATGCTATGCATCCTACCCACAAGATGGTATGATGTAAATTTCCGAGTATTTTATTTTAGCCGATGAACACAGTGTTTTTTTCTTCTTAATTTTGAATCTAGCTGCTGCATTGTAACCGCATACTTGCCAACTTTTCCTTAAACTTCCGTAAAATGCGAGTTAAATTGACCCAGGTTAAACACGTTTCGAACCAGAAATTTACTAAGGAAATTAATTCAAATAGATTTTACAGAGAAACATAATTTTAAATATATAATGATATATCAAATAAATTTTCTGATTAGTGACGCGTATAACCTGGATCAACTTAACTCACATTTTACGGAAGTTTAGTTGAATGTTGGCAAGTATGTAACCGTAAGAATATCTGAAAGTTTTGAAACGCATATATTTCTTTCTTCCTCTATTTGATATGGTATCAGTCAGTAAGTTGGGGTGAAATGAGTGAGATTATTTAGTGCAATTTCGAAAAATCTTTATAATAAATTACATTTAAAATTAACTTTTCTGATGTGTAAATGAGGATTTTGAACAACCGAATATGTTTTTAGTATATTAATTTGCTTTAATGTGTTAGTTACAGAGTCTAAGAATGAAAGAAGAGATTATTTAGATATGTTCGCAATGCATGCTACTCTAGTAAGACAAGTCAAGACACTTTTGAAAACTGCGAGATGCAATTCTGGATTCTGTTATGCTAGAAGCTAAATCTGCAGGGGTGTAGTGAAGGGTATACAGAGGTATACGCTGTATACCTTGTGGATTTTATTAAGAAGCTCCTTATATAATCTGTTTCTCAAATAAAGCATGCACTCTAGCCATAAACTTTCATAAGACTGAAATCCACATAAGCAGATCTCAGATTTGGCATTGCCGAACCATGGATTTGAGATTGTTTATCCAAGTTGTGATTGCAATGCTTCAACTGTAATAGCAATGTAATCACAACTTTGAAAGCTGACAGAGTGTTTCATGCGTATCCATTTTTACTTGATAATCGGAAATTTCAGACTTTGCGATTATACAGTTGTCAACAAATATGTGATCCCAATGTTACCCCCAAATTATTTATATATATATTTTTTTAAACTGGGGTTTCTTTTTTAAAAAAAAAAGATAAATTAAAAAAAATGAACACTGATTTGGGGTAATTCACTTTTTCCCGTTTAGAAACACCATAGCTGCCAATTACGTTTTTCTTACAACTAAAATTTAATAGTGAATAATGCCTTATTCAATCACTTAAATCTACGATTAAATAAGGCAAAATTCTCAAATAAATTTCAGTTGTAACAAAAAAGCGTAAAAGTTGGGAACTATCTGGAACACTGCTGAGATTTTCGCAAGAATCCATTTGGACAAGGCCCAAAGTTATGTATACCTCCTTTGAATAAAAAATTTTATTATATGTGACAAATTAAATTACACAAAATTATTTTATATTTACTAAAATCAATTTCTGGTTTCAAGTATATTTACTTAATCTGGGTCAAATTGGTTTTTGCTGCCATCCGTTCAAGTTGCGCTGATTTTAGAGATAAAATAGAGTTTCCATCTGTCAGAAATGTTTTTTTTTCTATGTATACGTGAAAGACTGGGTGGAACTAACTCCCCAGCCCAAATTTCCAAACAAGAGATGTTAAATATGAAAAATTCCCCCTTTCAATCTTGTCCAGAATGCAGTTTATCATTGCAAAGAACTTCGTAAAAAGGTGTGTGTATTGCTCCTCCCCTCATTCAAACTCGTGAAGTACCGAAAAGGATAAAGAACGGTATTCGAGACTACGTAATTACGTAATTGAGATTTAAGAGTCGGCATAAGTTGGTTTTTCAGGCACTAAAGCTGGCGATTATCGGCTGACAGTCCGATTTCAACGTGTTCTTGGGGGATGATAGACGGGAGGGCCGGATTCATTACTTGGAATTCGTGTCTGAATCTGTTGTTGTAAGGTAAGATGCGTGCTGCCAACAATAAAATATAAAAGATTGGTGGTAATTTATAGGGTTTGAGCTTTGAAATCTCGCTTTGTACTTGCTATGAAAAATAAGTCGAAGGTTTAGAGGTGCAGTAGTATGTGCTTGATGCATCAGGTTTCATGCATTATTTACCACTGGTATGCATGTTGGATGACAGCTCTTTGAATAAACTTTAGCGGCATAATCTTTTTTTATTGCTTTTTTATGATCAGTTTTCGTGAGTACGTTAAGAGGATAACTGTTGAAAATAAACAGAAGAATAGATATTCGTGTTAAGTTTTGTTTTCATTGATATTCCAATTTATAAAAGTTAAATGCTGGGTGTTCCTGACCATATAATATACGCACATATGATAATGATATGGTGACATGAATACTTTCGATGGTTTCAAGATTCTAACTGCACGTCTTAAAGTATTTCTTTCTTTCTTTCTTTGAGTATATTTTTGTTAAATGATGGAACGTTTAGTTCTTTATTCATATTTTGATTGTTATGTCATGATTTTCATGAGATACTCAAAACATCGTTAAATGTCTTTTTTTTTTTTTTTTGTTATGTTAGTAGAATTTTTCATTTTTGTCACCAATGCCAACATTTGTTTCTTTTTTCCACATCGAAGAAATGTCGACATATCATTTAATGTTTCTATATATTCTAAGAAAATTTTCAATGCCACTTTATAAATAAACACATCTTCTAAATCTTAGATCCGTCTAAGAAACACTGAAAATATGGTAGTAGCAAATCGTCTAAAACAGGGACGGCTGGTCAAATGGGGATGTTAGAATTCTCACTGATAAATGCTGCCATTTTAAGATCCAACATGTTACAATCATTCACGGTTGCCTCTATGCGATTTTGAATTGTGCTATTGAAAATTTTTACTAATCTGTTGTTTTTGACAAAAGTTTCAAAGTTTGGCTGTTTTTCTTTTTGATTTTCGTCGTGGACTGTACTGGAACTGATCAAGTCATTTTTGAGCATTCGATATTGGTAAGTGCAGCAATTATTATGCTAGATTTAAGTTACATTTTGACATATTTCTGATTAAATTATCTTATATCTATACAAGGTGACGCCATGTTTTTTAGCATATGTCATTATCTGCTAAAACAAGGACATTTCACGAAACCAGTTCTATTATCTGATGAAGAAGGTAAATGATAATGATGATGTTTGCATCTTGAACTATATGTAATCTCAAAGGACAAAGAAGGGTGGATTCAATGTTGCCTTGTAGCTGTAGAGGCTGGACATATGAAGCCTGTTCAAATGCTGAAGAAGGGAATGAATGTGCTCATATATGTCTAATTTATTTTTCTGGGGCACAGCAAGTTAGTTTCTGTTGAAAACAATAATAATAACAATGATAATTTGGTATGCATTCCTTTTTATATTTATAACTTCATTTTTTGCCGTCCTAATAAAATTGTGCAATAAAATTTCGCATTAGGTTTCAAATTTATGGTATTTCATATGGGTACCCAAATTTATCTAACCGGTCGTCCAAAACACAAAAACATTTTTCATGTCAACGCAAAAATACTTTTCATGTCGAGAGAAAAATATTTTCCATGTCGACTTTAATGATTTTCTAACAAACAGCCTTGAATTATGATGGTTTTGAACTTGCCCTAAAAGTAAAATAGCTTGCCCGAAATATTTTAGTTATATATTTTTTTCTGTAGGCTTAAAATACGTTAGCGTTCCCATTTTGGAAAACTTTCCCCTACTTTATCACATTGATTTTATATTTTTCGACTTCTGCAATCAAGGAACCTTTTAGATTTTCCTCCATGCTGTTGCAAGGCCCTCTAACATTTTCCAAGTTAATTAAGAGAGAAAAAGTGAATTGAAAAGAAGGGATAGTCATTGGAAAAGGACATCAAATGTATGATATACATGGCGAAGAGCAATAAATATGTAAGTAGAAGAGATATTGGCAGAATTTTCAAAATTCCACGTGCTCTCAACATTATGTATTGTTATGTTTAAAAATACTGAGTTTTCTTTTACATTGCCAAAATAATAAGGCGTTTCATGGCCTTTTATTACTAAAGAAATTCAAGATTTATTCGTGTTGCACGATTATGTAAGAAGAATCTTAGTGAGAGAGTAAAATCAACGGTGGTACTATAAATACCGGTACATTCTATGAAGAATAGAGTTTAACATAGAAAAACTAACCAAACTAATTAAATCAAAGACAAGAACTCGGACGTTGCAATATTTAAATATTTACGGGTAATACATTCTGCCAGATGAATATTTATGCTGCTGGCAGCTTCTAAATTTTGTGGCAGTAAATGTTTATGCCATTTCTACAATTCATATGTATGTTCATCAATGTCGATTTTTAACTCATGTGGTGGGCTTAACTAAGATCTTTCTGAAAACGGAGAAAACTTGTCTCTTGCCTTTACAATTTATATGGAGCGTGCAGTTTGTTCCAGTTTAAATTAAACAGGATCTGACATGGAATGAACTATATGGCTAATTCCATGGGTTTTTGTATGTAAGTCACATAGCTGATAACTGCTATGCTTGTTGGCCACCATTATTTTCAAAATGTTTTCTTCGCCTTATTCAATTAATGAGATATATCTGATAAAATAAGTCACATTTTACCGTTCTAAAATACTGGTAGCCAAAAATCGTAGCCGGTGACTTACAATACAAGCATTCATGGAACTAGCCTATGTATGAGTGACGATTTAAAAATCATGGTTTATTTGCATTTTTGGTTGACAAGAATATAAAATAAAGATGACTTCAAGCATATCAGCGACCTATTTGAAATATCCATCTGTTGGAAATATTATAATTAAAGTAATTTTATAATTTTCAAATTAGCGAAAGAATCCACCAACTACAATAGTGATTCCTACAAGTGATTCCTTAAATCTCTGTCTGCACTCTACAATAAATTCTCATGTAGGAGGAAAAAAATTAAATGAGTTCTCATCCAATTTGTGATTACAACATAAATAAGGAATAACGTATTTTCAAGTAGAAAGAAATTATGTCGATCTAATTTCAAGAACATTCAACCCACGCACTATAAAATTAAAAAATCATTACCAAAGAATCAGCACTTTCTAAATGAACTGTTGATGAACTAATATTACCTCTTATCAGAATTTCCATATAATTATTGAACTTTAAGTGATGCTATAAAACATCGAGACATCTGGCCATCGAGACGCCAGTACTATTTCCGTATTTTAACGGAAATTTTTCCGCGTAAATTGTAGAAAAATTTCCGTTTTTCTGAAATTCACGAGGACAATTTCCGTTAAAATACGGAAATAGTACTGGCGTTTCGATTGCCAGTACAATTTCCGTATTTTAGTCCGTTTTTTTCTTACAGTGATTCATTCATCAAAAGATGGAAAGCAACATTCGATTCCAAATCACTTCAATAGCTAGGCCAGCGAGTGACATGCTTTTGAGTTTAAGAATGAGTTCGTAAATGTGTCAGAAAGTTTCGCGTTGTTGAGCGGGAAAATATATTTTATTGACAACCGCCTAGAGAATGTTCTGAATTCAACATTACAGAAATAAAATTACTTGCCCCTGAAGGGACTAAACAACCAGGCTCAATTTATGGCATAAGTAATTTTTAACACTTTCCAACAAAGTCGAAAAGTGTTTATGCATTCGGTTTGTCTGTCCGTCTGTCCGCGCTCTAACTCCCATAAATATACTTGGATTTTCATGCAATTGATAATCCGTGTTTAGGGTCACCTAAACATGTTTGGTATTGCATATGAAGTAAGTGGACTTAATATTTTATTTACACGGCTAACCAAAAAAATTCCATTACATTATGGTATAGAGGGAAAAATCGTTTGCTGAGTATTTTAATGACATTAAGCTGCTTCTAATGTATTGAAACTGATATAAATCGCTGAATTTCACTACAAAGTGATTACGACAGAATAGGGTATTCATAGCATTTGTCGTTCATTTACAGGGACACACAAAATAAATCGGTTACAATACTGTCTTCGAGTAATAATTGCTGAAGTGCGTTTTCTATTTTGGCTTGCACTTTTAAAATTAACTCTAAATCATATACAGTGCTGCTCAAAGTATTCGCATAATTTTCCGATTGTCGATTTGAATAGCTGAAATTGGGTTTTCAAATGTTTTATGAGTTTCCATATGGTTGAATTAGACATACTATTTTAACTTATTAAACTACTAGCAAACCCCGCAGCTTTGCTCGCGTAATAGTTGAAATATGCCAAGTGATATTTGCATGACTATTTTGTATTAGAAGAACACTTTTTGAAATAATTCATAAATTACAAATTAAGCCACAGTTTAACTAAACTTCATTATAATAGTGCAATAGACAGATATGAGATTTTAATTAATAATAAGAACTAAAACTAATTCCAATTAAATGATAATTTAGAAAGAATTTTGTGACTTTTATGCTCATTTCATACACTTATTTCAGTATTAATTTGAAGTTTTGAATTTTTTAGAAACCATCTTAACACATTTACATCTTGAAATTAACCATCATGCCAAATTCCAAGCTTCTTGTCTAACAGTCTAACACCTCTCTGGTGTTAGTGGCACCAACATAAAATGCCGAAACAGAGTTGAAACAGAATATCTCGAAAAATGTTGAAACAGAGGCTGTTACCATTAATTTGCCAACATTAACATTGAAATCGGTTGTTATTTCCAAATATTCTATAGAAAACAGAATTTAGATGTTTTTAAAGGTGGCAGTGACACCGGCATAAAATATAGCCCGTATAGGATCAGAGACTATCACTCTTGATTCGCAACCAATAACTTCTGTAATATGTTTATTATTTCCTGAGATTCCATAGAAATCGTAATTTAGGACTCTTTTAGAATGCTTTTCGCTCATTCCCTTCGCTTCACCCCTTTTTGATTTCGAATTTATTTTCGATTGTTCTTAGAACACATTTATATTTTATAGTTAACTAACGTGCTATATTTAAAGTTTCTAGCCTCTTCAGTACCACAGAAATCGCAATTTAGAAAGATTTTGCTCCTGCAACCCTCGAGATATAATATAGCTTATGTTTGAGCAGGTTCATCACCATCAATTTGCAATCATTCTGTTTTAAATCGGTTTCATATGTTCTTAGAGATCATTTGTATCTTATAAATAACTGCCCTGCCTAATTTCAGGATTCTAAGCTCTTCAGTAACACAAAAATCGCAATTTAGAACGTTTTTTGCTTCTGCAACCTCTAGGTGGTAGTGACACTGACATCAAATAGAGCATATGTTGCAGCAAGAGCTGTCATAATTAATTTCCAACCATTACTTTTGAAATGTGTTGAGTACTTTCTGAAATTGCGTAGGAATCGCCATTTAGAAGGTTTTTTAGAACTCTTTTCACCCCTTTTAAATTTCGAATTTTTTAAGAAATGTTCTTAGAGATTATTTATATCTTATAAGTAACTACCATTTCAAATTCCATGTATCTGGGACCTTCAGTAACACAAAAATCGCAATTTCGAACGTTTTTTTTTTTTTTTGCTCCTGCACCCCCTTCAGGGGTCGTGGCAACGACATAAAATGTAGCCTATATTCAAGCAAGGGTTGTCACCATCATATTGACACGATTATTTTTGAAATCGGTTTGGTACTTCCTGAAATTACGTAAAAATCGCCATTTAGAACGTTTTTTAGAACACTTTTTGCGCATTTTCACCCATTTTTAATTTCAAATTTTTTAAGTAATTTCTTAGAGATCATTTATATCTTATAAGTAACTACCATTCTAAATTCCATGTATCTGGGACCTTCAATAACACAAAAATTGCAATTTCGAACGTTTTTTGCTGCTGCACCCCCTTTAGGGGTAGTGGCGCCGACATAAAATGTAGCCTATATTGGAGCAAGGGTTGTCACCATCATTTTGACACCATAATTTTTGAAATCGGTTTGGTACTTCTTGAGATAGCGTAAAAATCGCCATTTAGAACGTTTTTTAGAACGCTTTTTGCGTATTTTCACCCATTTTAAATTTCGAATTTTTTAAGAAATGTTCTTAGATATCATTTATATCTAATAAGTAACTACCATGCCAAATTCCATGTATCTGGACCCTTCAGTAACACAAAAATCGCAATTTTAGAACGTTTTTTGCTTCTGCAACCCTTTTTGGCCAGTGGCACGGACATAAGATATAACCTATGTTCTAAGTTGGACTAACACCATCATTTTGATACCATTACTTTTGGAATCGGTTCGGTAGTTCCAGAGCTTACCTCCGACAAATAAACAATTTTTTCCTCTTTATAATATGATGATGATGATGATGACTAGCAAACCCCGCGGCTTTGCTCGCGTAATATTTGAAATATGCCAAGTGATATTTGTATGACTATTTTTTATTAGAAAAAAACTTTTTGGAATAATTAAAAAATTACAGACTAAGCCACAATTTGACTAAACTTTATTAAAAATGTGCGATAGACAGAAATGAGATTTTAATTAATAAGAACTAAAACTAATTCCAAATAAATGTTAATTTAGAAAATATTTTGAGTCTTTTTTGCTGATTTTATACGCTCATTTCAGTATTCCTTTGAAGTTTTGAATTTTTAGAAACCATCTTAACACATTTACATCTTAAAATTAACCACCATGTCAAATTCCAAACTTCTTGTCAAACAGTCTACCACCTCTCTGGTGTTAGTGGCACCAACATAAAATGCCGAAATAGAGTTGCAATAGAATGTCTCGAAAAACATTGAAACAGAGACTGTCACACCATTAATTTGCCAACATTAACCTTGATACCGCTTGGTATTTCCAAACATTCTATAGAAAACGGAATTTAGATGTTTTAAAGGTTTTCTTGTTGTTCCTGCCAACCAGATGGTAGTAAAACCGGCATAAAATATAGCCCGTATAGAATCAGGGACTATCACTCTTGATTCGCAATCAGTAACTTTTGTAATCGATTTATTATTTCTAGAGATTCCACAGAAATCGTAATTTAGGACACTTTTAGAATGCTTTTCGCTCCCTCCCTTCGCTTCACCCCTTTTTAATTTCGAATTCATTTTTGGCTATTCTTAGAGGACATTTATATTTTATAAGTAACTACCGTGCTATATTTAAAGTTTCTAGCCTCTTCAGTACCGCAGAAATCGCAATTTAGAAATAATTTTGCTACTGCAACCCACGAGGGATTGTGGCACCGACATAAAATACAGCTTATGTTTGAGCAGGTTCCATCACCATCAATTTGCAACCATTATGTTTGAATTCGGTTTCGTATTTCTTACGATTGTCTAAAAATCTTAATTTAGAACGCTTATAGAACGCTTTTCGCCCACTTCATCATTTTAAATTTGGAATTTTCTTTCGACAGTTCTTAGAAAGCATTTGCATCTTTGAAGTAATTACCATTCCAAATTTAAAATGTTAGACCCCCTCAGTAACACAAAAAATGCAATTTAGAATATTTTTTGCTCCAGTAACCCCCAGGTGGTAGTGACAACAACGTAAAATATAGGCTATGTTGGAGCGGGGACTGTCACCATCAATTTGAAACCATTACTTCTGAAATCGGTTTATATATCCTGAGACTGCATAGAAATCGCTATTTAGAATGTTTTTAGAACGCTTTTCGTTCATTTTCACCCCTTTTAAATTTCAAATTTTTAAGGAACTCTTCTCGAGCATTTACATCTCATAAGTAATTACCATGCCAAATTTCAAGTTGCTAGCCCCTTCAGTATCCTAAAAATCACAATTTAGAACGTTTTTTAAAATGCAACCGCAAGGTGGTAGTGACGCCGACATGAAATAGATCCTATACTGGAGCAATATGTTATCATCAATTTCCAACCATTACTTTTGAATTCGATTGGGTACTTTCTGAGACTGCATAGAAATCGCAATTTAGAACTTTTTTTAGAACGTTTTTCGTCCCTTTTCACCCCTTTTAAATTTCGAATTATTTAGGAAATGTTCTTAGAGATCATTTATATCTTATAAGTAACTACCATGCCTAGTTTCAAGTTGCTAGCTCCTGCAGTATTACAAAAAACATAATTTAGATCGTTTTTTGCTCCTTCACCCCCTTTGGGGTAAAGACACCGACATGAAATACAGCCTATGTTGGGGCGAGGTCTGCCACCTTCGTTTTCACACCATTATTTTTTAAATCGGTTCGGTACTTCCTGATATTCCGCAGAAATCGCAATTTAGAAAGTTTTTTAGAACGCTTTTCGCTCATTTTCACCCCTTTAAAATTTCGATTTTTTAGGAAATGTCCTTAGAGATCATTTGTATCTTATAAGTAACTGTCCTGTCTAATTTCAGGATTCTATGCCCTTCAGTAACACAGAAATCGCAATTTAGAACGTTTTTTGCTTCCGAAACCCCTAGGTGGTAGTGACACCGACATGAAATAAAGCCTATGTTGGAGCAAGGCTGTCATCATCCATTTACTACCATTACTTTTGAAATATATTGGGTACTTTCTGAGATTGCGTAAAAATAGCCATTTAGAACGTTTTTAGAACTCTTTTAGCGCATTTTCACCCCTTTTAAATTTCGAATTTTTTAAGAAATGTTCTTAGAGATCATTTATATCTTATAAGTAACTACCATTCCAAATTTCATGTTTCTAGGCCCTTCAGTAATACAAAAATCGAATTCTCGAACGTTTTTTTGCTCCTGCGCCCCTTTGGGGGCAATGACACCGACATGAAACATAGCCTATTTTGGAGCAAGGGTTGTCACCATTGTTTTTGAAATCGGTTAGGTACTTTTCTAGATTACGTAAAAATCGGCATTTAGAACATTTTTTAGAACGCTTTCGGCTCATTTTTACCCCCTTTTAAATTTCGAATTTTTTAAGAAATGTTCTTGGAAATAGTTTATAGCTAATAAGAAAATACCATGCCAAATTCCATGTATCTGGGCCCTTCAGTAACACAAAAATCGCAATTTCGAACGTTTTTTTGCTCCTGCACCCCTTTTCGGGTAGTGGCACTGACATAAAATGTAGCCAGTGGTAAAGCAATGGTTATCACCATCATTTTGACACCATTATTTTTTTTATATCGGTTTGGTACTTCTTGAGGTTGAGTAAAAATCGCCATTTAGAACAATTTTAGAACGCTTTTTGCGCATTTTCACCCCTTTTTAATTTCGAATTTTTTAAGAAATGTTCTTAGATATAATTTATATCTAATAAGTAACTACTATGCCAAATTCCATGTATGTGGGCCCTTCAGTAACACAAAAATCGCAATTTCGAACGTTTTTTAGCTCTTGCACCCCCTTTAGGGGTAGTGGCACCGACATAAAATGTAGCCTATGTTGGAGAAATGGTTGTCACCGTCATTTTGACACCATTATTTTTTAAATTGGTTTGGTACTTCTCTTGATTGCGTAAAAATCGCCATTTAGAACGTTTTTAGAATGCTTTTTGAGCATTTTCACCCCTTTTTAATTTCGAATTTTTTATGAAATGTTCTTGGAAATCATTTATACGTAATAAGTAACTACCATTCCAAATTCCATGTATCTGAGCACTTCAGTAATACAAAAATCGCAAGTTCGAACGTTTTATTGTTCCTGCACCTCCTTTAGGGGTAGTGGCACCGACATAAAATGTTGCCTATTTTGGAGCAAGGTTTGTCACTATCATTTTGCCACCATTATTTTTATATCGGTTTGATACTTCTTGAGATTGCGTAAAAATCGCCATTTAGAACGTTTTTAGAACGCTTTTTGCGCATTTTCACCCCTTTTTAATTTCGATTTTTTAAAGAAATGTCCTTAGAGAATATTAGTATCTTATAAGTAACTACCATTCCAAATTTCATGTTTCTAGGCCCTTCAGTAACACAAAAATCGCATTTTTAGAACGTTTTTTGCTCCTGCACCCCGCTTTTGGCCAGTGGCACGGACATAAGGTATAGCCTATGTTCTAAATTGGATTAACACCATCATTTTGATACAATAACTTTTAGAATCGGTTCGGTAGTTCCAAAGCTTACCTCCGACAAATAAACAATTTTTACCTCTTTATAATAGTAGTCTAGATGACTAGCAAACCCCGCGGCTTTGCTCGCGTAATATTTGAGATATGCCAAGTGATATTTATATGTCTAATTTTTATTAAAAGGTACTAACTAAATTTTTATTTTATTAAAAGGTAATATTTTATTTTATTAAAAGGCACTTATTACTTTTAGGAATAATTAAAAAATTACTATTTAAAACACAGTTTGATTAAACATCATTGTTACACTGCATAAGGCAGAAATGAGACTTAAATTAATAAAACGAAATAAAACTAAATAAATAATAATTTAGAAAATATTTTGAAACTTTTATGCTCAATTAATACGCTCATTTCAGTATTTATTTGAAGTTTTGAATTTTTTAGAAACCATCTTCTTACATCTTGAAATTAACCATCATGTCAAATTCCAAGTCCTACCACCTCTCTCAACATAAAGGGCTATGTTGAAATAGGAACTGTCACCATTAATTTGCCAAAATGAATTTTGAAATTGGTTTGTTATTTCCTAATATTACGCAGAAACGTAATTTAGAAAGGTTTTAAAGGCCTTTTTCAGAGCGTTTGTTGTTTCTGTGTATCCCAGGTGGTAGAATCATCGGCATAAAATATAGCCTGTGTAGGATCAGAGACTATTACCATTGATTCGCAACTATTACTTTTATATTTGGTTTATATTCCCTGAAATCGCGTAGAAATCGTAATTTAGGACTTTTTTAGAATGCTTTTCGCACCTCCACTTCACTTCACCCCTTTTTAATTCGAATTTATTTTCGACAGTGCTTCGAGGGCATTTATATTTTATAAGTAACTACCATGCCATATTTGAAGTTTCTAGCCTTTTCAGTATCACAGAATTCGCAATTTAGAAAGTTTTTAGCTACTGCAACCCTCTGGTGCTAGTGGCACAGACATAAAATATAGCTTATGTTTGAGCAGGTTCTAACACCAACAATTTGTTATCATTATTTTTTTAATCGGTTTGGTATTTGATAAGCTTACATAAAAATTGTAATTTATAACGCTATTCGCTCACTTCATCTTTTTAAATTTGAAATTTTCTTTCGACAGTTCATAGAAAGCAGTTGCATCTTGTAAGTAAATAACATGCCATACTTCAAAGTGTTAGACCCTTCAGTTATGCAAAAAACGAAAATTAGAACATATTTTGCTTTTGCAACTCTGAGATGGTAGTGACAGCAACATAAAATATAACCTATCTTATAGCAGGGACTGTCACCATTGATTTGCAACCATTACTTTTGAAATAGCTTTGGAATTTCCTGAGATTGAGTAGAAATCGCAATTTAGAACGTTTTTAGAACGCTTTTCGCGCATTTTCACCCTATTTCAAATTTCCAATTCTTTCGAAACTGTTCTTAAAGATAATTTATATGTAATAAATATGTACCTTGCCTAATTTTAAGATGCTAGCCCCTACCGATCACAAAATTCGAAATTTGGAACGCTTTTTTGCTCCTGCAACGTCTAGGTGATAGTGATACCGACTTAAAATAGCGTCTATGTTAGAGGAGAGGCTGTCAGAATCAATTTCTTACCATTACTTTTGAAATCAGTTTGATTCTTCCTGAGATATTGGTGACAAATCGGCATTTAGAACGCCTTTCGCTCATTTTGCTCCTGCATCTCCTCTGGGGTAGTGAAACAGATATAAAATATAGCGTATCTTGGAGCAAGATCTGTCCCCATCATTTTTACACCAAAATATTTGAAATCGGTTCAGTATTTCCTGAGATTGCTAGAAATCGCAATTTAGAACGTTTTTTACAACGGTTTTTGCGCATTTTGACCCCCCCCCCCCTTTTAAATTTCGACTTTTTTAGGAAATGTCCATAGAGATCATTGATATCTTATAACTAACTACCATTCTAAATTTCACGATTCAAGGCCCTTCCATCACGCAAAAACTTCAATTTAGAACGTTTTTCTCCTGCACCCCCTTTGGGGTTGTGTCACCGACATAAAACATAGCCTATGTTGGAGCAAGGGTTTTCACCATCATTTTGCCGCCATTATTTTTTTAATCGGTTTAGTATTTCCTGAGATTGTGTAGAAATCACCATTTAGAACATTTTTTAGAACGCTTTTCGCGCATTTTCACCCTTTTTAAATTTCGAATTGTTTAAGAACTGCTCTTAGAAATCATTTATATCTAATAAGTAGCTGATACTTCAAATTTCATATTTCTAGGCCCTTCAGTAACACATAAATCGCATTTTTAAAACATTTTTTTTCTCCTACACCCCCTTTGGGGTAGTGGCACCGACATAAAATATAGCCTATGTTCTAAGTTGGACTAACACCATCATTTTGACACCAATATTTTTTAAATCGGTTTGGTATTTCCTGAGATTATGTAGAAACTACCATTTAGAACGTTTTTTAGAACGCTTTTTGTGCATTTTCACCCCTTTTAAATTTCGAATTGTTTAAGAACTGTTCTTAGACACCATTTATATCTTTTAAGTAATTAATATTCCAAATTTCATATTTCTAGGTCCTTCAGTAACGCAAAAATCGCATTTTTAGAACGTTTTTTGCTCCTACACCCCCTTTGGGGTAGTGGCACCGACATAAAATATAGCCTATGTTCTAAGTTGGACTAACACCATCATTTTAATACCATTACTTTTGAAATCGGTTTGGTATTTCCTGAGATTATGTAGAAACTACCATTTAGAACGTTTTTCAGAACGCTTTTTGTGCCTTTTCACCCCTTTTAAATTTTGAATTGTTTAAGAACTGTTCTTAGACACCATTTATATCTTATAAGTAACTAATATTCCAAATTTCATATTTCTAGGCCCTTCAGTAACGCAAAAATCGCATTTTTAGAACGTTTTTTGCTCCTGCACCCCCTTTGGTGTAGTGGCACCGACATAAGATATAGCCTATGTTCTAAGTTGGGCGAACACCATCATTTTGATACCATTACTTTTGGAATCGGTTCGGTAGTTCCTGAGCTTATCTCCGACAAATAAACAATTTTTACCTCTTTATAATAGGAAGTATGATATGATGACTAGCAAACCCCGCGGCTTTGCTCGCGTAATATTTGAAATATGCCAAGTGATATTTATAAGTCTAATTTTTATTAAAAGGTACTAACAAATTTTTTTTATTAAAAGGTAATATTTTATTTTATTAAAAGGGTTTTTTTATTAAAAGGTACTTATTACTTTTAGGAATAATTCAAAAATTACTATTTAAAACACAGTTTGATTAAACATCATTATAACACTGCATTAGGCCGAAATGAGATTTAAATTAATAAAATGAAATAAAACTAAATAAATGATAATTTAGAAAATATTTTCAAACTTTTATGCTCAATTAATACGCTCATTTCCGTATTCATTTGAAGTTTTGAATTTTTTAGATACCATCTTCTTACATCTTAAAATTAACCATCATGTCAAATTCCAAGTCCCACCACCTCGCTCAACATAAAGGAGTATGTTGAAACAGGAACTGTCAACATGAATTTGCCAACATTAATTTAGAAATCGGTTTGTTATTTCCTAATATTCCACAGAAACGTAATTTAAAAAGCTTTTAAAGCCCCTTTTTAGAACGTTTGTTGTTCCTGTGAACCCCAAGTTGTAGAATCACCGGCATAAAATATAGCCTGTGTAGGATCTGAGACTGTTACCATTGATTCGCAACTATTACTTTTATAATCTGTTTATATTCCCTGAAATTGCATAGAATTATAATTTAGAACTTTTTTAGAATGCTTTTACCACCTCCCCTTCGCTTCACCCCTTTTTAATTCGAATTTATTTTCGACGTTCCTTCGAGGGCATTTATATTTTATAAGTAACTACCATGTCATATTTAAAGTTTCTAGCCTTTTCAGTATTACAGGAATCGCAATTTAGAAAGTTTTTAGCTCCTGCAACCCTCTGGTGGTAGAGGAACAGTCATAAAATATAGCTTATGTTTGAGCAGGTTCTATCACCAACAATTTGTCATCATTATTTTTTTAATCGGTTTGGTAATTTATAAGTTTGATTAAAAATTGTAATTTATAACGCTTTTCACCCACTTCATTTTTTAAAATTTGGAATTTTCTTTCGACTGTTCTTAGAAAGCAGTTGCATCTTGTAAGTAAATACCATGCCATACTTCAAAGTGTTAGACCCCTCAGCTGTGCAAAAAACGCAAATTAGAACATGTTTTGCTTTTGCAACCCTCAGATGGTAGTGACAGCAACATAAAATATAACCAATGTTATAGCAGGGACTGTCACCATTGATTTGCGACCATTACTTTTGAAATAGCTTTGGTATTTCCTTAGATTGAGTACAAATCGCAATTTAGAACGTTTTTAGGACGCTTTTCGCGCATTTTCACCCCTTTTTAAATTTCCAATTTTTTCGAAACTGTTCTTAAAGATCATTTATATCTAATAAATATGTACCTTGCCTAATTTTAAATTGCTAGCCCCTACCGATCACAAAAATCGAAATTTAGATCGCTTTTTTGCTCCTGCAACGTCTTGGTGATAGTGATACCGACATAAAATAGCGTTTATGTTAGAGCAGGGGATGTCAGCATCAATGTCCTACCATTACGTTTGAAATCAGATTCATTCTTCCTGAGATATTGCCGACAAATCGGCATTTAGAACGTTTTAAAACTGTTTTCGCGCATTTTGCTCCTGCATCTCCTCTGGGGTAGTGAAAACAGATATAAAATATAGCCTATCTTGCAGCAAGATCTGTCACCATCATTTTCACACCATTATATTTGAAATCGGTTCTGTACTTCCTGAGATTACATAGAAGTCGTAATTTAGAAAGTTTTTTACAACGCTTTTTGCGCATTTTGACCCCCTTTTAAATTTCGATTTTTTTAGGAAAATGCCTTTAGAGATCATTGATATCTTATAACTAACTACCATTCCAAATTTCACGATTCTAGGCCCTTCCGTAACGGAAAAACCGCAATTTAGAACGTTTTTCTCCTGCACCCCCTTTGGGGTAGTGGCACCGACATAAAACATCACCTATGTTGGAGCAAGGGTTGTCACCATCATTTTGACGCTATTATTTTTTAGATTGTTTGGTATTTCATGAGATTGTGTAGAAACCACCATTATAACATTTCTTAGAACGCTTTTCGCGCATTTTCACCCCTTTTAAATTTTGAACTGTTTAAGAACTGTTCTTAGAAATCCTTTATATCTAATAAGTAGCTAATATTTCAAATTTCATATTTCTAGGCCATTCGGTAACGCAAAAATCGCATTTTTAGAACGTTTTTTGCTCTTGCACCCCCTTTCGGGTAGTGGCACCGACATAAAACATAGCCTATGTTGGAGCAAGTGTTGTCACCGTCATTTTGACACCATTATTTTTTTTTATCGGTTTGGTATTTCCTGAGATTGTGTAGAAACCACCATTTAGAACGTTTTTTAGAACTTTTTTTGTGCATTTTCACCCCTTTCAAATTTCGAATTGTTTAAGAATTGTTTTTAGAAATCCTTTATATCTAATAAGTAGCTAATATTTCAAATTTCATATTTCTAGGCCTTTCAGTATCACATAAATCGCATTTTTTGAACGTTTTTTGCTCCTGCACCCCCTTTAGGGTAGTGACACCGACATAAAACATAGCCTATCTTGGAGCAAGCGTTGTCACCGTCATTTTGACACGAATATTTTTTGAATCGGTTTGGTATTTCTTGAGATTGTGTAGAAACTACCATTTAGAATGTTTTTTAGAACGCTTTTTGTGCATTTTCACCCCTTTTAAATTTCGAATTGTTTAAGAACTGTTCTTAGACATCATTTATATCTTATAAGTAACTAATATTCAAAATTTCATATTTCTAGGCCCTTCAGTAACGCTAAAATCGCATTTTTAGAACGTTTTTTGCTCTTGCACCCCCTTTCGGGTAGTGGCACCGACATAAAACATAGCCTATGTTGGAGCAAGGTTTGTCACCGTCATTTTGACACCATTATTTTTTTAATCGGTTTGGTATTTCCTGAGATTGTGTAGAAACCACCATTTAGAACGTTTTTTAGAACGTTTTTTGTGCATTTTCACCCCTTTCAAATTTCGAATTGTTTAAGAATTGTTTTTAGAAATCCTTTATATCTAATAAGTAGCAAATATTTCAAATTTCATATTTCTAGGCCTTTCAGTATCACATAAATCGTATTTTTTGAACGTTTTTTGCTCCTGCACCCCCTTTAGGGTAGTGACACCGACATAAAACATAGCCTATCTTGGAGCAAGCGTTGTCACCATCATTTTGACACCAATATTTTTTTAATCGGTTTGGTATTTCCTGAGATTGTGTAGAAACTACCATTTAGAATGTTTTTTAGAACGCTTTTTGTGCATTTTCACCCCTTTTAAATTTCGAATTGTTTAAGAACTGTTCTTAGACATCATTTATATCTTATAAGTAACTAATATTCAAAATTTCATATTTCTAGGCCCTTCAGTAACGCTAAAATCGCATTTTTAGAACGTTTTTTGCTCTTGCACCCCCTTTCGGGTAGCGGCACCGACATAAAACATAGCCTATGTTGGAGCAAGGTTTGTCACCGTCATTTTGACACCATTATTTTTTTAATCGGTTTGGTATTTCCTGAGATTGTGTAGAAACCACCATTTAGAACGTTTTTTAGAACGTTTTTTGTGCATTTTCACCCCTTTCAAATTTCGAATTGTTTAAGAATTGTTTTTAGAAATCCTTTATATCTAATAAGTAGCAAATATTTCAAATTTCATATTTCTAGGCCTTTCAGTATCACATAAATCGCATTTTTTGAACGTTTTTTGCTCCTGCACCCCCTTTAGGGTAGTGACACCGACATAAAACATAGCCTATCTTGGAGCAAGCGTTGTCACCATCATTTTGACACCAATATTTTTTGAATCGGTTTGGTATTTCCTGAGATTGTGTAGAAACTACCATTTAGAATGTTTTTTAGAACGCTTTTTGTGCATTTTCACCCCTTTTAAATTTCGAATTGTTTAAGAACTGTTCTTAGACATCATTTATATCTTATAAGTAACTAATATTCAAAATTTCATATTTCTAGGCCCTTCAGTAACGCTAAAATCGCATTTTTAGAACGTTTTTTGCTCCTACACCCCCTCTGGGGTAGTGGCACCGACATAAGATATAGCCTATGTTCTAAGTTGGACTAACACCATCATTTTGATACCATTACTTTTGGAATCGGTTCGGTAGTTCCAGAGCTTACCTCCTACAAATAAACAATTTTTCCCTCTTTATAATAGGAGTATAGATGAAGTATAGATAGATAGATGAAGTTTTGTTACATTATTCTGAGTGTGTTGGGAAGTGTTTCATACTCTATGTTTGACGCATGATTTTTCTTTCTTGTTTAAATAAAATTTTGAATGGAATTTTAATTGCGCCAGTTCAAATGATGATTTGATTGAGAAAAATCCATCACGGTTAACCTTCTATTGCCCTTTGTAGAATGCATGCCAGAAATTTCATAATTCAGAGAATCGGAATTCATACCAGAAAATTTAAATAGTAAATTTCATTTTATTTAATAACGAAATATTTAGTTAATAGATAGACAGTGGTGTAGTCATAAAAAAACAGAGGGTATACGTTCTAAGCAGAGGGTATACCCTAGTGTATATATACTATAGCTTTCTTGAAAAACAGAGGGTATACGGTGTTCCTTAAAAAAATCCAGAGGGTATACGGCGTATACCCCCGTATACCCTCCACTACATCCCTGTAGATAGAGCAAAAATTTCTATATTAAATTTCTGATGTGAACACGGAATATGTGAATAAAAAAATCCACCAGTGTTTCCAGATTGGGGATTTTGCAAAACGTATTCATTTTCAAATCTATCAAGAAATATCATTCAAATTATTTCGAGAAAAACATATTTCGTTGTAATCATAGGTGATTCCATTAAAATAATTAATATTGATGGTTTTTTCATTTTTTATTGTTACAGCACAGCACGACGACATTTAAAACATTTAATATTTAACATTTAAATAACATAATAAATTCCGAGAATATGATAAATACGCCAAGCATAAATATATTCTGATCCTTCTAGAAAATATATTCAAGCATCACTTCACTACATTAAATCTCACGTATTAATATATATTTATAATACATTTATTCGGAGGAAACATTTTTTTTTTCCTCGATCGAGCATTTTAAGTTTTTTACTTATCGAATTCTAGCATCAATCAGTTTTTCGCGCGCTCTTTCGCAACAAGTACCGAGCCACGTGATCTCTGCTATTTTTAGATTTCTCCCCACGCAGGCGGGAGCGAATATGTAACATTTTGTCCCCATTTTGGGAATTTTGAACCTTCAAGGGAATTTGTTGGGGACAAGTAATTCGTGAGGAAATCTTTGGGGGGGGGGGGGGTTATCAACATTTTTAGGGAAAAACTTGGGGAATTGTTTTCTTTATTTCACTGAAAGTTTGCTTTTAGTCATTTAGCAACACTTTATCTGTCCTGAACTCGATTTTGATTCGGAAAATGAAATGAAAATAAAATACGGATATCAATTTATTATTCTCGTGGTCGTGCTCGTCGTTTATAACATTACAGTTTACACGTTCCTTTCCTTATTTTCAACCATTTGTAGACATCTTTAACATTCTGACAACGGAAGTTCTATTTTTTCTATATACAGGGTGATTCAGCTCGTCGGTGACAAACTTTAAGGATCGATAGAGCACACCTAGACGAACATTTTTGAATAGGGAATGTAGGGTCCCTGACGCGATGGTAAGGCGCTAGGCGCTTTCGAAAATTTGGGTGCCGAAATTCGAAACGTCATAAAAACTAGGGAAATGGTTAGATTTTCTTGCTTGTTGCGTCGAAATGATTCTGTTTGTTTAGACTTTCTTCAGTACCAATTTGATAAGCGTATCTCTTAAAACATGGATAGGGGGCGCTGCAGACTTTGGAGAGCTAGACAACAACTTTAAGCCCGTTATTTTGATAATTTAACACATGCTCGCCAAAGTTTATACTCTAACTTAAAGTTTGAACCCAAAAGTAGAGCCCTGCAAAAAGCGTAAGAGCCGGAATAAAATGTCAAAGTACAGGGTGGTCGAAACTCGAAGGCTCCTAGGAGATAAACAAACAGATTTCTTGACTTATGGCATGCATTTTCATGATTCTGTTTGCTGGGGCTCTCTGAAACTCAGTTGAACGGTACAAAAAGAAACATCGATAAGGGGCACTTTGGGCAAAAAACATAATTCGTTGACATTTCGGACGCTAACTGGAAACGGGGCGCTACGATCAGTTAGAAACAAAACAAGAGAGTAATTTACTTATCATAAGAAGCTATTAAAACTGCAGTTTGTTTGTTTTTTTTAACAAACATAGCTGGTTTCAATCATGCACAATGCGCGCAATAAAATTTACATAAGGTGCTTTTTGCTGATTTATGCAAAAGATATCGTACCATATCGATATGCAAAAGATACGTAATGCGTAGACGACAACGCGAGATGACGTAGTTGTATGCGCAGACACGTCTTTTGAACGTGCGGTACCTACTTAAGCTTCGGGTTACTTGTCTGCAGATCGGTAGTAGGATGGAACGGTACACAAACTCTGAATTGGCTGACATGCATTTGGCGTATGGCGCTGCTGGTTGTAATGGACGAGCCGCTCAGCGGTTGTACGCCGAGCGTTACCCCAACAGGCAAATCCCCTGCCATGCCTTCTTCGCTCGAGTACACCAGAGGTTGTCCACAACGGGATCTTTCGACGGAGGCAGGCCTGAACGGGAGCGATCAGTGAGCACCCCCGACAACGAAGAGGCTGTGCTTAACCTGGTTGAGGACAACCCAGGTCTTAGCACGAGAGATATCGCCAGACATGTTGGCATTTCGCAAGCAACTGCGTGGCGCATCTTACGTTCCCGGAATCTGCACCCCTACCACATCCAGCGGGTGCAGTTGCTCAGAGAGCAGGATTTTGGCCCTCGAGTGGAATTCTCAAGATGGTACTTGGCGATGAGATCCAGGGATCCCCGTTTTGTAAACAGCATTTTGTTTACGGACGAGTCCACCTTCAGCCGGGAGGGAATGTGGAACGCCCACAACAGTCATGTGTGGTGTGATGAAAATCCACATGAAACCAGAAGCCGAGCAGCCCAGGAGCGTTTCTCAGTAAATGTGTGGGCCGGCATTCTGGGGGATTGCCTCATTGGCCCTTATTTGTTACCTGAACGGCTGACAGGTGGAAATTACCTGATTTTCCTGGATCAAGTGCTGCCGCAGCTTCTGGATGAGGCGCACGTACCCGAAGGTTCGCGTCGCCAGATGTGGTTCCAGCACGATGGAGCTCCGGCCCATTACACGAACGACGTGCGTCTCCATCTAAACGCAAGGTATGGCCAGCGGTGGATCGGGCGTGGGGGTCCAGTTCACTGGCCTGCCCGATCACCAGACCTCACCTGCTTGGATTTCTTCCTTTGGGGTTACCTGAAGGCCGAGGTATACCATACACCTGTCAGCAGTGCTGAAGAACTTGTGGCGCGCATTGTGGCAGCTGCAGGGCAGATCAGAGATACTCCTGGCATTGTTGGAAACACACACTCCTCAATGCGACGGAGGTGCGAAGCCTGCATCATGGCCCAAGGTCGAAATTTCGAGCATCTTCTGTAGTGTTATTTTTTGTAAATAAATTTCCAGTATCATTGATGTTTTTGGTCTAAATTTATTCAGAAGTGTTGAGCAGAGGTAGAAAATGTGTTTTCATTATTACTAACTGATCGTAGCGCCCCGTTTCCAGTTAGCGTCCGAAATGTCAACGAATTATGTTTTTTGCCCAAAGCGCCCCCTATCGATGTTTCTTTTTGTACCGTTCAACTGAGTTTCAGAGAGCCCCAGCAAACAGAATCATGAAAATGCATGCCATAAGTCAAGAAATCTGTTTGTTTATCTCTTAGGAGCCTTCGAGTTTCGACCACCCTGTACTTTGACATTTTATTCCGGCTCTTACGCTTTTTGCAGGGCTCTACTTTTGGGTTCAAACTTTAAGTTAGAGTATAAACTTTGGCGAGCATGTGTTAAATTATCAAAATAACGGGCTTAAAGTTGTTGTCTAGCTCTCCAAAGTCTGCAGCGCCCCCTATCCATGTTTTAAGAGATGCGCTTATCAAATTGGTACTGAAGAAAGTCTAAACAAACAGAATCATTTCGACGCAACAAGCAAGAAAATCTAACCATTTCCCTAGTTTTTATGACGTTTCGAATTTCGGCACCCAAATTTTCGAAAGCGCCTAGCGCCTTACCATCGCGTCAGGGACCCTACATTCCCTATTCAAAAATGTTCGTCTAGGTGTGCTCTATCGATCCTTAAAGTTTGTCACCGACGAGCTGAATCACCCTGTATATATCCGAGTATATATCAGTTTTTTTCCTTTTTAATTATTTCTTTAATTCTTGTTAACTTTTCAGTGTACCAATAAGCAAATATAGAAATCAAAATTCTGCAAATTGACGAAATTCCGTATAAACAGACGAAACACACAATCTTTCCGCAGCCCATCTAAGAAATTTGAGATTTTCCTGCAGCCCATCAACGAAATTTGAGATTTTCCCGCTCCTAATAGGAAATATTTGCAATTTTTCCGCCCCCGTTCGACGAAATTCGCGATTTTTTCTCGCAACTGAAGAAACTCACGATTTTTACGCAGCCAATCAACAAAATTTACAATTTTTCCGCGCATCTTCAACAAAATTGACGCTTTTTTCGTAACCGATCGATGAAATTTGTGATTTTCAGCGCCTGATTGACAAAATTCGCGATTTTTCCATGCCGGACCAACGAAATTCGCTATTTTTCCGATCTCGATCAACAGAACTTACGATTTTTTCTTGGCCGATAGGTCAAATTTGCAATTTTTTCCGCGCCTCATCGACAAAATTCGCGATTTTTAACGAAATTTGTGATTTTTCCGCGCCTGATCGACAAAATTCACGATTTTTCCGCACCCGATCGACGAAATTCTGGATTCTTAACTGACTGACGAATTTTTCAATTTTTCCCGTGGCAAATTGATGAAATTCACGATTCTTTTCTTGCGAACTATGTACAAAATTTTTTTTTATCCATAGTGACAATTGACAATTTTTGCAGTTATAAATTGACGAAGTTCGCGGGCCACACGTAAGCCCATCGTGGGCCACAGGCCTTATTTTCAACCATTTGTACACATCTTTAACGTTCTGACAACGGAAGTTTTATTTTTTCTATATATATATATCCGAGTATATATCAGTTTTTTTCCTTTTTAATTATTGCTTTAATTCTTGTTAACTTTTCAGTGTACCAATAAGCAAATGTAGAAATCAAAATTCTGAATAATTAATGTCATAAAGCATTGTTGCCTTTTCCCCCCTAAACTAAATGCCATTTTGAATATAATATGTTTTTTGTACTTTCATCAGAACAAATTGTAACGGAAGTAGATAAGATTTTAGATTTAGGTAAACATAAGTAAATATGCTAGGACTGGTACCAGATGACTTTCGGCTTTTTGTTTTCAATCCTAAAATGCTAAAGATACAGAAACTATGTTCAATAGGTTGCGCAGATGAAAGATTTTACTATAATCAATTAAATATAAGAGTTTAAATGTTTACTTTTTGTAAATCGGAAATTCTTTCAAAAAAATGCTTGATTTGGGGAAATTTTTGAGCTTAAATTTATTAAATATTTTTTATAGTGGTAAATTGAAAATTAAAAATTTTTTTTTTGAGTAAAAACTGAGTTGGGAACTTTTTCGAAAAAAAATCCCTGATTTGGAGAAAATTTTAGAAATTTTGGGGAGATGGACTTTCGACTAATCTGGCAACACTGAAATCCACTAAATCGGAAACACTGATGGTAGCATAAATACTACCCTCAGTACAGCGCATAGAATACCTAGTGTGGAAATATGCTATCCAAACAGTGCTAAAAATTTGTATCCCTTAAATGTGCGACGATACTGCTAAAATTTCAAGTGTCGATCGCAGCGACATCTGCGGGATTTTCGTATTACTAGTATTACATTGTACAGTCTAGCAATTTCTTGCAGTTGTAGAAAATATCCTGCAGATGTCGCTGCGATCTGCATATTGCAGCAGTATCATTGCACATTTAAGGGATACAATATTTTAGAAATTTTTTAAGTATTACAGGGATAGGCGATTTCCACACTCTATATTCTAGACGCTATACCCTCAGCATTAGAGGGTTAAGTTACACAAAAAAGTGATAATATATTGTAGTACTGCATTTGCTAATTTGCTGCTTGTCCCATACTGTTCAAACCCAAGTCTGGCCCCACGGCCGAAACTAGCCTTTTTTGCACGCGGGACAAACATGGATTTTGGCGCCCCTCTTCCACAAAGTATATTTACAAAGAGAATTTTAACCGAATTATTTTTTTCTGATGGGCTGATGGCTTCCATTATTATTGAACAACAATTATAAATGAAGTGTTAGGTGAAGATGAAAGAGCAGTAGTAAAAAGTTAGGACTCTGATTTTCTGGTCAGAATGGGGAAAAAATGGCCAATAATGTCTTCTGCTCTTTCATCTTCACCTAACACTACATTTATAATGGCTGTTTCATAATAATGGAAGCCATCAGTCCATCAGACGAAAACGATCCATTCCAAAGGTATAAAAGTTCGGTTGAAAAAACTATTTAATACTTTGAGCAGAAAGAAGAGGCTACACCTGCAATTTTTATGACACTAATAGAATCACATAGCTGCCAATGTGTACGATTTAGTTACCTCTAAAATTTAATACAAATTTTTGCCATATTTAATGACTGACAATTGTTAGACTTTTTTAACTGAATTTTCGGAAGTGACAGCCATTCCCTTACGACGACATTTCTGTAGCTGTCAACTCGTAAAACTTGGCCAAAAATGCTAACTTTGACAGCATTTTGTGAATAAATCTTGGCCCCATCAGTGACTGAGAGGTTCTGCTCTCGAAGCTGGTAGACGGGAGCTGCTGGGTTCGAACCCAATCGCGCCCGTCGGCCTAACTGTTTCGGAGTTTTCGTGGTTTCCTTCGAAACCTTGGATTTCCATGCGTAAATACGGGTTAGGCTCCCTTAGAAAGACCCCCACGGAGGGCACTCCCCCTCGGGCCTATATCCCAAGAGTAGATAATCGGCCGTCATAAATCAACCCAACCCAACCCTGAATAAATCTTTGTCTTTATAAGAAAATGTGAAACTCTTTAATTTCTTCGTATTTGAACAAAATCGGTAAATTTTATATTTTTACGAATATTAATGCAATTTTATTGTATTTACGAATGAAAATGACTCCGCGAAAGTATCAGAAAAGTAGTTAGTTTGGACTTGGGAATAGCTTTCAATATAAAAAATTCTCATAACGAGATGTGATCCCCTCCCACCCAGAAAAAGGACATCCATGACTCCCCTCTAAATGGTATGCTGGATCCGCCCTTGGTTTTGTCAATTATTGATTGATTAAAATCTTGAAAACGGAATTGAAAAGAATCGAAAAAAATCCGTTTTATACAGGATCCTTATGCCATATCATCTTTAAGTTCTTTTGTGCTTTGTCATACGCCAGACAGGACGATTTTAACAATACCGTGCTAAACATAGACGTGAGAAAAATCGACAAATAAATCTTCATTTGGCGCCCCTTTGTTCTGGCGCCCTGGGCACATGCCCCCTCTGCCCCCCCCCCTTAGTTTCGGCCCTGTCTGGCCCTCATAGTTAGTCTATGCCAGGAATGGCCAACCTACCTCACGTGTGCCAAACTTGGCACGTAAAAAAAAAACTTCTCTGGCACGCGAAAAAACATAGTTTATATTCAGTTTATGGAGAACAATCCATTTTATGTTTTTTTTTTTTTTTTCAGAAAGTATAGTTTTCTGTAGCTGGTATATAATTTACTTTAAAACCTGTAGCGTCATTTTCTTGCCAAACCGTTCAACATATAGTGTTTTCCAAATCACAGTTTCTCTATCAAATTTCAAAGGTTTTATTTTTGAAAATTGAATTTTAAGAGATAGTTTGCATAGTAATATACCTAATTGACACGCTTCTACTTCAGATTTAAGTTTTGACTTATTTCGGTTTAGTATTTTGAGTTATTTTAGGTTTTATTACATTTAGGTTTTAATTTTCAAAATTGAATTTCACTGTTAGCGTAAATCTATTGGTATATATGAATGTATCTATTGAACTCGCTTCTACCTGAAGAAGTAAAAATGATCTGATTCGGAAATATACAATAAAAGAAAACACATTTATAGATTATTAATACGGAATTCTATGCGACATGGCTATATTATTGAGTAAACATAGTATAATAAATATGTTAGGAATCGAATTTAATGTAGGTGTAAAAATATTTAAGTAAAAACTTCATAAAAATTAATTATTGGATTTTATCTAAGTTAAAATGCTTCTGGCACGTCAGAATGTTGGTACATAATAATTTTGAAATTTTTGGCACGCATTCGCCATCCCCAGTCTATGAAGAATTTTAAACATCTATAATAACGGCGCTGGGTAACTCCTCCACTTGATGTCTTTTTTATAGAACACGTGTGCTATCAATTAAAGAGAAAAAGCTCTCCCACTGTATCAATTTACAAGTCTCATAAAACAAAAAATAGCGTGAAATATTCTTATCTAATTCACACCCAACCTTTTCTGTTCACACCCTGAGATATGGAGATGCCTCCGCAAAAAGAAATCTTGAAGAGAAGCGGGGGGGGGGGGGGGGGGTAAGCTCTAAAGGAGGAAGAAATAAAAAACAGTCGAAGTGGTTGGGCGCGAACCCGGTTGCAAGCGTGGGTGTAGGCAAAGATGGCTATTTAATAATAAAATTAATATCTATTTTGATTCCGTAAGACTCAAATTTACGACTTCCTTCACCATATATTTTTTACAGCATAATCGTATACTTATAGTAGCATCTAATAGACTATGACATCATCGACTAAGTGCTAGAAAATGACTCTTAGTTTGGGATTGTGAATTCATTTCTCCTTATCTTTCAGTGCTATACCTTAAAAAAATCAAATGTGTGTCATTTATGGTCATTTAGCTATTTGTAAAAGTATTTCTTTTGATACAGTCGACTCTCGTTATTACGACCCTCGCGTTCCAAAGATGAGGGTCGTTATAATGGAAGGTCGCCATAATGAAAGTGAACGGAAAAAAAACTCAAATCATGTACATGAAAATTAAGGTTTCAAAGAAAATTTTATAATACAACATTATTATTAAATTCTGTATACTTTCGTATCAAATAAACATTAACAATGAATAATTATAAAAATCAATTTAAGAGAATGATTACGCATTCTAAAAGAAAATTTAAAGTAAATGTTAAATCACACACACACACACAAAATAGTTGCTGACATATTAACATTTATTTTCTACGAAAATAATTCGAAATAATTGTTTATTTTTTGTGCATTTGATATTTTCTTTAAACAAAATTTTCCATCTCAAATAGAGACAACAATATTTAGACAACATATAAACAATGTTTTAAAGTGTCATTTTAAGACATTTTACAAAAGGCATCAAAGCGCAGTGAGCAAAGAAAATTGCAATCTTTTTTCGGGAAAAAAATCTGGAGGAAAAGTCAATTCGGTCGCTGTATTGGGAAATAAGCTACTGACCGGACGTTATATTGGATGTAAAAAATAACGTATCATAAAGGGGATATATTTCGGGAAATTTTGCATCTGTCGTTATACTGGAGCGGTGGCTATAATAGGCAGTCGTTATAACGAGCATCGACTGTACTGTCCTATGCGTGCATAATATGCACATTGCATTTGGTAAGGAAAAATGTATATTTGTGTATAGTATATAATGCGCAACATAATAATTAAACAGTAAACGAATCCGGAAATTCGAAATTAAAAATTCTAATAGTAGAAAATAAAATATATGTTAGTATACATCGTACGTCACAATTTTACGACCCTTTATTAACCCTCTCGCTGCGTAATTGTTTTATCAAAATAGGTTAAAAAATTACACATTTAACCCCTTATCGAAGAGCGTATTTCACAGAATTTTTAATCTTTTATCACCGGTTTTTCAAAACAGAAATTTTTGACTAATTTAATCGGGAAAATAGCCCAATTAAATCTGGCAAAATTTACAATAAACAATAACTGGGGGGTTGGGGGACAAAGGAGGGTTAATTAGACGGAAAACATGCATCCCCGCGGAAATCGTAGGTTGCGCAAATTTTGCTACATTTGCGTTGCCGTGGAAATCGCGGGATGAGTGTTAAAAATGCGGTGTGAGGGAGAGTGTTAAAATGCCAGAAAAATAATTCTACCGTACGAATTGGGTTTTCTCCCACCGGAAATTTAAATGTATGTACGTTTTGTATTTAAATGTATTAATGCATTAATTTATTAATGTATTTAAATGTACGTAGCTATTTGATGCGGTGCGAAAATTTACGTTGGTCAACTTTGTTCAAGTTGAAACTGGTATTTCTGATATATTTTTCTGGTATAAAATTTAAATATTTTGAAACACTTATGAAGGCGACCACTATCTCATAGAAGCATGGAGTTATTATTTAACTCGTTAAGGGGGTAGTATCCTATTTATGAGAACATGTATTTCTATTGAAAATTATTTTGTCTTCACAATTAGTTTTGTTATTATCCCTATGTTGCCATGGTAGAACCTGATCCTAATAAAAAATAAATGTGAAATTACTTGGCTAAAGTCAGCTTCAAATACCTTTGAATTTATTATCATTAGATTTTTATTTTTATTTTTATTTTTGCCAATGAGCAAAATTTTCCTTTAAGTTAATAAAATTTATATATTTTATTAGTTTGTAATAGATAAAATAAAAGTTTTAAAAATAAAACCAAATTGCAATAAATTGAATAATGGAATATTCTATTGCGTAGCAATACTGTGGCAAAAGAAAAGAAAAATTGAAAATACTACTTGATGAGAAAGCCTTATAAACTCTAAGATTCAAAAAGGCAAATATTACTTTTTGCTAATGGCAATTATAAAAATCCAGTAACATAATTATCTTCACAACCCGTAAAGTTATGTTGGTTATGCCGGTATTTGAGTTCATCGCTAACAGTACTGCGCCAATTTAACGGAATTCTGAATTCAAAATATCTACCAGAAGTTATAAATGGTAATTGTCATTTTATTTAATTGATGGAAGTCTGCGCTGTTAAATAAATCGAAAATTACCATTGAAAAATTCTGGTATAAATTTTTAATATAAAATTACGTTTATTTTCAACACTGATCGCAATCGCTGATACTTGAACTGAAAAACCAATATTGATAAAAGGAACTCGAAAAAGCAATTTCATTTTACATTGGAAATATTGGTAATGAAATGTCAATACAGTAGAAATATTGCTATTACATTGTAATTATCTCCAACAAAACGTCAATGGCGCAAAAATATTTACTTTATGTTAGAAATATTGATAGTGAAATTACAAAGTATTTATTGCCAATTTCCATTTTGCACATATTTTTTCAATACTGGGAAATTAATATAATATATGAAAACAAAGATATTTAATCATCGTTTTGCCGCTGAATTTCAGTTAAACATTTTCACATTTATAATATTATTAGAATTAGGATACTATAATTACCTACAGATAACAAGAAAACTAATTGTTAAGACAAAATAATTCAGAATATTCAAAATTTTATACCAGAAAAATATGCTGAGAAATACCAGTACCAATCTGAACCGAAGAAGAATTGAGAATGTAAGTGTGGCGCTAGTCTATAAAAATGCATAATGAATTTTTGTTTGGGAAGTTTTGGCAATTAATTATTCAGTTATATTCTATTTTAGGATAGCATAGACGTTGTTTTGACGCGGCTATTGTGATAGAAGAAGCAGAAGTAAGTTATTACCTTTTATTTGCATAAAATACAAAAACCATGCACGCGAAAAATGAAAGTATTTCACTTATTTTGCTAATTACCTACTTCTATGTTCGTACAATTTTATTGCAAAATCTGTGTAATGTACATGCAGTGAATTAGTGAAAAAATGCCCTGTTCCACTGTTACTTATACCATGAAATGAGATATCTATGTAGACAATTTAACCCTTTATCTACTGCATTATGATCTACTGCAATTGTTTTCATGTAATTTTTTTTTTCAGTTACTACAATGAAAATTAAAGGCCAAACATAAAAAAAGTACTCACCCATGAGAAATTTAATTATCTAGAGGTAATTAATTAATGTGGTACTTTAAAGTACCGTCAGTACACTATGACTAAAATATCGTAACAGAAAGCCCACAAGGTATTTCAAATGGCACCAGAAAATATTTTCAATTTAATAACTATGTGAAATATAGGCTTTTTCTTATTTACAAATAAATCGTTTGGCAAATTCCGGTGCCAATTATTTATATCAACACTTTAGAATTGAAAATGCTTTGCTCCTGAAAGGGTTAAAAAACTATTTTTTTTTTTTTTTTTTTTTTTTTTTTTTTTTTTTTTTTTTAGGTTTCGATCTTGTTAGCAGTCCTTTAGTTATGCGACGTCAATATTCGAGGGACAACAAGTTCTCCACATATGCAATATATGAATTTACATATGCAATTTCTAGCATAGCAAAAACGAGCTGGTGCCACAACTTTTTCGATTTCCTATAAAAAATAACAATGAAACAGAAAAGAAATACCAGGGAAATGATTACTACACTACATTTGAGTAATTACATTTTATAGCAGATGAAAACGATGGATAACTACTACACAGACGAAAAGTAAACAAAAAGTTTCTCTCCAACACCCAGTGTACTGACGGTACTTATAAGTACCGCCAAGTAATTCAACTGTTAAATCAAATATATGTACACTTAACCTAAAATAGCTAGTCAAACTGTGTTCTAAGATCATAATGAACACATAAAAAAAATCCAACACTTATCTTATATCCTTTACTGTGTTTGCAGCAGTAAAAAGACGAGCATAGCAATCTTTACAAAATGTCGGCAAAAAACTCATCGACTGTGTTAAAGATAGCCTCCTTCCTCGCAAAAATAACAAATCTAGAACTACTGCTGCCATATATCCGGATAAAGTGGAGTTAAAAGAGTGTTTTTGCAAAGTACCATTAGAATATCATTAATATTCACTATGCTAGGAAAGTTTAAAGTGAGTGGTACTTATAAGTACCGACAGTAGATAAAGGGTTAAAAGACGCATAACTCAATAAAAATCCATTTTCAGCGGTCGTTGTTCATATCAGGTAATTACCTTATAATTTCGTGCAACACTGTATTTGATAAATAGAATTTATATATACCATGTATACGAGGGGCTATCAATAAGTTTTCGCCATCCCATAGAAGTAATTGAGTAAAATTTATGAAATTGCCACATTGTATTGGTCCTTTTCTATATAGTCACCGTGCACAGTAACATATATCTGCAAACGGTATTGCAAAAAGAGGGGGGGATGTATTCCAGGAGGCGCGGTAGTAGACCCAAAGAAGGGCATTTTTATAACTTTTACCGACCCCCACATGTGACATATTGTTGGAAAGGCCAGTGACCAGTTATTGATGTTATGCACATCCTGAGTCCCTCCTCCCCAATTTTCCATCCGGGGGGCACTTTTCTAAATTTTGCGGGCACCACACATCCCCCCTGGGGTCAAATTTGAGGGGAGGGATTCGGCGGGTGCATAACATAAATAAGTGGTCACAGGCCTGTCCAACAATATGTGACATGTGGGGGTCGGTAAAAGTTAGAAAAATACCCCCTTTTAGGTCTACTATTGCGCCTCCTGGAATACATCCACCCCGCTCTTTTTGAAATACCGTTTGCAGAAATGTGTTGTTGTGCACGGTGACTATACAATGTAGACTAATATAATGTAGCAATTTCATACATTTTACTCAATTATTTCTATGTGAGGGTAAAAATTTATTGATAGCCCCTTGTACATAACATACTAAAAATTAGATAAGTTTAAAAATTCATAGCGCAACGGAAAACGAGCTTCCAGTGCAATTATCGATCATAGTCAGTCCTCTAGTCGAAATATTTTATGTCTCTGTGTAAATGGACAGTAAATGCTACGCGCTCCATAACCCATAGAAAATATGTTGTACTACACTTCACTGATCATTTTTAATTATATTATGTTTGAAGTATCATAACACCGAGGACGATTTTTTCTCACTGATCATAATGTAGCGGAATTTTTTTGCGTGTCCCTGTCAAAGAATTATAATTGCTACCCACTTCATTTTCAATGCCAAACATTCGATAATCAATCTCAATAATATATGTAAATTACATGGCAATTCTAGTATATTTACGGGAGTTAGAACACGTCCAGGCGGCAATCAGACAATATAAAAGCTTTTCAAGAAGTGGTGAAAAATGGTAACCAGAGCAGAAGTCTTGCATTTATATCGATGACAAAACAAAACGAGCAAAAACTATTTTTAGTATGGAAGCTATATCGTCCTGTTCACATTAAATTTTATAAAACAACATAAGGGAATTAAATTTATAACTTATGCATTATGCAAAGCATGTCGTTTATTTTAGATCTGATTTGTTTTCTTCCACCGTGACATTGATGCCACAGAATGACAGTAATTTTGTTTTTGCTTGCATAATTGTGCTATTATCGTTAACACTTTTACATTTTTTCAAACGGAAATCATCTCGACGTGTTTCACGTCCTTTGATAAGCTTCATAGAGTATCTTGAATTGCATTTTAAATTAACTTATATAGATTATTACACTGGTTAAACTACTTGTTATTTTGGTAGATTTTCTACAGTACTTTTGACTGAATATCCCCATTTTACGTTAATGTACAGTCGTGGGAAAAAAAAAGTAAGCACCCCCTACTAACTTCTCAACAAATTATTGTAAAAGAAAGATTACTGGTACCAAACGATTGGAATTAATAGAGTCACTGTACTGTATATGTATCAATTTACGCCAATATGCCATTAAGTATTGCAGCTTTTTTTTTTTTTATCAAAACATTGTATTTTTATAATGTAAAGTCGTGGGGGAAAAAAAGTAAACACCCCTTACTAACTCTGCAAAAAAATATCGTAGAAGAAAATTACTGGTACCACACGATTGGTAATAATGTCTACTTTTAAATGATGTATATAAAATGTGCTTAGGGGGACATCTACGTAACAAAACGAACCCTAACTTTGTTTTCTCAATAGCAATACCCAAGTTTGACAACATAATTAAATTCTACACTCTTCAATTAGCCTAAATCCAAATTTGCATGAAATTCGTACTTAATTTTGCATCGGATAAAAAGATTTTGACGCTAGTTTACTACATTTGTTGTTGTTGTTGTAGTGTGCACCATCATAACTTAAAGTTTGTCTAATCTTTTTTTACCCTGTATATTGGATTTAGTGATTTATTTTTGCCAACCCGGAAACGAATGGTTATGCTCTTTTGTCACTGACGTTTTTACAAAATTTTTCATTTTAAAACAAGACTCTTTACAAAATTACTTGTTTTAGACCTTTCAGAAAGCTTTTCTGAAAGCAAATTTACTTGTTTTAGATTTATACCTCTCAGAAAGCTTTTCCACCTCCAAACCGAATCTTTCACAAATTTAATCAATTAAAAATAAAATCTGACCCGTCACAAAATATGTGAACACATAAAAGAACTTATTAGTTAGCTTTTTTTAAATATATAAACTTGATTATAAAGACGGTCGTTTTTGGAAATTTTGGTCGCCTTGAGGAGTTAAAAGATATTAATCAATGAAAATGAAATTCTGCAGTTACTATTGACAGGCTAATGCAACTTTCTCTCACTATTAGAATTCCATAATCCATAATTCGATTTTTTTCGGCCCGCCCTAATGCACAGGGTCCTGACCAGACCCACAAGGGCATTCTATTTTTGTGCAACTTTGAATGTGAATTTGAAATTATCGTTATAATCAGGTTTATGTATTAAAAAAAAAAAAATCTTAGTAATAAGTTCTTTAACCCCTTAACGGTCGTATTAAATTACGGTTTAAAAATTCAAATTGCTTATTGGCACTACTTCTTTGAAAAAGAAATATTCACCTTACTTAATGACAGGTAAAACGATACCACAGTAAAGCCAATTACACTGTTTTATAAAACTGGTGGGAATCAAACAATCTGGATAAAAGACACAACCCGTGAATATCACGGGAGCGAGAATCAAGGGTGTTAATGTATTCAGATATTTTGTGACGGGTGATTTTTAATTGATTAAATCTGTGAAAGATTCGGTTTGGAGGTAGAAAAGCTTTCTGATAGGTCTAAAACAGTGGGTCCCAACCTTTTATTGGCCAAGCCCCACCAAAGTATATGTAAAGTCACTATGTCCCCCTCCAATCCTTAAAGTATTTATCATTATTTAAAAAATGTACTCTATTCACACGGTGGAAGTGTAATAGAGCCTTAACAATAACTATTCGTTTCACAATTTTGAACTTATCAAAGAGGTGAATTTTCTACCACAAATGTGTTTTTAACATAATTTTATAAATGCAATGAGATTATACATCTTTCCATACATGCCAAAACGAATTTTATTGTACTTTTCCAACTTAACGTATAAAAGTGTTATACGGTCTGCATTTTTGTCTTCAGAAAATATCTTAAATGGACACATTTAACGTTAAAATTGATAAATTCATACATTTTATAATGCATTCTTGTAACTCATTAAGAGTTGGTGGAAAAGCTTTGGTCACTGACTTTTCTTTATATGGATAACACAATACACAAGAAGTATTTCAATATTCCCATCTTTATCAAATTAAGTAGCCATTATTCGGCATAACACATTCTCTTTCCCAATATCGTAAATTGTCTTCGCTTATAGAAGTAGAAAACTCATTCAATAAATATTCGAAATCCTTATGAAATTTTTTTAAATTCTAATCACCAGAAAAATTATAACTGTTTTAATACTTTAAAAGATATCAAAATATTTAAAAAGAATATTCGCATAATTATTCTGGTGTTAAATCTATTTTTTTAATTTCGATAGGGACATTTAAAAAATTCGATGAAAAATTGATTTCTTAAATTTTGCTTGTATTCCATTTATTTTTTGCCTACACAACTACTTTTCCCCAAAAAGGACAAAAGAAATTAATAGTGAATCAGTGAGTAAGAAATTTGGAATTGCCCCCCTAGAAGGCCAAATTGCCCCCCCCCCCGGTGGGGCGTACGCCCCACGTTGGGAAACACTGGTCTAAAACAAGTAAATTTTGTGAAGAGCTCTTTAACCCCTTGGAGACGAGCGACACGTATACGTGTCGCATGAAGCGCTTAGAATCCTTGTTTTTCTTCACCAGTAAAATTTTACTGTAAAATTTGCCTTAGCGCATTTTCTCGATTCAAGAAGACACAAATTTCTGTTTTTAAAAAATGTTGACAAAAGATTAAAAATTTCGTGAAATGCTCCCGTTGCGAAGGGGTTAAAGGATCAAATTCAAAATAGTCGATTCGAACCAGAAATTTTTTTATAAGATATATTAAATGTTTGCAGTACATACATAGGCTAATTATGCAAGTTAAATAGTTTTGAATAAAAATTATGGTGTGAAATACTTTTTTTTTAATTTGAGTAAAATTGTTTGCGGTTATAGTGTTAATTATGATTTACTAGTAGACCATTTTCCCACTATTGGAAAACGATTGTTTTTTTCGTAATTTTGTATTACTTTAAGTCAAAAATGGCTGTTTTTGGAAACTTTGTTCCTTTTGAGAAGGCAAAATATATTAATCAATAAAAATTAAATTTCGCACAGTTACTATTGACGGGATAAGGCAACTTTCTCGCACTATTGGGCAATTCCATCGTAACTGACGTAACATTTGATTATGGAATTTTGTTTTCAAAGCTATGTAGAAAATTTATTAATAAAGCTAGAACAAATTTTTACAATTTAAAATATTTCTTACAGAGGACTTAATACCCAAATACCTGCAGATTATTTCAAACTCTCTTTTAGTCCCCAAAATTGCATTTCAAAATTCTGTAACTGACGTAACATAAAATATACAAACATTTTTTCTGCCTTCATTGAAGTGTAAAAATTATCAAAACTATACCGTTAAAAAAAGTGATTTAATGTTCTCAACAACACTAAGTAATGCCAAATTATAACAGTAACTTGTTTAATTAATTTCTGAATAATAAAAAAGAAAAAAAAATGGCATTTACACGTGCAATTGCGTAACTTTTATTGTGTAACTGATGTATCATTATGACTTTACAAAGACAATAATGGTACTTAATTTAATTTGTAAACAGTAACTTACAATGCCTTTTTATTAGGATTTTATTGTAGAATATAAAAATATCAAGTTTTCCAATCATACACTTAAATTAAGCATATTATAATTTTTGTTCCCCTCCCACAAAATGATAATTTTCTGTTGAATTGCCCTATTAGAAATCAATAATCCAAAATTCGATTTTTTATTTCGACCCGCCCTACAGTACTTAAATGGTTGTGACCAAACATGGAATTCAGACTAACCGACCCAGCGTTGAAGAGCCATTCTCGGCCTGACCGCACTCAAAGTTACGTCCGGGTGTCAAAATGAAGAACAAGATGGATCAATTCCTTAATGGATTACTCTAGATATATGACCCCTCGACTCGGGCTAGTGATAAGGAAAAGTGTTTGCACTTATTACTAGCTCCATTTGCTCGGCTTCATTTTTTAATTTTTTGTTTTCCATCTTTTTCTCTGCCGAATGTTTTTGTTTGTTAACAAATAGGCTTCCGGTACGGGGGCAAAGTTGGTGCGAATTCATCATAATCAAGGAGAAGTATTTGCTCTGTGACGAGGGAAAATAGTTAAGTTCGGAATACTCCATTAGGTAAAAGTATTAGAATGGTAATTTTGTTCTAGATTTGCCATCATTGCAAAGTGTTCCGACGCATTTCGCTGTAAGTGAGGGGTGTGTTAGATGGGGGATTAAAAGCCTAACCATTTAGGCAGAAAAATTATCAGTGGTTGAGTCAAGACCAGAATGAATGGCTTTTACTGTGGCCTTCTTTCTAATTTTGTGTTTATGTTCAGGGCCTGTTTATGGAATAGGCCCGTGAAACCCGTACTTACCCAATGAAATACAAAAGGGCCCCCAATTTTACTTTTCAAAACCAATTTTTAGAAAAATAAACTCAATCACTGTAAAAAATACATTTTTTTTCTTATGAAACTTTATTTTTCTTACTATATGGCAATTTCTAAATCACAAAAAATATTTTGGAGTTCACATATTCTCAACTATAATTCCATATTTGTCATTTACAAAAAAAAAAAAAAAAAAAAAAAAAAAAAAAAAAAAAAAAAAAATGGTTATTTACAATTAAACATATAATAAAATACTTTTATATAGGTAGTTTTAGTTTAATATTAAAAATGTTATTTACTCTAAACTTTGATGGTAAAATTTCGAATTATTTAAGCATACGAATAATAATGTAAATAAAAATTCAATTTGTAGAGTAATAGGGGGACCCCCTGTGTGACGTCGGGCTTCCCCTATTCCTAAGTGTTAAGCGAGCCCTGTTTATGTTCATTTCTTAAGGTTCCTGTACCTGCGCCAAAGGCATTCACTAGCTAATGCTAATCCTATGGAGAGGTATTTTTCTAATATCTCGTTTGCATTTCGACATTTTTAATTTTTTTTTTTTTTTTTTTTTTTTTTTTTTTTTGCATTTGATAGCTGAGATCCGCCCCTACATCGCACCTTTTTTACTTTTTCGATTTTGGTTGCAGATATTTTTTAGAATGACACTTTCATTTTCAGAACCGGTTTTAAAAGTGAAACTAAATTTATAAAAAAATTTCTGCGACCAAAATCTAAAAAGTAAAAAAAGGTGCGATGTAGTGACGGAGCTCGGCTATCCAATGCAAAAAAAAATAAAAATGTCGACATGCAAACGAGATATTAGATAAATCCCTCCCCATAGGATTAGCATTAGCTCGTGAGTGTCTTCGCCGGCAGGGACAGGAGCCTTAAGTATAAAAGATGCCTTAAAAGCCTACACCAGTCGAGCAGAGAAACGCAAACGCTAATGCTAAATCTATGGGAGAAATTTTGTAGATTTCTCGGTTGTATTTTAATATTTTAAATGACTTTTTTTTTTTTTTTTTTTTTTTTGCATAGGATATTTGAGATTGGTACGTATTGTTGTGCGTTTTTTCGATTTTTATTACAGTTTTTTATGTGAGGATAGTCTCATTTTCAGAACAGGTTCTAACCGGTTTCAAGAGCAAAAGTGTCCTCATAAAAAAAAAAAAAAAAAAAAAAAAAACTGTAATCAAAACCGAAAAAGTAGAAACGCACAACACTAGATACTAGATATCAATCTCAAGTATCCTAAGCAAAATTAAAAAAATAAATAAATAAAATAAAATAAAATATAACTAGTCATACACTAGTCAGTGAAAGAAACGCTCAAGCTAATGTTAATCCTATAGAAGCGTTCTTTAAAGAATTCTAGCTAGAATTTTAATGCTATTTTAAATGTTTTTTTTTATTTTTTTATTTTTTATTTTGCATAGGCTACCTAAGGTCGATATTTATTGTTATGCATTTGTACTTTTTCAATTTTACTTGCACTTTTTTTAGATGTGTATACTTTCACTTTTAGATTTCGTACTATCACTTTTCAAATTTCATATGATTTTTTAGCTCACAGGCTATCAAAGCCTGAGAGCTAATGTGCCCGCCCGTTCTGTATGTATGTATGTATGTATGTATGTACGTACGTACGTATGTATGTACGTAACGCGATAACTCTTGATAGAAACATCCGATTTGCTTCAAAATTTTTTCCTAGGTTCACTGTGATAAGGCGCTTCCCTGATTAGTTTTGGGAGTTCATTGGTTAAGGATAAAGGGGGAAAAACGGGGTTAGTCAACCCCCCCCCCCTTAATTCAGATAAATGGGTTTTTCATGCAGAATGATTTGATTTGCACCGAATTTGGTATAGCGGTTTATTATGTTAAGGAACTTCCCTGATTAGTTTTGGGGGTTCATTGGTTAAGGGTAAAGGGGAAAAAACGGGGTTAGTCCACCCCGCTTAATTCAGATAAATGGGTTTTTCATGCAGAATCATTCAATTTGCTCCGAATTTGGTATACCGGTTTATTATGTTAAGGAACTTCCCTGATTAGTTTTGGGGGTTCATTGGTTAAGGATAAAGGGGGAAAAGGGGGGGGGGGTAGTCCACCCCCTTAATTCAGATAAATGGGTTTTTCATGCAGAATCATTCGATTTGCCCCGAATTTGGTATACCGGTTTATTATGTTAAGGAACTTCCCTGATTAGTTTTGGGAGTTCATTGGTTAAGGATAAAGGGGGAAAAACGGGGTTAGTCCACTCCCCCTTAATTCAGATAAATGTGTTTTTCATGCAGAATGATTCGATTTGCTCCGAATTTGGTATACCGGTTTATTATGTTAAGGAACTTCCCTGATTAGTTTTGGGGGTTCATTGGTTAAGGATAAAAGGGGAAAAACGGGATTAGTCCACCCCCCTTAATTCAGATAAATGTATTTTTCATGCAGAATGATTCGATTTGCTCCGAATTTGGTATACCGGTTTATTATGTTAAGGAACTTCCCTGATTAGTTTTGGGGTTCATTGGTTAAGGGTAAAGGGGGAAAAAGGAGGTTAGCCCGCCCCTCTTAATTTAGATAAATGGGTTTTTCATGCAGAATGATTCGATTTGCTCCGAAGTTGGTATACCGGTTTATTATGTTAAGGAGCTTCCCTGATTCGTTTTGGCGATTCATTGGTTAAGGATAAAGGGGGTTTAGTCCACCCCCTTAATTTAGATAAATGTTTTTTTTTGTTTTTTTTTTGCAAGATTATTCGATTTGCTCCAAATTTGGTATACCGGTTTATTATGATAAGGAGCTTCCGTGATTAGATTTGGAGGTTCACTGGTTAAGTATAAAGGGGGAAACGGGGGCTAATTCCCCTTCACTTATTTTTTTGAGTGGCATTATTCTTTAAAATAAGAGTATAATATACAATTAGTGTGAATAGTCTGTGAGCTCAATGCCATCAGTTTAGCTGGGCACTTTTCTTTTTTATTAATTAATATTAATCTCCATCTATATTTTTATAAGAGACTTCAAAAATGATTTCCTCCAAGGTGCTTGTAACCAATGCCACATATCCCCGGTACCTAACTTTTGGAGTATTATCAGGTATAGCAAGTTACCTGAGTGGTAACAATGTTGGTAGATTTTTTGTTGTTTCCAAAAAAATTCAGCCTCTTATTTGTTTGGTATATAAGAACACAGAATACTGGAGAAACTGAACTCATAGAAAAAAGAAACACAATTACTAGATAGAAATGTTAAGTATAACATTACAAATTAAAATAGAAAGTTTATTTAAAATAGCTGAACAGTGGTGAGCAATGTGGACAACATTAAAGGGCTTCCGAGTCGACTTCAACTTTACGCCTAAACTCTAATTGAGAGTCTTGCTAATAGATGGAACCATTGGAAGATAGTTTAGTTGTATTTATATAAAATTACTGAGAAGGATTTAATAACAGCGAAGAAATTACGCGAGTAAAAAACATATGGTACAGCAGAAGCTTTAACAGTAATAGAACATTTTAACCCCTTCGGGACCGGCGGCCTTTACACAAATTTTATTCGGTTGGCGCCGTTTTTTTTTTTTTTTTTTTTTTTTTTTTTTTTTTTTTTTTATTTATTTATTTATTTATTTTTTTTTAAAGTTACCTTTACATAAACAATCGCGAAAATGCTGTGATTAAAGAAATTAAATATTCTTTTCTTTTTTACTGGAGCCTAAAACAAATTCTGTATGCTCTTTTTGTGGGTGCAATTATGCACCCATGGTCCCGAACGGGTTAAGAGTAATAAAAAATACAAAAAATTAATTTTTAAGAGTAATTAAAAAAATGGCCAATTAAATAAGATAAAGATAACGTTTGAAAAATATTGGTAAGAGACTTGCCAGTTATGCATTTAATTCACAAAAACATCTCGACAATTCAACTGCATGCATGGAAAGAATCACAACAAAATTAAGTTCTCAACGAGTAATGAATTAACGCTCCTCAATGAACGAAAGTTAACCAGTTTTGCAAATTAGTCGTAACATCTTTCATCGAAAACTGAAATCTTTTTTTGCCCTTTTTTTTCAGCAGGAGATCTGTTTTGCAATCATAATATTTCCTCTTATTTGTCAAGCCTTAATAAGCGAGAATTGTAGATTTCCATTTGAATCGTAAGAAGAAGTGATTCATCAAATATTCATTAAAGACGATTCGCTCATAAATATTTAAATCGTTTATCACAAATAAGAACATTTTAACCAGCATAATTAGGATCGTGAAAGTTGTGCCAATGCGTTTGTTAGAGTTTTTTACGGAAAATATTATGTGTTATCTTCATCAAGTTTTGTATAAAAGTATTCATTTTAAACATCAATGCAAATTACTTTTTAAAGAAAAACTGTCAAAAAATAAACATAATTTGTTCAAAATATGCTGCGATGTTCCAAATAGAACTAATAAATCTTCTAGAAGTCTGGTCTTTAATTCTGTTTAAGTGATATTGAAGGATAACATATGATTAAATAGTAACATAAACTTTTGATTAATAGGTTTTAAAAGAGGAAAAACGTGTAACTATCCTGAGCAAACATTATCATTCATTTTGAGGGTCATATATTAACAACAATAATGCCCGTCGCTATGTCGGACTTATGAATCTTTTTTTTAATACTCATTTTGGTAAAACAAGAAAATAGTCAAAAACAAAAAATAATTTGACACTAGAGATTACTTCTAAAAATATCATAAATAACGCAATTAACAACAACAAACAAAATAAAATCTACAACGTAAACAATTGTAAGAACTAAAAGATCTTCTTGAAACACCATCAAAAAATTTCAAATGCGCTAGGCATTTCGAAAGAACTTGGTCTTTCTTCGTCAGGCGCAAAGAAGACGTGCTTCTGTTATGAAAGCAGCAGTAAGACTGAAATGAAAGAAAAGGAAAGGGAAACAAGTTGAAGAAACAGCCAATAGGAAAGTAGAAAACAACAGCCAATCAGAAAAGAGCATAACCATTTGTTTCCAAGTTGGCAAAAATAAATCACTGAATCCAATATACAGGATAAAAAAAAAAAAATCAAACTTTAAGAGATGATAGTACACACTACAACAACAACAACAAATTGTAGTACACTAGCGTCACAACCTTTTTATTCAGTGAAAAATACAGGATGTCTTACTCAAATCCGAATTCGAATATTTTTCATAACTTTAACAATAATGAAGATATTTTAAAGAAATTTGAACGTAGATAGCAGATTTTGATGGTAGAAGTGACTATCATTCTTATCCAGTTAGGAGGCGCTCCATATTTTCCGTTGTAATTGACAACACATTGAGATTTCGCTGACCAAAATGACACACTGGAAGTATATTACCTGTATATTGATGAAACTGGAAGATATACTTACCATACTTACAAGACGATATGTATGCTCATATATGTATGCGGAGAAAATATGTAATGTTTAAGCATGTATTAGCGAAGTATACTAATTTCATATACAGTTATACCTGGACGTAGGTCAACAATTCTTTCAAGACTAGCAACGCACAGTGGTCCCAAATCGCGATCAAGTGGCCAAAAATCATTTCTGGCTTTCCTAGTGGTTGTATATGATTCATTTTTAATTTTCTAACATTCTAAATGATATTACATTGTGAATTTATACTAAATGTAATTGGGGTTCCGGGGGAGGAGATTGGAGGGGGACGCAATAGAGGGAGGCAAGTTTTTATTAAATTAAATTTTTCTTTTTTTGCATGAATGAGAATTTTCCACTTTTGATTATGGTGAATATTTTCATTTTTTTTTAAGACAAATCATCTAATTCAATCTCCCCTGAAATTTTAACCCCTCCCCTCTCCCTCTCTCCCTGAAATTATACAGGTTAAAATTTTATTTTTTTGCTCTTTTTAATGTTATTGAAAAGTAACAATAAAGAGTATAAGCAACCAATAAAATACATAAATAATATGATATGATGTGATATGATGTGATATGAATATGATATGATATGAATATGATATGATATGAATATGATATGATATGAATATGATTTGATATGATATGAATAAATATGTTTGCCAATAATAAGAAACTTGAACGTAAATTTGATTCGAAAAAATACAAACTTTATACTATTCAATATATTCCAAGCTTTTTTGAGAAATTAAAATATAGCCGTAAACGTTTCAGTATCTTCTTAGTAGCAAAACCACCTTCGAAATTGAAGGATATCATTTGCGCTAAAATTGACCCAATTAGTTTTGAGAATTACTCTGGTGTGTATGAAATGGGCAGACGGATCAAAGAATTACTATATTGGTATGACTAGCGGGAAATTTAAATATAGAAAAAAAGAGCCTATAACTGATATTAAATAGAATAGAAAAACCACAGCCCTAGCAAGATTTTATCAAGAAGAAACCATCCAAGTAAATTTCAATAAAAGAAAAATAACTTTCCCATCCAGTCTATACTATCCATTCATTATAAGTGAAACCATAGAGATTGTAACGCGCAAAAACTCAATATGTAACGATGCAGCAGCATTTCACTTAACAAAAATATGGCTTGATGGGTAATAAAATAAAATAAAATAAAATAATAAAATAAACATACATATAAAATAAAAATGTAACGTGCATAATATGACGCAGAAAACTGAATGATGGCGTGTCATAGACCGTGAAATTTAGAATAGCTTTATTTATTTGTTTTAGAAAATGACTCGGGTAAGTCGAAACATGTCAACAGTCGAAAAAAACGTATTTTTACTGGTTTTAAAGTTTTATTTTACACCTTTTAGCATTTGAAATTAATACATAAATAATCGATCAGCTAAATTTTGCCACCCCCCTCCCCCACACGCGCGCGTGAAATCTCACCTTTTTCCATTTGCCCCTATAGCAAGGAAAATCTAAAAATATTATTACTACTTTTTAAGTTTTCAAAATGTCTTTACTGTGAATTAATAATAAAATCATTCAATTCATTAATTAGATTACTTCCAAAATTTTCGGAAAAAAGCAAGGGAAAAATTGCAAAAACAAATAAAAAAATATATATTGTAATTCTAGGATAGATGGCCATAGAGGAGAGATGGCCAGTCTAAATATTTCCAAAACTTGATCATAGATTGCAACATAAACTTTTTTCATATGAAATAGTTCAACGAGATTATTTATTGCGACATGCAGTTGTGTTTTTCGATTATAAAAAGTAAGTGTAATTTTAAAGTTTATTTTATCTAGTGGTTGAATTTTTTTTTTATTTTATTTAGGTATCTGAATGTTTTGCAGTACGTACGTTACATATATTTTTTACTATATGGACTTTTAAGGCACGTATATAATCTAATCTTTACTTCTAAGCCTAAAACAAAGACGTACAATGGCTATTGATGCTTTAAATTGAGCGACCATCAGTCCTTTAATTTCAGGAGAGATGGGCCACATGAAATCTAGGAGAGATGCCCACCTTTAATCAATGTTTCAAAATTATACGGAGTGATTATTTTAACTAAGTATAATTAAATTTAAAACAAATATATAACTTTCTGCTTATAAATATATTAATTGATGTAATAATTTAAATTTTAACTAATATAAATATTTTAATAATAATAATAATACTGTAATAAGACCTAACTATTTATTTGTTTCAGAAAATACTGAAAAAAGTCGGAAACTTTCATAACAGAAGTTGATATATAAACTAAATTAACGTAATAAGCCTAGAATTAAAGCGACAAAAAAAGCACTATATTTCCAGTAGCGAAGAAAACGAAATACATTTAAATTATCGAATTCTTCAGATTCCGAGTAAATAGAAATGGATTAGGATCACTGTGTTGGTTGTGCAAAACAACATAATATCAAATCATGAAAGGGTGTCTGGATACAATGCATAAGGTACCTGAAGTGGTTCCATGACACGTGTACGAATTATCAAGACCTTTGCCAAACATGATACCAAACACGTGGAAAGATTTTACGAAAAGCGAAGTGTTGAAATTATACTTCATATTTTGTTTATTCGAGTTTCATTCACTCATTTTCCATCATATAACTGCATCTTTACAAATTGCTATATGTTTTTCATGATTAACTATATAAAATGTGTTATTTTTTTGCAATTTAACTTCACTTTTTCTTTTTTGTATTGGATGGTCATCTCTCCCCGGCTTTAAGGAGAGATGGCCATCTGCCATTTTAATTTCAATGTTTTTTAACACTTTTTGTTTTCAATATTTAATTATTTTTTGCATAAAATATTATGAGTATATGTATAAGATGGTTGTGTTTATAACGGCCAATTATTAACACGAGGGATATAGGCCCGATGGGAGGGGGGCTTCGTGGGGGGTCTTTCTAAGGGAACCTAACCCGTATTAACGCTTGGAAATCGAAGGTTAGAAGAAAACCACGAAAACTCCGAACGATTAGGCGGACAGGCGCGATTGGGTTCGAACTCAACACTTCCCGTCTACCAGCTTCGAGAGCAGAACCTCTCGGCCACTGGTGGGGCGTATATGTATAAGAATTTTAAATGTGCATAAATGTTTCTTGTATTTGCATTCTAAGATTTTTTATTTCAATCTTAAAAAACTATGGCCATCTATCCTACAGTTACCCCATAAAAAAAAATATTCCCAACAATTAGCCCCCCCCCCCCCGCGAATTAAAAAAATGAAGCTGACAATGTTATGTTAATTAGAATGTTGCATTATATAAACACTGATAATTTTGGTTCAGTGCGGAAATTAGATTGACTTTAAACCAGATTACTGATTTTGGATCAATACTGGCAATATCTGTTAGATAAAAGATGAGACTTAACGTGAAATAACAATAATCACATTAAATCACAAAAAAAGATAAGGTAAATTTCCTTACCTTTTGGTTCATGATCGTCCACGGTGAAAAAAGTACTTTCTTCTTCATATCCAATGAATGCAAGTATTTATCCATTGATTATTTAAATATCTTTGATGATTAATCCTGTAAAAAGCTTGTAAAGGTGTATATTAAAAAGAGAGTATTTTTCTCATTATTTGTACCACAGAAATTTGTACCACCTTTTAAAATTAAATTAATTCATATATGACTAAAGGGATACACACTGGAGCATTCATTTTTGCTCCGTACTTGATTAAATTTTTACACACACACTGAAGAAATTATAACTTACAAAAAAATATTATTGATAATGTTTAAATAACATAAATAAAAAATTCTTGACTACTTATATCAATAAAACACTAAATAACACTTAAAGTCATAAATTATTAATATAGTTCTTTCATCTGTCAAAAATTGCAGTCATTTAATCTAAATGTTTATCAGTTTTGATTGACATATTACACAAACAAGGAAGTCATTTTGTGAAATAATAATTAAGTCTTATTTACGACAGGCATAAAGAGTTTTTGAAAAAGTTTATCTTGATTAATAATGTGTTTATCTAATTCTGAAAGAGATTAGTATTTCCAACATGCCCCCTTAATCTCTTCAGATTGATGAGGCAAACAGGTTCATTGAATTTCTGTGATTCACTAATTCGGGTTTGGGTATAGGTTTGGTGAGTGCAGCAGCAATCATATATTTCGATGGAGAGTACTTTAATTCAATTATTCCATCTTCTTTTAGTTGTTTTATTGCGTGAAATCTAATATCTATGTGTTTACTCCTTTTTGGAAACTTCTCAGTTTCTATCATTTTGATGCAGCTTTGATTATCTTCATATAAACAGATAGGTTTTGTCTGTGCTAAGTCTAAATCTTCCAAGAGTTTCAATAAATACGTAATTTCTTGCACTGCACTTGCGGCTGACACATATTCAGCTTCTGCTGATGAAAGGTCAATGCATGATTTTTTTTTTTTTTTTTTTTTTAAGTAATCCATTGAATTGGATTATTACCTAAGGTAAAAAGATTGCCGCTGGGTGATTTTCTTGTACTAGTATCCCTGCCCAGTCGGCATCCGCAAAAGCCTTTAAAATCGGTTCAGTTTTAGTGTCAATGCGCAAGTTTAGTTGTTTTGTGCAGTTTAAATATCATATTATTCTTTTAGCTGCCATCCAATCTTTTTGACGCGGGGATTCGCTTCTTCTGCTTAATATATTCACAGCAGCAGAAATGCCAGGTCTACTGACAGATGCGATATAAAGCTATGAACCTATCGCCTGTCTGTATTTAACATTATTTGGCGATAAATTATCATTATCTTCTAATCTATTAAAATTAGGTTCCATCGGAGAATTAACTGGTTTAGCTTCCTCTAAATTAAACTTTTTTAACTAGTTCTTCTATTTTACCCTTTTGATTTAATTCGTAACCTTTTGCTGTTTTCTCTATTTTGATTCCTAAATATTAACTTAGTTCTCCTAGATTTTTTAATTCATATTCTCGCTTAAGTTTTTCCATTAATTCTTTAATTTCGTCATCTTGTCCTGCTATCAGGATGTCATCGACATAAACGATAATATACGTTTTGCTTTCTCCTTCATTTCGAATGTATAAACATGTGTCTGAATTAGACTGTTTAAATTTTAAATCATTTAATGATTTTGTATCTTAGTGTGCCATGCCCTGGCTGCTTGTTTCAAGCCGTAAATGGATTTATTTAATCGGCATACTTTGTTTTCCTGATTTGGAATAATATAGCCTTCTGGCTGAGTTATGTAAATTTCTTCATCTAAATTACCATACAGGAAAACCATCTTAATGTCTACGCGATTAATTTTTAATTTGTGGTAAGCTGCTGCTGCTATAAAACATCTAAGTGTCGCATAAGAAACAACAAGGGCAAAAGTTTCTTCGTAGTCTACGCCATATTTTTGATAATATCCCTTTGCACTAATCTCGCTTTATATTTCTGTATTCTTCCTTCATCATCATATTTAGTTTTAAAAATCCATCTGGATCCAATTATTTTTTTTACCTTTCGGGGGATCAACTAGTGTCCATGTTTTGTTTTTATTAAGAGAATTTATCTCTTCTTGTGTCGCATTTAACCAGTGTTGCTTTTCTTCTGGATTTTCAATATTCATTATGTCATTAAAATTTTCTGGTTCTTTTATATTTTCGTATCTTGTCATGTAAATGAATCTGTCTGGAGGGACTCCTTTATGTGATCTATCTGACCGCCTTGGTTCTGGTGTTAAATGTTTAGACTCACTTGGTGTGTCTTCAGTGTTTGTGACTTCAATTTCTACGAAGTTTTATTCTGTGATTTGTCATTTTCATCAGATGGTTTATCTCTCAAATTTAATTGTGTTTCTACCTTCTCGTGTGTATTTTTGTTTTCTAGAAACTTTACTGTTCTGGCAATTATTATTTCTTTACCACTTGTGTAAATACGGTACCCTTTGGAATAATTGTCGTAGCCGACAAAAATACCTTCAATTGCCTTATCAGCTAATTTTTGTTGACACAAGCAAAGGCTTTACAGCCAAACACTCTAAGGTAATGTAAATTTGGTGGTCGTTTATTCCAAAGCTCAAACGGGGACTTTTCATTAGCTTTTGTAGGAAATTGGTTTTGCAGGTGATTCGCCGTACATATAGCTTCACCCCAGAATTTTTGAGGCAAGTTTGCTTCGCTGAGCAAAGCTCTCGTCATTTCAATTAAAGTTTTATTTTTACGTTCAGCTGCTCCATTTTGGCTCGGAGAGTACGGAACAGTGTGTTGGTGCTTTATGCCATTTTTTTCTAAGATAATTGTCAACTAAATCATTATTAAATTTCCCTCCATTGTCTGTTCTTATATTTTTCGGCTTTTTGCCAAATTTATTACTAAGGCAACAAATTCCTTAACTTTTTCATAAACTTCTGATTTCTTTGATAATAAATACAGAATGGCAAATCTAGAGTAATTGTCTACAAATGTTAAGAAGTATGTTTTTCCCCTTTTGGTTGGTGTCTGGAAAGGCCCACATACGTCAGAGTGCATCAACGCCAATCGTTTTGTGACTCTATAATCTGTTAATTTTGGGTAAGGTGCATCTGTTAGCTTTGTTTTGATGCAAGTTTCACAAGTTGTGTCATGTTTACATTTATTTATTTGTATTCCTTTCGCTAGGTGTTTTTTTTTTTCCGATTTGCTTGATAGATGCAAAATTTTTATGGCCAAACCTTCTGTGCCATAGTTCTATGCAATTATTATTGTTACAATTGTAAGTTTTATTTACATAGTTTACATTTGCGCTTTCATTAGCTAATTGAATTTCATATAAGTTATTTTTCTTTACCGCTTCCATATTCCGCTAAACGTTAAGTTACATTTATCATTTTTTGAATAAAATCTCGCATCCATTTTCTGTAGCTTTCCTAACGGAAAATAGGTTTGATTCAACATCAGGAACAAATAACACATCTTTTAGCGTTATGTTGTGTGTTTCACCGTCTTAAGTTATTGTTTTTATTAGTGTATTTCCTGATCCATAAGAAACTAATTTATTTCCGTTTGCAATAACAACATTAGTTTTTCATTTTATTTAATTTCTGTAAATAAATGTTGATCATTTGTTATGTGACTGGAACTGCCACTGTCAACTATCCACGCTTTGTTATTGCGTGGTTTTATTATAAACGCACAATGTTTATTACCTTGATGACTTTCATATTCATTGCAATCGGCATTGTTATCCGAATTTGATACATAATCATTTCTAACAGTTTTGTCATCCTTTTGGAAAACAAGCGATGAATTAAAATTGTTTTTGTAGTGTTGTTTGTAATTCGTATCATGTGAAAGATTGTTTTGTTTATTTTTATAGTTGTTATTATGCCAGCATTCTTTAGTGTTATGGTTTTTTAATTTACAAATTGTACAGTATTTTTTTCCTTCTTATATCCCGCATTATTGAATTTGTATCCTGCATTGTTAAATTTCTTCGTAATTTTGAATGCTCTAGCGGTATTTTCAGATGATTCCGAACTATCGCTTCTGCGATTATATTCATCAATCAACTTACTTTTAATAAAAGTAGGTGTCAATTCTTCTTCATTTCGGGATTCAAGTGCCGTTATAAGTGTGTCGTATGAAGCTGGTAAGCTACACAGCAAAAGCGCTGAAATATGATTATATTTTATAGTTTCTCCGATTGCAGATAATTTGTCAATTAATTCAAGTATGTTTGTGATATGTTTAACCATACAACCACCTTCAGGTAATTTTGTGCTATACAACTTGCGTAAAAGGTATAGCTTGCTTGACAATTACTTCTTTCATGAATTGCCTTTAAAGTGTTCCAGGTATCTCTAGCATTTTGAATATTTTTTACGTGGACGATCTGGCTATCCTCAATGCTGAGGTTAATTATAGCCCTTGCCTTTCGGTTCTTTTTGGACCAATCGGTCGTAATTGGGTTTGGCGGTTCATCATTAATGATCTCAAAAAGATCTTGTTTTATGAGAAGCATCTCGAATTTAAATTTCCAAACATTATAATTATTCGAGCTGAGCTTCTCTACTATATGTGCATCTTTTGCTGAACTCATTTTTAACTTCTGTTACCACCTTGTAATTTTCAAATAAACCCTTTTATTAAATTATCATATACTTATATTTAATATTTAAGGAAGGCAACGCGTCAGTCTCATAATCATTGTTAGATAAAAGATGAGACTTAACGTGAAATAACAATAATCACATTAAATCACAAAATAAAGGTAAGGTAAATCTGCTTACCTTTTGGTTCATGATCGTCCACGGTGAAAAAAGTACTTTCTTCTTCATATCCAATGAATGCAAGTACTATTTATCCATTGATTATTTAAATATTTTTGATGATTAATCCTGAAAAAGCTTGTAAAGGTGTATATTAAAAAGAGTGTATTTTTCTCATTATTTGTACCACAGAAATTTATACCACCTTTTGAAATTAAATTAATTCATATATGACAAAAGGGATACAAACTGGAGCATTCATTTTTGCTAAGTACTTGATTAAATTTTTACACACACACTGAAGAAATTATAACTTACAAAAAAATATTATTGATAATGATTAAATAACATAAATAAAAAACTCTTGATTACTTATATCAATAAAACACTAAATAACACTTAAAGTCATAAATTATTAATATAGTTCTTTCATCTGTCAAAAATTGCAGTCATTTAATCTAAATGTTTATCAGTTTTGATTGACATATTACACAAACAAGGAAGTCATTTTGTGAAATAATAATTAAGTCTTATTTACGACAGGCATAAAGAGTTTTTGAAAAACAGTTTATCTTGATTAATAATGTGTTTATCTAATTCTGAAAGAGATTAGTATTTCCAACAATATCCAATGTCAAACTTCAAACTAACGGTTCTCTCAAAGTCGCAAAAAGTCGTAATAAATCTCTTGGGGTATTATTTTAGAAGGTTCATTCTACATTTTGTACTATAAATGTCCGAGGAACTCGGAAGGACTTTTTTTATATATCACTTTTTATGTAAAAAAAAACTCCTTAAAACTATGTATTTTTTAAAAAAATTCCTCTATTTTAAATTTTTGAAATTTTTGCAGTCGAAAAATCAAATGACATATGTAATTTAATGTTTTTTTCAGAGAAGTGCAAAGAAAAAAATGACAAACTATCTTAAAGGGTCTTAGTTATGGTGTGAATGCAGGGAATTTGCCTGAAATTCACGCAAGAGCAGAAAATGCTCAAAACTCCTAACTTCACATAAGCACTGGCTGTTAAAATCTAACGTCCACCCAACCAATCAGAGATCTCTTTGCCTGCTGTGAACCCCACCAGAGTAAGATCGGCAAGCTCAGAGGTCAGAATAAGATGGCCAAACTACGCAGGAACTCCAAATGCTTGTTTGACTCGTTTTCCAATGTTTTATGATCAACTCATAAAACTGCTACAGAAAGCAGTAATCTAGGCTTATCAGTTCAATGAAAGGGGGGGGGGGGTGTGATATAAAGAAAAACTTACTAAGACAAAATTGAAAAAGACAGGGGAATTTTTCGTTTTAAGCAGGTTTTTGTCATAACAGGAAGCGCAATTCTAATACAATGAAATCTGCTTAGACGGAATCACATGGGACCAAACGAATTCCGTTTTAGACAGATTCCGGTCTTACAATAAAGGTGCAGATTCAAAAAATCTCGAAGGGCCCAGTGGCTTCTAAACCCAAAAAATCCAGTGACCACATTGTGAAACAAATGAATAAAAAAAATAGTGTTTATAAGGGGGGGGGGGAACTAAAAAAAAACCCTCAGGAGTTCAAAGTGAAAAATTTGAAATTGGATGTATGACATGTATGTACATGGGTAATGATATTAAATGAGACGAAGGATTACTAGTTTTTGAATATTTAGTAACATGTAATGAGTGACCGCCTATGAAAAAAAAACATGTAATTTTTTTCTTTTTGATCTTAGTTCAGTTTATATATGTTTTTGCACTAAACATGTAACAATTTGTTCGCGTGACCTTAATTGATTTATGTACTTGAAACTATAGTATATAATTTAATAAATATTTCAACATTAAAACAAAAATTCAATATTTTAATTTTTAACATTTGATATAAAAAGGTTAATTCTAAATTAAAATCTAAAGTGCTGTTGCGATTCATTACTATGAATTTTCAAATTAATAAACAATATTGCGAATTTTGAGCAATATTTCAAATGAAAATATGACTATTTCGATAAGTGCAAAAGCTATTTTAAATATATATATATATCAAAATTGGTGTTTTGAAGCAATTTTTCAGCACAGACAAAGCGAAAAAATGGTCCCCATGAGACATGAATCACACATAACAGTGTCTCCAAATTTTCAAAAATATTGAGTGAGCACAAAACGATTTTAGTAAAATGGCACGGCCAGTTTGTTTTTCTTTGACGGGTGGACAAATTGTGAAAGATGACAATTCAAAGTCAAGTTACCACGTTTTAATGAAGTTGTAACTTTATCAAATTATATTTTCGCGCGTTTTTCCAAATAAAGACACTAATATTTATAATTTCATCATACTATGAATATAACTACAAATTGAAAAGGCAAAAAGTTAAACATGGAGCAAAATATTTCAGTCATTTGGCATTTCATGGGTGTCAGTCAGAGAACGAAAACAGATGGTCATTGGTAAAATAAATTTTGTTCCAGGCTGAAAAATAAATAATTAAATAATAATGAAAAATGTAATGAAATAGAAAAAATAGAAATTGGACATGCTAGGAAATGATCAAAAATAGATTTTAAAAAAAGGAAAAAAACTATTTGATTGCATAGTTTTTGACTAAGAGCAACTGCCAATTTCATGCGTTTGCGTACAAAATTAAAAAATGCGTCAGAAAGTAGACAAATTTGGATTTGAGAACATCCTTAAATGAAAATTTCAAAGTAGCTGTTCATATGTGATAAGGCATTTTAAATTAACAATGAGTAAATATCCCAGAACTTGCCTTTTACTATTGCTGCTAATGTCACGTCATCTTTTTAATCTTGAATATGTGAACACTGTATTGTATCGTATGGATTTTGAAAATTTTCCTTTATTTATTATTTTTCCGATTGAAAATTTTAATGCTTATTAAGTTTATTTTGTTTCTTTACACATAAAAAATCTTTTTAGAACAGCATAAAAATTGCGAAGATAAATCGTAAAAATATTTCAATGATTTTCAAAATTCGCCACAATATATATTTAACTTTATTTTTAATATGTATTTGATGCTTATTATTCTTTTATGATGAATTTTCAGGAGGCATAAAATTTTGAAATTAATGTGTTCATTGCTTTTTTGAAAAAGGTTACCCAAAGTCTAGAATTGCAAATGTTTTAACGATTCTCACGAGTATTTAATATATAAAAATATTTTTTCATGTAATTCGCACTTTTAGGTAAACACATACTGTTATGGGTATATTTTCACATATTCTGTAATACAAAAAAAAAGGACACCAGCAAAGGGATGTGGCAGGTGTAATGCAGCCTGGCCCCGCAATTATAGGGACCTCCGATGAGACTAAAAAACGTTTTTTTCTACATGAAAAACATAATAAAGAATTAAATAAATTGGGTCTTAAAAAGGTTTGCACTATGCCCTGCACCTAACGAGATCTAAATTCCGTTTTATTTTAACTTTAAGGTGAAGGCAAGCCCTGTACAACAGTATACTTAAAAGTAGATTATACTTAATTTCCACTCCCCGCCCCACCAGTGGCCGAGAGGTTCTGCTCTCGAAGCTAGTAGACGGGGGATGCTGTGTTCGAACTCAATCGCGCCCGTCGGCCTAATCGTTCGGAGTTTTCGTGGTTTTCATCAAACCTTGGATTTCCAAGTGTAAATACCGGTTAGGCTCCCTTAGAAAGATTCCCACACAGGGCACTCTCCCTCGGGCCTATCCCTCGAGTAGATAAATCGGCCGTCAAAAATCAACCCAACCAAACATACCCTCCCCCTTTCCTAAAAAAATTCGTTTAACAGTGACAAATTTTCTGACATTTGCAAACTCATTCTTAAACATAAAGCATGAAATTAGCAGATTGTACTTTGGAATGGAATGTCGTTTTTTATTGTTCGATAAATGCATTGCAATTTCATTTTGGTTTATGTCATGTGTGATTAATGTCTCATGGGGACCTTTTTTTCGCTTTGTCTGTGCTGAAAAATTGCTTCAAAGCACCAATTTTGATATATTTTTTTTAAAAATAGCTTTTGCACTTATCGAAATAGTCATATTTTCATTTGAAATATTACTCAAAATTGGCACTATTGTTTATTAATTTGAAAATTCATAGTAATGAATCGCAACAGCAATAATAAATTCATTCAGTCATATTATACACTTTAGATTCTAATTTAGAATTAACCTTTTTATATCAAATATTAAAAATTAAAATATTGAATTTTTGTTTTAATGTTGAAATATTTATTAAATAAATTATATACTATAGTTTCAAGTACATAAATCAATTAAGGTCACGCGAACAAATTGTTACATGTTTAGTGCAAAAACATATATAAACTGAACTAAGGTCAAAAAGGAAAAAATTACAAGTTTTTTTTCATAGGCGGTCAGCTCATTACATGTTGCTAAATATTCAAAAACTAGTAATCCTTTGTCTCATTTAATATCATTACCCATGTACATACATGTCATACATCCAATTTCAAATTTTTCACTTTGAACTCCTGAGGGTTTTTTTTTAGTCCCCCCCCCCCCCCCCCTATAAACACTATTTTTTTTTTTTATTCATTTGTTTTACAATGTGGTCACTGGATTTTTTGGGTTTAGAAGCCACTGGGCCCTTCGAGATTTTTTGAATCTGAACCTTTATTGTAAGACCGGAATCTGTCTAAAACGGAATTCGTTTGGTCCCATGTGATCCCGTCTAAGCAGATTTCATTGTATTAGAATTGCGCTACCTGTTATGACAAAAACCTGCTTAAAACGAAAAATTCCCCTGTCTTTTTCAATCAGGGGATTTTCAATTGTCTTAGTAAGTTTTTCTTTATATCACCTCCCCCCCCCCCCCCTTTCATTGAGCTGATAAGCCTAGATTACTGCTTTCTCCACTGCTTTCTGTAGCAGTTTTATGAGTTGATCACAAAACATTGGAAAACGAGTCAAACAAGCATTTGGAGTTCCTGCGTAGTTTGGCCATCTTATTCTGACCTCTGAGCTTGCCGATCTTACTCTGGTGGGGTTCACAGCAGGCAAAGAGATCCCTGATTGGATGGGTGGACGTTAGATTTTAACAGCCAGTCACATAAGCAATGCGAATTTATGTGAGCTTATAAAACCAAAATGTTAAAGAATATAAATCTTCAGATATTTCTAAATACTGTGGAATTTATTTCATTTCGAAATACGAAACTTCGATTTTCTGATTTTTGGCTACATAATTGCGATTTGGGCAACGTAAGTCGAAACGACGTAAGTCGAGGTACAAAAAAGGTCAAGTTAATTCGAGGTTTAGATAAGCAAAAAAAGATAAGTAATAAAAATTCTCCAAAATCTAACGAATATCTTCTATAGTATTTAGGGATTATATTACATACATTTTACATTAACGAAAAAATGCGTTTGCAATACAAGATTTTGGAATAAATCAATAAATTATTAACTTACAATTTATTGTTCTTCTAGTTGCCGCGTTCGAGTCTTTAAGGATGTAAAAAAAATCTTGCAATGAAGTTTGAACTGACAATATTTTCTTATTTTTTCTTTTGAAGTTCTTTGTAACAGCATTAGTGAGTTTTCTAAGATTTTTCTAGCAACTTTTCTTATCTGTTTGTCATTATTGTCGCGGGAAAGTTTTCTTTCATAGGACCAGGGTTGTCAGTTTGGCCTCCAGTTTTAATTTGAAATTTTAAATTCATACCAGAAATTTCGAAAGAAGAAATTTTACTTTATGTAATCGTTACTGAACAGGTAATCAGCATTGAGGGGTTTCCTAGCTGATAAAAGCTTAACACCCAGACTAGGAAATTGAAATGTCTTATGTTTTAATGAGCCATTGGGATAAATTTAAACTGTAGCAAAGCTACTAGAAGAGTAAATAAGTTAACTAAAAGAAAATAAAATGTTTAAGAAAGAAAGGAATAAAAATTGAAAAATTAAGTTTAAACTTAAGAAAAAAGAAAGTTAAGGATAAATCTTAATAAAATACAAGAATCTTATAAATATATAAAGTCTAACTGTAGTTAAAGAACTACTAAAAGGAATTTAGAAAGTTAAAGTTAGTACTGTTCAGAGAAACTCTCACCAAGCATGGGCACGAAAAGCTAGGGTGGCAAAGACCACATTATCCTCCAAAAAAAGGGACTAATCAGGGCCATACATTTTATTTTTAAGAGTTTTACAATTTTTATGGTCTCTATAGCTTATAGAGAGTTTTTTTTTTTAAATAAAAATATAAAGTTATAAGAAAAGAAAAATATTGACATAGGCAAAAAATAGTGTGGTGCACCCAGATGTTACTGAGTGTCCATAATCATGGAAAACCGGGACCGTTTCCGGTGGTGAGGTTCAAATGCATCATAATCCGGTAGCTCCGCCACGATTTCATTAGGGAGGTTGGAAACTTTTTCGTAAAATTTTTGGGCTAGATCCTGCAAATTTCTAATTAAAATTGGAGGCCAAACTGGCAACCCTGCATAGAACCAAAAGTCTTCAAAGAATTTCAAAACCCGTGTTAATTAAGCATTTTTTTTCCATGCCAGACGACGTAAATGCGGCGTGACGTAAGTCGAGGGGACGTAAGACGGGATACTACTGTATAAGCAAAATTAATATATATATATATATATATAAGAAGAAGAAAATTACCCAGATAGGCTTATGAAGACTGTGTCGGTTACTCTGAATTCCACGATTGATTACCACCACTAATGTGGATCCACTTACGTAAGTTTGAAATATTCATTGGATAATTGCTTTTTTAATATCCAAACGAAATTAATATCAAAATGAAAAGAAGAAGAAAACAGTCAATTCACTCTTCAAGACTTGTCGGTTACTCTAAATTCCATGTTTAGTTACCAATTTATATAAATTGTATTAAGTTTTATGTTTACATTTATTAGACATAGATGGCAGCACCAAAAGTTTCCTGCCACAATTCATCATAAATAAGTATGAGAATATTCTGTTCTACTCTGTTCTGTCACGTGACGTCTTATAAACAAGTGATGTGATTTGTTTGTGAAATGTTAATTAAATGTTTATATGTCTAAGTGCTATACCTCTTCATTAAGAATGGTGCTGTTTATTTTTGAATTAATTACAAAAGATAGTAAAATGGCGACGTTGGATAAAAATGAAATACGATCACCGGAAAAATTTGATAGAAAGTAAGTGAGCCGAATGAAAATGGAACAGGTTCCGATTTCAACTACGACTCTTAGTCCAGGCAATAGAGACCGTATAGGGGCTCTACCTAGCAAAATTCATGGTAGTTCTGGAAAAAGGCTTGCTACATGTTTTTTGGGTTGCTGAATCCGAATTTGTAACTTCCCACCAAAATCTCCCCCGGCAAGCCCCCCTAATTTTGGTAAAATGCCCCCCAAAAAAGCTTTTTATTAAAAAAATCAAGTATCTAGAAATTCAGAAAGTAGACAAAATTTGAAACAAATTAGATATATGACTTAGGATGAAGGGGAAAGGGGGATCTGCCTCGGAACATGCGTCGCGGTGCTGCGTGGACTAAGTTGCCTAACTCCACTTAACCACTGACACGTTTACATTCGCCCTCCCATCTCCCCTCCGAACTTTCCCTATAAGGTTTACTTTAAGTTTTTTTGGTCACTGAATCCAAATTTTTAACTTACCCCCCCAAATTCCCCCCCCCCCGAACACCCCAAAATAGTTGTTTTTAAATTAAATTTTTTATTGTTTTAGGGAAAACTATGTAGAAATTCAGAAAGTAGACAAAATTTGCAACAAATAGGATATATGACATTACGACGTAGGATGAAAGGTGAGGGAGAGGGCTGCCTCGGAACATACACTGCGGCGCTATGTGCATTGTGCACTAAGTTATGCAAGTCCAGGTAATAGGGGATTTTACCTGGCAAAATTAATGCTAGTTCTGTATTTCGGCTCACTTTATGTTTTTTGGGTCGCTGAATCCGAAATTGTAACTTCCCACCAAAATGTCCCCCGGCAAACCTCCAAAAAATTGATTTGAAAAAATTTGGTTTTTGAGAACAGCGCGCGGGGAACGTTCCGAGGCAGCCCCCTCTCTCCCCGTTTATCCTACGTCATAATGTCATACATCCTATTTGTTGCAAATTTTGTCTACTTCCTGAATTTCTACATAGTTTTCCCCTAAAACAATAAAAAATTTAATTTAAAAACAACTATTTTGGGGGGGGGGAATTTTGGGGGTAAGTTAAAAACTCGAATTCAGCTACCCCAAAAAACTTAAAGTAAACCTTATAGAGAAAGTTCGGAGGGGAGATGGGAGGGCGAATGTAAGCGTGTGAGTGGTTAAGTGGAATTGCGCAACTTAGCCCACGCAGCACCGCAGCGCATGTTCCGAGGCAGATTACCTCTTCCCTTTCATCCTAAGTCATAATGTCATATATCTAATTTGTTGCAAATTTTGTCCACTTTCTGAATTTCTAGATACTTGATTTTTTTAATAAAAACCTTTTTTGGGGCATTTTACCAAAATTTGGGGGGTTGCCGGGGGAAATTTTGGTGGGAAGTTACAAATTCGGATTCAGCGGCCCAAAAAACATAAAGTGAGCCAATTTCCAGAACTACCATTAATTTTGCCGTATAAAATCCCCTATTGCCTGGACTAAATGTAGGTATTGAAATTGCTGAAATTAAGCGTAAAAATTTCAATGTAAATAAAATATCCAATACTAAAAATGCACAAAATAAGAAATTACAAAATTGTTCTCAAAAACAGAATATCAACAATCATGTAAATACTACACATTCTGATGTGAATAAAAATAAGTTAAAGTGTTATAGGTGTGGAAATTCCTCATATTTAGCAAATGCATGTTGATTTACAAATGTTACTTGCAACCTTTGTTAAAAAAAAAAAAAAATGTGCATAAGTAAAGTATGTAGAAGTACAAATTTTCAAAAACAGGTAAATTCTTTAAATACGGTAAATGTTTTAACTGTGAAATATGATAAAGGATTAAATTCTATTAAATTGTCTGTTTTAAGACAAAAGAAGGCTAGAGCTCATGTGGAATTGGATACTGGATCTGAAATTTCTGCAGTTCCTTTAAAACGATTTCGAAGAATTTTTCCTGATTATAAATTTTTTCCTCCAGATGTTCAGTTAAAAACTGCAGCTGGTGAAATTTTCAAATCTGTAGGTTATGTTGAAGTAAATGCTATCTATGAAAATAAAACTAGAAATGGAAAGTTGTATTTGATAAAAGAAGATAATTTCCCATTATTATTTGGTAGAGATTGGTTATCAGAATTTGATATTTTTGAACATTATTTAAAATCTTTATATGTAAATAAAATTGTAAAGTATTTTGATAAAATACAAGCTTTGTTACGTGATTTTTATGATTTATTTACTGATATGGCTGGGAAAATTAAAGAATTGCAGGCAGAACTTTATCTTGAAAAAGATGCTACACCAGGGAGGAGAGCGTTCAGACCCAAATAGTTTATTTTCACCACTTAATTTTAATAGTATTCTTTCCTTTATTAAATCTCAGAAATTCTGTCATTAAATAAGGCGAGAAATACCATTAAAATTTAGTGGTAGCAAGCGGTCATTTGGGTCGGAGCTCTCTCATTCCTGTACACTGTTATTTTGTAAAGTAACGACTGCCACTTATGCAGCAGTCAATGAAGAATTAATTACAAGGGTTACAAGACGTAGATATTATTAAACCATTTACAAACAGCAAGTGGGCAACCCCTATAGTTCTAGTGGTTAAGCCTAATGGGAAAATTCGTTTATGTGGTTACTTTAAAGTAACATTGAATAAATTTCTGAAAGTTGAAAAATATCATTTACCTAAGATAGAAGATATGTTAGCTACATTATGTGGTGGTGTACATTTTACAAAAATTGATTTAAATTAAGCATATCTTTAGTTACCTGTAGATGAAAAATCCCAAGAATTATTGACCATTAATACACCAAAAGGATTATTCGAATTCCTTAAATTACCCATGGGTCTTATTTGTTCTCCTGCTATATGGCAAAGAAAAATTGAGCATTTTTTAAGTAGAATTGAGGGAGTTAAAATTTTTATAGATGATATTTGGGGCTACAGGTGAAACAGATCAAATTCATTTACAAAGATTAAAGCAGTATTAGAAAGATTAAGGGATTATAATATTAAGATAAATAAAGAAAAATCGTTCTTTATGATAGATGATACTTATTGTTTGTATAAAGTTGATAAACATGGCATTCATAAAACACATAATAAAATTGAGGCAATTTTAAATGCTCCAAGACCAGTAACTGCATCTCAGGTTAAAGCTTTTCTAGGCTTAGTTACATATTATGCTTAGTTTTTACCAAACTTATCTTTACCAAACTTATTGCACACCCTTTAACTAATTTGCTTAAGACGAATGTGAAGTTTAAAAGTTTAATTGGTCTTATAAGTGTGAACAAGCTTTTAAAAGTATAAAAAAAGAAGTTATTTCTGACAGGGTTCTTACTCACTTTAATCCTAAGTTACATTTAGTTTTAGCCATTGATACTTCTCCTTATAGTATCTCTGAAGGTCTTTCGCATGTGATGCCAGATAACACTGAAAAGCCTATTGGGTTTGTGTACAGAACTTTGACTAATGCAGAAAACGGTATAGTTAAGTTGATAAAGAGGCATTAGCTATTATATTTGGTGTGAAGAAATTTTTTCAATGTTTGTATATGGTAACATTATTCACTGACAGTATACCTTTAGTGTCTATTTTTTCACCTTCTAAAATTATTCTTCTTTTATCGGCTGCTAGAAACAACAATTTATTTACAAACTTTACGATATGATATCCGTTAAGAAAATTACTGAGCACGGAAATGTTGATGCTCTTTCACGACTTCCTTTATGTAGTGAAGACTTACCTGAACAATATAATTCAAATGATATAATTGATGAATTTGAAATTCTTCAAATTATCAACTTTCTATTTCACCTTTAAATTCTAAATCTATTGCTTCAGCTACAAAATCTGATGCCCTTTTACGTCAAATTTTTCATCGCCTCATTTCTGGTTCTGAAATTCCTAAAAATTTACTTTTTGAAAGTAAACAAGAAGAATTTCTCTTCAACATAGTTGTATTTTTAAAAGGATGTAGAGTAGTTATCCCAGAAATTCATAGAAAGCAAATATTAAAAGAATTACACTTTGGTCATTTTAATATAGTAAAAATTAAGTCTTTAGCCCGTAGTTTTGTATGGTAGCCAGGAATAGACCAACATATTGAAGATCTTGTATGAAATTACACTATTTGTATAAATTTGCAAAATAATCCTACCAAAGTAGATACACATTGTAAGGATTTCACCGTCCTGAATAATAATATGGTAGCGCTAGGACTGGAAATCACTCATGATTAAACTTTTAGCCAAGTTTATTCTAGTTTAACTAATAGCAAAATAATTATACAACTACAGAACTGGGTTCACCATAAATTCCAATATGAAAGTCCACCCACCACTAAGTCCAGGACAATTACAGAGTCCAGTTTATACACCAGATTGATGTCTCTTCGAAAAATGGGAATCGACAGCTATTAGCTGCAGCGAAAACCAAATAGTCCAGTCACAATATTAAGCTCAATAAATTCTCGAGACAGGAAGCCTCTCTGAGGAATGGAAATCGTCAGCTGATGCTGTCTGCGAAATCCAACCACACTCTCCGAGTCTCAAAACGATGCTCCCTCGTCTTATTTCTTCATCCTCTCGTGGTCGCCCCTCCGGGTGGTCCGAAGCCGACCCCTTGAGTGGGGAAGGAGACTTGGAGCCCGGCCGAGTTCGTTGTACGCGAATGTGAGGGGGCCGGATGGGGACGAATCACAACCTGCTGGAGTTGTTCGTGGTCGGCAGCCTCGAGTCCTGTGGCCACGGGTAACGGACTTCGTGTATACGGTCGTAGCACGTTGCGGCGGGTTGTCAAACGTGCGATCTTCCGCACCCGGGTTCTCTGGGCAAGCCGGATAGCGACGGTCCATAGCCTGATCCCAGAGTCGGTCATAGACCGGGTGGTGACCCTGAGAAAGGGTAGCTAATGTGATAGGACCCCATCCACCAAATGTCTAAGAGGGAGCCTAAGGAGAGAGAGCGGGCTTTGTAGAACGGCGTCTCGGTGACTCACTATTGACCACGGGGCTCGCGGGATTGACATGCAGGATCTCCCGGAGCAACCAAAGGGTGAGGGTTTCGGACAGCACCTGATGTGCTATTTGCGTCAGGAGGCTCATCCCGCCGAGATGTCCGTAGCTGGAGCAGTTGTGAGCCGACCCTAAGGTAGGTAGGGTTTGGTGGTGCCCTCGTCGACCAGGGAGCGGTCGCAGAGGGAGGCCAGTACGGCTCTGGTTGCCCGAAGTCGTGCCGTAAACCCTGGGAGAGGGTCGGCCGTCAGGTCCGCCATTGAACACTATGTACGCAGGGGACCAGGCCGGAGGCTCTCCGACTAACGCGGCGACGCTTCGAACCTTGGGGCAATTTTTGGTCCGACGCAGATCCTGCGTGTCTTTGTGCTACTGGAGTTTGCCGCGCGCGGTGGTGAGGATCTAGCGGTGTCTCAAACTGACTTTCGAACACAAATAACAGGTAGCGGTCGGTCACTGCACGTGGTCAGGAGCATTCGTGCTTGGGTACCCTCGACGGCCGTGAGATAAGGTTGTAGGGGCCGGGCTTTTGTCGGTCTCCCGGGGCTTCTCCACCTTCGGGTGGGGTCGAGTTGTGGGGGACCGGCGGGACTCCGGACCCTCCAACCCCCTAGTTAGGCGGGGTCTATCCCGTCTAGGTGGAGTTTTCCGTGCGCGCCTGGGGTCGCTAACGGCCCTTAGTCTGGTTTCTCTGACTCCCGGCTTTGAGCCGCGAGGCGTTCCGTCGGTTGAGTGGGGAACACCTGGGGAATGGGAGAAAATCCCTAGCAAGGCGATGTCTGTGTCTTCAGAGGAGGAGTTACCTTGTCTCATCGGGGTTCGCTAGAGTCATCTTCATGATCCCCCGAGCGAGGCGTCGTCTTTGGCGTCAGGAGGGATTTTCCCTGATCTTCCGGGGCTTCTCAGTTAGGGGCACCTCTCTCTCCTATCGGTTGGCTCGCATATATGTCTGTGCCGGATAATGGTATTTGATCTTGTGAGCCCTCCGTAAATTAACTCTGGTTCGGGAAACCTCGTGTAGGTTCGTGGGCTCGACTCCTTTATAGGTGTTTGGTTCCTGCGGGCTATCGGGACGTACCGGGTCGGGAACCAAGAGAAGGGGCCATTTGGCTCTTCTAGCTGGGTGGTGAGGATTGTCGTATGCGACCAATTCATCTCTCTTTTGGGAATAACCGACGTGACGTGCGCTGGGCAGTGCGCCGGTCTGACCGGAGCTTTTGTGAAGGTTGTCTTGATGGGGCATGCCTGGCTTCAACCTTCGGGACGCGTCACGGGGCTTGTCTCTCGGGTAATTCTGAGCAGGTGCAAATGGGTTTGTGAGAGCCTAGGTCCGGGTTGCGCCCCCCCCCCATGTTCTCCATCTTTCTCTCTCAGATAAAACGGGATGGGGACCCTCCCTTCTTACCGCACTACCAATCTGCGAGGTTTCTGCGTGCTGATTGGAGCTCTTTGTTTTCATCTCGGTGCCGGTGTTGCCAGCCGATATCTGTGAGATGCTGAAACTCTAGCCAGCGAAGGTCGACCAGGTGAGAAATCCATCTATAAAGGCCTTTAATTTACCGTAACTTTCCAATTATATTCATAGACTACTTTTTGAAGGTAATCTGTCAAACATTTTGTTCCCAGATCTAATTTACAAAAAAGAACAATTTGCCAGACAAAATCACACTTTTTCGGATTAGGAATATGATGCATTCAATACACAGCAATTTTGATTAATGATAAAAAACAGGTTTACTTTTTACTTTTGATGCTTTTATTACTTACACAGACATCTTCGAAATTTATATCCATCGAAATGATTTGAAAACGATTTCATGAAAAAGATCCATTTATGATGACTTCATATAAAGAAACCAGATTCTTTAAAGTGGTTGTTGAAAGACATAGACAATAGTATATTATGAATGCATCTGATTCAGTGTTATTACTAATGCATTAACATTAATAATTTCTTATTATTTAAAGATCTTTCATATCTAGTTTTAAAATATATAAGGGTAAGTCTATTAGTCCGCAATCTGCATGCAATATCATAATAGAAGAGTGGTGAAGCCCAGCTGATTTGGGGTGACAATAGGGCAGTTGGAAATCAAATCGTGAAATGTCTCTTTAAAAAAAAAAAAAAAAAATATTTTGAATCCTGTATTGTCAACCTTTCGAATGGTATACCTATTTCTTTTCTTTCTACGACAACAAGAAATTAAAATTTTTTAAGTAATTCAGTTTGTTTACATCATACATAAACATTACATACGCAAACTTTAAACTCAATTTTTTCAAAATGTTGCTTTTTTTAAACTTCGATGTACTTCTTTAACCCTTTCCGGCACACTGTGCCCGGGTCGGGATACCAAATTTTAATTCCAAACTTACGAACGGCACCAATAATATTTTAGTAAACTTTTGCTTTTACATTGAATAGTTAAAATGACATGTTTTTAATTACTAAAAAAGTCGTTTTAAAATTCCGGTGTCAGTCAATCATTTCTTCATTTTACAACAAAAATTGCCCGTGCCGGAAAGGGTTAAAGAACCTACAACATATTGTTGTTCGCAATCTTGTCAGAATATTTCCCACATATCCCTGATTAATCTGAAGTGAACTCTTGTTTCAAACATTTGTGCACAATTTTTATAAAAAAATGTTTTCATTTGGAAAAACGTTTTTTTGTTATTTAAAAGCGGTTTTTATTCCAGATTTTCTTTTTAAATAACTAAAGAATATGTGGTTATAAAATTGACTTCACTTTATTTGGGATTATTCACATTATGCATATAAAAAATTTCAAGTTAATATATTTGGTAGTTTCTGAGAAAAATTACTCCAATTTAACATGGTAGATATAGGAATTTCCAACTGCCTTTAATTAAAAAAGTTGGTCTTTAAAACGACCTCCACGCGGGATCGTGTATTGTAATAACCATATCACCTACCAGGACTGTTGACTATTTGTATATTCAACCAATATGAACCATAATTTACAAACAAATTCCTTATAGTTGATATCTCTTGTAATTAAGTGTATGATAGACATTAGTTTTCAAAACATTGTACGAATACAATAAAAAAGGGAGTATCTGGGACATACGGTGTCCCAAACCCAATGTGACATAATGTTTGTATATTTCTTATTTCTCTGACGTTTGAAGATTCGCATGATGGTTATGCAGAACACAAATGTGCCCAAGTTGGTAGTTTTTGAAGAAATAACTTTTTAATAAAATTGTCCTACGCATAACAGTTTCTGGTCCATCTACTGAAATTTTACAAGCAGACTATGCACTTACCCCAGAAACGCACATACTCGGCTTTACCTTAAAAGACAATTGGTGGAAGAACAATGCTCAAGACAAGTATGAGCAAGAAGACCAGTGCTCAAGACAATGCCGAAGACTGGTAACAAGGATGGTAAACAACCAACTTCTTCCAGGCAGATCGCGGGATTAAAAAAATGGTGCGTAGCAATCCTTCTTTCAAAGCGAGTAAACCTTAAGAGATTAAATGGTATCTGCGTAAATTAACAGAAGACGACCCATGCATGATATTGAGCTATACAGGTTGTTCCCGAATTCGACCGACAAATTCAGGGGGGGGGGGGGGCATAGTATGCATCAAGAGAATGAACAATTTCCATAAAATACTGTGTCGCAAACCACGTTTAGTGAAAGAAAATTGCAAAAATAGTTATGAAGGGTGTGACGTCGAGTGGAACTCAAAGAGCCAATAATAAGTAGAAAAACATTTAACTTGACATAAAGCAGGATTACAATGCATTACAATTCAACGCCGGAAAGGAGACGACGAGACAGTTTATAGAAATTGTTCGAAGTTGCGGACAAGGTCATTACACAGCCGACAGCGACAGACGAAGGATTATCGGACGCTTTCAAACATACCCGGCGTGAGGGTGATGCCTGCTGACCCCATACGCATGTCCCATACGTTTTGAAAATTTGCATACGAGAATGTTTTTTCTTCTCGGCCACAGTGCTCCTAATCCTCGCATTTGTTTGGCCACTCTCTTCGTCAGGCTCACTGTCCTCTCGACATCTATTTTTGCGATTTTCACCGACTGGACGGGATTTGTGACCCCATGTTCTATGGTAAATTTTCATCCTCTTGATCCTACCGCCCCTCTGAATTTGTAGGTCAAATTCGGTAACGCTCTGCATATTGTCTGTCACTTGTCAGCAACAAATAATTAGAAAACTCGTTTCATCACTCTCAAGGCAATCAAGGTGTGCAGTCGTGGAAAAAAAAAAAGTAAACACCCCTTATTAACTCTACAAAAAATTATCGTAGAAGAAAGTTACTGGTACCACACGATTGATAATACTTTTAAATGATGTCTATAAAATTTGCTTAGGGGGCCATCTACATACTAAAACGAACCATAACTTTGATTTTTTTCAATAGCAGTACACAATTCTGATAGCATAAATGAAATCTACACCCTCCAATTAGCCTGAAAACAAATTTTTATGCAATTTGTACGATAAATTTTCGAGAAATTAATTATTTTAAAACGACGGTATTTTAGGGGTTATATCCAAATTGAAGTTCGGTACTCGATTGTTGACCGAGAGAGCCCTCTTCTTTGAAGACTTGAGCCATTGAAGACTGATAGATTACAGGATAGCATAAGAAATTTCAAAATATCAATTAACTTCTATTATAGACGGCCCCTTAAATCATCATTTTGCCGTTTTTAAGCATAATTTGAAAACTACAGGAAAGAAAAATGTGAAATTTTGGATTTCTATAAAGCAGGACATAATAAATCTAAATCCATCAAAAAAATTGTAGGTTGCAATTCATAATTTTTTCGAATATTAATTTCATAATTCATAAATCATATCATAAAATTGTAAAAATTGCAAATTCAACGTATTTATGTTTGGGTATTTTAGTATTATTGCTACATATAAAATTAGCTCATTAGGAGTATAATTTCAGGCGATATTAGTAAAAATATGAAAAAGTAATTTAAAATTAGAAGCACTAAATTTTAAACCTTTATAATTCAAAAACTTATCATTCAAATGACTTGAAATTTGGTGTCTAGGCATAGTTTGAACTGAAGATTTGAAATATCTTGTTAAAATTCGGTATTGCCATTGAAAAAAAGAAGTTTAGGTTCGTTTTAATATGTAGATGGCCCCTAAGCAAATTTTATGACCATCCTTTAAAAGTAGACTGAACCGTAAATGCTATAGACTGCATTTACAATACCAAACGTGCCATAGTGATACCCAATAACATCTAAGAATTTCAAGACAATCGGACTATATTTACATAGAAAAATATTTTTGGCCATGATTTCGGGTCAAATACTCCGCTGTGCGCCCGGCAGAATGATTTTTGTAACATTTTTGGCCGTAATATTCATTTCAAAAATGTGATATTTTGTTTCAGGTGTAGGACATTTTTTGCTATGTTTTCTGACTATCATCAAGAATATATGTGTATATAGAACAGTTTGTCATTCAATTAAAAAAAAAAAAAAAATAGAAAGAAAGAAAAATATTTCTATAAGAACTGCAAAAGAAATTACCTTGATATTCTTGGTTTAATAATTAAATATTGTATGAAAATGTAAAATAAAATTCAACTAATTAAAAAATATATATTCACTGCAAATGGAGGCGTCTTAAATTCAGACACATATGTGACTGAAAAAGTAATTCAGACATTTAAGTGTCTAAATGTGAAATTTCAGACATCATAGATGTCTAAATTTAAGACACATAAGTGTCTTACTATGATCATGTTATAAATGAACGGAGAAAAATGTCTGAATAATAGTGACATGTCTGAAATTAAGACATTTAGAAATTCAGACACTTAAGTGTCTGAATGCGATACAATTGTATCATATGAGTGATGACTGTACGTATAATTGTATTGCAATATGTATATCAGCGCTATCAGAAAATATTTCCGAATGGATGAAAAATATTTAAAATACTCTTTCATCCATTTAATTTAGTATTTATTTATAAATGAAGAAATCATGGGACATCTGAGAAAATTAGAAAAGTTCGCTTACTAAGGTTTGGAGCTAAGTTATTTTTGGCGCAATAAATAATTAAATAATTCCTTTTCACAAAATATAAAGTTTTCCAAAAATTACTTGTTATCATGATCGTATACAGGGAGAATCGCTCACCTAAATACTAAGAGTTATGAGTAGATGGAGAAAGAAACGTACTGAGGAGCAAGATTTTAGAACATACAGTAAAACCTCCCTAAAGCGACCACGTTCGTTCCAATGAAAAGTGATCGCTCCGAGAAGTAGTCTCTTAATGGAGGTCATGTTTAAATCCAGATTTTAATTTTTGAAAAAAGGTTACAATTAATGTTACTAAAATTTATTTTTCACGTTAGTAAAAGAAACTATAAAAATTTAAGTATCAAAACAAAAGTTAATTATATAAATTAATTACTGCAGAGTTTAAAAAATGAATACATTGACGTTTGCTTTGATTTTACGGTTTTGTATTTTATAACTTTTGTTTCCAAGTCTTTTCAAAGTCCAGTCAATAAATGCGCTTTTTTTTTCCTTCTTTTTTGACGGGAACAAATAAAGACGATTTGATTAAATTATGTATTTCTTTGAGAGTTTCCCGACAAAATAGGGCAGGGGAGTTTATCGACCGTCATTCTTAATTTGTCATCAGAGTTCAATTTATTACCTAAAAAGGCACAAAGGGGTTTAAATATTTAAAAGTTACCGGAATAAAAAAAAAATCTAAACTTAGTTTAGAAGTTTGATGAATAATGCGCACTCCGGAACTATTTTTCTAATAAAATCTTCTTCAAGCGACCAGGAAAAAACGGGATTTGTTTCATTTCCTTCAAAGAAATGGGTCGCTCATGGAAGGAGTTCAACTGGGATGGTCTCTGAATGGAGGTAAAATTAGTATTGAGCCTGTGGGAATAAATTTCGTTCCATGAAAAATATGGTCGTTCAGAGAGGTGGTCGCTTAATGGAGGTGGTCGCACAGAGAGATTTCACTGTATATGCCTGGGGTCCACAGCCCAGTCCGCTTTTGTAAAATGCAGAATATAAACATGAAGTAGGCTAAACTAACAATTTATGCCAGAGCTCCTCGTGTAAGACAATTTTTAAGAAATTTAAAAATTAAGAAATATTAATCGTTTAAAAATAAGTTTCTAACGATATTTTTCACAATGGAGAACTGATTTCTTTTTCTATCTCCTCTCTCTGTCTTTTTTTTTTTTTTTTTTTTGAACTGCCCCTCCTCATTTCAGATAAATTTGATATATATGAACACTAACAGAAGAACAGAATTAAAATCGTCTTCTAAGAGAAGTTAAGGGGGGGGGGGGAGGGGCTCCTCTGGAGAAAAATTCTTAGCAGCATTTTCTCTTAGCGTTTAATTAATATATTGCTATTTGGAAGAGAAAAAAGTATTTTTTAAATAATCAAACGTATAGAAAATATAATTAATTAAATTTCAGGGATGGACAATTGCTCTCTTCATGACCACCGAAAATTCGATATGTTATTTTCTAGTTTTACAATAAAATCTTTATTTAAAGTATGTTTTCTATATGTCTAAAAATAAAAAAACTGCAAAAACTATACTCAAATAAATGTAACACATTAAGAAAAACACCTAATAAAGAAAATAAAGCTTTTCTTATTTCTTCTTATTCAATGATTTATTTCTCGCTGATAAAAAGTTCAAATGAGCACATCAAGCACTTTGTAACGGTTTATAAACAGTAGGCTGAGATCAGCGACTGCAGTGATAATTAAAATGCTGATTTCGCCTATTTCTCTTTGTTCAAAAATGTCCGTTGGCAACTGGCGCGTTAAAACGGTTCTTTCAATGCTTTCAATGAGGTAGTTCCCTGTTTAACAACGTTGGCCGCAATTTTTTTATGTGTAACATTATTTATATTCTGTGACTGTGATATATACATAGCTGGAACAGTTTTTTTGGAATAATATATGCGATTATTATAAAAATGATACGTTGAGTAATGTAATTGTATCATCCACATAGATGTATATGCAGCTTATTAATACACAGCTTATAAAGTGCATTTTTGGAATTTCAATAATTGTACTTGAGAGATTGGAGAATAAGAAAGTGCGAGTAAAATGTGATTCGAAAAAGCGAATTGAATTAAATTCTGCATTATATTAAATTATATCATTATGAAAAAAATATGTTGAATAATGAAAAAAAAAATGTCTTCGTTATATGATTTTCAATTATCAGCATTCATCTGAATATTTAGTGAAATATGTAAGAAGAAAGTGTCTATATTTTTGTGTTTCTGTTTATATTACATGGATTTACTCTATTACATTTAAGGAAATACTAAAAAGGTAAGAATGTGATTATTTACAAAAATATAATTTTTATTCGGAAATAGAAATTTTCCTTGAACAATATTAATTATGTAATATTAATTATTTAAATCACTTTTTAAAGAATACATGTGTTTATCATATTTGTATCTTTCTATATAGAATAAATATTTTTCAGTATGACAGTGTTTTTTATTATTTTCGACTAAATTTATTTCATTTTCAGGATTAATTAACTAACTTGCTTGATAATTCTTAAAGTATTCGATTTATAAATAAATGCTTTTCATATAAAATAATATCATCATTGCTTAAATCATTGCTTAAGCATTAAAAGTTATTGCTTGTGTACATTGACACCCAAATTTGTCAACATTTTTAGTATTATATTTTTGTCCAAAAAAAGAAAAAAAAAAGCAGTTGCAGCACTATATAGTTTTTGTTGTGGATACAAGCTATTAATCTGACTATAAAAATGTCAGTAAATATTAGCCATTTAATATAATGCCATTTTTTTAATAGTTAATTTTATTAAAAATATTTTTCTATAATAGCTATATAATGATTTACAATAAAATAAGTAAGGAAATGAATCATTATTTACTTTGTTTAATTGCTTAAAATTATATTTAAGTTTTGTACAATTTCAGATATTGAAAAATTTATTAATATTGATTTATTGATTGTTAAAAAGAAATTACAGATTTAGAACGGAAAAAAGACTTTATTTTCATATTTTACTGCATTTTTCACATAAAATTGGGGGGATTTTTTTTCAACGTTTGTTCATTTTTATAAAAGATACAGAAATAACAATTAAATATATATTTTTAATGCAAAATAAGTTTTGAAATTAGATGTTATTTCTCTTGCATGTTATTAAAAATATATATGTGTTTAACTTTTTAAAGATAGCTTAGCAGCTCTGGTGATTACCATATGCTATATGTAAAAGAAATTGCCTACATGGCAAAATGTAATTTAAAAGATCAAGTTATTAAATGATATTGTTATTAATAAACCCTTCCGTTGTAATTTCTAGTTACAGATAATATTAACATGATTTCGTATATGAATTTTTATGTTTAATGACAGATCATTTAATTCTTTTACATTTTCGAAATTAATGTTTTCATGTAACAAAATTAAATTTATGTATAGGAAATGCTATGAACATTTTTGCTTCAAGTGGTGGGCATAAAACTTGAAAAATAATTATAAAAGCATCAGAATCGGAGTTATCGTGAAATTTTTAATGTTTTATAAATACATTTTAAATTGTTCCTTTGTAAAGAGAATGCATCCATTTGAGCAAATTAATTGTACTTATTATATATCATATTGCATACTTTTAGATTAGGATGAAGTTAATGACAAAGGATATATTTATCCAAACATATATTTACATGTTCATATATATATATATATATATATATATATATATATTAAGTCATCAATGTGTTTAAATTTTTGTTGCTGTATATGTAGTAGGGAGAAGGGGGGGGGGGGTAATGAATGTAAGCCGCTGGTACTGGAAGTTATTAGAACCACATTTCCTATACTGTCAAAAAAAAAAAAAACATTTTCTAACTTTTTTAGAATATATTTATAACTGTATATATTAAATAAAACCTCTCAATAGCAGACACCCTTGGACCATGGAATTTGCCCGCTATTTAGAGGTTTTATTTTCATATGTAAAAAAAGTCCAGAGTGTACAAATACCTAGCATACCGAGTACAAATTACACAAAATATGCTTCAATATATTATTAATCTGCTTTTCAATCCACAATTGTTGTGGATTGAAAAAAGTGATCGCTATGTAGGTGTCTGCTATTCGAGAATGTCCGTTATTACTGAAGCATACAGTAAAACTTCTATAACCGGTCACTCCCGAATAGCGGACAGCTCTATTTAGAAAAATATAAAGCGGGGTAGTGTTTCTTCTAGAAGCAGGACCTGATTAAAACATGGAAACTAATCCGCGGCCCTGCCCCCTCACCTTCCCATCGATTTTTGTGCCCCCAAATTTGGTATGCAATTTTACGAATTCAATGTTTTTATATATGTTTAGGTTTTTTAGTATTATAACCACATACAAAATTATCATATTAGGATTATAATTTCAGGAGATATTAATAAAAATATGAAAATGCAATTTAACATTAGAAGCTCTAAATTTTGAATGCTTATAATTCAAAAACTTATCATTCAAATGATTAGAAATTTCGTTTCTAGGCATAGTTTGAACCGAAGATTTAAAATATAGTGTCAAAATTGAGTGCATCCATTGGAAAAAAAAACAAAGTTTGGTCTAATTTTGATATGTAGATGGCCCCTATGCAAATTTTAAATACATCATTTAAAAGTAAACTTTATTTCCAGACGATTGGAACCAGTAACTTTCTTCTATTATTGTTGTCTTCTAGTGTCAGAGTTAGTAGGAGGTGTTTATTTTTTTTTTCATGTTCGGATCTCATATGCTGATAATTTTGTGAAATCTAGTGCTAGATTTTATTTAACACAGAAAAATCCAAAAAATGCTTAAACTAATTGACTGGGAATATCTAATTTAAATAGAAAAAAATTGTGCAACAAAGCAGGGATGGAATTCTTTCCGAAGAAGTGAATCATTTTTTATAAATGGGAATAATTTGTTACCATAAAGCAGAGCTGATTGCAGCATGGACAAACTGGGCTTTTTCTATGGGACGTTAGCTTTACGGGCCCACAAATTTGGTATGAAATTTCCATAAAGCTGATATTTTAAATTTGTTTTGATCTTATACTTATTTTAATAAATATTTTGTACTTTTAGAATATGATTAGGTTAAAGAAAAGGATATATTTATCCAAATATGTATTTGATGGCATCGAGCAGTCTTATTATTATTTTTTTTTTTTTTGTAGCAATATATGAAGGTGGCGGTGGTGGTGGGAGGGGGGGGGGGCGAATAAATACTAGGTCTTTGGACTGGAATTAATTTAATAAACATTTTTGATACCGTAGGGCATATATGAAATCGCATAAATACATATTTAGGTGAATATATTTATATATATTATCCTATTCTAAAACTACAAAATACTGATTACGATCATAATAAAGTCAAAACTGATATAAAATATCAGCTTTATAAAAATTTTGTACCCAATTTGGGGTACCCTAAAATCAGGGGGCAGAGAAGCATCCTAGTTTTACCACGCTGCAATTAGCTCTGCTTTATGGTAACAAATTATTCTCATTTATAAAAAATGATTCAATGTGGTCAAATATGGCTGCGTATATGACTTAGAAAGAAAAGTGGTCAAAGATGGCTTCATATTGGCAAAAAAAAGGGCTCAAAGATGGCCGCAATTAAGACACTTGAAATGTCTGAAATTCAGACGCAAGAAGTGTCTAAAAATTTTAAGACACTTTAAAACGTCTGAAAATCGAACACTCCAGTTTCAGTCACTTATGTGTTTGAAATTCAGACGCAAGAAGTGTCTGAAAATTTTCAGACATTTTAAAACGTCTGAAAATTGAACACTACGTTTCAGACACTTAAGTGTCTGAATTTCAGACATTTCAGTTTAGAGTGTTATAAATCGTTTGCTGCTAGCATCAAGTTTTAAGTTTTGAGTTTTAGAATGAGTTTGATAAAAATAAAGTTGATGAAATCTTTTAACTCTATTAGGGGCAAAGCGCTCCCATTGCGAAAATGTTGGAATGAATGAATGACACCGGAATTTATGTACAAATTTATTTGAAAATACGAAAAAGCTATTTTTCACATACATAAATAAACAAAAAATTTTTTAACCGAAATTCTGGTGCGAACGTGGCATTTGGGAATTAAAATTAATCGGTTTCATAAACATATCACCGCTCTAGAAAAGATTAACGATCGTGTAAAAAAAAAATAAATAAATAAGTAAAATAAAATAAAAATTGTTATTTAAAGAAAAAAGAGATTATTGTATGTAAAAATAACTGCTATCTAAACCAATGTTTTTATTTAAACTTCTGATAAAAAGCAAACACACTCTATTTATATAAAATCCAAGTCTCTCTGGGTCCCTCACAATTCCGGTTGGACCGCCTCATTCATCGCGGCCATGTTAGGATTCCTACAGAGAAATCGGTATGAGCTTCAACAATGAGTAATTGTTGAAAAGTAGCTACTAATATTAGCCGCAATAGGTTACCACAATAGAGCCAAATTTTGACCAACTTGGCTAGATATCGTCAAATTTGTCGTAATACCACCAAGTTTGGCGACAAAAGTAAGCTGTCATATATGACGCCAACTTGGCGATAGCTGGCTATGTTGACGAATTTTCCATTAAAACCACTAATTATTCATGATCTAGCTCACCGAAATTTAACTTAAACTCACAAGGGAACCACTTTTGGTGTTGCTCGCACCTAACATCGAGACCTCGTGCGTTTTGTAGCCCTATACATAAAAGTAGGAGAACCGAAAAAATTTCTCTGTTAAAATAATATTTTATATACTTTTTTATACTTTTACATATTTATTACATAATTATTTGTTTATTTCACGCCAAAAGTGAGTTCAGTCGTCAAATATGGCGCTACAATTTTTCCGCCCGTTTTATCCAAAGAGAAAATGTACAGAACATATTACAAGAATTATATCAGATTGCGATTTTTTTTTTTTTAAATAATTGATAGCATAAGAAACAAATATTAGGTTTTTATTTTTTTTTCTATGCAGACGATAAATATATAAGTAATAAATATAATTCTATAAAAGCTTCGAAGATCATTGAAAACTATTTTTTAGCGAAATACAAAATAAGCAAACTATTTTCTTTTGAAATTGAAGGAAATAAAGTTTCGAATGTTTAAAATGAAATGTTGCTATATTAAATGGTCCTTCGGTAAAAGTAATCATAAAGTAAATTAATATTTTTACACAATTTAGAAAAATTATTGTGGCGAAATAGGTCGGACATTGCAATTTCTGGCTATTACAAATTCAGCTATGACATTTGTCTAGGGTTGCCGGAAATCTCTACTTTTGAAAATAAACGCCAACTGTTTCCCCGCCGAAAATATGAATATAAAGTTGCAATTTTTCAAAATCAATTTCGTGGATTTTTGAAGGAATTTTCAAACTTTTTTCAATATTTTATACTTATTATTATCTAATTTTTATTTTTAAATGCTTTTCTTTAAAAAACTTCAATGTTAATAGTTCGATAAGTGGTCTCGAAAATTGCATTTTCAGAAAGTTATGCTGCTGTATAATCAAGAAATATTATTTTAACAGAAAAATTTTATCGATTCTCAAACTTCATTATATAGGGCTTTAAAATGCACCAGGTCTCAATGCTAGGTGCGAGCAACACCAAAAATGGTTCCCTTGTCAGTGCATTTAATTTTTTTTTCACATTCTATAGGTCAGAATTTGAAGTTTAATGTACAAAATGTACGTCTTTACATCTTCAATCCGATGCTACTAATAAAATAACCGCCACTAGATGGCGCTGTACTATCTGAGCTCCTAACTGCACAATTTTAATGCGCTTTACATAGTTGAATACGGAAATTAAATTATCGGTACTTTTCCAGTACAGGGGACTTGGCGAAATAGAGAAAACTGTATATACCTTGATATCTCATTTTCCATAATTTTTGACGGGCTATCTTCCTACTAGTTGGTTATAAATTACAAGCTTAAAATTATTTCACTTCATGTAGGTTACACTAACATCACCTATTTCTTTACTATTGACTATTACTATTTTATTATTGACTATTACTATCTATTACTATTTTATTGTAGGAATCACTTACACAATATAGCAATTCATTAAGATTTCAGTACTTAATTAATTTAAAAGCAACTACAGTCCTCCCCACTTAATCGGGTCACGGATAATAGAATACCCCGCTTATTATAATAGAATCCTCCGGAACCGAATTTATTCCTATTGGTTCTATGTTATTTTCCCCGCTTAAACCCAATACCTTTTACGAACGGCACTCAACATATCAAACAATCAGTTGTGTGCAGCTTTATAGCGTTCATCAGTGTTTGTGAATAATTTTCTTAATTATTTCAAATCCTTCAAGGGAATATTAAGCGATCGTAAATATGCCATATAAATGAAAATGGTGTAAAAATTAGGTAAAAATTGTAAAAGTAAATAATACTCCAGGCAATAAGGAATTTTACCTAGCAAAATTAATGGTAGTTCTGGAAATTGGCTTACTTTATGTTTTTGGGTCGCTGACTCCGAATTTGTAACTTCCCACCAAAATTTCCCCCGGCAACCCCCCAAATTTTGGTAAAAAAGGTTTTTATTAAAAAAAATCATCCCCAAAAAGGTTTTTATTAAAAAAATCATCCCCAAAAAGGTTTTTATTAAAAAAATCAATTTTTTATTGTTTTAGGGGAAAAGTATCTAAAAATTCAAAAAGTAGACAAAATTTGCAACAAATAAGATGTATGACATTATGACTTAGGATGAAGGGGAAGGAGGGATCTGCCTCGGAACATGCGCGCGGTGCTGCGTGGACTAAGTTGCGCAATTCCACTTAACCACTCACACGCTTACATTTGCCCTCCCATCTCCCCTCCGAACATTCCTTATAAGGTTTACTTTAAGTTTCTTTGGGTCGCTGAATCCAAATTTTTAACTTACCACCAAAATCCCCCCCCCCCCCCAAAAAAAAATAGTTGCTATTAACTTAAATTTCTTATTGTTTTAGGGAAAAAGCATTACGAAATTCAGAAACTAGACAAAATTATCAACAAATAGGATATATGACATTATGACGCAGGATAAACGGCGAGAGAGGGGGCTGCCTCGGAACATTCCCCGCGCGCTTTTCTCAAAAACCCAATTTTTTCCAAAAATTAATTTTTTGGGGGGTTGCCGGATGAAATTTTGGTGGAAAGTTACAAATTCGGATTCAGCGACCCAAAAAGCATAAAGTGAGTCGAAATCCAGAATTAGTATTAATTTTTCCAGGTAAAATCCCTTATTGCCTGGACTTCATAACTTAGTGCACGTAGCGCCGCAGTCCATGTTCAGAGGCAGCCCTCACCCACCCCGTTCATCCTACGTCATAATGTCGTATATCCTATGTGTTGCAAATTTTGTCTAGTTTCTGAATTTCGTAATGCTTTCCCGTAAAACAATAAAAAATTTAATTTAAAAACAACTATTTGGGGGGGTTTCCGGGGGGGAAATTTTTGGGGGGAAGTTAAAAATTCGGAATCAGCGACCCAAAAAAATTAAAGTAAACCTTATAGAAAAAGTTCGGAGGGGAGATGGGAGGGCGAATGTAAACGTGTGAGTGGTTACGTGGAATTGCGCAACTTAGTTCACGCAGCACCGCGCGCATGTTCCGAAGCAGATCCCCCCTTCCCCTTCATCCTAAGTTATAATGTCATATATCTAATTTGTTGCAAATTTTGTCTACTTTCTGAATTTCTAGATACTTTTTCCCTAAAACAATAAAAAAAAATTGATTTTTTTTATTAAAAACCTTTTTTGGGGGGCTTTTCACCAAAATTTGGAGGGATTGCCGAGAGAAATTTTGGTGGGAAGTTAAAAATTCGGATTCAGCGACCCAAAAAACATATAGTAAGCCTTTTTTCAGAACTACCATGAATTTTGCTAGGTAGAGCCCCTATACGGTCTCTATTGCCTGGGCTATAAATGTTTCGCCAGAAGCTTAATCATGGTTCGTACGGATACTGTTATTTCTTCAGGATAACTACCAGTATTTTTTTATATAGAAAAAGAAATCTAGGTTAAACACGCAAATTTTCGCCTTCTTTTAAGAAGAGACTTTCTATAAGATAATACTAGTGCCGAAAAATTTCCTGGTCTACAAAATGCAAGGAGGCGTACGAACCATGTTAATACATTAGTAGTCACAGCAAATCACATTTTTAGCCTGAAGCATTATTTGTAATCAATCTATTTAAAATAACACGTAAAAACCACAAGCGCTATAATGGTCATTTAAAAGGAATTATTAATTGATGAATCTCAGAAGAGAATAATACGGATTTGCCATGTCGACCGGGTTGCAGAGACCACGATTGTCAAGCGTAAAAGAGTGTTTTTCTCATTTTATCAGAGATGTGCGTCTTTCATTAAACAAGCGATGACCTGTTGATGACCATTAAAATACCTAATAAATCAAACCTGCCGTTATCAAATTGAAGTTCCAAAATATATATTGGGATATTAAAAACAAATTACCTTGATTAGTAGAACATTTCGAAATTGCATATGTATTCGAAATCATGTTTTAGGATCTTGATTTACATCATTACAGCCTAATGTCAAATTTTTTTTTATTTCAAATAACCTATTTATAATAATTTCAATAGAAGGTTTAAAACGTAATGCATTAACAATCACAAGAAACCTGAATTTTTGCCTGAAGCAGAATTTGACATCGATCTATTTAAAAAATACAATATGTAAAAGCACAAAACCTAATGATTCTTTAAAAGCAATTATAACTTGGTGAATCTCAGAAAAAAAAAAAATAATAATAATACGAATTTGCCATGTCGACCGGTTTGCAAGGCCCACGATTTCCAAGTGTAACAAAGTGGTTTTCTCATTTTATCAGAGATGTGTGTCTTTCATTAAACAAGCGATGACCTGTTCTTCATTTTCACTAAAATACCTAATAAAGCAAACACGCCGTCATCAAGTTAAGAGATAAGGGGTGGTCATTAATCAAGACATGGTTTTAAGGGTCATTAATAGTGCTGATTTGCATCGTTTTCAGCGCGAAAAAAGCGTGACGGAATTTTTAAAGGCATTTATTTTTCCCAGTCGTAAGTTTTTTATGCTACCTGCATATTCGGCGATATGGGGTCTGTCTGTTTCTGCGGTTTTGTCGATAATTTTTCTTGCTATAAATAAGTAATATACTGAATGGGGCGATGCATAAAATGCAATATGTATGACAGAACCACTTTTTTTGCCATTCAAACTAGGATTGGCAAAAGATTACGCTGTAGAAAAGTATATTGACTTGTTACCGGGTCTCCCAAAAAGGACAGATGGATTTTAAAATTCAAAAACTTGCAAACGTTGACAGATATCAAAATTTCTTTTTGCAGGAGTGTTATGTAAGATGTCAGGAGTTTTTATGCTGCGATTCTCAGTTTTAGTTAAAAATAGAATCGATAGACGACGCTGCAAGCAATAACCGCTAAATCCAGGATTGATTTTTCGGCTTCTCTCTTCTTTCATGCGAAGAAAGGAGATTAAAATTTATTTAATGGATCCCGAAGTACCAAAAATCGGGTCTGGATTGAGCAGCTATTGCTCTCAGCGCCATATATAGTTTAAATTCGAACTAAAATCAAGAATCACAGTAAAAGAAACTCTTGACATCATACATAAACCTCCTGCAAGAATTTTTTAATATCTGTCACCGTTTGAAAGTTATTGAATTTTAAAATCAATCAGTCCTTTTTGGGACACCCGGTATATTGTAATAGTATTTGTTAATATATTATTTATTTTACCATTTGTCGGAAAAACTGTATGGAGTTGGGATATCAGTGGCCGAGAACTCGGTAGCAGTACCGGATTCAACCGCAGTGGCTCTTAGCACACATGGCCTGGAGTTCCCCGCTGAGTTTGTATCGTCTTTTAGATCATCTGTAACAAGGTTGTCACCTTCTATAAAGAAAACATGCAACACTGCCGCACTGCCTTACACGTGAACTGTTTTTGGGACAGCTTGAGTCACGTGATTAGGGTTGCTACACATATCTTAGAAAAAAGCGGAAGATTTAGATTGACACTAGTTAGTTTTGGTGTTATCGCACTATCGTCCTTTTTTATGTCATATTAGACTATATAGAATGCGCCAGTAATTTTTTCGGTAATAAATTTGTTTTAAAAGAGGTTATTAGTTTAATCGATTTTATCATTATTTTCAAACTGTATTTTTATTACATTATTCTATTAACATTGTTTAACTAATTTTGCTGTCATATATCGCATTATGAATGAAAAATTAATTGAAAGAACAAAACTTGATCAAAATATCCTACGTTTCAATGATGATCATGAAAATTTTAGCAATGGACACCCTACAAGAATAAATGGTTGTAATAAATGAAACAAAATATTAAAAATTAAGATACAGATGTACTAAATTAAAAACTTTATAATATAGATACAGTCTATAATAATGTCGAGATCAGATGATCTAATGCTACCCAAGAGTTAGTGAATGCGAAGTTAATATTTCACAACTCTCCCAAGATTTTTGTCATCCTGATCAGAAACGAGCCGTTTTTTACATTTGATGGGTGTGTGTATAATTTTTTTTTTTTTCTGCAAAAGATGAGATTGTGAAGCAAACTGAAAAACTAAAAAAATTCTTGAAATTGTCAAAAGAAAGATGTGGTAGAAAAACGGAAGAAATCGTCGTACGGGACAAATTTAAACGTACACCGTACGATAGGCCGAAAAATCGCTAAAAAACGTACAACTTACAGGAAAAACGTACAATCTGGCAGCCCTACACGTGATACTCATTTCGGACACAGGTGCTGAAAAAACACGAATGAAGGTGCTGGAAAAGAGCATCACGAAACTCTAGCGGTTCAAAGGGAGACGAACGCGAAATGTAGTGCGACAGCCTATCTTTTTCGTCAGCCTCCTGATGAATCTATGTGAAAAAATGAATAACAAAGTAAAGTGTAAAAGAAACAAGTAATATAAAAATTTTGTTTTTAAAGTCAATTCCTACTTAGGTCATCAAAGAAAAAATTAATATAATCCCTTAACCCCTTGAGGGGCAAGCAAAAATGTCTCTAAAAATTGAATTCTTACAAGAATAATCGAAAATTTTTATTTTTAAATAAGGAAAAGCAATTTTTATACGATTATCCTCCAAAGTTAAAAATATAAAATTTAGTTAAAATTTTCTGGTGAGAATCTTGTTTAAATTAGGTGGGATATATTTTATCCCACCGCCCCTCAAGGGGTTAAGCTAATATTAGTTTTTGTTGCATTAAAATATCTCAATTTATTGATTTTCTATAAGCAAGTAAAGCCTATTGGTTTACAATGGAAATCTATGGGAATTTGGCGAAATATTAGATATATCGCCAAGTTGGCGACAAACTTGGCGGTATTTGGCGACAGAACAGGGCCCCTCCCTATGGTAATACCCCTTATAGATATGAAGATGCATTAAATGCTGTTCAATAACCAATGGCCGCTATTTTGTCTCCCATATAAAACTAAAATTAATTAATTAAAATTTAATTAATGAATTAATATTTGAAAAATCTGCATTAACATCAATTGTCATCCAGTACAAGTTAAAAAAAAGTGATTTCAACTTGATAGGATGAATAATAAGTATTTTATTAATGATTGAAAATTTGAACAAGATAGATAATTAAATAAATATAGGGAGTATAAATAAATAAATAAATATAAATATAGGGAGAGTGTGAACTAATAGTAGGAATTGAAAAAAGAAGACATTTGTGTGAAGTCTTGTATGTATTCTAGGATGATGTAAATAAAAGATCATTCCGGACAACAATCATATCAACTAAAATATCTTACAAGGAGAGGGCCAACCTTGTTAATCACAGATTTTGATTATTTTAATATATGTTGTAGGGTAGAGACCCCTTAGTCTCAGGTTCAACGGATTTTATACAACGCTTGTTAGTTCTTGAGAAACCGGGGGGTCTAATATTAGTACACAACTTAAATAATTACTTTGTAACAAAAAGTACAGGTTGGGCGTAGCTCAGTTGGTACGGCGTTTGCTGGCTAATCCGCGGGCCCGGGTTTGAAACCCGATCGCGCTACATATTTTGTCTTTCTCATATTTTGTTTTATAAATATACTTGTAATTATAGTTTAATAATCTCAATTAAAAATTTTAATATCGTACATTAATTATAATGTTAACAAATATAAATTTTAATTTATCATTTTTTATTTTGAACTATTATTTCTCATCCTTTAAAGAGATTTAAAAAGAAATTGGATCTATTATTGAATAATAAAAATTCCAAAATCGTTACAAACCTGTTGTAGTGACATCTAGTTATGATAAAATAAAACATATTCAAATAAAATAAAACATATTCAAATAAAATAAAAATAAAAGCAGAAAGAAGATAAGGGGAAAAACAAAATATTTGAAAGCGCACGCAAGCATACGTATTAGAAATTTAAAAATCTTTTATATGCAAAAAATCCGTTGTAATTTAATTCCGATGCTAATTTTTAATATAATTATGCTTATTACTTTAAAAACAGAGTAAGTGTATCATCGTATTGATTTCCCTTGTTAAAGCAATGCATAAATGATATTTCTTTAAAATAACGAATTGACACAATTGTTCAATATCATTGCATCGATAAAGAATATATGAAATACATCTTAAAAGTGATTTTTAGAAAATTAACAGTTTTATGATGTTTTATACAACTATTTAGTTAAAAGTGAAAAAAATTAAATATGTTAAAATTATAATTGAAATACAATATTATAAATTTTAATTGACAATGAGATTATTAAGTTATAATTACAAGTATATTTATAAAACAAAATATAAGAAAAACAAATTGTGTGGTGCTTTCGGGAATCGAACCCGAGCCAGCGGATCAGCCAGCAAACGCCGTACCAACTGAGCTACGCCCGACCTATCCATCTTGTTACAAAGTAAGTATTTAAATCGTATGCTGATATTAGACCCCCCGGTTTATCAAGAACTAACGAGCGTTGTATAAAATCCGTTGAACCTGAGACTAAGGGGTCTCTACCCTACAACATATATTAAAATAATCAAAATCTGTGATTAACAAGGTTGGCCCTCTCCTTGTTAAATCAACTCTCCTAAATGTCAAAAGTTGCCTGGAGTTAAAAAGTAATTATTCCAACTAATCAGGGCAAATTTATTAGACTTATTAAAACGGTTAGATTAAAATAGATAAATATTATATTAGTCTTTATGTTATAGCTTATTTAAAGTTGCATATATAATCAACTGATTGCTAAGAAAATAGATCTAATTAAGAAAAGATAAATAAAATTGGAGAGAAAATTTGATTTTTTTTAATAGATGAGAGAAAATAATTTTATTGCCACTTACATAAAACTAAAAAAATTTTGCCTTTCTAGGCAGTAACTTAAAAAAAAATTTGGGCAGTTGTCACGAAATTTGAATATTTTGTTAAGGTATAGAAAGCAATATGATGCTTTTAAAATAGTGGTCGTGTTGTGCATGATATTTTTTCTTTTTTAATGAACACGTCAAAAACGCTAAAATAGGATCGTTCTATAGCGCGTCAAAATGGACGATATTGATAAAAATGAACTTTAAAATGCATGTGTATAAACAATAAATTATTGTCTAAAATACACCTGGGTGCCAAATCACTCTTACTACTGGACATACTGGGCTGCTGTAAGTAAATATAAGTTCAATAAGACAATAAGATTTGTACCATAGTGGTTACTGCCTGGTCTATTAATTTTATAAAGGTACTCTATGATCGAGTGAGTTTTCACAGTTTGCGTAGCATCGTCGTGTCTTCAATTGTAACATATGTGCATGGTAAATGAAATATCCATTCTGTCATTTCTTTAAATTTCGCAAAGTACTCTTTTTTTTTTCTTGCAGCGATAGGATAATTAGGTATGTGTGGTTGTACATTTGCTGTAGATACTGGGGTAGGAGTTGGTTTCGCGTGATTTAGACACACCTCTCCCTTAGACAGCTTTTCCACTTAACGACACGACACTGATAAACCGACAAGGTGTTTTTTGTGAAAGTATTTTTTTTTTCCTTTATTGGCAAGGGTTGATACCTGTGACAATTTATTGAAGATGTTTCTCTTAAATGTTTTTATATATTTACAATTTACCTAACTTTATTGAATGATTTTTTTTTTTTTGGGGGGGGGGGCGATACATGCGTTAGTGACCGTGGCTTGAAAGATTTCAGAGATTGCAAAGCGAGTTTGTTGCATTCAGTATTTTTTCTTTCATGTACATACAGGGCGCGTTCACGGACCGCACTCTGGGTTCCCCAGGTTTCCCCGTGGGGAACCCGAAGCGTTCAGAGCCGGCATCACGTGACTTTTTCCGAGTTTCCCGCAGCGTTCAGAGCCGGAGATTACCCAGATTTCGGGGAATCCACATTACCTGAAAAATTTTGTTGGGTAAAGTGATCACGTGGTTGGGAAATCTGATTTGTTTACCATTTTATAGCTTAACTGTGACTGTTAATCGGAATCACTGCTTTGATCAGTTTTATCGCACACTGTTTCTGCTTTTTCATATTACAAAAATAATAATTTGACATACAATAATTTTAACACATAATAATTTGAACGTACCATATTTTCCATCGAATGAATGAATCTCCGATTCAGCCTAAAATGGCTAGCAAAACCTGTGATACATATTTGTTGCGATAGTATTCCACATAAAAATTAACTTGCACTGTTAAAAATATCGTGAAAAATTACCTCTGTTTTTAAAGACTCTCTATTTTCTGACCAATGAGAACGCGACATTAATACCTATGAAGCGTTCTCTTTGGTCAAAAAATAGATAGCCTTTAAAAACAGAGGTAATTTTTCACGATATTTTTAACAGTGTGGAACAGTTTCCCATCTAAAAAAAGTGATAATTGAATTTATTTGCACTGTCGAAAGTGCAGCTGCCGCCATGTTTGTAAATGTAAATAAAAAAATCCCGCAACTTTACCCGAAAGCGTTCAGAGCCGTTTTTACCCAACCTTACACCGAGAAACATGAGGCTAACGAAAAAGACAGGCTACCGCGGTGGGTCCGATTCTTCTTTTTTTACAGACCGCTGGAGTCACGTGATGCTCGAATGCACCAATGAAGGTGTGCGAAAAGAGCATCACGTGACTCCAGCGGTCTGTAAAAAAAGAAGTATAGGACCTACCGCGGTAGCCTGCCTTTCTCGTTAGCCTCGGAGAAACCAGTATGACGTCATTCCCCAATTTTCCTAGTTACCCGTGTTTCGGTCTCTGAACGCGCTCACAGTGTTTATTATACAGCAAGCATTAGTGACTGCGGCTTTAACGAATTTTGTGCGTTTTCGGAATTGCTGCGCAGCGAGTTTGCTGCAACCTTTGACGTTTTGATTTTGCTTTGTTTTCATGTGCACATAGTGCTCATACATGCATTGGTTACGACGGCTTTAATGAGTTTCATTTTAGAGATTGAGAGTTTTAGGGGTTTTTCTTTTTTCTGATGTAAATGCTATTGTTTTAATGCATTTATTTCACAATGTTGTCACAGGATTTTTTGGGTTTAGGAGCCACGGGTTTCTTCCAACTTTTGAGAATCTACACAGTTTACTGCATCCATGAATTTTTGTTGTTGTTTGTTTTCATGTGCGTGCAGTGCTCATGCATGTGACTGCTGCTTTAACAAATTCTGTGCGTTTTAGAGATCGTTGCACAAGTTTGCGGCATCCAGTAATTTCACGGCGCATAGCACTCATATATACTATGGATTAATGACTGCAGCTTTAACATGTTTCATGCATCCTATTATTTCATAAATAATTTTGAAAATCCATGTTTGTATTATAAAAGGTTATTCAGGACATCTAAAACGATTATAAAAATCTTAATATATTTTGATAATTTTAGAGTTTACAAGCACTTATTAAACTTGGTTAATTAAGTAATTCGTTTACCAAATTTTAGCAATAGCATTGGTTTGAAAAAAAAAGTGACTTATACTATTAAATAATAGTTTAATAATGAGTTTCACAAAATATTTACCTGATTCTTTTTTTTTTCCCATGGAAGTTTTAACTTCATAGTCTAAAAATTTCAATACTTCTTTCCAACATCTTTTACGAATCACTTTGTTTTTATGATTAATGCCTCTTTTATAAGAAAAAAAAACAAGGCTTTGTTTCTACTAATGAACGCAAAACACTCACACGAAACTTTAAAGCCATTATTTAAATAAATTACGCAACATACATCAGAAAAAAAAACACATTTAAATTTAAGATTTAATTTAACACAAGAAATTTAATTTTTTTTCAATTAAAATAATGTAAAATTACTAACACACTAACAAATAAACATTTTAAAATGCTAACAACTAATAAGTGATAAATAATTTAATTTTATAGTTTTGTCATTTCCAAACTGTTATAGTTTAAATGAACAAAGCATCAGAAAGATACCCCAAACCTGGGGTACGTATACCCCTGGAGGAACGTGTCGGACCTGCTGGCAGTACATGAAAATAAAAAATGGTTAGAAAATGTCATAAAAATGTTAGAAACGTCAATGTAATTGTGTGATTCATGGTCATCGATTTATATATGGTTGTCATAAGCAGATTACTAATGAAAAAAAGAGCATGTTTATATTATCAAGTTGAGTGGAAGGGGGGAAATGAGGCGTGCTTATAAGAAATGGCACTACTCCAAAATTAAAAGCCTAAGAAAGGGAAAAGAATTAAGGTTGGATTGGTTGGTTGGTCGATTTTTGACGGCCTATTATCTACTCTAGGGATATAGCCCGAGGGGGGAGTGCCCACCTTTGGGTCTTTCCAAGGGAACATAACCCGTATTTATGCATGGAAATCCATGGCTCGAAGAAAACCACGAAAACTCCGAACGGTTAGGCCGACGGGCGCGATTGGGTTCAAAACCAGCACCTTCCGTCTACTAGCTTCGAGAGCAGAACCTCTCTGCCACTGGTGGGGCGAATTTAGGTTGGGAATAGCTGTTCTAGAGAACTCAGAAAATGCCATGTTGCTTCTAATTATTATACTTATGATTTTATTTTTAAAAAGACCCGATTTAGAATTTTCGAAAACTGGGACAATTGTTACCATCAATTCCAAAAGTTCATTTTCCCCTTATGCACTTTCTTAAAATATTAAAAGAAGATGTCACAGCTTCTATAGACCCAAGGCTCCTGTGTTTTGACTCCTGCAGTTTCACAGTAAGTAATCTTTGTAAATATTTATCATAAAGTTTTTGTCATTAGATATAGCAGGTAATTCTATTCAGAAATAGTAGCACCCAAAATGCAGGAAACTTGGAAGTTGTGATTTATTTTTAAAAATCTAAAGATATTTAATAAAACGTGTCAAAATATAATTCATTTCAATGCTTTATGAAAAGTCTGGGATTTCAATAAAATTTCATGGTGATCACCAAATAATAAACGCTAAAAACCACTTTGTCAGTGCCTACCAAAAAAAAACAAAAAAAAAAACACTTTATTACAATCTATGGCAGTTGGTGTGTAAAACAACGAATATAATAATTTGCTGCGGTTCAATTAAAAAAAAAAAAAAAAAAAAAAAAAAAAAAAAACGTGTATTCAATTCTTTTCTTTTCTTCTTTTTCTTTCAGTTTCGAGAAAGCTTTATTTCAAAGTTTGTAGTTTTCATCATAAAAGCAGGAATGAAACGTTCCGAAGAACAAGTATCACTCTTCTCTCTGTATGTGGAGAGGGAGGGGGGAAGAAATTGAGATAAATAATAAAAAAATAAAATCAGCTGATTTTTAAAAAGCTCTAAATTCATTTAAAAAAAACTCATGGTTACAAATATTTAATAAACCTGTTTCAATGTATTTTAATAAATTTCTAACCCCTATTTCTGGATAATAATCCCTGCAGTAATTATGCTCTGCATTCTTTTACTTAAAACGTAGTCAAAAACAATTTTTATTTTGACCAGTTTTGTTTATGATGCTAATTATAAATCTAAATGATGTTGCTTAAATTGTCTTTCCAGAATTATTTCAAAAAATACTGTCGGTGTTCGTATTTTGAGCAAAATAACTTAAGGAGAAAAACCTGTTGCATGTCATCAAAATTGCTTATAGCTCGATAAATTATTTATAAAAAAAAAATGGAAAATTCAGTTTGAGTTTAAATCGCTTCAATAATCAGGCCTGCCAATTTTGTGCCTTTACGTTTAAAAATGTATCAGAAAGTTTCACGCTTTTTGAGCAGTGAACCCTTTATCTACTGACGGTACTTATAAGTACCATTAAAAAAACTTGTTATAAAATTCATTTAATACATCGATTAGTAGTAATACAGTTTAGAATGAGTTATAGATGCATTACTTTATCTTGTTCCAAAAGCATTATTGCGGTTGCACAAAACAAAAATATTTTTAAAAGGATGATTTATTTTGCCTTTGCATTTTTTCAGCTTTCTTGGCGTTGGAGCGGAGGGTGAATTTTCCGATTCGTAAATATTTCTATATTTCTATTTTAAGAACATTATATTTGTACATTTCCTAATTCTGAAAAATACTTAGAAACATATTTAAAATAAAAGATTCGAGTGGGAGGTTATAAAAATTGTACAAAGTCCCTATAAATTCAAATGTAATTAATCTTTTAAATCCTTCAATGCTTCTAAAATCCTTCTAAAATGTATTAAATGATTGTGTAAACCTTCTAATGTAGTTTCAAAAATTTACATAAAAAGCTTTAGAAGATAAAATCTTCATGAATTCATAATTCAGTACATAAAGGGTTAAAAAGGATCTTCTATGGAAACACTGAAATAAATTCTTTTCAAAATGAAAATATTGAAAATACCTGAAACACGGCAAGTATGGTTCCGGTTGATTTTTAAAACAGGGTTAGGCTCTGAATTTATTTTTAAAAATCTAAAAATGTGTGATCATTTTGTTATAAAGGATGTCATCTACCATCGGTTTTTTCAGCTGATCAAATATGTTCCTCACATATCTGCCGTTTTCTTATAAAGGTATGTTAAGACTTTTCTCAAGAAAAATATTTTTCGCTGCTCAACAATGTGAAACTTTGACACATTTATGAACTCATTTTTAGCTGCAAGCACTACCTGCAGTTAAAAATACCATTGCAATCCTGACCATCGAAGCGATTTGGAATTCAATGGCTTTTCCCATTTTTTTTAAATAAAGGAATTAATAGAGTCAAAACACTGTTTTAAACACTAGTATCGTAAAGGAAATTTTCACCTTGTTATTAATAAACTTTATAATATACTTATAACTACTTAAAAGGTGACACAAACATATAAAAATATTATTTAATACAACCCTGATATCTTTCGAACACACACGCGTTCATTTTCAAAGGGAAAAAAGATGACTGACTAAATAGAAATACATTTTAAAAGCAAAAACAAAAATTGTACGCATGCGCAAACGCTTCGTAAAAGAATTACTTATTGAATTATAAAAGTGATTTTCTAAGCTGTCGTGTCTGGTAATTTGGTTTAAAATGCCAATTTACAAAATTTCCCGAAAAATCTCCCTCCTTTACCAAAGATTAATTGCATATTAGGACTTTTATAATCACATACAGTAGAGTAATAATTTTCTTCATCAGATTTGTTTATTTCATAGTGCTAATAATGTAAAATCTGTAATAAGAAAACTTACGATTTTATTTTTTACTTTTATAATCACATACAGTAGAGTAATAATTTTTTTCATCAGATTTGTTTATTTCATAGTGCTAATAATGTAAAATCTGTAATAAGAAACCTTACGAAAAGATGTATCAACTTTTATAATGTATAGATAGATTAAAGTTTACCATATTCTAAGTAGCATTATTTTTGAATAGTAATCTATCTAATTATTTGTCAGAATTTTTATTGGATAAAGTGAATAGTTCTATTTAAAAATAATAGCCCTCAAAATATGGGAACTTGGCAGGTATGTGTACAATTCACTTTTGAAACAGGAATCAACATTGCCTCTGCAGTGACCATGCTGTGCATTCTTTTGCTGCGAATATAGCTGAAATTAAATATTGTATACATAATATTGCTTCTCTCAAAAAAATCATTCTCATTTATTATAAATTTATTTCAAAAAGTTTTTTAAACATTAATAAGGGCAGTCACAATTCTTATTTCAAGGTAATCCGTAACATTATTAATTATTATACAATTATTTTTAGACTGCAAAACTGAACCTTTTAATTCATTCATGTTTTGCTTTAAGTTCAAATAAAAGATTAAAATAGACTGTAATTTCTAATAGCAGAGAAATAATCATAATTGTATAAGAATAAAAGTTCTTTTTAAATTTGGAATAATTGCCAAGGTAAGCCTTCTTCAGCACCAGCACTGGTGAAGTAGTAGGCAAAACAAGTATGTGTGCCGCAGCCGCACCCACAGAGGAGCCATAGTAAGATGCGTGCGATTGTACCACTATCTTGGAATGAAATGACCATGAAAATTCAGGTTGTTGGGAAACGATATCGGTAAAGTGGAAAAGCAGTTTACTAGACGACACGATACCGTACTAATTTATCGTCCGGTTTAGTCGCTATCGTCTCGGCAAGTGGAAAAGCGCCCTTGCTGGTAAATTAGCTTGGATTTTCATCTCATCTTGCTTTTGCACGTCAAGTTCTCCACATGCGGAGTCGAAAGTGAAGTTCCATTTAAAGCTGCGAACGCACCACCCTTCTAACTGTTATCAGTGTCGGCGTCGTTTCTTGTGGCCACGCGATGTTTTTGATCTTTAATGACTTTAAAAGGAAAGGAACTGATGTCCTGCAAAAGAGGAACCTTTCCTTCAAATAGGGCTGAGCTCCTTATTTCCTGACCCATTGTTGATTCCCCTTATTCTTTTGTGAATAAACCGCAGAATGGTCCTGAACAAAAGATTTCCCTGAAAACTGGAGAAGGATGGCAAAACAAGCGTCTGTGTGCAGCCTTACTGTTCTTTCGAAGGAATCTACGGTTGCGGGTTTGCCAGCGTGGTAAATAGTACAGAAAGGAAAAGTGCTCACTGTCATGGTAAAGTAATAAAATATAGTTCTGAACAAAAGGACGGGGAATTCAACAGTGAGTTCAACAATAAAAAGGGGATAAGGAGATTAGATAGAAATTCTCCCTTTTGCAGGATGTTGCAGGACGTCCAGCACTTTCTCTGTAAAGCCATAAAAGATGAAAAAAGCCGCGTAACCACAAAAAGCGCCGCCTGACCAGAACAAAAGACCACAAGTAGTCTGATTCATCTATCTGGAACTTTAAGCTGCGAACGCACCATCCTTCTAACTGCTATCAGTGTAGGCGCCGTTTCTTGTGGCCACGCGGTATTTTTGATTTTTAATGACTTTAAAAGGAAAGGGACTGATGTCCTGCAAAAGAGGAACCTTTCCTTCAAGTATGGTTGAGCGCCTTATCTCCTGATCCATTGTTGATTCTCCTCATTCTTTTGAGAATAAACCGCAGATGGGTCCAGAATAAAAGATTTCCATGAAAACTGGAGAAGGATGGCCAAAACAAGCGTCTGTGTGCAACCTTTGTTTGGTACTGGAATCCATGGGTTTCCCTTTTATAGAGATAATTCAATGTTTTAAATGACATTTTATTGTGATAATTGAAATGTTTAAACGACATTTTATAGTGAGCCAAAGTTACTTTTCCTTGTGTTCCTTAAAATGAACAGTAAGTCCATTTCCTTTTGAGCTAAGTGCTTGAATTTAATAAGTATTTTGGGGTAAGGAAGTATTATAAGTATTTTATGGAATTCCTTCTCTCAGTTTTTAATGAAGTTAGGCTTATTTTTTTTATCACCTTAGTTAAATCTGTCCGCTTCACTGCCGAAACCCTTATTATTGCTTTCGACAAATTGTTGTTGATTGTTAAATTTTTGTCACGAGTTCCTTTCAATTGAATTGTCCGGAAGGGTACTTCACTGAATCACTTGAAGACTGTTTAAGTCTTCCTTAAACATTGCTTTAGATATTTTGTTTTTAAAACAGATAATGAAACGAATTTTTTTCTTTGGTTTATTTAGCTGCGAGAGCGATACCGCTTGTTTGTTGCCGGCACAGACTCCCGCGTTTTCCTTTTCGCGCATTGCCAAGGGGTGCACATATGCTACTTTAAGAACCACTGCTGTAGCCAGTCTGATATGAATACATTAGAGAAATTTCTTCAAAATTAATTCTGTCAAAGTTTACTAAAAGGTGTTTACGAGTGTACTTGAAAGTACTAGGTTTTAGATGTACAACTTTTGAATCAATGCTTAATATTATAAAGAAATAAAGTTTGTTTGTTTGTTTATTTGTAGGAGGTAATCTCTGGAACTACCGAACCGATTCCAAAAGTAATGGTATCAAAATGATGGTGCTAGTCCATGTTTGAACATAGGCTATATCTTATGTCCATGCCACTACCCCAAAGGAGGTGCAGGAGCAAAAAACGTTCTAAAAATGCGATTTTTGTGTTACTGGAGGGCCTAAAAACATGAAATTTTGCATGGTAGTTACTTATAAGAAATAAATTATCTCTAACAGCATTTCTTAAAACATTCGAAATTGAAAAGAGGTGAAAAAGTGCAAAAAGCGTTTTAAAAAAACGTTCTGAATGGGTGATTTCTAGGCAATCTCAGGAAATACCAAATCGATTTAAAAAATAATGATGTTAAAATGATGGTGACAACCCTTGTGCAAGATAGGCATTATTTTATGTCGGTGCCACTACCCCAAAAAGAATGTAGGAGCGAAAAAGTTCTAAAAATGCTATTTTTGTGTTACTGAAGGACCTAGAAATATGAAATTTGGAATATTAGTTACTTATTATACATAATGGATTTCTAAGAACACTTCCTAAAAAATTCGAAATATAAAAGGGGGGTGATAATGGGCGAAGAGCGTTCTAAAAAAACGTTCTAAATGGCGATTTCTACGCACTTTTAGGGAGTATCAAATCGATTTCAAAAGTAATGGTTGTAAATTGATGGTGACAGTCTAACATAGGCTTTACTTTATGTTTGCGTCACTACGATCTGGGGGTTGCAGGAGCAAAAAAAATTTCTAAATTGCGGTTTTTAGGTTATTGAAGGGCCTAGAATCATGAAATTTGGAATGGTAGTTACTTAAAAGACATCAATGATCTCTAAGAGCGTTTCCTAAAAAAAAAAAAAAAAAAAAAAAAATAGAAGTTTAAAACCGGTGAAAATGCGCGAAAAGCGTTGTAAAAAACGTTCTAAATTGCGATTTCCATGCAATCTCAGGAAGTACTGAACCGTTTTCAAAAGGAATGGTGTAAAGATGATGGTGAAAGCTCTTGCTCCAAGATAGGCTATATTTTATGTCTGTTTCCACTAGCACCTGGGTGTTGCACGAGCAAAAAAGTTCTAAATTGCGGTTTTTGTGTTTATTGTAATTTTATAAGAAATGTTCTTAGAGATCATTCATATCTAATAAGTTACTACCATGCCAAATTCAATGTATCTGTGCCCTTCAGTAACACAAAAATCGCAATTTCGAACGTTTTTTTGCTCCTGCACTCCTTTTAGGGGTAGTGGCACCAACATAAAATATAGCCTATGTTTGAGCAAGGGTTGTCACCATCATTTTGACATCATTACTTTTGAATCAGATTGATTCTTCCTGAGGTTGCTCTCAAATCGGCATTTGGAACGTTTTCAGAACACTTTTCGCGCATTTTCACCCCTTTAAAATTTAAAACTTTTAAAGAAATGCTCTTAGAGATCATGTATATCTCATAAATATATACTATACCAGATTTTATGAATCTAGGTCCTTCCATAACACAAAAATCGCATTTTTAGAACGTTTTTTGCTACGTTTGTACCCACTTTGGGGAAGTGGAAATATACATAAAATATAGCCTATCTTGGAGCAAGAGCTATAACCATTATTTTTACACCATTATGTTTGAAATCGGTTCAGTACTTCCTGAGATTGCATAGAAATAGCAATTTAGAACGTTTTTTGCAACGCTTTTCGCATATTTTCACCCCTTTTTAAATTTTGATTTTTTACAAAATGTTCTTAGATATCATTGATATGTTATGAGTAACTATCATTTCAAATTTCATGATTCTAAACCATTCCAAATTCCATAACACAAAAACCGCAATTTAGAATGTTTCTTGCTCCTGCAATCCCCAGGTGGTATTCACACAAACATAAAATAGAGTCTATGTTACAGCAAGGGCTGTCACCATCAATTTACAACTATTAATTTTGAAATCGATTTGATTCTTCCTAAAATTAAGTAGAAATCGCCATTTAGAACGTTTTTTAGAACGCTCTTCGCGCATTATCACCCCTTTTAAATTTCGAATTTTTTAAGAAGCGTTCTTAGAAATCCTTTATATCTAATAAGTAACTAATATTCCAAATTTCATTTTTCCAGGCCCTTCAGTAACACAAAAACCGCAATTTAGAACGTTTTTTGCTCTCGCAACCCTCAGGTGGTAGTGACACAAACATAAAATAGAGTCTATGTTACAGCAAGGGCTGTCACCATCAATTTACAGCCATTACTTTTGAAATCGATTTGATACTTCCTAAAATTGAGTAGAAATCGCCATTTAGAACGTTTTTAGAACGCTGTTCGCATATTATCACCCTTTTTAAATTTCCAATTTTTTAAGAAGCGTTCTTAGAAATCCTTTATATATAATAAGTAACTAACATTCCAAATTTCATTTTTCTAGGCCCTTCAGTAACAGAAAAATCGCATTTTTGGAACGTTTTTTGCTCTTGCACCCCCTTTGGTGTAGTGGCATCGATTTAAGATATAGCCTATGTTCTAACTGGGACCAACACCATCATTTTGATACCATTACTTTTGGAGTCGGTTCGGTAGTTCCAGAGATTACCTCCTAGAAATAAAAAAACAAACTTTACTTCTTTATAATATTAGTATAGATAAAAGATCTCTAAGAACATTTCTTAAAAAATTCGAAATTTAAAAGGGATGAAAAGCGCAAAAAAACCGTTCTAAAAAACGTTTTAAATGGCGATTTCTAATCAATCTCAGGAAATACCCAGCCTATTTCAAAAATAATAGTGTCAAAATGATGGTGCCAGTCGTTGCTCCAACATAGGTTATATTTTATGTCGGTGCCACTATCCCAAACGGTGTGCAGGAGTAAAAAAAGTTCTAAAAATGCGACTTATGTGTTACTAAAGGACCTAGAAACATGAAATTTGGCATGGTAGTTACTTAATAGGTATAAATGATCTCTAAGAAAAATCCAAAAACAAAATCCAATCTTTAAAAAATCCAAATTTAAAACTGGTGATAATGCGCAAAAAGCATCCTAAAAAACATTCTAAATGGCAATTTCTACCAGGAAGTATCAAACCAATTTCAAAAGTAATGATATCAAAATGATGGTGTTATTCCCTGTTCTAACATAGGCTATATCTTTTGTCCGTGCCACTAGCCCAAAGGAGGTGCAGGAGAAAAAAAACGTTCCATAAATGTGATTTTTGTGCTGAAAGGCCTAGAAACATGAAATTTGGCATTGTAGTTAATAGATATAAATGATCTCTAAGAATATTTCTTTAAAAAATCGAAATTTCAAAGGGGTGGTAATGTGCAAAAAGCGTTTTAAAAAACGTTCTAAATGGCGATTTCTGCGCAATCTTCAGGAAGTATCAAACCGATTTCAAAAGTAATGATTGGAAATTGATGGTGACAGCCCTTGCTCTAACATAGGCTCTATTTCATGCCGGTGTCACTATCACCTAGGGTTTGCAGGAGCAAAAAACGTTCTAAATTAGGATTTTTGTGATACTGTACGGGCTAGCAACTTGAAATTAGGTATGATAGTTACTTATAAGATATAAATGATCTCTAAGAGCATTTCCTAAAAAATTCTAAATATAAGAGGGGTGAAAATGCGCGAAAAGAGCTCTAAAAACGTTCTAAATTGCAATTTCTATGCAATTTCAAGAAATATAGTTGCACAAATTTTGTTCAAAACTTTTTGTTCAAACTTGTTTCAAAAGTAATAGTTGCACATGGATGGTGACAGTCCCTGATCCAACATAGGCTTTTTTTTATGTTGTTGTCACTCCCCACCTGGGAGTTGTAAGAGCAAAAAATGTTCTGAGTCGAGTTTTTTGTAATACTAAGGAGTCTAAGATTTTGAAATTTAGCATGGTAATTGCTTAAAAGATGCAAATGCTTTATAAGAACCATCGAAAGAAAATTCCAAATTTAAAAGGATGAAGTAAGCGAAAAGCGATCTAAAAACGTTCTAAATTACGATTTTTATGCAATCTTATGAAATACCAAACCTATTTCAAAAATAATGGTTTTCAAATTGGTGGTGATAGAACCTGCTCAAACATGAGCTATATTTATGTCGGTACCATTACCACCAAAGGGTTGCAGGAGCAAAAAACTTTCTAAATTGCGATTTTTGGGATACTGAAGAGGCTAGAAACTTTAAATGTGGCATGGTAGTTGCTTATAAAATTTCAATACCCTCTAGGATTTAGAAGGATTAATTAAATTTTAACCCTTAAAGTTCCGGAGTCTCTTACACAAATTTTATTCGATCTGCACCACTTTTTAAAAAGCAGTTTCCTGCAAGTACACAATTTCAAAAATGCTCTGATTAAATAAGGTGAATTTTATTTTCCTTTATTACTGGTACCAAAAACAAATTTTGCAAAGACTAAGAATGTCCCCGCAGCGGAGCCAACGGAGTGGGAAAGGTTAATTTATAGGGATTTTGTGTAATATTTATAACACCACTCAAATCTTTTATTTTAAATGTTTTTCTTAGTATTTTGTAGAATAGGACATGTACAACTATAATGTTCTTACAATAGAAATATAGAAATATTTCCAAATTCAAAAATCCCCCCCTCCCCCTCTCAACGCCAAGAAAGCTGAAATGATGCAAAGGCAAAAGAAATCACCCTTTTAAAAATATTTTTGTTTTTGCGTAACCAATAATACTTTATGAGTAAGATAAAGTAATGCATCTATAACACCTTCTAAACTGTAGTACTACTAATCGATGCATTAAACGAATTTTACAACAAGTTATTTTAATGGTACTTATAAGTATTGCCAGTTGATAAAGAGTTAAACGTTTTGATTGAATGTAAAATAAAAAAAAAAAAAAAAAAAAAAAAAAAACTATAATATGTCATGATTTAAGATATCAATTTGTCGACAGACTATTTTTTGTTCTGTAGACTAAACTAATTTATGAAGTATAACAGATGTAAATATCCAAGGGATGAAAAAATTCCGGCCCAGGATTTGAACCAGAGATATCTTTGCTAAAGCAGTCATTGCTCTACCGACTGAGCCATCCCGGCCGAATTTGAAGGACTATTTCACCCAACAAACCTTTAACGATCACAGTATCTGGTCTTATATCTGAATAAGCTCATCAGAATAAATCGAAGGTTATTTTTGGAACTGCAGTAAACGCTTCATGCGTAGTTATATAAATTTTTAGGAACTGCAGTAAACGCTGCATGCGTAATTATATAAGTACAGTGAAACCTCCTTGCGGGACCACCTCCATTAAGCGACCAAATCCCTGAACGACGGTTTTTTTCATAGAACGAAATTTATTCCCCATAGGCTCTATACTAATTTTACCTCCATTCAGAAACCATCCCAGTTGAACTCCCTCCATGAGCGACCAATTTCTTTGATGAAAATGAAACAATTTCCGTTTTATCCTGGTCGCTTGAAGAAGGTTCATCAAACTTCTAAACTAAGATTAGGAATTTTTTTTATTCCGGTAACTTTTAATTGTTTAAACCCCTTTGTGCCTTTTTAAGCATTGAATTTATCTCTGATGACAAATTAAGAATGACGCTCAATAAACTCCCCTGCCTTATTCTGTCAGGAAACTTTCAAAGAAACAGATAAATTAATGAAATCGTCATTATTTGTTCCTATTCAAAAGAAAAAGAAAAAATGCATTTATTTACTGAACTTTGGAAGGACTTGGAAATAAAAGTTATAAAAGATAAAACCATAAAATCATAGCAAACGTCAATCTATTCATTTTTTTAAACTCTTCAGTAATTAGCTCGTTCGAATCCTGGCCCGGAATTTTTTACCCTCTTGGAAATTTACATATGTTATAATTTATTTACCAATTAAATAATTGTGTTGAAAATTAATCTATAATGCATGAAGCTTGATTATGCGAATAAATGTTTTCGTTTCTTTGAATTTTCTTGAAAAATGCAATTCAATGAAGATACAACTTTCTTCACTATCAATTCAAATTGATTTTTTTTTTTTTTTTTTTTTTTTTTTTATGAAAAAAAAAAAAAATAAAAAAATCCCTGCCGACTCGGCCTACACACTCGCACGTAGATTTCGAAGTTAAGTACTAATTTCACCAACAAAAACTAAGTCATGATTAGAGATAAACACATTTTAACAATTTTATCTGGCTGCTTTTGACGAGTTTTTAATATCATTATTGTGTAAGAGCTGGTTTTATCAGAATCATGTTAAGGCAATATTCAAAATATATTTTTCCATGCTCAGAAACTCGAAATTTTCTGACACATTTTCAGATTAATTTTAAAAAAGAGAAGCATGAAACTTGCTGACGTGATTTTTTAAGAGATTTATAAGTGACCTATGTTTTTGTTTTTCGTTCAATTAATTAGAACTTGATTTATAAACAATTATTTTCTCAGGTGGACCATATTTTTCGTTTCCAACACAATCGCTTCGAGAAATTCGGTTCAAAATGCCCACTTTGACATCATTTTTAATAATATTATCAGCCTCTATTAAAAAAATCGACCATTACGGCTTATTATATAGTTTCTGAATAAGAGAACCTACCAATTGGATGCGTTTGAAAGCAAAAATGAATTTAAAAATGAGTCAGAAAATAAGCAGTCTGGATTTGAGTAGTATATCCTTAATACGATATTTTTTTCTTCAACCTCTATATATTTTTATTTGTTTTTGCTGTAAGAATTGGTTCTATCAAAAACTTGTCAATATAAAAGTTGTAGACAATATTAAGAAGATATATAATAAATTCATGCGGATTTGTATCTTGTGAATTGATGAAGTTAAGAATTTTTTTCTTTTTCAACCACTCCCCCCTTTTTCGGTAAGAATTGGTCCTATCAAAAACTTGTCAATATAAAAGTTGTAGATAATATTAAGACAATTTATAATAAATTTAATTGGATTTGATATCTTGAGAATTGGCGACGTTATGAATTTTTTTCTCCGCAAAACCCTATTTTTTTCGCCCCTTGAGCTTTTTACTGAAATTCCAAAATAGGAGGCGATCCCTATAGGTAGTATTTCATACGAAATCTTCCTAAAAGAAAAAGACATTTCTAGAAATATAATAATAATTCTTATCATTTTAGTTTTCCTCCCTTTTATCCACGGTAATAGAGTAAATTAATCATCATCATTACAGATATGTCACTATTAGAGTAAAAAATTCGATTTCGAAAACTAATTCAAATTTTAAAATTTCAAGAGTTATTATGTCATCCTCAGATACTTATAAATAATTAATGTTTTTAAATTTCTTTTTAATTTTTAATTAATTTTTTTAATTCGTAGTTAATGAGCTTTTTTTCTGAAATTCCAACATAGGTGCGATCCCAATAGATAATATTTCATACGAAATCTACCTAAAAGAAAAAGACATTTCTAGAAATACAATAATAATTCCTATTATTTCCGTTTTCCTCCCTTTTATCCACGGTAATAGAGTAAATTAAGCATTATCATTACAGAAATGTCATTATTAATTAGAGTAAAGAATTAGATTTCGAAAAATAATTCAAATTTTAAATTTTCAAGAGTTATTATGACATTCTCGGATACTTATAAATAATTAATGTTTTTAAATTTCTTTTTAAATTTTAATTAATTTTTTTAATTCGTAATTAATGCTACTCAGGAAAAGATGCGAAATACCAACACATAATCAAATTTTAATATGGTGTATAGATGGACGAGAAACATTGCAGATCTTCACAGAAAACATATCTTTCCAAAATTAACTTAAATTTATTTTTTCTTATGAAAGATAAACATTTGTTTTTAAATAATCTCCGAATAGGTGGGAAAATGTGATTGTAGGTATTTATACACAAACTGACATCCAATATTTATCTTTGTCAAAATCAATACAGATGACTATGTGTAATAAAGCATCCATGTTATCGCTGAAAAGGAAGTTGTGGGCTTCTTTGCTTTACGATAACTTCAATTTAAGCTGATTATGACAGCATTGATCTCATGATTAAAGATAGAACAGGAGCAAAGATCACTTACCTCTTCGATCTTTGAAGAACGTCGATTCTGATATGTTAGACCAAATATCATAGAATCATATTGGAAAATAGACGATTTATCATTTCTGGGTATTACATTTTCTCCCATTTATCATTTTGATTAAACGACCTCAACTTAAATCGTATTTTGGACATCATATGGATTATGCTGATTTTTAAAGAAAAATTAAAGCCTGTTTATTTTACTGTACATATTTATTCCAATATATGGACAAACATTTTGTTTCACAATTTTTTTCCAAATTTTTCGCCCCAACCTGAAAATATTTCTTCTTTAGCCTTTGGAATATTTAGGATATTTTAGAAAAAATAAATTTTCCTTTTTTTTTATTCCTTAAAAAATGTTAAAACTTTTACTATGAAGAGAATTTTTCTAAGATCTGTATAAACAAATCTAATAATAAAATCCCTCTCCTCGGAAAATTAAAATTTTTACTTTCTGTTTTCCAATATCGGAGAATCATATTGGAAAATAGACGATTTATCATTTCTGGGTATTACATTTTCTCCCATTTATCATTTTGATTAACCCCTTGAGAGGCAAACAAAAATGTCTCTAAATATTGAATTCTCACCGGAATAATCGAAAATTTTTATTTTTAAATAAGGAAAATCATTTTTTCAGCGGTTTTCCTACAAAGTTAAAAATGTAAAATTTAGTTAAAAATTTCTGGTGAGAATCTTGTTTAAATTGGGTGGAATATATTTTATCCCACCGCCCCTCAAGGGGTTAAACGACCTCAATTAAAATCGTATTTTGGACAACATATGGATTATGCTGATTTTTAAAGAAAATTATCATGACGCTTTAATTTTTTAAAAATTAAATAAACATGAAATCTTTCTACATATTTTTATATATTTATAGTAATATTAATTTACATTGCAAATTGATAGTGCACAAACACACTGGTATAAATCAAATTTACAGGTTTTAGTAAAAAAAAAAAGTTATATTTACCTTAATAAATGCCTTAAAATTCTATTACCTTAAACTTATTTAGAAAAAAAATCGAATACTGTTGCTTGTCACAGTCATCAATCAGTGAGGCACCCTTCTGACCTCTGGGAGTGGGACTGGACAATGCATGTCATTATGAAAAGATAAGGTTTCTTTCCATTTATATTTCCCAAACGAATTTTCTTCCTTCTTAAACAGTAACTTTGCTACATGGGACCCCAAAATGAATGTCCGGTTCCGCATTACACAGATTGTTTCCGTCTTAGACAGATTTCTCGAAAATGTCTATTTTAAAAATGTGGGACTCTAAAAATTTTTCGCCTTATACAGCTTTCAACTTTAGACAGATTCCGTCTTAGACAGATTTCACTGTATATGGAGAACATTTTGTTTGACAATTTTCCCCATCTTTTTAGCAACCTGAAAATATTTCTTCCTTAGCCTTTGGAAAATTGCTGATATTTTAAGGAATATAAATTTTATATTCAATAAAAATATTAAAATTTTTGATATGAAGAGAACTTTTCTAAGATCTGTATAAACAAGTCTTGTCCAATGTCCTGTGCATACGGTGGGACCAAGAGTTATCAGCTGAAGAAATCGTTGCTATTTACAGCTGATTTTTTAAATTCTGGTAATTTCACTAGTTTAAACGCATTGTTTAATTACAGTTCTTAAATTTGTGTTTATTATATTTTTGTGTTAAAAATAGTTTATTAATTTATTTATGAATTGATAAAGTTTTAATTTCGTTATGAAATATAATCGGGAACACAGGATGAATTATTTTCATTAATTTAAGTGCAAAGGCATTTGTCTAACGTATAATCGCCTGCACGTGATAGAGATCAGTTTAAAAAAATTCATGCTTGAAAATTATTTTTGAAACTATAGAAAATGAGTAAATTGCGATACTGTTTTCAATCAAATCGCATTTGAAAGGACATTTCACAACCTATTCGATGGTGTAAAAAATTAAACCATATAATGTTTAAAAGTTTTTAAAAAATAAGGATCGACCAAAACAGGTTTTTAAGGCCGAAGCCAAAACCGAAACTGAATTTCGGTGATCTTCCTATTTTCGGTCGAAAACGAAATTGTCCAAAAAAATGTTTAAAGTAATTAAATTGTATGCATTAAATTAATTAATAAATAGTACATAAATATACACAATTATTAATAAATTTACGTATTTATTAAATATGCATAATTAATAATTAATTATGCATATTTATTAAATATATATAATTATTAAATAAATATATGTGTGGCACAAATTGTCTGTCTGTGCCTTAGACCCAAAACTTTTTATTTTCATATAAAATAAAACGTAATTAATTCATCCATTACACAGAGAAATTTTCTAATTATACGAATTTCATTTAATTAAAAAAGATCTTAGTTTTATGTATACATACTTCGATTTATCTTGTACAATGATTTCTGTAAATGATCATTTGTTAGAGTGGAAATTTCTCAAAGAGTATTTGAAACACTTCTGCGGTTTCAAACTGAAAATTTTGTATTACTGTTATGTCTGCAGCTTTTAATGAGCACTTGAAAAAGTTTAGTTATATATGCATTGCTTGCTTTACAATTTGCATTCACGTCTTGAGTCAGTCATTACTGAAAATTATAAATAACGAAGTTCGTAGCAATAAATAGTCTCATTTGACCCGATAAAGCTCAAATCGATGAGTATTGTTGAAAATTTCCGGAGGAAGAAACGAAATTTTTGGAATACTGATTGTTTCGGTCGAATTTCTGTCCGGTCGAATTCTAGGCCGCCGAAAACAAATTTTCGGCGAAACTCAGATTTTGGTTCGAAACCGAAACCGAATTTTCGTTTGATCTCTATTAAAAATGCAGTAATGGCGGGAAATTTAATCGTCTGATGTTGTCAGCATCAAAGCGACGTCAGGATTACGGGACAGCCACGTTTGTCCTTTATAATACAGATGTTTGCCAACCTCCCGATCTTTGAATATCACTAGTTTTGTATAGATGCTCACTTTATTGATTCATAGAAATTCTGTGATTACATAAAGATAATATTTAGAGATAACTAATAGTGATAGTCAAAAAAGAGGCTGGCATCTATATAGATTTTTGCAATTATAGAAGAAAGTAGACAATAAAAAAAAATAATAAAAATAAAAATAAAAAATAAATAAATAAATAAACCTCCGCTTTCAAAACGCAAAATTTTCTGACACATTTACGGGCTCATTTTTAAACGAACATGAGACTTGTAGTCATGACTATTGAAGTGATTTGTAATCGAAGAGTTTTTCATTTTTACTTTCTTCTATGTTCGATAGAAGAAAGTATTGTAATCGAAACTTTTTTCGGCTTCCGGTTTTCGACGGATTTACACGTTTTAGAGGTGAGAAGTCCCCAAAAACATGTTTTACAAAATGTCTGTGTGTCCGTATATTGCCATTGTACCATCGAAAAGTGTATGAAGTTATGCATAGAATTGAATCAAATTTTTTGTGTATGTGTATGTTTTTAGCTATGGCCAGCAGGTTATCCCTGAATTTGAAAAAATTCCTCCGGAAGGGGGAGGTATTAATTGCGATGTCTGTGCCATTTTCATTATTGTACCATCGAAAAGTGTATGAAATTATACATAAAATTGAACAAAATTTTTGTGTATGTTTTTGATTATAGCAATCAGGTCCTCCCTAAAAAAAATCTGCCGGAAGGGGGCGTTGTAATAGCGATTTTTGTGCTAATTTCATTATTGTACCCAATGCCCGATTAACCTCTCAAGCTATGGGTAGCATAGTGTCACTTCGGGTCCCCTTTTCAATCGAGAAGAGTTTTCTAAATTCAACATACTCGGAAACGCCGAAACATTATCCTAATTCCAAAGTTGAGTTCACATATATTTCACTAAACAACTTTTTTTATGTTCCCCCTACACAAAAATTGGATACGATAAAAAAAAAAAAAAATGCGGAAAAATGATTTTGCATAATATTAGCATAAAAATGTAAGTTCGATAAAAAGGTTGAATTCAGAATGTATGCATAACACAAAATATCAATATTTTTAAATACTTCTTTTAATTTTGGCAATTGCTTAAATTATTAATATTTTATATTGTGCATCCAAGCCAAATTAAAAAAAAAAAAAAAAAAAAAAAAAAAAAAAAAAAAAAAGAGCAATTAAACAAATTACAACGACCATTTGGAAAATGATTTTTTCAAAGACTAAAATTTAAGACATAAAAAATCGCACGGAGTTGATCATACATTACGTACGCCATGAATTAAACATTAAAAGTGTTATTACACGTAAAAATTGCAAGCGACAAAAATCGCCTGCGACTCGTCATATTTCCTGAAACTTACGTATTATCCACCTGAAACTTACGTATTATCCAAGCATTTCATTGCACTGCAAATAAAGGCGTCTAAAATTCAGACACATATGTGACTGAAAAAGTAATTCAGACACTTAAGTGTCTGAATATGAAGTTTCAGACACCATAGAAGTCTGAAATTAAGACACTTAAGTGTCTTACTATGATCATGGTATAAACACTGTAAACTGAAATGTCTGAAATTCAGACACTTAAGTGTCTGAAAATGGAGTGTTCAATTTTCAGACATTTTAAAGTGTCTTAATTTTTAAGACACGTGTATGCATCTGAATTTAAGACGTTTCAAACGTCTGAATCGCATCCATCTTTGGTCAACCTGCATGTTCGGCAATAAGCAACTGTCTTTTTTTTTTTTTTTTAAAGCTTTATACGTTGTAAAAAATATCCGTTAAAATATGGAAGTTGTACTGGCTATTCAGCCATTCACGTATTTTAATGTAATTTTTTCCCCCGTAAATTCCAGAAAAATTTCCATTTTTTTGCATATTTCTGTATTTAAAAAGTTCTATTTAAAAGATAATATGTAACTTTTCAAGGATAAACCCATATAATTCATTCCCCACTTTCAAAAACCACGTATATTAATTAGACATGATTTATTTATTTATATTCAAACCAGTTTCGTATCCAAGAGGCGAGCTGCTGTGTAGAAAATGTCAAATTTAAGTACGGAAGTTTCAATAAAAGCTTGTTCTAACCTTAGAATGCGTGATTTCGCAGAAACCATGAAATTTTTCATTTTAGCCAAGTTTCCGTTATACAGACGTTTACTTCAGTTTTATTTACTGTTTATTGAGTTTCATTTAGCAAATAATGTTCTGTAGTCCATTTAAAAAAATACGGTATAACCATGCTGAAAGTGAAATTTTGCCCAGTCCCATACGATTCTGTCTTAAGTTTGATTGCATAATAACTTACCGTTATAAAAACCTGTTTAAAGAGGATAGCTTATAATTCGATAGGTAATTTATTCATCATTTCGACCACAAACAAAAATGAATAAAAATTTATACATTTCCAAAACATTAAATATTTCATGCCAGAAGAATCTTTCTTTGGATTAGAAATTAAACATTCAATTTTAAGATGAATAGTGCCGCCATCTATTGGTGTCAAAGTAGTTTATCTGGAAACAATTTTATTCGTTTGCTGGTAAAAAGAAAAGGATTTTCTAATTATGTACTGCATTCTAGAAGTCAACTAATTAAACCCTGTAAACTACTTAATTCGTAACCTCTATAATCTCTATTTAAATTTAAAAAAAATTGTAGTCCACTTTCCTTTTAATAACAGTTCAAAGACCACTATTAAATAAGCTGCAGTTTCATATTTTAAATCAGTACATTACTACTGATGTTCAACTTATAACCCAATTTACTTAAAACCTTTATTTTATGGCGTGCATCCCTTGGCTTCTGGCGGGGGGGGGGGGGGGAGGTCCTCATTTGCACTCTAACAATTCCTCTGGTAGAAAAGAAAAAACTGAACTTAAAATACCACATATTCAAATAAATTTCTAGAAAGAAAATGTGTAACAGGGATGTGGAGGGTATACGCCGTATTCCTTCTGGATTTTTAAAAAATACTCCGTATACCCTGTTTCTCAAATAAAACTGCAACGAAAACTCCATACATGACTTTAGCCTATACCCTCTGCCTCTAGCGTATACCCTCTAATTTTTTTACGACTACAACACTGTGTGAAAAATATTTACAATTGTACTAAATTGGAAAAAAAAAACTTACTGCTACTTAAGAGGACAGGTAAAGCAAAATTCAACTAAAAAATCGATTTTTACTTTTTTATATCATTAAATAGTTCAAACTTTTATCTTTCCAACGTTGTGTCACACATATTTATATATAAAAGAAATAAGTATTCAAATTAATAATTTTTTCTAAAAATACTTCACAGCTTAATGGCCTTTTAAATCTGACTTTTTCTTAAAACTTAGATTTTTCATGTTTATGTTCCTTTTTTTTTCAATATCTATTAAAATTGAAAACTCAGATTTCTATTTAATATTTATATTATGATAAATTGTATATTTTAACACAGGGTATTAATGATTTGTTGAGAATTATTTATTTTTGGCAGTGAAATCTTACCAAAAGTGATAATTTAAAAATGACTTTCAATAAATAATTAATAATTAATTTTGAGTTTCACTTAGAAAGAAAATAGTCAGTTAAAATACGTAAATCGTGTTATTTTAACTACTCTAAAAAATCTAGACCTCTGTCTTTCACAATTTCTGAGAAAAAAGTACATAAAGTTGGTGAATTTAACATGGCGGAGATAGGACTTACCCGATCCCCTTAAAAACATTGCCTTGTGCTTTATAAATACTTTATTTCAACGATCGGCCGATGAAAGCGTGGTCGAATGGATAAGGCACTGAACTCCTATACAACAGGACCTCAGATCGAATCCCACCTCGGGTAAGTATTAAAAGTTTACAGTAGAATTGAATACAAATTAGATGTACCGTGATCCTTCGGGAAGGTGGTTGTTGAAATATGGTGGTTAGTCCTTGAAAAATATATTTTATCTTTTTAAATGGAAATTTTTAAATACAGAAATATGCACAAACTAAACGGATTTTTTTTTTTTTTTTGGAATTTAGATCAGAAAATTTCCATTAATATATGTAAATTATACCGGAGTCTCGAGTGGCTACAATTTCCATATTTTTAGCGATATATATATATATTTTGCAGTGTATAATGCTTACAGAAGAAAAAAAAAAGGTGAAAAAATGTTTGTCAAAGTGGTCAAACATGGATGCAATTCAGACATTTGAAGTGTCTGAAATTCAGACGCATACAAGTATCTTAAAAATTAAGACACTTTAAAACGTCTGAAAATTGAACACTCCGTTTCAGACACTTAAATGTCTGAATTTAAGACATTTCAGTTTACAGTGTGGCTGTTCGGAAAAAGGCTTTTCCATCGTCAGATTTCCAAGAAATCTGACGACCAATTTTAAATGAAATTTCATTCTTAAACTTCTAAACATCCCATATTATTACTTTTTACACCGTCGTATAGAGAAAAAAAATGACTTTGAAATGCAATTTGTTTGAAAGCTCTATCTCAATTCCTGAGTTATTATTATTATTTTTTTTTTTTTTGTAGTTTTTATTACTTTTTTGTCATAGTTGCAACAGAAGCATCCATCTCTGCTGAAAGTAAAAGGAAAATACAGAATACTGTATAGACCAATCAGAAAACGAATAGAATGCGGATTCAACCAATAAAACGTTTCAGATATGTTTTTGATTTCCTATCCTGACAAAAGACAATAACAATTTTTCCAAATGGTTAATAATATTTAAATTCAATATTAAAATAAACATACATATAAAATAATGGGCAAACTGGAGACTTGTGATCATGTGGTTGAAGCTGATCTATTACATGAAAAATTAATTTGTTGTGAAAGGTATTTTTATTAAACACTTATATCTATAAATAAGTTGATAATTTGAAAAGAAATTAGAATTTTGGAATGGAATTAATTCAATATAAAATTTGGGGAACCCTGTTTTCTCAATTTCGGGCCCCTTCAAATTTTTCTAAGGAAAGCACGTGCTTCTTGTGCCTATTCGGTAATCAGGACCTGATGTTTGTACCATTGAAAAGTGTATAAAGTTATGCATACAATTGAACAAAATTTTTTGTGTATGTTTTTGGCTATGACAAGCAGGTCCTCCCTGAATTTGAAAAAAATCTGCCGGAAGGGGGCACTTTAATAGCGATATCTGTGCCATTTTTCATTATTGTACCATGGAAAATTGTATAAAGTTATGCATACAATTGAACCAAATTTTTGTGTATGTTTTTGGCTATGACAAGCAGGTACTCCCTGAATTTGAAAAAAATCTGCCGGAAGGAGGCACTTTAATCGTGATGTCTGTGCCATTTTTAATTGTTGCACTGTCGAAAAGTGTATAAAGCTATGCATAGAATTGAACCATATTTTTTGAGAATGTTTTTGGCTATGGCCAGCAGGTCCTCCTTGAATTTGGAAAAATTTTGCGGGAAAAGGGCGCTGTGATAGTGACTGTTGCATATTTTTTTCGATTTTCCGCAATTCTGTTGTCCATTGGCGGCTCCTTCAGAGACGGAAACACGCGTCTTGCTAAGCCAGCTATTCGCAAACAGCTGATGTACAACAGAATAACAAAGAACTATTGATTTTAATAAACATCATGATCTAGATTAACTTGTTTTTACTCCGATTAAGTGACTGAAGCAGAAATGTAAGATGATAATCAAATTTGGTACAGTATTGAACTAATAATATTGAGGTATTAACATGTGTAACTACTGTTTAGGGTTTCATTCATCTGACAAAACCCTATTTGTCTAACTGTCTGTCTGTCATAGAGCCCGTTCTCAGAAACTATATATCTTGGAGACTTGAAATTTTGGATACTTATAGCTGAACACCTCACATGAAACGAAATACCATAAAATTTTGAAAAATCCTTATAGTTACCCCTCTGAGCTCTAACTTGTGTATTTTAATTTTTTTTTTTCTAACTGAACCCCTAATTAATTTGAAGACTTGACATTTTGAATACTTATAGCTGAACACTTGCGATCACACGACAAATCATAAAAAATTTAAAAAGTCTTATATTTACCCCTCCGGTCTTTCACTTGTGTATTTTAAGCAATTTTGCACAATAGCCTTACATATTTTAGTTCCACTTTTTACCGCCAGGGGGTGCCTAACTATCTCGGATACTACGGGCCCGATCCCCTCAACTAATATATCTACGGATAGGTTGTAAAACGGAGTTTCGTTCGGATAAAGGTTTCTTCAGAATAGAGTGCGCCCCTGGTTGCGAAATGTGGAACTAACAGATTTTGCAAATGAATAAAGTATTTTGAAAGGAATATTAAACGAAACCCTCTGTGCGATCTGTGATCACACTTACCCTCTTGTTGAAATATTCAGATGCATGAGATAGAAGAAAGTTTTGGTATTGGCACATCCAACTAGTTTTAATAAATGAGTTATATCTTGAGTTATAAGCGATTGTTATATCATGACCGCAATTTTTTTTTCTAGTGCTGTTGCGTTCGGAAATTCTGTTTAAAATGTCAAATTTGACAGCATTTTCTGGTAGATCTGTGCTTGAGAACAAAAATTGAGTAAAATTTGTGTCAGGAAGCAGCTCGTTTGGGTTTGAGAACAGCCTTAATAAAAATTACAAAAAAGAAAAAGAAAGAAAGAAAAGAATAAAGAAGAAGAAGGGGGGAAAAAAAGGAAAATCGAAAACATGCTTCTAAGATAATTCCAAGATTTTTCTGGTGGATACCAGCAAATGATTATATTTATTTGTACAAGGCATTCTGATACGTAGATAGAGCTTAAAAGATCTTGGAGACTTTTTTTTCGCATTTGATTTTTTCCCTAGTAGCAAGTCAATACTGTCTAAGTCTTGATTCAATATTGCAATCATTTGTACGCTGTTGGAAAATCTCGTCTATATAGTACACTAAATTATTCTTCATTTTATGACAAACAATTTCTGTACTCCTAGAAAACATGTTTTATCCGTTAATTCTTCCCAAAATGCTCGCAGAAAGACAAGGAAAGTCCGTTCATTGCTTGCACCCATACGTATTGGCTCTATTAATACTAAAATCTGAAATTATTTTTTTTAATGTGAAACCAAAAGTGCTATAAATTAAGATTCCTAATTTAGTTATAAAAAAAAAAAGAAAAAAAATGCAAAAAAAAAAAAAAAAATGCAATTTAACAAATTACAACGACCATTTGGAAAATGATTTTTTCAAAGACTAAAATTTAAGACATAAAAAAAGTCGCACGGAGTTGATCATACATTACGTACGCCATGGATTACATTTTTCGGTACTATAAATTTTTAAACTTCTACGGAGCTGGTCATACATTGTGTACACCATGGATTAAACATTAATATTCTTGGACCAATTTTAAATGAAATTTCATTCTCAAACTTCTAAACATCCCACAATATTACTTTTTACATCGTCGTATAGAGAAAAAAATGTACTTTTAAATGCAATTTGTTTGAAAGCTATATCTCAATTTGTTTCTAAGTTATTAATTTTTTTTTTGTAGTTTTTATTACTTTTTTGTCATAATGGCAACAGAAGTATCCATCTCTGTTCAAAGTAAAGAGAAAATACAGATTACTGTATAGACCAATCAGAAAACGAATAAAATGCGGATTCAACTAATAAAAAGCTTCAGATATGTTTTTGATTTCCTATCTTGACCGAGGACAATAACCATTTTTCCAAATGGTTAAAAAGAAATGTTTTCGAAACAATTAATTTTCTCAATCTTTTAAAATTACTCACACTTTATTTTTTAAAATAAAAAATATTCGCATTTAGAATATATTCTATATAAACACATTTAAATAGATATAATAATTAAAATATTAAATGTGAAAAAAATCGATTTTATAAGAAAAAAAAATCTTTTCGAATGAAAATATAATATACATATTCTACATTTTAGAATATATTTAAAAGTGTTTATAATTCTTTTTTTTTTTAAATCCTATATTAATACTAAAGTATTAAAACCCCAGCCACAATCTCAATAACGACGAAATTTTCCCGAAATTGAACTTCAAAATTACCAACTATTTAAAGAAATTAATCAAACCATACCCATATGAAGCAAACATATTTACTTGAAACTGTTTCACTGCTGAACAACTGTACCCGAGTGATTAAGATACTCGGTTCATAACAATAAGGTAGCTGGATCGACTCCAAGGTCAGCGACTTTTATTTTATCCCAGCTTTCATCAATTGACGTATATTTTACCTCCTGTAATGAAGAAAAAAAAAAACGGAGATTCTTTAAATAACGGAAATATTCCGGTAACATTGCTGCAAACAGCAACCGTACAATTTCCGTGATTTGAAGAAAGTATTTCTGAGAATGCATAAAACACTGCCCCATATTAGGGTGTATTTCTTAATAATACGACAATATTGGAAAGACATATATTTTAACAATGTTAAGACAATAAAACCATACTGGGACAATATTGGCTTTTTGTTAGAAATATTTACAACGTAATGTCAATATTGGTTAAAAATTGGCTTTACGTTGGAAATTTTTCCAATAGAGTTTTCAATGTAACAGTAATATTCCGCAAGTATTGGTTTTACATTGAAACTATTTGTAATGAAACTCCAATATTGTACAAATACTGGCTTTACATTGGAAATATTTTTAATAACAAGCCAATATTCGACTAGTATTGGCTTTAATGGTTTTACATTGGCTAAATATTTGGTGATGTATGCAAAATGGCAACAACCCGACACCCGACATTCGGACAAAATTTTATGTCAATGAATGGAAAATACTACAGTAAATATATAGGGTGTTTCAAAACTATTTGTCAGAAATGTAAAAGCAGGTAGAGGGGACCTAAGTTAGCAGATTTCGTTTAGGATTATGGGTGCGGAAATGCAGCGTTGAGGCAATATAGGGCGCTGTTGAGTTCAGTGGATAAAAGCACTTCACTGTCTTTAATGCTCATTCTTCGCATGGATTCCGAGCAACATGCGTCATTACACCAATGCGGAGCTTGCCGACCATGCATTTCATGTATGGGGCTGCGCAAGGAAATGGAGCGGCTGCTCAAAGGATGTATATGGATATGGAACGATTCCCGCGTAGGAATCTGCCGGATCACCGAACATTTCAGTGTCTCCATCGGGAGTTGTGCGCGAGTAGATCATTTTATGCTTCGAGGAGTGATACAAGTACTGGAAGATATCACAGAATTCCTGCAATGGAAAAAGCAATATTACGCACAGTAGATGATAGTCCTTAGAGAAAGATGTTGGTTGTGAGCCATGTCCTTGCGCAGCCCCATACATGGAATGCATGTCGGCAAATGTAACAATGCATGTTGATCGAAATCCGAGCGGGGAATGACGATTCAAGTCAGATAAGCACTTTCATCCGCCGAACTCAACAGCGCCCTCTGCTGCCTCAACGCTTCGTTTTTGGACCCATATTCCTATACGAAATCAGCTTATTTAGCTCCCCCTCCCACCGTTTTTGCTTTTACATTTCTGACATATAGTGTTGAAACGCGTTATATAATATATATTGAATTGAAGCTAGGATTGTGGCTGTCGGTATTTGAACAATGTGAAACTAGGTATTCATTTTTATTTTAAATTTCAGACTAACCCAATTTTTTTGACAAATCGCTACTATTTGTCGAAGAATTAGAAGCATCTATAATCAATATATAATGCATGATTCTTTTTTTTTTTTTCTTGTTATCGTTTCAATAAGCAGGCGTGTGTCTGTCAAATAGAAGAGGGAGTGTGCTGAAAAATAACTTGTAACCAGATAAAAAAGGTGTGTTCATCACCTAGCTTCTTTTAAATCACCCAAATCAATCATAGATTTTCAAATTCATACTGATATGACTCCTGCTCAATAACTGTATCCCTATAGAGATAGCAAAAGTAAATACTGTGGACAGATGGCTTGACTTTTCTCGTGTATCTTTATGACTTTTTTATGTGTTTGTTATTTAACTTGAACTGGAGAAATGCTTATCTGTTGTGGTGAGAATGTGAAGAGAGTAATTTTGATAACTGTGTCAACTTAAATCATATATTTTGCAATAAATTCCACTTTAGATATAGCGTAAACGCACCAGTAGTTACACTCTGGTTACACTGCGCCAGTAGTTGACACTTTTCGATTTTGTTTAGAAAAAAAAATAAGAATTTGAAACACGATGCAAACCACTTTAGATATAGCGTAAACGTACCAGTAGTTGACACGCTGGTTACACTACGCCAATAGTTGACACTTTTCGATTTTGTTTAGAAAAAAAATAAGAATTTGAAATACGCTGCAGATTTATACTGATTTCGAATACAGTACTCTCTTAAACTTGCATGACTTGGAACCAAAGGATGTGCAGATTTTAGAATGTTGCATATTTCTGGTCACTGTTTAGTTTACATTTTTTAAGCAGTAATTTGAATGTAATAATTACTTTAAATTATGATTAATGCTTACAATAAAGGAACATGATTAAGCAAAATAATAAACATTAAGAAAATTTGAAAAATGTTATAAAAAACAATGGTCAAGTAAATAATAATGCATAACTAAATATGCATAGTAATGAGATATGTATTGTATATTGTACCTTTGATAAATATATATGTATATTGTCTATTAATAGTTAAATAAATGCCTTTTAAAAATTAAAGTCTTTTTAAGTGCTGTTTTGTCTTGTTGTTATAAAGTAAGTATTTAAAAACAATTAAAAGCTTACTTTTTTCACTGGGTCTGGCTTGTCAAGTAATAGGTGCAATGTAAGGGTCATACATTTCAAACCATTACATTAAAATAAAGAAAAAACTAATATATATATATTTGTTTCAATTAAGTTTATAATTTTAGATGACATTATATTTTACTTTATTTTTATTGATTATATTTGTTTTTACACTAAAATATATAAGGTAATTCGGGGGAAGGCGCAAGTGGAGGGAAGACGTAAGTTTGTTCCTAGTACTTTTATGTGTCAACAGATGCAAATAATGAACTGCTTGTGTGACGAGTCTTGTCCCAGTGTGCACGTGGTTTGTGAATTTACCTTAATTTGCCGCTTTTAATCGCCGTTATTTTGGATCTTGGGAGCATTTAACCGGGTGAGCAAAGCCCTTGCTCATATTTAAAGTTTATAAACGGATGTTTTATTTTAATTGAGATATTAGCAGTATAAGTGTGTTCCACATTCTGTTACACACACAAGGCAAGTAGAAGCGGTCATCATCTTGCAGCAATACGGAAATAAGTGTATGTGGCATGACGCAACATGGTTCAGAAATAATCTAAAACGAAGACAAAAATTAATTAATTATTTTCTGTCTTCCAAATCTCATTACTCAGTACTTACAGACACTTGATCACTCATTTTTCAAACCATTAAAAACATATTGGCGGCAAGCCCTGAACGCTTGGATCCATATCAAGACACATCGTACACTTTCAAGACTTCAGTTCTGATCTCTTCTGAATACAGCTTGAAACACGGCAGCCACAGTGGGAAATGGCACATCTGGATTTTCAGTCACTGGAATTTATCCCTATAACCCATAAGCAATCCCGGAATATCCGTTTGATATCTCTGAGGGCTCCATTAATGATGGAGCTTTGCTTCTACAAGCGGCGCATGTGACCTACACCAGCAGTTAATTCCACCAACAAATCATGTGGACCTACACCAGCAGTTTCTTTTAACAGCAAATCTAGTGGAAGTTGATTGTCACCAGCAGTTGCCTCCACCAGCACAGAAAAAGGGATTTCCTGGCTAGAAGCAATCAGTCATATTTCCCAGGTCAGAAAACCTAAACCATTTGGGCGTAAGAAACAAGCAGCAAGTGTCTTAACTGCATCACAGAGAAGAAAAACTATGCGGGAAAAGATAAAAGAAAAGGTAGAGAAAATCGAGAAAAGGTAAAATAAATAAAAAGAAACCTCCGAAAAAACAGAAATAAAAGAGACGCGTCCCAAGAGCGACCCAAAGAGGGGCATTTTTCTAATAATTACCGACCCCCACGTGTAGCATATTGTTGGAAAGGCCAGTGACCACTTATTCATGCTATGCATTTCCCTGCCCCCTCCTCCCAAGTTTACCATCCGGGGCGAACTTTTCTAAATTTTGCGGACATCATTCATGCCCGCCAAGGGGCAAATTTGTGAGGAAGAGCTCAGTAGATGCATAGCATGAATAAGTGGTCACAGGCGTTTCCAACAATATGTCACAAGTGGGGGTGAACAAAAGTTAGAGAAAATGACTCTCTTTGGGCCTACTATCGTGCCTCATTTAATACATCCGCCTACCTCTCTTTGAAATACTGTTTGCAGAAATGTGTTACTGTGCACGATGATTATATGGAAAAGGACTAATACAGCGTAGCAATTTCATTAATTTCACTCATTTATTTCTATGTGAGGGCAAAAACTTATTGGCACCCTCCTAAATTAGAAAAATAAGAAAAGTACGATTTAAATGCCACTTACTTAAAATAGACATAATAAGCTAATTCTCACATTCAAGCTTAAGGACACCAAAAATCTTTCTAAAAAGTCATTGGAAAGAATACCAGTTATTTCAGAATACCTGATCTAAGGTATCCACATATGAGAGTGGCGACATACGCACCGGGCGTATACTCAGGCAGACGTGTTTGTCCAAACTATGAGAAACTAGATTCCAGAACTTGGCAATGGTCTCCTCGATGAGTTTGATTAGACAAGTCAGACAAGTTAACAGACATTAGCTTGGCGACAAAGGCAAGCTCGCCAATATGCTAATCGATTCGGTTTTGTCTAAAATATGAACTACCTTACATCTGATTATTTGATATTTGAAGACAGTATAGATTGTGTAGCGTCATGAGGAAACTAGTTGGATGTGCCAATCCTAAAACGTTCTTCTATCTCATATTTATTAATACTCCAAAATTCGCTAGCAAAGTGCCAAAATTAAATGGCAATCTATACCCATCATGAGGATGCTAAAAATATGAGATTCCGTGCATTAGTTCTTGAGATATGGCTAAGTGTAAATCATGCAAAGGCAGCATAGCAGCGCTACCTGTTTTTATGTTCACACCAAAACCTAATCAGTAAAACTTATGTCAACGTCTAACTGAATCTGAAGTTTGATGAAGATCAGTTCATTAGTTTTTGAGATAGAGCTATTACAAAAATCGTGATAAACACAGAGCATAGCAGCGCCAGCTATTGGGGATTGGCACGAAAATGTAATCAGCACCAACTTATATCAAGGACTAACTGAGTATGAAGTTTGATATATATCCGTGCATTAATTCTTGAGATCGACCTATTGTGGTAATCGTGAAAAATTCAGCATAGCAGACATGACAGACAGACATTTTCTAAAAACCATCAAATCGTGTTAAGTACTTTCTAAATCGTATAAATCCATCGAAAACCGGCATTCGAAATTTTTCATGAATCCAGTACTTTCTTCTTGTAAAGATAGAAGAAAATAAAAATGACAAAATTGCTCTATTTCAGTCACTAAAAGATATTTAAATGTGCTTTCAATGCCATTTGGGGTTTCCTCACATTAATATCTCAAAAATGTAAACTTGGCAATAGTCTCGTGGATGAGTTGATCACAAGACAGATAAGTTAACAGACATGGCGATAAATGCAAGCTCGCCAATATGATAAGCGATTCGGTCTTGTCTAAAATCGTCTCAACCAATCTGATTATATATCCTGTATGTCGTCAATCTCACAAAACCAACCAACCCGATCTAGAAATAAAAGATTATTTACTTCAATAAGAGCCACATTATATGCGTGATTGTAAGAGATTTGTAGACCATTAGCAAAACATGATAAAAGTGCACTATTTCAATCACTAAAAGATATTTCAATGCGCTCTTAATGACATCTGGGGTTTCATCACATTAATATCTCAAAAATACCCTTTTTAAAAAGTTGTTTTACTTTATGGATAAGTTACCAGATGATTAATTTTTTTCTGTTACCCTTTTACAGCGTCTGACTAATTTGTCACTCAGAAATAACGAACTTTGAAGTGCATATTGGGAGAGATTTTATCACTTTGAGTTGGTGGTTAAGATTTTAACTACTGCTTATAAAGATAGAGGGATCAATTATGTATATTTTTAATTTGATTGTTTTATGAATATATTTCTTAAATGAAAAAGAGATCCTGGAATTTTGAAATTTTATTGACTAAATTTTCTTTTTGAACGATTTGTAGAACACAGGAAATTTATTCTTTTCGAGAAAACCATAACGAACAACAGCAATAATAATAATAATAATAATAATAATAATAATAAATAAAAACAATAAATAAATAAATAAAATAATAAACATTCATAAAAACTTTAACAGCTAAAAAAATAACTAATGCAGAAACAGTAACTGTAGTTCATTTTTTTTTCAACTGGCGGTTAACCTTCATAGTCACCGTCACTAGTTTCCATGGAAACCCCATTTTTCCCACTCTTTTCGTTCTTGAAAATAAAAGCTCTGAAACAACCTCAAATGTAGTGTGAAAAAAGTAACCAACTGAGGCATTCAGAACCCGTTATCAGAGAAACACCTTGAAGATCAACCGCCAGTCTTAGCGAAAAACACTACACCTATATTTCAGCATTTCCTGAAAAGCGCTAAAAAGTGCTGTTTCTTAAAAATAAATTGTGACAGGAATAACGTAAACAAGCATACATCTGCTTGCTAAAATCGCAGGGCTAACAGCTACCCCAACTGTTTCCTTAAAATGCACTGAGTCTGGCTGTGAGTGAGGAAAAACTTTCGTCAAATATTTGAGAGTTTACGTTTTGTTAAAAGCCATGTGATTTTGATGCAAAATGAACGTAAAAAATGACGAAGCATAGCTCAAGGGTTGCTGAATCGTCAAAAGCGAAAGTTTTATTTCTGAGAGTGCAGTCAAAATACAGACACTTTATAAAAGCGAGGGAGTGACTATGCAGCAAAAGCTGCAGATTTTTAACAATGTGGTCCGTAAGCGGAGACTTCTGCAACGCTGAGGGTCCGGGTTCGAACCTCAGGGTAAGAAATGGATGGGATTGAGTGTTCTTAGTTTTATATTATGTAATGGAAAGAAATAAAATTATGTCTGGTTTTTGTCATCTGTTTCTGTGTATAAATGCCGCCCAGGGCGTGGTTAGTAGCGACAGCTGCTGCCATGGCGGGGGTCCGGGTTCGAATTCTCGGGTAAGACATGGATGTAATTGTGAGTGTCCATTTGTAGTGCTATAAATATGTAATGGAAAAAAGAAGTATTGTTGTGGATTGTTGTTATTTCTGTGTATAATAAGGATCATTCGAGGCTAAAACTAATAGTTGCTATAGGCTCCAAAACAATCTCCACTACGGTGGATATCGATGTCTTTGTACAAATAAGGATCATTCGAGGCAACAGTCACAGTTTCTGTAGGCCTGAAAGCAATCTCCCCTACGAAGGACTTCAAATGTCAAAATAACTGATTTCGAACAAAATTTTCTGGTATTTAAACATCTTTTTTAAAAAACTTTTCTGAACAGATCACCTAATATTTTGTATTTAATTCAAATTTGTGTAGAAATTTAATTTTGATTTAAAAAAAAATAATTTCTGCAATCTGTTTGCTGGTATCAACGAACTGTGGGTAAGACTGTTTCATTTTCAACGACATTAACTTCTAAAATAGCTCAGATTCATTAAGGAATATAAGCATAGATTATATACTTAAACATATAGTGTCTGCAATTTAGAATTCTCTATATTAAATATCTTTCTTTCAACCTATAATTACCTATCAAATTAGACCTATCCCCTAAATGGATTCTTTCCCACATTTGGCGTATCTATTTAACACTATGCAGAAAATTAAAAGATACTTCCACCACTTCATTATTTTCCATGCATCTGGTAATAAAGTGTAATAATTTAACCAATCAACGAGTGCATTACATTCGCCCCCTGTCACCATAGTTGCATTATTTCGCTTGCGCCCCCCTCTCTCCCCCCCTCAGCATCATATTTATGGGTTCACCAGCTCATATATCAATGTCACTTGTCAACGCTACAGATTCCAAAATAGTTACCAATGTTTTCAAGCCGGACTTGCACTTTTAGTCACGTCTAGATTCGAGGTGTGGCGAGAACAAGAAGAAAGATAAATAGAATGGAGGCGGGGAATGTGTTTTTTTTTCTTATTCCGAGTGTGCTGTGTATCGTGGAGTTTGTTTTATTGAGACAGTGATCGTATGAGTTAAAATCATTTTGATTCATTGAGTTAATGTGCTGATAAGAGGAAAGTAATTTAAAAGGATGACCAGGGGGAAAACAAGAAATCTGTATGAGGTAATGTTTGTGGATGTAATTCATTATGTTGACTTTGGGGTGTGCTTAAGAGCACATTAAGGTAACTTCTAGGGTAGAGAAAGGGCGAATATTATATGCCTAAAGTTTTCAAAGGCGTATTTTCGATGGGTCGTGTCAAGATTTTCATGTTAGGTAAGTGGTCGTAATCTGGTACGATACGATAAATGTATACATACGTATTTGGGTTAATGTACAGACGATTGTAGCAATATTTACGTACATATACGTATTTGGGTTAATGTACAGATCAGTGTAGTACTATTTGCATCACATCTAGAGCAATAAAATCGAAGAAATTAATGACGAACAAAATCGCACTTAATGCATTTCAAAAACTTTTTGCTAAAAAAAGAAATTTTAAAGTATGTTTTTATCATTCATTATAATCATGTCAAGACGTTCATGTTAGGTAAGTGGTCGTAATCTGGTACTATAAATGTACATATACGTATTTGAGTTGATGTACAGATCAGTGTAGTAATATTTACATCATGTCTAGAGCAATAAAATCGAATGAATTAATATCGAGCAAAATCGCATTTGAGATCAAAACCTTTTTGATGACAAAAGACAATAACAAAATATGTTTTATGGTTCATTTTTTAGTAGAAAAGGAGTACTGCCATTTTTTGTAGTGCCGAGTGTCGTAGTTTGTATTACTAAGAATAAAAATCATGTTGATTCCCTCATGATTGAGTTAATGTGTTGCTAAGGGGAAAGTAATTTAAAAGGATGACCAGGGGGAAAACAAGAAATCCGCACGAGGTAATGTTTGTGGATGTAATGCATTATGTTGACTTTGGGATGTGCTTAAGAGCACATTAAGGTAACTTCTAGGGTAGAGAAAGGGCGAATATTGTGCTTAAAGTTTTCAAAGGCGTATTTTCGATGCATCGTGTCAAGACGTTCATGTTAGGTAAGTTGTCGTAATCTGGTACGATAAATACACATAGACGTATTTGGGTTAATGTACAGATCAGTGTAGTAATATTTACATCATATCTAGAGCAATAAAATCGAAGAAATTAATGACGAACGAAATCGCATTTATGCATCTCAAAACCTTTTTGTTTGCAAAAGACAATTACAAATGTGTCTTTATGGTTTATTATAATAAATTATTTTGCCTACAAAATCGAAACATAGTAATGGCATAGTAGTATAAAAGAAGTAGTGGCATTTTTTGTAATGCCAAAGTGTATCCTATTTTGTATTATTACGAGAAAAATCATGTTGATTCACTGATGATTGAGTTAATGTGCTGATAAGAGGAATGTAATTTAAAAGGATGACCCGTGGGAAACAAGACATCTGCATGAGGTAATGTTTATGGTAATTCATAATGATGACTTTGGGGTGTGCTTAAGAGCACATTAAGGTAACTTCTAGGGTAGAGAAAGGGCTAGGATAGAGAAAATATTATATTCCTAAAGTTTTCAAAGGCGTATTTTCGATGGATCTTGTCAAGACGTTCATGTTAGGTAAGTGGTTGTAATCTGGTACGATAAATGTACATATACGAATTTGGGTTAATGTACATATAAGTATAGTACTATTTACATCATATCACTCACCCTCAAGAAAAGTGGCACATCTCAACAAAAGTAAATTTCACAGGACAGGCAAACGAAAAATTGCATGATCTAACTGTAGCATGAAATTATAACACTTAGCTCTCAATGCAGGAATAAATTCGTGTATAAAAGCGTAAAACCAGAAAGAATGAAAACGTAGGATGAGGTTTGGAGGGTTGGGGTAATTTTACCTCCCCCCACACAACCCACCCTTCTTCTGAGGTCACAAATGCACACATAGTGTAATAAAGTAATTTTCCGTGTAACTACAACTATGAAACGTTTTGTGTAGCAAGACACACGTATGACAGACCTATTATAGTGGAATAAAAAGCAAAATTAATTTTTGCGAAATTTGTCACTTTTTTTGCGGGTGAGCGAATAGCAACAAAATAGAAGAAATTAATGACAAACAAAACCGCATTTATGCATCTCAAAACCTTTTTGTTTGCAAAAACCAATCACAAAATATGTTTTTATAGTTCATTATAACAAACAACATTGTCTACAAAATCGAAATATAGTAATGGCATAGTAATAGAAAAGGGGTTGTGACTTTTTTGTTGTTCCGAGTATGTCGTAGTTTCTATTATTATGAGAAAAAATCATTTCGATTTACTCATGACTGAGTTAATGTGTTGATAAGAAGAAAATGTTTTAAAAGGATGAGCAGGTATCAGATAACGTTTATGAATGGGATACGTTACGTTGACTTTGGGGTGTGTTTAAGAGTTAAGTGCTTAAAAGCAAATTATGTAACTTCTAGGTTAGAGAAAAGGCGGATATTATATGCTTAGAGTTTTCAAAGGCGCATTTTGAATTGATCTGACGTAATCAGACATAATTTGGTACGATAAATATTCATACAGGTATTTGGAATATTGTATAGAATTGCTTATTGGTATTTACATTTATATGTAAAGTAATAAAAACCGAAGAAAAATAACGAAGAACAGACACCCAAATACGTACCGTATATTCCAGCGCTAAATGCGTTCCGGTGCATAATACGCTGTTACGATCGGAGACTACTGTATGTTTCAATTTTTTGATACATACGGGTGAATTACGCATACTCTCTTTTGTGAAAAGAAACCTCCTTAAGGTATGTAGCATTAAAATATAATAAAGAGCATTAAAAGTCTAAAAACTAGTACGAAATATAAAGAAAATAACCAAATACGATGACGTACACTACTGCCAAGTCACGGCCTAGGTTTGTGAGCTGACGAAAAAATGTCGGCTGTCGTAGTGGAATGTTTTTCAGTGTCTTTTACGGTCCGTTGAATTTGAACACCAATAATTTGCAAAAGTCTTTTCTTCTTTATTTTTCTGAGATGAAGTAAGTGAAGGAAAACTTTTGAAAAAGTACTAGTGTCTACATTCAGGGGACCGTACAAACGTTTAAAGAAATACGCCTACGACAGCCGCCATTTTTGTGTATTAAAAGGACGGTGGCTCTGGTGTGGGTCTGTCTGGTTGTATCCCCACAAAGCGTTTCAGATCGTTCTCTCGTTCATCAAATAACGATATCTTCTTCATTTATATAGAAATCTTATTTTATTAACGGACTTTCAGAAAAAAGTTAGTATTTAGTAAATACCAACGAGTAAATTTGGAAGAAATGCTTCGATTTTGATACTTCTTTTTATCATGGAATAGGATCATTCTGGTGGTTATCCAAGAAGAACTAAAGCATCAATAAAAAATGAAAAAAAATTAATATCGTCAATTTGTGGAAAATTCCTTATCATTCATCTACTTTTAGAGAGGAACTAAAAATTAGCTCCCTCTATCACCGATATCTTTTTGAATTTTCACGATATTGACTGGATTTATTTTATGCGTTGCTCCATAGAGTTGACTATTAAATTATGTAAAAAAATCTTTGTTATCTTTCGCGCATGCGCAAATAAAAATGATTTCATACATTTGCTCATATTTCATAAAATATTTAATATATTTATATTCCAATTGCACAATATTGTTTCTACTACATTTTGCTAATTTTGATAAAACTGGTGTTAAATTTGGTTGAAAACCTTGCATGATAAGAGATTGTAAGAACATGTAAGAATGTTTGAAAAAAAAATAGCTAGATTTCCATGAATATATGTGTTATTGTAACACAAATCAGTAAACATGTTGAACAGTATCCACGTATTTGTCGCAGCGATAGATCCTTTCGTGCATTTTAATTTACAGGGTGATCTCAAATATTATTTTTTTTCTTTGATTTCTTGTTGGCCCCCTAATTGTGCTCCTTATCAAATCGACGTTGACAAATATGAGGTCAAACATTTTCTTTATAATTCCGAAGTTCCAGAAGAATCCGACAAGTATATATATTTTTAATATTCGATAAAATGTCTAAAATTGAAAGTCTCCAGTGATTAATGGCTATATAGTGTATATATCATCTGTATGGTTTTGGTATTATGCCACATGTTCTTGAAATGATTTTGAGCGTTCAAGCAAGTTGAATGGTTAAACGTATTAGTAAGGTTTAATTAAGAAGATCAAGTCAGATTAAAACTGTTTATATTTTATAAGGAAACTTCAAAATGTAAATACGAATTTTGCTCTTTTCGAAACTGTAGAAATGAATTTGAGGGGAATGGATTATTTGCAATACCTGCATTTGCCGTGGCCGAGTGGTTAAGGCACCACGCCGCTAATAGCTTGAGAGCTTAGGAGGTCTGTGGGTTTGACTCCCGCTGGCCACTGTTTGTGAAACTCCCGGCTGTAATTATCTGGTGGTGTAAATTTCCTTGTGCTATCTCGTCCTTGTATGTTGACGAAATTGTTATGTCAAAAAAGTGTAATTATCTCTATGTATAAAATAAAAGATCATTCGAGGCGATAGCCATTGTAGCTATAGGCTCCAAAGCAATCTCCACTTCGGTGGACTTCAAATGTCAAATGTACCTGTACTTTGGCGAACTTACCTGTCTCTTTGGCGAATGGTCTACTGGATTTAAGATCTCACGTAGGGACTGCAAATAACAGAAAAAATATCGGAGGGGATAAATTTCCGAAAAGACCTGTGAAGCGTATAGTGGGTAAGATTCCTTCTGCATCCAGTATTAAGAATAAAAATTGATACCATTAAAGATACTAGGGGAACCCGTCGAATTTCGACGAAAGAAAATGTTTACAAAGGAACTGTTGTAAATTTATAATACATCGACAACAATAATTACATTAAAAAATCCATCTCACACTTGTTAGTTTTACTCTCCAAAGACATATCTCCAAAGACATATCTCTAGACATATCTACCTAAGATTAACAAAATACTTTTTTCACGAACTTCAACTGTTAAAATTATTGAAAAATTAAACTTCATTCATATACGTAATCAGTAACAAATAGTTAAGATAAGTAATTTTGATTAAGTTATCAATTGATGCTTGATATTACGGAAGGAAAAATCAGCAAAAATGATTTCACCTTGACATAATCATAGAATCCCCCCCCCCCCTTTAAATCTAAACTGAATCAAGTTGTTTTCCACGTTTCACATCCATATTAACAATTTAAAAACATTTTAACCCGCAATAGGTTATTAATAAATATATTTTCAAGCTTGAAGTCACGTTTGTCAGCTATTACAACATTCCATGTTACAATTCCCACTCGTGTTTTGAGGTCTTAGTGTAATCTCTGTACCTGCGCGTAAAAATTCCAGAAATTTATAACTTTTAGAAGTATTTAATGGGAAATATCTCGTTTTATTTTAAATATGACGTCATTTACAGTCGCTGAAATATTTTGGCTATTGTCTCAAACTCAATATCGGCGAAATGAAAAAATAGTGAAATATAACAGCATCATCAGGGAAATTGTATCTTTTTTAAAGTGTAACGTCATTTTCTATTTAAATTTTAAAAAAAAAGATATTTTTAATTGTAATGAGAAAATGGCATCAGTCAGAATAAAATCAATAAAGATAACTAAACAACTTTTAATAGAAATGAAGTACTTCAGTTGCCACAATTAGAAAATTGGTATTAAAAACTATAAAAAAAAATTAATATCTGAAAAGCAAATTGAGATACAGCTTTCAAACAAATTGCATTTAAAAGTGCATTTTTTTCTGCATACGACGGTGTAAACATTTAAAATGTAGGATGTTCAGAAGTTTAAAAATCTGCAGTATAGAAAATTGCAAAAGCGAAATTTCATTTCAAATTTCAAAGTGTTGCCATTCGCAGAATGACGTATGCGTTACGCACAGATATGTTTGTCCTTTATAATATAGATACTACATTCTAAAAAAAAGAAAGAAAAGAGAAAACCTGTAGAATTTATAGAAAAGTTCTGTTAGCAATAGTAGCAGTGTTCCCCTGTAGTTTTTACAGAGAAAACCTGTTAAATTGATACAGACTTTATCTGTATGCAGCAGATTTTCTCCGTATTACAAACTGTTAACCGATACAGGTTTTCTCTGTATGTAACAAATTTCTCCGTATTACCGATAGGGGAATTCTGTTGAATTGACAGACGTTTATTTATGCAGACGAACAATTGTTTTTCTAAATCATTTGTATCTTGCCTTATATCTAACTTAATGCTCCATAAATTCCAATTCTATTTAAATGAGGTAATTTTTTTTCCTCTTTTTTTTTTCCCCCAATCTTTTTTTCAATTATAAATCTACATTTTCAAAATCTCTCATGTATGTTATTGTGTTCACTGGAAATTTCAAATATTTATATACTATATCAATCAATTTCATGAAAATTCATTTATTTTAAAATTTCATACCAATTAAAAGCATTATTAAATAAGTTTCATAATAATAGTACTTTAAAAATAAAGCAACTTGTACAAAACAATCCTTTTAACCCTTTACCTACTGCATTATGATCTACTTCAATTTTTTTCATGTTATTTTTTTTTTTTCAGTTACTACAATGAAAATTAAAGGATAAACATAAAAAAATACTCACCCGTGAGAAATTTAATTAAATTGGTACTTTAAGATTAGAACCGCCGTAGCGATCATTTTGACCGCTACCAAAAAAAAAAAAAAAAAATACTTCGGTTCGAACCAGGAATTTCTTTCTAAAATAAGTTGAATATTACCACAGGAAAAAAAAAAAAAAAAGTTAAATAAATAAATTAGATAGTTTTTAATAAAAATTCTGGTTTTTATAATACTTGAGTAAAATTTTCGGCGGTGCTAGTGTTAAAGTACCGTCAGTACACTATGACTAAAATATCGTAACAGAAAAAACTAAAGGTATTTCAAATGGCACCAGAATTGTGGTAAAATATTTTCGATTTGATAAGTATGTGAAATATAGCCTTTTTCGTATTTACAAATAATTTTTTTTGGCAAATTCCGGCGCCAATCATTTATTTCAACACTTTATCATTGAAAATGCTAACCCCTAAAAGGGTAAAAAAAAAAAAAAAAAAAAAAAACTATTTTTTTTTTTTTTTAGGTTTTGATTTTGTTAGCAGTTCTTTAGTTATCCGACGTCTATATTCCAGTGACAACATGTTTTCTCGCATCTCCACATATTCAACATATGAATTTACGTATGCCATTTCTAGCATAGCAAAAAAGAGCCGGTGTCACAACTTTTTCAATTCCTGTGAAAAATAATAATGAAACAGTAAAGAAATACTGGAAAAATTATTACTGCAGTACATTTTAGTAATTACATTTTAAATCAGATGAAAACGATGAATAACTACACAGTCGAAAAGTAAACAAGAAGTTTTTCTCCAACACCCAGTGTACTGACGGTACTTAAAAGTACGACCGAGTGATTCAACTGCTAAATCAACTACATATACCGTTCACAGAAATAGCTAGTCAAATTGTATTCTAAGAGCATAATGAACACATAAAAAAAATCCAGCACTTATATCATTTACTGTGTTTGCAGCAATAAAAAGACGAGCGTGACAATCTGTACAAAATGTCGGCACAAAACACATCGACTGTTTGAAAGATACCGTCCTTCCTCGCTAAAATAACGAACCTAGAACTACTGCTGCCATGTATCCGGATAAAGTGGAGTTAAAAGAGTGTTTTTGCAAAGTACCATTAGAATATTAGTAATATTCACTATGGGATGACAGTTTATAGTGAGTAGTACTTATAAGTACCGTCAGTAGATAAAGGGTTAAATAAGCAAATAAATAAATAAATTAGTATGCTTGAAAAAAAAATTAAAGCTCAAATACTATGTAAAATAAATTATTATTATTAAACAATTGAAATTTCTGACGATTTTTTAAGCACATGAACTATAAACATGTGCATTTTAAAATTTTGGAGCATCGAATGGATAAGAATGTAAAGAAATAACTGAATGTCAATCTATTATTTATTAGGAAAAATTTGCATAAATATGCAACATATTATAAAAATTTAAATAATGTAAACATAAATGAAAACTGAAGAATTATTTCTTCTAATTTCACTCAAGAGCTACGACAAAAAATATATGTGCATATTCCATCCTTAAAAGAAAATAAACCTTTACGAAATAAAATTTGTACAAGAATAATGTACTTAGTTAAGATTAATTTACATTTAACAAAAGAAAATTAATAAGCAGAATAAAGTGAGAACAGACTAAACAATATTTCACCAATGTGCTCTTGTTGGACATGAAAACGCTAACGAGCGTCGAGTTTTCACCTTCAAGACTGGCTGTTTGGTAAACTCTCAGAGTAAAGATAAGAAATACAAACTAAAGTTGCCAGGCAGGTGAAAAATTTCACCAGAGATTGAAAACGATATGCGTTTTGGGTAAGAGGAAAATCTGTATTTTACATAAAATGGCGATATTCTGTGAAAAGTATTGTAAAAGTTCTTTTAAAACAAGATCATTTTATTAGGATGAGCGAAGCGAATCGTCTACTAGGCTACACAAATTACCTTTTGTCGTGCACTTTACAAAAAAAAAAAAAAAAAAAAAGACTTGAAATTAAACATAAAAATAAATTATGATCTGTAGATTTGCACAATATTATTTTTTTTACAGAATAACCATAAACGATTTATTATTTTAATTAATTTATTCTACATGTTTTTCCATTGCGGACGCATTTTTGCAAATAAAAAATGAAACACGTATATTTCCAGAAGAAAAAACAAATCATAGAGTTAGTAATTATAGATAGAATCAGTATTAATTAAATAGTTTCACGATTTCTTTTATGAAATTTTTTAAATACCTTTTTTACGAAAATTATAGCATATTTTTAATGAATTCAAATTTGTGAAAATTCAATTATTTACATTCAATTATAAAAGTATTTCTCAGTGTTAAGAATTCCAATACACAATTTATTCTTATTATGTGAAATCATTTACGCAGACGATACTTATGCATTTTAAAAGAATTATATTATGATTTTTTTTTTTTTTTTTTTTTTTTTTGTAAAGTGGCAACAAAAAAATTGTAAACAAATAAAAATTAATTGTTAAATTCGTTATATCCTAAATAAAAAAATCCGAGGAAATTCTTAGTTATTTGGCTGAATTTACATTTCTGAAATTAAAATGTGCCAAAACATGAAATAACGTTTTTGCTTAATAAAGATTCAAAAATAATATAAAAAAATATTGTTACTTTCAAATATTTATCTTATTAAATAATGCTTCGCGAATCCAAACAAAGCATAGCTTTTGCTAGTTTAATAAGATTTTTAGAAGATAAAAGATGATCTTTTTTTTTTTTTACAGTGTGGCAACCTATTGTATGAGACATCATTAAGGCACACTTTTACTTGTACTTTGATAACATGTGAATACTAAAAAATTTAATTTAAAAATATAGTGATGCGAGTAGAATATAAAAATAGAATGAAGTATGAAATGTTAGCGTAAAATTAATGTGAATGGGCGTGGCGTCCGAATCGTGTCTTTCCTTGAATTTTTACAATTATTTCTAATAAACAGGGGGGGGGGCGTAATTGGCATACAAATATGGATTCAGGAAGGTTCAAAGAATTTTTTAAGATCCCCCCCCCCCAAAAAAAAAAAAAATAAATAAAATAAAATAAAAAATCAATTTTTTCAAAAAATTTCACATGTCTCCCCTTAATTTATTAAAGCCTATAGAAAACTTGACTTGTAAGGCGAACAAAACTTTTAAATTTGAATACCAGTATTTTAATTTGGAAATTTTCACATTATTTGATATCAAATTTTGAGCGATTAAATAAATCAAAATTACAATATGGAAAAAACCGGTGTCGAAGAATTAAAAGAAATGTAAAAGAGGCTCGTCATTAATGGGTTAAGTGTGAAAATAAATTGGTACGTCAGATGACGATTAACCCCCTGACTGACCAGTAAAAGGGCAAAATTGTAATGTATTGTTGTAATTCTCTGTATTTTATTTTAAATGCTAAAAAAAGATGATTTTTCAACCATGACTTTAAAACTTAATTACGTATATGAATATAATCCTTGGGATTATTAATAATTTCTCAAAGTTTCAAAAATGCATTATATCGGTTGAATTATAGTTATTTAAATAATGCTTCTATTGCAGTGAAACTTATAGCTTAGTGAACGGATAAATCAGGCACGGCACTGAAAGGTTTTAAAGATTATTTTAATTAAAATCTGCTTGGACGTTCTATAATGAAATAAAAAATGTGTAATTCAAGCTGTGCAATTGATACAAGGTTTGATAATTCTCACTTTTATTTTTTAATTTTAAAAATGATTATTTAATGGGTTTTTTTTTTTTTTTTAACTTTTTTCAATATACAGTCCATCATAAACAACCAAAAATTGTAGCAAAATTAAATTTGTATGATTGCAGCGTTATGTTTATATAGTGAAAGATTTTACCGTTTAGGTGGCTACAATTTCGATTGTACGTCTTTCTCAGTTAAACGCCGTTTTAGAACGGTCCCCTGAAATAAAGACACATAATCGGTGCTTTGCTAAGTTTTTTTATACATACATTCGTACATAAAGTGTCAGGACACGTATAAACGTCTATTTAAAATCCAACCTTAAAAATAACAATGTTAATACTATTGACGCCAACTTCACGCCTTCACTCAATGTTTTTTTTTTGTTTTTTTTTGTTTTTTGTTTACTTTTTTCAGTATACAGTTCATGATAAACAACCAAAAATTGTAGCAAAATTAAATTTGTATGATTGCAGCGTTATGTTTATATAGTGAAAAATTTTACCGTTTAGGTGACTACAATTTCGATTGTACGTCTTTCTCAGTTAAACGTCGTTTTAGAACGGTCCCCTGAAATAAAGACACATAATCGGTGCTTTGCTACTATTTTTTATATACATTCGTACATAAAGTGTCAGGACACGCATAAACGTCTATTTAAAATCCAACCTTAAAAATAACAATGTCTTCTCTTCACTCCTACTCTCACTACTCTTCACGCCAACTTCACGCCTTCACTCAATGTTTTTTTTTTTTTTTTTTTTTTTTTTTTTTTTTTACTTTTTTCAGTATACAGTTCATGATAAACAACTAAAAATTGTAGCAAAATTAAATTTGTATGATTGTAGCGTTATGTTTATATAGTGAAAGATTTTACCGTTTAGGTGGCTACAATTTCGATTGTACGTCTTTCTCAGTTAAACGTCGTTTTAGAACGGTCCCCTGAAATAAAGACACATAATCGGTGCTTTGCTACTTTTTTTTATATACATTCGTACATAAAGTGTCAGGACACGCATAAACGTCTATTTAAAATCCAACCTTAAAAATAACAATGTCTTCTCTTCACTCCTACTGTCACTACTCTTCACGCCAACTTCACGCCTTCACTCAATGTTTTTTTTTTTTTTTTTTTTTTTTTTTTTAACTTTTTTCAGTATACAGTTCATGATAAACAACTAAAAATTGTAGCAAAATTAAATTTGTATGATTGCAGCGTTATGTTTATATAGTGAAAGATTTTACCGTTTAGGTGGCTACAATTTCGATTGTACGTCTTTCTCAGTTAAACGCCGTTTTAGAACGGTCCCCTGAAATAAAGACACATAATCGGTGCTTTGCTACTTTTTTTTATACATACATTCGTACATAAAGTGTCAGGACACGCATAAACGTCTATTTAAAATCCAACCTTAAAAATAACAATGTTACTACTATTGACGCCAACTTCACGCCTTCACTCAATGGTTTTTTTTTTTTTTTTTTTTTTTTTTTTTTTACTTTTTTCAGTATACAGTTCATGATAAACAACCAAAAATTATAGCAAAATTAAATTTGTATGATTGCAGCGTTATGTTTATATAGTGAAAAATTTTACCGTTTAGGTGACTACAATTTCGATTGTACGTCTTTCTCAGTTAAACGTCGTTTTAGAACGGTCCCTTGAAATAAAGACACATAATCGGTGCTTTGCTACTTTTTTTTATATACATTCGTACATAAAGTGTCAGGACACGCATAAACGTCTATTTAAAATCCAACCTTAAAAATAACAATGTCTTCTCTTCACTCCTACTCTCACTACTCTTCACGCCAACTTCACGCCTTCACTCAATGTTTTTTTTTTTTTTTTTTTTAACTTTTTTCAGTATACAGTTCATGATAAACAACTAAAAATTGTAGCAAAATTAAATTTGTATGATTGCAGCGTTATGTTTATATAGTGAAAGATTTTACCGTTTAGGTGGCTACAATTTCGATTGTACGTCTTTCTCAGTTAAACGCCGTTTTAGAACGGTCCCCTGAAATAAAGACACATAATCGGTGCTTTGCTACTTTTTTTTTATACATACATTCGTACATAAAGTGTCAGGACACGCATAAACGTCTATTTAAAATCCAACCTTAAAAATAACAATGTTACTACTATTGACGCCAACTTCACGCCTTCACTCAATGTTTTCTTTTTTTTTTTTTTTTTACTTTTTTCAATATACAGTTCATCATAAACAACCAAAAATTGTAGCAAAATTAAATTTGTATGATTGCAGCGTTATTTTTATAGTGAAAAATTTTACCGTTTAGGTGACTACAATTTCGATTGTACGCCTTTCTCAGTTAAACGTCGTTTTAGAACGGTTTCCTGAAATAAAGACACATAATCGGTGCTTTGCTACTTTTTTTTTTATATACATTCGTACATAAAGTGTCAGGACACGCATAAACGTCTATTTAAAATCCAACCTTAAAAATAACAATGTTACTACTCTTCACGCCCTTTGTACAGGTGCTCCTCTCTTACAGGTTTATAGCCCTGCAATTTCAACCTACACTCTGATCAGTCCAACAAATCAACAGATCCCATTGATGTATGTCTTGCGTACACCCATTCAGACACTTCTCGAGCGAAGCGAAGTGAAAGACGGCTGCAAGAATAATTTCTAAATTGTCTTTTATTGCCTTGATAAATAACACCTGACTTTCCTAAGTAGGACCTTTGTTTTTCCGAAAAAGGTCTGTGTTAATAGATCTGGTAAGCGGATTGATGACTTGATTGAAATATGTGTTATTGCTAATACTTTTCAACGTGGCTAACACTACTGAAATTAATATTATGTGCTGCTTGGTTGTTCAAAACAGTTATGTTCATAAGTTCAGTAGTGCACACCTGCATCGATCTGTAAATGTGTTTTCGCGGTTCAGTTTTAGTACCCCCATAACATGCAACTTATTTATTAAGCTTTATTATGTTTTTTATTTAGTAAATAGCGAGAAAGCAACTACAAAAATGTTTTTCTTAATAATTAGCTGACCCGCCCGGCGTTGCCCAGCCAGACTGTCATTGAAAAATATAGCAGTGGAGTGGACTTCATAAAAAAAAAAAAAAAAAAAAAAAAAAGATTGAATAATATTTATTTATACTAAAAACTTGTAAAAAATTTAAATAAGAGCTAAAACTTCAAAAGTATAGCAGTTCTGCTTAAAAAAATGGTACTGCTTGGTTATCCCGTCCACCAAAAAACTGTCGCCAAACTCTAAGATTAGATGCCAATAATGCATGATCGTAAATGTCACATTCACTTGACGTTAAACATGTGTTTGTTACGTCATTATGTCTTTTTAATTCAACGTTTTATTTGTATTTTTTTAATGTTTTACCAATTTTTTTAGGTACTACTTGATTATCCCGTCGACCAAAAAACTATCACCAAACTATAAGATTAAATGCCAATAATGTTTGATCGTAAAGGTCACAATATCTTGACGTTAAACACAATACACGTGTTTGTTACGGCATAAAGTGATTTGCAATTCGACTTTTTATTTGTATTTTTATTAATGTTTTACTAATGTATTTGTTCTTTCGTTAATTAAAATAAAAATTATGTCAATTTCTGTAGTTTGGCGAATAGTTTGGCGATTTGTATAATGTGGAGAAATTGTTCGACGGGATAACTAAGTAGTACCTTTATTTGTTCTTTCGTTATTAAAATTACTGCAAATTTAGAATTTTTTTCTTAAATCTAATGTTTACATACATTTTATAGTTATATCTGTCTACTTTTTTTGTCTAAATAAAGAGCATTAGGTTCCTTACAATTTTCCGTTATTATTGATACTTTTGTGTCCCTTAATAAGTTCTATTATTACATTTAAAATACTTACATTTTATTCACGAATGCACTATCTTAAAAATACCTGTTTCTTTATGATTTAATTTAATAATTCTGCATTTAAATACGTAAACTATCAGTTTTCTTTTGTCTGAAAGCGTTGCCATTAAACAATTAACAAATAACCGCGATTTCTGTACCACGTCTGATGGCGTAATATATATCAGGGTTCGTACGGGTCCTTGAATTTTCAGAATAAGAAATTCTTCAGTACCAGTATTTTCTTATGGAGAATCTCTCCTTAAATAAGGCGAAATTTAGTTCGTTTAAACTAGATTTATTTTTCTATAAAAAAAAATACTGATATTTGGCCTTGAAAATAACGGTACCCGTACGAACCCTGTATATATATATATATATAGATTTTATTGTTCTTAGTGTATCTCCGTGAATTTAATTTTAAATGAACAAGCACTTAAACGTCTTTATTTTAATAAACAAGATATATACGTTGCGACATATAAACTTGCTCAATGGTATACATAAACAAGAATTTTTATATGAACTTGTACAAATCAATTTAACGATAAAGTATTATAATTTTGACGTTTCGAACTGCTTCTGCAGTCGTCTTCAGGATAAATATGATGTTGAAATGGAGGAGCATAATGCCTGTAACGATAATTTATCTTATAATATACCAAAAATCTGACTTTACATCATAAAAATGTCTTAATTATTTACCTGTTCGCAATATTTCAATTTTCCCTCTTTTTACCATCACCTGTTTTGAATGTTATCTGTTTCTCTTCATAGTTGGTTACACTCCATGGTCTTCAAGTGTACTTTCGATTCATCTCAACTTATTTCATTTTAAAATTTTCTGATGTACTCGCTTCAGCTTTCCATTCATATAATTGATCAAGACTCGACAGGAAGCTTTCTTCTCTAGACTTTTAAACATTTTAACATCATATTTATCCTGAAGACGACTGGAGAAGCAGTTCGAAACGTCGATATTATGCTTTATGGTTAATTTTATTTGTAGATTTACTTAATTAAAAAGTAAGTCTTAAAGTAAATTTTGAGAATTACAATTCTTATTCATTTAATTTTTAATTACTTGTTAATTTCATTAAATGTTTGGATTAAGTAAGGGCTGTTATAGTAATTGTATAAGTTTAATTTTTTCTTTTGATAATTTGAGTTTTGTTGTGGCAAGACACAATAAACTTATAATATAAAAGTTATTGTTTGTGCGTACCACTGAGCAAGTTTATGTGTTTTAACCCTTTGAGAGGCAGGCAATTGCGTAAATAAGGAAAAGCAATTTTTTAGATATTTTCCCTCAAAGCTATAAAAGTAAAACTTAGTTAAAAGTTTCTGGTGCAAACTTAGGTGTGATATAATATATCCCACTGCTCCTCAAGTGGTTAAGGTATAAATCTTATTTATTATACAAGTTGTGTACAAATGATAGACCCGATTTAAAAAAATCATTATTTTCGAAACTACTGCACATATTACAATAAGTGATACTGGAATTTAAATTCAGTTACAAATGTTCGATCTGTGACCCTCTTGTTATACGGCATACGTCTAATCTGTAATCCATTTCGTTCCAAACATTTTGTAGCATCACTCTATTAATGGTTCTGAATGTTGCACAAATGCGTTCTTTAAGTTCTGGGAGTGTTTTCAGCACAGGTGATACATAAACAATGTCCTTGACGTAACACCACAAAAAAAAAAAAAAAAAAAAAAAAAAATCACATGGTGTATGTCTGGAGATCTTGGTGGTAATGTGATTAAGGGGAAATCACCATCACCCGCTTGAGGACAACGCAAATTTTGTGTTTCAGCAGGATGGAACCCCACCTCATTGATCTTTGCAGGTACGTAGTTACTTGAACGAGGAGCTTCCCCACCGGTGGATGGGGCGTTTGGTGTTTGAAACGAACTGGACTACAGATTGGACATAATGCAGTGTAACAAGAGGGTCACACATCGAACATTTATTTGTAACTGAAAAAAAACTTGGTATATTTCTCTTTAAACTCATCTATGACTTTTTTGTAATGTGTGCAGTAGTTTCGAAAATATGATTTTTTAAAATCGAGTCCATTATTTGTACTCACCATGCATTTTACGGTGCAATTGTCCTATATATGTTAATCTTTATTTAAAATTACAAATGTATCTTGTTAACCAGAAATACTATGTGGATCTCCAAACTCCAATTACATTTATTACTTTGCATTATTAAAACTTTCATGCTAGCTTAAACCAAATTTTCTTTTTGTAGTAGCTGAAAATATAAGATGGTTATAAATTTTACCATGTCATAAATTTTTTAGATTGAACCATAAAATTTTGTAACTTGAATCATTAATTGATACAATGTCCAAGTAAAAATTGAACCACAAGTTGGTAAAATGTATAAAAATAACGTGATAAAACGTTGAACCATAAAATGGCTTCGGATATCCTTTACGAACAAGGATTAATCAGATCGGAACCACTATTCAAACGGTCCAACAGGAATATGACACACTATGAAAACTCCGTCCTGAACAAGGATATGAACTTAATACTTCTTGACTTGTAGCCAAAGGTGCAAACACTTAACAAACAAACAAGCGGGTATCCTCATGCTCTGAAACAGCATATTGAGAGTGCAGAGAACTATTTATTCTGGTAGAACAGCTCTATTTTAGATTAAAAATTTGAGAATGCTCTTAAGGCTGTTTTCAACTGATCTACTCAACAAACGTAAAACGTTTTGACACATTTAAAAATTCATTTTTTAACGAAAAGATATAAAATTGGAAGGCCTGACTATGGAAGCGGTCTGGGATCGAACTGTGTTTTCCATTTTTGAAAAGTAAATTGCCTATTGAGTTATAAGCGATTTTGATCACGTGACAAAGACGTTTTTCACTCTTCCTTGAGTGGTTATTTTGCTTTCGCGTGAAAATTCGGTTCAAAACGTCCACTTTAGCAATATTTTCTAAAAGATCTATTGCGTTTGCAAAAAAAAAAAACGAAAAAAAAAACCAGTTCTACTACATAGTTTCTGAACATCAACACCAGCTAGTTTCATGCATTTCCGAACAAAAATAAATTAAAACTTGTGTCATAAACGTGCCCGTTTGGATTTGAGAACAGCCTTAATGCAAAATTTTCGTTTTAGGAGCTGAGTAGTGTTGAAATAACATCAAGGCTCGCAGCGTTCCTAAAATTTTCTGCATTTCTTACCACTACTCAAAATAAAAATATTTGTGGTAATTTCTATTAACATCTGCAATAAATATGTACTAAAAAATATATCGTTTTAAAATACTGGTAGTAAAGTGAGAAAATTTTAGGAACGCTGCGAGCCCTGTAACATTCATATCAATTGAATAAAGCTTCTTATAAAGAATTAACCATTTATCATTGAAAGGTTAAAGAATAAAGTTTTAAAATAATCAAAAATAAAAATCGTTCATATGAAATGATACATTTGAAATCATTGGCAAATGACAAATGACAACGCATGATTTGTACAAATTACCTTAATTATGGGTCTGTTCACAAAATTAATTGAAGAATCGTGATTTGCCTGCATTAACTAGACCTTCTTGATAATATGTTTCGTTTCATTATCTGCCAACCTGTCGACCGCCTTTGCGACAGCTTCGAACCCATAATTTGAGCATTCAATTTTCATACTTAATATTAATCCTTCATTTCCAGATGAAATAACTCTACGGAGTATTTTATTCACTAATTATAAATAATGCACATACTCTGTTATCAAAGGGGTTACAGATGTTACTATTAACTTTTTTATTGCTTTTTTCCTGTGACATAATTTAAAAAAATCGTTTTAAAATATATGATACATTTTTTGCAAAAATTCTGGAATAAATTAGGTAACTATAAATGGAACAGAAATGAGTTATATATGACATCAACTTTTGCACCGTTATAAAGTTTATTTCAACATCAATACTGCGCGGAATCACTGAGATTCAATTCTGGAACTGTGTCACCAACACAAAATGCAATTGATAGATAGTTTTATGGCGCAAAAATTTCCAGGTGAAAGTTACTTCCTAAAGAAAAGCCATTTAAGGATTTTATTCAATTTTAGTCAAGATATGTCAGTGTTAATATATATATATCTATATATATTAATTCTTTATTTTAAGAAGTTCAGACAAAAAAGTTCTAAAAGCAGGTATTAAAAGCACCATATTAATGGCAAAAAAAAAAAAAAAAAAAAAAAAAAAAAAAATCTTTGAAAACTGAAATTTTTTTTTCCGTGGTTTTGAATAATCAACAGCCAAAGTTTTGCATACATACACCTGGAAGGTGAATTTAATTTTAAAGCACATTTTATAACGTTATCAATTGTGAAAATATTTACATGATTGCGATATTGGTAAAAGGAAAGGATCTTAATGTAGCCTTAAAAATGTAAATCACTTAAAGATGTAAATCACTAGAAAATTCAGAAAATACTAAAATCTTTCAAAGCTGCATTCTGAAACTTGCTTCTTTGATAAATTAGTTTTCTGAAAACAGGTGCTTAGAATTTTTCTTATGTGTCTATACTCAGTTGGAACACATTACCGAAATATTATTTAATATCATTGAGTTATTATGAATTATTAGTAGTATATTATTGAAACCGACCAGTCAGAATCTTGAAAATGTCTAGCCTTGAAAAGTAACTTTCCTTGATACTTTTTTTTCTGTATGTGATAAGTAAGTTGCACGGAATTAATACTGGAATATTAATGAAACCAATATGAGACAATACTGAAACATGCCAATCTTTAAAAGTAACTTTTTTTAATTTTTTTTTTCTGCAAGTAGTTTATTTTTTTCTGCCTCTTTGATCAGTTAGGATGCATTGCACATTTCATATTCCATTTGGAAATTTGAATGCTCTGGAACTATACTGCATTTATTACTTTCATAATTTTAATGATTAATCATCAGAGTGTTACATTTGAATACATAACATCACTTTGCAATGAACAAAACCCACACGATTCGCACACGTGTTTTACTATTTAACTAAAACATCCGTTGGAACACGCCTAACACTTACCATAAATGCCATCGTTTGTCTTAGAATCGTTTGTCAGGGCAACCACGTTATGTATCATTATGACAATCGGCGATGTAACTTAATAATCTGCATAGTTTACTCTTCTACGTATGAACCAAGTTGCCTACTGACTGACGACTTGCCCATTACGTAAAGGAACTAGTATGCATTATCCACGTCTGCTTATCAACTGAGCAACTATGCTCTGCGGGAATCTCCTTGCACTCCCTATTGCTTCACATACAAGCTCTTGCCGAGTTCATTTGTCTTCAGCATCAAGCAATTCTCCTCACCTATCTCTCACGCAGCTCTAACTCTCATATGTGCTCAAACTTAAGAATCGGACATTTTGTGGCTCAGATAATGTACCAATTGTTACATTTGAACTTGGTTTTCGGGATTTAATGTTTGTATTCGATGGTTTTTATTAAGGCTGTTCTCAAATCCAAAAGGGCAACTTTATGACGTAAGTTTTAATTTGTTTTTATTCGGAAATGCATGAAACAAGCAGGTGCTGTTGTTCAGAAACTACGTAAACGAACTGTTTTTTTTTCTCAGTTTTTTTTTTTTTTTTTTTTTTTTTTGCAAACGCAAAAGATTTTTCAGAAAATAGTGTTAAAGTGGGCGTTTTGAACCGAATTTCCGCGAGAAAGTAGAATAACAACTCAAGAAAGGGCGAAAAACGTGTTTGTCACGTGATCAAAATAGTTTATAACTCAATAGGTAATTTATTGATCAAAAAATGGCATTTCGATATCAAATAGCTTCCATGGTTAGGCTTTCCAATTTTATATATTTCCGTTAAAAAATAAATTTGTAAATGTGTCAAAACGTTTTGCGCTTGTTGAGCAGAACACTTGAGAACAGCCTTAAATGAAATTAAATGTAACTTAGAGCTGCATAATAGTTAGATTGATTTTCTCATTTTCAAATCATACCGGTAAAGTCGTAGGGAAAAAACGACCACCTGCAGCCGAAACACAGTTTTTGGGAGCATGTAATAATCTTGTTAAACCTCTGCGAAACATCACTATAGAAAGCTTCTAATGGTGCAGGTTCCGGGGCTATCCCCCCCCCCCCACACACACACACACACACCTTTTTTTTTTTAGGGTTGCAAAAGAAAACAAAATTTCGAAGTACCTGTAGTTAAAGTGAAAGTTGCAATTTAAGCTAGCGATGGGCAGAATGTATGATTTTACTATCGAATGAATTCTTCCGGGATGCAATGTTGCCTGTGGGCTACTTTTTCTAAATTCAGATTTCTTAATTGGAACCAATTTTTTCAAATGGTAAAACTCACCTTATATTAAACAAGGCGAGTTTTAAAAGCTTAGCTAACTTAATAAACATATTAATTAAGGCGAAAACCAGGGGAATTTTACCATTTAGAAAAAGTGGTGCCAGTCAAGAAATTTGAATATTAAAAGTAGCCTACTGGCAACAATGCGGGGATGCACAAAAATATACTTTTTAACCTTTGCATATATTTTTAATCAACTACTACTCAGAAATTTCGTTAAAAAATATATATAGTTGCCAATCTTCGTAATTTTTTTAATCGATAATCTTAAAATAAAAAGAACTTTTATATTTTTATAGGTTTCTTAAATTAATTCTAAATAAAATATGAAAATGTTTTGTTCGATACAAAATTTCTGGTAGAAATTGAATTTAAAATAACCAAAAGTTGGCATGCATATTTTTTGCGCATGCCCGAATGTTTCATTTGAATATTAAAATCTTTCATTCTACCAATTGCTAATTTTAACTGTGAGGGGGGGGAGGGGGAAGAAAAGAAACAGTGATCAAGAGAAATTTGTACTCTAATTGATTAAATTGAAATTATCATATTGTGAAGATTAAGAAGATTTGATCCATCTTTCACTTAACCCTTTACTCCTGTCATGAAATAGTTGCATAGCTTAGTCTCTTATACCGCTTGATCAGAAGTTAAATAAAACCCTCGATTAACTCATAAGATACTACTATTTATATACTAAACTTTTTACAGGATTTTTAGAATAAAAATTCACCTGCCAAGAATTCTCTAATGACTAGGGCTGCAAAAGAAAACAAAATTTTGAAGCATCTGCAGTTAAAGTGAAAGTTACAACTTAAACAGTGAAAAAAGAAAACAAAGAAGCGGTTTATGAACAGCAGCGGCCACGAGAAATGTGTACTACAATTGAATAACCCCAACGCTCGAATTAAATTACAGTTTAAAAATTCAAATTGCTCATTGGCACCACTTTTATGAAAAAGAAATATTCACCTTATTTAATGACAGGTAAAACGATACTAAAATATAGCCAATTTCACTATTTTATAAAACTGGTGGGAATCAAACAATCTAAGTAAAAGAGACAGCCCGTGAATATGACGGGAGAAAGAATTAAGGGGTAAATTAAAATTATCATATTGTGAAGATCAAGAAGATTTTAACCCTGTCACTGAAATTTTTGCATAGCTTAGTGTGCATTAGAGAGATATTGAAGTTCATTTTCACAATAAGTTCTTATCAGCAAATTGTTTATTTATTTTTTATTATTAATCCAAGGCATTTTTCGACCAGTTTGTGTCAAACTAAACTGTCTAGTATAAGTAAACTGTATAGTGTAATCTGTATGTAATTTAGAAAGGCCAATATGTACAATTTGGGAAGTATACATATTTGGTTCTTTAAGTCTGTACAATTTAGAAACTATAACTGTGATCTATCATCTAAATAGGGTTTAAATAAAAACCTCGATTAACTCATAATATAATACTATTTATATAACCTTTCCGGAATTCTCTAGAGATAGTATTAGGGCTTTAAAAGAAAGAAAAATTTCGAAGTATCTGCAGTTAAAGTGAAAGTTACAATTTAGACTGGGCAGAGTGAATGATTTTACTATCGAATGAATCATTCGGGGATGCAGTGTTGCCAGAAAGCTATTTTTTTTAAATTCAGATTTCTTGATTGGAACCAATTTTTTCAAATGGTAAAACTCGCCTTATTTAATGACATATTAATTAAGGCGAAAACCAGGGGAATTTTACCACTTAAAAAAAGTAGTGCTAACCAAGAAATTTAAAATTTAAAAAAAGTAGCCCACTGGAAACACTGCGGGGATGCACAAAAACATAGTTTTTACCTTTGTATATATTTTTAATCAAATACTACCAGAAATTTAGTAAAAAAAAAAAGAAAAAAAAAATATATATATATATTGAAAAAAAAAACAGCGGTCTATGAATAGCAGCGGTCATGAGAAATTTATGCTATAATTGATTAAATTGAAATTATCATATTGTGAAGACTTTTACTTAACCCTTAACTCTTGTCACTGAAATAGTTGCATAGATCAGTGTGAGCAGTCTCTTAGACCGCTTGATCAGAAGTTAAATACAAACCTCGGTTAACTCATATGATATTACTATTTATATACGAAACTTAAAGTAAGGTTAGTTGGGCAACTGGGACATGATTTTACAATGTGACTCTGGAGCTTCTGACAATTCAGCTTCAAAAAGCTAAAATATAAAAATATGCATATTTCATCTTTCTTTCTTCATGGGTCCAGTTGCCCCCAAAAATGGGGTAACTGGACCAGGGGGGATCTATGTTCCACACGCGGTTATATTTTTTCATATCGGATATCAGGTCCTGTTTGAAAAAGTGTAAACAACTTAAAAAAATTTAAACCAGGCAGATCATGTAAAGTATATGTCAATAAACAGCGTTGTAAGGGAAACCTTTGCTGTCAGTGTGCCTAAAAAAGCACTAAAAGTGAAAATATTAGATTTATTTATACCAAAAATATAAAACTTAAGTAAGTACTTATGTACTTTAGTATAGATAATAAGTATAAAAGTCACATGGGTATTTTAAGAAAAAAATAGCAAGGTAAATCTCGGAACAAAAGACTACGTAAGTACTTAAGTACTTTATCTTTATACAGGGGTCGCATTATATAGGAAGAATTTTATTGTTCCTTACAGAAAGATGCGATGAAGATATTATTTTCAAAATAGTGGTAGGAACGATAAAAGATTCCCTATAGCATAGCTGCCAACTTTTAAGCTTTCCTCGTATCACTAAAATATTATAGTAAATGTTGTCTTATTTAATCGACGAAATCTTATGATTAAACAAAACGAAAATCTCTATTAAATTTTAGTGGTAGCAAGAAAGCGTAAAAATTGGCAGCTGTGCCTATAGAATGCAACTCCTGTGTATAGTACAATTTCAAGGTCTGGCTATCTGGCTTTCAGGGGCAAGGTACTTGCATTCGTAAAATGTTGAAATAATTTATTGACACCAATATTTACAAGAGAATCTATCTGAAAACATGTAAAAGTATATTTTCGCGTACTTAATAAAGGTTAAATTTTGATTATAAAATTCAGATGCCAATGTGGCAATTAGGAATTAAAATTAAGTGATGCCATGACGGCATCACCGCCTCTCAAGGGGTCAAGAAATTTGGTTTGATACCACTCAATATGCTTTTTTTTTATCATTTCATTACATTATTTTAATAAGGTATTCTATCATTTTCTTTATTGTGAGCAAAAACCAATGGAAAAATTTACTTCCCGTAGTAAGAGAAACACAAAAAAATTATTTATAACTATTGGGGTAACTGGATCCAGCATGGCGCAGTTACCCCGGATACATGTCCCAGTTACCCCCATTCTTGAAACATTTATGGGGTAACTGGGACACCGGGCTTACATTTAAAACATGAAGTAAATATGTATAGATACCTAATAATATTAATGTAGTTATATGTCTAACCTTTAAAAAAAAAGTTTGTTTAATAAAAGTACTTACAGTATTTTAATAAAAATCCGAGGAAGTTCAACCATATTGACGTTGTTTTTAAAAAAAGAAATGTAAATTTTTGACAACCTATCACAGCAAAATGAGAGTTATGATTGAGTTGATACACGTTGTTTTAGGAAGTAGAGATAAAGGGGCATTGCTCACAAAAGCTAAAACTTAAAAAACACCAACAGTTTTTTATAAAATAGCCTATGGCCCAGTTACCTCGTGGTTCCAGTTACCCCAACAAACCTTACAGGAATTTTATAATAAAAATTCACCTATCCAGAATTCTGTAATGATAGTATTAGGGCCGCAAAAGAAAACAAAATTTCGAAGTATCTGTAGTTAAAGTGAAAGTTACAACTTAAACTGTGAAAAAAGAAAACAAAGAAGCGGTTTATGAACAGCAGCGGTCACGAGAAATTTGTACTATAATCATATTGTGAAGATCAAGAAGATTTGGCCATCTTTTACTTAATCGTTAACTCCTGTCACTGAAATTGTTGCATAGCTTAGTGTGAGCAGTCTCTTATACTGCTTGATCGAAAGCTAAATAAAACCCTCGATTAACTCATGAGATAATACTATTTATGTAACCTATCCCGAATTCTCTAGCAATAGTTCTAGGGCTGCAAAAGAAAACAAAATTTCGAAGTATCTGTAGTTAAACTGAAAGTTACAATTTATATCTAATAGGCAGAATGAATGATTTTACTGGCGAATGAATCATTCGGGGATCCGCAAAAGCATAGTTTCCTTTGTATATATTTTTAATCAAATACGACCAGAAATTTAGAAAAAAAAATGAAAATCATATTTGCCAACCTTTGCAGTTTTTCTTAACCCTCCGTCTACCAGACGGGTCCATTGGACCCGACAGGTACATACAAAATATTCATTCAAACCAGAAATTTCTTTAAAATAAACTAAGTATATAAACCAGACAAAAATAAGGTAAATAAATAAGTTAAATAGTTTTAAATAAAAATTCTGGTGTAGAACGTTTTATTAAAACTTGAATAAAATTCCCGGTAGATCTAGGGTTAATTGTCTTCAGAAATTCCAAAGATAAAAAGAATTTTTAAATTTTTATAAATTTCAGAAATTAACTCTGATTAAAATAGGAAAATGTTATGTTCGATACAAAATTTCTGGTAGAAATTGAATTTAAAATAAGCAAATGTTGGAAGGTATGTTTGTAAGCATGCCCAAATGTTTCTTTCGAATAGTAAAATCATTCATTCTGCCAATTATTAATTTTAACTGTGGAAAAAAAAAAAAAACAGCGGTCTGTGAATAGCAGCGGTCACGAGAAATTTATGCTGTAATTGAATAAATTGAAATTATCATATTGTGGAGACTTTTACTTAACCCTTAACTCCTGTCACTGAAATAGTTGCATAGCTTAGTGTGAGCAGTCTCTTATAGCGCTTGATCAGAAGTTAAATACAACCCTCGATTAACTCATAAGATTCTACCATTTATATACTAAACTTAAGGTACAGGATTTGTTGGAAAACGTGTCAGCGTAAGTGGTTTTATGTCCAACACCGCCTCGCCTGTGAAATGACAATTTACCTGTGACATGTGCAACGCGCCTTCATTTTCAGTTGTGAAATGTGTTCCAAGATGGCGACACTTCCCTGATCGAAGTTCTCGTAAGATCACGGACTAATGAACAATTGTGTCAGAGACTTATGTTTCGAAAAGGCGACAATAGATCGCAGCACCAGAGAACTTTTCTGACGATATAGACTCCTTTAATTAGAACTTTTTTTGCTTGTTAAGCAGTTTTATTGTTTCCAGACTTTTTTACTCTGTTTTAACTTGTGTGGGCCCCTTTTTTACTTCTCACTTGAAGGGCCGATTTTGCGAGGTCAAGACGCACGGTTTTTTGTTTGTCAACTCTTTGTCCTATGGAAGACTTACGTCTCCCACTGGATTTTCGATGTCATTACTCTTATCTTATTAATATTTAATCTTTTACTTTATATTTTTTAGTGTGTGAGTGTGGATCCTTGTAACCAAGATTATTTTCAAGCATTAAATAGTTTTTTCTCTACATCTGGATTCTTCGAAGATAATATTGTCCACAACTTGCCACATCTATTTATTAAATAAAAATTACAGGTTGCCTACGTAAGAAGGAAACCAGCGTATGTCTGTTTTACCAGAAAGGTAAGAAAATAGATTTCTATCTTTCATTATTGATATAAAAATTTTATTACAACAATTTTATATTTATACTGGGTCCTTAGCTTGACGCTAATCGCGAACTCACCCTTCCTAGATATTTTTAAAGGATTTTCATAATAAAAGTTTACCTATGGGGCTATACTTATATAACGTTATCAATATTTTGCTAATTTTGGACCCCTCCTCCCAGACAATATCGTTATCAATGTCTAAAAGTAATTTTATTTTTACATTCCTTTTTTTTTTTTTTTTTTTTTTTTTTTTTATACGCTTGCAGTGATATACACATATGTTCATACATTTATTAGTCGCATACTTTACGGATCCAAGGAGCCAATAATAGTATAGGAGTCAATAATAATACATGAAATAAATGTATATCAAACAACATCTAAAAGAGTTAGTTACTATTTATATTTAATAATAGCTTATTGTTACATAATGTATTTAACAGTAATATTGCTCCCTGCTCGGAGGGGTTAAAAACCGAACTTATCAACAAAACAGTGGACGACGTTCTTTGTCTTTCTTTACTGGTAAAGGTAAGTACCATTTCCTATACATATTATGCTCCTGATTTCTCTAACAGCGAATTACATGCGCATAGGCAAAAGAACAGGAATGCCAAACGTTGTTTTATTCCACAGTTTGGAATGAAATGATTTTCTAAACATTTAATGACTTTAATAATAGCTTTGTATTTTCATTAAAATAATAATAATAAAAAAGGTAACAGTCTATTTGGATGTAAAGAAAAAATTACGAAAGAAAAAAAGTTTGGTTGGATCAAACATGATAACGATATCAAAATGCAAAACCTCCCTCCACCCAGAGGTATCTTACGATATCAAATGCCAGACCCCCCCCCCCCCCCCATAAAGTGATAACTTTATATCTGCACAACCGCTATCCAGAATTCTCTAATGATAGTACTAGGGGCAAAAGAAAACAAAATTTCGAACTATCTGTAGTTAAAGTTAAAGTTACAGTTTAGACTTGTGATGGGCAGAATGAAGGATTTTGCTGTCAAATGAATCAATCGGACATGCGCAGAAACATAGATTCCAACTTTTGTATATGGGGCATTCTCACAAACTTTTGACTTTTGGGGGAAAAATCTGGCAAAATTAAACTTGCTAAATTAACATTTTAATCTGATAGACGAATGCCTTAATGATTCAAAATAAAGAAAAAATGGTCAGCAACGAAAAATTTTTTATTTAACTGAGGTTTAAGTTAAACTTGCGAGTTTAATTTTCCTTACCATTTTACCACTATAAGTTTTTATTTTCTTCTACATTTTTACTTATAATGAATTTGCATAGTACATACAGGACATTCATATAAGAAATAATGACAGTGTAGTATTTTTAGGGCTAAATTTTGGTATAACATTTTCTTAAAAGGGTGTTAAAGAAGGGACGGTAATGTAAAAAAAGGGGATGGTATAGGAAAAAAGGGACGAAATGGGAAAAAAAGGGACGTTCAGGATGGAACAGCAAGGAAAATTACCACCTATTTTAGGCAAATCATGTTAAGACTAAGTGGTAGCCAAAATGTTTATTAATTTTTAGAAACAGTTATTTACATTGGATTAAATAAATAATAAAAAAAAATAATTTACCTCTAAAAGTGCAGGAATAAACCTTGGGGACGGTGAGACTACCAATAAAGCCACGATGCTTGAAATTGATATTTAAATGCTGATTTAAATTCTACAGTAAATTTCCTGCCAAAGAATTTTAGACATTATTTCTCTAGCACACTTCTGCATGAGACAAAACTTGAAAAAAATTCTGTGGCTGCATCTGAAGTGATTTCCTGTATAATTTTAGAAGAGGGATGGTAAAAAAATCTAAAACCTAGGGGAAGAGTTTTAAAAATAACAACCCTAAAAATGTGTGCAGGCTAATTTTTAGCTACTTATTTATATGAAACAATAGTTCCAGATTCAGAAAAAAATTACATCGAATTATTTTTTTTTTTAAACAATTTTATCCAGACAGCTCCAAACTTAAAAATCAGCATCAGGAACACGGGACAGTATAGGAGTTTTCCAGGTGTTTGGGCCCCCAACATCGTCCAAAACTTAGTTATCTCGTTAATATTGTTGTGCAATCATGCAATGGGATGTTCCCAAGTATATGAAATTAAAAAAAAAATGTATTAATATAAAAATTATTATTCAGGGGCATGAAAGTCAAAAGATTGTGAGAATGCCACATATATTTTTAATCAAATGCCACCAGAAATTTAGTTTAAAAAAATGATAGTTGCCAATCTTCGCAGTTTAATTGCCGTCAGAAATTTTAAAGAAGAAAAAAAAAATTAATTTTTTATAGGTTTTTGAAATTATTTCTAATTAAAACTGGTCGTTGGGGTCCACCGTAATACTTACCCATTATGGTTATGAATAATATAAAATATGAAAATAAAACATGCGTAAACTATTTATAAAATGCATTGCAATTCCAAAATAAAATTTAAACGTATTTATTGTCAATTTGTTCGGTGGATAGGGTGTTTAAAACCGTGGCTTGATTTCGTCCTAAACTTTAAATGCTCAATTACTGAATTGCGTAAAAGAAACGTCCTTTTAACTCCAAAAATGATAATCATATTAACTAGCAGTTTACTGCGTCGGATTAAGCGTCTCATTTCCAATTAAAGTATATCTTTGAATTGAAATTTGAATGAAATACAATGTCATGAAAAATCGAAGAGTGTGGAAAATATTATTACAAATATCTTGGTAACAAATTATCCGATCGACTTCATTATTTATGCAAAATTTATATATTTTTTATCGTCCTTTATATTCACTCTTTAAAATAAACAATTTCGGAAATTTTTATATACGTTTTATCAGAATGAATATTTCAAGACTCCAATAAAAATAGTTACGAGTAATCGAGGTTACTGTAATTCAATGGGCTTCTTCTCATTATTAGATACACAGTACACATCAAATTTCAAGTTTCTATCTCAATTTGTTCGGGAGACAGAGTTTTTACAGACGCATACACAGACAGATGGACGGCATTTTTTTTTTATTTTTTTTTTCTAAAAATATGTTTTTCGGAATCTCCAGTGTCTGAAACGTGTAAATCCGTGAAATTTTTTTTTCTATTTTTAAAATTATTACAAGACTTACCCTATACTACGTATAATGGATAAGTAATAAGAAAATGTTATGTTCGATACAAAATTTCTGGTAGAAATTGAATTTAAAATAAGCAAAAGTTAGAAGATATGTTTTTGCGCATGCCCGAATGTTTCATTCGAATGGTAAAATCATTCATTCTGTCAATCACTAATTTTAACTGTGAAAAAAAAACCACACACACACACACACACACACACACACACACACAAAAAAAAAAAAAAAAAAAAAAAAAAACGCAGCGGCCTATGAGACAGGTAACAGTAGTTAAAATTTAATGCATACTGAATTTCAATCTGCATACTGAGCTATGCAAGATCTTTTTAGAAAACCATACATCAAAATTATCTCTGTGTAAAACAGGTTTTGAAAAAAAAAATATTGAACGAGACACTTTATATGAAAGTTATCACTGATTTAAGTGATAAAGATAAATGAAATGATTTTCACTGTATGCATTTCTAATGTTAGTATCAATTGTATTAGAGAGCTACTGAAGTTCATTTTCGTAACTAGTTCTTATCAGCTATTTATTATTTATTTTTTTATTCTTAATCCAAAGCATTTTTTGACCAGTTTGTAGCAAACTAAACTGTCTAGTGTAAGTAAACTGTAAAGTGTAATCGGTATATAATTTAAAAAGGCCAATATGTACAGTTTGGGAAATATACATACGGCAATTCATATTTGGTTATGTAAGTCTGTACAATTTAGGAACTATAACTGTGATCTATAATCTAAATAGGGTTCGCTTTATCAGTATAGAATTAAGCATAGGTTCATATACTCAGTTTCTTTTTCTTTAGAAAAATGAAAAGGAAATTTCGAAGTTTCTACGATAAAAAGAGAGAAAGGAAAAAAAAAGAGATTGTACTCATATTTGAAACATTAACCCGGGAGAACTCGCTAGTGAGAATGCCCAATTGCTTTTCTTTTACTTTACATTCATATAATATCAACATTTTTTGGTTGGCTTAGTACTTTTATTCACAAAATAGGTAAAATAATTGTAAAACATTTTGAAATTTTAATTAAAATGAAAAATGATTTAAATAAGAGTCTTAAAAAAGTACGACTGTGAGAGAAAATCTCATGCAGCGAGTTCTCCCGGGTTAAAGACACGTTTTCGAAAAAATAAGAATGAAATTTTATTTAATTTGACTAGAAAGTCAAATTGTGATTTAAATCTATCAATCTATAACGAAATTTATTTTCAAATGGCAGGAAGGTCTTTATTTGAATCAATGGAAACAAAAGATAAAAAATATATATATATGCGAATATTTCACAAACTTCAATCGACATACAGGATTTTTTCATGCCACATATTTTCAATGACATGAACCTTTCAAATAAAAAAAAAGAGCTTACGTTAAAATTTTAATTTGGCAGCACAAAATATGCTTGATATGATTTATTTCAGAATAATGATTAAGTTAAATTTAACTCGAACGGCATTAAACGTTGCATCAAACTCACCGGTTAGAATCGCTTATCTTTCTCATTAATAATCTCGCCTGCTTTACTAATTATCTTGATTATTATTAAAAATTTAGTTGAATTTAACTCAAATTCCTTATTCATCAGTTTAACTGATGCCGCTCCTTAATGATTTGATTTTTCATGTAGAAATGAGCCAAATTGAACTGGAACTTACAAAAGCTAATTAGTTCATTTGTACAACTAAAATTTTTATCAGCAAAGCTTTGAATTTTTTAAAAATCCATAATGAATAAGCGAAATTTAAACTCAAATTTTTCAAAAGTTTCAGCAGAGTCATGGGATAGAGTTGCTTTATTTTACTCATTAATCATCTCACTGGCTTTACTCAGTTTGCTGGTTATTATTAACAAATAAGTTAAATTTATCTCAAACACCTTAAATATTGTACCGGATAAAGTCAGTCTAATTGTTGCCACTCCTTAATTACGATGATTTTTCATGAGTAAATGGGTTAAATTAAACTCGAATTAACAAAAGCTAATTAGCTTTGCCAGAGAAATTCAATAGTTTCGTTCATCAATGTTAATCACATTCATTTTTAGATATCAGAAAAATTTAATTGGACTTCCGCAAGAATAGAGCCAGACTCAGACGTTCAAATTTATGCTATTTATTTCACTCCTTTATCAAGTTGGTTCCACTAAAAAATGAGCTGAATTTAACTCAAACTCTTTCAAAATTCTATTGGACTCATGAGTGTTTAACCCCTTAATTCTCGCTCCCGTCTATACCACGGGCTGAGGTGTCGTTCCTTATTTCTCGTGCCCGTCATATGTCTGAATTGGAGATTTAATTGCTGGAAAAACTTCAAACTAGAAAATTTTAACTGGCATTTCAGTGTCTTCAGAAGTCTTTGAATATTATTGTTAAGGTCGATTTTTGGCGATGATTGTGATGTTGGACATTGTATTGCATGTTTCGAAATATATCACACTCAAAAAACTATTAATAATCAAAATTTAATATGTATATATTATTTCAAATGTTAGTTGTAAACATTTGTGTGGTGATGATAAATAAATATCTAAGATGTGAAAAATAAAGGTGTTATTCGCATTAATTTGTATGGTGTAAAACAAACATTAAGACACAGAATTTTTGCATGGTGGCTTTTCTACAAATGGGAATTTATTCTATAACATCTTTTTATTCGCTTTAAAAAAGATAATTGCATATTTTATTTAGAAACTTTATAATTATTCAATTTCTGTATTAAAAAAATAGGTACTTTTTTGATGGTTTTTCCAAATATTAAACGATCCTTAAGGGGTTAATTGATGCCATTCGTTAATCACATTACTTTTTCAAACGCGTGAAATTCAACCAAAACTCACAAAAGCTAAGCGAAATTTGTTGGTTAGATTTAGTTACGCATCTAGTTAAGATTAACTCTTCTTGATTATCCCTTGAGTTAAATTTAACTACAAATCTTTAGATACCGATTAAGCATTCTTGGGAACCAGAGCAAACACTCAGTGCTATTTCAGAATATACAGGGTTAGCATAAATGAATGACCGTATTTTAAAATTTTATATTTTCAAAACTATTTCACATATCATAATAAGTGATATATGAAAATAAAGAAGAACGTTGCAAGTTTTTTTCAGTTACAAATAATGTTCGATGTGCGTGTGCGAACCTTTTGTAACACGACAAACACCTAATCTGTAATCAAGTTGTTTCCACACATTTGAATGTACACGGTGGATCAGTGCTGCATTATTTAGCGTTTTTATGCATCAGTGCTTCATTATTAAGCGTTTTTATACATCAGTGCTGGATTAAGAATCATTAACTGTGCAAAACTGCCAAATGTGTGGAAGTAACTTGATTACAGATTAGGTGTCTGTCGTATTACGAAAGGTTCGCACATCGAACATTTATAACTGGTTAAAAACTTGCAATGTTCTTCTTTATTTTTATATATATGACTTATTATAATATGTATAATAGATTAAAAAATATAAATTTTTAAAATGTAGTCATTCATGTATACTAACCCTGTATATTTGTTGATGCGATTCATTTACAATGCTCATTAAGATTAACCCTCTCGCTGCGTAAGTAATTATTCACGATGAGAGTCTTTTACAGAATTTTTAATCGTTTGTCACCGGTTCTTTAAAGCAGAAATTTTTGACTATAAATACAGAATTTAAATACAGAATATACAGAAATTTTTGGAAATATGTCCTGATTAAATCAGACAAAGTTTTTGCTAAAAAACAACTGGTGGAAATAACCAATTAGTATTAATTTGACGGGAAAATGCATGCTCGAGCATATCTCGGACTGCGCAGCGAGAGCGTTTATAATTTTGATTTTCCAGTGAGATAATTTTAACTAACAAATCGTCAGAGCCCGATGATATAGTTGCACTCTAAAACCGAGGAAGTTTACATCGCGTGCCCTTGTGGTAATCATACTCCACAAATTTCAAAAACAGAATTTAAACTGACAAGCCAAACTCGTTTATTTTGTTTATGCACATCTTTGATTGCATCTCCTTTCAAACAGCAACAACATGGCGTATCCATCGGCTTGGATAAAACGAAAAGCATCCAGCTGGATCACGGAGTGGCTTGATTAACGACAAATGTGCAATACACACAAATGGTCACCTTCCTTGCCCGTAAATGGACATTGATGGATCGTGCAGTGTCAGGGAGTACCTGCCCGCACAAATTGGTCTTGCGCTGGTGCGAGATCTCGCTGGTAAATGCTTGCCAGGTGTCGTTTTTCATTCCTTGATAGGTGAACCCAGAGAATTCTACTGGAGATAGATTACAAAGAATTACTTGAGTCAAAAATTTGTGCGGGTTATTTAGAATCTAATGGTTTCTTTGGTAAGTTTTCATTTCGTATCTTCGATTATGGGCTGAGTAGGTGTGAGGAATGGTGATGGAGTAGATAAGCCTTCATAAGACTGTTCGAAAACTGAAACATTGGTTTTGTTTTTTATGTGAAGTTTTCCATTCGTCTTCTTCAACAGCCAATTTAGAATGAGCAGCAGCAGTTATACAATTCTCGTTTATGTCTTTTATACTGGAAAGCTATTTCAATGAAGCATCGATTCATGTCTTATCATTATAGTGATATGGTAATACTCGATTTATCCGATCCTATTGCAGTGTTATGCAAAAACATCAGTGCAAGAACATTTAACGATGGAAAGAAATCCAGAAATGTATTTGATTAAACTGCACAGTGACGAAATTATTTCAGTATATAAAATTTGAAATTTCCAAATGGCTGAACTTTTTTTCGTTAACTAATTTATCTTAACTTTTATATGTGCTTAAAAAGGTTTTGGATTGTTTAACAATGGCTATTCTTAGATTCAATGGGATTCTTGGATATTCAATGGATTCTTGCATTTAATTCACCATTTCCCGAGTTATATAATACTAGTATATAATCCTCGTCAAAAATGACGGAATATGAATGATAAATCTCCAAAACAATATTTAAAAAAAATATTTTTCGGACTAAAAAAAAGAAAAAAGATGCCTTATGCATTTTGCTAATCAAAAAGTATTATCCTTTGATTTCTGATTATTAGAAGACTCCTTTGATTTCTGATTATTTATATTATGTAAACTACAGTTTAAAATCACATTTTAAATATTTCAGCATGGAACAGGAAAATATCAAAGTTGCATTGCATTTGTAATATGTGTATAAACACACTCACACACACACACATATATATATATTATAGGAAACATTATGCTTAATTCTATAAATCTTTTTATAAAATATTTTACATATTCATATTACCGATTAGAAGTTTATTTTTAAATGTTACTTTTTACCCTATATTAATTTTGTGACTTACAAATTATTTTACTACTCAGAAACTAATTTTGAATTATTCTGTAATACGCTAAACAGCAAATTTTTAATGATTTTTATCTGCATCGTTTCTGAAAGTAAATTGCCATTAATTGCGTATATGACTTTTTTTTTTTTCTACAAACTTATGTTAAAATTTATAATTTTATCTGCAAGATAATTAAAATATGTTGTACAACTGTGTTATATATTATCTATGTTTCAATTCCAATGAGAATTGATAAGAAGTATTCTTTTTATTTGCTCTGCCTTGAAATCTGATAAAATGCATTAAAAAAAAGTACGATTACAGTAGAAAGTTTCTTTGTTTATATTAATTGCTGATAGATGGCGCCAAAAGAATTAGCAAGAAACATAAGCTGCTGATTTATAGACGGCTTGCATTGACGTCACGTTGTCAGATAGTTATCCATTATTTTTAATTTAGAACTTAATTGGTTAGTTTTTGAAGGTTTTAAACAAAGTTAAAATATTTAAAGGTTTTAATATAATTTTACAAATATTTTAAGAGCAGCATCGACGTTAACCTGTATTTTTTTTAATGAAGCATTCAAAGAGTCATTCATTTGTTTGTAGATATGCTGGAATTTAATTCTGAATGGCAATAGTTTCGTTTGTTTAGATCTAGTTTCTATGTTTATAATAGCTTAATTTTAATTTAGAACTTGATACATTATAAATGGATATGAAATAGGTTTTATGTGAAAATATGCTGAACAGACAGGATTTCTAGTAGAATAAATTATCATTTAGCTGTCATATGTTAGCATATGTTTTTCATTAAGCCTAACATGGCGTTTAGCTACGGTCGATTCGCAGACCAGAGTGGTTCGCACCGGCATGGTTACATACACTTTTCTGCACTCGGATTTTACTGTAAGTAGATTTGTATCGGGACTGAGGAGGTTACTGGCCATATTTAAAATTCTAAATATGCATCTATAAAATACTTTTGTAAATTTAACTTTAGACACCAGTGTATTTCATTTTGATACTTTAGTGTACCGTTAAAACAAAGTAAAAAATTACAATGTTTTGTGAACGGTACATAATTATTACAGAAAACTATACTGTGGATAAGTTACAAAGAATTACTTGAGCCAAATATTTATGGTATGGCGAATGGTTATGGGATAGATAAACAATCATAAGATTTTTCGAAAACTGAACCATTAGTTTTATTATCATTATTATTATTATTATTATTATTATTATTATTTATGTGAAATTTTCCATTTGCCTTCTTACACGATATAGCAATTTAGAATAAGCTTTTGCTATACAATTCTCTTTTATGTCTTTTTCACTGGAAAGTTATTTCAGTGAAGTATCAATTTCGATTCATTTGTCATCATTATAGTAGCATAGCAATACTTCGTTTATCCGATCTATTGTATTGTTATACAAATAACCAGTTTAAGACATTTAAGGATGAACTTCACCTCAAAACATTAGATATAAATATACTCCATAATAACGAAATAATTTTTACTCTTCCATGCATAAAATTTGTAATTTTCGGAATGTTTAAACTTTCTTTACCTTAACCTAATTTATCTTAAAGTTACTCCTGTTTTAAAAAGTTTTGAGCTGTTTAACAACCATTAGTTGTTTGCATTGGATATACCATTTCCCAAGTGACATACAAGGTGGACATATATTAGTTGGGCAAAAAAAAGCCTTAATATAAATAGTTATACAGACAGCTGAACATGAAAGTATACACATGATTAAGATAGAGAAATACGCAAAGTTTATCTTTTTGTACAAATGCTGGATATGCCCTTTGATACTCTGCTAATGTCCCATAAGTAAATCATTTCTTGCCATGTGTTTGTAAGCATTTTCACGTCAGTCAAGCCAAAAGCAGTCTTGAGTTGCCATTTAGATCAATGGATGAATATCGGCACAATCGGACTGTAAACCTGATCTTTAACAAAATCCCATATGCTGAAATCTTGGGGTGAAAGATCTGATGATCGCGATGATCTCCGTGATCCATCGCAACAATCCTGGGGCTTCAGCAGGAATGTCAGCGTACGATTCACCCAACAGTAGTTTCAGCAATGGTGAATGGGCCAAAAACTTAAGGTGCAATAGTGCTATTCTGCGTTTGAACACGACGTTCTCTACAATTGAAAACAGCACTCTGCGTTCTTTACAATTAATATTCGTAAATTAATCACTTATGAAACTGCCCAACTAATTTCTGCCTACCCTGTATAATAGCTTAGGAACAAACATACCGTAGTGTGACTTTGTTCCACCCCGCGGATAAAGACAAAACATGTAATAAATAGAATAACAAAACTAATTAATAATGCCGAATTTTGGTTAATTGGAGCAGTAGCTTAAACATAAATTATTTAATTCAGCATTTTACAAATTGAGTTTGGCAACACTTCGGCTGTTTTGTTTACTATTTCGCGCATGATTTTACAGGAGGAAACTTTTGATTTGAAAAGATATTTATACATGATGCTGTAAAGGGGTAAATACATTTTTTTAAAATTTTCTTAATATGTTTTCTTTACAAATCAATGAGATTTATATAAATTTGATATTTCAGATTTTACATTGACTTTATTCACAACCGGCATCTTGAATGTCAATTTGGGGGTGAGAGCATCTAGGGAAAAACTCGCCTAAAATTTACTTTGTTTATTATATTTAATTTTTCTGAAAATGAAACATAAAAGCAAACGTTTACTGCAGGGTGTCCCAAAAGTCCTTGACACATGGCTAATTCCATGAATACTTGTTATGTCTGTCACACAGCTGAAAATCGCTATGCTTGTTGGCCAGCGTTATTTTCGAAAAGTTTGCTTCGCGTTATTCAATTGATGAGATATCTCCGATAAAATAAATCACATTTTTTCGTTCTAAAATACTCGTAGTCAACAAGCATAGCGATTTTCAGCTGTGTGACAGACATGACAAGTTTTCATGGAATTAGCCACATTTTAAAATTAAATTCAATATAAAATCAAGTAATTGTCATACAGGAGTTCGGTTTGGATTAAAATATATCTCACTATGAAAAGTTTTCTTCAAGCGAATGAAAATAATTAGTCCCAAACTTCGATCATAGATGGCGCAACTTGTCCGTATGCTGTGGCCAGTGTCTCCCCAGATTGTTGATTGTCACCGCTTTTTTGAAATAGAAATATTCGACCTATTTAAAAATATATTAAAAATTCTGAAAAATAAGTGAATTATACTATTTTTAAAAAGTGGTGACAGTCAAATAATCTGAATTTTAAAAAGTCCCCAATCTGGCAACACTGGCTGTGGCCACCTCTTTCCCCATACTTAATCCCACTCGATTTTTTCTTATAGGGATGGTCAAGGATAAGTGTATGCTTCTGCTGGGCCTGACATTGAAGTATTACTGAAGACGAGAATCACGCATGTGATCTAGTCAATTCCGCAATCAATGCTAGCGAATCCGTGGATTGAACTGGAGGAGCTACAAAAGGTGCACACATTGAACTATGCTAATGGATTGCACAAATTATTGCTCTGTTGCTGATTTCGACAAAATAAAATGGTCTGTATCTGATTGTATTGAGTTTTTGATGCTTCTTTTTGATAATTTAAGGTGCAACGCCATCTATAGGCGAATTTTGGAACTGATTTTTTTATTCCATTGGAGCAAACTTTTCATTGTGAGAAGCAGTTTAGTTGCATCACACGCCCATAGAGTTAGCATTAGCGATGGGAAATCGGAAATTGAGTGACTAGCGGCCCCCTTTAGTGCGCAGCTTTGCATATATGCCAACAACAGTGTATTGAATTTAATAGATTTTTTTATTCGTATATACCTAATTCACACCAAAAAATTAAACTAACACTATTTGCTTTAATTAATAAGAAACATTCCGTATTTAAATAAAGAGAAATTAACTATTGAAACTTTCTGGTGTAAAGTCAGATTCTCTGAACTACGTAATTTCTAGAACGTATTCAATCATGGGAATTAAAGGGTTAGATGTTAAGTTTTATAAAATAAATAATTATATAAAATAAGGTATTTTGAGACATATTTATTAACATATTTACTAATTTGCAATATTTTAGCGTAAAACAGTCACACGACAGTAGTTTTTACTTATTTTGCTGATGTGCGACAGAAGAAAAGATTAACGTATTATATGAAAAATGAATCTTTGATTTTTTTCATTATTTTTCCTGTGTAATAAACCTTTCAGAGAATCATATATAATTTTTTCGAAACAAAATAAAAAATTTCTCATTTAAGGGTTAAGATAGGTTCCAAAGAGTTATTTGAGTGAAACATTTATGTGAATAATTTAGAATCTCATGACTTTCATTTCGTATTTTCGTTTGTAGGCTGAGTAGATGTGGGGGATGGTGATGGAGTAGATAATACGTGATGGACTTTTTTCGGTATCGCACATATTGCCCGAAATTTAATGCAGAAAGCTTTCTTGCCTGCCGCTTTGAAAGCAGGCTCAAAGCAATATCAAATACCATACGGACATTGGCGCACCTACGGAGGGAACTAACCCAGATAGCATGAACATTAGCAGCAAGTTTGATTTTTTCTGACATTATCTTGCCGTGACAAATTTGAATTGAGAAGTTCGCAGCAAATTTCCCGCAAGGTATACCATCCCCCACTTGTTGAGTAGTTTGTTGTGAAACTGCTGGCAAGACTGTCTTTAATTCACGAAATTGATGAAAGCAAAAAATCCCTCTGTTGGTAGAATAGACAATCAGCACATACGTAGAAATTGCAGAAATTTTATTCAGTTGGCACCGCTTTTTCTAAATGCTATACTTATCAAATATCAAAAAAAGGCTCGTATTGAAAAGTACAAATATTACCTCAACTTGTTTATGGTGATGAGAACGATGTGTGTCCCTTCTGACGGTGTGTTCGCATCAATAGACCTGATCAGGTCTATGCAGTGTTGCCAGATGGACTACTTTTTTTAAAATCAGACTCTTGATTGGCACTTTTTTGAAATGGTAAAATGTGCGTTATTTAAAGACATATTAATTAAGGCAAAAACAAAGTGGTGCCAATCAAGAAATCTGAATTTTAAAAAAGTAGCCCATTGGCCACACTGGGTATATGGTCTATGGACCCTCCGAAGGGGTTAAACTTATCGTGTAACAGTTGTAAACAGTTAGTGGGGCGTGGAAAGATAACTACTTTGCAGTTTTTTTTATTACTTGTTTGCCGTTAATTTGCAATAAAATTGATACAGCATGAATTTAACTTGCGCGACAGGTTAGCTGCAAGTTCAAAGGCGTTTGCGTTATCTTGCTGCAGTCTTGTTATGGGCTTTCAGTCTTGTAATGCTCAGCTTGCTGGAACTTTGCAGGTTTTCAAAACAAGACTGCGGCAAATTTTCTGCAAATTAAAACTGCTACCTGGGAAGGAGGCTGAAGCCCCTCCCAGACTAGACTGGATATTTAATTTTTTTCAGAATTATGAAAGAACATTATTATTAATATTTTTAATAGGTCCTTAAATATCTGAATTTTTGAAAAAAAATTAATTTTGTCACACAATTTTTTTCTCATTTATAAATTTTATTATGAAATTCGAAGTATTAGCATGTTTAAAATTTACTTAATTAAAATTTTAAAACCCCGTGCAACCTCTTGCTCTCTTTAGCCTTCAAAATATTTTGATAATTTAGTAGTAAAACTTTAAATCGTTTGATTGCAAACACACTTTAAAATTATCCAAATACAGAAACACACAAAAAAATTGCAAAAACTAAGATATATTTTAATACGGTATTTCATTATTTAACATGTTAAAACCATTCAGAATTAGCCCCACCAAAACTTTCCAGAGCTTCCTCTGGCTGGTTACGACTCTGCTCAAGTCAGCAGAAAAAATGTAAGTCAGGATCTGATCCGGCACGTCCCATCAAATGAAATGAAGGAAAGACAGAGCTGGGCAGCGGTCCGGGCCAGATCGGGACACATATAGGCCTCTAAAATACGCTAGCCCCCTCCAAAGCGTAATCCTGCATGCGCCACTGCACATATTCCCCGAAATATAATACAGAAAACTTTCTTGCCTGCCGCTTTGAAAGCAGGCTCAAAGCAATATCAAATACCATACGAATTTCATAATTATTTACATTCATCTGCAAAACTATTTCCAAATTCGTAGAATTGCTTCGTTATTTTATCGTATCCGTTTATAAACTTCAACGATATTTGTCTATTAGACGAATAAGTTGCGTCTTGAAATTTATTAAAACACTGTTATTACCGAGAATTTGCGAATTCTTAAACGTAGCAGAACAAATAAGAAAACAAAAAAGGTTTGCCAATTACATTGAAGCTACTTGGCTTTTAATCAAACTGGAAATAAACACAAAACACTTGGCCTTTCATGAAACTTGGATTAATATATTACGCTGTTTGCATTACATCATTGTAACAATCGCCTTTAATCAAGGCACATTAAGCAGAAACGACAATCTCAAGAAAATAAGATAAAAGAATTAAAACCCATTTTTACGACAGCATTTTTTTTTAAAACGCAGATGGCAACATCTCTGTTTCTCAAGAGTTCCTGTCGTGTGAAATTGTGCATCTGCTACCACTTCAACTTCAAACAAAACGATCCCTTCTTTGATGATGAAAATAAATAGAGAATAAGAGAGAAATGAAGCAGAAAACAAAGGCGTGGTATGGTGGGTTCAACTGAAAGAAAAACTCTCGCTCAATGAAGTGCAAATAACATCATTTTGCCGTTTGCACTTTCTCGTAATCTTTGTAAAATGATGTGGAAATGAGACACTTGTTCTTTTTTTTATTGCTGTTGTTCGGAGAATCTAAATTGAAGGTTTGTGAAAAGGTGGAGAACTGATTATCATTTCAATTTCGAGACGATTTAGACGCAAATCATTTAAATTGTTGTATTTGATACGAGAAGGTATCGATTTTAAAAAATAAAATAAAATATAGAAAATATGTTCAGAAGGAGGTAAAATTTGGCATTTTCTGTCTATCATGGTCATAGAAATAAAAGATTTCGATTAAAATTATCATTTTTATTTTGTTCATAGAGGAAGACCTTTTATGTTTCTATCCAGTTTATAAACAACAGTGATAAAGTTGTAAATTTTTTTAGTTTTTTAATTAATACGAGAAGATATTGTTTTTTTTTCTTCTTAATTAAATGTGAAAAGTATTTGTATGGAGGTACGTAAAATTTTACTTTCTGATTATTATGATCGTAGAAGCAAAAGACTTAAAATATTTGAATCATGCCATTATTTTTATTTTGTTTATTCTTTGATAGATGGATGTTATGTTTATGTAAATTTATCTACAAAAATATAAATGTGTGTTGCACAAACAGGTCTTAAAAAGGAGCATCTTTGCAAAATTTTGACAAGTATGCAATTTTGCTTTGTGGACACGTTATTTTATGAAAAATTTGTACATTTTATTATTTATTATTTTCATACTGTCAAATTTTGAAAAAAAAAATCATGGAATTTTACTTTGAGGACACGTTATATTTATGAAAAATCTATATTTATCATTTATTTGTTGTGTTTAGTTATATCTCACCACATTTCGATTATAACATATTTTCAATTGAATTACATTTTAATTATAACAGTCTTATATCTTCCATTATATCTTCTAGTTTTACATGTTTCTATAAGAATGATCTTTCTAAATCACTTGTGACTTTATAATGAGTTGAAACGGACAAGGTAACACATTTATTATTTAATTATAATTTTATTTAATTGCAACTTTTGATAGTTTCTCATCTGCATAAAGTGCCCAGCTTGTTGCTCCTATCATCAGATAAAACCATGATAGTCACCATCATCAGATAGTCACCATGAAAAAATGGTCATAGCGAGTCCACATCTGAATCACAAATGACAGTCACTATTCACTCAATATGGGACTAAAAAAAGAAGTCACATATTGGTCATGTTACAACTGTGACATATGCGATTATTTTCGATCTCATTTCAACTTTACAGAGGCAGACTTTACAATTAGAATATTAACATAAACCATTGCTTTGGTTTTCACATACATATTACATACTAAAAAAACAAACTATATAACAAAATTAAGTAATCATAAAGACAAAAATTGTATTCTAAATTATAAACGAAGTTCAAGTTAATTTATTTATAAATTCTTTTAAATTTCCTGATCATGAGAATGAAAAATGCTTCACGTTCCTTTCCTGTAATTAGATTGATATCCGGCGATATCATACGTGTTTATAATATACCCGTCGGTAATTTACGCGGAAATGACATAAATGATAAAACTTGATAATGATTGAAAGATCACTTGGAACTTATGATTACTACTATTACTACATCATACTACTTAGAAATCCCACTCTTGTATACTGTTAATAGAATTCGATAAAACTAATCTTTTTTAATTATTCTACTCTCCTTTTACGTATTATTAACGGTTTCTTTCTGCGTTTTGTATGTATTTTTCCTTTACCTTGATGTTAGATTGTTTTTATTGACAGTAGAAACTGTATAAGTTGGTCAATAGCATTGAAACCCTTTTATTCATAAAAATAATTTCTTTTTATAATAGATTATCTTTGCGATTTTGTAGAAACTACCACTTAAGGTTATTTATATTGCAAAATTTGTAGGCACCTACCAGAAAATTTATTATACATTTTTCTTTAAAAAAAAAAAAAAAAAAAAAAAAAAAAAGCGCGCGACCTGATTTAATCTTTTTTACTTTCTTTATAATTTTATGTTATTTAATTCATTCTTAAATTATAATTTTTACACTTCTATTATATGTAGTTTTTGACTGCAGTTATACTTTTAATTTCTTATTTTTTTAACTTCAATTAAACTAGGGCTGTTCCCAAATCCAAAGGGTCAACTTTCTGGCATAAGTTTTAATTCATTTTTGTTCTGAAACGCAGGACACTAGAAAGTGTTGTTATTCAGAAACTGTGTCATCGAACTGTTTTTCCCGTTCTCTTGTAAACACAATAGATCTTTCAGAAAATACTGTCAAAGTTGGCATTTTGAACCGAACTTCTGAACTAAAGAAGAAAATCCAGCCAGGAAGGGAAGAAAAATGCCGTGTCACGTGATCAAAATCTCTTGTAACTCGATAGGTAATTTATTGATCAAAAAATGGAAAAAACAGTTCGATTCCAAATCGCTTAGTCTTTCCAATTTTATACCTTTCCGTTAAAAAATGAATTTGTAAATGTGTCAAAACATTTTGCGCTTGTTGAGTAGAGCAGTTGAGAACAGCCTTAAACTTTAAATTTCTTATTGGCTCCCTAATGTCGGTGCAAGTCGCTTACATGTCGTTTGGATGTAAGGTTGCTACGCAACTGGGAAATTCATCAAAAAGTCTTACATTGTTTCATTGGGAGAAATTTGTCAACAGACGCAACTTGGGTATGAAATGTATCATTTAATTAAAAACTAGATTGTACTAGTTGCTAGTAGTAATTGCCATACTAATTAGTGAATAAAACATACTTAATTTGCGTTACACATCTGCACAAACTATCACGGGACTACTGTAGTATATTTATAGACAGAATTTTATGGCATAGAAAAGTAATGTCGAATAACCAAATAATTCAAAGATGGAATTATTGGCAGTCAAGAGAGTTCCGATTTGAATTGACAAATCTTAATAATAATAAAAATAATCTAGAATGACTCCGCTCGAAGTAGTCGTAAAATAGTTTACAAATGAATTACACATATAATTTGTCTGCCATTTTTTACAAGTATCTATAAATTTCTTGGGGCAATGTCTGTAACGTATTCGTCAAATAGGAGCGAAACCGGAAGTACCGGTTGAAAGTTACCGTGTTCAGTCTCTATCACACATGCACATGATTACAATGCTTTTTTTTTTTACATTACGTAGAAAACAAAAGTATTAAATTAAAACTCAGTTTAAAAATAAAGATAAATAGATATTTCTGAAATTTCCCACACCCCACCGCTGCCAAGAGCCGTAATGATCTCGAAGTCGCAGCTGTCGTACAAATTATTAAACATTCTGAGGCCTATTTAAACCGCGGCTCGATGCAGTAAATTCGTGGAATTCAGCTTTTAAAATTTTCCGGTGTAGTGGTTAGTGTTTTTAAAAAAGAAAACGGACCTCGGGGCCGGGTGGGCTATGCCTTTTCCGCGAAGTAGTAGCGGTTTTGAGCTATAATGATGTCGAAGCCGCAACGGTCGCGTGAACAGTGTCGTAGCCAGTGTGGAGGGTACAATAATGCTTTGGGTATCAGTGTTTAAAATAAATATTCTTCGCCTTATCTGATCACAGAATTTTCAACGAATAAACAAGGCTAAAAAAACTTTCAGAAATTAGTCGTATCGAGAGTATTAAATATAATACGAAGTACTACAAAAATCGTTTGAAAAAGTTCTCCAAAGAGGCTTTAGTGTATTACACATGGCTTTTTAAATTAAAATTAGCACAGTTAATTTAATTGGAAGCGAAAAGTATATTTTAGGAAAACGTTTAAAGTTAAGAGACATTTTTAGAAATGTATTATGTACTGCTACCAAAAATACCGTTACAGAGGAACAGAAAAAATGCACTATAATCATTATGACCTTTGTAAGAATTTTGCGTTTTCCCCAAAATTTTTGACCACCATGAGAATGAAATGCCTTAAAAATAATAATAATAAAAAAATATTCTTCAATAATAACTAATTCCACCTTTTGTACAAGAAAAATATACAAAAGACTTTTACTTTTATCACCGCTTATACATAGAAATTGAACTAAAAATTCTCCTTACGAGAAGCAGCTGTTTTACAATGTCCCCTTCTATAAAAGTAGCGTTATCACTCTTTAAACCCAGAGTATATCTTTAAAAATTGATTTTGAAGTCTTCAGGATAATGCAGAGAAGAATTTACTATTATGTCGAAAAAATATTTATCCAGAGGTGGTATTTTTGAAGTGTATGAAGGAAATTTCAAAATCCAATTACCTGAGTTATCCTTTAGGATAAACTCTCCATGATGTTATATGCCTCTGTATGAAATCATCTTTGAAATTAGGGATTCATTGAAGAGTGATAAAACAAAAAGACGTTACCGTTATAACTTTTTTCCCCAGGTTGCCGAAAAAAAGACTTTCAAATAAATATGTAAAAATCTGCACAGTTTATATCTCTATGGTTTCCGAGTAAATTCTAATAGCGACATAACGTCAGCAAAAGTAAATTATTTCACTATTTGAAGCTTATTGTCTGAAATGTAATATATTTTAAAATGAACGAGTCTTTAAGTCATATGGATTAATATCAGGTTGTAACGAAAGTTTTCCGCCACAGCTAATACGGTCTGTGCAAACAGTTCGCGTTGACAGTTCGCGTTGCTTATATTTTGTCAAACGATTTTTGGCATTTGAAAGAAAGAGACTTGCTTCATAACAGTGTGTTGTAAAATTTGTAAAAAAAATATCGTTATCAATAACACATTCACGCCGGCGCGGTGGGTCACACTCGACTGTTTCAGAGTTGTCAAGTCTCCGGCAATTTGCACACCACTATTATTTTAGAGAAAATGTTGTTCCTTTAAATCGCCCAATTGTTCTAATTAAATAAAAACGCATTTTCTGTATTAAAATAGAGGTATCCAAAAAGCCGGAGACTTGGCAGCTCCGAGACAGTCGAGTGTGACCCACCGCGCCGGCGTGAACGTGTTAAGTGTAAGGTGTCTGAAATGGAACTATCATGCTACCAGATTAGAACTATTATTTACTTCCAGTTCTGTTGCAAAAAGTCAGCTATACAGAATGGCACCGAATAAAGTGTACAGCTTTAAGTACTAGTGTTCTATCATATGACACTGTGATGGTTTGGCGGAATGATGTTTATATATAAAATTACAGTTAATTATATGTATTATAATTAGTATTATGTAATAGTAATTTGGCGGAAAACTTTCGTTACAACCTAAGACAGCATAAAGTAAAATTCGATCCTTTTTGTATTTTGAAGTCCGATAAACCCTTTGATTATAAGTCAAGCAGTGTTGCCAGATAGTCAAAAGTCAATTTCCCCAAATTTCTGAAAATTTCCCCAAATCAATGTTTTTTTTCCGCAAAAGTCCCCAACTCAGTTTTTAATCAAAAAGGGAATTTTTAAATTTTCAATTAACCACTATAAAAAAATATTTAAGTAATTTAAGCTCAAAATTTTCCTCAAAATCAAGCCTTTTTTTGAAAAAATTCCCCATTTACAAAAAACAAACTTTTAAACTGGGCTGAATGCATATTCTATAGCTACATTCAGCGAATGAGAGATATAATTTGCAGTGACAAGTTATTTTACGCTTATTTTTAAAAGTATTATGTAACAATGTTGGACTATTGTTACATTAGCTTCATAGCTTTAGACAATCTTTTATCAGTTGGAATTTGAATGAATCCGAGATGGTACGCTGTTTTAATTGTTTTGTCATCCCTGTACTGAAGTACATAATCATAATGTAAAGGTATTTTCGCTGTATCAATCGATGTGCTTTTGTATATCATAAGAGAAAAATATCTGCTTTTCACATATTTAATTTTTTTTTCTAAGTACGGCGAAAGAATTTTCGTTAAGTCCTGCAGATTAATTAGGCACGTTAACGTTTATTATTTAGAGCCTGATGCATCTGCAATGCGTGTAAACTGTACTGTAGTAAACAACGAACACGACCATATATATACAAGAGAATAATGACTGATATTTCCGATTTCTGGATTGTATTTTCGTTTTTCAAATCAAAATTGAGTTCAAGACAGATCCAATTTTTCTACAGGACTAAAAGAAATCTTTACGGGAAAAAAAAAAATCCCCAAGTTTTTCCCCAAAACTTTTGTAATCCTCAAATATTTCCCCACGATCTACTTGCCCCCAAAAAATTCCCCTAGAGGTTCAAAATTCCCCAAAATGGGGACAAAATCCCCAATCTGGCAACACTGAAGTCTAGACTGGTAACTATTTTTTTATTTAATCATACAAAATATTAGAAAGTTTTTATTGTAACACTCACTCTTAAAAATATTCTGGTATAAGTCTATAGTATTTTTCAAAAAATGGTACGATATAGAATAAAATATATTGAGTTGTCAGGAAAGTTCGTGCCCACTGGTAACTATTTTTATATTCTATTCGTACCAGTATTTTAAAACATACGTTTTATAGTATGTTCGCTTTTCAGATATTGTCGAAGTATATCTGAAAGGTTTTTATTTTTAAAAAGTGGTGCGAGATGAATTTTAAAATATCACGTGAGTTGAGAAACAAAATTTTGAGACAAACTTTGATTGTCAGAAATTCCTTGCATTCGTTTGAGACATTCTGGCCCTCTCCGAACATTGCTACGCCCGACTACTCTTTGTTTCTTTTTCTCAAAAATCCTCTACGCGAAAAAAATTGACTCTTTAAAGGACATAACAAAGCATCTTGATAAGTATTTTGCTGTCAAACCACAAATGTTTTGGAAAGAAGGCATTGTGAGACTTCTGCACAGATGGAAGAAGGTTGTAGAATAAAATGGCACCTATATAATTTAATAAATGTAAACTAAAATTTAAGTCTTCTGCTTTTCATTTTCTTTCAAAATCGGCAGGAACTTTCCGGACAGCCACTGGGCACATAATGGGCACGTAATCAAAAGCTTTACTAACGATGAGATTATAAATTTTTCCTGTGTCAAACAAGTTCCTAAACGAGAGCGTTGGGTTACGAGTCAGTGTTATCAAATGATATTTCATTTTCTTTATTTCCAGGGTTTAGATCCTGATTCGGAAAATTTGAGTATTTGAAGCCAATTAATACATACTAGAAATGAATAAAAATTGCAAACAAACTACAGTTGTAGGATATCAAGTTTGTCAACTTATCTCAGTTTTATATTTTCGCCAATGACTAAGTAAAATTATAAAATAAAAGATGATAGACAGTCATACGTCACTGGTTTTTCATTTAATCTGCAGATTTCTGTCTGAAGACTACAGTTTCACTCCATTGCAACAAGTATCTTCTACAGAATTTTTTATTTTTTATCACCATTTTTTCAAAAGAGTAAACAGGCTAATTTAATTTCAGAAACGAGAACGTTGCGTTATAAATCAGTGTTATCAAATGATATTTTCTTTTCTTTATTTCCAGGGCTTAGATCCCGATTCGCAGAAATTTAGTATTTGACTCCAATTAATACGTACTAGAAATAAGTAAAAATCGCAAACCAACTACAGCTGTAGGATATAAAGTTTTTCAACTTATCTCAGTTTCATATTTCCACCAATGACCTAGTATAATAATAAAATAAAAGATAATAGACAGTCATACGTCACTGATTTTTCATTTAATCTGCAGATTTCTGTCTGAAGATTACAGTCTCACTCCATTACAATAAGTATCTTCTACAGAATTTTTAATTTTTTCTCACCATTTTTTCAAAAGAGTAAACAGGCTAATTTAATTTCAGAAATGCCCTGATTAAATAATTAAAAATTATTGATAGGATTAATTAAGCATTCAGAGCACTTTATGCGTAACGTATACGGGGAAAAGTATATCGTGAAAGGGTTAAGTTTAAAAAGAAATATAACGCTGAATAAATAATATGCTTTTATTACAAAATGAAATATGATTTCAAATAACAAACCAAATGAATGAATTCGACCCTGAATTCTACTCCTGATTAAGTATGGCCGTGAAATGTGTGAATATTGCACTGTGAATGATAGTGAACCTGTGCAAAACATTCGAAGAAACTCGTTTCAAATGAAGTGAATCAAAAACAGATTGCGAGATTTGACCCAGGCAGATGGACAACAAACGAAGTTTAATAAAGTTAATAAAGAAATAGGTACTTAACAGATGGCAAATAACGGTGTTTTACGAAATCATGTTTAATTTAAACACATTATCCAGAGTCCATCCTGAAAATGCATACCTTTTGTATGAATAAGCGTTTTAAAATCACGTCTTTCATCGATCCAAAACCTGGCCAGAACATGAAACAATTCAACACGTACCCAACCCAAACCCGAAATGAAAGAAAACTGACTCGTAATTTAATGCAATTATGGAAAACTAGTTTACAATAATATTTCTAATATCAATTAACAAGGCTCGCAAAGAATCAAAACTCATCACGAGACCAATCTGGACCTGTCCCGCAATGCAAAAGAAATTACGCCAAACCGACCGATAGGATTCTACATCGAATAAATAAACATCTTTCTCTTTATAAATGAATTTAAAATGATGTTTAATTAAAAAAAAATTATTTCTAAATGAAATCATGTTGTAGGTTTAAAGTAAATCCTGTAAGCTATTTGAATTATTTATTAGGAAATGCCTGTGCGAAAACAGACGAAATGGTCAGTTAAAAGAAATAGTTTTATATAAAACAACTAAGGTATTCCCTAATATAACACTCTTCTTCATCCCCATATATGTAATATATGATCGCAGATTATCTTGAAATCATTAATAACTGCCGCCAAACATCAGAAGTTATGTAACTTTTGAGATCAAGGAATAAATACAAAACTGAGGATTAAGACACAACTAAATGCATCTTGTACGAGTTGCAAGTAAGGAAAGCAGATTTACAGATAAACTGTACCAGTAAAATTATTTTCTCAAAATGTGTCGGTCAGTGCAGTGAAATGATTTTAAGTATTTCACAACAGTAAATTATTCATATATCCATCTTCGTTTTAAAAGAGTATGCAATATTTAATAGGCTAACACCACAAATTTAATATGAATTTATTATATCAAATTTTTTAACATTGTATTCTTTTATTATCAGGACCAAAAACAACTAAATTATCTTATACTAATTCAGCAGACTCAATTTTCGAAAAAAAAAAAGAGGAAGTATTGCTTATAGTTTTCATAATGCAGTAAAACGTTAGAAAATGAAAACTGATTATATCACAATCATGTCTTAACCCTTACCGGCGCGGAGTAATTCTGTTTATAAACTAATGAAATAATGGATTGACATCGCAATTTATAAACGAATTTATTAGAAAATACGAACTTGCTTATTTTCATGCACATTATAATAGGAAAATTTTAGTAAAATATTCTTGGTGCCGCTTGTCAGTTTTGGAATTAAAATTAGGTGTCCTTTTTTAAGGACACCGCGCCGGAAAGGGTTAACACTAGAACACCCGGAAGGAGTCGATTCGACTCCGACCATATGATTAAATGTCAATTGGAACCAGAAATTCTTTCGCAAAATAAATAAAATTTTAAACACCCTGTTTTACGTTAAATAAATCGGTCAAATAATTTTAAATAAAAATTCTGGTGTAAAATATTTTTGTGAAACTTGGGTAAAATTTCCGGGCGTTCTAGTGTTAAACAGGGGGGGAAATCATGGTACGGATGGATGGGATACCATACAGTCTATCCAAAATTGAAAGTTTTCTCAAACCTTAATGATTTCGTTTTTACAGGATTTAATGCCTTTTAATGTATTGGATAATACTTTTAAAGGTCTTGGAAAGCCAATGCCCAGTACAAGGAAATGTGTTTAAATCTCACCATACTTGATGAAAAGTAATTCTAGAGCATTTCTAAAAATATTTATTAAGTAGTTCGAACGAAGCCGTTGCCTCAACTGTGTTCGAAATAAATGGGCAGGCGATTTAAGTTTTAATTTTTTTGTTCTCATTTTTTTTTTTTTACTTTATATACTACTGATAACAATCACAAACATTTTATATAGAGGTATGTTTATAATATTATCTATTTGTATGTTAAAGAAATGTTAAGTAATGCCTACAAATAAATTACGATTTTCGAATTCACAATATTGGAAGAAGATTTTCACCCACCATATATTTTTACGCGATAATCCGCCATGTATATACGCCACGCGATAATCCGCCATACATATAATCTATAAACGTGATAATATTGTCCAGGTATGAATATCATTATGTAATAGCTACAAATAAACACCGGTTTTAAAAGTAAAGATATCAAAACTATGCATAAATGAATATCATACTTTTGAAACAATGAACAACATTTGAAAACTCGCATACTACAATGAAGTATCGTTCTTTTTCTTCTTTTTTATATCATTTGCAAACAACGTAAATCAAAGAAGAAAAATCTTTCCTATATTAACCCTTGGAGCTCTGGGGGTGAATTTCTTCGAAATTCCCAAATGTCACATTGGCACCAGTATTTTGTAAGTAAAAGATTCGTGTTATAATATACATGGAAAAATGCATTAATCTATTTTCAAATAAATTTGGTTGAATATTCATGTGCCGATGTGAGATTTGGAGATAAGTGGGAAGAAATTCACCCATCAGAGCTCAAAGGGTTTTAAACATATGAAAAATAATTTATGAAAAATAATAATAATATGAAAAATAACAGCTCTGTATTTCATTATTTTAAGAGACAGTATTTTATAAAACTGAAAAGGAATAATCCTTAAAGGAAGTTTAACTTATAATATCATCCTCTACTGACAACATAAAGTTTATCTCCCTTCTACGTGTAACGTAAACTTAGAAATTGATTTTTAAATCTTGTGTCAGAAAACGGATGAAGGAAGTAGGTTTATATTTTATAGGAAATTTCTGAACTTTTGAAGAAAATTGAAAACTCAATTACCAAAGTTATCCTACTCAGTACAGTACCTAAGACCGTGTAATGGATTTTACCTTGATATGGAGATTTACACTAGTTTTTATAGTGATATGATAGAAGATGTTATAAAATGAAAATTCAGCGTTTTATGTTTGTTTACTTTATCGCATCCTTTTCTATGATGGAAGGAATAAATTATAAGCACAGTTGTGTCGGATGTAAAAGTTCATAAGCTTTCTATGTAAAGAATAGAACATATAAAAGATAGATAGGTAAAGGAAAAATATATGGACACACACGTTTACAATTTTAATATTTTGGGTTTTATTACTTATTTTTTGCACGGTATTGAGAATAAAAACAAACATTTTTGTGTAGAAACAGGGTTTTCATCGAATTTCAGGATACTTAGTTATGTCGAAGGGTAAATATTTTCGAATTTACAAAAGTGGATAATCTATATTCATCCACAAACTTGCATTCTAGATCATGCTATAATCTATGGTACACTGCAAATTCTCAAACACAAAAATAAACACATTTTACAACACTTTTTGTCACCAAATTATCAACACATTAATGTGTTGTGAATTAGAAAACTTCATATACAAAATATTTTTTATGTTGTGGTTTTGTTCTTAATATGTTCCAAAAATATTGCTATCTTGAAATGTGTTCTTAATATGTTGCAAAAATGTTGCTATCTAAAAATGTGTTCTAAAAATAGTGTTGTTGATTGTATTGAAATCGTGTTGTAAATAGTGTTGATTAAAATATTTTCTTACAATAGCGATGTGCTGCACAACACTTTGTCACCAAATTAACAACACATTGTAAACACCACACAATTTAGAACACTATAAAACAACACATGTAAAACACTTTCAAAACACTTTCTACATGGTGCCTTTAAAATAACACACATACACACACACTTAAAACATACTATTTATTAAACATGTATAACACAATTTAAAAAGGAATGTTTTGAAATGTTTTAAAAACACATTTTCCCCTCTTGTAATTTTTAACAACACTTTTTGTACAATCTTTTTATTTGGCACAACACATTCGCAACACATTCACAACACTATCGAAAATTATTTTAGTTAGAAGTGTTAATTATTATATTCAGTTAGTGTTGCAAAAGTTTTTCACGAATTTGCAGTGTACGTGTCATACATAAATACGATGGTATTATCCAGAAATTTATATTCTTACGCGATATTCAATAATTAATGTGATTTTAAAATTTAACCCTTTGCGATCGAGTGTCATCAAATAGTCACCCAAGACTTATATACATGATTCTATTTTTATTTTCTATGTGCACCACTATATTTTAAAAGTAATTTTTTTAGTAAATTTCTCTTGCACATGTGTTCAAAATACAAATAAAATGTTCCTTAAAAAAAAAGTGGTGCTCATCGAATAAATTCGTGTAATGAGATGCCACTTCGATCGCAGCGGGTTAAACATCAAATTTCATAAATGAACTTTCGTTACAACAATGAACAAAATATAAAAATTCATATAATAATATAATTAACGAACTATTTCCCTTATTCTTTATTTTATACCATCCACAAAAAACAAATCTCTAATTAAAAAAAAAAAATAAATAAATCTATTGATTGTTTTCTATTGATCTATTGTTTTGAGTAAAATGGTAAAAAAAAAAAAAAAAAAAAAAAAAAAAAAAAAAAAAATCTATTGATTGTTTTCTATTGATCTATTGTTTTGAGTAAGATGGTAAAAAAAAATTCTTTATCTTTTTTTTTTTTAAGTATTTTATAAAACTGAAAAGGAAAAATTCATAAATAATCCATCTATATTAATCCACAAACGCGCATTCTTATGCTATAATCATGGTACTTATTTTTATATCATCCATAAATACGATGGTATTATCCAGAAATGTACGAGGGTGTATCAATAAGCTTTTGCTCTCACATATAAATAATTGAGTAAAATTTATGAAATTCCTACATTTTATGAGTTCTTTTCTATAAAGTCAGTGTGCACAGAAACATATTTGTGCAACTGGTGTTTTAAAGAGAGGGGGGAGAATGTGGCGCGATGGTAGACCCAAAGTGGGACATTTTTCTAACTTTTACCGACCCCCACATGTGACATACTGTTGGAAAGGCCTGTGACCACTTATTCATACTGTGCACCTCCCTCTTCCCTCCCCCCAAATTTGCCCTCTGAGGCACATTTTTCTAAATTTTGCGGACATCATCTATGCTCTCTGTGGGCAAATTTGGGGGGGGGGAGGGAGATGCACAGTATGAATAAGTGGACACAGGCCTTTCCAACAGTACGTCACATGTGGGGGTCGGAAAAAGTTATAAAAATGACCCCCTTTGGATCTACTATCGCGCCTCCTGGAATACATCCTCTCCCCTCTCTTTGAAATATGGTTTGCAGAAATGTGTTACTGTGTACGGTGACTACATAGAAAAAGGACTAATACAATGTAGCAATTTCATAAATTTGACACAATTATTTCTATGTGAGGGCAAAAACTTACTGACACACCCTCGTATATTCTTAGGTGATATTCGATAATTAATGTGCTTTGAAAATTTAAAACATCAAAATGTCTTAAATGAATTTTCGTCACAACACTGAACAAAATATAAAAACTCATTCTAGTATAATATATGAACTATCGTCCATATTCTTTATATCATCCAAAAAAAGCAAATCTCTAACTAAAAAAAAAAAAAAAAAAAAAAATTTGAGTAAAATGGAAAAAAAAGTATTTCCTTTACCTTTTTTTAAAGAGTACTTTATAAAACTGAAAAGGAATAATTTATAGCTTGATAAGAGCTAATAAATTGTACAGCATTCTTTAGATACCGACCATATCCCAGACTTCGCAAATATGAAAGTTATCAGATCTGGTTGCAATAATATTAAAAGTAGAGTTTTTCTGGAAGGTGTGTTCACTCGTAAGCAAACGTCGCCGATAAATGAATCATGTGCACTTCCTCCTGAATACTCAGCATTGTTTAAAAAAAATTTATACTTTATTTAAATTTAACTGCTAATAATTTTTAACTGTAAACATGATATATAGTTTTCTGTCATTTGAATGTTTTGTTGCACTGATGAGGGGCTAAAATTTAGCTCGAAACGTTTGCTTTTTAATTGTATTAAATGTATTTATGTAATTTTACTTGTATGTCTGATGAATTGTAATATATATTTTTTATTTTTAACTCGTATATCAGACGTTAAACAATGATTATTTATTTTAATAATTTATAAAGTTGGTTCAACTTATAATATTATCCTCTACTGACAGCAAAATGTTTTTCACTCTTCCAAGTCTAGGTAAATGCACTTATAGTCGGCCACTATTTTTTAAAGTTTTAAAACAAGCCCAAAATGCATTCCTTGAAAAAGACTGAAATAAATCTGATTGACTATCATCCTTAAAACTTAAACTTTCATAAACTATTTGGAATAATATATATTTTTTTTTTCTGATGCGACATTTGTTTACTTTCTAGAGTGTCTTCAAAAACAGATTTTTTGGCAAATTCTTAGGGATTTCATTAAGGCTGTTCTCAAATCCAAAAGGGCAACTTTATGACATAAGTTTTAATTCATTTTTGTTCGGAAATGCATGAAACGCGCAGGTGTTGTTGTTCAGAAATTATGTAATCGAGCTGTTTTTTCCGGGTTTTTTTTCGCAAACGCAATAGATTTTTCAGAAAAAAAAAGTGTCAAAGTGGGCGTTTTGAGCCGAATTTCCGCACGACAGGAGAAAAACCACTCAAGAAAGGATGAAAAACGTGTTTGTCACTGATCAAAATCGCTTATACCTCAATAGGTAATTTATTGATCAGAAAATGTAAAACACATTTCGATTCCAAATCGCTTCCATGGTCAAGATTTTCAATTTTAAATTTTTCCGTTAAAAAATGAATTTGTAAATGTGTCAAAACGTGTCAAAACATTGTGTCAAAACATTTTATATTTTTCATTTTTCCCGAAGAATATATTTTGAAACGCTTTGAAAGTTTATCCTGATACACGAAGGTTAGGACTAGGCTAAAAAGATACATATCTTTTGGGATTCACTAACAATTTGAGAAATCTCAAGACTCTTAATTCGAAAAAAAATTTGTTAAAAGAGACCATTTTCAACATTGAATATCTTAAAATGTATATGATTTTAAAGCACAATTTTTATTGAGATGAAAGATATAAGTACGTTTTTTTGTTTTATGTATTTAAAAATTTTCAGAATGCAGAATTAGCATTTACAGGGGGCTCCAAACTGTCAGATATTTTAGGAGCAGAAAATTGGTATAACAACTTACGCGCACGATTAGAAAATAACTATGGCAACTAGAATGAAAATTTTGGTGCCTACTTATACTTCAGATTGTAATAATTACCTTGCACCTAAATAAATTTGCACTTAAAGCATTTTTATATTTTTAATACAAAGTTGTATTTAGCTAATACAAAATTTTGGAAAATTTCAACAACATAATCACCTAAAAAATTTTTGTTTTGAATAATAAAAAGGAAATTTTAAGTTCAGTTTATACAGATGAGCATGAAATATATGATTTGAAAATTTTATAAAAAATATTCAGAAGTTTTTAAGATAGCGTGCTCGTTATGCCCAACGCACTATATTTGTAGTAAATATGCCATTTTGGAGAAAAAGTACTCCAAAGTTTCGGAAACACCTCTTCAGCTATTAAGCAGGTATAATTCTAAAAGCCATAACTTCTGTTCTAATGGGAATTTCAGGGAAATAATTATATCAAAATGTTCAGATAGGATAGGAGTTAAAAATCTAAAAAAGAATGAAAATTTCGAAAATTTTGAAGCTTTAAGAGTCCCGAGACCTCTTAATAATAATTAGATAACTGTCTTTAAGTGGCCCACTACTGGTGCGTTTACCTTTTAACCCCTTAAGGGGCGGCGAGGTATATTTTATCCCACCTACGATTAATAAAGATTTGCACCAGAAAAATTTTATGAAATTTTACTTTTCTTACTTTGGGGGGGGGGGGGGGGGTGTCTTAAAATTGCTTTACCTTATTTTGAAATAAAATTTTTCTAAATTACCGGTGGGAATTCAGCAATACACAAACGCAATTGGTTGCCCCTCAAGGGGATAACGTAAATGTAGAAATTGATTTTTCAATCTTGTGACAGAAAGCGGATGAAAAAAGAATGTTTATATTTTGTAGAAAATTCTAAACTTTTGAAGAACATTGAAAACTCAATTACCAAAGTTATCCTACTGAGAAAAACACATAAGGTTGTATAATGGATTTTACCCTGATATGGAGATTTACTGTAGGTTATAGTGATAGGATGTAGGAAGATGTTAAAAAATGAAAACTCAGGGTTAGATGTTTGTTTACGTTATCGCAACTTTTTCCATGAATGAATCATGGAATACACAATAAGCAAAGTTGTTTCGATATATAATATGTAAAAGTTCATATGCTTTCTACATAAAGAAAAATGAAGGTAAGGCATATCAGATAAATAAATTAATAAATGATTAAAAATGGATTAACCCTTTGCGATCGAAGTATTCCTCCCAGGTACAGGCATCTATTACATAAATTTATTCGTTTGGCACCACTTTTGATTTTTAAGAAGCATTTTTGTTTGCACTTCGACGACATGTGCAAGAGACATTTCTTATAAACTGTACTTTTAAAATATAGTGGTACGAATAGAATATTAAGGGGTCTCAGGACTCTTAAAACCTTAAAAGTTTCGAAATTTCAATTTTTTTAGACGTTAAACTCGTATCTTTTCTGAACATTTTGACATAATTGTTTCCTCGAAATTCCCATTAGAATACAAATTATGGCTTTTAGAATTACAACCGCTCAATAGCTGAAGCGGGATTTCTGAAACTTTGAAGTGATTTTTCTCCAAATGACGTTTTGGGGCATAACGCGTACGATATCTCAAAAACTTCTGAATATTTTTTCATGAAATTTTCAAAACATACGTTTCATGTTAGTCTGTATAAACTGAACCTAAAATTTCCTTTTTATTGTTCAAAAAAAAAAAATTTTTTAGGTGATTATATTGTTGAAATTTTCTAAATTTTGCGTTAGCTAAATATGACTTTGTATTAAAAATGTAAAAATGTTATAAATACGAATTTATTTAGGTTCAGGGTAATTATTACAATCTGAAGTATAAGTAGTCTCCAAAATTCTCATTCTAGTTGCAAAATGTATCTTGTAATCCTGCGCGTAATCTGTTGTGCCGATTTTCTGCTCTTCAAAGGTCTAACAGTTTGGAGCCCCCTTTAAATGCTAATTCTGCATCTTGCAATTTTTTTAAATATTTGAAATGAAAGAAGATACTTATATCTTTTATCCCAATTAAAATTGTGTTATAAAATCAAATACATTTTAAGATATTAAATGTTGAAAATGGTCATTTTTTTTTCTCCAATTTTAAGAGTCCTGAGACCCCTTAAAATAAAATCATGTATATAAAGCTTGGGCGTCTATTTGCCGACACTCGACCAAAAAGGGTTAATAATATTGAAATTAACAGATAGAATTTTTATGGAATTGAAAATATTTGTTTTGAAAACTTAATTACCAAAGTTATTTTACTCAAAAAAAAAAAAAAAAAAACCATGTAAGGCCGTATAAAGGATTTTATCCTGATATAGTGATTTACAATAAGCTATAAGGAGATGTTATAAAGTTAAAATCGAGCGTTGCATGTTTGTTTACTATAATCGCATCTTTTTCAGCGATGGATCAAAGAATGCAGAGAATAATCGCAGTTGTTTTCGATGTAAAAGTTCGTAAGTTTTGTATATAAAAAATAATAAATGGATAAAAGATAAATAGATTGATATTGAAATTAAGAAATAGAATTTTTATGGAATTGTAAATTTTTCAGTTTTAAGAACTCATTTACCAAAATTTTTAGACTAAGAAAAACATGACTCAGAAACCGTGTAATGGCTTGTACTCTGATATAGAGATTTACAGTTTGTTATTTTTGATATGATAGGAGATGTTATAAAATAAAAATTCAACGTTAGACGTTTGTTTATTTTATCTTTTTCAGTGGGGGATAAGCGAATCTAGACAATAATCACAGTTGTTATATATATATATATAAGGATTTGTTTGGTTTTGCTGTTAATAAAACAATTGTTACATTCAAATGCTTACAACTGTTTATCTTGTGACAATTGAATCATAAAAGTAATACTAGATGGCAGCACCAAAATTTGTATTTTTTCGATAAGTTCTAAATTTTACTTTTTCCAGCTACATTTCAGTTATAATTTACTACACCAGGGGGAATTTTTAGCTAAATTTTGACGATATTGTTAAACAGTTTTTAATTAATTTAATAGTGCATTTTAAATATGTAATTACTTTCTATTTATTTTATTTTATATTATATTAAAAGTTATTTAAAATTTATTTCAAAATGTATTAACTGCATCCTATGGTATCAATTACTGTGATTTCTTAACTGTTTTATTCACCTTAATCTTTACGATATTTTGGGTGCCATGTGCGCGTGGATTTATTCTAAAATATTGAAATATTAATCGGTATGGTGTTTATTATTTCTATTTTATATCCTATAAATATTTAAATAGGTTTTATTGATTTTTCCATTTCATATTATTTGTTTTTATTCTGTTTTCATTTTTAATCAATTCACTTGATTTTAATGGTTGTTTGGGCACAGGGGAAAATAACTTTTAGCTTTAGCTTATTTTTCTCACAAAAAACAACCATTTTGCTTATATCATTGAATTCTGTGCCCTTGACAACGTAATTCAATATATAAGCATTTCCATTATTTGTCGGTGTCCACTTTCTTATTTTTCTTCCATAATAATTCTTATAATAAATTAAAAAAAAAATTATACTTACAGCTTTAATTCATAATATTACGGTTTTTGATGGTGGTAGGTTATGTTTAATTAATGGTTATATATATATATATATATATGTAAAAGTACATAAGCTTTCTAGATAAAATATAATGAAAACATAAAAGATAAATAACTTAATGAAGGATTAAAAATGGAATAATATTAAAATTAATAGATAGTATTTTTATGGAATTGTAATTTTTTTTCAGTTTTGAAGACTCAATTACCAAAGTTATTGTACTCAGAAAAACAGGTAAGGTCGTGTAGAAGATTTTATCCTCATATAGAGATTTACAATAGGTTATAGTGATAGGAGAGCGATGTTATAAAGTTAAAATTTAGCATTGGATGTTGTTTTACTATATCGTAAATTTTTCATCGATGGATCAAGGAATATAGACAATAATCACATTTAAGTAATGTTACAAGAACTAATACCAGCATTAATTCTAAAATGTTTGTAATTCTGAATATATCGGAAACGTTTCAAACAAATTTCTAAAATAGTCAACAACGTTTCTGAATATTACAGAAAGAGGTTTCCGAAATACTCAGAAACGTTTTTGAAAATTACATGCACAGCAGCTGCCCCATATATTCAGAAACGTTTGTGATTTTTTTTTTTTTTTTTTTTTTTTTTTTTTTTTTACAGTGTAGTGATATGATAGGAAATGTTATATAGTTCAAATTTAGTGTTGGATGTTTGTTTGCTATATCTCATTTTTTTCAACGCTGGATCAAGGAATACAGACAATAATCACAGTTGTTTTCGATATATATTATGCAAAAGTTTGTAAGCTTTCTATATAAAAAAAATAATGAAGGGATACGAGAAAAATAAAATTAATAAATGATTAAAAATAGGTTAATATTGAAATTAATCGGTATAACTTTTTTTTTTTTTAGTGACATAATTTTAATTTTTACATCAGTGGGAAAAAAAAAAAAAAACTTATTTTTCAAAAATGTAACTGAATTTAGTGACTTAAAAAATAATTTTAAATATGATTTTTTAAAAATCTATTTGAACAATGAACATTTAATTGCAGCAATAATATAAAATAGCTAGTATAAAAAATTGTCAAATTTGGGAATTAATTGTCCACAAAAAAAGGGGAAATTAACGATAAGATAACTTTGGAGTTAAACTAAAATTTGTTACCCGAAAAGGTAGATTTTTATTTTATGTTGAACAGAAAGTAAATATCAAGTTATAGGGTGAAACCCCCAATAACTGACACCTTAAAGATTCTTTCTCGTTCGAATCACTAATACAAAATTTCAAATCAATTTTCCAGTTATTTGTGTTTTTGAAAGGATAGTAAAGATACGTTAAAATAAACATTGTTGACAATTTTTTGAAAATTTGCACATTTTATTATTGAAAATTATTTTTTTTAAATAAATATAGTATAAAACTCAGTAATTGACACCAACCCTATTTTGAAGAACAAATAACTGACACAAAGTGGACCAGTGTCTGACACTTTATTTGCAAAGATTTAAAAAAAAATAAAAAGTTATTGTATAATTTAAGGAATTTATGTTTAAAAAATATGTTAATATTTAGTATAAAAACAAATACCTTAATCTTTAATTTTAAAAGTGGGATTTAAATGTTGATAGATATTACGAAATGTAATCTCAAAATGAAGGCTATAAAATAAATCATACTCAGTAAATTACTTTCATCTGTCAACATGATTCATAAAAGCAATTATGAAAAGAACTTGTTATTCAAAACAAGGAAGTTTACGATTCTAAATAAATACTTTATATAAACATTTCCTCGCATATCCAAGAAATTAAGACATTTGAACAATCAATAAACCAAACTGTTTAAGTGAGAATAAATATAAATAATGTAATATTAAGATTAATGATACTAATATCCTGTTTTTGTCTTCAATAAAATATAATATATGTTTTTTTACACTTACTTGTATTCCAGACTCCCAAAAGGAGAGATATGGCGATTTTATGCTGCAATTGTAACTAATTAAAATTGTGTTTCTTTCTTTAAAGCTTAAATCCAATTTTTATACAAGTCATAAAAAGAAATTACGCATGCTCAAAAAAAAGAAAAAAAAAAAAAAAAAAAACAAGTTGGAAATTGCTCGTCAAACGTGGCAAATGAGGTGCGTTCGTACTATAACTAGTTTTATAATTACTTTTTGCACCCCATATTGTACTGAATGTATATTTTTTTGCGCTTCATAAGTGCATAGTCTGTAACATCATTAAAATGCACTTACAATAATATTTTCCCCATTCCCCGTAATGTAACGGAAAACTTTTGACTGTCCCTGTCATTAAACTATACATTCGATTTTCATAAAATTTTAAATGGCTCGACAAAAGTTTGCAGCAATTATATATTTAAAATTTCAGACCATTCGGAAGGCTGTAAAATCATTAAAATGCACTTGCAATAATTTTTTCCCATTGGCCATAATGTAACGGAAAACTTTTGGGTGTCCCTGTAATTAAACTATACATCCGATTTTCATAAAATTGGAAATGGCTCAACAAAATTTTGCAGCAATTATATATTAAAAATTTCAGACCATTCGGAAGGCTGTAAAATCATTAAAATGCATTTGCTATAATTTTTTCCCTTTGGCCGTAATGTAACGGAAAACTTTTGGGTGTCCCTGTAATTAAACTATACATTTGATTTTCATAAAATTGGAAATGGCTTTTGCAGCAATTTGCAAAAAATTTTGCAGCAATTATATATTAAAAATTTCAGATCATTCGGTCGGGTAGTTTTTGCACTGTTATATGCGGACGGACAGACAGACGGACGGACAGACGGACGGACAGACAGATGGACTGAACGACGACTATAGGTGCTACGTATTTATATAATTACGAACGCACCTAAAAAATAGAATATTATAGCATTAGCAAAGAATGAGAATCTAAACAGACTTGATTTTCCGGATTACATTACCCTGATGACGGATTCCAGATAAAGACAAAGACGGATATAGAACATAAATACAAGGTAAGCTAATTTTCTCTTACCTATGCCTTTAATATTGAGGTATGAATAATTAATAAACTGTGAGGAACAACGAATTTCGCGCAAACACTTTGTTGGATAAGTTGAAATACGTCTAACATTAAATTTTGAGAGACGCAAACACTTATAATTTTTAAGTGCTTTACTTTAAATTTAAAGAAACAAGAATGGAAAATCATGCGTACAGCATAGACTATTTAACACTTTGCATAACATTCAGAGTACTATAACAAAACTTCACAGTTTACTAAGGTCAAAGATGATGTCTAAATGAAGAATTTGGAAAATGCATAAGGGATTTGAAAAAAACGATTTCTGCTATTAGCATGAATAGTCGGGAAAATATACTATTTTTTTTGCACCCCTGTATATGATCTATAGTTAGGTATATACATTACATAGTATGCTAAAGTTCAGTTAAACGCATAGCGCAGTTGAAAATTCCCACTCAGCAATTTCCGCCAATAAACGAATGTTGTTGGGAACTTTTGTACGACCCTGTATATGATCTATACAATTTACACACACCAAGTAACATTTCAAATTAATTAAATTTAAAAACGTATACCGCAACTGATAACGCACTTCCCGCATTTATTGTTCGTAGTCTTCAATAGTTCAATTATTGCTCATTTTCTTCTATAGCCAAATTCTTTTGTGTGTTCCTGTAAATGAACGATAAGTTCTAGATTAGATTAATTTTTTACACAATTATTCAATTGATAAATAAATCATAACAGTTGTAAATTTCCAAGTGGGTGAAAAACGTCCAGACTAGGATTCGAAACAAGAATATGTTGGCTGAAGCCGCCAATACTCTATCGATTAAGCTATCCCGGACGAATCTGCAGGACTAATTTACCCAACCTCGAATCCTTGCCCGGACTTTTTTCACCCACCTGGAAATTTACAACTGTTATGATAAGTGCTATGCAGACCATATTCTGTGGTGAGAGCCTTGTAGTACACCTTAGTAATATATATATCAATGTCAATATGTTTAAATTACTGTAATATCATTAAAATACTCGGAAAACGATTTTTCTTCATAGACCGTAGTGTAACGGAATTATTTTGAGTAGCCCTGTAAATGAACCGATAATGCTACACTCTTCATTTTCAACCATTTCATGACAATCGGACTATATTTCCGCGAGTTAGAGTACGGACAGACAGAGGGACGTACAAACCGAATTCATAAACACTTTTCAACTATGTTGGAAATTGTTAAAAAGGAAATAAACATTTGTCATTATTTAATATAGTTTTTATTTTAAAAACCGTAGCCTTACAAAATTAATCTTTTTCTTTTATACAAACGCAATGCATATATTGAAATGCTGTTGAAGGAATAATACAAATCATTGTTTTATTATTTGGCGATAATCTGTCTTTATCTTCCTAATTATAGCGATGATCAACAGAAAAAGGAGCATTACCTATGGAAGTCAAAGGCCCACAAAAATATGTAACAGATTTTTACCAAAGCATTGTCTGTATTCTATGGTCGTGAATAGGAATTTTCCTTTATTTCTTGTAGAAAGTTTACTGTACAACATTCTTTATTAATTTTAATGATACGCTCAATGTAAACTTCTCATCATAATACACAGTGTAATAACTTCCTGTCTTCAACTGAATGTGATATTTTATTTTAGTGTACGATTTTTTTGTGTCTTCATACAGATCCTGATTTGATTCAAGGTCCGAAGTATCCGCTTCTCACCAGGATTTTTCTTTTAAGTCACAACACACCACCCTTTTTAAAATCTGCAAAATGCAGCCTGCCCTTTTTAGAAGTAATGAAATGCACCCGTAGAGATTTCTTCTAAATTTTTCTCCATACCACAGTATTTATAAAATTGTATTACCAAGCGCTTGTAAAATAACAGAATGCCCTCATTTCTTTACGAAAAAACAAGAAATTATCCAATTATGTTGTAATGTAATGGTATTTATCTATAATTCTAATTTTTTTACATGTTTGGACGATTTAGTACCTTTTCTCTCTTTTTGAAGAATGGCTTACCTTTTCGAGACCTGCTTTGTTACTATTGTAATTCGGGGAACTCCAAGTTGCTTACTTCCACGTAATACACTAATTCCTTCTACTTGCACAGCAAGCATGGTATTATTATCAACAACTTCAATAGAATACTGAAATTTTGGCTGATTCCAAAATTCAGGAGAAGATTTCAAGTTAGACGCCATTATGTTATTTTATACTACAGATGTATTCTTTGTCCTTACATATGTGTCCTTTTTTTCCACGTTTTAAATTATTACTATCACAGAAATCCAATAACTGACATTTATAAAACAGTAATTGACATATGGGGTCAAACACTGGTAGAACAATTCAAATTTTAATAATTTTTACTGAAAAATAAATTTAAACTATTATTATGCATTTTTAAATAGTTCAAATAATAGATTTCAACTTTCTGCAATATAACCAATAACTGACACCTCTGCCAGAGACTGGTGAAATGAAATTCTAGGAACCAATAACTGGCACCCCCTCATTAGGCTATATTAAATAACTATAAACTATAAATCATGGTCCTAATTTATCATATGCATCTTTTAACTAATTTCTACAAGTATAACTGTAGGAAAATGTTTAGGATGGTTGCATTACAAATATAATTAAAAAACACTATATAACCCTTTGTATCACCGTGTTGCAGATCTGCAACATACCCGAAAAGTCAATGTTTTTTCGACAGTAAACTTCAAAAGACGATTTTGCTGATTGTTGTTATTCTATTACACTGCTATTAACATATTTATTTCATTAAATCCTCAACAGATGGCGATACTGATTTTTTTTTTTTCGCGCCAAAGTTTCATTTATCGCTTGATCAGCTACACGTGATTTTTGCTGAATTAAGCTCTGAAATAGTGGAGTTAAAAAAGTCTGCAGACGTCTACAAGCATATTGTTTACAAAGGTAAGTTTAAATCCTTTATTTAAAGACCATTTTCGAGCTAGGAAATTTATAATATGTATAAAATAAACATAAACTGTTGTTTGTTGCAGATCTGCAACAATGCGCCATATCTTCACTTGTAATGAATTTTTTTTTTTAAATATCGAAAGAGCAAGATATAAAATTTCTTCTAATGGTTGTTTAAGTTATATTTCCTTCGAAAGAGCAAAATTATTGAAAATGGGAAACATATAAGTCTGTCTGTTTTAATATTATTTAATTGCTATAGGCCAAGTTAGGGATCCCCACCCCCATCTGAAAAATTAATACCAGTTAGCAAAAAAGGGAAAGGCCACGTAGAAAAAAAGAAATTCAACAGAAAAAACATGGAACATCTACTCAACATATTCCACCAAAACAAGTGCACCTAGACGAAATTGGGCACTCGCCATATTGGGCAGAAAAAAGAATACATTGTAAATACCCCGATTGTAAAGTTTGTGAGAAATGTGGTGTGGGATTTTGCTACAACAAAACTAAAAATTGTTTCAAAAATTTTCATGCAAATTAAAATTTTAAATATGTTCAGTTTTTGTGCCACTTGGTAAGATGTTGTAGATATGCAACAAACCCATTTTTATAAATAAAATTTTATTTTTCTGTTCTGCTCTTAAAATGATGCATTTTAATATCTGTGTAAGAATTTTTCTAATCGGAGTTGTTGAGTTACAAAGGGTTAATTTTAGAAATTAGATGGCTGCTTCAAAATGGCACTTTTTGTGTTATCAAAACTTTTTCCCTCTTTGAATATATTCCTGACCTTCTTCTAGCGAATAAATTTACTCCAAAATAAAAATAAGTGTTTGAGTTATCACTAGAGAACATTACTTTGCAGATTTTTGTAAAAAAAAACTCTTATTTGAGTTAGATTTTTGTTGAAGTGTCAGTTACGGGTTAGGTGTCAATAACTAGGGGTTTCACCCTATTCAATTTGTTAAAAAATGCATTGCATAAGAATAATTTATCTCGAAATTTTATTTTTTAAACGGCAACATTCTCCAAACTACTCATTACAGCAATAATTATGATTAATGGAATTATGTAACTTTTTTCCATTTTACTTTGCCTCTGCAGATCATGAAAGGGACAATATATGAACATGGGCGGCAGATTGCACTGAAGCCATGGACGAATAAGATATTGGACTTTGGCGCTAAATTAAAATTTGTCAACAAAAAGACAGATTTTCATTTTATGTTGAACAGAAAGTTAATATCAAGTTAAATTCATTTCATTAAAAGATATGTTGCATAAAAATATGCTGGGATCTATACAGCGTTAGCACAAATGAATGACCGGATTTTAAAATTTTATATTTTCAAAACTATTTCACATATTATAGGGGAAATGAAAATAAAGAAGAACGTTCCAAGTTTTTTTTTTCTTTAGTTACAAATGTTCGATATGCGAGCCTTTCGTAACACGACAAACACCTAATCTGTAACCAAGTTCGTTCCACATATTTGGCAGTTTTGCAGTCAACAATTTTTAATGCAGCATTGATGCATTAAAACGCTAAATAATGCAGCACTGATGCACCGTGTATCTTTTACGATGCATCAGAGTGCTGCATTATTTAGTGCTTTAATGCATCAATGCTGCATTAAGAATTGTTGACTGCAAAACTGCCAAATATGTGGAACGAACTTGGTTACAGATTAGGTGTTTGTCGTGTAATGAAAGGTTCGCACATCGAACATTTGTAACTAAAAAAAACTTGGAACGTTCTTCTTTATTTTCATATATCACTTATTATAATAAGTGTAATAGTTTTGAAAATATAAATTTTTAAAATATGGTTATTCATTTGTGCTAACCCAGTATTTTAATTTTTTAAACTGTCCATTCTCCAAACTACTCCTTAGTGCAATAATTGTGATTAATAGAATTACGTAATTTTAGCATTCTACTTTACCTTTGTAAGCCACGAAAAGGAAAACTTATGAAGAGGGACGGCAGATCGCACTGGAGCCACGGAGGGATAAGATATTGGACTTTGGTGTTAAGCTAAAATTTTTCAACGAAAAGACAGATTTTGATTTTATGTTGAACAGAAAGTTAATATGTTATATTTAACTCGTTAAAAGATACATAGTATAAGAATATGCCCGAATTATATTTAAAAATTTTTAAGGGGGTCCGGGACAGATTTTCAAAAAATTTTTATTTATTGAGTTAAAATTTTGAAATTTTTTGTGATGGTTAACCATATCATTTGTAAACAAAATCGTATGATAAAACTTCTCATATTTTTTTTTATTTAAATTTTAAATTTTGTTAAAAAAGGGGGGTAGTTTAAAATCGTTATAACTCGAAATATTATTTGTAGAATTTTAATTTTTTTTCATTTAAATAAATAGAAATATATAAATTTTAATTTAGAGCCAGCATTTTAAAAAATATTAATTTTAAAAAATAAATAAAAATATTTAACGAAAAAAATACAAAAAAATGGTGCAACTTTTTAAAAAAAAATCATATTTTCAAAAGTAAATTTTTTTTTTTCAAAATGGCTCAAAAGTAAAGTAAAATAATTGAAAAAGATATGTTCCGAGTTTCAACCCTGTATCTTTAACGGTTCTCGAGTTATAAGAATTTAAATATTAGAAATGGTGAAAAAACTTATCATGAAGAAAACGCAATTTCACTAGAACTCGTTTCCTTGACAACTATAGCTTGAAAGGCAGATTTTGAAAACAAACCAAACCGAAAAAATTAGTATTTCCTGTTCTAATTAAGATAGAAACATGATTTAAACATCATTTTAAGCAGAAAATGGCAGAGAAATTTTTAATCCAATAAAAATAAAATTGAAATTTTGAAGATTTTTGTGTCCCGGATCCCCTTAAACTGTATCGACTCCAAACTACTCCTTAGTACAACAATTGTTATTAATAGAATTAAGTAATGTTAGCATTCTGCTTTGCCTAGGCCATGAAAGTGAAAACTTATGAAGAAGGGCGGTAGATCACATTGGATCCATGGACGGATAAGATATTGCACTTTGGCGCTAAACTATAATTTGTCTATGAAAAGATAGATTTTCGTATTATGTTGAACAAAAAGTTAATATCAGGTTAAATTTATTTGGTTAAAAGATTTGTTGCATAAAAATATGCTGGGAATTGTATTTTAATTTTTTAAACTGTCCATTCTCGAAATTACTCTTTAGTGCAATAATTGTGATTAATAGAATTATGTAGTTTTTAGCATTCTATTTTGTCTTTATAACGCATGAAAGGGAAAGCATATGAGCAGGGGCGACAGATCGTACTGTAGCCATGGACGCATAAACGTATATTTACATTATGTCGTAAGCATCGACGTTAAATCGACTTATCTTTCATCATTGGTTGTTTACGCAGCCGCTGATTAGTTGGTTCTTATGAATTAGCTCTTAGATTTGTTGCATAAAAATATGCTGGGAATTGTATTTTAATTTTTTAAACTGTCCATTCTCGAAATTACTCTTTAGTGCAATAATTGTGATTAATAGAATTATGTAGTTTTTAGCATTCTATTTTGTCTTTATAACGCATGAAAAGGAAAGCATATGAACAGGGGCGACAGATCGCACTGTAGCCATGGACGCATAAACGTATATTTGCATTATGTCGTAAGCATCGACGTTAAATCGACTTATCTTTCATCATTGGTTGTTTACGCAGCCGCTGATTAGTTGGTTCTTACGAATTAGATCCAGAAACGAAAGCACCCCAATGTACATTGGCCTTAGTAAGCGAATCCAGCCTTGACAATGTCACAGTGTTGTTGGGGAAAGTTTAATTGTCATTTAGATTCAACTTTTCTCGGATACAAGAGAAAATCTTGGAATAAATAGTAAAAATTATGTGTACTAAACATTTTTTTTTCAAATACCATAGATACCAATGAAGATATGCTTATGTTTATAAAATTATTTTAGAGACAGTTTAGTCTGAAGATACCATTCTAATATTTAATTCCGGTCTTTCTAATTGCCTGAGAGGCAGAGTTAGACAACTTGATTGACTGACTAATTATGCTTATTTTTTGTCACTTATGAAAATTTTATATATTTCTATAGATTTTTCTAATAATTTTTCTGGTATATATTGAATTTTGTTTTACAATGTAAAAAAACACAAAAATAAGTGGATTTGTTTAACCCTTTCATGGACAAAATACTTCAGTAGCTAAAACGTTGAAATGATTGACTGCCACTAGGTTTTACGAACAAATTTGTTTCATAACAGTTAAAAGATTTTTCTTCATATACATTAATGTTAAGTTCTATTTAAAATTTCTGATGCCATTGTTGCATTTTGTAAGTTAAATTAAGTGGGACATAAATCCCATCGCCACGAATGGGTTAATTGTTGTTCCTCGCATAGAATTTTGGGTTATGAAATGATTCCACGTTCCGAATACAACGCATATGATTTTCTTTTGCGTTTTCACTAAGATATTATAATATTTTAGATTTTGTTCATCCAACGATTTAGTAGACTGGAAAGAGAAGAAAACTTAAGTAGAAAAACAAAAGACAAAGACATTTGTTATAATGAAAAATATGGATGCTTAAAAATGATAATCTATTGTCAAATGACTTGCATAAAATGATTGTCCTTTCCTGTAATTTTACTCAGTTTAAATCCGAGAATTAAACTAACCTATAAATCTCACGAACTCGTTGTGACATTTTATAATGTTGTCTCATTTTTAACTATGTTTTTTTTTCTTTTTACTTTACACCAGTTATATTAAACGAGGTAAAAAAAATTCAGAGGAAAATAAAACTAGACTGTGACAAAAATGGCATCTATACTAGAATTTACAGGTATACAAAGTTGAACTAAAATAGCTGCTAAAGATCTAGTCCATTTTTAGTATAACCTAATTTATCCCAGTGGCGCACATTTATATGGGCCCATGGGGTGCGAGCCCACCCAATAATTTGATCTTTCCGCCCACCCAATTTCTATTGATTTAATTCGCAATTTACGTATTTATTTATTTATTTATTTAATCGCTGAAACGAAATTTGGTTTGATTAATGTTATCAAAATAATTTGTTTGAAAAATTGTAAGTAGACTTACAGGACTTACAGGACCATTAGACTTACAGGAGCACTGAAAACCCCCTTCAGCGGATGTATAGTTAAATTTCTCACAAAAACAAATTTCCTGCATATTTCGCCATTTGTTTTGATATCTTGAATTGATAAAGCACTTAGGTGACCAAAATGTATACTTTTCTTGACATGTAGTTTTTTGCACTGTCAATGGATAGCAATTTAAATGTTATTTAAAATAAATATTAATGTATTTATAAGGAAGAACTTATAAGAATATAATTTAATAAAATTATCTATAAAATTATTATTAAATTATAATAATTTAAGAATTTGCTTAGAAAAAACATAATTTAATTTCGAATTATCATCTTTAGTTATACGCTCCTATCCTCCTTTCTCTCTCCACTCACATACACACAAAGGGGGGAGGGGAAATTATGTGTGTTATTTTACTCAAAAAATTTTGAGCCCACCCAATATTTTTGAAAAGTTGGCGCTCCTGATTGATCCTACTTGATTGTTACTCACTATACTTTTTTGTTTACATCTAAACATATAATATCTTCATGTTGAAGGCATATTGAAAGTGAAATTGCGAAATAACAGACTGCGTTTAATGTATCTAGTGTATATCAACATCTATTCTATATTATAAAGTCAAAACAAGTCCGTCTCTAATACTTTCGTCCAAACGAAGGCCACAACGACTTACTTCAAGTAGTACATTGTATTGGCCCATTGTTGGCAGTTTCTGAAAACCGTTGGGAAATGATAGGATTGGAAATGGTAGGGCTGGCAAGTGGTTGGGAAATGATAGGTACACAGATCCCTCTAATTTCAAGTGTATATGAGCACTATTCAGAGCAGCGATCGGTTGGACCACTTTGGGCCTTTGTTTGCAAATGATTCATTGGGTAATGGTACAGAAAGGAGGACATTTTTTACTGTAGAAAACGTGAACGATAATCAGCCAACAATTGGCCAACGTTGGCCCAACCACTTTTTGCTACTTGTGACGCTATCGCTTCGTTTTTATCTCTATATTTTTGCATGTAAATACTGCTTAATTTCAATTTTTACACCATCGAATGGATCAAAAAATATAATTTCAAATAAAATTAACTCAATTTAAAGCTTTTTTATGAATTTTTATAAAGGGTAAGGCGGTGCAGGAGTGCGCAGTTTAGCTATTTCGTTAAATAAGAATAAATGAAGATATTTAAGGGATGATGTTATACTTTATTTATAATCTTAGATTATTAACATAGCGAAAAAAAATGCATTCATCAACTTATAAAAAACACTTTCGAAATTATTTAAAAATATATTATCTTCCTGCATGCGCACTCATGTACAACCATTGAGGGGAAGAGTGCGCAGTAAAGTATGCGCAAAATAAAAAAGGAAGTGCTTCACTAACAAACATCACATTTTGTAGTGACCACTACTTGCGTAGTCTGTGCACTCTTCATGTCTCCAGTCTCTGCAAGAAATGTCGATCCAATCCTCTACAATTGGTTCTCTAACCTCTTCGGTCCCTGGATCCCCATACGGGAGCTCTGTTCTTTTTCTTATAAAAACTAAAATGTCCGATTTTTTTACATTTTCACATCACTTCTTAATAGCTGAATGTGTTCAAAGTAAACGAATAAATGGCAGCATCTAAGCTGATTTCCACATAAAATAAATGTTATTTTCATCTGAGTTTGCAAAATTCCTAAAAATGTCCAAAAGGCATGACCAAGAAAGTGAGAAATTTTCATATTTAACTTAAATCTTTTTCAATAAAAAATTTTGAGGATTTGTAAATTATTTATTTGTTTAAAGCTCTTAAATTTGCGATTGCGTTAATTTAGGTTAATGGTTATTGAATTGTTGTTTTTAAAGGGGTTTGTAGTTTTAGATCCTTATTTTTTTAACCTAAATTACTAAGCGCCTAAAGGAGCAATTTCAGAAAAGATATTTTGTCTGTCATTTACGATGCCATTTTGTTTGGAAAAAAACAAAGAATAAGCATTTGTACTATTATTTTAGCTTTGGAATTGAAGAGGCTATAGATTTATGATCAGCCTGCAAGAAAGCTGTAGAAAGCTGTTGTACCAACTTTCGGCTCGACAAATGTCTGACAGTTTGGAGTGCCCTGTAAATACTAAATTAAGCATCTTGCAATTTTTTAAATACATGAAATGAAAGAACATACTTATATCTTTTAATCTCAATAAAAAATGTGTTTTTAAATCGTATACATTTTAAGATATTAAATGTTGAAAATGGTTTTTTTTTTCATTTTTTCCAATTTTAAAAGTCTTGAGACCCCTTAATAACGTATTCATTTTTTAAAACGACACTTCTCTTTTTTTATATACTCAAACTAATAATACTATTTGAATACATATATTATATTTTAAAAAAATTGATCGCAGTTTTTTTAATATAATAAACACGTAAGCTTATTGTAGTTTATGGATGAAATAAAAAGTTTATCACGTATTCTCGAAAGGATATTTAATAACTTACTCATTTTTTAAACGACACTTTCACATATTATAATATTATTTAAATACACGTGTTATGTTAAAATAATAATAATAATAATAATAATAATAACAAAGTTGATACCACTTTTTTGCGTCAAATTTTATTTAATGACAATTTCTTATCAGTAAAGTACCAACCATTAATAAGTATTTATACGTTTTCATTCAATTGTTTAAAATTACAGAATGATATATTAACGACCTGAATTGCATGATGAATCTTTCTTGCATCCGTAATAAATAAGCGAGTAATTTATTGATGTTTTTTCACAGAATATTTAAAAAAATATATTTCTCTGTTAAATTACACCCATAAGAGCTTATCAGTGAGAAAATATATTAACTTTTCTCGAGAACATATTATTTTACATTTGGTGGCAAGTGTTAATAAAAAAAGAACCAGTATTGAAAAAAAGGGGTCAAAGTCGCTTTAAGCACAAGAAACCATTTCTCTCCGCTAATGGCGTCCGCGATGAATATAACTCTTTTCTAATAATTGCAGTTATTATAATGAAAGTTCTAAGTAGCAAATGGCTACCTGGCAAAACTTTATCGCATCTTTTCCATTATTTGCTAATAATCCTTGACACGAAAATTTTGATTGAATATTTTTTGCTCCTCCTTTGGTGGATTTTGAAGACAGAAATTTTCCCTTTCGTCAGGGAAAAAGCAAGATAGATCCTTATCTCAAATTCTTGTTTCCATATACCTTGTTAAATGATGAGTTTCTATAATTGCACTCCAAATGGTGCGTCCCTGATAGTAATAATTGACATTTTTGAAACATTCGTGCATTATTTACTGAAATAATATTCTAAAAAAAAAGTTTTTTGTTGAGTTTTAGTGTTCAAGACTTTCCAACATACTTGGTTTATGAATCGAGTTTGTCTATCCGTCGGTCTGACTGTCTGTCTGTCTATTCGTGCTCTAACTCGCGTAAATATACCCATATTGCCATGAAATTTACATACGTTACTGCGGTTCACCGTGAATATAACACTTTTCTAATAATTGTAGCTATTATAATGAAGGTTTTAAGTAACAAATGGTTACCTGGCAAAACTTTATCGCATCTTTTCCATTATTTGCTAATAATCCTTGATACGAAAATTTTGATTGAATATATTTTGCTGCTTCTGTGGTGGAGTTTGAAAACAGAAATTTTCCCTTTCGTCAGGGAAAAAGCGAGATAGATCCTTATCTCAAACTCTTTGTTTCCATATATATTGCTAACTAAATGATGAGTTTATGTAATTGTACACCAAATAGGGTCCTTGATATTAATAATTGACATTTTTAAACATTCGTACATTATTTACTGAAATAATATTCTAAAAAAAAAGTTTTTTGTTAAGTTTCAGTGTTTAACACATTCCAACATAGTTGAAAAGTGTTTTTGAAGCTGATGAATTGAGTTTGTCTATCTGTTTGTCTGTCTGTCTGTCCGTCCGTCCGAACGTCTGTCTGTCCGTGCTCTAACTCGCGTAAATATACTCGAATTGCCGTGAAATTTATATACGTTACTGCGGTTCACCGTGAATGTAACACTTTTCTAATAATTGCAGTTATTATAATGAAGGTTTTAAGTGACAAATGGCTACCTGGCAAAACCTTATCGCATATTTTATATTATTTGCTAATAATCCTTAACCCAAAAATTTTGATTAAATATTTTTTTATCCTCCTTCGGTGGATTTTGAAGACAGAAATTTTCCCTTTCTTCAGGGAAAAAGCGAGATAGATCCTTATCTCAAATCCTTGTTGCCATATATCTTGCTAAATGATGAGTTTATATAATTGTACTCCAAATGGTGTCCCTGATATTAATAATTATCTTTCTTGAAACGTTCGTACATTATTTACTGCAATAATAATAATAAAAAAAAGTGTTTTGTTAAGTTTTAGTGTTTAACACTTTCCAACATAGTTGAAAAGTGTTTATGAAGTTCATGAATTGGATTTGTCTGCAAATCGGTCTGACTGTCTGTCTGTCTATCCGTGCTCTAACTCGCGTAAATATACTCATATTGCCATGAAATTCATATACGTTACTGCGGATCAACGTGAATAGAACTCTTTTCTAATAATTGCAGTTATTATAATGAAGGTTTTAAGTAGCAAATGGCTACCTGGCAAAACCTTATCGCATATTTTCCATTATTTGCTAATAATCCACGACACGAAAATTTTGATTAAATGTTTTTTGCTCTTCCTTTGGTGGATTTTGAAGACAGGAATTTTCTCTTTCGTCAGGGAAAAAACGAGATAGATCCTCGTCTCAAATCCTAGTTTCCATATATCTTGCTAAATGATGATTCTATATCCAAATTGTACTCCAAATGGCGTCCGTGATATTAATAATTAACTTTTGTGTGAAACATTCAAACAGTCGCGGAAAAAAAGACGTAAACACCCCTACTAACTCTTCAACAAATTATCGTGGAAGAAAGTTACTGGTACCGAACGATTGGAAATAAGGTCTACTTTTAAATGATGTATATAAAATTTGCTTAGGAGGCTCTCTACATATTAAAACGAACCACAACTTTTTTTTTTTCAATAGCAGTACACAATTCTGAGAGCATAAATGAACTCTACACCCTTCAATTAGCCAAAAAACAAATTTTTATGCAACCCGTACGATAAGTTTCCGAGAAATTAATTATTGTAAAAAGAGCGTATTTTAGGGGCTGTATCCAAATTGAAGTTTGGTACTCGATTGCTGACCGAGAGAGCCTCCTTCTTGATCAAGGCATCTTAAGCACAACTCAAACAACTGCTAGATTACAGGATAGCAGAAGAAATTTCAATATATCTAGTCACTCCTATCATAGGTGGCCCCTTAAACCACCATTTTGCCGTTTTTTAAGCATAATTTGAAAACTACTTGGAATAAAAATGTGAAATTTTGGATTTCCATAAATCAGGACTTAATAAATCTAAATCCATCAAAAAAAAAATATATAGGTTGCGATTCATAATTTTTTCGAATATTAATTTCATAATTTATATAATAAAATTATAAAAATTGCAAATTCAACGTATTTATGTTTGGGTGTATTAGTATTATTGCTATACAAAAAATTAGCACATTTGTAGTATCATTTCAGGAGATATAAATAAAAATACGAAAATGTAATTTAACATTAGAGGCACTAAATTTTGAATGTAAATTTGATCTACATCATTTAAAAGTAGACTTTATTTCCAATCGTTCTCTACCAGTAACTTTTGTCTACGATAATTTGTGGAGGAGTTAGTGGGGGATGTTTACTTTTTTTTCCCACGACTCTACATTATTTACTGAAATAATATTCTAGTTTTTAACACTTTCGAACATAGTTGAACGGTGTGTATGAATTGGGTTTGTCTGTCCGTCTGTCTGTCTGTCAGTGCTCCAACCTGAGTAAATATACTCGAATTGCTACGTAATTGATATACGTTATTCCAGTTTACCATGACATGTTCGGTATTGAATATGAAATGCTTACCACGCATAATTCATTTACAGTGGCACTCAAAAATATTCCGTTACATTAGGATCTATGGGGAAAAATCATTTGCGGTACATTTTAGTTTTTTAACAATATTTTAAACATAATGAAATTTACATACATTATTAAGGTTAATCAGATGGTTATTATTGAATATGTTATGTGTAGCACTTATAGTATATATATATATGGAAACTCAGAAGTATTTCGTTATATTATGATCTATGAAGAAAATTCGTTTGCGACGTATTTCAATTATGTTACTCCGTTATCCAAACAAATGAATTGTCACATATCTTGCTAAATAAGAAATTTTTGTAATTTTATGTCATGGTATTTATTTCATATTAAGGTTTCCACTTGTTCTTTTTACGAATGCTTTGAAACATTAGTATATTACTTACTGAAACAACATTCAAGAAGATGTTGTTATTGGGTTACTAATGGCATGAAATGAAACATGATTGTGATAAGTTTTTTTTTAACTTGAATTATTGTAATCTTTTCTTTATCTTTTTTACAAGAATTGCAAATTAAACCAATTTGTGACAATGACAAAATTCCCACTTGAATGGTTCTGTGGTAAACGTAACTCTTTCCTTTGTATTTTTGTATTTTCTGACGAAGGTTATGTATATAGTTGAAAGTACTAAGGATATTAAAGTAATTTAACACCGTTTTAAATATTTTTTCATCTTTTAAGTAATTTGCACATAGTGTAATTTTAAGTTTAACTTTTTAAAGATGAATTTAGCATTATATTTATTTATTTGCTGATGTAAACAATAATTGCAAATTAAACCAATTTGTGACAATGACAAAATTCCCACATGAATGGTTCTGTGATAAACGTAACTCTTTCCTTTGTATTTTTGTATTCTCTGACGAAGGCTATGTATATAGTTGAAAGTACTAAGGATATTAAAGTAATTTAACACCGTTTTAAATATTTTTCCATCTTTTAATTAATTTGCACATAGTGCAATTTTAAGTTTAACTTTTTAAAGATGAATTTAGCATTCTATTTATTTATTTGCTGATGTAAACATAACGAAGTTCATATGAATTTCTGAGGTACACTAATGCATGTTTTCTGTAGAATGTAGGGTACAAAGTATTTATTATTCAACTACAGGGTCACACAGAAAAGTTCGGTTTTGTAATTGTCTACGGTTAAAACTGTTCGCAGAGTATTTCAATTTCAATTATATTGCACGATTTCAAATATGACATACATTACTGAAGTTTACTACAAGATGCTTGCTGTGGAATATGATGTGCATTGCATTATCATTCATTTACAAGGACACCTAAAAGATTTCGGATACAATAGTGTGTCCGGAACGTTGTCTATTAGGGATGATTGCTAAAAGTGAATTTTTAGTCATGGTATGTGTTTTTAGGTTTAACCATACACAGGTCTACGCAAAATAATTCGTATTAATAAGAATGAGCGTGAATTGGTTAAAGGTGTTTTTAATTTGAGTTATGTATTTTCAAGCTCAACTACATTTAGTGTACTAAGAGATGTTTTTAGCATATAAATAAAATCATATACGGGGCTATGCAAAAACTGGATACATGGCCGTCCATGGATAGTAATTCCTGGAAGTGTGATTTCAGTATTTTTAAGCATGTTTTTGCCTGAATTAAATTTCCCGTAATATGTGCCGTTTATAATAACCTGTATGTAATATACAGGACTGTACAAAAGAATTCAAGCACGTTTCTAGACGTATTGGTAGACGTTTTTGACGGTAAATTTCAACCGTGTTATTCGTTTTCTTAATAAACTAAATTTTAGAATACTAAGTATAATCTGTACAAATATATGAATCATATACAGAATTGCACAACAGAACTGGAGTACCTTTCCAGCTATGGACGCTAATTGTTAAAATCTTGTTTTCAAATGTGTTATACTTTTCTAAATGTTTTATTTAGGTATCTTCTTTAGTTTATTAAACGTCGAATTTTTGTTAAAGTATTCTGGAAGTGTTTGAAAGTGTTTCATAATATATACTCGACGTATGATTTTTCTTTCTTGTGATTATTGCATCAACGAAAGCACAAATTAAAATAGGATTGCAATAAAATACTTTTCTAATCAAGTTATTTTATTGTTTTACAGTATTTAACTTTTCAGTCTGAATTTATTAATTTAAGTAATTTGAGACGTCGAACCCCGATTTAATAAATCGTTTGGGACTAACAACTTTGTTCGATAAATCGAGATTATTCGTTAAATCGGGATAATCAAAGGAATATTTTTATGCAACAGAGCAAGTTATAAATATGAAGAACGATGCTCATTTACCTTAATAATGATGTTAAACGTTTGTTGCTTTAAGAAAACACACTGTATAAAAATTGATTCTTTTTTTATGTACTTGCTACAAATCCCACGAATTGTAATTAAGAAAAAAATCTCATTTATTCAAATTTTATAGATAAATTATGATATATTTTATAGATTTCTGTTTGCTTTGTTTCGATTTTGTATTCCAAACTTCTTTATCAATTACTTTCTGAAGCTGCGAAAACAGCGTCTCCAACATCATGAGCCATCAAAAACCGTTTCAAAGTATCAAACTGCTAACTGCTTTTCTGAACGTTACATGCTTCATTTTTGTTTTATCTTCATCCGATCCACTACTACTACTATTAACAACCTCGGTGTAATGTTTATTTTCGCATGTAGATATTTCTGGGTCACAAAATACATATACAGAAAATTAATAATCAGGGACGTGTTGAAACTTTTTAATAATTTTTTTTTTTTTTTTTTTTTTTTTGACATCGAAAGTTATTTGTTAAATTGTGATTATAAATTCGTTAAAACGAAGTATTTTTGTTCCATTTTCGTCGGAACCATAAAAAAAATTCGTTAAATCGATAAATTCGTTAAATTGGACCTCGATTGTACTATGCAGAATACGTACAAATATATGGATCATATACAGAACTGCACAAAAGAACTGGAGTACCTTTCCAGATATAGACTGTAATTGTTGAAATCTGGTTTTCAAATGTGTTATACTTTTCTAAAATCTTATTTAGGTATCTTCGTTACCTTATTAAACGTCCAATTTTTGTTAAAGTATTCTGGAAGTGATTGAAAGTGTTTCATAAACTATGCTCGACGTATGAGTTTTCTTTCTTGTTATTATTACATCAACGAAGGTACAAATTAAAATAAGATCGCGGATAAAATACTTTTCTAATCAAGTTATTTTATTGCTTTTATTGCTTTACAGTATTTAAGTTTTCACGCCGAATTTATTAATTTAAGAAATTTGAGATAATGACAAGATTCCATTTCTCCCCTTTAACGACTCCACAGTAAATACAACTTTTTTCAAGTATTTGCAGTTTTTGTAATAAGGTTTAAAGTAGCAAATGTCTGCCTCACAAAATCTTATCGAATCTTTTCGATTATCTGCTAATAATCCTTGGCAAGAAATTTTTAATTGAATTTCTTTTGCTCCTCTTGCTCTGAATTCTGAAGACGAATTTTCCCTTTTAGCAGCAAAAAACCGAGCTAGAACTACATCTTAAACCTCTGTTTTCATATATCTTACTAAATAAAGCATTTCTGTAATTTTATTTCATGGTGACGCGGATATTCGGTTTCCACATGTTTTTTTTACGAATGCTTTGAAACAGTAGTATATTACTTGCTGAACTAATATTCAACTAGATGTTGTTATTGGGCATGAAATGAAATATGGTTGGGATAAGATATTTATTTTTATTAAATTATTTTAATCTTTTCTGCATCCTTTTTGCAAGAATTGCTAATTAAACGAATTTCTGACAATGACAAGATTCCCGCTTCAATGACTGTGTGGCTGAGCAACTCTTTCCTTATAATTGCAATTATAATTCCTTATAATAAAGGTTTTAAATAGCATAATGCAGACTGGCGAAATTTTATTGAAGTGTTGGGCAGATCTTTTCCATTATCTGCTAATAATCCTTGGGGCGAAAAGTTTGATTGAATATTTTTTGTTTCTCATTTGGTGGATTTCGAAGATAGAAATTTTCTCTCTCGTTTTTTGAAAAATCGAGAAAGGTTGTATATGAAATCTCTGTTTATATGCATCTTTTACTGACAAATACTACTGCATTTGTAAAATATACAACAAGGTAACATGAATAAATATTAAAATGTAAGAATACTTTGAAACATTTGTATGTTATTGTCAGGTTTCTGACGCTAATGATCGGATAACTAATTAAGATTACTATTATCTGATATTATATTTTTACTTATGTATTGTATTTCATATGTATTACTTTCTGCGTACTTGGGGTTTAAGGTAATATTTTTCCTTATCTTGAACTTGATCCGGGCTATTTTGGTTCGATAGTATTGTAAGAACAAGCTTTATTGTATCAATGAATTCCAGTTTCCCTGTCTATTCAAGAATGCATACCTCGGATATGGCAAACATAGAAATTCACGGACTATCTAGTAAGATAGTGGACGTCGTGGGACGAGGAAAGTTTTAGATAAGATAAGGGTCCGTTTGGGCAGGAAGAAATACCCGGATTCGTTTTTTTGAATGCATGGTTAAGGGAGAAACGAGGGAGTTCTGGAAAAAACCTTGAGACGTGAGATTGGATAGTATTTTTGGTTGAGTTTTTTGGAGTAGATCGTAGTGAGTTGCGGAAATGGGTGTAAGTCCTGAGCGGAGGGGGTCCTGTGTGGTCCTCCGATAAACCTAATGAGATACCGTAGGGTGAGAAGAAAATAATGAATTTTAACAAGTTGACCCGGTACGTAGAAGGTATTTGTTATATAACTTAGTATCGGGCCGGATCATCTATATCCGAGCCCTTAAATGTAAATAACGCTTTGTTTCTATGTAAATAATTTCTAAATAAATTGTTCTTTAATCTTAATTGAATAAGTTTAACATTTTTTAATAATACTTCTCACACCGTTTCCGATATCACACACAGTGACCAAATAAAGTATTTTCACACCAGGTAAATTTGTTGTAGCATATGTATAAATAAATAAAAAGCAACTAAGAATTAAAAATACCAACACTTTTACAAAACAAATAAACATATTTAATATCCGACTTAATAATTATATTTAAAATATGAAAACATAAAAAAATAGCATTTGTACCGCCAAAAAATATTTGCACACTAGCAATAAAAATAGAACTAGAGGAATTATTTATAAGTTAAAAACAGTGCTAATATTTAGTATGCATGCCCTTTGCTTCAATTACAGCTTGTAATCGTCTGGGCATTGATTCTATTAATTTGTGACATGTTTCACTGCTGATTTGTAGCCATTCTTCCCTAAGAGCTTGCTTAAGTTCTGATTTGTTAGAAATTTTCTTTTTCCTGATTTTCACATCCAAAATATGCCATAAATTTTCAATCGGATTGAGGTCTGGTGATTGTGGTGGCGTTTTCAATTGATTTTTTACATTATAAAGCAACCATAACCTCGTAATATATGCAGTGTGTTTCGGATCGTTATCCTGTTGGAAATAATATGAATTAGGAATTTCTAATTTCAGAGCACTATTAGATAAATGATCTCGCAATATATTAATATATTGTTTAGCATTCACACTGCCTTCAATAAAGGTCATTTCGCCAACTCCGTTAAAAGACATGCATCCCCAACATGCATACCGCCATGTTTTACAGTTGGTTTCACGTTTTTAATTTGAAGAGAAGTATTTGGCTTTCGCCATACAGTTTTCTTACCATCTGAGCCAAAAATATTGAACTTGCTTTCATCGGAAAAAATAACAGTTTTCCAAAACTCTAGTGGTTTGCTGATATAAGCTTTTGCAAATTCAAGTCTTTTCACCCTATTAGTTTCACTAATAAATGGTTTTTTCGAGGGGCTCTTCCTCGAATATTTGCATTATGAAGAATATTTCTAATTGATTGTGGTGTAACTATTGTTCAGTACGTTGAAGCGACATCAACAGCCAATTCTCGAGTACTTAGAAAAGGGTTTTTTGAAGATTCTTTTACGATGGCTCTCCTTTGCCTGGTATTTAGCTTTCTTGGACGCTCAGTTCGCGGCTTATTTATTGTCGAACCAGTTTCTTTTTTATTCTAAATTACATAACGAACACTAGAAAAGTTTAGATTTAATGTTTTACTATTCCTCGGTAACTTAATCCAGAATTGTGAAGAAATATCATCTTCTCACGGGTAGCAACAGACAGTTCACACGTTTTCGGCGCCATTAGAACAAAAACTCCCCAGAATCTCTGCTCCAGTTAATATATTACGTGACTGTAAAGTGCGGGGCTAATGTACTGCGGGACTGATATGCTAAACATTTGCAAAAATGTTCACATTTAATGCCTTTTTTAACAGCCAATGCTTCTTGTGCAAATACTTTTTAGGAATGAGAAAATATTAATTTCTTTTATTAAATGTGTAATATTACTGTTTAAGGAAAATGGGTAGTTGTTTTTATTTTCTTCTTATTTAAATAAAGGAATAATTAAGAGAATAGTATCAAATTTACTTTCTATGGTTACTTATGCAAAAAATCGTCTGCGTGCAAATACTTTTTTTGCTCACTGTACTTATATCGGTGGTGGCAGCCTATCAAATAAAATAACATTTTTCGAAGTCTGTACAAGAGGTGATCGTAGATCCGGGAAAGATCATCATCATGTGGACTAAGGAAGTCTGCAACAACCACGTTAAATTAAGATGATTTTTTCTGTTTCAAACAGCCGAAATTTGAGTAAAAAACGACAACTGACGGCCATGCACGAAAATTCGGGAAGAGCTTTTGGCACAAGAAATTAAGATCCAATGAGCCCCCACCCCCTCTCCCCACCAAAAAATAATTGCTTTGCCATGTTTTGGAGGGCTTTAACTCAAGGATGGGGGGAAACTCAATAAAATTTCTATGGATTAAGTAGGTATCGTTTATCATGTATTTTTTAAGTCTGAATCGAATGACATCATCCGCAAGTCAATACGACCATTTGTTTCAAAGTTAGGACAGATTTTATGGATTCAAAGTCATGAATGGTTTTACGAGTCATACAAATTATGAATACATGAATTTTGACAACATCGATGACCTCGAAGAAGACTGAGAAGACCCTGATTTCCATTATTGTTATTTTGAGGACATTTAATAAGTTTGTGATTATTTAATATGGTATAAAGAAATTGTTTTAAACGTAAAATAAATGTAACAAAGCTGTGCTCAATAATAAAGTATGATTTTCGACTTTGTATTTATACGGTAACTTTGCAACGAATGTTCGTATCGGCTTACGGATGGTGTCATTTGATTCAGAATAAAGAAAATACATAGCAAACGATACCTCGGTTGACCCGTTTAAAAGATTCCAGTCTTCTTTAGTTAAAATGCACCTCTTTTCTTCCCCAAAAATAAATGGCAAAAAAACTTTATTTATTTTATTTTTATTTATTTATTTATTTTTTTTTTGGGGGGGGGAGGGGCTCATCGGATCATCGTTTGTAGTGCCAAGGTGCCAAAGCGAAGTTGTTCCTAAATTTTCGTGAATGGCTATCAATTGTTGGTGTAAAAACCTATTTTATCTGCACAAAAGTATAACTTTTGACTTTGTATTCATAAAATCTGCGGTAACATGGTAACAAATAAATCAATCGACTAGCCGATGTATCGACTTGTGTCATTCAATTCATAATTTAAAAAATACATAATAAACTATACCCCACTTGACCCACTCAAACATTTTTGAATTCTCCCTCCCTGATTTCAGATACTCCCCTTTTTCTCCAAAAAACATAGTAAAACAACTTATTTTTTTAGGGACACATCTGATCTTCATTTCTAGTGCCGAAACGAAGTTCTTCCCTAATTTTTATGAATGGCCATCAGTTGTCTCTGAAAAACCCTATTTTACCTGTACTATAATGGTGTTTTCAGTATATACAACTCGTTTTTAGGTGTGTTCGTAATTATATAAATACGTAGCACCTTATAGCCGTCGTTCGACCCGCCTGTCTGTCCGGCCTTCTGTTTTACAGCCTTCCGAATGGTCTGAAATTTTATATATATAATTGATGCAAAATTTTGTCGAGTCATTTCAAATTTTATGAAAGTCGGATGCATAGTTTAATTACAGGGGCAGTCAAAAGTTATCCGTTGCATTACGGCCAATGGGAAAAAATTATTTCAAGTGCAGCATTGTAATGATGTTACAGCCTTTTGAACAAAATGAAATTGATATGCACTTATGAAGTGCACTAAAATATACATTCAGTACTATATACGGTGCAAAAACTATTTATAAAACTAGTTATAGTACGAACGCACCTCATTTGCCACGTTTCACGTTTAATTTCCAATTTGTTTCTGATTGCAATTGTTATAATGAAAGTCTTAAATAGCTATTGCCTGGCAGTGAATGGAGAACCTTTTCCATCATCTGCTAATAATCCTTGACATGAAGATGCTGATAGAATATTTTTTGCTCTTTTAGTGGGCAATGGCTATAGAAATTTCGTCTTTTCGGAGAAAGCCGAGATAGATCTTTATCTAAAACTTTCTTCCTACGTGTCTTGCTGTTGAGATTTTGTATAAATCAATTCCATGGTTGCTTGGATAGTAAGGGAGCTTTTTAGTACACTTTGAAATATTTATACAATTTCCATTGAAACAAATTGTTATTGCTTAAGTCTGTTCTTAACTACTCTGCTCAACAAGCGTAAAACGTTTTGACACATTTACAAATAAATTTTTTAACGGAAAGATATAAAATTGGAAAGCCATTTAAGCGATTTGGAATTGAACTGTGTTTTCCAATTTTTTTTAAATCAATAAATTACCTATTGAGTTATAAGCGATTTTGATCATGTGACAAACATGTTTTTCACCCATCTCTGGCTTGTTTTTCTGCTTTGTTTGGGAACTTCGGTTCAAAACGTCCACTTTGACACTATTTTTTGAAAGATCTATTGCGTTAGCAAAAAAAGGAAAAAACAGCTCGATTACGTAGTTTCTGAACAACAACACCTGCTAGTTTCATGCATTTCCGAACAAAAATAAATTAAAACTTATGTCATAAAGTTGCCCTTTTGGATTTGAGAACCCCCTTAAGGGGCTATTTCAGTCACCTGGAAAGACTCGCTCGCTAAGACTAATCCTATGGAAGAATTTTTTTAAGATATCTCGTTTGCATTATAATATTTTGAAATCATTTTTTTTTCTTTTTTGCGTTCGATAGCTGAGATTGATCTCTACATCTGCCCTTTTTTAGTTTTTCGATTTTGTTTGCAGATTTTCAACAAGAAGATGCACTTTCGAAACCTGTTCCGAAAATGAAAGTGTCCTCATTAAAAATATCTGTAAACAAAATCGAAAAAGTAAAAAACGCCATTTGTACAAATCGATCTCAGCTAACTAATCCAAAAATAATTGTTTAAAAATACTAAAATGAAAAAGAGATATGTTTAAAAATTTCTTCCATAGGATTAGCATTAGTGAGCGTGTCTTTTCAGGTGACTGAAGTAGACTCTTAACTTATAAGAATAAGTAAGTTACTGAACTGTTCTGCTTACAAATCAAAGGAATTGTTCCGTCAATGAATAATATTATTAAAAACCTCTCTCAGGTGACCACTCTGGATTTTTGAAAATTCTGGCTGGAATTTTTGGATTTTCTTGAACTTCAGAAATTTCTGGGTTTTGGAAAAATTTGGCGCCAGAAAATTTTGGCCTCAAGATTCTGTTACAAAGAAGATTTTGAGTAAAAAGTAGCAATCTGGTAAAGCCTTATAGCAATCGTTAAGAATCTTTACGATTATCTGTTAATAATACGTGACGGAAAAATTTTGATTGAACACTTGTGCTGCTTTTTTTTTCTTTTCCGTGAACGATGATGACACACATTTTATCTTTCGCTTGAGGAAAATAAGAAATTTATGTCTTAAATATTTCTGGTTGAACAAGACTGAATAATATTGCTCCATGGAGTCCTGGAGTATGGCAGTGAATTTCAAGGAACTATTTAAGACGACAGTGGACGTTCAAAATCGCAAAAAACATCATTTTTTTTGTCTTTTTTGGAGAAAAATTGCTCTGGAAATCTTCTTCTTTCAAATAACAAAAATTATTCAAATCCCATATTTTTTTGCAGAGATACAGCTGTTTTTTTAACATAAACAATCGTTAATCTACACTTAAAATAAAACTTTAAATCCAGTTTTTTCAAAATGAGAATTTTCGCCGACTGAGTAACTTCAAAATGCTCAATACGTCTTAATTTTATACCAATTTTCATAATGCTTGGTAATATTGCTGTTGATATACTTTATTACAACACTTGCGATTAATATGTGTACATTATTTCATATAAAGGTTTAAAAAAAAGTAATATTTTATCATTGAATTTTATCCGAAATGATCCGTATTATATGTCTATAATGTTTTTCTGCCAAGGTACTTAGTCTAATTTTAAAATGCATACCAATTTTGTATATAATATCATAAAGCTATCCTAAAAAAATTGCAAAATTTCTAAAACAAAATTTAATGCACATGGAGCATTTTTTAATTTGTATAGCTAATTAGCATATTATTAATTAATTGCTCATTTGCATATTAATATTTTTTATTGAAATTAAGAAATTTTCTTAATTATTGCACAAATTACGTATGTTTATTAAATTCCAAAACAATTGAGCAAAGACTGTAGAAAATGTTTTTGAACGTCCACTATCGCCTTAAAACGTTAGTAATAATATGTGCTGAATAGCAGTCATTTTTTATTACAACATCATCGATAACTTTTAATGATACTACTTAGCTGGGTTGAACTACACTTTTGATATTGTTTTTATTACTTATTAAACATTCTTATTAATAATTAAAGATAAAGGTGGAAAAGGTGTTATAACAAAAATTAAATTTCGAGAAAATAGAAGGCTTTTCAATATAAATATAATTGATTAATTTTCTTTTTGGTAAAATATAGACGAGAGATACTAAACACTCTCGAAAAAATTTATTAATATTTAATTTTATAATATTAAAAAATAGATTAGTATTATTTAAATTATTAAATAAGAAATGTTAAATATTAGCAAATAATGTTTCATATCTTCAAAACTAATTACAACCATAGCAGTTTAGCTTTATCACATGTTAAATGAACTTATAGTACCTTCATCTGTATAAAAAAAAACCATATTTAAAAAAAAAAGGTTACATAATATTTTCTGTCACCCAGTTCTGTATGAAAAGTATATATAGTAGTTGTGCGAATAACAATAATAATATTGAAGCATACATCTGCCCAAATTCTGCCTCAAATCAACGTATAAAAATAATAACGATAACAATTGACTAAAAGTAACGGCTATTATTAAAGAAATATGCATCAAGAGCCCTCTAGGGTCATCCTAATATTAAAATTTGAACTAATTTTTAAATATTTCAATGGGATAAACAATTAAAAAATGTTTTTATTTTAAGTTACATATCAGAACGAAAGAAATATTTTTATTCTAAGTTTAAATTTATGATCAGATTCCAGATTTCAATTCAGTTGAACAAACAATTTTGAAATTAAAATTATTAAAAATGTTATCTTTCTAATGTTACACTAGTTTTCCCTAAAATTTTTTTATATCTCATGTAAATTATTTTTCTTAAAAACTATGAATTATAACCTGTATATGACGATGAACTTTGAAAATTATTATCCACTGTTTATATTATCTCAACAAGAAAATTTTCAACCAAATGCTCTGTGCCATGAATTTAGTAACTATTTAAAAAGTAAAATAAGTTTATAGAAAAATAAAAAATAAAATAAAGCTGTTAATTAATCTTTTTTCTGTACCCAATCATATGTGTCAATGTCAGTGATATATATAAATTTCAATAGGTTTTAAATAGTGTAGTATCATTAAAATACACTGCAAACGATTTTTCCCCAAGGACCGTAATGTGTCGGAATTATTTTGAGTGACCATGTAAACAAATCGTAAATATTACACACTTCATTTTCAATATCTAACATGCCATGGTAAACCCAATAACATATATCAATTTCATGGCAGTCGGTTTATATTTATGCGAGTTAGGGCATGGACAGATGGATAGACAGACAGACAAATCGAATTCATAAAAGTTTTCAACTATGCCGTAAAGGGTTAAAAACGTGTGCATATGCATTTTGAAGGTACTAGGCAAAACAACCCGCTCTATTTGGTTAAAGACGCCCGACAAACAGAACGCAGATGAAATTCGCTTTTAATTGTAAGCTGTAATACATATTTTATTACATTTAGTATATTTTCTTAAATGACCTACCAACTACACTAAAAGAGCATTTTTGATGCTTTCGTATTAACCCCATGCCAGTTGTCAATTGCGAAACATTTTACTTTTTATATAGAAACCTGGTCATTTCAGTGTTTAAGGGCATAGTTCGATTACATATCTGTTAAATTTATGTTGTGATTATTTATTTGTGAAGTTTTAATTTCGTTTGGCAATTTAATTATGGAATATTTCGCGGAAAGAAAGAAATATTTGATTATTTACATCGTTTTAAGTTCAAATGAGTTAATTTTCCGTAATTGAGTTACACGCAGATTTGAAAATATGCATACTTGAAAATTATTTAATAAAATTAAATAATAACAATAACTAAATGAATAAATTGAGATTCTGTTTCCGAACAAATTGCAATTGCAAGAACCCTTTTTTTTTCATATTTGAAGGCGTAAAAATTGAAATTGTGCGATGTTTGGATGTTTAAAAAAATCCTGAAATAGCGAAATTTATTAGTCAAGTAATTGCCACCTTCAATACGACGTCAGCATTACTAATAGACATGTTTTTGTTTTATAATATAGATAGAGACCAGAAAAAAATTTGTTTCGAGAAAGTTGAATTTAAAATACTTTACGGGGTTTTTTTTTAATTACTTACCTTTAAAAAGTATGAAAACACGCTTTCAGACAAATATATGAAAATATGCTTTTATATTTTTAATGCTAGAATAAAAGCAAGGGGCCATTTAGGACCCTACCAAATGAATATATTTTGGTTCTAACAAGAAATTTATTTATAAAATATGTTTAAAAGGCACAATGAAAATAAATCTTAAATAAATAAGTTAAACAAAAATAAAAAAATCTGGGGTAAAATATTTTTGTTTTAACTTGAATAAAATTTGCCGTCTTTCTAGTGTTAAATTTTTAAAATGTAAATAACGCAAATCAAAAATTATTATTTTCAGTCGATTTTTTTAAACCTACCCTAGTTTTAAAATGTTCTACTAATTACAACCAATTTTAAAAACACTTTCAGCACAGCTACGTTTTAATGTTCAATACAAGTAGTTCGCGATTACTGATAATAGCTGAATATAATCAGTTGAGAGAACGTGTCCTAACTACTAACTGCTAAACGATATTAAAACCACAAATAAATAAAGCTATGTCTAAGCAATAACAATTTACTTTGCTAGACACATAATACATTACTACTTTCGTCATCGTGCTGAAATGAAATAACCCATCCCGGACAAGAATTACATTCGTTTTTTAAAAAACCACAAAAAAATAAAATTCGACATATAGCACTTCGCTGCAGGAGTTAAATGTTACAGAACACCTGGATAAATGTACAGCATTTGTCAAGCAACTTCTGAGAGAGTCATTCCCCAAATCAAAACATATTGCTCTGTCTGTATTTTCTTGTTTCTGTTCACAGCCACGGTTACAGAAAGCCTAATTTCTTATGTAGGCAGATCGTTTGCTTTAACTGATGTCGTTTCACGATTTGAATTTTGGAGAAAATGAATGTCAGTGAGCTGAAAATATAAAAAAGCGTACATTAACCAAACTGACATTTTCTATATTTAATATACTGTAATACAGAAGAAAAAAAAATAGTTTATAAGCGAACTTGACGCCTAACTCTGGAGGTTCTTCAACAATGAAAAACGATAAGCTGTCAAAATGGCAAAATTCTTTACTTTGTGATATAGAACGATGTATCTTTAGGTATGTTCGCTCGTTATAAAAATCTTTGATAAATGGACTCAGGGTCAGCTATTGCCACCTTCCTCTAATTGTGTTTGTTTAAACACAGGGGGGCTGGCGCTATCAGCGCCATCTACTGCACATTCGGTGAAACACCCGTCATAAATCTTATTACGCAAAAGTATAGGAAAATCGCACCTGTGTATGTCGTGTTTCTAGAGTACCACGAATTAGGAGCAGAGGTCGGATTTTTAGCAAAAGCTTATTATGTAATTTTGTGGAATCTTTTTCACTTTCTAAGATAAATATTGGTTCTGAATAGATCCTAATTCACCATTTCATTTTTGACAAGCTGCTGATCTAAATGAAGAAGAAGTAAGAAAAGAGAGCGCAAGAAACTTGATCTAAAACTATTCCTTCCATTGCGTAATTACACATGATAACTTGGTGTACATGTTACATAGGATTATTTCTTTTATTTTTCCCTCTTTCCTTCTCGCTTTCTGATCAGAGATATAAAATCAAGTGAAGTCACGAATGCTGCTAATTTCGATTTATCTGACGCTTTGAGTAAATGCCTCACCTATTGGGTGTAAATTGCTGTTGAGATCATTTTCTGTTACTGGCAACAGGGCTATTACTCGACTATTTTATTTTGTCTTTAGATGCCAGAAATAACGAACCAAAACCCGCCATTTTTGGTCATTTCCTTAATATTTTCTGATATAAAGGGTGAGAAGAAATAACTTACATTGACTTTGTACATAATGAAGAGAACGGATATTTTTTCCAACTGGATTAAATCATATTCATGGATGGAGTAGCACAGTTGAAGTTTATTCCAACAGAGCAACAAATATCCAGACCAGGAATCGAACATTGATACTTGACGTGCTGGATACTTTGGAGGAGTTTCCATGTTAAAACCCCACTTTCATCATGTAAATGGTTGAAGTTAGAAATGGCTCAGTTATGGCTCGGATGAGTGAAGCTAGCTCTGCAGTTCGCAGCCATGTCCAACAAATAAGAGTGAATTATGTCAGCCAGGTATCTTCCTGATAGCTTAACAGGTAAAGCATTGGCACAGCATGCCATGTATTGAGGTTCGATTCCTGGTCTGGACATTTTTCGCTCTGTTGGAATAAACTTCAACTGTGTTACTCCAGCCTTGAATATGATTGACTTCGTAGTTTTTAATTATTTTAATAATGACAAATATCAATTGAAAATCACAAATATGCAAAATATACTACTGCCCTTACAAAAATTGTTTTCCCCTTTTGTATTTTATGCATAAGCGAAGTCTTTTGACTTAATTTTGAGCAATGAATTTCAGTTCATGTATTTATGTTTTTGCTCATTCCTCTAGTTCAGATTTCGTTAAGGGACTCTAAACTTCTGTGAGGCTAATGGCATAGCATGTATGAGTCATTCGCTGAACGCCACACACAATGTTATATTTTGCCAAAAGTTTCTTGACTTCGCTGAAGGAGAGAATCTTTCGTCGTATTTTGCTCCTCCAGCTTTTCCGCAACCAAATTGGAAAAGCTGTCCATTCATTCAACGCACAACAAACTAAACCAATAGGAATAAAGCTAAGAAAGATATACATTCACCAACCCTACCTTAAGGCTGTTCTCAAATCCAAAAGGGCAACTTTATGACATAAGTTTTAATTCATTTTTGTTCGAAAATGCATGAAACTAGCAGGTGTTATTGTTCAGAAACTATGTAATTGAACTGTTTTTCTATTTTTTTGCAAACGCAATAGACCTTTCAGAAAATAGTGTCAAAGTGGGCGTTTTGAACCGAATTTCCGCGCGAAAGAAGAATAACCACTCAAAAACGTCTTTGTTACGTGATCAAAATCGCTTATAACCCAATAGGTAAATTATTGATTTAAAAAAAATGGAAAGCACAGCTCGATTCCACCTTCCAATTTTATATCTTTCCGTTAAAAAAGGAATTTGTAAATGTGTCAAAACGTTTCGTGTTTATTGAGCAGAGCAGTTAAGAAAACAGCCCAAGATAATCATACGGATATGATCGTATGATTATCATGATAGATAATCATACAAAGAGCTCGGAGAATCTATTCGTTCAGCACCTGTAACATCAAGAACGTAGCTGAGAGAACATATTAAAAGTGTTTCTTGTTTATTCGTTTCCCATATAATTTGGCATTAGAATAAGCCATATTCTCACATAAACCTGAACTAAGATATGATGCGTACGGTGAGCTGTTATGCTGACACTTGTAACTTTCATCATTGCCATGTTTTTATAGCTCTGTGATATAGCACAGAATCTTGTTGGAAAGTCTATTTTTCATTGTCAAAATGCTATTAGCAAACATACAGAGAGCAAAAGACTGTCGAAATTGTTTTACCGGAACGTTTGTTGTTTGATTTTGATGTCTTCACCAATAAAAGCAAGTTTTTGCTTCTAATTAAACAAAATTAGCCAAAACCATAACCAATTTTGCTGCTTTATTTTAATGGGTAATGGCGCATGAAGTACTTTCAAGCAAATTCAATTATTTTATCGATTGTGAGCATTTTCTTATCAGAGGAAACAGATTATTTCCCACTCATCATGAACGGCTTGCTGCAGCAGTGCTCTGCATTTTTGAAGTCTTGTATTCGGTCGTTTTTTTTAGGCACCACTTTGATGGGACAGTGCCACTCGAAGCAAGTCCATTGCCCTCCAAGCAAGAAATTTTCGAGTTTCATAACAGCTAATAAATTACATTTTTTAAATTTACGTACTATACCCCCCAGAGAAAATGATCCAATAAAAACCATTGTTATTTTTATTAGTCTTTTTAAACTTTTACCACTCTTTCATTTTATAAGGCTTGTATTCGAGGTATGTTTTAGAATTACTATGATCGTCTCCGGATTGATATCCATATCGTTTGCAACTATTTTAACCAATATGTTGGAATTGCTTCGAATGGTTTTCAAAATCATTTTGCAATTTCAGTTAGTGTTTATTAGCTGTTCATTTTCTCGTTTAGTCACCGCCCCCCTGAATATTAGGCCTGAGCGCTGACACAAAAATGGCGGCTTCCGAAGGCGGATTTTTTAAAACGTATGTACGTCCCTTAAATTTTGACCCCAGTATTTTATAAAAGATTTCTTTGACTTGTTTAATCTCAGAAAAATAAAGCGGAAAAAACTTTAAAAAGTTATTGGTACGAATATTTAAAGGATCGTACACTCGCTAAAAAAGAATCCGCCTTCGGCAGCCGCCATTTTTGTGTCAGCGTCAGGCCTAATATTCAGGGGGCGGTGGTTTAGTCTGATCTGTCATCATTAACCTTATGCAAAAGGAACCGGTTTAAGGCGTTCAAGACAACCTACCATGGTACTTTCAGCACCTTAAGTGTGTATTCCAATCCAAACTGCTTATTTCCTGATTTATTTTTTAATTCATTTTTGCTCTCAAACGCATCAAACTGGCAAATTCTCCGATTTAGAAATTACATAACGTGCCGTGCTTGTCGTTTTTATCATAAATGCAGAAAATATTGCAAAAAATGCTGTCAAAGTTGGCGTTTTGAACCGAATTTTCCGAAGCGGGAGATCTGGGAATGAAAAAAATGGTCATACTGAGAAAATAATTGTTTAAAACTCTAATTCTGGTTAATTGAGCAAAAAATGAAATCACACAGCCTCTTATACATCTTTTCAAAAATCACCTCAGCAAGTTTCGTGTTTTTACGTTTAAAAATGAGTCTGAAAATGTCTCAGAAAATTTCGAGCTGTTGAGGGTGTAAAAATATTTTTTCGAATACACCCTTAACACTCTAATGTCCATGGTAGCAAATGTGCTACCACCAGTGTTTCGAATTTAGTGCCTTTTTTTAATTCGGATATTCGAAATTCATACCCGAAAATTAATGTAGATATCAGATATACATCAGATATAAAATTCCAACTGGGCGGAAATTGTCCGGACCTGTATTCGAACCAGGGATCTCTTGTCTGAAGCCGCCAATGCTCTACCATCTGAGCTATCCCGGACGAATCTGGTGGAACTTTTTCACCCAGTTCACCTAATTGATTATAGCATCTGATCAGAAATCTGGTTCAGCTCAACAGAATAAATCGCAGGTAATGTGACTTCAGAAATCGTTGGATGCGGTTAACTGGATGAAAAAGTTCCACCAGATTCGTCCGGGATAACTCAGATAGGGCATTGGCGGCTTCAGCCAGGAGATCCCTGGTTCGAATCCTGGTCCAGACATTTTACGCCCAGTTGGAAATTTACATCTGATATGATTTTTTTACCAATTAGAATCATTGTGTTAAAATTAATCTAGTGTAGCAATATATGCTTTATTTTATAAGAGACGTTCCGTATTTAAATAAAGCGAAATTTATTATTGATATTTTCTGGTATGAATTCAGATTCTCTGAATTACGAAATTTCTAGAACGTATTCTACCATGGGAATTAGAGGGTTAACAATGTTATATTTACACTGCCTCATATTTTCATTGTTGAGCCATAACTAAGGAAATACTTCCAGTGTGGCGGGCGGGAGGGAAACATTTTAAAGATTAAATTTAGCGTGTCTTAGATGGAACATTTTGTTTTCCAGCAAATATATAATTTTTATAACAAATGCATGATGAAAACTACGCAGTGTGATGGTAAAAAAATTTTGCTATGAACTACAATAATAAACTGGTTAAGAGAAAATTAAAATTTCCCACCATTTTTTTTTTTTAAATTTTTATATACGAAACACTTTTTCAAAAACCAAACCAACACCTATAAGAATTCGCTAATCTAAACTGCAGATTTCAAACATGTCAGTCCTCAATTTCTCTTCGAAAAAAAAAAAAATCTTAAAAATGAAATTATTAAAACTTTTTTTATAAATAAACATATTAATGTGAAATTTCGTGGAGAGGGGAGAGTATGGAACCTCGAGACACATACTAATTGCATTAAAAACAGGTAAAATAACATATTATAAGGCTAAAAATGGCTCCTGGACGATTCAGCATTTCGTCAACTTTCCAATTTTCCCTTTTCGGGACATAGATCAAAATCGAGGTATACTTTCTCTTTTTACTGTATCATACTTTAATTAATCAAGCCTTTCGAATCGTGACCAGCTATTTAATATTGTGGCCTGCGTTCTGGGCGCCATCTTATTGTGAGGTACGAAAGTAATAGTGGGAAATCACACATAATTAGGCACCGTACATGACGGGTAAAGATATTTATATCTATTTCGCTGGTGTCTTTAAATTAGGTATTTCATATGATTCGTGAGAAACTGTTACCTTTAGCTCTTATTACCAGCGTTGTTTGAGCTATATGATTGATTGCGAATTGTTAAGCCTTTTGATCGATTTTTGTGAATTTTTTATACAAATAACAGCAATGCAAATATGTAATTAAGTATTGATTGGCAAAATTTATGCACTTGCTTTATTATAGAAAATTTTCATCATTTTCTGCTTTTGCTGATTCCAAGACTGTAATAAGACAAGTATAAATGTGTTTATAGCTGATTCTACGAGATAGTGATCTTAGAAATTTCTAGCTTAGATTTCCAATTAAAGGTGCGTGATAAAGTGTGACAGTTTATATGTCTTAAGATTAGCAAAAATAAAATTTTTCCACAAACAAAAGCATGAATTTAATAGGCTTAAGAAAAATTTGTATATTTAGTGAACAGCAAACATTTTTACTTAATTTAAACAAGTAACTACAGTCACGCACCGTTTACAGTGGCGCTTTATATGGGCCCATGGGGCCCGAGCCCACCCAATATCCATTGATGTGTTTCGTTATTAATTTATTTAATCACTGAAATGAAATAGATTTTATTGACGTTCTCAAAATATTAATTTCATCAATTATACTTACAGGAGCACGGAAAGCTCTTTTAGCGGATGTATAATTAATTTTTTTTCAAAAACAGATTTCCTGCATGTTTTGTGATCTCTTTTATTATCATGAAATGATAAATCACTCATGTGACTAAAGTGTAGCTTTTGTCTTGACATTTAGCTTCTTTCACTTTCAATAGTAAGCAATTTTTATGCTATTTATATTAAATATGAATGTATTTATTAGGAAGAACTTATGAGAATATTATTTAATTAAATTATAAGAATTTTCCTTTTACTTAGAAAAACCATAATTTGACTTCGAATTATTATCTTTGTTCATTCGCTCCTCTTCCGCTTCCCCCCCCACAAACGCGCACTAAGGGGGGGGGGGGATTTTATATGTTATTTTACTCAAAAAATTTTGAGCTCACCTAGTATTTTTCAAAAGTTGGCCACACTAACCTCTATGTATTTCTTATTTATACAAAGGGCGTTCTATAAAAACTGAGAGTAAAATCATAAAAAATCAAGAACTATAGTTACAGCAAAAAATAGATCATTCTGTTTCAAAATACTTCCCTCAGATGATATGAAACGGTCCCATCGTTCAACCCACTTTTCAAAAGAAGTAGAGAAGCCCTTTTCTGAAAGCTGCTTCAACGAACCCTGCATAGCTGAAATAACTTCAGAATCTGTATTAAATTTTCTGCTAAGCAGCTTCTCCTTCAAAGTCGGAAACAGTCAGAAATCACATGGTGCGAGATCTGAACTGTAAGGGGGCAGTGGTATGATTTTAAGATTGTATTTGCTTAGATATTACTGAACAGAAGTAGAGACATGCGGGCGAGCATTATCGTGATGTAATTTCCAATTGCCTACCAGTTCATGACGCTTTCTCGATATGTGTTGTCGGAAAATTTTCAAAATTTAAGCATAATATTCACCGTTCAAAGTAGTTTTTAAAGGCACAGCATGCCGATAGATTACACCTTTATGGTCAAAGAAAATAATCATCCTGGCCTTTCCAGCGGATTTGGTTTGTGCGATTTTTTCGGAAGTGGAGAATCAGTCTCTTTTCATACACTTATTGCGGACTTGGTAAGGGGTTCAAAATGAGGCACAGAAGTTTCATCCCCTGTTACTACAGTCTTTAGGAAATTCGGATAATTTTGGAGCATCTGTTCCCACTGACAACATTGGTGAATTCTTGTTTGCATTTGTTCTTTAGTGAGATGATGAAGTACCCATCTGAAACAAACATGGCTAAGTGTAAATTGTTGCTTATAATACTAAATATTGACGTTTTCGAAATGCTAGTTGATGCCGCTATCTCCTCACGTGTCATTCGTCAATTTTCTTGCAAGATTGCCCACACAGTGTTAACATTTCGATCATTCACAACACTTTCTGGTAGGCCAGGCTTAAGAACCAGTTCTGCAGACAAACGTCCTTTTTCGAAATCACCATGCCATCTAAAAATCGTAGACTCACCAAAACATTTGTCTTTGTAAGCTTCTTTCATTAACTTAACTGTTTCTGGAGCTGTTTTTCCCGAACAATAAATTTTATGGCACAACGCGTTTCATTTTTTAACTCTGAATCACTCACCTCCATTTCTGTAGGGCAGATAAAAACAGTTCTTTAAACAAGCAAGAAACTGGGAAAATATTATCGTCTGCTTCATTTAGAATATTTATAAAAGTACAGTTAACAGTTTGAAAAAAATCGCCTTCAGTTTTAGTTTTTAGTTTCGCAGTGGTGTCACTACGTAAAAAAATGCGTAATAAAATTGGGGTCTTGTTAGGGGCGCGGAGTCTCTCTATAAAATTCAAAATAACGTTTCCTTTGCATTAAATAATAATATTTTTTGCTCTGGATTTGTTTTTAAACGTTTTTTCTTTCAACGTGAAAAAAGTGAGATTAACTTTATTTCTTACAGCAAAGTTGATATAATTGTCCAGAGGTAATTGTCCAGGAATATACAGATTCGACGATCCCGAAAGTAAGTGGTTTGAAAAAATAAATATCTAAAATATTCTAATAGCCCAGTGGTTAGAGAGTTGAATTCGGAATTAATTAGGGGAAAGCTGGAAATAATTTTAATCCCTTCTGTTTAGGTTTAGAATGAATATGCTATGTTTCCCCCCTCGTACTAGGAGAGCGTTAGGAAATGTGTTTAGATTTATAGTCAAAAAACACGTTTTTTTTTCATGCAATAACAATATCTCAAAACAACTAACTCTGTCAAAAACATTGTCAACACAAATGTTGTAGAGCATAAAATTCTGAGTAATATGAGTACCTACACTTAATATATTCGTTGAACATTAAGGTCACAATTCTACTTTAAAGTTTTAAACCCGTGCTCAGGGAGTTGAACTTAGAATTAATTTTTAGAAAACTGAAAATTGTTTTAATCCCTTCAGTTTAGGTCTAAAATGAACGTACTATGTTTTCTTCCTCGTACTTGGGTGAATGCTAGGAAATATGTACATATTTATTTTCGAAAAGCATGTTTTTTTTTTTTTTTTAATTACCTTAACAATATCTCAAAATATTACCTCTATCAAAAACATTGTCAATACAAATGTTGTAGAGCTTAAAATTCTGAATAAAATGAGTGCCATCATTAATATTTTTGTTCAACATTAAGGTCTCAATTCTATTTCAAAATTTTGCCTTAATCCCTAATCAAGAGCTTGAAGCCAGGAGAGACCAAGTTAACTTAGCAATATCTCAAAACGGCTAACTCTATCAAAAACATTGTCAATACAAAAGTTGTCGAGACTAGAATTCTGAATAAAATGAGTACCTATACTTAATATTTTTGTGCAATATTAAAACCGCAATTTTGAGATATGTTTAAGTTAACTTGGTCTCTCCTGGCTTCAAGCCCTTGATTTGAAAATTTTTGAAATAGAATTGCGACCTTAATGTTGAACAAAAATATTAATGATGGTGCTCATTTTATTCAGAATTTTAAGCTCTACAACATTTGTATTGACAATGTTTTTTTATAGAGTTGGCTGTTTTGAGATATTGTTAAGGTAATTAAAAAAAAAAACGTGTTTTCCGAAAATAAATACGTACATATTTTCTAACATTCACCCAAGTACGAGGACGAAAACATAGTACGTTCATTTTATACCTGAAATGAAGGTATTAAAACTATTTTAAGTTTTCTCTAAATTAATTCTGAGTTCAACACCCTGAGCACCGGTATAAAACTTTAAAGTAGAATTGTAACCTTAATGTTCAAGAAAAATATTAACTGTAGGTACTCATTTTACTCAAAATTTTAAGCTCTATAACATTTGTATTGACAATGTTTTTGACAGAGTTAGATGTTTTGAGATATTGTTATGGTATTTAACCCTCCGACTGTCTTGGAAAAGGGCAAAATTGTAATGTTGTTTTCTCTGCATTTTGTTTTAAATGCTTAAAAAAAAATGATTCTTTGAACATTTTATAAAAAATCTTAATAACGAATATGAATGCAATCTTTGGAAGTATTAATCATTGTTCAATGTATTAAAATATATTAAATCGATAGAATTATATTACTTTAAATATTGCTTGTATTGCAGTGAAACCTGGAACTTAGTGAACGTATTAACACGGGCTTGTCAGTGAGGGGGTTAAAAAAACGTGTTTTTTGACTATAAATCTTCACATATTTTCTAACGCTCACCTACTACGAGGGGGAAAACTTAGCATATTCATTCGACCTAAACTAAATGGATTAAAACATTTTCCAGCTTATCCCTAATTAATTCCGAATTTGGCCTTTTTCCCTCCCCTATCACTGGGCTATAAAGGATAGCACGAAATTAAAAATAATTATGCACATTAAATGTGAAATTAGCGATATTTTTTTCACATTTTATTATCTATATTCAGCGTTGCCACTGTCGACTATTTTTATATTCTGTTCGCCCACTATTTTAAGAAAATAAAATTTGTACTATATTTGCAAATGTATATTTGTCAAAGTGTATGTGAATGATTTTTGCTTTTAAAATGTGGTGCGAGATAGAATTAAAAAATAGTCACCAGTGGCAGCTCTGATATTATACATTATTCTACGATACCTAAAACTTAAAAATAAATTTTATAAGTCCAATATTGCAGCCTACGTTTGCCCCGCTAGCTGTTTTGCCAGGGCCCCTGGCGACGTTGCGCCGGCCCTGTTTGTGCTTGTACGATCTTTCGGAGACGCATAAATGGTGCTTTAATGTAGTATTCAGATTTTAAAATTGATGTTGCATATTTATCCCCCTACTTGCTCTATGGCATATTTGAAAAATTGCTATAAAGCAAAGTAGGAAAAACATCTTGTTACAGGTCCTTCCAACTCAGTCGGAAGAGTACGTTGTTTTATTTTTCTTTTTACATATCGCCTGTGTTTTGCAATAAGGGCGTAAGGCACAAATGATTCAGGAGAGCCAAAACAAAAAATTCTTCACCCTGTAACTATTTACTGTGTAAGCGGGTATGGGAGTAAAGTTTTAATTTTTAGGTACATTTCACATCCAGTTTTTTCCTGCAAAAATTTATGTGATTGCTATTAAGGGCTTAAGGGCATGACTCCTTAAGCCCTCAATGCACAATACCTATTTTAGTACCTGTGCCCTACTCAACTCTCTCATTAACCCTTTCCGGTGCGGAGTAATTCTGTTTATAAACTGACTAGCAGACTATGCCCGCTGCGATGGTCCATTTTTCCAAACGAATCTTGAATCAAACGAAATTGTGAATTTAACCTTCTATTTTAAAGCAATAAAGACCATCACCTGGAATGTCCTTCCGCAATTTCTTTGCTGAAAACGATGCGAACTTCATTGAGATATTATACTATCGTATGCCTTGGACAAAATTTGGGCAATTAAGAAACAACTCTTTTAGTTGATCATTTAAAGTACGGTGTGGTACGGAAATGAGACAGTTATGGCAACCGGAATTAAAATATTCTCTAGTCATCACACTGTTAAATTAGAGAGCATTTTACAATGATTGCAAATTGAATTTTGAACTTTAAGAACATTCGGATTGTTCATTTTCATTTGTTTGTTCTTGAACTTCCAGCATCTCAACTTGCGCTATATGTGGTTCTGGTAGCTTAAATTCAATCTCATTACATGTTACATTATATTTTTTAATAAACTTCCTCTTCTGACAGGTCTTCTACTGTTTTCCATATGTCTATTCCAGCAGAGTAAATAGAATCAAAAACTTAGATCACAAACCAATAGGACAAAAGGACAACAAATCAATAGGACAATACGGCAACAAACCGGCGTGTTTTTACAGTAAAGCATGTTGAAAAATATTTTGATGAGAGATGGGGGGCACACATTTAACCTAAAATTTAAGTATTTTACTCAACAATCATAATGTTAACTGCTTTTTATATAATTTACATTTAAATATAAAACTCTACTTTCAAATGTGCTCATACACTTAAAAAACACTATTATTGCATAGGTGCCTAGTTGCCACTAATCCTCCGTAATATGTGGGTTACTTTAACCCTGGTTTAACACATTTCGTACCGGAATTATTTTTTCAGAGATGAAATTAACCCCTTGGGGACGAGCGGCACGTATACGTGCCGCATGAAGCACTCGGAATCCTTGTTTTTCCTCACCAGTAAAATTTTACTGCAAAATTTGCCTTATTTAATCAGCGTATTTTCTCGATTCAAGAAGACACAAATTTCTGTTTTTAAAAAACGGTGGCAAAAGATTAAAAATTTCGTAAAAGGATCCCGTCCCGAAGGGGTTAAATAAGTTCCACGTAGAAAACTGGAATTAAATAAATAAAGATTCATCAAATAATTGTTCTTGTTCGAAACTTTGTTAAACTGGATTAAATTAATCCACGCATTACGGAAGATTAGTGCGAGCTTGGCACCTCTGTTATTGTGAGCGTTGTTCGGGATTATGTCACTCTTCTGCCTTTTTAACTTAAAATCGCTCTGTTTGGCGCCAGGGTAATAAACGAATAGAATGCAACGCATAAGTTTATTCATTTTTACAATTACTTCTGCCAGTTTCCCTTGTAAGACATATATATATATATGTATGTATAACAATTTATTTATATATTTATATTATTATTATTATTATTAATTACAAATTAGGTACTACTTGATTATCCCGTCAACCAATTTCGCCAAATTATACAAATCGCCAAACTATTAGCCCAATTACGCAAATGACATAATTTTTATTTTAAATAACGAAAGAATAAATGAATTAGTAAAACATTAATAAAAATAAAACGTCGAAATAAAAATCACTTGATGATGTAACAAATACGTGTAAAGTGTTTAATCAAGTAAATTTGACATTTGCGATCACCCATTATTGGCATTTAATTTTATAGTTTGGTGATATTTTTTTGGTCGACGGGATAATCAAGTAGAACCACAAATTATTTCTATTCGTATTTAAAAGTAGATAATAGCTCTTTTTTGTAATATATAAATATCATAAATATTGAAAAAAAAAATGCTTATATGCATATGAAAAGTAAATAGGTTGCCAGTAAATATACATAAAATTCACTTCACTCACCAAGGCCATTTTCTCTATCTCGCCAAAGCCCATATAGTAAAAATATACCAAATACTCTTCAATCTGTTTTCTGGTACTAAGTAATCACAGTAATGTAAATGACTGTTAGACACAGATATCATATATGTACCGGATTTGGCGCAATTTTTTTCACGCCCATTTGGCGAAAACATCGTTTTCGAATACCAGTTACATATATATATATATATTTAAATTATTTTCTATCATTTTAAAAGGAAATAACAATAAATGGTACTACTTAGTTATCCCGTCGACCAAAAATCTATCGCCAAACTATAAGATTAAATGCCAATAATGGTTGATCGTACATGTCACGTTCACTTGACTTTAAGCAAGTTACACGTGTTTGCATCATCAGGTGATTTTTATTTAGACGTTTATTTGTATTTTTTATTAATGTTATACTAATTTAATTATTCTTTCATTATTTTTTAAAAAAAATGTCAATTTGTATAATTTGGCGAGTGGTTTGGCGATTTATATAATTTGGCAAAATTGGTCGATGGATAACTAAGTAGTACCCAATAAATAAAAAAAAAATGTTTAATTATTATCTATAGAACAAAACATTTTATATAATTGTAAAAAATAAAATAAAAGTAAATAAACAATTTATTAATAAATAAGCAACAATAACTGGGTTACCATGTCAGGCAAAATAACGCCAATTTGGAGCCCATTAGGTACCATGAAGCGTATCTGTGCAACCAAAACTTCCAATAATATAGTAAATATGCCATTTGGCGGTGACTTGATTAGCGAAGACTATAAAATAAATAATAATAATAAAAATAAACAATTAATAAATAATAATAATAATAATATAAAACTGGAAATCAGACGTTAATTTATGTGCTTTTAAATATCTAAGATTAGTCCAATATCTTTCAAAATATTGCCTAACAGAGCGGAAAATATGAAAAAATAACGAATTTAAAACGATTTGCAATTTTTTTTTTAGCAAATAATTTTTAATTCAAAATGTTGAATTTTTGGCACAGATGTCATATTGTCATGACACGATTTTTTTCTGACGCCAATGTTATATACGCAGCGGGTACTTAACTGGCGCCAACATATCGTTATTTTGCTTGATATGGTAGCGCGGATGTTGTTGTTTATGCTGTTGATGTTTTCGCCAAATTGGTACGTATATGACATCTGTGTAGAATTTTTTTTATAGTAATAAAACATGATTGCATAAAATTCCTTAAGAATAATTTTCAGTTCCTAAATTTTGAAACTGTGAATTTTCCTGTACGTAAAATTGGCGTTATGGCCAAAGAAATATTTAATAAACGACAATACTTTCAAAAAAAAAAAAAAAAAAAAAAAAAAAAAAGATAATATTCATTGATCTGAGTTGGAGTCTATAAAAATCGGTACAGATGTCATATTCGCCACATATTGGCGCGATTTATTTCGGTTGCCTATTTGGCGAAAACATCAACAGCATAAACAACATAATCCGGGTTACCACATCAAACAAAATAACGACACTTTGACGCAAGTTAAGTACCTGTTGCCTATATGATATTGGCGACAGAAAAAAATCGCGCCAATATGGGGCGAATATGACATCTGTTCCTAAAAATCACATGCTTCCGTAATTACGTCGCAAAAATTTTTAAAATGTATGAAATTAGGAACAGATGTCATATCCGCGGCCGCCATCTGGGATTTTTTCTTGGCGTAATAACCCCTTTTCCGCCAAATAATAAATGTCGCCAAGCAGCGATTTATGTGCATGAAAGGCTTAACGAAAATAAAATGTAAAACATCGTCAACAAAATATCGCAAAGAAATCTCAAAACATCCAAGATGGCGTCCGCTTGAATATATAGCCTCTAAGCCTGAAAGGATTTTACAATATGTCTGTGTGGCAGAAATTCAAACTAAAATTTAAATATTTGATTCCATTTTTAAAATATTAACTGATATCTATATAATTTATAATCGAATTGTTTCTCCTGTAAATCACATTACGTGGATTAAATAGTTAAATAAAAAAAAAGAAAACAAATATAATTCAAAATTAGTCTAATCAAATTTTCAGATTCCTTTTTTTAACGTAAAGCAGGTGATAATTCGCCAAATGTTGTAAAATTTCACAATAAATTATATTTTAAGCATTACAAATATTTATTTCCTGTTTAAATTAAAAATTATGTATATATTTTATAATATTAAAACATTTTTTGTTGTCTTTTTAAATTAAATATCAGTATTTTTTTCATTTATTTGCGAGGTGATTGTCTAACGGATATAGCCATTTCAATTCTCAAATCAACAAAATTTTCGCCAAAATATAATCACTGGCAACCCTTTCCTTCAAAATATCAATAAAATACGAAATTTACTACAAAAAATCATAGTTATCCCTGTATCTTGGAGCAAGATCTGTCACCGTCATTTTTACACCATTATATTTGAAATCGGTTCAGAACTTCCTGAGATTGCATAGAAATTGCAATTTAGAAAGTTTTTTACAACGCTTTTTGCGCATTTTGACCCCCTTTTAAATTTCGATTTTTTTAGGAAATGTCCTTACAGATCATTGATATCTAATAACTAACTACCATTCCAAATTTCACGATTCTAGGCCCTTCGGTAACGCAAAAGTCGCAATTTAGAACGTTTTTCTCCTGCACCCCCTTTGGGGTAGTGGCACCGAAATAAAACATCGCCTATGTTGGAGCAAGGGTTGTCACCATCATTTTGACGCCATTATTTTTTAGATTTGTTTGGAATTTCCTGAGATTGTGTAGAAACCACCATTAGAACGTTTTTTAGAACGCTTTTCGGGCATTTTCACACCTTTTAAATTGCGAATTTTTTAAGAACTGTTCTTAGAAATCCTTTATATCTAATAAGTAGCTAATATTTCAAATTTTATATTTCTAGACCCTTCGGTAACGCAAAAATCGCATTTTTAGAAAGTTTTTTGCTCCTGCACCCCCTTTCGGGTAGTGGCACCGACATAAAACATAGCCTATGTTCGAGCAAGGGTTGTCACCGTCATTTTGACACCCTTATTTTGACACCATTATTTTTTAAATTGGTTTGGTATTTCCTGAGATTGTGTAGAAACCACCATTTAGAACGTTTTTTAGAACGATTTTCGCGCATTTTCACCCCTTTCAAATTTCGAATTGTTTAAGATCTGTTCTTAGAAATCCTTTATATCTAATAAGTAGCTAATATTTCAAATTTCATATTTCTAGGCCCTTCAGTAGCACGTAAATCGCATTTTTAGAACGTTTTTTGCTCCTGCACCCCCTTTGAGGTAGTGACACCGGCATAAAAAATAGCCTATCTTAGAGCAAGCGTTGTCACCATCATTTTGACACCAATATTTTTTAAATCGGTTTGGTATTTCCTGAGATTGTGTAGAAACTACCATTTAGAACGTTTTTTAGAACGCTTTTTGTGCATTTCCCCCCTTTTAAATTTCGAATTGTTTAAGAACTGTTCTTAGACATCATTTATATCTTATAAGTAGCTAATATTCAAAATTTCATATTTTTTGGCCCTTCAGTAACGCTAAAATCGCATTTTTAGAACGTTTTTTGCTCCTACACCCGCTTTGGGGTAGTGGCACCGACATAAAACATAGCCTATCTTGGAGCAAGCGTTGTCACCATTATTTTGACACCAATATTTTTTAAATCGGTTTGGTATTTCCTGAGATTGTGTAGAAACCACCATTTAGAACGTTTTTTAGAACGATTTTCGGGCAATTTCACCCCTTTCAAATTTCGAATTGTTTAAGAACTGTTCTTAGAAATCCTTTATATCTAATAAGTAGCTAATATTTCAAATTTCATATTTCTAGGCCCTTCAGTAACACGTAAATCGCATTTTTAGAACGTTTTTTGCTCCTGCACCCCCTTTGGGGTAGTGACACCGGCATAAAAAATAGCCTATCTAGCAAGCGTTGTCACCATCATTTTGACACCAATATTTTTTAAATCGGTTTGGTATTTCCTGAGATTGTGTAGAAACTACCATTTAGAACGATTTTTAGAACGCTTTTTGTGCATTTTCACCCCTTTTAAATTTCGAATTGTTTAAGAACTGTTCTTAGATATCATTTATATCTTATAAGTAACTAATATTCAAAATTTCATATTTCTAGGCCCTTCAGTAACGCTAAAATCGCATTTTTAGAACGTTATTTGCTCCTACAGCCCCTTTGGGGTAGTGGCACCGACATAAGATATAGCCTATGTTCTAAGTTGGACTAACACCATCATTTTGATACCATTACTTTTGGAATCGGTTCGGTAGTTCCAGAGCTTACCTCCTACAAATAAACAATTTTTTCCTCTTTATAATAGGAGTATAGATGAAATAATGGACTTACACCAGAATTTATAAGCGAATTTATTAGAAAATACGAACTTCCTTATTTTCACGTACATTATAAAAGGAAAATTTTAATAAAATATTCTTGGTGCCGTTTGTCAGTTTTGGAATTAAAATTAGGTGTCCTTTTTTAAGGACACCGCCCTCAAAAGGGTTAATAGGGATACACGTATGCCCTTATAACATATTATAAAGTATTGTTTCCTGACTCTACATATGCACTCAACACAATTTTGAAAAATATGTGTCAATTTTGAAAAATATGTGTCTTACGCCCTTATTGCAAAACAGAGGCGACATATCAAATTTATCACAAATTAAACAAACTGGTCTCGCTCCCATTTTGTTCTCAATTTTGGTGATGAATCTAATTTGCAGGGAAACTTTAACTTAGGCTTACGAAATGTAATTGAATGGATTTAAGGTAATTATATCTAAAATTGTTACAATTTTGTCGCAATTATAATTTAAAAATCACCTATAGGCTGTAATGTAACCCAAACCATTCAATTAACGACACTGACGACTATTTTGTGTCCTTGTGAACAAACTATTAGAGCAACATACTTGATTTACGGATCCATTCAAGATATTTGCAAGATCAGTACTTTATCCGAATAAGATTTGAATTGGTTTAGTATTTTGGACGTGATCGTGATGACAAATTTTGCATGTGTTGCTTTTTTGTGTCTTGTAAACGAACTATAAAGGAATATACTTGATCAAATAACTCTTCTAAGATAGCTGCACGAACAATAGACAGCAACACACGATTAGATTCTAATTGGTTCAATATTTCGGACGTTATCGTTATATTTCTTTTATGTTTTTGTTTTAGCGTGTTTCTGTAAACAAACTATAAGAACTACATATAATGGATTATTGAACTTATTCGAGATATTTTCAACAGCAATACTCCGATCTAATTATATTCCAATTGGTTCAGTATTTGAGTTGTTATCGATAGGATCTACGTCCAGCAATGGATTGAAAACGGTTGTTAATGATGATAATGAAGACTTTGCTTATTTAAGGAATAATAATTCCTTGATTATCTATATTTTCTTAATTAAAAATTACTTTTGGGTTAATTTTAGGATATTTGTATAAAGGAAAGGTATGTAGCCAATAACGTTTACCAATATTTAATCAATGCTAATAAGGTATATAGACCGTTAGGTTCGCATATTAAAGTGCAACTGGTCTGCCAAGTCATATCTTGGTGGAAAACACCTGCAAATCCGATTTTAGTGGTTGACTGGTAGGTTTACCATTGTGTTTTTCGGAACACAAAGGTACAGAATCATTGGGGACTTGGTGCAGGAAAACACAATGGTAATCCTACCAGTCAACCACTAAAATCGGGTCTGCAGGTGTTTTCCACCAAGATATGGCATGGCAGACCAGTTGCAGTTTAATATGCGAACCAAGTTCTGTCTAATACTGGAATTTCGGCCGTCAGCTCAATGGGGTGATGGTCTATGCAGCCGCCCCCTTGTCAAATATTTATTTTTCCTTAGAATGATCAGAGATATTTAAACACATAAATAATCCTGTGAAAATATTATTTTCTGCTTTGTTCACAAGTGTATCCATAGGCACCGATTTAACGGGGTCGTCGGGGACATATCAAGCAAACTCACACCACAAATTTCAAAATGTTATTTTTGTATTAATTAATCACAGTGATTAAATAGAACAAAAAACATTTTAAAATTAGTGGTACAAGTATCCCTGATTACCAATTCGCCCTCGTGAAGTCAGCATTTTACAGTGTACCCAGCATAAAAGTAAATTAGACTGAAACAACTAACTGGCCAACCACGAAACAATAAAAGTAAACAAGCCATTAAGTTGAAGCATTTTCTGCAATGATTATCACGCGGCTCACAAAATGTAGAGAATTTAACGGCTTCTTATTTTGTGTTATGGCTTGCTTATCAGAAAATAAAACACATTTTCTTGAATTACAAACAAACATAAAATTTTTACGACTTCTTTTATTTACCTTTAAAACCAGCTTTTAGAAACTTTATGTACATACCACAAACCAAACAAAATAATAAACCTGTTAAAACCGTGACTATGTATAAATATTCTAACCCACAAATACTGCGGAATTGGCATCCTCTATGTACCTTAACAGCGTTTCGGCTGCAGCATAATTGATCAGGGTTTTTAAGGCCGAATTTCGGTAATCTTCCTATTTTCGATTAAAAATGAAAACGATAACAAAAATGTCCAAAAATGTTTTTAAAGTAATAAATACATATAAATACACATAATTATTAATTATACGTGTGGTCCAAGTTGGCTAACTGTCCCTCTGACCAAAACTCTTTATTTCCATATAAAATAAGATATAATTAATTCATCAACGACACAAAATTATTTTCTAATTATACTAATTTCATCTAATTAAAAAATGTTTTAGGCATACATTCCTCGATTTATCTTTTATAATGATTTGTGTAAATGATCATTTGTTACAGAACAACTTTCTCAGAGAGTATTCGAAACATATCTGGGATTTCAAACTACAAATTTTCTATCGCTGTTAATCCTGCAGCTTTTAATAAGCATGTGAAAAGCGTCTTCAAAGTTTTGTCATATATGCATTTCTTGCTTTATAATTTGCACTCACGTCTTGAGTCAGTCATGACTGATAATTATAAACAGTGAAATTCATAGCAATAAATAAAGAGTGCATCATTTTAGCCGATACAGTTCAAATGATTCAGACATATTGAAAATTCCCGATGGAAGAAACGAGATTTTTGGAATACTGATAGTTTCGGTCCGGCCAAATTTTCGGCCGAATTTTCACTCAAAACGAATTTCCGGTGAAACCCAGATCTTAGGCCGAAAACGAAAACGAAACCGAATTTTTTGTCGATCTCTAATCTAATTTAATTTAATTTTAATTTAATTTAACTGCTATTAGCGATCTACAAAGCAGTTCTTTTTCTTTAATCTCACGTATCTTTCAATTTAACTGAAAATACCAAGTGAAAGTTTGCTTCGTTTGGATCTCTAGTTGCTATTGCTTAGAGGGCTCTGTATAGGTGAATTTTAATTACGATAATCATATACCTAAATATTGATACAGAAACAATTATCAGTTGATTAACTGATAGGATATTGTTTCGGTATCATGTCTTTTATTCATTATTCGATACAGCGGTCTCAGAGACAGCGCAAAGTAGTTATGCCACAATTTATGTGACGTTAGTTAACACTTTGACGCCGCCCCTGAATAATAGGCCTGAGCGCTGACACAAAAATGGCGGCTGCCGAAGGCGGATTTTTTAAAACGTAGGTACGGTCACTTATATGTAGACACCAGTATTTTATAAAAGATTTCTCTGACTTGTTTAATCTCAGAAAAACAAAGCGGAAAAACTTAAAAAATTATTGGTACGAATATTTAAGGGATCGTACACACGCTGAAAAAAAATCCGGCTTCGACAGCCGCCATTTTCACGTCAGCGCTTAGGCCTAGTATTCAGGGGGCGGTGACTTTGAGGTCTGAGCTATTTCAACAGCATATCTCCCTCAGGACTGGGGTATTTGGTACATTTCATGATTTAAAAAAAAAAAAAAAAAACTTGGAAGATATGTATTATAATATATATATATATATATATATATTATGAACTTCAAACTGTTTTTATTCATAATCAAGGAACTATTTAAATGTACTAAAAATTAATATTTAATGAGAAACTATTGAAAAAAGCATGTATTATATTTGTAAAAAAGTTCCACATAAGAAAACATCATTTTTTAACATAAAATTTTACAGAGACTTGAATAAAAACTTAACCTAATGTTGCACAAATATCTGAAAATAGAAGTATCTATATAAATATTATTTAGTGAAATTAGCTTTGTGTGGTACATTTCAAAGCACAAAGAGCAACACCCCAAGGTTCATGGTATGTTCGAATTAAGCTCTGATTCTAGATATTTTCATATTCTTACTTATGTTTGGTGCTGCCATCTATCTTTTCTTCAAAATAACAGGTTCGTAGATAATATCTGATAAGACCGCGAACGTATATACACTGGTGTGCAAAAATTAAGGATAAGTCACAAAATGCTGATTTTCAAATACGCGAACACTCAAAAGGAAATAATATAATTCGAGTAATTACTATCTCTCCAACACAGCTAGTCCATATAACATCTCATTCATGTCAAGCATGGTCACAAGTGTGACAGTCACTACGGTGAAGCAAAAAAATAGGAAATTCCATACATCTCATTATGAGGCTCAAATGATCACTATATGTGACTCCACTGAGATGTCACTGTGACTGTTGCTTTGTGATGAGTCACCATGTGACTTTACAATGTAGTTAGATTGTGACTCTCATGTGACTGTCATTTGTAGACTCAATTTCAAAGTCATCGTGAACGCTGCATTGCGATAAGTTACCAATAATGTCACATTAAAGTCACAAGATGACTTTCAGGTAACAGAGAGACTACTGTGAAGTCACCATTGTGCTCTTTTGGGAAAAGTGTCCATGTGACTATAATATGATATTATTTGGTGACTTATCATAATGCAACGTTCATGATGACTATGAAATTGAGCCTAAAAATGACAGTCACATGAGAGTCACAATTTAACTACATTGTAAAGTCACCTGGTGACTCATCACAAAGCAGCAGTCACATTGACTTCTCAGTGGAGTCACATATAGTGATCATTTCAGACTCATAATGAGATTTCCTATTTTTCATAATGGAATTTCCTATTTTTTTGCTTCACCGTAGTGACTGTGACACTTGTGACCATGTGTGACATGAATGCGATGTTATATGAGCTAGCTGTATTGTAGAGATAGTAATTACTCGAATTCAGGGCTCGCACCGTTCCTAAAATTTTCGCTTTTTGCAACCACTAAATTAAAACGATAATCTTTGATGTATAATTCTATTATAGATGTTAAGGGAATCTACCACGAAGAATTCTTATTTAAAATACTGGTAGCAAAGTGCGAAAATTTTAGGAACGGTGCGAGACCTGCGAATTATATTATTTCCTTTTGAGTGTTCGCGTATTTGAAAATTAGCATTTTGTGACTTTTCCTTAATTTTTGATAACCAGTGTAGTAGGTATTTTTATAGCTCAGAGAGTTAAACCTTGAACCCGAGAGACTCTCGGGCTTAGTTCGCTAATCCGAAAACGGCAACCCGAGTGACAGTCGTTCTTAGACCTCAAAATGTTAAAGGTTAAGCACATTCTTTGATTTATGGCTAGAAATAAAACATGTTAAGAGAAAACTCTGATTTATATTGTGATCAAGCAGGTTTCAAATTTCCCAACTACTAATTATTTTGTTACCAATATTGGGATATTTACACTTTGAAAATGTGTAGGTCACTAATGAGTAACGATATTCCTTACCTATACTAATAAAAGGAAGTTTCACTCTGTGTGTGTGTGTGTGTATTTCGGCGATGGCTAGCGAAATCTACTGCGCGCGGAGGTCTCAAAATTTATATGAGGCAGCTCCTGATGCTAATTAAATAAGATATTAATTAAAAATCCACCAATCGGCACAATCAAAATAGCATTTTTTCACCAAAACCGAAAAATGAATAGATTTGGACCTTTCGAGTGAAGCTAGGTTTGCAGAATGACAATTAGGATATTGACAATTTTCACTAACTGGTTAAAATTAAAAAAATGAACCAATATATCGATTTGAAAATTTCAAAGAAAATATAGAGAATTTTTTACATCCGAAAATTTAATTTTTGTAAAAACCTCCAGGTAATTTTTTTTTTAATTTTCGCAAAAATCTGGTGGCGACAGTACAAAAATTCGAAGAAAAAATTGGACTGGCACGAGCATTCATTAAAAACTGAACTAAAAAGAGATCCATTCCAGCAAATAAGCCGAGCCTCTATCTAATTTAGGCTATGAAAGGGAATTACTTATTAAACGTTGCCAAATAAAAAAAAACAAAAATTAAACGAATTTTCTGAACTGATTCGAAGATTATTAGTGTCTTCTGCCGTTCTGTAGCACGAGTCCCTTGATATGAGTTAAGAGTTTGCCCACTAGGATTTCTCCTCCTTTATTTACATTTAAAAGTATGTTTTCCTAAATATAGACGTCAGTTACTAGAGTTTTCGAACTTTAACGGCGCATTCTTTTCTCGGGTTCTATGGACCAGATTTTAAGGGGAACTGCTTACTTAGCTTTGGTTGCTTAGCTTAGCTTTGGACTGCAGTTACCATCATTTTTGAGTATTAACGTCGCATTGTTTTTTGGGGTTTTATAGATCAATTTAAACGGCAATTGATTCATTCAACTTAGCTTACGATTCACTGACAGTTTTTAGTTTCACCTTCCACCGCCGGGTATGCATTCTTTTCTCGAATTCTATGGGACCAATTTCAACAGGGCTTATTTTGTGTAAGATTTTGGCTCATTCAACATGGTTTTTGATGGCCTTACAGTTTTTCATTCCACCTTCCACTGCCACGGAGCATTTTTACCTTGGGTTCCATAGATCAGATTTCAACGGAATTTGTTTCTTTCAACTCAGCTTAGGATTATCTTCCGATTTTCCTGCGCGTGCGCAGCACCCCTGCTATCTGGCGCAGTAGGCAGCGGGGAGTCATCCCAAGAGCTTCATTTTGAAAGAAATATGTTTGAATGGACGTGTTTAATGGTTAGACATGCGTGCCTAGCACACCCGACCTAGGCTACCGAAGGAAGCGGCAGCGGCCACCATCCAGAGTTTCATTATGAGCGTTTTTTTTTTTTTTTTTTTTTTTTTTTTTTTTAACGGATTTTTATTTTAATATGAGTCGAGGTTTTAATCATTCGCGATTCGGTTGGGAAAATTGACGTCCGGGTAACGCCGGGAAGACCAGCTAGTTAATAAAGTTGCATTTGTAACATTTTTAGTACGGCAGATTCACCAAAAGAGATATATTCTCTTAAAATGCTCCAAAAGTTAAAGATATCCAGGGAAAAAAAAATCAAATATATACAACTTAACTACACCCTAAATAAGAATGAAATACCATCTAACTGGATTGCCAAAAAATAATAATGATAAAAAAAAACAACAAAAGTTGTTGGGGGCATTACCTGCAATGATTATCACGCGGCTCACAAAATATAGAGAGATTAAGAGCGCCTTATTTTGTGTTATGGTTTTCTTATCAGAAAATAATCCATATTTTCTTGAATTACAAACAAAGACAAAATTTTTACGATTTCTTTTATTTACCTTCAAAATCAGCTTTTAGAATCTTTATGTACATACCACAAACTAAACAAAATATTAAACCTGTTAAAACCGTGACAATATATAAATATTCAAGTCCACAAAAACTGCAGAATTGGCACCCTCTGAGCCTTAACAGCATGTGCGGCTGCGGCATAATTGACCAGAAATAGGTTATTTTAAGTACATTCCTTAATTTATGGCTAGAAACAAAACGCTTTAAAACCAAACCCTGAGTACGGATTTACATTGTGATGAAGCAGGTGTCATGGCAATTTTTTTTTCGCTCTTGTTCTTTAGAACAACCAACAAGAGGCCAAGTTGATTTTATTCGTTTAACTAAGGGGTCGGGGGTCAACAGAGAAACACCCTCCTCAGTTGGAAGTCGTTACTTTTTATGCTCTCGTGTCGTTCGAACGTTCGAAGGGGATGCCAATGAGTGCCCCTAAATATTTTTACGTTCTTTTGTTTCGTACGGTAGACGGGGAACGGGTATAAATTACTGTTTACATAGTTGGAATAAGGTAGCAAAGCGCTTCTTATACGAGGTGTATAAATTATTTTAATCCCATAAACGATAATCCTTAGGACTTGTTTTATGGTTCCTGAAATTCTTTGGACTTTGTTTTGTATAAGCGATACTAAGGCATCAAATATAAAGATCAAGGTTTTTTATTTCAGTGACTTTGCTTTTAGGAGCTATGTTTAACTTGATTTGATATAATTTAGGGCTTTCTGAATTATATATATAGAGGGAGAGGTGCGCTGTTTCGTATCAACCCTCCCCTCTTTCCCTCTCCCTCACACACCCGAAAAGAATAAACCTGGGCTTAGATGAACCAACATCGGTGTTTTTTGAATCAAATAATAACAAATTTCATGATGTAAATATAACCATCCTCAGATCAGTAATAAATCACAAAAACAGTAAATTGAGACATTAATTATTACGAATAATAACATTTGTGAATTCTCATCCATATAAAAGTAGACTATAAATCCATATATAATCACCAAAGTGTTGCAACATCTAAATTGTATTGATCGGAAATGAACAATAATTAACCATATATCAAACCAGACTGTTTATTTCTCCCACGCATGATGCCAGAGATATCACGTGATTAACGTAAAGGACTAAACAAACTCTATGAGCTTTTTTATTATTATGTTGTACGCTGTTAAATAAGTAACAAGTAAAAAATTAAATCGCTGCCGAAGGATGCAGCGTAACTTGTATAATACAATATTCACTTTAATACTTAAAGTTTAAATATAATCTTAATAAGCACAAACCAGCCTCATAAATAAGCAATCTTCATGTCACATATTAATTAAACACGATTCTTTTCTCACAATTTAGCGTGAAAATAAAATATGAATTACATCAAGGAAAAACCAACATGAATAACAGACCATACATCTCAATAAGGAATTGCTGCAGCGGAGATGTACAGATAAGAAACTTTCCTATAACATTTTATTGCTTGATGTATTAAGATAGGCCAGAATTATTAATTTACTCTGCTATATCTAAATATAAGCGCGCGTAAACTACTGCGTAAATAGAGGCGGAATTTTTTGGCCAGCATTTATAACATACATAAAAAAGATATAATACATTTTGCCAATCAAGTATCTCAAACACAGTTGGGGATACAGATGGAAGATGTTATGTGACCAGAGTCCGACCAAGCCAAAGTGAGTCCTGGTACCTGGAATTCACTTGCAGGCACCAGAACGAAGGGGCACCAAATGAAAAATTATACCTTTGGAATGGATCATTTTCTTCTGATGGTCTGATGGCTTCTATTATTATGAAACAGCCATTATATAAATGAAGTGTCAGGTGAAAATGAAAGAGCAGTCGTAAAAAGTTAGAACTCCGATTTTCTGGTCAGAATAGGGAAAAAAAATGCCCATAATTTTTTTTTCCCATTCTGACCAAAAAATCAGAGTTCTAACTTTTTACGGCTGCTCTTTCATCTTCACCTAACACTTCATTTATAATGCCTGTTTCATAATAACAGAATACATCAGTCCATTAGAAGAAAATAACTCGGTTAAAGCGGAAACTCGGTTAAGCGGTACTCGGATAAGCAGGACTCGGATAATCGGGACACTACTGTACATTTCATTTTAAAAATGATCTTTAAAATATTTTTATTGGTGTTCAGAGGGGAGTCATGACCCCTGTGACCTCCCCCTTGGACCCGCATTTGTAGATTACGTAGTTCAGTATTACATATTTTATGATTATATATTTTAAATTTTAAAAGAAGCCGGTTATAAGAAAATCAGTAAAATTCATTTGTAAATATACTTTGCAGAAGACGTGGGGGGGGGGGAGGGGGCAAAATCCATGTTTGCCCTGGGTACAAAAAAGGTTAGTTTCGGCCCTGTTCACTTGGGGCATTCTTTCTATGCTGTAACAAAAAATAAACATTTTTAAACAATAAACATCATTCTTATAATGGTATGACAAAAGCTAAACTCAGTAAATGCTCGTGCTGGCTATGAAATACAGAGTGTGTATAAAAGAATGCCTCAGTAAATTTAAATAGTATCACCGGTAAGCGTTGTAGAGTGTTGGTTCAGAGTGGAAAATAAAGAGTAACTCAAACAGTTTTAGATAAGTGAATGCGCGATTACTGCTTTGTTATTGACTCACTTGCAGTGCCACATACGCAAAATGGCGACTCCTGGGAATAAAGCGTTATTGTTAGATTGAAGATTTTAAAGCCGTTAGAGACCGATTTTTTCCTTTGGGACTTTTATAAAAGATCGTGTCTACATTCCGCAGCTACCCAATGATTTGCCAGAGTTGAGGCACAGAATTGAAGAGGCTACTGCTTCCATAACTCCGGAATTGTTAACCGAAGTGTGAGAAGAATTGGACTGGATGTGTGCCGTATAACTAAAGATGCACCTATTGAACATTTGTAAGAAAAACTAGATTAGTTTACCTTCAATTTGATGTGTGATTTGTTGTAAATAGTCTAAATTAAACTGTTATAATATACCATTGAACCTGGGACATGGATACCCTATATTATTTAATTATTTCTAGATTAACATTTACATTTAATAACATGATATTTGAAACTATGTACAGTCGTGGAAAAAAAAAGTAAACACCCCTATAACTCCTCAACAAATAATCGTAGACGAAAGTTACTGGTACCGAACGATTGGAAATAAAATCTACTTTTAAATGAGGTATATAAAATTTGCTTAGGGGGCCATCTACATATTAAAACGAATCCAAACTTCATTTTTTGAATGACAATACCCAATTTTAACGAGATATTTCAAATCTTCGGTTCAAACTATGCCTAGGTATCGAATTTCAAGTTATTCGAAAAATAAGTTTTTGAATTATAAATTTAGTGCTTCTAATGTTAAATTACATTTTCATATTTTTATTCATATCTCCTGAAATTATGCTCCTAATATGCTAATTTTTTGTGCAGCAGTAATACTAATATACCCAAACATAAATGCGTTGAATTTGCAATTTTTATAATTTTATGATATGAATTATGAGTTATGAAATTAATATTCGAAAAAATTATGAATTGTAACCTACAATTTTTTTGATGGATTTAGATTTATTAAGACCTGTTTTATGGAAATCCAAAATTTCACATTTTTCTTCCAAGTAGTTTTCAAATTATGCTTAAAAAACGGCAAAATAGTGGTTTAAGGGGCCGTCTATGATAGAAGTGACTAAATATTTTGAAATTTCTTATGCTGTCCCGTTGTCTAACAGGCTTAATTGACTGCTTAAGGTGTCTTGATCAAGAAGGGAGCTCTCTCGGTCAACAATCGAGTATCCAACTTCAATTTGGATACAGCCCTTAAAATACGCTCGTTTTAGAATAATTAATTTATCGGAAACTTATGGTACGAATTACATAAAAATTTGTTTTTAGACTAAATGAAGGGTGTAGAGATCATTTATGCTGTCAGAATTGTGTACTGCTATTGAAAAAAATGAAGTTTGCGTTCATTTTAATATGTAGATGGCCCCCTAAGCAAATTTTATATACATCATTTAAAAGTAGACTTTATTTCCAATCGTTCGGTACCAATAACTTTCTTCTACGGAAATTTGTTGAGGAGTTAGTAGGGGGTGTTTACTTTTTTTTCCCACGACTGTACAAGATTAAAAGGGGAAATAGAGCGTCATTGACGCAACAGAGCAGCAATCCTTTATCAGACTACAGGCGTACAGGCATCTGTTCGAAGATGCATCTTACCTAGCCCAAGTTTTAATACGCTCTGACATTTTTGAGAATTTACTTCTCGCACTCAGAGTTGCACTTCATTGCATTTCGATCTGGGCATCTAACGCTATTAGCATATTACCATAAAGTACTTACGCTGCTTCTTACCATGCTGTTGGCCGTTTGAAAATGCTGTATCGTCTATTGTCATGGGTGTCTGACCTGTGAAATTATAACCATACTAGAATATAGCCCGCCAGAATGATGTGTTGTCATTTTCAAAAAAATTATATAGCATTGCATTATAAAAGATTTGTGAAGTAATAAATTTTGTCTTATCTGACTAATAGGGTCGGGTGGGGTAAAGTAAAAACAGCCCATTTTTCATTGAAACCTTATTTGCAAGAAAATTATAAAATGAATTCGTAAAATACTGACATAAAGTATGCAAATGAACTTCACTCACAAAATTTGAAGAAATATTTCGCAAAAACATGCAAATTAGTACTAATAATGTTATTTTAAAACATATTGCCAATTAACTATTTTACCTCATGGTATGGGCTAAAATAAAAGACAATTCCAACGGAAAGTTTATTTGTTTTTATTAATTGCCAAAATAATAATTATATAACTTAAATTTAAAAAAGTACAACAGAGAAAATCCCAATTTTTTTTAAAACATGCATAAAAGAAACCTGTAATAAATTTTGATAATTAAAAATCATCTTTTATTGCATAAGTAAATTGCAACTATTAATTGCATTAACATTTTTTTTTTCAAATTCTGTTATTAAATTACAAATTTATTTTCCCTACAAAATACAAAATTTTATTTATTATAATAATGCATTGATATATATACATGTGTAGTACACGGGAGAGTTTCCCTCAGACAGTTTCAGGAGGGTGCTGAACCCTGCCTGCCCTTAGATTTACAAAATAGCACCCCTCTTGCACCTCATTTAAAAAATTAGCTCCCTTGTTGCCCCCACATGAAAAAAGTGCCTTTACTCCTTTATTTATTAAAAAATTTACTTGCATAGTAAAAATTGACTCATTGCTGTCTTTAAAATAGTTTTCTGTCTATTAAATATTAAAAAGTAGTTTTAAAAATCAAAAGAATGCCTTTAAAAATTTCAAGAAATGCCCTTAAGAATCCGAAACATGCCCCTCGGAATCTAAAAGTGCCCTTTTCCTACACACAGCACCCTGCCCTTTTTTAAACCTGGGGGAAACTCAGGCACACGGCATTATATATTCCTGATTTTCTAATTTCATTTTATAAGAAATATTCATTTTTCCCCAATGTCTTCAGAATTCAAAGAACATTTTAAAAAGAAAATTTCCTTTTTTTAAAATTTTAATTACCGACAGATGGCACAACAGAGCATATAAACGTTTGTTTTAATATTTTAAAAGTTAAAGACGAATGAATCAATTGTTTGTTTACCTTCATATTGGGATAGATAGTGTGCTGCCAATCTAATTTTAACTGAAGTTATCGCAGCAGAATATATAATTGAATGCAAGTCATCTCTTAAATATTAATTTATTTTGAAAAATCTGTTTAAAAGTGTAACTTTTGCGAATAGGGAAAAAGAAAGCACGTTTTAAGATTGAAAAATCAAATCAACATTCACTCGTGATGCCACTTGTACAACACAAATTCGAAATCCAGAAACAAATGAATGATACTTTGAACGATTCATTAAAAAATATGGTCGACATCCGATTTTGCTCTTAAAATATTTGTAAAAGTTAATAAAGCCTTTTAAATAATTTGAAATACGTTTAGTTTTAGAAAGGAAACGTTAATCCAGTACAAAATAATTCACAGGAATGAATCACAGAACACAGCTATATTCACTGAACACTATAAAGCGTTCTCATTGGTCAGAAAATAGATAGCCTTGAAAAACTGAGGTAATTTTTCGCGTTATTTTTAACAGTGTATACTGAATTCAAACTGTAAATAAATGTAAACAAAAGTGAAAAACGTATTTCAAAATATTAGTATGCTTTTGCACAATATTTTAAGAGCATTTAATGAATAGCTGAAAGAGTTATTCATTTGTTTTTGGATTTGTAATTTGTGCTTATGAATCATGAATGGCAACGGTAATCGCTTGTATACATCGGAACCTTGCTGTTGGTATGTGGTTATTTTTAAATTAGATCTTAAAGCGTTATAATTATATACTTTTTGAGGGTTTTAGAAAAATTGAAGAAGAATATGTTACACAACGAATAGATAGACAGATTAAATAAGGCAGTCGGCAAATACGGCATCGGAATGCTTAAGCCTAACATGGCCGCGTTTGGATTATCAGGAAACGGATGAGTTCATTCCCGGAAGCGTTATACACTTAGTGCTTTATATATAATATTAATTATATTTTCTCACTAAAAAATTCTATTAAATGTGTTCATTACAATAAATGAAATAAATATTTAAAAGCAAATTAATTTACTGAAAATATAAAATTTTTGGAGCTATTAACTGGTTTTTTGTTTAATTTTAAGATGTTCCACGAGTTCCAATTTCCAAAATATATTTTCCATTGTCAGGTTTCTGACGTTAATGAGCATGTGACTAATTAAGATCACTGCTAAATAATATTATTTTTATTTTATTTATTTTATTTTGTATGTAAATCACTTTTTACGTACTGGGGTTAGAGAAATACTTTTCTTATCTTGAACTTACTTTTGTATGCGAGAATGTGGACAACAAAGAGAATAGATAAAGTGAACAAGAGGAAAGTACGTTTGAATCCCTAGAGAGTGACTGAGCGAGGAAGCGAGTTGCAGTGAGAGATAAGGTAATTCCCTGATTTTACATGGGAGGGCCACCAGGTGTTTTACTCTCTCTCGAGAAGCTTAAAAAGAGCATTGGTTAGTCTTGGTTGAAGTCTTGCTGGTAGAGACTGGAGGTTTGAGGAATAGATTTACCAGTGAAAGTGTTCCTGAGAAAAGATTGACCCCTGTTGGGAGAAACGTGTATACGAGGGAGATATCTGTATGATTCTGTGATAAGCCTTGCTGAGTTCGTTATAGATAGAAGTGAATCTCGTAGTTTAATAACAAATTAAATAAAAAAAAATCAAAAAACCCGACTGCATAGAAAAGCGAAATAATTCATTCTGTCTCATCAATGTGAAACTATTTTTTGTATTACTTACCTATTTTTTTTTATTTACTTGTACTGATGACTTTTAAATTGTGTTTAATTGTTAGTTCCTATCTATGAACACTGTTTTGATGAGGCCAATAGATGTCTATGAAGGTTAGAGTTGCAGTAAAGCTAGTTACCTATACAACTCCCAGCTTGTGTAATATTTAAACGGAGCTTCTGACTGTAAAATGGTAAATGAAACATCATCTTCATTTTGAAAGACCTATCCAATGATATGACACTCAATAGGGTACGTAAAAATTTTTTTTTGTCTCTACCGCCATTTTGTATTTTACGGCAACCATTTTGAATTTATAAAAACAAAACCTATCCTATAACCATCGGAAGGTTAAGACGAATCGATAGAGACCTCATTCATTAAAATCCATCCAACCGCTGGGACGTTTCGACAGTATAAAGAAATCCACATACCCAGATACGCGTGAAACACATAACCCTTCTTGGCAGTTGGGTAATAATACCACCCAGTACGTAGACATTATTTCAACGTATAACTTAGTGTTCGGCAGGATCTGCTATACCCGAGCCTATAATTGTAAATAATGTTTTTTAATGAAAATGATCTGTAGATAAATTAATCTTTAATATTAATTGAATAAGTTAATATTTAATTATTATACTTCTCACATATCACACATTTATATCAGTGGTGGCAGCCTATCAACAAAACAGCGGTTATTCGAAGTCTTTACGAGTGGTTGTGGTTGACTGGAGTTCGCGTAATCATCATCATCGTATTAACAACGAAAAAGCGTAATATCCATTTTTTCACTTCCTTACATAAAAGGGCTTCGTTAAGGCTATGTTCTAAAATCCAGAAGAGCAACTTTATGACATAAGTTTTAATTTATTTTTGTTTGGAAATTCATGAAACTAGCAGGTGTTGTTGTTCAGAAACTATGTAATCGAACTGTTTTTTCCGTTTTTTTTTGCAAACGCAATAGATCCTTCAGAAAATAGTGTCAAAGTAGGCATTTTTAATTGAATTTACGCGCGAAAGAAGAATAACCATTCAATAGAGAGCGAAAAACGACTTTTTCACGTGGTCAAAATCGTTTATAACTCAACAGGTAATTTATTTATTAAAAAATGGAAAACATAGTTCGATTCCAAATGCGCTGTTGTATGCGGACAGACAGACGGACGGAACAGACGACGACTATAAGTGCTATGTATAATATAATTTCGAAAGCACTTAATAAACGCACTAGCATACACACACATATATTTATTATTGAATTGCACATATTTACTCTTTAAAAACAATTAAATAAAAAAAAAATAGCCAATCACATTTTAATCTGTTAAACAAAACTTTCCAACTCTTAAAACTTATTAAATTAGGAGAGCATCCCTCCGAGTTCGTGCGACGGAGATAGGACTTTTACATATCTGGAGTGATTGGTTGCTTAGTTAAAGTGCTGTAATGAGCTCGGTTACTTATTTAGCTCATAATTGCCGTCATTACTCATCACGCCGAGGGCGGGGAGGGAAACTGCTACGCTCAGGTGCCCGAGTATACAGGTGAACCCACGGTAATATTCACAGATAGTACCGAAAGATAGATTCGACAAAGAAAATCCATTAATAAAAATCAAAGTTAAAAAATATTTTTGACAACCACATTTGGCTGTGACTAGTGTTTGAATAGATAATGGACTTGAGACAAACATTTCATCGAGAATTAAAAAAGATTAATTCATTATGTTATGTCATTTTTTATTCGATATCTCAAACGTGTAGGATTGATTTGCTTAGCAAAACCTCTTTTGGTTGTTTTTAACACTTTCCAACAAAGTTGAAAAGTGTTTATGCATTCGGTTCGTCTATCCACGCTCTAACTCCCATAAATACACTCGGATTTTCATGCAATTTATAAACGTTATTTAGGGTCACCAGGCCATGTTTGGTATTGTATATGAAGTATATGGGATTAACAGTTCATTTACAGGGGCACTCAAAAGTTTTCCGTTACATTAAAGTCAATGGGGAAAAGTCGTTTGCAGTGTATTTTAATAACATTACGCTATTTCAAATGTATTGAAATTGATATAAATCGCTGAATTTCACTAGTAGTAGGAGAGCTGTTGAACATTTTTGAGTAGGTATTTGAGGCACCCTGAAAATTTGTTCAACACTTCTTTTGTAATGGCTGAATACAAAATCGAATGTCTGGCTGAAGGATCGTGGCCCAAAACCTGTGCCAGACACGTGTCAAGTGCCATTTTTTGACTACCCAAAAAAGGTATTTGAGGCACGCTGAGATTGAGAATGGCACGTGACACGTGTCTGGCACAGATTTTGGGCCGACTAAAGTGTCTGTCATTCTCAAAATATTTTTTTCTAAGCATAAATATTATTCTGCCTCAATCTCAGCGTGCCTCAAATACCTTTTTTGGGTAGTCAAAAAATGGCACTTGACACGTGTCTGGCACAGTTTTTGGGCCACGATCCTTCAGCCAGACATTCGATTTTGTATTCAGCCATTACAAAAGAAGTGTTGCACAAATTTTCAGGGTGCCTCAAATACCTTCCCTAAAATGTTTAACAGCTCTTGGACTATGGAAGATGATTGAAATACAATACGGCCTTTACAATATGTCCAGGGCTGATCAAAGAATTCGGATAATTTTCCGATTGTAGGTGGGAACAGCTGTTTCCAAATGGGTTATGCGTTTCCATATGGTTGAATTAGACATAATATTTTAACTTATTTAACGGTGCAGTTTTGTATCATTATTCTGAATGTGTTGCAAAGTGTTTCATAATCTATGCTTGACGTATGATTTTTTCTTTCTTGTTTTTCTTTTTTAACACTTTCAATCACAGCTGAAAAATGTTTATGAGGTTTGTGTATGATTTCGGTAATATATATATGTGCTATTTGAGGTTTACTATGGCATATTACCTATTGAAAGTGAAGTATGTAGCATTTATATTTCGTTTACAGGAACACTCAAAAGAATTTCATTCCATCATTATAGTCTATGGGGAAAAAGCATTTGCTATGTACTTTAATGATGTTACTAAGGATCGACCGAAACCGACTTTCAGTAATTTTCCTATTTTCGGCCGAAAACGAAAACGTCGATTTTTTAAAATAATTAATACATACATAAATATACAGAATTATTAATTAATTATACGTGTAATTATACTACATGTGGCCCAAGTTGGTTCTCTGCGCCTCTGACCATAACTTTTTTATTTTCATATAAAATAAAATGTAATTAATTTATCTACAACGCAGATTGATTGTCTAATTATACGAATTTCATCTAATTAAAAAAGTTTTAGGTATACATACCTCGATTTATCTTTTATAATGCCTTTATAAATGATCATCTGTTAGAAGAGAACTTTCCCAAAGAGTATTCGAAAGAATTCTGCGGTTTCAAACTAAAAATTTTCTATTACTGTTAAGTCTGCAGCTTTTAATTAGCACGTGAAATGGTCTTCAAAATTAAGTCATATAGTCTTGCTTTATAATTTGCACTCACGTCTTGAATCAGCGATCACTGATAATTATAAACTGATGAGTAGAAGTTCATAAACAATAAAGAGGGTTCGTACGGTACCGTTATTTTCAAGGCCAAATATCAGAATTTTTTTTATAGGAAAATAAATCTAGTTTAAACGGACAAAATTTCGCCTTATTTAAAGAGAGATATTCCATAAGAAAATACTGTACTGGTATAGAAAAGTATCTTAATCTGGAAATTCAAGCACCCGTACGAACCCTGAATAAATAAAGAGTGTCTCACTCGCGCCGATACAGCTAAAATATATGTCGAAAATTTCCGAAAGGGTAAACGAGATTTTTGGGAATACAGAGAGTTTCGGTCGAGGATCAGGAATAATTTTCGACAGCATTTTCATTTTCGGCGAAACTCTGATTTTTGGCCGAAAGCAAAACCGAAACCGAATTTTCGGTCGATCTCTAGATGTAACACTATTTCAATCATATTGAAATTGATACACATCACTGAAGCGCACGCACTACAAGATGCTTACTGCATAGCAGTTATCGATCATTTACGGCAGCGCTGAAAAGAATTCTTTTACAGTACTGTCTGCGAGCGATAGTTACTGCAAGTGAGTTTTCAATTGTGTTAGGTGTTTTAAACTTAACAAATTTTTTTTTTTGCACAGTACAGTAGAACCTCCTTTATCCGAAACTCCTTTAACCGAAAGTCTCGATTAACCGAAATCCATTTTTGAAGCTCTTTTTTTTTTTTTTACTATCACATTTCTTGTGTGCAAAATACATTTTGAAAGATTAAAAAAAAAAAAAAAAAAGTACCATATTCCTTGTGTGCAAGCGGTCATTTCCGAACTACGAGTACATATTCCATCCCCTTTCTTAGAGTTCCTTTGAATTTAACTTGAGCTCCCGTAAGCTGCGGAGTGGAACGAAGAAAACGAACAAACTAGCCGTTCTGAAGCTTTTGAATGTTGTGCAAAAGGTTTGGCATGACTGGAGCAGCAGAAAGACTGTGATACTGGTGAACTAATAATATTAAAAAACTCCTTGACAGAGTTTCAAAGCAAAGGCAATCGAAACTGCGTTAAACAAAACATTTTTATGTAAAAGGTACTTAATTTCAAAACAAAAATTCAGGTAATTTATTCTTGTTTCTATTTTGCTATTGCTTTATTTTTATTAAGCACTTGTTACCATAATGCGAAACATTTCATATCTTTCTCTTTAATCTTAAAATTGAAGCATACTCGATTATCCGAAAATTTCGATTTTCCGAAAGATGGTTTGCCCCAATTACTTCGGATAATCGAGGTTCTACTGTATTTGATGTGTATACATTCCGTAAATCATATACAAGACTACACAAAAAAATTCGAGCACATTTCCTTTTATTGACGGAAATTGCTGAATGGGAATTTTCAACTGTATTTTGTATTTCCTACGGAGTGTAAAATGTTCAAGATACAGAAAGTTAGTAATTTAGTTTCTAAAATGCTATTACTATTCATTTATGAATAGATATTATTACAACGAAACGCAATTTATTAGTAAAAATAGCTCAGTTACGATAAGCCACACCATCGTAAATATTTTAATGAATATTTTCTTTTTTAATGATTCTAATTCCTCATTTAATGACTGGTGAGTCTTAGTATTATGTAAAACTACACGAAATCCTTCTTTACTGTTTAATCTATCTCAACAGCGTAAAAAATGAAATAAAAATAAAATAATGAGTTTACCTAAGTACAAATAAAATAAGACATTCCAAACATCCTAGCAGTTTGGAACAGCTGAAAGGATGTACATTTCTTTTAACCCTTTAGCGGGCGATGTCCCCAAAAAAGGACATCTAATTTTAACTCCAAAACTGACAAACGGCGCCAATAATTAAAATTTTCCTTTTATAAAGTACTTTAAAATAAGCAAGTTTTTATTTTCTAATAAATCCGTTTGTAAATTCTGGTGTCAGTCCATCATTTCATCATTTTACAAACAGAATTACTCCGCGCCGGAAAGGGTTAAACTTTTTTCTAAGCCGCCTATTTTAGTCGCTGTTATTTTTACTAAACCATGGAACAGTGTTGCCAAGTAGACTACATTTTTTAAATTCAGATTTCTTGATTGGCACCACTTATTTGAAATAGTAAAATTCGCCTTATTTATTGACATATTAATTAAGGCGAACACAAGGAGAATTTTACCATTTTAGAAAAGCGGTGCAAATCAAGAAATATGCATTTTAGAAAAGTAGCCCACTGGTAACACTGCCATGGAATAAAGCAATACAAAAAATTATTCATTGGGCTAAATTTGAGCGAAAAATTAAATGCTCAAAATCATCAACCCTTTCAGGGGCAAAGTACTTTCATTGCTTAAATGTTGAAACGAATGATCTACACCGGAATTTATAAACAAATATATTTGTAAATAACAATAAAAGCTGTATTTGACATATATAATAAACCCGAAGTCTTTTCACTAAAATTCCAGTGCCAATGTGGCGTTTGGGAATTAAAATTATGTGGTTTCATAAACATACCACCGCCCCTCAAAATGTTAATTAAAAAGTGTTGTACAAATTTCTTCCACTCTCCCCTCTAATTATCGTAATAAATGATTCTTTATTAAAGAAGAAGAAATTTTATTCTAGATAAATTAATAATTTCTTTTTCATTAATTATTTCTGGTGACTACATATAATTTAAATTTGTTTCTCGTCTTGGTTCATGTTTATCTCATATATTAGGTTGGCAACTAAGTTCCCGCAGTTTTTTTAAATAGAAGGTTTCTACCGGAATCTATATTTTGTTTTCTGGATAGAGTTAATTTGTGTTAAAATTCAGATCGTAAAATGTAGTGTTAAGTTGAGAAAAAAGAGCATTTTCGACACATCCTCCTCTTTACTTTTAATCAAGGTTGTTGTCCGCAAAAGGTGTTCGCAACATTTGTGTTGTGTATGGCCATAGCTGAAAGAACCGCTCATGATTGGTATGTCAAGTTCAAAAATGGAAATTTTGACATCAACGACGCACTGGCCGTCCAGTTGAGTTCAATGAAGAGCGATTAAACCAACTCTTGCATGAAAATTAGCATCAAACGACAAAGGAGCTCGCAGAGAAAATGAAATTCTCCCACACTACTATAGAGAAGCATCTTCACTCAATGGGAAATGTTCAGAGGTGTGGAGCATGAGTTCCGCATGCTTTAACCCTTTCAGGGGCAAGGTACTTGCATTTGTAAACTGATGAAATAATTGAATAACACCAGTATTTACAAGAAAATTTATTTGTAAAGAAAAAAAGGTATATTTTCGCTTATTTAATAGAAAAGAAGTTTTCATTCAAATAATCTGGTGCCAATGTGGCAATTAGGTATTATAATTATGTGATGGCGTGACGGCATCACCGCCCCTCAAGGGTTTAAGTGACAACAACAAAAATCAGCGAGCCAAAATCTCCGCTGGTTTGCTTGCTCCTCACCGCTCAACTCATGGACACAAGCAACGATTTCTTTACCAAATCGTTACTGGCGACGAAAAATGGTGCCTGCACATTAATATGAAGCAGCGTAAGGAATGGCTTAGCTTCGGTAAATTACCAACACCGCGCGTGAAACAAGATCTTCATCCACGAAAAACGATGTTGTGTGTATGATGGGATTGGGAAGGGATTATCCATTACGAATTTCTTGAACGGAAACAAACGGTTAACGTAGAACTCTGTGTTCAACAGATGGAACGACTCAACACGGCTATTCAAGAGAAAAGACCTAATCGCAACACGGAGTTCTTTTGCTGCACGACAATGCCCACCCTCATATCGCCAATATGACCAAGGAAGTCAATCAAACGCATAGCTGGGGAGTACTGCCGTACCCGCCGTACTATCCCGATTTGGCACGAACAGATTTCCACCTTTTTAGATCTCTTGCAAATGCTATGAGGGGAGTTTCATTCAATACTAATACAGAATTGAGAGCTTGGTTGGATGAATTTTTCGAGTCGAAAGTGGGGGATTTCTACCAACGAGGTATTGAAAATCTTATTGAACGTTGGGAAGAAGTTGTAAACGACAAGGAAGAATGCATTGTTGATTAATTAGTTGTTAAATTTTATTGAAAAATAAACTTTTAAAAAATTTAAAAAAGGGGCGAGAACTTAGTTACTAACCCTGTTGGCATTCCATAGTCGACATTCCATTTTAATCTTTTCGATTCGGGAGTCCCTTATACAAATTTTATTCGATTGACACCACTTTTTAAAAGAAGTTTCCTTCAAGTAGACAATTTCAAAAATGCTCTAATTGAATAAGGCAAATTTTATTTTCCTTTATCACTGGTGCAAATATCAAATTTTGCAAAGATTTATTATGACCAGTCAAGCTGGACATACGAGTGAAAAGAGTTAATGATCTGAAATTTAGCATAAATTAACCCTTAACTGCATGAATTATTCTTTTAGAATTGTGTTTTTTATTTTTATATTAAGGATTAGACACCAGAAATCTTAAGATAGATTTTTAACTTTATTCAGAAGCATATTTTTGTAATTATAAGAGCATTAATATTTCTATATAATATAGTGGTTGCAAAAACTTAATTTAAGTATTAAAAATTAAATAAAAAGGTGATGAAAATTTACATCACTGTGCATTTAAGGGTTAACTCGATCAAAAACAAAATACAGATTACGACAGGAAAAATGTATTTTTAAAAAGGCGGGAACGTAGTTGCCAATCTAGTTGTCATTCTATAGTTGACATTCCATTTTAATGATATGAAATTTAACCCGATCAAAAAAACATAATATAAATTCCTGTAACAAAAATGTATGTAGAAAAACGGCGGGAATACCTTACCAACCCACTCTGAATTCTATAGTTTACATTACACTTTAATAATCTGAAATTTAACATAAATTAACTCCATCAAAATAACAGAATATAGATTCTGGTAGAAAAAGAGTATTTAAACAAACTGCGGGAACTTAGTTGCCAACCCAATATAATTACATTAATTAATTAATTATAGCAGTTTTGGCAATATTCGTGCGCTAACACGTCCATTGTGCTAGATCACTGCATTTCAAAGAAGAATTCAGGAGCGAATGATGAAAATTTCAAAATTAAACTAATTTTTTGTTTACTACATCTAAATTTCTTTTATTTAAACTATTTTTTTTTTCTTTCAGCCCTAGATGTCGTGAAACCTGATGCGAAGTGAGATTTTACAGAGTGTCGGAAAACTGAAGAATGCTATTATCACAGTGATTTTCAAATATTTTACCGTTTTTCGGTTCTAGTTAATATACGGGGTGTCCATAATTAAACAACTCTAGATTGAAATGATTATTTACCACGTCATGTTTTTCTCCTTTTTTTGATCACTTTTCAACATAGTTGAAAAGTGTTTATAACTTCAGTTGTCTGTCCGTCTATCCACTCTCTAACTTTCGTAAGTATACTCAGATTGCCATGACATTTTTGTATACTGTTGACGTTTAATATAGAACGATCCCTATTGAAAGAGAAGTTTGTTGCATGCATAGTTCATTTACATGGCCGGTCAAAAGTATTCCGTTACTTTACGGCCAATGGGGAAAAATCGTTTCAAGTGCATTTCATAATGTTTCACCCTTTTAAACATAATGAAATTGATATGCACTTATGAAGTGCACTTAAAATATGTATTCTGTAGAATATGCGGTGCAAAGTATATTTATTATTGATTTACAGGGCCACACAAAAGTATTCCGTTACATAACGGTACTGAGAAAAAATTGTTTGCGGCGTGTTTTAATTATGCTAAACTATTTCATATATAATGAAATTGATATACGTTGCTGAGGTTTACTGCAAGTTTCTTCCTATAAAATATGAAGTGCATAGCACTGAAAAGATTTCGGATAATATACTGTATCCGTATATTAGCGATGATTGCTGAAAGTGAATTTTTTAGTTATGATATGCGATTTAAGTTTAGCTAAATATTTGCATACTATGATGGTGTGTCTATAGATCTTATGCAGGGCTACATAAAAGAATTCGTAAGGGTTACCGAGTATGGGATTGCTGAAATCAGTTTTTGAAATGTTTTATGTGCTTACTAAAATGTTTACTTAAAGGTACCTTATTTACCCCATTTTCCTAAATAATGAAGTTATGTTAAGGTATTCTGGAACTGTTGAAAAGTGTTTCATAATCTATGCTTAACGCATTTTTCTTTCTTGTCCGTCACAAGAAAAGGCCATTTTGTGACACATCTGGGATTATAATTTTCACAATCATCACAAATGTTTGTTAACATAACTGCCTGCTTATTAACAGCTTCGCTGCCTGCCATCATAAATAATTATTCCCATTTCTTTTTGGCTCGGATTATCTCCATTCATTTACATATTCCTTGAAATTCAAAGCAGTTATCCTCTTAATAACTTACGAGATTAAATTAACCCTTAAGGGTGTATTCCGATCCAAACTGCTTATTTTCTGATTCATTTTAAAATTCATTTTTGCTCTCAAACGCATCAAGCTGGGATATTCTCTTATTTAGAAACTATATAATGTGCCGTGATTCTTAAATTTTTGATAAATGCAGAAAATACTGTAAAAAACGCTGTCAAAGTTGACGTTTTGAACCGAATTTTCCAAAGCGGGCGATCTGGGAATGAAAAAAATGGTCATACTGAGAAAATAATTGTTTAAAAATCAAATTCTAATTAATTGAGCTGAAAATGAAATCACACGGCATGTTAAACATGTCTTCAGAAATCACCCCAGCAAGTTTCATGTTTTTACTTTTAAAAATGAGTCTGAAAATGTCTCAGAAAATTTCGAGCTGTTGAGGGTGGAAAAATATTTTTTTGAATACACCCTTAAATGCATATGGTATCGTTTATGATACCATAATTGTTCCCTATTTATTGGATTTTTTATTCACATATTCCGTATTTCCGCCAGAAAAATAAAAAAGAAAATTTCACTCCATTTAATAACAGCCATTTCGTTATTAAATAAACCGAAATTTACCATTTATATTTTCTGGTATGAATTCCGATACTTTGAATTATGAAATTTCGGGAACGCATTCTACCCTATGCATTAAAGGGTTAAAAACATTTGAGTAAATATTTAAAACAAATTTCTATACTTTCACTTCTTTCTCGGTATGAACTATTACCGCAATTTATACTAAGAAATTCACGTTAGAAATGATTTCCTTCTAAAATTATGTATAGTAAATTAATTCTTCTTAAATTATGCATAGTAAATTAATCCTGCTTTAATTATGTAATATTTGCAGCTAAACACGTTATTTAACTTCGTGAATTAATATACATTCACTTGAGATAATAAATGCCCACTTATAATATTTATTCAAAACATAATTTAAAAAGGCAATTAGAATGTTTTTAAGGTTTGCTACTGGTCAGGCCATTAATCAGAGAAATACCTGTATTTTTATATAGAAAAACCCTCCTTAGGGGAAGCTGAAGTTTCGTACGATTAAATTAGGCTAAGTTTTCTATATGAATATACTGGTACTTTCCAAGAAAAGTTCCCTGATCCTGATGAAAAGTTCCCTGGTTTATTTCTGTGGGACGTTTTTATAAAAGTGATCAAAGTACTCCAAATATTTTCTCTTTATGATTGCATCTAATCTAATTACACTGCTTCTATAGTACATTTCTATAAATAACAATATACTCCAGATATGTTCTCTGTGCCATTATGCGTCAAATTATATTTAATATACTTAACTTTTTTACGAAATTTTTCCTATTTATTTAAAATATTAGTTATGCATTTTTATAGCATATTTCAAAAAGGAAGATAAAGTAATAAATGACTCAATAGAATCTAATTACGCAACTAGAATCTAATAAAGCAATTACAGTAATTCTATAGTATAGTATGTTTTTAGAAAGGGAAATAAAGTATTCAGAATGCGTTTTCTCCATCATTACATTTAATCTAATCTTCCATATATTTAACTTTTTCGTAAATAATATTCATTTACTGAAATTTTAATCCTTCCCAGTAAAATATAATCATGTAAAATTCTACATAAAAGAAGGATTTTAATTTATTAACACTTTGTGGTCCAACGCACAAAGTGTTAATAAATTAAACACAGTCACCGGACCCTAAAGGGTTAAAGTAAATAACATGTTTCATTTTATGATTCGTAAACTTTGTGAATCATAAAATATACATTTTATTTACGTATAATTGTAATGAAAATTTATTTTTATCAGAAATCGTGCTCAATTTGTAGTGGTAAAGTAACTTTAAAATAAACTTTTGTCGTATGACGAGACGAGTGCAGTTGGTCATTTACCTTTTATCAGAAAAAACTCGCCACGAGCTACACCCGCGTACTAAATTTATGTTCCATTCATTATATTTGTGCAAATAGGACCTAAAAACATAATTACAATATTTCTTTATGAAGAAAAAATCGAGTATTCCACATTTGCTTTTCATGCCATTGCGTTTGATTTTTATTACAGATATAATTCAATAGCAATAGAATGCGAATAATCCTTTCAAAAATGCTAGTTCTAGTTTTGACGAAATTTTATTTACATAAAAAATACTATTATCTACCGCTTCTGCGATTATAATTTGCACAACTATCACAAATGTTTTATTAACTATAACTGTTAGGTAACAGCCTCCCTTCCTACTGTCATAAAAAATTAATGTCATTTCTTTTCGGTTCGCATTATCTCATTCATTTACATATTCTTTAAAATTCAAAACAGTTGCCCTCTTAATAACTCACAGGTTTAAATAAAAACACAATTTCTACCGGAAAAAAAGATACCTTTTAAGATACATTCCTACGCAATAAATATTTAATACAAATTGCTATGCATTCACCTCTTTCCGAGTATGAACTATTACTGCAATTTATACCAGGAAATTACACTGGAAATGATTTCCTCCTTAAATTATGTATATTTACATTTGCCAGTTAAACTCAATAATTCTTAAAGTTAAGTAGATACATAAATTTTTTTAACGTTTTAATTTATTTTCTTCCAACACCTCTTTTAAAATATCCTATTAAAACCGGCGGGTGTGCCTGCTATGATTAAGCAAATGTTTGGCTATATTGGCGCATTCATACTGTAACCGCAGGAGGTCTCTGTCAGCACAGGGAACGACTGTACAATAAATGCCAACAGCACCGCCTGGTGGAAAATTTATTTCCTCTCTAGGTGTTGCTTGACTTTTTCATATTTCTTAGCATCTATTATCTCCTTTGCGAGTTATTTCCACTTTGTGTCGCTGCTCTTTTTGGTGTTTTACGACTTAGCAGGTACCTAACGTCTGTTTGGAATACAGATTAAAGCGTCTGACCTTAGACAAATCATGCAAACCAACAGCTAAATTGGCTGATGGTGTATATGATTTTGTTAATGGGACGCGGCTGATAGTCATTTATTATTCTATTATCACAGCAGTCTTTGTTGTAGATTCTTTTCCCACATTTGCCGAAAGCTTTATAATGTAAATAAAATGACACAAATTAAATCTCCAAATTCTAACAGGTCTGAAATAGATTCGAATGTGTTTTATTAAAGCTTCTGACCTCAGGCACATCATATAAGCCATCAGACATAATTGGATGATGATCTAAATGATATTGTTAATAGGACGCATTTGTTAGTAATTTATAATTCTATTGTCACAGAAGGAATACAAGAAGAGTATTTCGCTTTGTCAATTGTTAAATCTATAGCAATTTTTTTATGGTGCAAATAAATTAAAATCTGGAAAATCTACCAGATTTTAAATGCGCGTTAAGGCACATCTTTAATATTCCTGTCCATAAAATTGTATAATTCCTGTCCATAGTTAACTCATGCAGCAAACCTTCAGCTTTTCCTCTGTCGATTTTCATAATTCTATTATCACATAAGCTTTTTTTCTGAATCCTTATTTTCGTTTTAGCATGAAATAAATATTTGATGACATGAAATTAATATAAGTTAAAATAATTCAAAATATCTTTTCAGATTTAAGGTGTGCTGACCTCAAACAAATCATGCAAACCAACAGCTAAATTGGCTGATGGTGTATTTGATTTTGTTAATGGGACGCGGCTGATAGTCATTTATTATTCTATTATCACAGCAGTCTTTGTTGTATTCTTTTCCAATATTTATCGAAAGCTTTATAATGTAAATAGTATGACATAACTTAAATCTCGAAATTCTACTAGGTCACAAATATACACCAATGTGTTTGCTTAACCATTTATGCCTCGGTGGTACTTTAAAGTACCATTAAAATAACTTCAATGTGTTTTAATGGTTAATTAAGTTTCGTGTTTGTCCCATGTCGGTGGCTCACGGAAAAATATTCCAACTTGTGCTGCGTTTGTAGACTTGCCAACCTCTGATAGTGAGAAGTTGCAGGATGGGTATCGTTCTATGTGGTTTAGTCGGTAGAATGTCAGTGCAGTATACTGATGGCCCGGGTTCGAATCCCGGCATGGAATCCCTTTCATTAGGTTGGCCTTTGCGCCTTTTAAGCAATTAATTTGAAATTTGATTTTCATTTGAAATAAAATAACTTGTTATAAAATTCATTTAATACATCGATTAGTTGTAATACAGTTTAGAATGAGTTATAGATACTTTACTTTATTTTGTCCCAAAAGCGTTATTGGTTGCACAAAACAAAAATATTTCTAAAAGGAAGATTCCTTTTGCCTTTGCATACTTTCAGCTTTCTTGGCGTTGAAATATTGGTGGGGGGGAGGGAAGTTTCAGTTCGGAAATATTTCTATATTTCTGTTGTAAGAACATTATATTTGTACATTTCCTAATTGTACAAAATATTTAAAAAAGTATTTTAAATACAAGATTTGAGTGGAGTTATAAATATTGCACAAAATCCCTATAAATTCAAATTTATTTAATTTTAATTGGCAAAATCTTTCTAAAATTTATTAAATATTTGTGTAAATTTTCTAATGTAGTTTCAAAAATTCACAAAAAATGCTTTAGAAGATGAATGCTTCATGAATTCATAATTTGGGACATAAAGGGTTAAAGCGTCTGACCTCAGGCACATCATACAAGCCATAAGATATAATTGGTTGGTGATCTATATGATATGGTTAATAGGACACAGTTGGTAGTCATTTATAATTCTATTGTCACAGAAGGCATACAATAAGGGTATTTCGTTTTGCCAATTGCTAAATCTATAGCAATTTTTTTATGGTACAAATAAATTAAATCTGGAAATTCTACCAGATTTTAAATGCGCGTTAAGACACATCTTTAAAATTCCTGTCCATAAAATTATATAATTCCTGTCTTTAAAATTCTTGCCCATAGCAACATGCAAACCATCAGCTTTTCCTCTGTAGATTGTCATAATTCTATTATCACAGAAGCTTTTTTGCTGAATTCTTATTTTCGCTTTAACATGTAGGGGAGACTGAGGATGAAAGGGACACTCAGAATTTCAGGAAGAAAATACAATGTAGACATTTTCAACTTTGGCTCCTTCGATGGCGATACTTGTTCTGTCTTAATAATCCTTATAACTAACGTCAATAATTGTAGCGTTGTAGGTGGTGAAAGCAAAACCTGTTCTTGATATAAAAAAGTAAATTTCGATCTTGATTTTCGTTTTTTTCTAAAAAATTAATATTGTGTTTAGCATTATAATATTTATTTTATTTAGCACTGTAAAGTAGGCAGTTTACGTGACTACCAGTATATTTTGTTAGCTCAAATATTGTCATGCATGAATACATTTTTAATTTCGTTAGGTGGGTATGGGGTTGAAAGGGACAGTAACTGAGGGGTTGAAAGGGACATGTCCCTTTCAACCCCTCGTTGTTTATAATTATTTCAACAAAATATTATTTACGTTTCGAAAATTTTAAGTTATGGTTTTTAGTTTTGTATGTCGAAAGAATGAATGCATTATTATGTAGTACAAAAATATGCAAATATTACAATAACATATATCTACATATTTAGGTATTTTTTCCTTTTCCAAAAATCACCAAAAGTCAATATGCTTCGAAAATATAAAAGGAAAATGGAGAAAAATCGAATAAATGAAGAAGAAAGGATGGGTACTGTATCTGAAGTAGAGGAAAAGGGACTGTCTGTAAGATCAACAGCTAAAGCCTACGGCATTGAAAAGTCCTGTGTAGAAAGAATTGTTCTAAAATTTAAGAATGCACAAGCAGATGAATTTCAATACACCCATTTGGTAATAAAAAAGTTTTTAGTGAGGGTCAATAAAAAGAGTTAGCTTCAAATTTGCTCTAAGCATCTAATATGATTTATGGTTTAACAATTGTGCATATGAGTATTCAATTTCTTTGAATTCTCGAAATATCTCCTTGTCTTGGGAAACAAACAAGCAAGCTGGAAATGATTGGTTCCAAGATTTTAATCAACAAAATTCATTACTATCTCTTAAGAAAACCTATAGACATTAGTTTAACAAGAAGTACAAATTTCGACAAAGCTAATGTTGATATTTTTTAAATACCTTTAGTCAGTTATGAATCGTTAAAAATTCACACAGAATATAATATATAAATGTGATGAAACAGGTTTAATGACAGAGCACAAGCCACCAAATATAGTAGCAAAACGTGGTGAAAGCATTTTTCAGACGTAACATAAGCTGAATGTGGTAAACTTGTCACACTTTTGTTTCTGCATCAGGTAACTCTGTTCGACAGTATTCGTTTTCCCAAGGAAGAGTTTCAAGGAGTTCATGCTCGGTGTTGCCCAATCCCAAAGGCTTGGACTTGCTCATCAATGTTAGTGGATGACCGCAGATTTTTTTAAAAGCAATTTGCATTAGCTTAATATTTTAGTTGTTCCAAAACTGATCCTAGTCTTCTCTTATTTGATAATCAAGAAAGCAATACAAATATTAAGGCAATAAAATTTGCGAAAGGTAATGGAATAATTGTGGTAACATTCCTGTCGCACTTTATCCACAAACTCCTGAAAAGCACTCGGAATGAATTCGAAGTACATTTTTTCAGGAAAAAAAAACGGATTAAAACTCCTTTTTATTTTTTGATACTATTGACATGAATGACGTGAATATCAATGATATTGTGATGAAATTACCTAAATCCGTAACTGGTGGTGAGACAGATCTTTCTAAATCTTTCTTAAAATTTTTGATTTAAAGTTGTTTATTGTCAAGTAGACCTAAACAAGTTATTTTTCTTGTTTTTTATTTCATCATATGTTGCAATATATTTTATTTTACTTTGTGAATTATTATCTTTTATTTTTAAATAATGTAATCGCAAATAAAAAGAAAAAAAAATGTACATAAAATTGTTTTATTTATGTGTGTTCCTTTCAACCCCGCACAGTTTCCCTTTCATCCCCTACAATGGTGTTAAAAGGGACATTTCTCCCAATTTATAAAAATGCACACAAATTTTAAATTACTGTATTTGAGGATAAGAGGTTTTACTAGTATTAAAGCAAAGGTTTTAGACGAGAACTAGGTGCAATCATGATAATGATATCTTTTAATGTCATTATTTTATAAGCTTATAAAGACAAAATGTTCCTTTCATCCCCACTCTCCCGTACTAAATATTTAATTACATAAAATTAACATAAATTAAAATAATTCAAAATGTCTTTTCAGATTTAAGGTATAATGACCTCAGACAAATCATTCAAACCATCGGCTAAACTGGCTGATGAGTTAATGATTATATGATTGTATAGTGAGTATATGATTTAGTTAATGAGACGCGGCTGATAGTAATTTATTATTCTATTATCATAGCAATATTTGTTGTATATTATTTTCCAACATTTACCGAAAGCTTTATAATGTAAATAATATAACATGATTTAGATCTCGAAATTCTACCAGGTCACAAAGATATACCAACGCGTTTTGTTAACCTTTTATTTCTCAAATTATGAATTTATGAAAATTTCATCTTCTAAAACATTTTTCGTGAATTTTCGAAACGACATTAGAAGATTTACAAGATTATTTAATAAATTTTAGAAGGATTTTATAATTAAAATGAATTAATTGAATTTGAATTTATAGGGATTTTGTGCAATATTTATAGTTCCACACAAATCTTTTATTTGAAATATTTTTTTTAGTATTTTGTAGAATTAGGAAATGTACAAATATAATGTTCTTACATTTGAAATGTACAAATATAATGTTCTTACATTAGAAATATAGAAATATTTCCGGACTGAAACTTCCGTCCCCCCCAAAACTTTCAACTCCAAGAAAGCTAAAAAGATGCAAATGCAAAAGAAATCGTCCTTTAAAAGATATTTTTGTTTTGTGCAACCAATTATGCTTTTGTAACAAGATCTATAACTCATTCTAAACTGTATTACTACTAATCGATGTATTAAATGAATTTTATAATAATATATTTTAATGGTATTTTAAAGCACCGTCGGAGCATAAAGGGTTAAAGTGTCTGACCTCAGGCAAATATCATAGCCATCAGCTATAATTGGTTAATGATCTATATGATATGGTTAATATAGTACACTGTTGATAGTCATTTATGGGACAATACCACAAAATACGAAAATTGCAGTCCGCACAATAAAATTTCTATTTAATGATATATAATGCAATTTTCTTTTTTTATATTCTAATAAAAAAAATTCTTAAAAGAGATATTATATTCATAATAAAACAAAAATAAACCAATTAAAAGACTTAAAATTTCAGATTGTCATTTTCCTGGCATGTCACATTGTGGTGTGTGCAAAGTTAAAGGCTTTCTATTATTCTGTACAAATATCTTTTTCTAGTTGTTTTAACATCTAATTAAATAATTATACTTTATATAACACATATATGATTAAGGTAACAAGTTCTGTATTATACAAATAATTTTCCATAGTTAAAATATGATTGTCACTGAAAATGAATGTCATTTTCCTGGTGTGCTCATTTTATTTCTTTATGCGGTATAAAGATGGCGCTGCAGAGTAATTCTTCTTATTCTTCACATAGTTCAAGTTAGAAGTAGTACAATCATTGCTACCAGCAAGATCTTTTAGATATTTCTTTGAAAATAATGTGTTTAAAGGCTTTGTAAAAATTGAGTAGACTTTATTATGTCATTTTCCTGGCTTCAATAAATTACAAATAAAAGTGAACATTACACTGAATTTGAGATACTCTAGAGGAAACGTGTGCCTTTAAACGAAATTAAAGTGTTAGATCTAAAAATAAAAACAAGAATGTGAAAAATGTTTTAGAATGAAATTGTCATTATCCTGGCGGTCTCATTATCATGGCATACAGTGGCGCTAACTTATATGGGCCCGTGGGGCGTGAGCCCACCCAATAATTTGGTCTCTCCACCCACCCAATTTCCATTGATTTATTTCGTTGTTTATTAAGCATTTGGAAATGGTTGTTGTTTTCGGTGGAGGATGGGGCCAAATGATGCTCGCATTTTATTTTTTTTAACGAAATTCAACGATGTTCTTTACTTTTAGAAGAATTTTTATTTGAACAGGCAATCGAAAGGCATAAAATCGTTAAAAATTGAAAAAGTTACAAAATGGGTAAGCGCAAATTATCAGATATGGAAAAATCCAAAGCCAAAGAGCGACGCCGAAATGAAAATCGTCTTGCAAAGCAAAGGTCGAGGTCTTCAACTTATTATGTAGACCATGAAAATCGACGTCTTCAACTGATTATGTAGCCCATGAAAATCGAGCTCTTCAACGGATTATGTAGCCCATGAAAATCGATTACAGAATAAAAGAAGAACGCGAAAAAGGAAACATACTAATGTTTAATCGATTGATAGTAAAAGGCCATGTCTCGAGGGGCTCCAATCCACTAGCCACGGTGTTTTACAATCGGTCGATTCTAACCGGGAAAAATTGACCTCCACGTAGATAATTTGTCGCAATCTGTGGATGATTTCGTCGAACTGCTTTCGATTTGTAAACTGTTTTTCTTCTCGAAACGGGACTTGGAGAGTTTATCGATGAAGGTTTTGGTCGTCTGAAGTTTGATCTTTGCGATCTTTTGTTGAAGAGGATGCGACGAATTCCAAATGGTCGTTGTAATCTATTAAATTACATTTTTTTTTTAAATCATGCTTTCATTAAAATTCACAAAAAATTAGAAAATATATATATATTTTTAAATGCACTAAATAATAGAAAAGTCTTGAAAAAAAACCTTAAATGCACGGAGTTTTAATTTAATTCGGTGAGTTCAATTCTGGAAGATAGATGAATTTATATGGGAATTTTGCCAAATTAGACAGCTATCTCTAAGTTGGCTTCATACAGTGGCGCCAACTTATATCGGCCCGTGGGGCGTAAACCCACCCAATTTCCATTGATTTATTTCGTTGTTTATTTACCATTTGGAAATGGTTGTTGTTTTCGGTCCAGGACGGGGCCAAATGATGCTCGCATTTTATTTTTGTTAACGAAATTCAACGATGTTCTTTACTTTTAGAACAATTTTTATTTGAATAGGTAATAGAAAGGCATAAAATCGTTAAAAATTGTTTGAATAGGTAATCGAAACGCACAAAATCGTTAAAAATTGAAAAAGTTACAAAACGGGTAGGCGCAAATTATCAGATATAGAAAAATCCAAAGCCAAAGAGCGACGCCGAAATGAAAATCGTCTTGCAAAGCAAAAATCGAGGTCTTCAATTCATTATGTAGCCCATGAAAATCGAGGTCTTCAACTGATTATGTAGCCCATGAAATTCGATTACAGAATAAAAGACGAACGCGAAAAAGGAAACAATCTAATGTTTAATCGATTGATAGTAAAAGGCCATGTCTCGAGGGGCTCCAATCCACTAGCTATGGCGAACGTAGGTAATTTGTCGCAATCTGTGGAACTGCTTTCGATTTGTAAACTGTTTTTCTTCTCGAAACGGGACTTGGAGAGTTTATCGATGAAGGTTTTGGTCGTCTGAAGTTTGATCTTTGCGATCTGTTGTTGAAGAGGATGTGACGGAATTTCGTGGACGAAATTTAGATTCTTCGATTAAATTTTGTTACGAAGGTGATTTGTCGCGATCTGTGGATGATTCGGTGGAACTGCTTTCGATTTTTAACCTATCTTTTTCTTGTCGAAATGCTCCAAAATTAAAACTAAATAAATATTAAGTCAAAAAAAAAATCCAAATGGTCATTGTAATTTATTAAATTACAATTTTTTTTATTTATTTATATTTTCGTTGCATGAAATAAAATTTGTTTTTATTGACGTTCTCAAAATATTTCTTTTGAAAAATAGTAAGGACATCAATTAGATTTACAGGAGCACTGAAAGCCTCTTCAGCGGAAGTAAAAATAAATTTCTCACAAAAACCAATGTCCTGCATATTTTGCAACTAGTTTAAATGCCTTGATGAATCGATGGAGGCGACTAAAATGACATTCAGTTTTTATTCATATTTAGTTTTTGCATTTTTAGTACTTAGCAATTTTTATGTTATTTATAATAAATATTTATATATATATAAGAAAGAATTTGTAAGAATATAATTTACTAATAATAATTTTATATTTTACTTAGAAAAACCGTAATTTTACTTGAGCGTAAAATTGGATTTTGTAAATAGTAAAACCAGTTAATCTAATTTCTGAAAAATGGACAACATACAGATACAAGCGAATGTTAAAAGTCAATTGCATAGAGACAATTTTTAATTAAGACTATCGACAATACACTTTTTGAACAATGAACATGCTAATTTTCTTTTAAATTAGTTCTGCATATTTTTATCAATTAAAAAATCATATAAAGAGTTTATTTTATTTTTACCTAACTATTAAACTGAGCAATTCGTTTAAATCTTTGTTTAAGTTTTAAAAATCAATTATCCCATCTTTAAGTCATTCCTTTAAATTGCAAATTACTTCAATTTTATAAATATTGAATTTTAATTAAATACAATTTAGACGAAATTTTTTTAAATTTCGCGCACCGAGGAAAAATGAGATAAAACTATAACCAAATTTTTTTTAAGTTTGTTTTCATTTTGTTCAAAAATAAGTTAATTTTCTTGAAAATTTACTATACTTTTAAACCATCAGTGATATAATAATATCCCTATTAATTTAATTTAACGAAATTTATTAAGAAATTTTTAGCTATTTACTAAATTTTTTTTCACTTCTTTTTCAAAACAATTGTCTCGAACCTGAAATATAGATTACATTTTCTAAGTTATTGGAACTTAATTCGTTCCCAACTATATTATATGGCATCTGTATTTGTAAACATGAAGACTTCCCCCTAAAATCAATATTACTACGACAATGCCATTTTTTAAAAATCTAATATAAACAGCAAGGTGTTATAGAACTTGACACTATAACCCTCTTATATATAAAATAATTGTCTGTTAGTAACATCCTATTTGAAACTGTTTTGTATCATAAAAAACGAAGTCCAAAAAGCACCCAGTATGTCATGCACTTAAAAATACTATTAAAAGTTTCAATGTGGAATACAATTCTTAATTAAATAAGTTACACAAAGGGATACGAAAAAAAGATTTAATCATATTTAAATATTTAAAAATTAGATTAGATTAGAAAAATTAAACGCGGAAAAATTATAAAATAAACCTTTTGTAGTAACAACTACCCACACTTAAGTATGGTGGCATCGCAATGGCATTTTTTAATTCTTGAGGAGCATTTCACTTGTGCCCAATTGAATGTTCTTCTTTTGTTTCTGCCTGTTTACGTTGGAAATCTGAGTTTCGGCGAATAATAATTTTTAATTATTTTGCAGTTCTGCTTCTTATTATATTTTCAATAAGTGCTTATGTTACAGAGGTGGACGAAACTCAAATATTATGCGAATTCTCAAGCAACATTACCGATATTATTTATAGTAGATCTTTAAAGTTTTAAGCCTTCCCTTAGCAAACTCTTTCATAAAAAAAAATTGCATTTAAAAAAAGTAACATAAACGCAACTCGTTTTAAACGTTCCTTTTAAAATGACAAATTTTAATTTTGAAAAAAGATGGTAAAAAAAAGTTAATGCAACTAGATTCACACAAATTGCATATAATGTTTTCATAGTACTATAATTGTTTTCGTTTAATTTACAGATGTTTTGAAACATATACTTTTTTTTTATGTTTTAGTTGATATTCTTACATTTTTTTCTGCTAATACAGGACTCCCAAATGGTCCGCCAACTGAATACCAATATTATTTTAGAAAAATTTTCTTTTTAGATTTTTCTTACAAACCGCCCCGGAACCACCTTTGAAAATTAATTCTAGCGCAAACCTACCATAAAATTTTCTGTTAAAATTTATTGGTATTCAATTGGTGGACAATTTGGGAGCCCTGTTAATACGCTCATATTCATTTAACGATAGTTTATATATTTTTTCTTTTAGGCCATTCTATTATCTAAAGAAGACGCTTTATAGACAATTACAGGGGGTCATATATGTCCTGAAATTTCAAGACTAGGAAATTCTTCGGTACCAGTAATTTCTTATAGAAAATTTCTTCTTAAATGAGGCGAAATTTCGTGCTTTTAACCTAGATTTATTTTTCTATTTAAAAAAAAAAAAAAATGATATTCGCCATGAAGGATTTCCTGAAGCGTGTGATCCCTGCAATTATTCATCTTTTTTAGAGATATGTACAATTTTTTTTTATTCAATATAAGAAAAAAAAACTGTTTTGTAATTTTACATTTTACCAATTTTAGTTATTTCTAGTGTCTGGCTTTTAGATTACGTGATAAAATTTAATTGTTGTTACAAGGCACAAATTTAAAAATAAAGATATTTTTCTTGTTTTGAAACATGGTTCATTCTTTTAAACAACGAATGCTATCTTGACAAAAGAGTTGCGCAAAAGTTTACAACAATACTTTTTAAATAAAAAAACAAATTTCAACAACGCCATCTTACCATTCCAAAAGAAAATAGACTCGTATGTTGTTACTAAACCTAAATATTTTAAATATTATAATCAATGTTTCGGAAATATAGAATATAAAATCAATTCCTTTTTTTTTTTTTTTTTTTTTTCACCATAGTTGCTGTTTTTACACGACTGAAAAGAAGGTTTGTGTGTTTCACGCGTATCTGGGTATGTAGATTTCTTTATACCCTCGAAACATCCCAACGGCTGGATGGATTTTAATGAATGAGGTGTCTATCAATTCGTCTTAATCGTCCAATGGTTATAGGATAGGTTTTGTTTTTATAAATTCAAAATGGCAGTAGAGACGGAAAAAAAAACTTACGCACCATATTGAGTGGCATATCATTGGATAGGTCATTCAAAATGAAGACGATGTTTAATTGACCATTTTGCAGTCAGAAGCTCCGTTTAAATATTACACAACCTGGAAGTTGTGTACTTTGGATCTCTACCTTTACTGTAACTCTAACCTTCATAATAGACATCTATAAGCATAATCAAAACAGTGTTTGTAGATAGGAACTAATAATCAAACACAACTTAAAAGTCATCAATACAAGTAAAATAAATAAAGGGTAAGTAATAGTTTCATATTGATGAGAAATAATTAATTAGTTCGCTTTTTACGCAGTCGGGTTTTTTGATTTTTTAAATTTAATATATTTTTATTTAAGCTGTTTTCCATCATCAATTTAAAACGGTAAGCAAATCTTGCGAATTTACCACAAGTTTTTAAATAATAATAATTTAAACAATTAATTTTTTAAGAAGTTAAATATTCTTGTTTATTCCCTTTAGAAAATCCATAGGCAAAGGCCCAAAACTTTAAGTATATACCTTTACACATATTATACAAAAATGCTTTTAAATATATTTATACTGACTAAATAATGCATGTTGTCAAAAAATATCCAGAACAAAGTTTCACCGATATCGTTTAGTTCATACAATAAGAAAATACAATGTTTATACACTGAGAAATGCAATTTAGAAGTCTTAGAAAGACTGTTTAACCCTTTATAAATTATGAATTCATGAAAATTTTATCTTCGAAAGCATTTTTCGTTAATTGTTTAAACTACATTAGAAGATTTAGATAATCATTTAATAAATTTTAGAAAGCTCGAAAGATTTAGAAGGATTAATTAAATTTGAATTTATAGGGATTTTGTGCATTATTTATAACTCCAGTCAAATATTTTATTTTAAATATTTTTCTTAGTATTTTGTAGAATTAGGAATCGTACAAATACAAGTATAATGTTTTTACAAAAGAAATATAGAAATATTTCCGAATTGAAAAATTTCCCCCCCCCCCCCCCCCTCCTTCCCCCAACACCAAGAAAGCTGAAAGAATATAAAGGCAAAAGAAATAATCCTTTTAAAAATATTTATGTTTTGTGTAACCAATAATACTTTTGGTACAAGATAAAGTAATGTATCTATGACTCATTCTAAACTATATTACAACAAATCAATGTATTAAATGAATTTCATAACAAATTATTTTAATGGTACTTATAAGTACCGTCAGTAGATACAGGGTTAAATAATGTTATTTGTTTTCCCTTGATGTTACGATATCTTCAAAACAGTTATAAAAGTTACCCTATCTTACCCGTGGCGGTGATAAATTATCTAATATTCTTTAAGGTTATAATTGTCTAAAAATTTCAATAAATTGAATGGTGCTCCAAAACACGGTTACTAAAAGCGAACAATTAGCTGCTTAGCTACACTGATTCAATTTTAAACACTTAAAAGGAGAAGAAATAAATATAAAAAAAAATTAGCGTATAATAATTATAAAAATACGCTTGTATCGAATTATACTTTCATAATAAATAAATTCTGATTATGCTTTGGGAAATCAATTTAGAAATCCTAAAAATATAGCTAAAATAATGATTCATTTTTTTTCATTTCCAGTTGGCATATCATAAAGAGAAACAGAATAAAATTTATATATTTTTAACAATTTCACTGGCTCACGCTTTCTAGAAAGTATAAAAAATACAGTCAATTTTCTAAAATCGCGTTTTATGGCTACTCCAAATTAATATATTGCAAGGGAAATGTTTAGACGAAGTCATGAATTGCAATCATTAAATAACGCGTTATTTTACTAATAGAGTTTACTTTTGGTTTTACTTTGTTTGTGTATTATACTTCAAAGCATGTCATTTTCAAAACAAATACATAAAATATTTTAAAATTGCGCAGTCTATGAAAAGCCATCATACAATTTTCCACGTATTCTTCATATTATGAACGTTATTTTTATTTTTTTATTTATTGAACAACAAACATATGACTTGTGTGCTTGATATGAGAGTTATTTTTATTTTTTTTTCAGTTAGATGTTTATTTTATTTTATGACAAGGTGTCAATTTGCTACATATTTACGTAAGACTATTTGATTGTTGTCGCAAGACAAAAGTTATAAGTAAATTTTCATTGTTGTTACGAAAACGGCTCAGTGTTAATTAAAAAAAATATATATATATCAACAAAGGAATGATAAAACAGATTGCAACAATTCATGAAAAGGAACAATGCCCGTTTTGACGACTTTATTTTACCATTCTAAAAATATAGCATCATATGTTGTTTAAAAAATGTTTCACAAATATAATTTTTTGAGTCATAAGTAAATATCAAATACAAACCTTCTTTTTAGATTTTATTTTCATTACAGTTGATGACAATTTCTTTGTGGATCCAAAAAATAAAAAAAATCGAATCATAATGGATCAGGATAACATCATAGATTTGGTCATACAAAAGAAACAATTTCAGTCATACAAAATGATAAGTCGGGGAACATTTTCGGCTTTTATTGAAATAAATTATCAAGATAAAGAAAAAAAATCAGGTCTTCTTATAATGACAAAAAATGAGTTGGAATCCCGAAAGTTTGATTTCGAAGAAATACAAAACCAATATACAATTAAATCTTTGCAATATGAATATATGACGAAATTGCAGACATACATATTTCATACAACTACTGAAGAATACACAATGCAGAATAAAATAGAGGACACAGTTTTCCGTAGATCTCCCGAAGCCATAGAAACAATATGTACCTGGATAAGAGATATCTCTTTGGGACTCAAGAAAATTCATGCAAAGGGATATATTCACCTCAACCTTCATCCATCAACCATCATGATTACTTCAGACAATAGAGCAAAAATAGGAGGACTCAACTTTGTCAGACATTCTACCACAGAAAACAATAGGTAACTTATGTTATCTTTAGCATTATTAATTTCTCAAGTATTATTTCAAATTAATATTTCAAAAGATACTAGTAAGATGATTTTCAATGAACAAAAACAAAAAAAAGGACATATGCCATATACCCATCGGGTTTGGGGCAATTTTCTTTTTTCTTTTTTTTTTTTTTACGTCAATTTGACGAAAACCTCTTGTTTGAATACCAGTTAGATACATATTTTTAAATTATTTTTCATTATTTAAAAAAGAAAATAACAATAAAAGAATGTATAAATAATAACTATACAACAAAACAATTTATATAATTTTAAAAAGATAAACAATTTATTAATAAATAAACAAAAATAAACAATTTATTAACCCTTTAGTGCGCAGCTTTGCATGTATGTAAAGAACACTGTTTTGAATTTAAATAGATTTTTTTATTCGTATATACCTAAATCACACGAGAAAATTAAAATAGCAATTATAGCTTTAATTAATAACAGACATTCCGTATTTAAATAAAGCGAAATTAACCATTGAATATTTCTGGTCTACAGTCAGATTCTCTGGAGTACGTAATTTCTAGAACTTATTCTACCACGGGAATTAAAGGGTTAAAGGTTAAGTTTTATAAAATAAATAATTATATAAAATAAGGTATTTGGAGACATACTTATTGAAATATTTACTAATTTGCAATATTTCATGGTAAAACAGCCACGCGACAGTTGTTTTTACTTGTATTGCAGATGTGCAACAGAAGAAAAGATTGATGTATTATATGAAAAATGTATCTCTGATTTTTTTCATTATTTTTTCTGTGTAATAAACCTTTCAGAGTAACATATATATTTTTTTCGAAACGATATAAAAAATCGCGCATTAAAGATTAATAAATAAGCAGGAATAGCCAGGTTATCATTATCAGTCAAAAAAACGCCATTTTGGCTTCAGGAAGGTAGTCCGTTGCGTATATGACATATGTGCAGAAAAAAAAATTGCCTTCATTGTTTTTATAAATTCCACAAAAAGAAAAAAAATTGCCTTGTTTCATCAGTATTCATATAAAAGCACTGTCATGTATATTGTCTTAAAGTAACACTAGTCAATAGCCATTTTGTATCTGACTTACATTAAACATTTTTTATGCATTTTTTCATGTATAATCCAAATCAGCTATCAGAAATTTTCTATCACGTGAGGGTTTTACAAAATTTTAGAATTTATTTTTTTCATACATGGTAAAATACGTGGTGAAATGTCAATTATAATTTACATTGTGTGGTTAAATAATAAGGAAAGGAAAATGACTATGTAGGTTAAAACCTTTATTTGGATGCATTCTACTGTAAAAACTAGCTATCAACACATTCAGTACTGTCATCAAGGTAGCCATCATCTTATTTTGAAAAATAACATTGTTAATATTAGCATTAGTGCATTTGCTCAACAGTTTCGCATTCTTATTAGTTCATAGTTTGTCTTAAGTAATTATAAAAACTTTTTTACTAATTAGTATTATGTTTTGTTCGTATTTCAAATGATCATTTTTTACTAAATATTTCACTTTTGTTTTTATCTAACTGCGATGTATCTAATAAAAGTGACGTGATTGAGAGTATCTGATTATTTCACTGAATTCCGCACCCTAAAATTAATTAATTGCAACTATTAACGAGCCAGATACAGAAAAATTAACTAATTTGTTAACTAATGCAATTACTAGATATATAGATATTATCTAATGGGCAATAACAATGCCTTCAAAATCAGAGTTATCTTGCTGCCTATGCTACACCGCTCTTAAAGTTCTTAGCTGAGTTTACTATTTTTTTTTTTTTTTAAGTGAAGTATTCTTAACTGATTTTAGTTGATAAATGTGTGGATTTCCCCTTCAAATGCTTTTATTATTCAACCTATCAAATTTCATGAAATTTTATCTATCCAGAGTGCACTGAATAGCAAGAGATTATTTATGCCTAAACAGTATATGAATATAAATAGTAACAAATCCTTTAAATTTCAGAATTTATTTCATTTCAGGTTAACAAACAAATATAGCTATATTTATAATACATACACATATGTGTGTACGTATCCATTTATATATTTAACTATTTATATATACATAAAACAAGTTCCCTCTATTTATATTTCATGTAGAGCTAGGGTTTAAGCATTGAGAGACAAGAAATTTCAAAAGCATCTAAAACAACTTCTGACTGATTTTGGATTGTCGTTCGGGAATTTTTATCTCTGTTCACAAATACTTTTATGTTGAGTTCGTTTTAATTTGTTTCACAGCATAAAAGTCAGGAAATTTTTATATCCTGGAGTTTTCTTAATTAATTTGTCTGAAATGTATAACTTCTTCTTTATGATTATTTCTGTTTGTAAGCGTAAATGCATCTAAAAAATTTAAAAATTTCTCATGAGTAAAAACAAAATCTTTTATACTATTTCTAAAATCATCCGATGTCTAGTGCAAATTTATCTTCTTATTTATAGCAATATATTTATGACTATCTAAAATGTTATAACTTACGGTAAGGCAGGGCAGTGTTTGGAAAATCCGTATTGTTCACCTTTTCTCCTAATTCGTACTTTAATTGAAAAGGTAATTATTGAATAACGCATTAAAAAAATATCTGAAGTTTATAGTGGTTATTGATATTAATTTTTATTATTGATAGTAACTAATAAGAGTGTATTTTTACAAACTTTGTCGTCCTTTCTCTTATTTGAGCAAAATGTTGTGGTCAAAGAAATGTTCAATTTCATCATTACCAGTTTTAGCATTTAGAAACATTTTGTATGAGTATCATTTGTCGAAAGAGTTCACACTGTAAATTTGAAATGCAACTTTTGTTACAGATGTACAATCATGTTTAAAAAAAGCAGATTTTTCTTATAATCATACTTCTTTTTTTTTTTTTTGGGGGGGGGGAGGAGAGATTTTGTAGTTTATTTAAGAAAGGCATAAAACGGTCGTGTGTTTAGATTATCACAGTTAATAATTTATCTTTTCCAGCTAGGTACAGGGTTAAAGGAATGGTAACAAAAATTATTCCGGTATTACTGGAATTAAAATTTTAATCGTTAAAATATACTTGTGTGCAGAATTGCGATGAATTTTACAATAAAAGTGTAGAAATATAAGCATGACATTCAGAAGTAGTGTAGCTTTTAAATTTCACTTTTCATATGTGGAAACACAAACTGGACAACAAACATTTTCATCGCCTGTTCAGAAGTATACATATATTTCTCTCGTTGACGCCTCACTGTGTTTCCCGTGACTAATTATATTGCAACATTTCTAATGTCTGCGAATCTTAGTATTGAGTGAATCATATTTTTGTATTTATATAGTATTTGTTTCATCATTAAAATAGATTGTGCAATTAGTAAGATATTTTAACAGTCTGTTAGAAACTTAGATGAGACTTTAATCATGAATTTTGGAGTTTAATACTTTCATTTTTTTTTTTTTTTACGTTGGGACATTTATTATACTGAGGCTAAATATTTGCAACTTGGTAAGTTTTGTATTTCGTTTAGAAGATTATTATGAAGAACTATACATTTTATTAAATTTGTCCCATTTGTTAGTAAACATAATCATATCCATACTAAAGCAATCACTTATGATGACGCAGGGAAACAAAGATGGGAAACAGCGTGCAGATTATAGAAAGCTCATTGTTTCTATGACATACGAAATATTCCATGTTTTTACACTCAGCTCTTGGAAGTAGCAATTCCACTGTATATTATGACTTCGCTCAAATTTTCTTAAAAAATAAGCTTGGGAATTTGTCAGAAAACTGTAAAAAAATGTTGTGATTTTTCTTGCACGTTATGACGTAATTTTTCAAACACCGATGCTGTAAAATCAAGTTTTAGCAACAAGTGAAGTAAAAATCGATTTTTGTCTGCCACGCACACCGCGCAGCCAATAGTAACGCAACTTTCCTTAGACTTGAGAAATTTTACAGCACTCTTAAGGACAGCAGCTTGTAAATTTAACTGCAACTGTTTTGTCAGCCGGGATGCCAGCATCTTTTTTTTTGTAAAATACATTAACATTTTCTGTACTTTATTTTGTCATTTTTCAAGCACCGGTGCTGTGAGATCGAATTCAAGCACCGATACTGTGAAAGCTATTTCAAACAACAAATGAAGTAAAAAGTGAGTTCTTTCTGTTACTTGCACCAAGCAGCCAATAGCTACGCGATTTTCCCTAGACTTGAGAAATTTTACAGCACTCTTTACGACAGCAGCTTGTAAATTTTACAGCAACTGTGTTGGCTGCAGGGTTGCCAGCACAATTATTTTTGTGAAATACAGACTTTTTTTTACAGTGAAATTATTTCTTGATTACAAAGCTCTTAGTAATTCTGTGCTAAACAATAAACGCTGTATTACACCAATAGTTGCAGAGCCTAATTACAAAAGAGTAACAATTGATGTGTATATTTATATATATATATATATATGTATATTTGACTTATAGGATGAAATATACAGATATATTTTTTTTGCATAAAAAACGGCGTTGCTTTACTTAACAAAATTTTACATTTAATAAATAATTCATTATTGACATTGAGAAAGAACAGCTTTCAGCATCATACTTCGTAAGTCTTTCGTTAAACAAAATATTAATTAAAAAAAAAATCCACATTTCTTTTTAATCTACAAACACGTTAGATACAAAATTTAAGGTCATCAGTTTTAAACTTGATTGTGAAGTATATTACAACTGCATCATGTTTGCATAATGTTTTTTTTTTTTAGACTATCAAAATGAACTTTTCTGCATTCGAAACCTATCTAATTATAAGAGTACGAGTCAGTACAAAAATCTTGTTTTATATAAATCGTATTAGAGGAGATGGCGAATGCAGAATAATGCACATCTTCAAGCATCATTAGAAAGACAACGCTGTCTATGCTCCCTTTGAATATAAATCTTTCGAAATCGAGGTGCATATCAATGAGAAATGGTACTTGCGGGAAAGATTGCGGGGGGGGGGGGGGGGTTGATTACGGAAGATTAACGGCAGAAAAAATTGTTTAATCTTATCAAAGCTACATGTTCTTGAAATGGAATCCTTGTTAGATGGTTTTGCAATATTGGATTTTATATATAAGGCTTACATCATGAAAATTGTATGAACCATTTTCGATTTAAAAATTTAGCTTCAGCATCATAAATGTTGAGTGTATTCTAACATGTCAAATCCAATTTTCCCGAATTAGTTATCTAGCAAGACCATTTTCTTGCACCTATTTTGTGGAGAAGAAAAAACTACTGAAAAACATTTCAATGTCTTTCATATTGTCACCAATCCTATTGCTGATAAATGACCAAAAGTATTGGCGACCATATTTTAACAATATAAAAGGAATTTTTGATAATAAGCGACGTAGCTGCAACGTTATCTTGTGTTCGAATTAGTTTAACACCCACGTATTGAGAAAATCGTTCGAGTCGTTTTCTCGTACTTGAATTAGTCTGGAAGACATGTTTCTTACAAATGAATTCGGTATTTTCCCATATACAACAAGTTACATTTTCAGTGTTGAGTCTTCTTTAACCTATCAAAATTAATTTTCTTGAATTCCGGACATTTCTAAATAGTTTCCTCGTGCTCGATTTAGTATGGGAGGCAAGTTTCGTGAAAATCGTTCTAGCAGTTTTCGATATTTTCCGCAATCGTTAAAAATGTATGCTCGTTTAATATATATACTATTTAAATATAGAAATAAATTTAAAATACTGAATAGATTTCAGAAAATTTTTTTGGGTTGAAATATTTTCTGTAAAAGTTCAGTAAAATGCCCGGTATCTTTAGTATTAATAAATGTGTTTTTGCTCATGTAGTTAAAGAAATTGTTTCATTATTCTTCTTTTATTTAAGTATTAACTAATACTGTGTACCTAATGTTTGCTTTATGTACAAGTGATCCATTTCCGTAGGATATAAAAGTCCCATATTCTTTAAAATTAGTGAGTCACGAAAATATTTCAAATCGAGTCGCCTAACAACATATTTCTTAACAGCTGTAACACAATACTGCGGTATTTTTAAGATATTCTTGTTATTTTAGATAAAGTAGAACGATAATAATTTATGTACTTATTTTCATTTTATTAAATTAGATTCGAAATTGGGTCTGGATTACATTATCACCCTCCGGAAGTTTTTTCTTGTGGTACGTATGCAATTGATGGTGAGACGATTGACACCTGGTGTCTTGCGATACTAACAGTCGAGGCTATAACAGCAAATTACATCACACGTAAGACAAAGCAAGTCACACCATGGCCAAAAATATACACTACACTACATAAAATATTGCAAGTAAGTGAATTTTATTATACTGGTTTTACTTTTAAAATTTATAATTAATTTTTCAAAACGACATCCTTTATGCAAATCAAAAGCTTTGAAATAAAACTGTGTTCAAATTAAAAAAATTATATTTAAATTAATTATATACACTAGGGGATCGAACCCGATCTCCTCGGGTTACAGAATATAGGTGAAAACCATTTTTTTTTTTTTTAACTATGATTATTTTTTGCATGTAATATATATTTTAGATTGCCCACTAACATCAAAAAGAATTTTTTTTATATGAAAAATATCGATTATTGAATCAAATAAAGTTTAGAAATTTATTAACAGCGTTTCTTTCACATGTCACCGCATGCCAGGAGTTATTAACCCAAGATTTTGCGACTTACGCCAGTCTTTCCGATCATTTCAGTGCATAAGCGCGTTGTTCAATTACATGTCTGTTAAATTTGTTTCTTATTTACATTAATTTATTTATTTTTCTATAGAGGATGTTTTAATTTTGTTATGGACCATTAGACAGAAACAAATGCTGAACTTTCTACATTGTTTTAAGGGCAAGCGTATTAACCTTTCGTAATCGAGCTACGCGTGATAGAGATAAGTTAAAAAATAATTTATGCTTGAAAATCTATATATATTACGCTATCGTACGTGGCACAGAAATTGCGATTATTTGTTAATTGTTTAATGGCAACGCCCGAATGAAACGCATCTCATTGGTTATTGTGTAATATTTTTAAAAAAGGAATAACATTAAATAAATAAAAAGTTTAATTAATAACTATAGAACAAAACAATTTATATAATTTTAAAAAATTAAAATAAAAGTAAATAAACAATTTATTAATAAATAAACAACAACATCCGGGTTACAATATCTAGCAAAATAACGACACTTTGGAGTCAGTTAAGTACCCTGGTGCATATATGACATTGGCGTCAGAAAATTGTCGCGCCAACGTACTGCGTATATGACACCTGTGCCGTCTTTTATTCATCTAATTTAAAATATAATAAATAAATGAAGGTACTTTTCTAGTATAGATACTTGGCGAAAGAGAGAAAAGGTCCATGGCGGGAAAAGGAATCTTTTTCTGGCAACCGATTTAATCAAAATATTTTTTTTCAAGTAAAACTACATAAAAGTTGCCATGATCGCAAAGAGTTCGTACTTTTATGTTAGCTGGGCGCAATTCTCGCCAATAGCATTTTTTTAACTCGCCAGCAGCATGTGTTATTTTTCGAGGGGTAAATTAAAACAATTCTTTGATGTTGATATTAAATGGTTTATGGTATTATTTATTCTTTTCTTTTTCTTTTTCTTTTTCTATTTCTTTTCTATTTCTTTTTTTACAGAATTTTTTTTTTTTTTTAAGTGAAAGTCATGAATTTTAAAGGTTTCATTTTTAAATTAAATGTATCCATTCTAAATAAAATGAGTGAAAGGATTATATTTTAATCTCAATTAACGAAATATGAAAAAAAAATGCGACGGGTACAATGTTTGGCGGTTTATCACCTGTGCCCGACTAACATAAATGTAGGGAGTTCCCGATTTCTCTATCAGAATTTTCCAATTTGGCGAAGGATTGAGCAAGTAAATTAAATTATGAATAAAAGTAACATGATACAATGCCTAGCATCGTTTAAGGGAGACCAAACTGGTCACCACGGGCGGCTAGTTATTTTAAAAACCATAATAACTCATTCAATTAAGATACTATTTTCAAACAAATTGCATTTGAAAGTAGATTTATTTCTCTATTTACGGTTTAAAAATTGAAAATGTGCGATATTTAGAAATTTTTAAAAAAACGCTGGCATATCACGCATTTTAATTTCAGTTTTTTTTTTCAGTTTTTATGAGAAAATGGCAATAAAAAGGTACAGTAATGTATTATTTTCTTTCCTCCGTGATTATTTTCTCTTTACTTTTAATCCTCCACGACTTTTAACAGAAGTGGACTTCTTCATTTGCCACAATTACAAAAAATGTATTAAAAACTACAAAAAAATTAATATCTCAAAATTAAATTGAGATACAGCTTTCAAACAAATTGCATTTAAAAGAGCATTTTTTTCCGTTATACGGCGGTGTAAAAGTTTAAAATGTGCGATGTATAGAAGTTTAAAAATTTGCAATAGAGAAAATTGCAAAACCAAAATTTTATTTCAAATTTCAAAGTGTTGCCATTAGCAGAATGACGTATGCGTTACGCACAGATATGTTTGTCCTTTATAATATAGATATATAACGCATATGTGTATTTATCATTTTAATTATGCCTCACCACAGATTGTAACATTTTCATAAACTGTCCTCGTTTGCGACATTTAAAAATTTTATGTTATTCTTAATTTTTTCTATTTTATTTTATGTCATATCCTGTATATGTATTTCAATATCGTTCTCGAAATCCCTACGGATAATTTTTACAATATTTAATTTTTTGATTAACGAAATACATAATACCATTTCAGTTACATCCTCATTTTTTTAGTATCCAGCCATTCGTTCAGATTTGAGATTAGGGCCTAAGCGGGACTTGGAAGAGTTAACAACTGCTTAGATGATGATTTTTCTGTCTATCTGTTTTCTTTAACAGTTTAACAAAGTTAGAAAAGAATAATTTTTATCCTATTAATAATAAATGTAATCTTCATGATTGATACGACTGCTGATTTTATTACAAACAGTCATAGGCAGAAAGATAGACAGATGATTTATTGGATTGCTATAAAATTTCATACTAAAACCGCGATTTCACTGGAATGTCGTCCTTGCTGTCATTAAAGTTTGCATAGATATTTTAAAAAAAAACTATTTCACTTTTACTATAACTAATTACGTTATATTCTACATAAAACAATTATATATACATTTACGCCCAATACAATGTAGTACATCATTAAGATATAAATTACTGTTTTTCTTCTTCCTATATAGGGACCAAAATTTAACAAAATAGTTAAAAAGGCTTACCCAAAATCAGCAAAAGAAGATCATTTGGAACATGTTTTGCACTTAATGAAGCATACATTGAAGTTTAGTCCTCGTGAAAGGCCTAAAATGTCCGAGTTTTCACTGTTGATGATGGAACTGGGATTTCTCAAGAGTATTGACAAAAAATTAAATGAAGAGCATATATGGATAAAAAAGGGTAATTTATTTTACTTTTCTATTGGTTTTGCTTATATCTCAAAGTGAAGAATGAAAAATATGATCTGACGTAACTGATATATGTATTAAAATATATATAACGGTAAAATTAAAAAGACTAAATCTTTACCTGTCATAGAAACATAAATTTAAAATAGATTTTTTTCTGTTAAATTTTATTTAACATTTATTTTGAAAATAATTTTATTATTAGATGTATAGAATGTTTGAAAATTACTATTTAATATATTGTAGAATTTAATACAATGCCAAGACAGCCGCGAAACTGCATTTCAATGAAACTGCATCAGGATCGTAAGTTTGGTTTTAGGAAACACTTTTTTTTTTCTTTTTTTTAGTTTGGTAGTATTCTGCCATCCTATTTTTTTTTTTTCAAAATGCTTTCCGTTTCTAAATATTTGATCGAAAATAATATCTTCAGGAAGAAATTCTACTTTGTTGTCTCCAAAATTTCACTGTTTCTATTTTTTATATATTTCATCAGTGAAGTCTGAATATGTTCCTAATTGTTTACGAAGTTACGGCACTTTGAACGCATTATTTCATGTGTTGAGTATTCGTAAAGTAAATTTTAAACACATTTTTTTTTCAAAACTACATTTTCCAACACATGATTTTATTAGTGCAGTTGCTAAACAATTATCAACACATTAATCAGTTTTGAAAAAAATACTCGTTAGCCGTGGCCCATGAGCCTCCAGCGCTCTTCAACTCCTTTGCTAAACGCCCGCAAATCGAAATTTGTGTGTAACGAAAAAAATGCGATTTTCTCAAAAACTATGTGAACTAGGGAGGGTATCGCTACAGTTTTCCTGCAAGGTTTAAATAACTTCTACCGCCCTTAATTTTTTAATAACTTTAGTTTCAGAAGATTCAGAAATAAAGGGGGGAGAGGCATATTTTTTCAATACATTTTCGAAGATATCTCTGAAAATATAATAATACCTTAAATTAAAAGAAATGTATTTTTGAGTTCGGCGTTACGAAAGCTGTCACACGATAACCCACACGATATACAAAGAAAATATTTTTTTTTTTTTTTCAAGTAAGTTAATTTCCTTTCTACAGTTTTCCTAAATATATTTGTGAATGGTTAATAATCTATACATATGTGGGTAAATAGCCTTTATTACTTCAGCCAGTTTGAACTTCCCTCGTTTCATAGTTTACGAGTAAAATGGCTGTGACAGACGGACAGACAGACACAGTATTGATCTTATAATGGTTCTATTTTTACTTTTTAAGTACGGAGCCCTAAAAAAATTACAATTCATAGTTCGATTTTTAAGCAAGCATTATTTTTTTCTCTGGGTCAATTTAATGCCAATACATTCATTGCACTCCAAATTAATTGGCTTTCACAATCTGTATCATTTCTGTGATTCGAATCACTCCTTAAATGTGAAAAATAGAGGTTCACATTTGTGATCAAAACTCGGAACTAATTTTTAACCGACTTAAAAAAGGAGGAGGTTGTCAATTTTGCGCGTATGTATTTTATTTTCTTTATGTTCACCGATTAATCCTAAACTACTCGACTGATTCGTGTATGTATATGCATCTTGCTTCATTCAGCATACACGGACACCTTGATCACCATATGTTACGTAAAACACACTCTTTTTACTGAACAATATCTTTTTCCAAATTATTCAGACCCCAAAAAAGCTTTTTTTTTTTTTTTTTTTTTTTTTTTTTTGCTCCACTACACTCTCTCTTTTTTGTTTAATCGTCATGAGGGGCTTTATCTTTAGTACACGAGATTGAAATCCACGTTTTTGGAGACGTCTGTGTTGTTTATTTACTCACATCAACACCGAGTTCTTTACACTTTCAATGCAAATATCTTACACTTCTAAATTTTTTTAGCAATACTGAAGGTTTTTATCGTCTCTCTGGGTAGTTTTTGGCTTTCGGCCGCTATTCGGATGTCTGTTTTGTCATTAAAATACGGCTTTATTATCTACTATCACTTGATAAGAACATTTTACGTAACTGGCGATATATTGCTGATTACGACCTTCTCTATGCAAATCAATAATACGATGCTGTGTACACTCTGTTATGTCGGACGAACGACCCATGTTTCACAAAAAATTAAAACAATGATAATGCAAAACGCTTTTATAACTGAAGAAGAAGTCCCGCTGAAGAAGAAGCTAATTTTATGCACAATTTATACAACCTACTGAAAAAAAATCAGGATAATTCATAAGTATTCTATCTTTTTGAATCACTTATTTTAGTATTTTAATATTTTGAATAATGGAAATAATTTTACAAAAATAGAATATTCTCTCAAAAATCTTTTATAGTTTTAATATTCTTCAATGGCATGCAAACTTATTAAAACATCAACTGTTTTTTTTTTTTATTGTACTGCACTGAAATGAAGCTAAATGCAATTCCAAATACAAATGAGATGAATTATTCTATTTTTTTTACTTTGAGCTGTATATATATGTATATATATAATGCTACTTATTTCACAAAAAAAGATATATGTAAAGATTAATTTTCAAAAAGATCGAAAAAGATGCCGTATTATTTGTTGAGCTAGAGTGTTCAAGATTTTTAAAATGCTATTTTGTATAAAAAAGTAAAAAAAATAGCTTGAAGCTTTCTTTACTAATTATTCAATGTAGCGAAATCTACTTCTATAACTCCAATTACTTATGATTTCAATTTGTAAATAATAAATTTAAATTTTCTTGTTTAAAAAATTACTTTAAGTAACAAGGCAAAAATAATAATGTATATCTGTAAAACAACCATGGTTTTAATATTTATGAAAAACAGCCACTGAATTATGAATTCAAATTAATTTTTCAAAAACATTTATTTTATAGAGAAGAAATGTATTTCGATTAATTTTTATGTTGTTTCTTTATTCCTTTTAGTTCCATTGAACGAACTCGAGATTAGAATGTTGAATGTGGCTTTAAAAAAGAGACCATTTTGTGCTAGTGTGCAAACGAGAAATAAATTTGGTGAGGAATTTGAAGCTACGATGCTAGCCAGCGAAATATATCAGTCTGAAAATGTGCACTTTACCCACCCTCGTTCTCAAGCAACTTTACGTAGCCGAACTCCGTCATATATTGGTGTTCAGAATGAATACAAAATAAGGGAGAAAAAGGTTATATTACCCAAAGATGAAGTTTTAAGTAAGACGTTTCCAGAAAATCTTACTGTAAAAAAACAAGACATTACTATTCCTAAGAAAAATGAAAAAAAACCCAATGACGGAATGTCTGGAGACTTTGTATCAGACGGATTTGATTGTAAAAGCAAAGAAACTGAAGGATTCTCATTTGAACATATAGATCTATATGACTCAGCAGACTCTTCATCAGGAAAAGAAATGTTGAAGTCCGAACGTTTACAAATAGTCAAACCTGATCCATATGAAAAACCCATAGCATATAATGATTTACATAAATGCGCAGATGAAGAAAAAAAAGTTTCAAAACACGAAAATCAATCAGACATTCTAGCCACAGATACAGCTTATCATAATATACAAATGGCTCAAGAACAGGGTGATGTAGTAACTTCCAAAACAGGAAGATATTTAAACAAAATTCCCAAAGAAAATACATCAGGTACATACACATCGAAATGGATCTTCAATAAAATGATTAATTGGGCTTTGGAGGATATATTTTACACCGGAGTCATGCAAAGTGGAAGTTTCATTAGCAAACTTTCAAAAAATTTAACTGGATAAAAATAGTGAAAACATTTAGTAGCTCAATAGTATAAAAAAGAAGCAGTTTTAAAAGAACATTTATCGGCGATACTAATTTAATTGACACATTTAAAAACATTTTGTTTTAACACTTTTTTTTTTAACAGAATACAAATGTAATTATTGACTTTCCATAATCGTATTGCTATAATAAAAGCAAATTATAACATTAACTTGAGAGAAAAGAAAAATGTTTTTAATCCCCCTTGTCTCTTCAAGTTCCAATTCACGATGCTTCGAGTCAGTGTGGGAAATTATTCAAAAAATCAATTAAGACCAGTCTTCTGTTCAGTGATTTAGGGGATAAAGAAATGATTTGGATTGCAGTGATATTTGAAGTACTTCTCTCTCCTCTCGTCTTTCTCCTTCTCATTCTTCCTGCCTTTCTCGCCGATCTACCCTTCTTCAATTCTCCTTTCCTCTTTCTGCCTCATTTTCCCCTCTCTCTTCTTCTTCCTTCTCTCGCCCTTTTATCTTTTCTTCCGTTCCCGTTCTCTCATCTCTCTCCTTCCCATCGCTTCCTTCCTCTCCCATTGGCTATCTGCTGTTTGCCTCTTTTTTTTTTCTCTTTTTTTTTTATGTAGTTAAGTATTTAGTAATTAAGCAGTTAAGTTTTTAAGTATTTAGTTTTTAAGTTTTTTAAGTGAGTGGCAGATGGTCAGTGGGAAGGAGCACGGGAAAGAGGGGGTGAGAGAACCGGAATGGGGAATGGAGTACAGGGGGAGAAAAGGAAAAGGGAGAAAGGGGCAAGTGGTTGTTGGAAAGCAGGAGAATAGAGATCGGGGTGAAGGGTTGAAGGAAAGAGAAGGAGCGAGACGAGATGGAAGTTAGCAAGAAAGAAAGGTCCTTCACTTATCGCTAAAATGTAGAATATCATCAGATATGAATATGATTTGCTGAAGAGGGAAACGGGCAGATATGAAAATAGTTACTTTAAAAAATGAATCAATATACATTTTTTAATAAAACCGTTTAATCATTTTTTTAAATAAAACAATACAAATGTGCGATAATGTTCTTTTTAAAACAAGCTTGCTAAAAAAAATCATCACTGGAAGTTTAGAAATGAAATAGAAAGAAGAAAAGAATAGAAAGAAAGCAAATGAATAGAGATACAATGTATCAGCGCCACACAGAAAAAATATATATAGTAAAGAATTATAGAAAATAGTAGTAATAAAGAATAACAGTCCTAAGAATCACAGAAATATACATCACTAGTACAGATATCTAGTTCTTAGGAAGATGATGAAGTATAAGATGAAAATGAAATGACTACTTTGACAACTCCAGTTATTTTATAAATTGTGAAGTTTATTAGAAAAGTAATTTGAAAAAAAAAATGCAGTCACCAGTGTACAATATATATATTAATTTCGACCATGCTCATAAATTCGAAATTTTCTTCATTCATGAAATCTTTGTAACAGTTCAGTAATAAAAATACAAAAATGCACACATTGTTTCTTTTTTGTCTAAAAGATTTTTACTTTCTATGTCTATTTCTAAAACATAGGATTCTATCGCTAAAGTATAGAATATCATTATATATTATGCTGATTTGCTGAAGAAAGAAACAAGTATATACCCAGAAGAAAAATGTTATTTCAAAAATGAAACAAATTATGTTGTTCGAAAAAACTCTTTAATTATTTTTTAAATAAAATAGTATAAAAGTCCGATAGTGGTCTTTATAAAACTGTCTTTCTTGATGAAATAAGCTCAGTAGAATTGCAGAAAAGGAATATGAAAAAGAAAAGAAATGATATTTGTAAAATATAACTTTAACCATAGAAAAAAAATCAGTAGCAAAGAAATATATAAAATAGTAAGAAAAAGAAGAAAATCTGTCGAAGAAATACATAAATGTGTCAATAGAACAAAAATCTAGTTTTTTATCGAGATTTATTACCAGAACAGATGATATGTTTATAATATAATTTGAATATTGAATTTTGATTGACTCATGAAATTTTCGTAGCAAGGAATTAATAAAAATAACAAAGCGTACACATTGTTTCTTTCTTGGCAAAATGAGGTTTCATAAGGTTTTAATATTGAATTCATTGTGTTGAATAAATAGTAAAAACTGTGAAAACAAAAATTGTGTATAAGCGAATACTGTTTTTAAATTAAACTTTTATAGTTCTAATTGAAATAATTCAATAGATATCTACTTACTCAGATAAAAACCTGCATTAAAAGTAAGTTTTGTGGGTCTTTGGCGGTTTCGTTTTTAATAAATTTTTCTACATGGCTATCATCGCTAAGTGTTCTTTATTACACAAGATATATTAAGTTTCTTTTTGCAAATATCTTATTTAAATAATTAACACTGATAGTATTTTTTTAACGAATTTAACCAATTTTCTATTCTCTGGTTAGAATCAATCTCTGGTTAGAATGGGGAAAAAAATGGCCATATATTTTTTTTTTCTTCCGGTAACTCGGAGCAGAAACTCCGATATTCGGCACTCAACATATCAAACAATCAGTTGTGTGCATCTTCATAGCGCTCATCAGTGTTTGTGAATAATTTTCTTAATTATTTCAAATCCTTCAAGGGAAAATTAAGCGATCGTAAATATGCCATAAAAAGGAAAATGGTGTAAAAATTATGTAAAAATTGTAAAAGTAAATAATAGTCCAGGCAATAGAGGATTTTACCTGGCAAAATTAATGGTAGTTCTGGAAATCGGCTTGCTTTATGTTTTTTGGGTCGCTGAATCCGAATTTGCAACTTCCCACCAAAATTTCCCCCGGCAACCCCCCCCCCCTCCCCAAATTTTGGTAAAATGCCCCAAAAAAGGGTTTTTAATTAAAAAAAAATCATTTTTTTTTATTGTTTTGGGGGGAAAATATCTAGAAATTCCGAAAGTAGACAAAATTTGCAACAAATAAAGTATATGACATTATGACGTCGGATGAATGGGGAGGGGGGACCTGCCTCGGAACATGAGCCGCGGTGCTGCGTGGACTAAGTTGCGCAATTTCACTTAACAACTCACATCGTTTATATTCGCCATCCCGTCTCCCCTCCGAACTTTCCCTATAAGGTTTACTTTAAGTTTTTTGGGTTTCTGAATCCGAATTTTTAACTTTCCTCAAAATCCCCCCCCCCCCCTCAGCAACCCCTCCAAAATAGTTGTTTTTAAATTAAATTTTTAATTGTTTTAGGGGGAAATTATGTAGAAATTCAGAAAGTAGACAAAATTTGCAACAAATAGGATATATGACATTATCACGTAGGATAAACGGGGAGACGGCGGGCTGCCTCGGAACATTCCCCGCACGCTGTTCTCAAAAACCAAATTTTTTTAAAAAAATCAATTTTTTGGGGAGGTTTCCGGGTGAAATTTCTCTGGGAAGTTACAAATTCGACCCAAAAAACATAAAGTGTGTCGAAATCCAGATTTAGTAATAATAATTTGCCAGGTAAAATCCCCTATTGCCTGGACTTGCATAACTGAGTGCACGTAGCGCCGCAGTGCATGTTCAGAGGCAGCCCTCCCCTTCCCCGTTCATCCTACGTCATAATGTCATCTATCCTATTTGTTGCAAATTTTGTCTACTTTCTGAATTTCTACATAATTTTCCCCTAAAACAATGAAAAATTTAATTTAAAAACAACTATTTTTTTTTGGGGGGGGGGGGGGGGTGGGATTTTGGGTGGAAGTTAAAATTTCGGATTCAGAAACCCAAAAAACTTAAAGTAAACCTTATAGGGAAAGTTCGGAGGGGAGACGGGAGGGCGAATATAAACGATGTGAGTGGTGTGAAATTGCGCAACTTAGTCCACGCAGCACCGCGGCGCATGTTCCGAGGCAGATTCCCCTCCCCATTCATCCTACGTCATAATGTCATAACATCTTATTTGTTTCAAATTTTGTCCACTTTCTGAATTTCTAGATTTTTTCCCCTAAAACAATAAAAAAAAAATGATTTTTTTAATAAAAACCCTTTTTGGGGGCATTTTAACAAAATTTGGGGGGTTGCCGTGGGAAATTTTGGTGGGAAGTTAAAAATTCGGATTCATCGACCCAAGAAACATAAACCTTTTCCAGAACTACCATGAATTTTGCTAGGTAGAGTCCCCATATGGTCTTTATTGCCTGGACTATAAGATATGATATCAAATTCTTCTTCATAAAATTTTGGAACGCCATTGGATAGCTGCCAACTTCTATGGTTTTTTTCTAACCACTAAAATTAAATAGTAATTTTTGCCTAAATCAATCGCCGGAATCTAATACCTTTTTAACTATTAAATAAGACAAAAATTCCTATTACATTTTAGTGGTAGCAATAAGCCGTACTTGGCAGCTACGAAATTGTATCAGTGTCATCAGAATATCAGGCGTAAACAATTGAATACATTTAGCTGCAAGAAGTGGCATAGCCTCTTCTTCCTTTTCAATGTTTGTTTTTTACAGCTTTTCAATAGTTTTTTTAATCGAACTGCAATTCTCAGTCAGCTGCTTACAGGGCCGAAATTAGCCTTTTTTGCACCCGGGGCAAGCATGGATTTTGGCGCCCCCCCCCCCCCTCCTCTTCCGCAAAGTATATTTACAAAGAGAATTTTACTAATCTTCTAATAGCCGACTTATTTTAAAATTTAAAATATGTAATCTTAAAATATGTAATACTGAACTACGTAATCTGCAATGGCGGATCCAAGGGGGAGGTCACGTGGGTCATGACTCCTCTCTGAACATCAACAAAATTTTTCTAAAGATAATTTTCAAAATGAAATATACAGTTAGAGTCACGATTATCCGAGTCCTGCTTAACCGAGTTTCCACTTTCACCTAGTTATTTTCTTCTGATGGAATCATGTCTTCTATTATTACGAAACAGCCATTATAAATGAAGTGTAAAGTGAAGATGAAAGATCAGCCGTAAAAATTTAGAACTCTGATTTTCTGGTTGGAATGGGAGAAAATGGCCATATTTATTTATTTATTTATTTTTATTACTCAGTTAAAGCAGAAAATCGGATTACCGGCACTCAACATATCAAACAATCAGTTGTGTGCATCTTTATAGCTTTCATCAATGTGAGTAATTTTCTTAATTATTTCAAATCTTTGAAGTGAAAATTAAGCGATCGTAAAAATGCTTTTCAAAAGAAAGAGGTGTAAAAATTGTGTAAAATTTGTAAAAGTATATAAGATATGGATATCAAATTCTTTTTACGCGATTGTCAGGAAGACAGTTAATTGCCCGATAATCTCTTCTTTTACCCGACCACCTCTGGTTCAAGAAAATATCTCATGAGATATACATTTCAAACGAAGATTAACATCTGGATTAATTTCATCCCTCTCGATATTTCTCAGTAATTTATATTTATTATTATTATTTTTTTTTTCATATTCTTCAGGAGAAAACTACATATTTTTTTTTTTTACTTTTACAAAATATTTTAAAAATGAAGCTGCAAAATTTATGATAAGAGAACATAAATAAATGCAATATGATTGGATTCTTCATCTTTGCACGAACTCTAAGAGACATATATTTGAAAAATAAATTTATATTTTTAATTTAATATTTTTTTAAATTTTTAATTAAATAAATTTAATAGTTAAAATAATTTAATAAATTTAAAATTAATAAAATAATCTTTATTTTTTAAAGTATTTAGAAAGAATTTTCAAAATATGTCAATTTTGAGATACCGGAAGAGAACGTTTTTGTCAACAACATAATTGCACAAAAAAAAAAAAAAAACAGCCATCTGCACAAAAATGTGATGTTGGACTCTGTTTGAACTATTTCTTAACATTTTGTTTGTAAAAAGTTTGAGTAATATTTAGTACATCATGTATTTAGGATGCCTGTACATTTGAAGCTAATAAAATTCTGTTAACCCCTTCAAGGGCGGTGGCTCATTTTTGGACCATCTAATTTTATTCCTAAATGGGACATTAACACCAGAATTTTGGTTTAAAAAAATTCGTTTTATTCTGTACATGAAGAAAAGCTTTTACTTATTTTCAAATAATTTTGTTTGTAAATTCCGGTGTCATTCATTCATTTCAGTATTTTACTAATAGAAGTGCCTTGCCCCTGAAAGGGTTAAGTTTTCCAATTTTATGCCTTTCCTTGTGTCTTTATGAAGCTAAACCATATTTTTCGAGCAAAAAAACAAATTTGTTCCATAATTAGTCAAATATTGGTCAGCATACGATGTGATATGGTATGATATGCTATAATATACATGTGATATGACCTATGGTATCATAGTACGAGATACGATCTATGGTTCAGAGCAATATTGCAATGCGTATATATTACGATTATTTCATGTTCTTCAGCTAAAATTAAGCGTTTTTTCTCTCTGAAAAATACCTCTTAAAAGGAAGGAAGTGCGAAAAATTATATATATAAAAAAATACAATAAAAGAGAGATGTAATCTAATTCATCCATACAAACACGAGAAGACAGTTATTTGCCTGATAAACACTTCTTCTATCCGACCACCTTGGTTCAAGAAAACATCTCATCAGATATATATTTCAAACGAAGAATAACATCCAGATCTTTATCATCCCGCTCGATATTTCTGAGCAATTTTGGACACCCCCTACTTGACTCCGATTCTAATATGTCAAAAGCAACATCTACTCTCTAACAAAAGTCTCGCTCCCCGATTCGACTTTTTTTTTTAAGCCCCAGTGCTATAGATCCGTCAAGTGTCTCAGAAAGTCAACGTAGTCTTTTTCTGACAAAAGACACGAGCATTCCGTCTCGACGCCAAAGAGACTGGATTCGACGGATAAAGGGATCGGAGTTCCGGTCAAGAGGACTGAGGTCAGTGTCGTATATAGTGGACAATAGGGAGAGTGTTTACTCCGTCATTTTTTTTTTGTGAAAAGACAGTTTCAAGGAGATAGTTTTCACTCACTTGATACTGATTTATTTTTCGAGAATTATATGGGAGTGTGTTGATTGTTATTTAATCCGGATATTTCCTGAGAAGGAACAGTTCAATATGAATTTCACCACATTTTTAGTTTACAGAAAAAAATTATGTGTGGAATTATTTTATTTTTATTTTATTTTATTAATCTGTGAATTTTGGTACATACATAGATATACATAGGGTAGTACCGTATTTTATGGAAGAAACGCCGCACTCCTCAAAACTGGTTGGTCTGAATGAGTTTAAAAATATCGTAATCGCCGCACCCGTCGTAAACTCATCACCTGAGGGCTACTTTTGTAGACAGTGTCTCATTGAACTAACTTTAATCAAAGTTTTCTGAACAGTGTAGGGTGCCTCATTTTTAATAACTTAAGATTCTAAAATTTTATTTAAATCGGGTTTTAAATGGTTTTATGTATTTTTTTTTAATTAAGGAGACGTCAATTGGTATTAAAACCATCCAGAGCGCTGGACGCGGACGCCTCTCCTTAGAAGCTCCACATTTTTGTTAAGTTGTCGGCGCAGGCGCAATTTAACACGCTTTTTTACGTCGCATCCCCTTTAGACCTTTTTTAGTTTCTGTTTGAAGCCCTCAAAATTTGTGTCGTCAATATCTGAGTGGAAAAGTTGTAAATTTTCTTTGTCTACCTGTATGGTTCAGTCATTGAGATGAGATTATTTCAAGTCTATGGGTTCGGTATCATCACCGAAAATGTCCCAGTTTTCATTATCGGCAAAGTCAGAAAGATTCGCGTTGTTGAGCAGGGGATTTGAGAACAGTCTAAGGAATTTTTACTTTGTCCCAATTTTACGCGCGCGAAAAAGAAAAAAAAATCGTAAACGCCGCTCTTGACTAAAAATTAACTTTCTAACTCGTAAACGCCGCGGCGTTTCTTCCATAAAATACGGTAGTTAAGTTTTCAGAATGTAATACGAGAAATGATTTCTTATCAAGAATATATGCTTTATTGCTTCTCAAAATACTTTCGAGCAGCATCGATACATTTTTGCATTCGAATAAACCAATCATCAAAACATTTATGCCACTCTCAAAGTGGCATAGCAGAAATATGGCATTTGTAAGCTTCAACGGCTTCTTCCGAGTTGTTAACCACGCATTTTTCTTTTATGAACCGTAATGAAAAGTAATCATTAGGTGCTAAGTCCGATGAATACGGGCAATGAGTCATCAATTCGATATTTTCATGCTTCAAATATTCCATAATTAGCGAAGCAGTGTGTGAGCTGGCGCTGTCTTGGTACAGAATGATGTGATGTTTTGAATTTTTTTCTTCGTTCTGTAACTGCTTTCAGCAAAGAAATTGAGGTACACCAAGGAGCATTGACTGTTTTACACTCGTCCAAAGGAACGGCTGCAATATAGCCAGAGTTACCGAAAAACGCGCAGCAGCACTCCTTGCACGAACAACTTTTGTCGATCTAGGGCCGTCTGCAAACACTCAAACAATCGATTGTTGTTTAAATAGGAATAAATCAAAGTTTCGTCTCACGTTACGATGTCGTACACACGTTTTGAGGCACCAGAGTTAAATTTTTTTTAGATTTTCCTGGTATCATTTCACATGAGTGTCTGTTTCAGCTTGAGATAAATTATGGGGAATTCATCAGGAACACACCTTTTTCACTTTTAAATGATCATGTAAAATTGAATGCCCGCAGATCCTTGAAATGTTCAAAGATAGTTTTATTTCATCATATTCCATATGTCGATCAGAAGCGATTAGTTTTCTCACAGCATCAATGATTTCGGGGGTCACAACATTTCTTGGTCGACCCTCCTGAACATCTCCACTGAGATTCTTACGACTGCTGGAGAATTTCTTAAACTCCATTTTAAGTGGAATTTTTTTAAACAAAGGAACATTGAAAAATTTCTATATATTTGTACATTGATAAAAAGTTACTCTTGATTAAAAGAAAATTAATGAGTTCAATCAAAATATCCCGAGAAAAAATATTATATAGATACAATATTTTTATAGTTACAATAACATATTTCAAATGAAAATCAAATTTCAAATTATTTTTGCTTAAAAAGCGCAAAGACCAACTTAGTGAAAAATATTCCATGCCGGGAATCGAACCCGGGTCATCACGGTTCCATTCCAACATCCGGGTTCCCGGCATGGAATATTTTTCACTAAGTTGGTCTTTGCGCCTTTTAAGCAAAAATAATTTGAAATTTGATTTTCATTTGAAATATTGTATTCAAGGCGAATGTTTCTCTCTGGAAAAATTTCCAAATATTAATATAGTTACAATAACTTTAACGCTTTATACTGAGCATTTTCATTTCATGGATTTAATCGATTTGTGCACTGAACGGCTCATCTATCTATATTATAAAGGACAAACATATCTGTGCGTAACGCATACGTCATTTTGCGAATGGCAACACTTTTGCAATAAAATTTTGGTTTTGCAATTTTCTCTACTGCAAATTTTTAAACTTCTAAACATCGCACATTTTAAATTTTTACACTGTCGTATAAGGGAAAAAATGCTCTTTTAAATGCAATTTGTTTGAAAGCTGTATCTCAATTTAATGTTAAGATATTAAGTTTTTTGTAGTTTTTATTACTTTTTTGTAATCGTGGCAACTGAAGTACTTCTTTTCTGCTGAAAGTAAAGGGGAAAAAAAGGGGGAAATAGTAAATTGCTGTATCGTTTAGTTGCCATTTTCTCATAAAAACTGAAAAAAAAATTGAAATTAAAATACTTGGATGATTTTCTTAGATAAAACTAAACTTTTTAACACAAATGCGTCTAATAAAAAAAAAAAAAAAAAAAAAAAAAAAAAAAAAAAAAAAAAAACATAAATTACGGCAATTTTTACTCTCTGTACTGAGATTAGGATCTCGAGTTAAGAGTGCGACTGTTCACATGCGAAGATTTTGCTGACAATCGTGACATCACGTTTTGAGTTAAAATGATTTTAAAATGATCAAATTAAAATACCAATTTTAAAAAAAGGGTGTGTGGGTATGAGAGGTTAATTTTGAAATTTATCTCTATTGCGTGGAGCTCGATTAAGAAAGATTAATCCTTTGCCCTTAAAACAACATAAAGAGTTCATCATTTTCTTACGACTAATATTCCGTAAACAAAAATAAAACTTCCTCTATGATTAAATAAATAAAATAATGTAAATAAAACACAAATTTAACAGACATATAATTGAACTACGCGCTTAAAGCTCTGAAATTATCAGGAAATAGAAGGATGCCGCAAGCAGCAAAATCTTGGGCTAATAACTCTTATGCGGCTAATACGAAAAAATCGCTTTTGTAAATTTCAAAAGCTTTTTTGATTGTATAATTCATACTTTCATATGAAAATTGCTTTTTTACCTTTTAGTAGGCAACCTAAAAATACATATTGCATGTAAAAAAACAAAATTAATTTTCAATTAAAAAAAAATTGGTTTTCACCTATATTCTGCAACCCGGGAAGCCCGGGTATGATCCCCTAGTCTATATAAAATCCAAGTCTCTGTGTGTCCCTCACGATTCCGGTAGGGCCACCTCATTGAAATGAGTAATTGTTGAAAAATACTAATGCAGGGTTACCACAGTAGCGCCAAATGTTGGCCAACTTGGCGATAGCTGGCTGATTTGGCGAAATTCCCATTTAAAACCATTAATCTTTCATAAAGGAGGTCATCAAAATTTAATTTAAACTCCGCTCTTTTAAGATATTTTTTTCAAAATCTATGAGTGAGAATTTAAAGTACATCTTTACATCTTCCTCCCGATGCTACTAATAAAATAACCGCCAATAGACGACGCTGTACTGTATGAGCTCCTAACTGCGAGATTTTAATGTGCTTTAGGTACTTTTCCAGTATAGGTGCCTTGGCGAAAAAGGAAATTTGGCAACATATTTTCCGGGAACCTATTCACTGTTTCATTTTATATACACACGCATTTTTCTTTTTTTCGATATTTATACGATTTATTTAACATTAAAAAGCCGTTTCTCTAATTTTATACAGAAGCAGATGTAATTTGTACATAAAAACATGAATAATATGCATATAAAATAAACATATAAAAAAAAAACGCTCATCAAGTTTGTTTTCATAGCTGTTTATATGATTTGACAACAAATTTCGATATTTTTCCGTTATACGGACACCATGCCAAAATGTATGCTAATGCGCCAATTATTTCAAAATGCTAAAAGATATTTGTAATTTTATGCCTGCAGTTTAATATGAGTTTTATTTTATTGCTTTATTTTATAACAGTTATTTGTTCAATTATTTTAAGTATATATTTGTGATTTAATGAAATAGTTCGTAAAAGTCTGGAATTTTCAAATGTTATATTTTTAAATGCTCAATTTAGTATCGACAATATTTTTTCTTTAATTTTTCAAATGCCTCAATTCACGTGATTTTCATTTTGAGCCAACTATTACGCTTGGCAACAATGGTATCCGTATAACGGAAAAGTATCCAAATCTCTCTTTCTGATGCCCAAATTACACCAAGCTTTTTTTAAAAAACGCCAAAGCCCCTACAGTGGAAAAGTATCAAACTGGCTATTATTTTGCGCTATCTGCTTTATAGTTTATACTATATGCAAGGTGAGTGGAGCGAAGAGTTTAAACATTAAATATTAAAGTTTCGGCACAGATGTCATATACGCCCCATGTTGGCGCGATTTTTTTCTGACGCCAATGTCATATACACAACGGGTACTTAACTGTCGCCAAAGTGTCATTATTTTGCTTGATATGGTAACCCGGATGTTGTTGTTTATGCTGTTGATGTTTTCGCCAAATTGGCACCGGAAAAAAATCGCTTCAATGTGGGGTATATATGACAACTGTGCCAAAGTTTCTATAAAGCAGTATAAGACTAAAAAATTAAGAATAAAATAAATGAAAAATAAGACTAAAGAAGAAAGAAAAATCAAGCGTTAAGCATAGAATATGAAACTCTTTCCAACACATCCTGAATGCTTTAACAAAACTTCGTTATTTAGGGAAATAAGGTAAATAAGATAACTAAGTAAACATTTTAGAAAGCGCATAAAAAATTTAAAAAATTGATTTCAGCAGTTACCGTCCATAGCCAATAGTACCGTTATTACATGCACTAGTTAGCTAAAATTTAATTTAAACTACTCTTAAAGCTACTGAAATCACATTTCCAGATATTATCATCCATAGACGGTTATGTATCCAATTCTTTGCGTGACCCTGTATATCATTTTATCTATATTCTACAAACATTTCTTAGTAAACTAAATGCAGTTCAGCGTAAAACTGCATAACTCCTTTAAAAACCACCTTTAAGCAATTTATTCTCATACTCAGTAACCCTTACGAATTCTTTTGTGTAACCCTGCATATGAACTGTAGCATTTATACACACGGTATAGTATGCATAAATGTAGTGAAACATAAAAGCGCATATCATAATTAAAAATGCATTTCTAGCAATCATTGCTTATGTACAATACTTTGGAGAAAAGTTTCTTGGCGAGAAAGAAGTTTGCCAACGTATTTTCTGACAACCTATTTACTGCTTCATACTCACAAGCAATTTTTTGCATATGTATACAATTTATTTAATGTAAAAAAAGCTATTTACCCATTTTTATAAAGAAACAGAAATAATTTTTGCACAGGTGTCATATATACGCATCGGGGTTGGCGTGATTTTTCTCTGACGCCAATTCGGCAGAAATCTCGCTTTCGAATACCAGTTACTTATATATTTTTAAATTATTTGCTATCATTTTGAAAAGGAAATAACTAGAAATAAATAAAAGTTTAAATAATAACTATAGAACGAAACAGTTTATATAATTTAAAAACAGAAAATAAAAGTAAATAAACAATTTATTAATAAATAAAAAACAATAGCCGGGTTACCATAGCAGGCAAAATAACACCATTTTAGCACCAGTTAGGTATCCCGGTTCATATCTGAAATCTGTGCCGTAATTTGTATATAAAAAAATATTATATATATTTAGAAACGATTTTGTTATGTATATAAGTGCATATATAAACAAAAATAAAAGTTCATTAGATTTGTTTTCATAGCTGTTTATATATTTTGGCAACATATCTCACTTTCTGATGCCCGAATTACGCCAAACTTTTTTTTTAAATGCGCAATAATGGAAAAGTACCTAAATAAATAATTAACAGAAATAACCAATTATACAAACTAAAAGTTTTTATTTCGAGATCAAAGCATTGTTTTTAATTTCGATTAAAAATACATATATCCTTGGATAACTTTAGTTGAAATTAGGTTCACGGCTTAATATCTCATTCCATAAACCTAAACAAACACAAGTGATTCATTCATCGTGAACCGTAAAAAATATTAAATCATTGAGGTAATCATCCACAAAGTAAGTTCTCCAACAATCAATGGACAATATTCTAATGACGTCATAGGAGGTAAAATGGTGGCGGTATCATTTGTTTTTGGTTTGAAATCACAAAAATTTAATTTTGCAATGTCTCTTAGTTACATTATTTTATTGTCATATTTATGAGCTCAGAACAAAAGCATATTTTTTCATTATTTAGTTATTAAAGACGGAAAAAAATTATAAATGTGCATGATTTGAAAATTTTAAATAATTTTCTTTCTTAATACTAAAAAATAACATCGGAAAGTAACAGCGAGTTTAAGTTAAATAAGTTTAGCTGTTTAATTATGTTGTAATATTCAAAATAACTGTATTTATTAGATTTCAGTAAACAACATCAGGGCCTGATTAAACTTTGAAGTTAGAGGAATTATAATGTCATTTCAGGACCTTTCTTTTGGAGAAGCTTTTCTAAATTCCACATATACATGCAAACTCTTCAGTGTTAGAAATATTATTCCTACACTGTTAAAAATTTGCAGCATTCTGGCAGGTCATTTGACCGTTTTTTCCGAAAACGGTTACACAACCGTAATTTTAACACTATTCTGACCATATTATTGGCAATTTTATGGTCAGAATATAGTTAAATTATGGTTATGAAACCGTTTTTTCAAAAAACGGTCGAATGACCTGCCAGAATGCTGCAAAATTTTTAACAGTGTAGGACTGGCATAACATGAGAACGGCCTGCAATTTTACACAAGTTTTTGAAAACTACTTTATGTCAGAAATTTTACTAAAAACAGGTTACTTTTTTGTTATAGAGGCCCACACTATTAGAATTATGACAAGTTGCAGCAAATTTCGCCGAAGTCGTAACCAAGATTGTGAAGCACACACATATAATACCACATAATACCATTTCATGAAATCGTACACGATAATTTAATAGTTTTTATCTTACTTCAAGTGTGTAATTTATTTATTTTTAAGGCTTAACAATCTAAATTGTCCAATATATGAATTAAAAAAAATGTAAACAAAGATTGAATCAATGATTGATCAAAGAGCCTCAAATCTGAATAACACTTGGAACCAAACTGTGCAGATTAGTGGTCTTCTACTGTACACAGTTTTTCATAAATGTGTTTCGTTCTTAAAATGTGTTATTTTCATCTATCACTGCGGAACAAACGAGAAAACTCATATTCTTGCACATGAGTTGTATATATCTGTACATCTAAATTTCCGTCATTTTTGACGGGCTACCTTTCTAGTATATTATAATTAACTGTTCTAACTATTAGCATTAATTATTTTTATTAAATATTTAATATTTTACATAGAAAATCTCAAATAATTAATAAAGATAGAGTTAATAAATAAATTGGTTCTGCAAGTAAAAGCGGAAGCAATAATAAAATAAAATGCAATGTACATGAATGTGTATTACAGAAAAATAAATAAAAGGAACTCAGTCTAAATATAACTTGAGTCTTCCATTTCTTTATAAGCTACTGAGTGTGGAATTTTACAAGCATGATCCGTGATCACTCTTTGTTTCAATAATCACCGGCTATTTAACACGTTATTTTTTTCGAAATCGAATAACAATTCTAAGAATGTTTTTACCCAACTAACGTCTTAGGATAGTATACCTCACATAATAACTAAAATGTTTCTATCCCTTTAGCCCAAGGGACATTACGGTCATTTTTTAATTTGTCTAGGAATTCTATATTTATATAATGGCTAATAATCACTAAAGTTTTTTGCATAATGTAAAAAGAGCATACCTTACCCCCACCCCAAACCCCCCAAAAATTGTAATTTAATAGATTACAACGACCATTGCGATTTTTTTTAATAATCGAATAAATAAAAATCGAAAGCAGTTCCACCGAATCATCCACAGATCGTGACAAATCACCTTGATAACAAAATTTATCCGAAAAATCTAAATTTCGTCCACCAAATTCCGTCGCATCCTCTTCAAGAACAGATCGCAAAGACCAAACTTCAGACGACCAAAATCTTCATCGATAAACTCTTTACTATCAATCGATTCAACATTAGATTGTTTCCTTTTTCGCGTTCGTCTTTTATTCTGTAATCGATTTTCATGGGCTACATAATCAGTTGAAGACATCGATTTTCATGGGCTACATAATCAGTTGAAGACCTCTATTTTCATGGCCTATATAATGAGTTGAAGACCTCGATTTTTGCTTTGCAAGACGATTTTCATTTCGGCGTCGCTCTTTGGCTTTGGATTTTTCCATATCTGATAATTTGCGCCTACCCATTTTGTAACTTTTCAATATTTAACTATTTTATGCCTTTCGTTTACCTATTCAAACAATTTTAAACAATTTTACGCCTTTCTATTACCTATTCAAATAAAAATTCTTCTAAAAGTAAAGAACGTCATTGAATTTCGTTAAAAAAAATAAACTGCGAGCATCATTTGGCCCCATCCTCGACCGAAAACAACAACCATTTCCAAATGGTTAATAACAAATAAATAAATAAATAAATAAATCATCATTTTTATAAATGATAATGATGCATTTCCAGTCTCATCTAAGGTTTGCCAAACTTAAAAAAATATTGAAGCATTTCTGGTTGCTGGACTATCACTGTAAAAAAAATTCTGTTAAAATACGGAAATTGTACTGGCAATCTACACTGCTCAAAACAATTAAAGGATATTGCAGTTTTAGGTGGATTTTGTATCTGGTAAACTGTTTAGCTGATTGATACATGGTCGACAGACATAGTAGGTTATATGAGAATAAATTACACATGTTTGGCAGAAAAAAATGCATTTTATTGCGCATTTGTGTACTAAAGGAAAAAAAAACACAATTTGTGCATATGAGAAAAAAAGAATAAGAAAAGGTGTTTTCTTCAAAGAAAATCATTTTCAGTAGGGGGTATGGTTTCCACGGGCGGCCAGCAACGTTGAACACCTTTGAGGCATGGACTCAATGAGGCTATTAATGACGAGTTGGGGTATTCTGCCCCACTCTTCCAGAAGAGCTCTTTCCAGTTCTTGGAGAGTTTGTGGGGGTTGTTGGCGGCCAGAAACTCGTCTTCCTAGAGCGTCCCAAACGTGCTCGATTGGATTCATGTCTGGAGAACACGCTGGCAATTCCATTCGAACGATCCCTTCCTCGAAAAGGAAATCCTCCACCAGGTTTGCACGATGTGGCCTGCAGTTATCGTCCATTAAAATGAAGTTATCTCCGATTGCTGCAGCGTAAGGGACTACAATAGGTCTGAGGATCTCATCCCTATATCGGCGACCAGTCAGAGCTCCATCTCGAATGATGTAGAGGTCAGTGCGCCCGTCAATGGAGATGCCACCATACACCAACACTCCTCCACCGCCAAATCTGACACTTTCGTGCACGAACGCAGGATTATTCCTACTGCCACGGTCCCTCCAGATGAAAATACGCCTATTATCCGGATGCACAGAAAAACGAGACTCGTCAGAAAACAGAATATTGCTCCATTCATTTCTCCTCCAGTTGACATACTCGGTTGCCCACTCCCTGCGGTCGCGACGATGCCTTGATGTTAATCTAACACATACCATCGGTCGGCGAGCATACAGACCTACAGCATGGAGCCGGTTTCGGACAGTCTGAGTTGAAATCGTGGTGCCTGTAGCCGAGCGAAGGTGTTGTTGGAGAAGAGTAGCGTTCATGGTTCGGTGTCTCCGAGCTGTTAACGCTAAATACCGATCTTGATTGGGCGTTGTTGCCCGTCTACGACCTTGCCCTGGTCTTCGGCCTGCACATCCACTCTCCAAAAAACGGTTCCAGATCCTGGAAATGACACTTTGTGACACTCCAATGGCTTGCGCTACTTCGGCTTGAGTTTGGCCCCCTTCTAACCTACCAACAATTCTCAAAGCTTCTGAATCTGTCAAATGACTTCGCTGAGACATCGTACTCATCGAAACAAAGCAATCACTGAATGCCGATCATCCTTGTCTTCATTCTCTTTTATCCAGTTGAAAGTCAAATTTCATTAGCTGCCGCTGAAGCGACGTTTTTGACGTCGAACTCAAAATTTGCATACTCCACAGTTTGAAAACCAGAAAAATTTGCATTTGTGATTCTCTTCTTCTATTTTCGGCAAAAAAAATTTCGTTTATATCTTTATTTTATATAGAACTTCAAATATCCTTTAATTGTTTTGAGCAGTGTATACGCCGGTACTATTTCCGTATTTTAACGGATTTTTTTCCGTAAATTTTGTGAAAAAACGGAATTTTTTCTGGAATTTACGGGGAAAAATTCCGTCAAAATATGGAAATAGTGCGGGCGTCTCGATTGACAGAACAATTTCTGTATTTTAACGGAATAACTTTTTGACGTAATTAACTTTTTTTGGGTTAAAAGTATCGCTATATTCATGCAGTGGTGCACCTGTTAGATCTTTAGGCATAATATGCTAGGTTTATGATTTCATGTAATTTTGGAGCAAATTACATGGAGCAAATTCTTCTTCAAAAATCCTCTGATTCGCAGATTTTATTAAATTGGATTGTGTGAAGTTGAATTTTTTGAAAGCAGCGCGGGATGAAATGGAAGGATTCCACTTGAAGAGATTTCCGACATTGGAATATTTTTAAGGTGTAGCTTTAAATGGCGTAACGATCCTCACGTTTTTTAAGTCTATACGGTTTAATGCTTTCATATAGCTTAACTTTTGGAGAAAAAGTTTTATTTTTTCAATACGAAACTTTTACGCCTTCATCAAAAATGTGTTGTACATTGTACACTTAAGGTCGGTGAAATCTTAAATTTTCCTAGCTAATGCTACAGCTATTGCTGTGGTAAACTAATTCTTATTTTTTTAATTTATCCCCAGGAAATTAATATTTCTAACTTCTGTTTTCTATATAACGGTGTTTCCGTTTAAGAAATATCCTTTTCTTAGTGTTAGTTTCAGAATGTTTCTAAAATATACTTAATTTCATATATTTTATATGGGATGTTAAAATTTTACTCAGTTTTATTAAGATTTTAACGCTTAAAATTATAAATTAAAGTATTCATTTAAAAAATATTTTGAAAAAAATATTTAGAAATTAATAATGGAATATCTTTAACAGTACGCAAATAATAACAATAATAATAATAATAAGTTAAAAATATTAATTTCCCAAGGAGATATTTTAAAAATACGAATGCATGACACGCACATAGATTTCACATTATATATGAGAATTTCAGCTCTCACTAACCAACACCCTTAATATTAGAAATGTATCTCAAAAAGCATCTACGACATGCCTATATCATAACGATGATGGCAATAGCTCGCGTTATCGCTTTCGCTTTTATCGCGGATACATCACAACTAAATATCGCTTAATTTCATTTTTTACATCATCGAATAGAAACAAAATGTACAGAGAAAATGGTAGAGTTGCCTCAACTGGACATTAACTGCCCATGCTCTTTCCTTCTTTTTCTTTTTTACATGCGATTAATCAATCTTTCGTAACTGTGTCCACTTCCAAGCTTTGCCATGACGGGTACAACATCTTTTAACCCTTTCAGGGGCAAGATGCTTCTATTCGCAAAATACTGAAATGAGTGAATGACATCAGAATTTACAAGCAAATTTATATCAAAATAAGCATATCGCTTTTGTTCACGTACTTAATAAAAAGAAATTTTTCATTCCAATATTCTGGTGCCAATGTGGTAGTTAGGGATTAAAATTAGGTGGTCCAAAAATGAACCACCGCTCTTGAAAGGGTTAAAGCGAATATCATGGAAGACGGTAGTATTCCGAGTGACGCAGCCTTAAGCCTAAAATCGTATCGTATCGTATCGTTAAAATCGTATCGTATCGTATCGTAGAATTCGTAGATGGCGGAACTCTATATATACAGCTAACTTGAGATCAAAGAAAACGCGAAAAGCCGCCTTTTAATAACTCAGCAGATATAGGTCCTATTGTTCTGAATTTTCTAGAACAGTCTTATATCTGCAGTCTAATCGTATACTGAAATTTTTACATTTCTACGTGCAGTATATTTTGAGATTTAAATAGCCATTTTTAAAGTGAAAACGTTGGTATGATTATCGAGGAAGTTCCTAATATGAAAATCTCGAAAACGCTTCTAACGATTTTCTTCAAATTGATATTATAATATAAATCTGATTAATACGAGGTGAATAACACTTTTCTTTTTTCTGGGAAAACTCGTTTTATTTTAAAAATCGTTATTTTAAAAAATCGCTTTTTTTACTTTTCTCGTCTGTGATTGGTGAATAGGTTTGACGTCACTTCGTATGTAGGAGGAGTCTTAATCCATCTGCTGTGAGTATAAAATGATCAGGAGATTTGCAAAGTCATTTTAGGTATTCTAAGTTGAGTTAACAATCTGAATGTAGGCAGTAAATCTTTTTTTTTTTTTTAAATATTAAAATTTTAAATGTTAATTATTATGTGTTTTAAAATATTAAATATATTAAATGAAATTTCGATTGATATTATCTTTCTCTTTTGTTATGAAGAAATTATTATTCCATATTACTGCTTTTTGTCGAAAAAATATTTAGATTCATTTTTAAAAAAGGAGAATTTTATTTTTAATTATATGTATTCAATATAATTGTTATTTATCATTCTTTTTCAATTTTCAAAAAAAATTATTTTTAATTTTTTGTTTATGATCGTGACTCGAGGTTTTCGACTTGTGACTCAACTCAACCATTGCTATTTCTCATTGCTTTGCATAAATAATTATTGGATTACACTTTATTAGGTATTTTGTTAATTTATTATTTGTTTTTTAATCTGATTTACGATTCCATTTTTAACTTTTCTTTTGATTTACTTAGATTTAATGTGTCCTTTTTTATTTTCTGCCGATTTAACCTAACCACGCTATCGTTTTGTAGATATTACGAACCTTTTATTTTCTCTTGAAATATCTATTAATGTTTTAATATCCAGCATCAATAATTATTTTTATAATACCTTATGGCTTCATAGTTGAATAGCTTCTTCTGAAAAGGGCAAAAGAAATTTCTGAAAACTTTTGTTTACATATCGATTACGATAGGAATGTTTTAATATCCAGCAGTAACTTAAACTTTCGTTTTGATTACATATCGAGTAACAAAAAATATGTTCTTGACTCTTTAGAAAATGTAACTAAAATGATAATTTTAACAATTGAATCATTAATAAAAAATTATATGTTAAATTAAGCCTGAAAATTTTAATACTTGGAAAGGCTGAGACAAATATAAATTTTTAAAGCAGATATCTTACAATGAATGTTTAATCACAATGTTTTAACTAAAATATCTTTAAATATTAACAAATTTAAACAAAATGAAGTTCTTAATTTTGCCGATTGATTTTTCGCGAAAAAAGGTACTAAAAAAACTTAAAACTATTTAGCTGGAACAGATTATAATGTTTCTGATGGGAACAAATAAATGGATTTTTCAATGCTTTTACTAAAGTAAATTTAAAATTCAAAGTCAGAATTACAAATTAATTAAATTGTTTATTGTGGGATCCCCATAACTCAAAAAATATTTTAAACTAAGTTATCATTGTTTTTTCAATGTTTGTTGACAGACGGTTGCGATTTGTGTTAAAAACCACCAAAGTGACATTCTCTATGCCCTATCATATGATGCATACCAATAGATTTCTAAACAGCTTCCACTTGAAAATCTGAAGACCATTAAGATTACTAAATCAAAAGAAAAGTTCACGATTAATTCCCAAAAAGTCAGAATAAATAAATTTCAAAATACATAATATGTGTAATCCTATTTTAAAAAGCTTTTTTCCAAAGTAAGAATTCATTCACATACACTGACAATAAAATTATGAGTGTTTTGGTTGGTGGGAAAACATTTAATGTATTTTATCAGCGCTGTCCAACATGGCATGATTTCAGGGGGGGGGGGGGGGGGAATTATTTTTTTGCCAATGATTTTCTGAGAACATCACTTTTATTTTCAAGAGCAAGGGGTGATACTGTTCTGAAATTTCAGCCATTCAGTTCTGAAAAAGAAAAAAAAATCATTCCTTCTTAACCTAAAAACCTCATAATGGATATTAATTATGAATGAATCGTATGTTTTCTCCTACCGATTGGCAATTTTTGTGTGTTTTTTATGTGACCACTTGACAAATTTTATGATTTTTCCCCTAACAACCGACTGTCGATTTTTCTTTTTCATCTGTGACTGATTGATGAATTTTGTGATTTTTTAAGCAGTAGATGGGCAAATTAATCGATTTTTTTTTTTCTTCATGACTAACTGAAGAATTTCTTGTAACCAACTTGTGAATTTTTTGATTTTCTTTTCCTTCACAAGAGCGATTTAGAAATTTCTCTACATACATTTATAATCTACAGTGATGATAGACAAAATTCATGCATTAATAAGATTCCTGTGGTAAGATTCGTCAAATGGTCGCAGAAAAAGACTAATTTTGTCAAGGGATCGCAGAATAAATGAAAATTTCCTCAAAATGTTACGGAAAATTTCGAATTTCGTAAAAAGTCTGTGAGGCTGTGAAAGTTCAGCTTTTTTTTTTTTTTGCTGAGCCTGTACCATGTCTGATTTTAAGTCAATACGACCCGAACCTGCAAAAATAATTTTCAAAATATGAAAAATATTATCAATATTTTGTTTTTGATACACACAAAAACCACATGTATCATATTTTTGATAGTTTATGTACACATGTTACATGTGTTTAAATTGAGAGGTGCCTGTTATTCAAACTTATATAAAAGTTCAAATATATAAAGTTTAGGAATTAAAAAGTGTTTGTTAAATAGAAATGTCTGCCTTTTGAAAGAAAAGCCATTATGGAGGTCTTATTGTACATAGACAGGGGTAGGGAAATGCATCATTTTACTCGCCATTGGCGAGTGAATTTTCTAACAGGGCGAGTGAATTTTTAGGTAGTTTTTGAAAACTGCAAACTATAGAGATATACCGAAAACTTTTTTTTTTATTAGTTAGCTATATTTTTCAACTTTCCTAATTATTGCGATGTAAACATGGTACTAAGTTCTATTTTATATTAAACTTTAATCTCTTGTTTATTTTTTTAAAATTTATAGGGAAGAAAAATATGAGAATGCATTATAGTAATAGTAACCAACTATTTTTGAGTTGCATAATTTTGTCATAAAAATTTTCAACTGTAGATTGCATTTTACTGGCTGGTGAAATAAATCCTTGGCTGGTAAGATTTTCTAGAAATTCCCCACCCCTGTACATAGATCTTCAACCTGAAAAAATACTTTGGATATCATTTGAAATTCAGGTCGACCAATTAGAGTCAAAACCCAAACCGAAACAATGAAAGTGAACCCGGCCTGCAACAAAAAATCTACTATTGATCCGATCCGAACCAAGAGTCGGTTCGGGTAAAAGCAAGTAACCCGATCTGATGCAGGACTCTAATGCAGATATCTTTCAGTTAGTGTAGTAAATTGTTTTACATGCTTCCTCAATTAGTGTGTGAAGCACAAAAACTGGTTACACTATTTTTTTCCCAGCAAGATGGTGATCATTATTCAGCAATTGGTAAGTTTTCTATTAAATAAATTAACCAGTTTGTAGGTTTGTAGCAATTAAACTGTAATGCAAAACATTTTAATCAAGTCGTGTATTTAAAAAAGTACTCTATGATAAGTAAGCTAACATAATTAAAGAACTGTTGTAATGCAGATTAAAAATTAAGAGACTTTGTACTGTTTCTTGACTGATTGTTTATATTTTTAAAATGTATACATTAATATGCAAGTGCACATATGTGTGCACCAGTGATTTTTTTTTTTTTTTTTTTTTTTTTTTTAATTGTGTATTTGCAGAGTGCGTGACATCTGGCCGAAAAAGTAGCAAGCAAAACTAAACACTGTATGTACTGTATAAACAAGAAAATTAATCGACACTGTTTGTTTTTAAGCATTTTGCATATTACAGGTCATCACTTTAATCATTGTTTATATCAGTGTTGAATTCAGACACTTTTCTCCAGGAGGGATTGCACTTTTTGACCATTGAAAACACAAAATCTCAAATCTTCTGGGGGGGGGGGGTGAAATCAACACTGATTTATATTTAAAAAATTTATACTTTAATATGCGAGTGCATTTATGTGTGCACAAGTTTTTTTTTTTTTTTTTTTTTTTTAATTCGGTATTTGCACAGTTCATGACACCTGGCCGAAACAGTACTCAGTACAATATTACTCAGAAATAAATTAAGATATATTTTAACTCTCTGAGCGGTTTGAGCATATTTTTCTGTTTCCCAAAAACAACTTTAATCTGTTGTAGACAAAAATATTTTCAGCAGAATTGTATTTCAAGATGTCTATCAAATAAAGGAGCATGAAGTGTATTTTAGAAACAAACAGGAAAAGAAAATTTTAATTAAAATTATTTTTATAAGCATTTTTATGAAAATGCCGGAATGCCTTCAAGATGCTCGGAGGGTTTAAAATATATATATATATATATTCCAATCAACCCAGTAGCAGAAACAGTGCAGCTCGGAAGCGGGCGCTGCAGATTATTTTAAACCTTGCAGATTAATCCACCAACTTAAAAATAAATGCTGGGCTTAAAAAATAGCTGAAATTTGCTTTAAGTCTATAGATTTATGGCATTTGTTGTATCCTTATATTATATACATTCTTTATAAATGGAAATTTTGCTTACTTTAAGTGTTTCTGTTATTTCTTATGATAGTAGGCTTATTGGGTCACAGATAAATTTTTGTTTGCTGCAGACTGACGCAGAAAATTCTGCTTCTGGGCCAATGTATTTATATATTTATGCATGTAAGCATTCGCTGTTTTCTGTGGTAAAATTCTGTATGTACTTTAATGCAAATAACTTAAAAGTAGAGCTCGGCGATATATTGATAAAATTGATATAAAATGGTAATTGTGATAACGATATTAAAAAACCTTACAAAACGGTATATCATGAATATCATAATCGTGATGTAAACCGTGATTATCGTGGTTCTTCATTAAACCGCAACATTAAGCAGCACTTCTTCAGATTCGACCCAGTCTAAACCGTGGTATTAAATACTGAATCGTCTGTTCCGATTATTATGATACTAACGGAGTGTCTCCTCTCAAGTCTAAACCGTGGTATTAAAAATACCAATTCCTCGGTTTCAGTATTCTTGATATTAACGGTGCGACTTCTGCCAGTCTAAATTGTGATATTAAATACCGACTCCTCGGGTTCCATGTTCATGATACTAATGGTATGTGATTTCGTTTTGGTGGGTGATAAGTATCGTACATGCAGTTTTCTGTGTGATCACTGACATCAGATGATACATATATATATATATATTTATGGTATTGACGGTATAAGCTGAATCTCTGAGCATATGCGTTTTATGCTTCAGACACCATGTCTTTCATTTCATTATGGTATTTAGATTTCAGCGATGTTGATGAATATTTGCTCTTTGTTATCGAACAATGTGTGAATCAGGACGATAAAGAAATGAAATATAACATTTTATTTGCAACAGTGGATTTAATTAGACAAATGAAATAATAATTATATAGCTGGGTCCTCAGGGCCACTTTTCTAACTTTGGCCGAGACCCCTCATGTGGCATATCATTGGAAAGGCCTGTGACCACTTATTCATGTTATGCACCTCCGGTGACCACCCCCCACTTCCACGTCTGGGGGGCACTTTTCTAAATTTTACCGAGACCCCTCATGTGACATATCATTGGAATGGCCTGTTGCCGCTTATTCATGTTATGCCCCTCCAGCATCCCTATCCCCCCCCCATGGGAGGGCCTTTTCTAAATTTTGCCCCCCCCCCCTTATGTGACGTATCTTGCAAAGACCTGTGACCGCTTGATCATTTTATGCATTTCCGGTGCTCCGCCCACCACTTTGCCCCCCAAGGTGGCACTTTCCTAAATTTTGCCGACACTCATCATGTGACCATTTATTCATGTTATGCACCTTCAGCATTCCTCTCCCCACTTGTCCCCCCCTTGCGGGAGGGCTTTTTTCTAAGTTTTACCGTCACCCCTCATGTGACATATCGTTGCAAAGGCCAGTGACCGCTTAATCATTTTATGGCCTTCCGGTGCATCGCCCACCACTTGGACACCCCTGGGGGGGCACTTTTCTAAATTTTGCTGACACCCATCATGTGACATCATTGGAAAGGTCTGTGACTGCTTATTCATGTTATGCACCATCAGGGTACCTCTCCCCACTTGTCCCTCCCCCCCCCCTCCGAGGGAGGGTCTTTTTGTATATTTTGCCATCACCCCTCATAAGACATATCGTTGCAAAGGCCTGTGACCGCTTAATCATTTTATGGCCCTCCGGTGCACCGCTCACCACTTTTCCCCCATGGGGGGCACTTTCCTAAATTTTGCCGACACCCGTTATGTGACATATCGTTGGAAAGGCCTGTGACTGCTTAATCATTTTATGCACTTCCAGTGCTCCGCCCACCACTTTGCTCCCCCCCCCTCCCCGGGGGGCACTTTCCTAAATCTATATATCGGAATATGATATAAAGATGCTGATTTATCATGATATTTAATTCTAGACATTGCCCATCCCTACTTAAAAGTGCTTTGCCATCGATCAGCATGATACCGATATCTATGTACCGATAATATTGTACCGATGTAATGATACCGATAATATTGTACAATACATTTTCGTCATTATCTAACATTAGTGCACACAAAATGCATTTGTATGCACTACATAGTTTATTATCTACCGATTCTAATAAGGATTTTATGATCGTAGTAGATATGAATGTATTTTATATGAAATTAGTACCAAATAATGAGAGATTTATTGATGTTGTTATGTCAGTAAATAACATTTTAAAGAGTTAGACTTTTTTGTTTGGTGCCATCAAGTTTTGACGGGTTCCATCTAGTGAATCTTTAAGACTTTTTTACTGTTGCTATAGAAATATTTTAGATTATTAATAATTTGTCTCGAATGAGTCATAAAAGGCCAACCCTGCCACATGGCAATTAAAAAATATTATCTATCGCCAAATAAAATACAGCTTTTTCATCTCTAGTTACGTTTAGCTTTTTATTTTTTTAAATGGTGCAAGGACACGGTATCTAAAATGTCACTAATAATATGTGCATCCATTGTCTGCAATTTTCTATAATCTACGTTGCTTAGCAAAAGTAAATATCACAAATTTCACCTATCTGTTTCTGAAAATTATTGTGAACTTCAACCATTGATGGCCAATTTGTGCTGAAGTGGAAAAGACCATCACATCAAAAATACCTTTTGTCACAATTTTTGTTGCTGGCAAAAATTATACTAGTATTTTAAAACAGGGTTTTAAGGATTTTATTTTAACTACATGAGGCAAGAATGAAGAGATACTGATACTTAAAGCATATGGTTGCTCTACTCATTGGTTAAATCTTCTAGGTGACAATATAACTCCACAAACAATTACAAAACATGTCATTGAAATACAAAAGTACTTTCACAATTACCATGCTGTATATGCTTGGTTAAAAGAATGCAATGATCATTTTACACTACTCTTACCTTGCAACTTTTACTAGAACAGTCAGATAACTTGTTTTGAAACTTTTATCAATAACCACAGCCATTATACTAAAATTATTAATACACTATTAACATTTCTTTGAAATTATCAGACTATAATCTTTATAATGTTAAAGATCTTCTTTTGCAATTATAACCAGTTGAAAACACTTTAAATAGTCAGGAATGGGAAATATATCATTTTGCTTGCCACTGGCGAGTACCTTTCCTCGCAGGGCGAGTGGATTTTTAGGCAATCTTTGAAAATACTGCAGGCTATATAAGGTCTGGCAAAAACATTTTTTTAATAGTTGGTTATATTTTTCAAATTTACTTCGATAGTGCTAAGTTCTATCTTATACTAAACTTTCCTCTGTTGTATATATTTTTTAATAACAATTAATAATTTCTTAGTTACAGTGACTACTATAGTAACAATTTCTTAGTAACAGTGTAAACTATTTTTGCTGTGTGTTTTCTCATTGTTTTTGAACTGTACGTTGTATCATGTTGGCTCATAAAATAAATCTTTGTTTGGTAAGATTTTCTGAAAATTCCCCATCCCTGTAAGTAGTAGTATCAATCCAAAAACCCTTAATGGGTTAAAAGTTAGTGATGCAGCACTTTATCTTATTCTCTAAGAATTTTAAATATGGAACTTAAAAATAATGATATCAAATTTTGAGTGACGCTATGCTATTAATTAGGGATTGACCGAAGCAGCAATTTTGCCGAATACCGAATACCGAAGCTTCGGTCGAAGTGTACGCCGAATATTCGGTATTCGGCGACCGAATACTTGAAAATTTTTAATACGCATTTTTGCATATACTAGCTTTTTTAATAAACTTTAATTGAAATGAAATTCTCAATAATTTAATTCAGTTACATTTTTATTCTTAAATCTAATTAATAAAAAATTTAATGACTTTCTACTCACAAATTTATTAACCCATCACTTTTTATTATTTTATCACTAGTCAATACCCAAAAATAACCTATGAAAGTATTAAACTATGCAGGCTATTATTAAGGATAAGGACTACCAGAATAACAAAAGTTCATTCAAATAAAAAGAAACAATGTTGTTAATAAGCTGATTTACTGACTGTCTAATTATAAACATATTGAATAGGAATGTTCTCAAAATACAAAAAGTATCATATCAATTTGTACATTTAACTATTTTCTATCGAATTATTGATAGATATTTATATTTTGATTAATATTTTAACACTGTGGTGATGAAGATTACAAATTTGAACGATTTTGATATAACGGTTATAAAAGCTATAGGATAAGCATTGGAGTATACTTATTGGATGTGTGTATTTTCTTTAATAACCTTAGATATACAGATATGAACTCTAATATACTTATTTGATGTGTATATTAAAGAAAATACATATTAAATAAATTTAAATTTAAAAAAAAACTAATGTAGAAGTAATTAAAATTAAATAAGGGATGCATCTTCCTTACTTTTTTCTTCTTCTCTAGTTGGCAGTTGTTTTGATTTCACCCCTATGTAGACTATTTTAGGAAGGAAAAAGTTTTTTTGAAATAAAAAATGGCCTTTGACTTGTTTTTTGTAGTGCAAGCTGAATTCTGAACTCATGCACATAATATTAAACCTCATTGTTTAGCCTATTCTACTGCTAAGTAAAAGACAATTCTTCTAATTCTAAAAAAATACTTATCTGCAATTATTCGGCCGAATACTTAAAAGTATTCGGCCGGAGCCGAATATTCAGTTTACATGCCGAACCACCGAATACCGAATCAACTATTCGGTATTCGGTCAATCCCTACTATTAATTATAATCTCTGTATATATTTCATCATTTTATTTTTTTATAATCGCATGTGCAAAAATTATGTTCAATTTAAAAAGATGTATAAAAGTTTAATCATTGATGCTTTATCATTCATATCTCTCATAAATTCAAAGTATGAGTTTAAAAAGATATGGGAACTACTTGCGAATTCACCCGGAGTCCGCTATCTTGTTTCTTTGTTGGTCATTTATAATCACTTTATGCTTAATTTAATAACATAACAACAACAAACATAATATAAACAACAGCAAACATAACATAAAATAAATAAATCCAAATAAATAAATTTAACATCGGCGATGATCAACAAAGAAACAAGGCGGACTCCGGGCGAATCCGCAAGTAGTACCAAGATATGAATTAAAAGTATTCTATTTTTCATGCACTTTTTCTAAAATTTTGCTATTTCATTAAGTTTATTTTGTTTCTAGGAAAATTTAATCCAATTTTATCTATGAAGGTGTACTTTTTTAATCTTTTGATCCTAAACCTCAAAAAAGTAATGATATCAATACAAAAACCCTTAACGGGTTAAAAGTTTGACGCAGCACTTTACTTTATGGCTATATGAATCTGAAATATGGGTCTTAAAAATTCTGATATCAAGTTTTAAGTGACGCTGTGCTATTAAAATGAATTTATATATATTTAATTTTTCTTTTTTGTTGTATTTATTTTTAATCAGTGATACTTTTTCATTCAAGATATGAGTTTTAAAAGATATGATATCAAAATTAAAGTGACGCTGTGATCTGACTTAGATTAGTTAAAAAATTACTTTACACATACTTGTGTTTTGTCTTCTGAAATATATTTAGAAATTGAAACATTTTTTTTTTCAATACACTATCAAATATGTCATACATTTTCTCAGCTGATGTTATGTATTAAATGTATTTAATTCAATAAATTTATTTATCTTTTGCGTCACGATATCCAGAACCATCGGTAAAATTTGTGTAAATGTTTTCTTTGCATCACACTATCTATTTGCATACTATTTACTTAGTTTAGATACTATGACGCAAAATAAACGTTTACACAAGTTTTACGGATGGTTCTGGATATCGTGACGCAAAAGATAAATAAATTTATTGAATTAAATACATTTAATACATAACATCAGCTGAGAAAATGTATGACATATTTGATAGTGTATTGAAAAAAAAAATGTTTCAATTTCTAAATATATTTCAGAAGACAAAACACAAGTATGTGTAAAGTAATTTTTTAACTAATCTAAGTCAGATCACAGCGTCACTTTAATTTTGATATCATATCTTTTAAAACTCATATCTTGAATGAAAAAGTATCACTGATTAAAAATAAATACAACAAAAAAGAAAAATTAAATATATATAAATTCATTTTAATAGCACAGCGTCACTTAAAACTTGATATCAGAATTTTTAAGACCCATATTTCAGATTCATATAGCCATAAAGTAAAGTGCTGCGTCAAACTTTTAACCCGTTAAGGGTTTTTGTATTGATCTAATATACCGGGAAGCGGCCGCACAGATCATACAAAAATAGCGTCAATTTACTAGTATTCAAAAATTGTGTCTAAACTTGTACAGATTGAAATCAAATATTGAATTATTGCACTATTCCCAGCAAAGAAAGAAACAGTGGGCCATCAGCTGGGAAAAAGATGGCAGCCAGCACTGCTATCAGCGGTAAAGTGCAATGGTGCCATTACTTAAACCAGTACAAAAGTGTCCGTGCGGAATGCAGCTGGCTCATCAGTGATGGCCAACAGAAGGCCAGCATTTGTATGCGATCACATTACTTCAATCCGGCACTTTTCCTGCAGTGCTAGCACCGAACCAACTGCTATTCCTTTGCTGGCCCAGCACTTTCCCTTACAAAATTTTTTTTATAGAATTCTATAAAAAAGAAAGTATTATAGAATTACGGTCCTTTTTTCTATAAGCTAGATTCCCCAAGAGCTTTAAGTCTATAACAGAAATGTCTATAGAAATATTTGAACTTGCAGTGGTTTCCATGTGGTCACCCTCCCAAGTACTAACCGCGCTCGGTGCTGCTTGGTTTTCGTGATCGGACACGAACAAGTACTATCAGCACTGTAAACTAAAATGTCTGAAATTCAGACACTTAAGTGTCTGAAACGTAGTGTTCAATTTTCAGATGTTTTAAAATGTCTGAAAATTTTCAGACACTTCTTGTGTCTGAATTTCAGACACTTAAGTTTCTGAAACAGGAGTGTTCGATTTTCAGACGTTTTAAAATGTCTGAAATTTTTCAGACACTTCTTACGTCTGAATTTCAGACATTTCAAATGTCTTAATTACGGCCATCTTTGTCCCGTTATTTTTCGCCAATATGAAGCCATCTTTGACCACTTTTCTTTCTAAGCCATATACGCAGCCATGTTTGACCACATTGAATATTTTTTACAAATGGGAATCATTTGTTACCATAAAGCAAAGTTGATTGCAGCGTGGGAAAACTGGGATATTTCTCTGCCCCCTGATTCTAGGGCACCCCAAATTGGGTATGAAATTTTCATAAAGCTGATATTTTAAATATGTTTTCACCTTGTGATGATTACAATCAGTATATTCACCTAAATATATATTTATGTGATATCATATATGCCCTACAGCGTCAAAAATGTTAATTACTTTTAAAGACAACTTCAAATGAATTCTAGGCCAGAGACCTGGTATTTTTTCTCCCCCCCCCCCCCCCACCACCGCCTTCATATACTGTTACAAAAAAAAAAAAAAAAATTAAGCCTATTCGATGTCATCAAATACATATTTGGACAAATATATCCTTTTCTTTAACCTAATAATGATCTAAAAGTGCAAAATATTTATTAAAATAAGTATAAGGTCAAAACAAATTTAAAATATCAGCTTTATGGAAATTTAATACCAAATTTTGGGGCCCGTAAAGCAAAAGGCCCATAGAAACAGCCCACTTTGTCCACACTACAATCAGCTCTACTTTATGGTAACAAATTATTCCCATTTATAAAAAATGATTCCCCCTTTTCGGAATGAAACCCATCCCTGTTTCGTCGAACAATTTTCTTCTTATTTAAATTAGATATTTCCAGTGAATTAATTTGAGCATTTTTTTGCATTTTCATATCTGTGTTAAATAAAATCTAATGCTAGATTCCACAAAATTGGAAGTATATGAGATTCCAAAAATTAAAAAAGATTGAGGAAGAAACTCTTACTTTTTTTTATGTCTCTTCGTTTTTATTATTATACTATTTATCATACCAAGAAATACAGAAACATTTGATAACCGCATATCGGCGGCTGAGGCGAACAGTAGTTATAGGATTCTGGATGGACAGCATGTCTATTTGACACTTTTTAAACGATAAATAATATAGTAAATATCACTGTACAAATCTATTTTCGATAGTCTTAAGTTTTTTTTTTAATTTGACAAAATTTACGAAGTTAATTTTAGTAATATGTGAAACTGCTCAAATGATAAAGAAAATCCTTGATATAAAAAATTAACTCATTATCTCTGTCTGTTAAAATTCTCTGGTTAATTTATATTCTGCTGTATTGGGAAATAGGAACAATAAATGAAATCGTATGTTAAACCTTACTGTGTAAGTAACATTGACTTTTGGGTATGTTGCAGATGTGCAACATGATGTTACTAAGGGTTAACCTTGTAGCATCTCAATGCAAGTTTATTTATTACTTTATTTATTTTTGGTCATAAAAACATACTAAATTTAAATGCAACTAACATAACGTGCTTTGAGGTGCTACATTATCAAATACAAAACAAAATAATCCTAAAAATCCGATCCCCCCCCCCCCCCCCCTCACAAAAAAAATAAATAAATAAAGTAAAAGTCATTCTTTATTGTTATGGGTCTCTCTTCCTCTCCCCATATTAGATACATAAAAAGTGACTTAAGATTGAAGTCAAAAACATTTTCTTTCTGTTAACATGACGTTAAAAATAACTTACTTCGCTAGAAATTAAAAAAAACAAATGATGATAATATAAAAATATATGTGCAGATCAAACATAATTATAAGAATATTTATATTTTCAAACCTCATTACCTTACCAAAGTATTAAATATCAGCACATTTTTTTAATAGGATTTTACTCAACTTGATTTTTAAAAATTATTTTTTAGCACAGCTTGGAATAATTACGATGTTTTTTAGCATAGCTTGGATTAATTACAACGATTTCTATTCCTTGTTTAAAGTATATTTTCAAGATGACTCTGCGGCTTGAAAATTAAATATGTTGTTGAGATGGAACACAGAAAATCAAAGCAGATTTTGTACCTTTTAAGCAAGCTTTCAGTAGAATTATTTAAAAAAATTAATACTAAATAGGTAGGATTTATTTTCCATTGGAAAAACTAAAAAATATTTATAAAATATTGAGATATTCCAAATAACTTCACTCTTGTGCTTTCACGATTTCTTTTTATGTTCTACATCCATCATATAAAACAATCACAACATTTATCATACATAAGTTTAAATTTGATAATATTGAAAAATTTACTTCGAAAATATACTCTGTAAGAGAATTAAATGAAATGATACCCTTGTCATTGTTGCAAAAAATGAAAATTAATATGTAAGATTACATCATAAATACAAAGTGTACTGAAAATTGAAAGGAAAGAAAAACAAAAACAAATGATGATAATGTAAAATTATATTTGCAGATCAAATATAATTATAAGAAGATTTATATTTTCAAACATCATTACCTTCCCAAAATATTAAATATCAGCACATTTTTGTTAATAGGATTTTATTCAACTTTATTTTTTTAAATAATTTTTTAGCACAGCTTGGAATAATTACGATGTTTTTTAGCACAGCTTTGATTAATTACAACGATTTTTATTCCTTGTTTAAAGTATATTTTCAAGATGACTCTGCGGCATGAAAATTAAATATGTTGTTGAGATGGAACACAGAAAATAAAAGCAGATTTTGTACCTTTTAAGCAAGCTTTCAGTAGAATTATTTAAAAGAAAAATGAATACTATATAGGTAGAATTTATTTTCCATTGGAAAAACTAAAAAATATTTATAAAATATTCAGATATTCCAAATAACTTCACTCTGGTGCTTTCACGGTTTCTTTTTATGTTCTACATCCATCATATAAAGCAATCACAACATTTATCATATATAAGTTTAAATTTGATAATATTGAAAAATTTACTTCGAAAATATACTCTGTAAGAGAATTAAATGAAATGATACTCTTGTCATTGTTGCAAAAAATGAAAATTAATATGTAAGATTATATCATAAATACAAAGTGTACTGAAAATTGAAAGGAAAGAAAAACTAAAACAAATGATGATAATATAAAATTATACTTGCAGATGAAATATAATTATAAGAATATTTATATTTTCAAACCTCATTACCTTCCCAAAATATTAAATATCAGCACATTTTTGTTAATAGGATTTTATTCAACTTTATTTTTTTAAATAATTTTTTAGCACAGCTTGGAATAATTACGATGTTTTTTAGCACAGCTTTGATTAATTACAACGATTTTTATTCCTTGTTTAAAGTATATTTTCAAGATGACTCTGCGGCTTGAAAATTAAATATGTTGTTGAGATGGAACACAGAAAATCAAAGCAGATTTTGTACATTTTAAGCAAGCTTTCAGTAGAATTATTTAAAAAAAAATGAATACTACATAGGTAGGATTTATTTTCCATTGGAAAAACTTACAAATATTTATAAAATATTCAGATATTCCAAATAATTTCACTCTGGTGCTTTCACGATTTCTTTTTATGTTCTACATCCATCATATAAAGCAATCACAACATTTATCATATATAAGTTTAAATTTGATAATATTGAAAAATTTACTTCGAAAATATACTCTGTAAGAGAATTAAATGAAATGCTACTCTTGTCATTGTTGCAAAAAAAATGAAAATTAATATGTAAAATTATATCATAAATACAAAATGTACTGAAAATTGAAAGGAAAGAAAAAAAAATGATGATAGTATAAAAATATATATGCAGATCAAACATAATTATAAGAATATTTATATTTTCAAACCTCATTACGTTCCCAAAATATTAAATATCAGCACATTTTTCAATAGGATTTTATTCAACTTTATTTTTTAAAATAATTTTTTAGCACAGCTTGGAATAAATCATATATAAGTTTAAATTTGATAATATTGAAACATTTACTTCGAAAACATACTCTGTAAGAGAATGAAATGAAATGATACTCTTGTCATTGTTGCAAAAAATGAAAATTAATATGTAAAATTATATCATAAATAAAAAATGTACTGAAAATTGAAAGGAAAGGAAAAAAATGATGATAATATAAAAATATATGTGCAGATCAAACATAATTATAAGAATATTTATATTTTCAAACCTCATTACCTTCTCAAAATATTAAATATCAGCACATTTTTCAATAGGATTTTATTCAACTTTATTTTTTAAAGTAATTTTTTAGCACAGTTTGGAATAAATCATATATAAGTTTAAATTTGATAATATTGAAACATTTACTTGGAAAATATACTCTGTAAGAGAATTAAATGAAATGATACTCTTGTCATTGTTGCAAAAAATGAAAATTAATATGTAAAATTATATCATAAATACAAAATGTACTGAAAATTGAAAGGAAAGAAAAAAAAATGATGATAGTATAAAAATATGTGTGCAGATCAAACATAATTATAAGAATATTTATATTTTCAAACCTCATTACCTTCCCAAAATATTAAATATCAGCACATTTTTCAATAGGATTTTATTCAACTTTATTTTTTTAAATAATTTTTTAGCACAGCTTGGAATACATCATATATAAGTTTAAATTTGATAATATTGAAAAATTTACTTCGAAAATACACTCTGTAAGAGAATTAAATGAAATGATACTCTTGTCATTGTTGCAAAAAATGAAAATTAATATGTAAAGTTATATCATAAATACAAAATGTACTGAAAATTGAAAGGAAAGAAAAAAAAATGATGATAATATAAAAATATATGTGCAGATCAAACATAATTATAAGAATATTTATATTTTCAAACATCATTGCCTTCCCAAAATATTAAATATCAGCACATTTTTCAATAGGATTTTATTCAACTTTATTTTTTTTAATAATTTTTTAGCACAGCTTGGAATAAATCATATATAAGTTTAAATTTGATAATATTGAAACATTTACTTCGAAAATATACTCTATAAGAGAATGAAATGAAATGATACTCTTGTCATTGTTACAAAAAATGAAAATTATTATGTAAAATTAAGTATAATATTGTTAGGTAGAAAAAAAAATAAATAGAAAGAAATAAGAAGAAAAGAGAAAAGGAATTTAAATCTAAATTATTAAAAATAGGAGTTATATATATATTATGTAGATCTTAATATGAATTAGAAAGGAGAAAGTTTTACTATTAAATAAATGGCCAGTGATCGTTAGTAGTTAGTAAACATTGCATGTGAAGGATGTAAATAAATATAATCTGAGGAATCTTCATGGTAAAATGTATAATAGAAACCTCTTACCTGAACTCTTGTTAATGTGACGTTACCAAATCATTTTTGCTCGTAAATCTTACCCATTTTTCTTCATGGTGTAATGATATTTTTACATAAAAAAAATTCATTAAATAAATTTAAAACACAAAATATAACACTACATATATACAAAAAAAAATCTTTATTGTATATTTATTTATCATTTTCGGACCTGAAATCTGCGCAGATTCTTTCTATAAATGAATATTCATCAAATAATGAAACACACATTTGTTTAACATGGATGCCAACATTATCATATATGATTTGGAAGGATATTTAACAGATATTGACTCTTAATTATATTTAGGTAAACATTTTGAATTATTAAATATTGAATGTTACGTAGATTCTTCAACTCCGTTAACCATTTCAGTCTGTTGTCATTAACACAAGTCATTGAATCACTATTGTCAGAGTTTCTCCATACAAATCGGCTTTAAGTTCGTAGAACTAATGAAGTCTCTAATTTCGCCGAATATGCACCGTCAAAACTATAACAGTTGAAGACTCACAAGTAAGTTGTCACGCTGGAGCACGCCCAGAAAACAGAGATTTCAGATCGCTAAGCATTGATCATTTCCCTTTGGCAGATACTGATATTCATTTATAACGAAAGAAATTACTTGGCAATGATAAATCATATGAAACATCATTCATTTGCTTTTACAGAGGAACTCTTGCAATGGGAATCGATGTCTGTATTCATCACCTCATTTTTGTGATTCAAAATTGCGTAGCCGTCATCGGCAGGATGCCAATGATAACGAAGTCGACATAATTCATTCGGTATTTCTACTAAAGGATTGGGTTGGTTGAGGAATCAGACTTTAAACTATTTCATAATAAGTTATCAATTAAAAGAAATGGACATATCGAGCGAAGGACCCGTTTAGTCCAACGCTGATATGCCATGAAAAGGAAAAAGGCGGAGCCGCCGAAAGCGGAGTACGTCCGCTCACCGTAGAATCCAGGCAGGAAGAGAGCGACGCTATTTCCAAAAACAGACGCTACAAAAACCCGCCGTTAGAACGGACGTCGTTGATTGGCTGATTTGAAATTGACGATGCCACACAGAGTAATAAAAGTTTTTGAATGAAATGACTTTAAATGATGAATTTTAGATTTGAAAATTATTATAAAAATATTCTATTACGGTAGAAAGTATTAATTTTAAGATTTATTATTTTATTATTGATAATTTTTGACGATCTTTTATGGCGATTAAATTAAATTTTTTTTAAGTGAAATTTAACTGAAAAACGAACTTAACGAAAATTAATGAATATTTAAAGGTAGAAATTAAATTTTAAAAGTAAAGAAGTTTTTTAATTTAATTTAAATATTTTAAAATAGCTTTTTAAATTAATTTTAATTGGAAAGGATGTTATTATATAACATTTACAAAGTATTGAAAATTGAAAAAAAAGAACTTAATAATGAAATATCATTTGAAATTAGATTCTTGTTATTTATGTATGGGCATTTGTTTATATAGATTAAATGATAATTGCAATTTGATCAAGCTATTTAGCAACCATTAATATGTATATATATATATATATATATATATATATATATATATATATATATATATATATATATATATATATGCATTGTTTTTTTTTTATAACAAGCAGGGAAAATTACTTCTGGACTACAAAATATTTATTTATAAAATAGAGGTTTAAAGAAGTATTAAACAAATTCATTATTTTGAAAATGATATGCATTTATTGAAAACACACAAATGAACACACAAGCCTTTTAAAACAAAACTAATTTTATTGGATGTAAAAAAGAACCAAATATGCAAATTATTAAATAAAAATAATTTAGATTATCAATAGCATTATATGTTTAATTATCTAATCAAAGTCACTATTTTCCTATAAAATTTCTGCGTGAAATAGAGTTCACATAATCGTACAAAAGCGTTCTTTCTTACCTTTTACCAGTGTAATCCATTTTCACAAAAATGTAATAAATTATTTCACGAAGTAGCGATAAAACACTATTTTTAAAAAAGTTATATACACTTTAAAAAATATTATTGACACTGCATATTTCTATCGTGATACTACATATTTTTTTAATGCGCTAGCATTTCTGAACACACAGTCAAAAGTAACCGGACATTTCTGTAAGAAGAACGTGATACGTCGTGTACATCCAAATACATGGTGTTTCAATATTGTAATAATATTTCTGTCTTGCACTGCACAACTAAAGAAAACTGCATTTAACTAAAGAAATCAGGAGCTCACCACAAAAATAATCGTCGTTTAAAATCACTGTCACATGCAATATTACTGGGCCAACAATCTTACATTACACACATCATCACAAAAGAAGTACCCTCTCAGCATATTTTTCCGCGCCCGTTATTTTTTCGTTAATGACGCAATCGTTGGCTGAGAGACTGGCAGCTCAAACTGGGTCCTGATTTGCAGAATGAATTTCAGTTGATTTTTTTCATCGGGAAATGAAATAATGTAGGAATAACGAATACAAATTTGTTTTTTTTCTTCATTAGTATATTTTTTAATGCGTTACAATTGTCCATTATAAGATATAATTATTACAGTTAGGACGCTTTCAGACAAAGGCATAAAATAAATATTTTGTCGTCAAACTTTCAAATAACTTATCAAATTTTAATAAATTAGTAATAAATTTCAACATTTCAAATTAAACTTAGTAAATCCAGGGATTATTTTAATACAGCGACTTTTTATACCATACTTTTTATTATCTAATTATAAAACAGCAATGTGTAAATATGGCAGAAGATTTTTATTAAGGGACATTGGCTTAGAATATGGGAAGCAGAGGAGAATTACCCCGATCGAAACTAGTTAAGAGGCTACTTCAGTCAAACGAAAAGACCCGTTCGCCAATGCTAATCCTATGGAAGAAATTTATAAAGATATCTCGGTCGCATTTCAATATTTTTAAATGATTTCTTTTGAATTGAACAGTTGAGATCGATCTGTATAAAGGCCGTTGTTTACTTTTTCGATTTTGTTTACAGGTATTTCTTATAAGAACACTTTCATTTTTGGAACCGGTTTCGAAACTAAAAGCATCCTCATAAAAAATATCTGCAATGAAAATCGAAAAAGTAAAAAACAGCCTGCATTCAGATCGATCTCAATTGTTCAATGCAAAAGAAATCATTTAAAAATATTGAAATGCCACCGAGATAGCTTTATAAATTTCTTCCATAGGATTAGCATTAGCGAATGCGTCTTTTCATTTGACTGTAGTAGCCTCTTAAGGCGGCCAGCAACTGTTGCATAAAAATTATAGCATGAAATTATAATAGCCACTAAGGTAGGGTCGCAGTATTTTAAATTGCTTCTGGTGCACAAAAACCTACGCTAAGCCACTAGGTGAGCGTGTGTGTCGGGGGAAGGGGGTGGTGGCTAGCTGGTACGTTATTTTAATACAATTATTTGGAGAACTTTATATTTTGTGAAAGGCAATTCTTTAATTACTTTATTTGCACTAAAAATAACTTAGTTCCAAAACTTAGTAAATGAATTAGTATTACAATTTTGACAAACGCCCCATGATCTAATCACGTTTCTTGTTTTATAAAGTAATACCAAATTTAATGCATGGAATTTTAAACGTCTTTCAAACATTCGAAAACGTTTTCTAATTCTGCTGACATTTTATATTGCAATACAATTGTATATACAGTCATCATATATATGATACAATTGTATTACATTCAGACACTTAAGTGTCTGATTTCTAAATGTCTTAATTTCAGACGTATTATCATTTTTAAGACACTTTTTTTAGTTCATCCATACCATGATCACAGTAAGACACTTACGTGTCTTAAATTTGGACATCTATGATGTCTGAAATTTCATATTCAGACACTTAAGAGTCTGAAATACTTTTTCAGTCACATACGTGTCTGAATTTAAGACGCCTCTATTTGCAGTGAGCGTATTCTACGAGCGTTCGCAGTTTTCAAGTTCTCATTACACTATTTGAAGTTTCTTTCTTTTGTGATTTACGTTCCCAATCATTAAACTGGTATGGAAATTATTGTATTGTATAGAAATCCTATATATTTCATACGCCTTTTTTTTTATTATTGATTCTCAACTGTGTAAATTGTGAAAACCGAAATCCTTTGTAACTTAGTAAAACCAGATTTAAGGAGAAAAAAAAAAGTGTGATGAAATAAAGAATTTATTTATATATTCCTTTACTTATTTATTTTGTTGGTAGCAGTAGTGCTATATTATTTACAGTTTCAAAAAAAAAATTAGCTTCACAGCTTAAATTGTGTTAAGATATTCATTTCAGATTTGTGTCCAAATACTCAATGTCTTCGATATTCGCAACGCCACCTAGCGTAAGAGTTCCAGCAATAATACTGCAAAAGTTCGTGCACTTCCATGTAGTGGTGGGCCAGCGCATGAGGTAAAACGGAACCCCATCAGAATTTTATCTGATGATTTCCAACAGCAAAGTTGACCGAAGCTGTCCAGCAGTGGTCATGCAGTAGTAGACCATTAGCCAGCACTTCTCCATCATTGCCAACGCCTATCTTGCTGCTGGCCAGCAATTTCCTCTTTACTGGATTATTTAGTATATTGGTGGCTCAAAAATTGTGTGAATTAAATCTTTTGGCATTCAAAAGTACTTATAGCAAAATTAAAATATCAATCTGTTGTTAATTAAGCTACTGGCAAATTATTCGTGCGCAGAAAGTGTAAAATTCTTTTGACACAGAGAATATTTATTGTATGCAACCGAATTTAAACTTTTGTAACTCAACAACTCCGATTTGAAAACTTATTATACAGATATTAGAATGCATCATTTTAAGCATGGAAAAAAATCAGAAGAGAAAACTAAAATTTTATTTGGAAAAATGAGTTTGTTGCACATGTCCAAGTGGCACAAAAACTGAACATATTTAAAATTTTAATTTGCATGAAAATTTTTGAAACAATTGTTAGTTTTGTTGTAGCAAAGTCCTACACCACATTTCTCACAAGAAATGCAACTTAAATAACCATTAGAAGAAATTTTATATCTTGCTCTTTCGATATTTAAAAAAAATCCATTACAAGGGAAGACATGGCACGTTTGTTGTTGATCTGCAGCAAACAAAAGTTTACGTTTATTTTATGCGTATTATAAATTTCCTAAGTTGAAAATGGTCTTTAAATAAATGATTTAAACTTATCATAGTAAACAATATTCTTGTAGACGTCTACAGATTTTTTTTAACCCCACTATTTCAAAGCTTAATTCAGCAAAAATCACGTGTGGCTGATCAAGCGACAAATCAAACTTTGGCGCGAAAAAAAAAATCAGTATCGCCATCTGTTGCGGATTTAATGAAATAATTACGTTAATAGCAGTGTAATAGAATAACAAAATCATCTTTTAAAGTTAACATTAACTTTTTGGATATGTTGCAGATCTGCAACGCGGTGATACAAAGGGTTAACATGTTATCGTTGAACTCAGATTATAATTGTAATTTTTTTTTTTTTTTAGATTGATACCCTAAAATCGTTTGCAATTTTTCAGAACTACAGATTATGCTGCCCCTTATCGGCAGTGTTGGCAGTGGGCTACTTTTTTAAAACTCATATTACTTGATTGGCACCAGTTTTTTGAAATTGTTAAATTCACCTTATTTAATGAAGCATTAGTTAAGACAAAAACAAGGGAAATTTTACCATTTCAGAAAAGTGGTGTCTGAATTTATAAAAAGTAGCCCACCACCAACACTGCTTGTCGGACTATTGGCAGCTTCGCTTCGGCCACAGCTTGTAAATTAATTTTAACTTGAAGAAGTTTTATATATATATATATACATATATATATTGTAAAAGATAGGTGCCTTCCCCTTCTGGCTGGGCTAGGTTTCTGCCTGCGAGCCCCTGCGTGTCGGGGAGATCCCTGTGTGGAGCGTAAATAAGTCTAAGCTAGATCTCTGATCAGGCGATCTTGCTCCACTTAGGCCGTCAAAGATTAGACAGAACTCAATTCGCATATTGGAATTCAACTAGTCCGCCAAGTCATATCTTGGTGGAAATCACCTGCAGACCCGATTTTAGTGGTTGATCGGTAGGTCTATCATTGTGTTCCTGCACCCAAAGATATCAAATCAAGGAGGACTGCGAGCAGGAAAACACAATGGTAAACCTACCAGTCAGTCACTTAAATCGAATTTGCAGGTGTTTTTCAACACGATAACACTTGGCAGACCAGTTCAATTTTAATATGGGAATCGCGTTTTAACAAATCCTCGAATTTCAGCCGTCAACTCGTTGAGTTTATAGTTTGTGCAATCGCATCCCGGCCTATAAAAGTTAATGTCCTAAACGTTTAAAATAAAAACACTCTTGCAACAAATAATTTATTTTCTCAAATACTCGATTTTACAATGGACCTGATTACGAAGATTAAGTAGAAGGAGCTGCACTTTGACGCTAAACTGATATGTATTAGCGAAAAGACAGTTTTGCATTTTCAGTAGGACATAACGTTTATATGGATTTAAGCTGAATTGGTTTAAGTCTGTTCTCAAATCCAAAAGGGAAACTTTATGACATTAAGTGTTAATTTATTTTTTGTTAGGAAATGCATGAAACTAGCAAGTGTTCTTTTTCAGAAACTATGTAATCAAACTGTTTTTCAGTCTTTTTTTTTTTTTTTTCAAACACATGAGATCTTGTAGAAAATAGTGTCAAAGTGACGGTTTTGAACAGAATTTCAGCATGAAAGAAGAATAACCACTCAATTATGGGTAAAAAACGTCTTTGTCTCGTGATCAAAATCGCTTACAATTCAACAGGTAGTTAATTTATTTAAAAAATGGAAAACACAGTTCGATTCCAAATCGCTTCCACAGTCAGGCCTTTTAATTTTATATCTTTCCATTAAAAATGAATTTGTAAATGTGTCAAAACGTTTTGTGCTTGTTGAGCAGAGCACTTGAGAACAGCCTTAAAGAATGTACTCCACTCGGAATTATTCTTGCCATTCCAGTTTTTTTTTTAGGTGCGTTCGTAATTATATAAATACGAGCACCTATAGTCGTCGTTCATCCGTCTGTCTGTCTGTCCGTCCGCATATAACAGCGCAAAAACTACCCAACCGAATCGTTTGAAATTTAAAATATATAATTGTTGCATAATTTTGTCGTGTCATTTCAAATTTTATGAAAATCGGATGTATAGTTTAATTACAGGGACAGTCAAAAGTTTTCCGTTACATTACGGCCAATGGGAAAGTGCATTTTAATGATGTTATAGCCTTTCGAACAGAATGAAAGCACTTATGAAGTGCACTAAAATATACATTCAGTACATTATGCGGTGCAAAAAAAAGTTATAAAACTAGTGATAGTACGAACGCACCTCATTTGCCACGATTGACGAGCAATTTCCAACTTGTTTACAACAACTGTAATTGGATAACAGCGATTCTAGAATTGTCTAAAGATAATTATGATGAAGTAGTATTAAAGATTTGTTTATTTCTTTATTTAAATTTATTGTTTAATTTTTCTGTTATAAGTAATTTATTGAAAGTAAATGATTTAAAAATTTGAAATTTCTCTCTTTTTCTTTTTTTATTGTTATTAAAAAATTCTGAACTTGTGATTGCTTTATGCCTTCCAGCAATGTCTTTCCAATATTGAACAGTATATTTTTGAAATTGGTTAAATTTTTTTTTTCGTTTCATGTTCTAAAAGAAGGATAATGTTATTTAACTAATTTTTATTAATTTGGTTAATAAACAAATAGAAATTTTAGTGATAAGATGTAAACTTTTATCTTATTCAAATTTCAATCACATGAATATCTACTAACAGCAGTATGATACACATATTTCAGATATGCTCTTAATTTCTAAAATTTAATTTTTTTTAATTTAAAACCCGATGTAGTTAGTTAATAGTTTAAAAGATTATTTCTAGATCCTATCCAAAACTCTTTTTTCACTTTCTTACATATTCGTATTCATAAAAATTTTCGATTTTCAGCTTCTGATATTTTATGATACATACCAAAATCTACTCGGCATTATGCCAGGATAGAACTAAGCAGGAAATTTTGTAGAATTCCATTAATTGATATTATCAGAAGCTGAAAATCGATTACATGTTCTATGGTGCATACTGAATAAGGTTCGAAATTTTTTTGGACTAAATGTATATGTCTGTGTGTAACTCAAATATCAGTTAATGGAATTCTACAAAATAATATCAGAAGCTGAAAATCGATGACGTGTTTTATGGTGCATACTGAATAAGACTCGATTTTTTTTTTTTTTTTTTTTTTTTTTTTTTTTTTTTTTTTTGACGAAATGTATGCCTGTGTGTAACTCAAACATCAGTTAATGGAATTCTACAAAATTTGCTGCTTACAAGGAAGGTGTCCTTACAGGGCATACTCAGAATATGTTGAAAAAAATGCTAGATAAAATACTTACGTATGTAATAATGGATTAGTCAAATTTAACGGCGAAATTTCATTAGAAAGTCTGTAAAAAAATAAAATACTTTCGAATATTTGGCGCCAAAATACGAAAGTGACACGCGATTTGACGAGCAGAATTTTTCCTCGCCAAAAGCAAACGATTTTAATGCATTTGAAAATTGTTTATTAATTGTTTTTTAGAATGCACGGTTTTTAATGAATTTAAACTTAATCAATGAAAGGGGTTATTATGTATTTTTTATATTACATATATATGTTGCTTGTTGCTGTAGTTATTTAATTTTATCACTGTAAAAATATTTCCTATGCTTTGCAAGTTGCAAATATCTATTTTAAGTTATAGTCAGCTGACATTTGATTGCCATAATACATTTCCATATCGAAGACGAAGCCGTTTCCATAGTCGACAGTGTTCTATCTGCCTTATTTTTGAGCTTGAAATAATTTAAATCAATTTAAATTTTGTTTTAAATCGTAAAATATGATATTTACAAACTATACAAACTATACTATATAATACAAACTATAGTTAAGACAAACTAAAAATGGCAAAACTATACTTAAAACAAATAAAAAATGACAAAATAAAGTTATTTAAATTAAACTTATATAAACAAATTCAACATAAAAAGTTTTTTCCTAAATAAAAGCGTTTACATAAAAAAAAAAAAAAAAATATATCGCCAACCGGTGATAAATCGCCAAATAAACGAAAATTTCGTTATTTTTTTACGGACGCTGTATCGGGGTTCCGCCAAAAAATTTTTTATAAGCATATATGTTCATATGAGAAGAGCATTCTCTCATTTTTTCAGTTTTTTCTGAGTATGCCCGTATGGAGACCTTCCTTGTTAGTTCTATCCTGGCATAATGCCGAGTAGATTTTGGTATATATCATAAACCAGGTGGTATTATTATGCTATGCTTCCCACTTTACGTGTGATAACTAATATATCTTAGCATCTATCGGATAGAATTGCATAAACTTCAATATATATGATATTTATTGTAAAATATTATGCAGATACAATTTTGGCTTCAATCACCGAACAGGAGATTTAATAATATGGATATAATGGAGATAATATGGATATTTTTGCAATGAGCAATATAGTTGAATCTCAATTTCTTTTGGGTTATTGGGTAGAAAATTACCGAACTTTATATTTTAGATTTTTAATATATAAATAAAAATGTTGGTCTAATTTTAGCTTTAAGTATACCCAAAACGGGGTGATGTGAATTATATTTGTTATTTTAACCCTTTATGTCCCAAATTATAAATTCATGAAAATTTCATCTTCTAAAGCATTTTTCGTGAATTTTTGAAACTACATTAGAATATTTACACAAAAAATTAACAAATTTTGGAAGGATTTTGCCAATTAAAATTAATTAATTCAATTTGAATTTATAAGGATTTTGTGCAATATTTATAACTCCACTCAAATCTTTTATTTAATTTTTTTTTAAATATTTTATAGAATTAGTAAATGCACAAATATAATGGTCTTACAGTGACAAATTATGCAGATTGAATTTGGCTTCAATCACTGAACAGGAGATGATAATGTGCTATTATTTTTTATTTGAGCAATATAGTTGAATCTCAATTTCTTTTGGGTTATTGGGTAGAAAATCACCGAACATTATATTTGAGATTATCAATATGTAAATAAATATGTTGGTCTAATTTTAGCTTTAAGTATACACAAAACGGGGTGATGTGAACTATATTTGTTATTTTTAACCCTTTATGTCCCAAATTATGAATTTATGAAAATTTCATCTTCTAAAGCATTTTTCGTGAATTTTTGAAACTACATTAGAATATTTACACAATAATTTAACAAATTTTGGAAGAATTTTGCCAATTAAAATTAATTAATTCAATTTGAATTTATAGGGATTTTGTGCAATATTTATAACTTCACTCAAATCTTTTATTTAATTTTTTTTAGTACTTTATAGAATTAGGAAATGTACAAACAGAATGCTCTTACAATAGAAATATAGAAATATTTCCGAACTGAAAGTTTTCGCCCACAATCTTTCATATAAAAAGGAAAGTTGAAAAGATGCACATAAAAAAGAATTAATCCTTTTAAAAATACTTTTGTTTTGTGCAACCAATAATGCTTTTGGAACAAGATAAAGTATCTATAACTCATTCTAATATGTATTACTTACTAATCGATGTACTAAATGAATTTTATAACAAGTTATTTCAATGGTACTTCAAAGTACCGCCGTGGCATAAAGATTTAAAGTGATCATTTTAACTCCAAGTTAAATGTATAGATATAGGAGAAAGTTTTATGATGGCCTTATATTTAAGGAGATCAGTATGGCCACATAGAAAGTATGTTATGGCCATCAGAACATAACACATCAGCTAAATATGCGTTCTAATGTATTCACAATTAAATGAGATGAATATTTAACATGTTCTGAACTGACATTCTGGGATGTTTTCTTTTGCCATCAAGCCTTGTATGGCAGTTTGGCTGTCAATTGAGAAGCTCTCTGCTAGAGTACATCTAATATATTGAATATTCATAGTAATTAGGCACCTACTTGAAGCCGCAAGTCTCGGTCTCTTTAGCTTTCTTGTGTTACAAAAAATCACCGCAATGGCATACATTTGATTTGACAGATACATTTGGTATGATCTTGTGGCTCAGCAACGGAGAAAACCAATATCAGATACTTTTTCTACACCAGACTGATGTAGAAAATTTAAGTAATGATAAGTAAAATAAAGAATGCTATACGTGCTATCATACTAAAGTTTACATCATAGAAAAGTGGAGGTAGATTTATTAATCTGAGAAATTTTTAATTACTTTCTTAAACACTGGGAGGGGATTAATCTTTCTTTAGGTTACGCCCCTGTATTTCAAGCAGCTTTAATACCCATCACATTAATCCATATCGGACATAAATCACAATTAATTACTTTGGAAAAATCACGAAATTCCACTATCCACTGTACGAATCGAATCATTAATACATTTCTTATATCATTATGTGAAGGTTCACGCCCAGGTAGTCCATCAGTCGCTTTAATACATATAAGCTTAACAATACATGGTATAATATAATACTCTTACCACGAAATTTCAGGGTTAAGAAAACCGTGTGAACACCCCTGCACTGACCCTTAAGATGACCTTTTCAACAAAAAAGGATCTCGAATTTGAACAAGCCCCATCTGTGCGCGTGCGCATTTATGATGGATGACGTCAGGTGATCAAATATCCCGAGGCGACATCAAATTTATTAGTAAGATTTTTTTTTTTTTTTTTTCAAACGCCCTATCACGTTTGGTGTTTAGGTTCTTTATAATTGTCAAAATAAACCACACAGTTTATACTAAAAATTAATGTAACAGATTGAGTTGGGATAACAATGAGATTTTAGGTTAAGAAAGTGGTTTGATTATTATTTTCTTTATTTTTTTTTTTTAAAGAAATTAATCAAAGCTGTATTCTGCGGAGTGAGAACAATACAATGTTCTTTAATGGATGGCGATGAAAAACTAAAGCACGATTTACAAAGCGTAAATAGCCGCGTCACGAACTTTAAACAGTGGATAGAAAATGAACAAAACTGGCGGAAAATGGTTTTAAAATAGCGGAAATTGTGGGCAATGATTTTTGGGGTGTTTTGTAAACAATGAAATCGCTGATAGATTGTTAAAAAAAATGATATATGCCGTAACTTGTTTCGTTTAACACTAAATGATAGTTGATTGTATAGGTGGGATAAAATGGGAGGTGTTTGAAGAATTGTTAGTTTTCTAGATTTCTGCTTTAAAGCAAATAAATGTTTGATTCAATTATTTGCTGGGTGCTTTGTAAATACAACAATTCAAAATGTGTTTATAATTTTATAGATATCGGTCTTTATCCCATCAAAGTAATGATTTTCTTTTTTTCTTATAAGAGCTTTGATAATTTTGAAGTGTCAGGTGGAAACGTTTCTCTGTGTTTTTGCGAGTAACTTTAGCCAGGTGTAGTTGGTTATATATGATTCGTATTATCTGTTTTACATGAAATTATTTTTAGACAGTTTGCGAGATTGTTTAATTTGTATGCATTGTAGAAATTATAAAAAATCATTTCGTTGACTTATTTTCAGCACATTGTTCATAGTGTATTAGGAATTGTTCTACAAAACCTCGTGAATTCTCTCGTGACTTGAAATTTGTTTAGCCCAGTTCAACCTTGTGAATTCTTGAGTAACGGATTGTGAAGTGATATCACTCGACAGTCACAGTGAACGCTTTCCAATTCTTAAATCGTTAAAAGTACACTATATAGCCATTGATGATCGGATACTTTCAATTTTAAACATTTTGTCGAATATTTAAAGATGTATTTGTGGAATTTTCTGGAACTTCAGAATTATGAAGAATATGTTCGATTTTAAATTTATCAATGGCGGTTTGATCAGAAGGACAATTAGGAGGTGAACAAAAAATCACAGAAAAAGAATAATGTTTGGGATCATCCTGTAAAATAAAATGCACGAAATGATCTATCGCTATAGCTTACGAATATATGGACATTGTACAATATGTGTATTCATTTGTGGGAGAATAGAACATATATTCATGGAGATTTATCGATCTTTTTAAAAAGTTCAAAAAGTTTTTGCATGTTTTTTGTTTATATCATGCACGGTTTTTAACCAAACTTAACGCCAGTTTCAGAAAATGTGTCAAAATGTAGTAGAAATAATATGGTGTAATTGGAATGTAAATATATTAAATATTTGATGAAATATGAGCAGTTGAATTAAATATTTTTATCTGCTCATGAGCACACGATAAAAAATATTTTTTCCATGATTTGATAGTCAACTCTATGGAGCAACTCATAAAAAAACCCAGTCAAATATCGTGAAAATTCAGAAAGATATCGGCAATATAGCGAATTTTTAGATGCTCTTTAAAAGCTGCTGAATGATAAGGGGTTTTCCATAAATTGTCGTTTTTAATTTTTACCTTTTTTGCTTTTCGTTTTTTATTGATGCTTTAGTTCTTCTTGGGAAATCACCAGAACGAGCCTATTCCAAGTAAAAAGGAAGCATCAAAATCTAAACATTTCTTCTAAATCTACTCGTTGATATTCATTAAGTACAAACTCCTTTGCTGAAAGCCAGATAACAAAAAAAGACAATTTGTGGAAAATCCTGTATCATTCAGCAGCTTTTAGAGAGCAACTGAGAATTCGTTCACTATATTGCCGATATCGTTCTGAATTTTCACGATATTTCACTGTTTTTTTTTTTTTTTTTTTTTTTTTTTTTTTATGAGTTGCTCCATAGAGTTGGCTATCAAATCATGAAAAAAAAATATTTTTTATCGTGCGCGCATACATACTCTTCATAATCCTGAAGTTCCAGAAAAATCCGACAAATATATCTTTAAATATTCGACAAAATGTCTAATTGAAAGTGTCCGATCATCAATGGCCATATAGTGTACTATTTAAATAATGTTGTTATAAATTTGTTACTTTTTTATGTAATAAATCCCCAATCCCTTTTTCAAGACTTCACTTGAAGACTTTTTATGGTCTTAAGGGGACCGGGAAAGAAAAAAAAAAAATCGATTTTTACTTTTTTATATCATTAATAGTTTAAACTTTTATCTTTCCAACGATGTGTCGCACACGTTTATATATAACAAAATAAGTGTTGAAATTATTCATTCTTTTCTAAGAGTACTTCACAGCTTAATGGCCATTTAAATCTTTAATTGACTTTTTCTCAAAACTTGGATTTTTCATGTTTATGTTCCTTTTTTTCAATATCTATTAAACTTAAGAACTCAGATTTTTTTTTAATACTTATATTATGTTATACTGTATTTTAATGATTTGTTGAGAATTATTTATTTTAGGCAGTGAAATCTTACAAAAATGCTAATTTAAAAATGTCTTTCAATAAATAATTAATAATTAATTTTGAGTTTCACTTAGAAAGAAAATGGTCTGTTAAAATACGTAAATCGTGTTATTCTAACTACTCTAAAAAATCTAGACCTCTATCTTTCACCATTTCTGAGAAAAACGTACATAAAGTTGGTGAATTTAACATGGCGGAGATAGGGCTTTCCCGTTCCCTTAAGTATGTTTATTTATTCCTGAAAACTCTTCTTAAAGATTTTAATTTTTAAGATCAGCTATTCTTTTTTAATTCCAAAGCAAGTCTTTGTGTTATTTTTAATCCGTATTTATGAAATAATTTATATACATCCATATTAAAACTATTTAAAAAATTCTAATTCAGATAATAAAGTACCTGATCAGCACAACCAGCATAGAGGGGAAGAAACAGTGACGCCACAGATAGGCAGAAGTGTCAGTCTCGACGTGACTGAACTGCGATCCTTTTAGTTAAGGGTGTTCTAAAATCCAAAAGGGCAACTTTATGACATAAGCTTTAATTTATTTTTGTTCGGAAATGCATGAAACTAGCAGATGTTGTTGTTCAGAAACTATGTAATCGAGCTGTTTTTCCGGGTTTTTTGCAAACACAATAGATCTTTCAGAAAATAGTGTCAAAATTGACGTTTCGAACCGAAATTCCCGAAGAAGGCAGAAAAATCAGTCAGCGAAGGACGAAAAACATGCTTGTCAGGTGATCAAAATCGCTTATAACTCAATAGGTAATTTATTGATCAAAAAATGGAAAACACAGTTCAATTCCAAATCGCTTCCATGGCCAGGCTTTCCAATTTTATATCTTTCCGTTAGAAAGTGTATTTGTAAATGTGTCAAAACGTTTTGCGCTTGTTGAGCAGAGCAGTTAAGAACAGCCTTAACCGTCATTTCGGGACTCTTACGTAAAGTTACTGTAACATAACTTACGTAAAGCTTCTATTTATTTATTTTTTGTGACAAATTTTGAGATGAGATCAAAATTAAGTCACTGATGAGATGCTTTGGTTTTAAAAACGCTTAAATGTACTAGATAAATAGTGATATTATAAATTTGCTACTTTTTAATGTCGCTTGTGATACGTCAAAAAATGTGCCATATCGATGTCATAGTTACGTAAATTTCACTCATTTCCCACGTCTTGTGCCGACTCTAGAATTCGTAAGTTAAAATGCATTTTAGCTGCAGTGCTTAGCATAAAGTGACTGAATGATTATTTTCATACTTTTTTCTTACAAGGGTACCACTTTTGCCGAAGCTCGCAGTTAGCACAGAGACCTCGTGCACTTTATAGCCATATACGCCAAAAGTAGAGTCCCGTTAAAATGTGTCTGCAAAAATAGTATTACATGTATTTGTTAGACGTATTTCAACTTATCCAACAATGTGTTTGGCCGAAATTCGTTGTTCGTCACAGTTTATTACTTATTATATCTCAATTATAAAAGCAAAGCATAGGTAAGAGAAAATTTGATTACCTTGTATTTATGTTTGTATCCATGGTTTATCTGGAATCCATCATCAGGATAATATCATCTGTAAATTCTAGTCATTTCCCATTCTAATCCATTGTTAGTGGTATAATAATCTGTGTTGTTTTAACATAAGTGTGCTTTAAGCACACTTGATAATTTTTGTGACTTGTAAAATAATATGTAGATTGAACTTTTAAAGAAAGGAACAGAATTTAATTGGATACAATTGCAGCATATAAACATCGCCGCATCTCTCCTTTTGAGAGTCTGGAATACAAGTTAATGTAAAAAACATACATTATACATTATTGAAGATAAAAACAGGAAATTAGTATCATTAATCTTAATATTACATTATTTATATTTATGGTTACTTAAACAGTTTAGATTATTGATTGTTAAAATGTCTTAATTTCTTGGATATGCGATGAAATGTTTATACAAAGTATTTATTTAGAATCGTAAACTTTCTTGTTTTGAGTTTTTTTCATAATTGCTTTTATGAATCATGTTGATAGATGAAAAGCAATTTACTGAGTTTGATTTATTTTTTTAGCCTTCATTTGTCGATTACATTTCGTAATGTCTGTCAACAATTTTTTGGTATACATTTCATTTCATAGTAATGAATTGTTAATTTCACGCTAAAAGCGAGTTAAGTCGCCAAATATGGTGCTATAATTCCAAACCATGGATCTATGAATAAAGAAGAACTGACATAGAATCAAAATGGTGAAGCTTCGGCTGTAACCGGTTCTTCAGGTTCTGATTTCCGCAAAAGCAATCTTCCACCAGTAAATTTGAATAGAAATTTCCTCCATATTAATTAATATAATATAAATGTCATGATTAATTCAAGAATATCAATTACTTTTTACTGGCGGAAGTTTGTTCTTGCGTTAGTCATACCTTGCGATTCCGCCATATTGCGATAACCTAAACAATCCTAATATCAATGCCCGTGAATTAGATTATTGGCTGGGCAAACTTCACCAGTAAATTTATATAGAAATTTTCCTCCTTATTTAAACGTCTCATTCATGCAGAATTTCTTTCAAAAATATGGCAGAAATTTCTATTGGCTTTTAATGGTGGGAATTTGCCCCGGAATTAATAAGAACCTGCTACAACGGAAATAAACAGCTACCATCTTTTAACAACATCTTCGGCTACTCCACTCTTAACCCGTAGATCCTACGCTATGTGTTTGCTCCTGTTTATTCATAGCTCTATTACCCAAACCACTATTCACAAAAAGCTGACAAACGACTATGACATTTGGCCAGGGTTGCCGTAGAAAATGCTACAGTAACGAATAAAACCAATTTCGCAATTGACAAAAATGCAATTATAATGCTGCATTTTTCCAAAATGAAATTCGTAAGGTCGTGAGGAAATTAAAAACTTTTTTTAAATATTTATTTTAATTGTTAACTAATTTATATTTTAAAGCTCTTTTTTTTTTTCAAAAAACTTTTATATTAATAGTCCGGTAAGTGGTCTCGAAAATTGCGTTTTCAGAAAGTTATGCTGCTATAAAATCAATAAATACAAACTTTGCAGATACATTTTATCGGTTCTCTAACTTTGGCCTATAGGGCTTACAAAATACACCAGATCTCAATGCTATGTGCGAGGTTAGGCGAAAGTGGTTCCCTTGTTATATGTATGTATGTTTGCAATCGATTTTTATTTAATTGATTTATTTTTTATTTGATAGATTTTTAAATCCTTTTTGCGATTTCAATGAACCCTTCAACCTTCAAAATAGATATTTTCAAATTATGCATGGGACATTTTGATATATGAATATAAATAATAACGAATGAGAACCCGGCGAATTTAGACGAAAGCAAATATTTAAAAAAGAATTGTGACGTTGAATTTATAATAAACTTACAAAATTAATTACAATAAAAAAACACCCTACATTGGTTAGTCTAACTCTCAAAACAAATATTATTTTAACCTAATTTATACCAAATATTTCACCGTTTCGAAATTTCCATACGCACATTTCATATACATATGTATGATTAAAAAAATTATTTTAACGCAAACGGTTATTAATAAATATATTTCCAAATTTGAGGCACGTTTCTCAGCTACATCTTTCCATGTAAACTTTCGCATTCTTGACTTGAGGTTCTAATTTCAGTTCCGGCGAGAAAAAGTCCAGAATGTTGTGTCTTTTAGGCGCATTCATGGTAAAGTATTTAGTTTCATTAAAGAAAATTATTGTTTTCTTTTAAATATTATGCCGTTTTCACTCACTGATGTATTTCGCCTTAGCGTCTTAAACTCAGCATCACCGGGATGATAAAATATTGAAATGTAACAGCTTTATGAGGGAAATTGCATGTTTTTTAAAACGTGGCGTCATTTTCTGTTCCAGCTTTTTAAAAAAGTTACTTTTATTTGTAAAGACAAGATGGCATCAATAAGAATATAATCAATAAAGACAAATAAAACAATTATTCACAGACAGCATTTTTAATTTTCAGAAAATTTGCTGCAGTCTTGATTTGAAAACCTGCAAAGTTGCACCAAACTCAGCATGACAAGACTGAAAGTTAATAACAAGACTACAGTAAGATAACGCAAACGCCGAAGTCACTACAAACTTGCAGCTAACTTGTCGTACAAGTTAAAGGTTCATGCTGTTTCAAATTTATTGCAAATTAACGGCAAACAAGTAATCAAAAATACTGCAAAGTAGTAATCTTTCCACGCCACACTATCTGTTTACAACTGTTACACTATAAGTTTAACCCCTTCCGATGGGTCCATAGACCTTATGAGGTCTACTGATGCGAACACGCCGTCAGAAGGTGCATGCATCGTTTTCATCACCATAAACAAGTCGAGGTAATATTTGTATTGCTCAATACGAGCTTTTTTCGGTATTTCATAAGTTAGACGTTAGAAAATTCACGTTTAGAAAATGTGGTGCCAACAGAATAAAATTTCTGCAATTTCTGCGAATGTGCTGATTGTCTATTCTCTCAACAGAGGAATTTTTTGCTTTCGTCCCTTTCGTGAATTAAAGACAGTCTTGCCATCAGTTTCACAACAAACTACTCATGCAAGTAGGGGATGGTATAACATAACTTGCGGGAAATTTGCTGCGATTTTCTCAATTCAAATTTGTCACGGCAAGATAATATCAGGAAAAAATCAAACTTGCTGCTAATGCTCATGCTATCTGGGTTCATGCTTTCTCTGCAACAATAGAAGTCATCCGACTGCCATTATTTTGAAGAAATTTCATAAAAATCTTTGAAAATTAAAATTAAAATATAAAAAAGGGAATATTTAAAAATATAGCTAGTGCGGGCATATCTACAAATGAACAGCTTACATTAAAGAAAATAATTAGTAAAATCGGTTCAGTAGAAAGCTCACGGGAAATGACAAAGAAACAAAAAAAAAGCAGCCTTGTCTTTTAAATTTATAGATGATGTTAGTCAGATCACTGGAGTTATATATTTAACCTCATGAGACCCGAAGGTAAAATAACACTGCGAATACACATTTATTGATTCTGCACAAACACAAAGACACCATAAATGACAGAAGGAACCCTTTTTCTCATATTGATACTGTAGGGGGCTGGTGATTTAGGTTCACAAATACGGATCTAAAATGACTGACACCTTTAAAATATCGATTTAATTATCGATAATCTAAATTCACCAGGAACAAATTGCAGGCCTTTAATTATTTGAATGATCTACAAATCCTCAACATTTTTTTACTGTAAAGCGTTTAAGTATTTATGAAAATTTCTTACCTTTTTGGACAAACCATCCGGAATGCATTTTGCAAACTCAGATGAAAATAACATCTATTTTATGAGGAAATGAGCACCAGTGCTGCCAATTATTGGTTTTGATCCAAAGCCAAAAACATTCAGCTATACAAAAGTAAAGTAAAAATGTATAAATCAAAAAGTTTAGTTTTTACCCGACTGCAAAGAAGGGTTATGTGTTTCACTCGTATCTGGGTATGTGGATTTCTTTATACCCTCGAAACATCCCAACGGCTGGATGGATTTTAATGAATGAGGTCTTTATCGGTTCTCTAACTTTGGCCAAAAGGGCTTACAAAATGCACCAGATCTCAATGCTATGTGCGAGGTTAGGCAAAAGTGGTTCCCTTGTTAGTTATATGTATGCATGTTTGCAATCGATTTTTATTTAATTGATTTATTTTTTATTTGATTGATTTTTAAATCCTTTTTGGGATTTCAATGAACCCTTCTACCTTCAAAATAGATATTTTCAAATTATGCATGTGGTATTTTGTTATATGAATATAAATAATAACGAATGAGAACCCGGCGAATTTAGACGAAAGCAAATATTTAAAAAGGAATTGTGCCGTTGAATTTATAATAAACTTACAAAATTAATTACAATAAAAAAACACCCTACATTGGTTAGTCTAACTCTCAAAACAAATATTATTTTAACCTAATTTATACCAAACATTTCACCGTTTCGAAATTTCCATACGCACATTTCATATACATATGTATGATTAAAAAAAATTATTTTAACGCAAACGGTTATTAATAAATATATTCCCAAATTTGAGGCACGTTTCTCAGCTACATCTTTCTATGTAAACTTTCGCATTCTTGACTTGAGGTTCTAATTTCAGTTCCGGCGAGAAAAAGTCCAGAATGTTGTGTCTTTTAGGCGCATTCATGGTAAAGTATTTAGTTTCATTAAAGAAAATTATTGTTTTCTTTTAAATATTATGCCGTTTTCACTCACTGATGTATTTCGCCTTAGCGTCTTAAACTCAGCATCACCGGGATGATAAAATATTGAAATGTAACAGCTTTATGAGGGAAATTGCATGTTTTTTAAAACGTGGCGTCATTTTCTGTTCCAGCTTTTTAAAAAAGTTACTTTTATTTGTAAAGACAAGATGGCATCAATAAGAATATAATCAATAAAGACAAATAAAACAATTATTCACAGACAGCATTTTTAATTTTCAGAAAATTTGCTGCAGTCTTGATTTGAAAACCTGCAAAGTTGCACCAAACTCAGCATGACAAGACTGAAAGTTAATAACAAGACTACAGTAAGATAACGCAAACGCCGAAGTCACTACAAACTTGCAGCTAACTTGTCGTACAAGTTAAAGGTTCATGCTGTTTCAAATTTATTGCAAATTAACGGCAAACAAGTAATCAAAAATACTGCAAAGTAGTAATCTTTCCACGCCACACTATCTGTTTACAACTGTTACACTATAAGTTTAACCCCTTCCGATGGGTCCATAGACCTTATGAGGTCTACTGATGCGAACACGCCGTCAGAAGGTGCATGCATCGTTTTCATCACCATAAACAAGTCGAGGTAATATTTGTATTGCTCAATACGAGCTTTTTTCGGTATTTCATAAGTTAGACGTTAGAAAATTCACGTTTAGAAAATGTGGTGCCAACAGAATAAAATTTCTGCAATTTCTGCGAATGTGCTGATTGTCTATTCTCTCAACAGAGGAATTTTTTGCTTTCGTCCCTTTCGTGAATTAAAGACAGTCTTGCCATCAGTTTCACAACAAACTACTCATGCAAGTAGGGGATGGTATAACATAACTTGCGGGAAATTTGCTGCGATTTTCTCAATTCAAATTTGTCACGGCAAGATAATATCAGGAAAAAATCAAACTTGCTGCTAATGCTCATGCTATCTGGGTTCATGCTTTCTCTGCAACAATAGAAGTCATCCGACTGCCATTATTTTGAAGAAATTTCATAAAAATCTTTGAAAATTAAAATTAAAATATAAAAAAGGGAATATTTAAAAATATAGCTAGTGCGGGCATATCTACAAATGAACAGCTTACATTAAAGAAAATAATTAGTAAAATCGGTTCAGTAGAAAGCTCACGGGAAATGACAAAGAAACAAAAAAAAAGCAGCCTTGTCTTTTAAATTTATAGATGATGTTAGTCAGATCACTGGAGTTATATATTTAATCTCATGAGACCCGAAGGTAAAATAACACTGCGAATACACATTTATTGATTCTGCACAAACACAAAGACACCATAAATGACAGAAGGAACCCTTTTTCTCATATTGATACTGTAGGGGGCTGGTGATTTAGGTTCACAAATACGGATCTAAAATGACTGACACCTTTAAAATATCGATTTAATTATCGATAATCTAAATTCACCAGGAACAAATTGCAGGCCTTTAATTATTTGAATGATCTACAAATCCTCAACATTTTTTTACTGTAAAGCGTTTAAGTATTTATGAAAATTTCTTACCTTTTTGGACAAACCATCCGGAATGCATTTTGCAAACTCAGATGAAAATAACATCTATTTTATGAGGAAATGAGCACCAGTGCTGCCAATTATTGGTTTTGATCCAAAGCCAAAAACATTCAGCTATACAAAAGTAAAGTAAAAATGTATAAATCAAAAAGTTTAGTTTTTACCCGACTGCAAAGAAGGGTTATGTGTTTCACTCGTATCTGGGTATGTGGATTTCTTTATACCCTCGAAACATCCCAACGGCTGGATGGATTTTAATGAATGAGGTCTTTATCGGTTCTCTAACTTTGGCCAAAAGGGCTTACAAAATGCACCAGATCTCAATGCTATGTGCGAGGTTAGGCAAAAGTGGTTCCCTTGTTAGTTATATGTATGCATGTTTGCAATCGATTTTTATTTAATTGATTTATTTTTTATTTGATTGATTTTTAAATCCTTTTTGGGATTTCAATGAACCCTTCTACCTTCAAAATAGATATTTTCAAATTATGCATGTGGTATTTTGTTATATGAATATAAATAATAACGAATGAGAACCCGGCGAATTTAGACGAAAGCAAATATTTAAAAAGGAATTGTGCCGTTGAATTTATAATAAACTTACAAAATTAATTACAATAAAAAAACACCCTACATTGGTTAGTCTAACTCTCAAAACAAATATTATTTTAACCTAATTTATACCAAACATTTCACCGTTTCGAAATTTCCATACGCACATTTCATATACATATGTATGATTAAAAAAAATTATTTTAACGCAAACGGTTATTAATAAATATATTCCCAAATTTGAGGCACGTTTCTCAGCTACATCTTTCTATGTAAACTTTCGCATTCTTGACTTGAGGTTCTAATTTCAGACGAGCCGTTAATTCCCAAATTGGCTCAGCCGAATCAGCGATCTGATTGTTCGTTAATATTAATATTTTGGATTACTTTACTGTGATTTTGATCAAATTTAACAAAATAAATCAATTTTAGTCATTATAATTGCATTCTATTTTACATTACACTACTTCATAAGAAAATAAACATAATTTTCTACTATATAAATATCAGTTTTATCCAATCAGATTGCTGAGCTTGGCTGAGCCAATTTGGGAATTAACGGCTCGTTAATTTCAGTACCGGCGAGTAAAAGTCCAGAATGTTGTGTCTTTTAGGCGCATTCATGGTAAAGTATTTAGTTTCATTAAAGAAAATTATTGTTTTCTTTTAAATATTATGCCGTTTTCACTCACTGAAGTATTTCGCCTTAGCGTCTTCAACTCAGCATCACCGGGATGATAAAATATTGAAATGTAACAGCTTTATGAGGGAAATTGCGTGTTTTTTAAAACGTGACGTAATTTTCTGTTCCAGCTTTTTAAAAAAGTTATTTTTATTTGTAAAGACAACATGGCATCAATAAGAATATAATCAATAAAGACAAATAAAACCATTTTTCCCAGATAGCATTTTTAATTTTCAGAAAATTTGCAGCAGTCTTGATTTGAAAACCTGCAAAGTTGCACCAAGCTCAGCATGACAAGACTGAAAGTTCATAACAAGACTACAGTAAGATAATGCAAACGCCGAAGTTACCACACTTTGAACTTGCAGCTAACTTGTCGTACAAGTTAAAAATTCATGCTGTATCAAATTTATTGCAAATTAACGGCAAACAAGTAATCAAAAATACTGCAAAGTAGTAATCTTTCCACGCCACACTATCTGTTTGCAACTGTTACACTATAAGTTTAACCCCTTCGGATGGGTCCATAGACCTTATGAGATCTACTGATGTGAACACGCCTTTCAGAAGGTGCATGCATTGTTTTCATCACCATAAACAAGTTAAGGTAATATTTGTATTGTCCAATACGAGCCTTTTTCGGTATTTGATAAGTATAGCGTTTAGAAAACGTGGTGTCAACAGAATAAAATTTCTGCAATTTCTGCGTATGTGCTGATTGTCTATTCTCTCAACAGAGGGATTTTTTGCTTTCGTCACTTTCGTGAATTAAAGACAGTCTTGCCATCAGTTTCACAACAAACTACTCATGCAAGTAGGGGACGGTATAACTTGCGGGAAATTTGCTGCGATTTTCTCATTTCAAATTTGTCTCGGCAAGATAATATCAGGAAAAAATCAAACTTGCTGCTAATGTTCATGCTATCTGGGTTCATGTTTTCTCTACAGCAATAGAAGTAATCCGATTGAAACCATTTTGAAGAAATTTCATAAAAATCTTTGAAAATTAAAATTAAAATATAAAAAAGGGAATATTTAAAAAAAATAGCTAGTGCGGGCATATCTACAAATGAACAGCTTAAATTAAAGAAAATAATTAGTAAAATCGGTTCAGTAGAAAGCTCACGGGAAATGACAAAAAAAAAAAAAAAAAAAAAAAAAAAAAAAAAAAAGCAGCCTTGTTTTTTAAATTTATAGATGATCTTAGTTAGATCACTGGAGTTATACATTTAACCTCATCAGACCCGAAGGTAAAATAACACTGCGAATACACATTTATTGATTCTGCACAAACACAAAGACACCATAAATGACAAGAAGAACCCTTTTTCTGATATTGATACTGTAGGGGGCTGGTGATTTAGATTCACCAATACGGATCTAAAATGACTGACACCCTTAAAATATCGATTTAATTATCGATAATCTAAATTCACGCAGTAACAAATTGCAGGCCTTTAATTATTTGAATGATCTACAAATCCTCAACAATTTTTTTACTGTAAAGCGTTTAAGTTAATTAATTATGAAAATTTCTGATCTTTTTGGACAAACCATCCGGAATGCATTTTGCAAACTCAGATGAAAATAACATTTATTTTATGAGAAAATGAGCACCAGTGCTGCCAATTATTGGTTTTGATCCAAAGCCAAAAACATTCAGCTATACAAAAGTAAAGTAAAAATGTAAAAATCAAATAGTTTAGTTTTTACCCGACTACCAAGAAGGGTTATGTATTTCACTCGTATCTAGGTGTGTGGATTTCTTTATACCCTCGAAACATCCCAACGCACTGCAAATAGAGGCGTCTTAAATTAAGACACATATGTGACTGAAAAGGCATTTCAGACACTTAAGTATCTGAATCTGAAAATTCAGTCATGATAGATGTCTTAATTTAAAACATATAAGTGTCTTACTATGATCATGGTGTAAACGAACTGAGAAAGGTGTCTAAAAAATCTGCAAGTGTCTACTTTTAAGATACTTTGTAACTCCGTTCCGCATTAACCACCAGGGGGCACTCTAGTTGCGCATGCGTTTTAGATGCCTTTCGTTCGAATTGGACGTTCGTTTGTAATTCAAACTGAGCGTTTGTTTTATGTACGCGTACATTTTAACTAATAATTTATTTTGACTTGATACGGTTTTTGTGGATGTGAAGTTCCAGGATTTAATCCGTATCGACATAGTGATATTCCATATTAATGAAAGGTGTCAAGCAATAACAATAATATAGTGTTCTTCGTCTCGTCAAAGCAGGTAAAGAGAACTGTTGTCTGGCGGGCTATGTTTTTAGGATGGAAATATTCCATTCTTTTAACAGAGCTAGCCGGATGTGCAAAGGGATTTTCTTTTTTAAATATCAGTCTGCTTAACTCACGGATACTAACGTAGCCTCCAATCCGGACGTCGCCTGGGTGGATGTGATTTTGGAATAATCAGACCTTTTTCCAGGTAAGTGGACCCCTTCACTATGTATTGAAAACTCTCTGCGAATGTTTTCTCTTTAAATAGAGACCTCACACGAGTCTATACTTTATTAGTTCCTGAGTTATGCCAAAATTTGTTTAAAGCATTTTGCCTATGGGATTTCCATGTTAAAATTTTGTCTTGCTAATATTTAAATTTCTACTATTCAAATCATCTGCAATCATGTTTCTGTATTATTTTACATGTGATGTTATCCTTAAAATAAGTTTTGGCAAGTCTGCATGGTGTATTAGTTGTTACTGAATCTATTGAGATACATCATCCTAAGCCTTCTTTCACTGTCTACTCCCTACTCGCACGCCATTACTTTAAAAATAGCAGTGACAGCACCTGTTGATCGGCTCATAATTTCTTAATTACCATCAAGGCTATCTTAACAGCGTTTTCTTAGAGTAATCATTACAGAGGAGAACCTTTTATATGGGTTTTATTTATGTATAAAATATTTTTATAAGCATTTAATGCGACAGCATTTGTAACGTTCACATCAGTTTTACATTTCCCATAGGTTTAATATGTGATATGTACTGAAATTCCCAACTCTTTATAGTAAACATCCTTATTTAATTTTTATTTATTATGTATGCTTTTCATGTCTGATGACGTTTTCTTGCGTCTCAGATTTTATACACCGTGATAAATTTAAAGTTATTTAAAAGAATATAGTTCGAAAATCCTTTCATTTACACATATCATTAATTCCCCAATCTGTTTTTTCCTTCTACTATATACTTTTGTTGTTTCCGAGCATTTTAGAAATATTCTATTTCCTATATTGAAAGTAGTCAACTTCAGATGTTTTCATTTTCAAGCCCGGTGATTCACACCACAATTTGAAGACTCATCAGAAATCGTCTGAAATCTGTAGACGTAAAGCGGAGAAAATTTTGTTGGCGTCTTCAATAAATCTTCTTATTTAACGATTTAGAAAATGTTCTCGCCTTATCTCTGTATTAGTCATAATGATTATTTGTAAATTCTTAAATTCATGTAATTATGTGCTGTTAACATAATTGTAAAAATACGGTAAATATATACAGCTATATTTCATTTGAAATCAAATATAATATTGATTTTTTGATTATTTTTAGTAAAAAAGAAATCTGAAATTTAAAATGAATAGCAGTAAAAAGATAGAATTTTATACTATATGTACTTTAGCATAACTAAAATTTTGCACTTAAAGCTGAATTATTCTATATTTACTGAATCACAATGCAGAGTTGGAATTTTTCTAGAAGAAGGACTTGATTAAAGCAAGGGTAAACTTCGACATGTCGCCCCCCACCACCTACGATTTTTGCTGCCCCAAATTCGATATGCAATTTTTTTAAAGCTTATGCGTTAAATGTGTTTCGACATTGTATATTGGTTATAATCAGTATTTTGAACTAAAAAAGTAGAATAAGATTAAAAATGAAGTACAAAAAATTTTAAATACAGTAAAAACTCTTAATCGCGGGCACCTTCAGAACGCTGAATCTGTCTGCTATTCGATTGTGTTAGCTTTTATGAGGTAAATATATATACAGTGAAACCTCCCTGTGCGACCACATCCATTAAGCGACCACCTCCCTGAACGACCATTTTTTCATGGTACGAAATTTATTCCCATAGGCTCAATACTAATTTTACCTCTATTCAGAGACCACCCCAGTTGAACTCCCTCCATAAGGGACCCATTTCTTTGAAGAAAATGAAACAAATTCCGTTTTTTCCGGGTCGCTTGAAAAAGGTTTTATTAGAATAATAATTCCGGAGAGCGCATTATTTATCAAACTTCTAAACTAAGTTTAGAATTTTTATTTATTCCGGTAACTTTTAAGTGTTTAAACCCCTTTGTTCCTTTTTAGGCAATGAATTTAACTCTGATGACACATTAAGGATGACTGTCCATAAACTCCCCTGCCCTATTCTGTCAGGAAACTCTCAAGGGAATAGATAAAGTAATGAAATCGTCAAAATTCGTTCCAGAAAAAAAAAAATAAATAAATAAAAAAAAAAAAAATGCATTTATTTATTGTATTTCGAAAGGACTTGGAAATAAAATTTATAGTAGATAAACCATAAAAGTAAAGCAAACATCAATGTATTTATTTTTTAAACTCTGCAGTAATTAACTTATGTAATTAACTTTTGTTTTGATACTTAAATTTTCATATGCTTTCTTAATTTGAAATATATAATTTTAGTAACATTAATTGTTACATTTTTTCAACAATTAAATTCTAGATTTTAACATGACCTCCATTAAGAGACCACTTTTCGGAGCGACCAATTTTTATTGGAACGGAAGTGGTCGCTTTAGGGAGGTTTTACTGTATATTGATAAAGGTGAGTGTTCGCTAAAGACAACTGTTCGTATGAAGGCTTTGCAGTAAAATCTCCATAACGGACAATCCTAAATAAAGGACACCACTATTTAGGAAACACATTTTTTTTATTGAAAATATGCAAAATTTTTATACACTTATACCTCAGAAAAGCAGACACCTCCGAACGTCGGACAAATTCCACGGTTCCGAGGTGTCCGCTATTGAGAGGTTTTACTGTATTAAGACAAATATATTTTGTTTTTAACCTTATTCTACTCTAGAAATTCATAATATTGGTTAATAATAAATATTGATTAATAAATATTACAATATAATACTCATATACTGTAAATTTGGGGGAATCCAGTGTTAGATTTTATTTAACACAGAAATAAAAATGCTTAAACTAATTTACTGGGAATATCTTATTTAAATGGGAAAAAATTGCACAACATAGCAGAGATGGGATTCTTTCTGAAGCAGTGAATCATTTTTTATATTTGGGAGCAGGGTTCGTTGATATATATCCATCGTTATATATCTTGATATATATCATGATATATATCCGATATTTATTTTGAAAATATCAAGATTTTTGATATTTTCGATATTTTCATATTACTTCGATATTTATTTTTAAAATATCAAGATGTGTGCTATTTTCAATATTTTTCTATATTTGATATTTATTTTCAAAATATCATTGTGCAAGATATTTTTGATATTTTCAATCAAAACAAGTGCAAATGAAATTTCCAACTGTTGTTGACTGTGTTGTTCTGTAAATAAAGAATTTTTGTCTCTGATAGTGACTTTTTTAGCTGAAGAAGAAAACAAATATCTTTTCCAAGCTTTATGTTTGAATTTTTTACTTTTAACATAGATTATGAGGGACAGTTTTAATTCAGAACAGACACTGGATAATGAACTGTCTAATTTAAATACTCAGTTATATATACAGCTTCATTAGAAAAGAATCTGTTCTGGTATTGATTTAGTTCATTTTTAAATTGTACAGCATGTTAGGGGAATAAAAAATGTTAATTTTTCAGTGAATGCAATATTATGTATTTAATTTTTTTTTTTTTTTTTTTTTTTTTTTTTTTGAAATGTAAATGCATACAGCAAATTGTTTCGGTTTTCAATTAGTTAATCTTCAAGAAAAAGAAAAATGTGCTTTTAGTATATTGTTTAAGTTTTTGTGTTAAGTGCAATATGTTTTAGTTTCTAATATATATATTGCTTGAAAATATGTATTATCAGCAAAGTTGACTATTTTGAAAATATTGGATATATATCAAAAATATCGGACATATATCAAAAATATCGGATATATATCAAAATATCGGATATTTTTGATATTTTCGAAAATATCATGATATTTACGAACCCTGTTTGGGAGTAATTTGTTACCATAAAGCAGAGCTGATTGCAGCATGGGCAAACTGGGCTGTTTCTATGGGCCTTTAGCTTTACGGGCCACTAAATTTCGTACGAAATTTCCATAAAGCTGATATTTTAAATTCGTTTTGATCTTACGCTTATTTTAATAAATATTTTGCACTTTTAGAACATGATTAGGCTAAAGAAAATGATATATTTATCCAAATATGTATTTGACGGCATCGAATAGGCTTGTTTTTTTTTTTTTTTTTGTAACAGTATATGAAGGCAATGGGGGTAGGGGGTAAATGAATACTAGGTCTTTGGACTAGAAGCAATTTGAAGTTCTCACTAAAAGTAATAAACATTTTTGATGCCGTAGGGCATATATGATAACACATAAATACATATTTAGGTGAAAAAACATATATATTATCCTATTCTAAAACTACAAAATACTGATTACAATCCTCATAAGGTCAAAACTGATTTAAAATATCAGCTTTATGAAAATTTCATACCCAATTTGGGGTACCCTAAAATCTGGGGGCAGAGAAACATCCCAGTTTTCCCACGCTGCAATCAGCTCTGCTGTACGGTAACAAATTATTCCCATTTATAAAAAATGATTCAATGTGGTCAAACCTGGCTGCGTATATGACTTAGAAAGAAAATGGTCAAAGATGGCTTCATATTGGCTAAAAAAAAAAAAAAAGGCTCAAAGATGGCCGCAATTAAGACATTTCAAATGTCTGAAATTCAGACATAAGAAGTGTCTGAAAAATTTAAGACATTTTAAAACGTCTTAAAATTGAACACTCGTGTTTCAGACACTTAAGTGTCTGAAATTCAGACGCAAGAAGTGTCTGAAAATTTTAAGACATTTTAAAACGTCTGAAAATTGAACACTGCGTTTCAGACACTTAAATGTCTGAATTTCAGACATTTCAGTTTACAGTGCGGCTGGATGGATTGTAATGAATGAGGTCTTTATCGATTCGTTTTAACCGTCCGATGGTTATAAGCTAGGTTTTGTTTTTATAAATTCAAAATGGCGGCCGTAAAATACAAAATGGCGGTAGAGACGAAAAAAAAAATATTACGCACCCTATTGAGAGGCATGTCATTGGATAGGTTTTTCAAAATGAAGACGATGTTTCATTGACTATTTTACAGTCAAAAGCTCCGTTTAAATATTCCACAGCCTGGGAGTTGTGTACGTAGGATCTCTAGTTTAACTGCAACTCTAACCTTCATAAACATTTATAGGCCTCATCAAAGATTATAGATATATAGATAGGATATAGATATAGATTTATAGATAGGAACGAACAATTAAACGCAACTTAAAAAGTCATCAATACAAGTAAATAAAAAAATAGGTAAGTAATATAAAAAATAGTTTTACATTGATGAGCAATAATTAATTAGTTCGTTTTTTATGCAGTCGGGTTTTTTTATTTTTAAAATTTAATTTTTACTTGTTATATGAGTTTTTTTTTTTTTTAAGTGTCACATGTGATACTTCATGACCGAGGAGGATAACTATAATATGATACACATATATAATTTATATATACTATTTTTGCTGCTCTTTCAATTATACAAACTACTAAACACTATATTAATCACTAAATCATTAATGCACACAGGTTCTGAAAATAAAATAAATTCGCAAAAAGTACAACTGCAATTTATAATTCGATGCGCATACAAATCGATGATTAGTCTGATCTTATCTCGTTTTGACAACTTAGTAATTTCAAATATGGTAATTAATTCTTCCATGCTCGATTGCAAATCGTGATACTGACTTTAACAGACTAACACAAAATAAAACATTGTAAATGATCGATACTCGATCATTTTTCACAAATAATCGCAATTTTGCATCTAACACCTTTCAGCAGCAAGTCTCACTTCATCGTATTTATTCCATTCCTCCACAACACCTTATCAGGGCCCCTTCTCAATTGGTTAGCGGCAACACCCAGTCACTTAAATTCGAATTAAAAATAAATGCAATCTCAGTGCCCTAGGCTTCCCTTTCACACTAGGGTCGCCACCTTATAATAGACTACGGAACGTTTCAATGTCAAATTGGAGTTTAATTTTTTTTTTCCTTCTACAGTCACTGACACGTATCCAGTTACCCTAAAACAAACATATCAGATATGATATGAGAATATTCCACCCCCTAAGCTTATATAGGTTTGTTAAGGAGCTGGCAGTTTCTATCTACTCCTGAGTGACAACTTAGGAGGGGTGAAATGAGTAGAAGTTAGGTTATGTGGGTTGTTCAACGTTATCTTCACTTGGCGTGTCATTTCGATTCTAAGTTGCGTTCGCGAAATATCAGATGTGTTAGGTAATCGCTTTGTTGGCGAATTGCTTAGACTTGGTCGACATCCGTTTCACGGCCTATGTATGCATATATATGTTTATTCATACCATATATTCCCGCTGCATAAAGCGCATCTCAACTTTAAGAGCACATTTTCTAATTTTGGGATGTTTTCGCCATGTAACACGAACAACACACTCTTCTTTACAAATAAATCTTCATGAGATTTGTAGCAATAAATATATAAATTAATTGAAAAATTAATAAAATTGAAATAATAATAACAATAACAATAAACATTAAAAAAAGCAGTTGATAGTATATTCGATCCAATCCGATAGCCAAGTGTTTTATTAAGCTCATAACACATGCAATTTTTCCTACATAAATACCAAATATTTTAATATAGATATTTCAATTCTTATGATTATCGCTTTTTCTTAATTTTTATCTGTTAATTCTTTGAGTGTCATAATCAAGTGAAAGTAAATTTCGATCAATTTTCTTATAAGAAGTTTTTGCGTTATACATCGGAATACACGGTAATTCTAAACGCAAGATATTTATCATTTTAAATTCGTTTATGACTATTTCGGGTGAGAGATTATTTATAATGTGTAGGAAAAATTATTTTTAGATTTAAAAAAAACTAAAAACAGTAATCCTAATCACAAAAAATAAGGTTTACTGAAATTTAACGAAAATGCCATAAACTGAAATCTAATGAATGAAGTTATTCTGTACGCACTATTAATTTTACAAGCTATGGAAGAGTTTTGGAAATGTTTAAAATTTGTCATGCAACCGAATCAGTCAAAACAAGTTTTCAGAATTTTTTACTTTTATATCACAAATTATTGACTCGTAAAAATAATCCCCAGATTTACATTTAAAGAATGAAGCACATGTTTAAAATAAAAGTCTCAAAAACGACGCAGCACAAAGATTTAAAGATTTTTTTAAGCATTTTTTTTTTATGTTACATTATTGAAACATAAATTGAAGGGATAAAAATAAATCTAAATGGGCCGCAACTACTAAATGCAGACAATAATAAATAATATACAATAAATAATAATAACAATAATATTGGTAAAGACGAAATAATCGCAAATGAAAAAATAAGATACCAGACGAAAGTCCTACATCGGGTTATGGTTACCCAATTTTACCGATTCGGCCCGACCTTCGGCTCGGGTACTGCCGAATTTTTTTTCTTCGTGAAAGTCTCAGCAACGTTCCAGTGCAGAGATTTGAGGGTTTTATTTATTTATTTATTTTTATTTATTTATTTATTTATTTTTTTTTTAAGATTTGATTTTTTTTTTTTTAATCTTACATATTGAAACATAAATTGAAGGGATAAAAATAAATCTAGAGATATGTGCTATCATTACTAAATGCAGATAATAATAAATGCATTTGTAAAGACGAAATAATCGTAAACGAAAAGACATGCCCTACTGATAGGAAACCAGACTAGAGTCCTATACATGGAGTCGAGCTACACGATTTTACCTCAAATCGACCCGATCTGCGTTTCGGGTACGGCCAAATTTTTTTCGGCGCGGGTCGCGTTAAATTTAAACGCTTCAGGAACGGTTCGGTTTCGGGTTCAGTTTTGATTCTTTCGGATTGGTTCGGGTTGAACCGACATGTCAAAAGAAAGTCCTGAATATATTTTTAATGAAATAGTAAAACTATATCTTTAAAAATTAATAGGTATATTTGTGTTCATTTTTATACAAAAAGATAAAATTAATATTAGATGTATAATTGTAGACTACTTTTCCATAATGTTATTGAAATATGGATAAATTTCCTTTCACTTAGTGTTCGATTCGGGTTTGACTATTTGGGGTTCGGATAGGTTTTAGGTTGATTGTAAATGGTTTCAAGTTACAGATTTTTTTTTTTTTTTTTTTTTTTTTTTTTTTTTTTTTTTTTGACACGGGACGGATTGTAACCGAGCCGTGCAGGACTCAACAACAGACCCGAAAAGACTAAAGCTCTGCTGCACTGAAACTCCCCGATCGCGAAATCCCATATTTAGCCTATGGGAAAACTTTGAAACGTGATTACTCATTACCTAATATAATTATTAAAATACCGTTTTCACCATCAGTAAGTAGACGTCAGATGCTGACGACGTGCATTTTTAAAAATTATCTCCGTAAATTTTAAGTACGTAAAAAATCCCTATAAACTTTGAAATTTCCATTTGGTTACATTTTATAATCTTCTTAGAAATACTTAAAATTTACGTAGAAAATTTTCAAAAATGCACATCATCTGCATCTGACGTCTACTTTCTGATGGTGAAAACAGTATTTTAATAATTGTATTAGGTAATGAGTCATCGCGCTTCAAAATTTTCTCATAGGCTGACATGGTATTTCGTGATCGGAGAATTTCAGTGCAGCAGCCGCTGAAGGTCTTACAGTCCTCCCCACTTAATAGGTCACGGTTAATTGACTACCCCGCTTATTCGAATAGAATTCTCTGGAACCGAATTTATTCCTATTGGTTCTATGTTATTTTTCCTCGCTTAAAACAAATACCTTTTCCGAACGTCCCAGCTTAATCGAATAACAACTGTGTAACGGATGTTTGAAAATAGGCGCGGAAAGAACGTTTCAACTGGAATTTCCTTCCATCTTTTGTCATTTTCGGTTCCCTTACGCTGAAAACAAATTTTCTGTTCTTTCTGCAATGATTTCGGCCGGCTGGTGTATAGTGGACAGGACAAATGATTACCCCACCTTGATCTCCCCACCATCACTTCTTGCTGTTAACCTGGCTTTAATTGTAATGCGCCGCCAATTCGAGACTCGAGATGGTAGCTGTGATATTTTGAACTCATTCGAAAAATACTCGATATTTACTCCTTTAAAATTCCAGTTAAACAAACCACTTTAAACTATTTTTTAAGGCAGTATAAATAACGTAAATTAGAAGTAGCAAAGTTTTGACAAAATTCAAACGAGCTGCATTAAGTGAGATGTAAAGAATATAAATGTATGTACTGACATATTAAATTAATACGTATTTACTTTATATTAGCATTTGTATTTATTATAGTTTATATTATTCTATTAACGATTTATTATGCTGTTAATTAAATGTACCGTTGATGGTTATTTTACCTTTTTATTACGCATTAAATAATACAGTTATGAGTACCCGTTTAATCAAATACCCCTCTTAATCGAATATTATTTTTGGAACCGTCAATATTCGTTTAAATGGGAACGACTGTATATAATAAGTTTACTGATTTTCGTTTACAATATTGTAATACAGATATAGGTTTCCCCCGATTATAATACGGTTAATTCATCCCGCGATGTTACCGCATTCATTGAAACCGCACTAATCGAAACATATATACTTTATTAACACTTTACTAACTAACTTAAACTTTATGTATAATATGAAGTTTAAAATAATATAATAAAAGTTTTATAATATAAAGTTTAATATGAAAAGTTTTCCAAATTATAATACTAATTATAACAACATATGATATATAATTCTAACATTAATTACACAATTCACAAAAAGTTAAAAATTCAGTGCAAAATTCACCTTGATTAATAATTAAAATTTATAGAAAAATACAAATAAATGTATTAAGTAATGTATCATCAGTACTTAAAGGTGAGTACAACATAATATAGAAAACATTTAAAATATATTAAAGTCCTTTAAAATACAAACGTTTTCAAACGAACACACTCGTTCGTGAGAACTAAAGGTTGTTGTTCTCTTTGCCCCTGTGACGACCGAGTAAGCTCTGTTGAAACTATTTTTATTTTAAAGGGCTTAAACATATTTTAAATGTTTTTTATATTGCGTTGTTCGCAGCTTTAAATAATTATGATAAATTTATTTGTATTTTTCTATAAATTTTAATTACCCGATTTATAAAAACTATAATAACAATTTTACCTACAATGTATCTACATAGTACTATGAAACAGTATCTAAGTATTTGTATACACAGTTGTTGGAATTACGATAATATAAGGCTAATTGTACAGGGGTGAGCGATTATGCATACTTAGATATCCTGCGGAAAAACAAATGCGCGCACGAATTGTTGTGAATGCTGTTGCACAAACTTTAAATGCTGATGACCAGTTTGTAAGGAAAAAAAGTTAACATTTATCTCCAGTATTTCATGATTTATAACGTTCTGCAATGTTTTGTGGACGCCTTGTACCATTATCTTAACTTTTTAATGCAAACAACTAGAGAAGCAAACTGAAATTTAAATACTGAATAACACTTAGGAAAACAAAACACGCAAACATTTATCTTATTTACTGAGTTATAACGTTTTTTATTGGTAATAGGACTTTGTGATCACGCTGTATGTCACGCCCGCGACAAACACACACACAAAAAAAGGCTGTATCAGAAACAAGACCAAAAAATCATGCGTTCAGCATAGATTATGTAACACTTTCCAAGACATTCAGAATACTGTAACAAAACTTCACAGTTTGTTAAGGTGAAAGGTGTTGTATAAATAAACAATTTGAAAATCTTATAACGCATTTGGAAACCTAATTTTTGCTATTACAATCAATAGTTGGAAATATATCCGAGTTTTTTTTTTTTTTTAATGCAGATTTGTATATGATCTTATGGTGTGATCTTATGTATATGATCGCCAACCTGTAAGATTAATTGCCAATAATGGTTGATCGTGAATGTCACATTCACTTGATTTTAAGCAAGTTACAAATGTTTACGTCCTCAAGTGATTTTTATTTCGACGTTTTATTTGTGTTTTTATTAATGTTATACTAATTTATTTGTTCTTTGGTTATTTAAAATAAAAATGATGTCAATTTGTATAATTTGGCGAGTGGTTTGGCGATTTATATAATTTGGTAAAATTGGTTGACGGGATAACTAAGGATAGGTTGACGGGATAACCAATATTTGTAATGTATCATATCTCTGTTGAAATGATTTTTCAGTTGCATTTACTTAATTACGAGTAGCGCTAATTTAAAAAAATACAAAGAGTTTCAACCAGTATCACTGCAGTTTGAAAACAAATTTGGATTGTGTTACACATACCATCTACATAAATTTGTTTTTCAAGTATAAATGATACCATTTTAAAGAAACAAATTATTCTGGTCCTGGCTGTATACTGCATAGTATGCTAAAAATTAGCTCATTGAAACGAATAGCGCGGTTGAAAATTTCTAATGTAGCAATTTCCGTGAATAAACGGAAATGTACATTTATTTTTTACTGCCCTGTATAAGATATATAGAATTTATCTACACCAAAAATATATTAAAAAATAGTTCAATTTAAAAACGCGCACCACAACTGTAAACGCACTTCCTGCCATTATTGTTCACGAAGTGAAACCCGTCGAATTTCGACGAAAGAAAATGTTTAAGAAGGAACTGTTTCATTGATTTATAATAAACCTACAAAATTAACTACAATAAAAGCATGTATCTTGTTATTGGTCAGTCTAACTCTCAAACAAATATTGTTTTAACCTAAAATTAACAAAATTCTATTTCTATAAAACTCAGTTCTCCAAATTATTAAAATTAAACTTTAATCGCATGTGTAATCAGTAAAATATAATAAAGATCAGTTATTATGATGAAGTTGTCAATTGAGACTCTAATGCTTGGTATTCCCGAATGAAAAGAACAAAATTTGTTTGACAGGATCATAGAACTTTTTCCCGAGAAATCTAAACCAGACATATAATTTTCACATTCGCAAAATTTACATACTCATGTTACATACGATGTTTAAAAAAATGGTATTTTAATTTGATTGTTTTAAAATCATTTTAACTCAAGAGTTGAAGTCACGCTTGTCAACAACATATTTGCATGTGAACAGGCACACTTTTAACTTCAGATACTCAGTACCGAAGAGTAAAAATTGAAGTAATTTATGCTTTTTAGACGCATTTGTGTTAAAATGTTTAGTATTATCTAAAAAAAATGATCGTTTTCTTTTAAATATGACGCCATTATCACTTTTTTAAGCATTTCGCCTAGTGTCTCAAAATTAGTATCAGTACACATTCAGAAGAGGAAAAAAATATGCAAACTTCATAAGGAAAAATGCGTGTTTTCAAAAGCAGTACGTCATTTCCCGTTCAAAATATTTTGGCGCAGTATGTTCCTAGTAGCACTTTGCGCCACTAAACTCCATACAACAAAATTTAAATCATAGAAATTAAAAAAAAGCAATTTAACAAATTACAACGACCATTTGGAAAATGATTTTTTCAAAGATTAAAATTTAAGACATAAAATATCGCACGGAGTTGATCATACATTATGTACGCCATGAATTAAACATTAATAGTGTTATTACACGTAAAAATTGCAAGATTTCCTGAAACTTACGTATTATCCAAGCATCTCATTGGCTGTTCGGGAAAAGGCTTTTCCATCGTCAGATTTCTCGGAAATCTGACGACCAATTTTAAAGGAAATTTCATTCATAAACTTCTAAACATTCCACAATATTACTTTTTACACCGTCGTATAGAGAAAAAAATGCACTTTTAAATGCAATTTGTTTGAAAGCTGTATCTCAATTTGTTTCTCAGTTATTAATTTTTTTTTTGTAGTTTTTATTACTTTTTCGTCATAGTGGCAACAGAAGTATCCACCTCTGTTGAAAGTAAAGGGAAATACAGATTACTGTATAGACCAATCAGAAAACGAATAAAATGCCGATTAAACCAATAAAAAGCTTCAGATATGCTTCGAATTTCCTACCCTGACGAGCACAATAACCACTTTTCCAAATGGTTAAAAAAAAAATGTTTTTTTTTTCAATTTTTATCAGAAAAGGGCATGAATAAAGAAAAATAAACCTCAATATTATCTCTTTTCTGCAATAATGAAAGCTATCTAATTACCACCATTTTGAAGACATTTCATAAAATATTTTTTAAATTAAAATATATAAATGGGGATATCTAAAAAAAAAACAGCTTATGCGGGCACATCTACAAATAAACAGCTTCCAGTTTAAATATATATATATATATATATATTAATAAAATAGGTTCAGTAGAAAGCTCAAGGTATATGACTAAAAGACAGCCTTGTGTTTTAAATGTACAGGTTATATAAAATTATAAAAAAAATAAAATAAGCAAATTTTGTTATTTTGATAAAATTACAGTACAGTATCTTAAAGAATAGCAATGAAATTTTATTACACAAGAGAATTTTGGACAAAAACTTGGGCAACCTGATATTATTTTAAACCACAAATTATTGCCAAGAAACCTCATTGTTTGCTTGTCTAACTCGACGAAGGGAATTCATTCAGGCGATATATATCAAGTTCCTTAATACACGTATATCGCTATTTTTTGGACAAAGACTTTCGATCTGTGCATGCGCACTGTATGTCACTGCTCTTCTATAAAGACACTCTAAATTTTTGTAAAACATTGCGCTTTATCAGCCTGTGATTTCAATTATGTTATTTTTTAAAGTGAAGTATTTTCAGCTTTGAAGAATTTCAAAGCAGTTGGAAGGAAATGACGCACTTCTACAAAACATATACGTTTTTTTAATAAAAAGACGTCATTTGCATCCGCTAAGGCATTCCACTTTTACTATCCTGTTTTAAACAACATTTATAGAAAAGTACGCATATGGCGTCATTATCGCGGAATAATATACAAACCCGGCAAAACGCAATATCGTCATTCAAGAAGCTCGGCCAAATGAATTGGGTATTTAATGATTCACAGGACTTCACTGTTTGTTTATAATAGCTCCATGTTTTATCAGAAATTATTCATTTGTATTTTTTCAAAATTCAGAAAATATTATTAGACACGGATAAATAAATTTGCATTCTTTAAGCTTTCTGATACGAATTAAGTAAATGTGGAGGAAAGTCACACAAATATTATTTAAAATACATTTTTGTAAAGACAAAGTATTGTATCGTTTGTAAAGTTAGTTTGCAATACACTAAAAAATATTTAAATGACGAATAAAAACGAAATAAGGACATAAAACACCGGATTTTATAACAGACGATATTATTGACATAGCACATATTTTAATTACAAATTTTTTTTTTTCAATTTGTATGAGAAAATGGCCAGAAAAAGTTTCAGTAATCTACTGATTTCCCTTTACTTTTAACAGAAATAGTGTACTTGAGTTGCCACAATTATAAAATTGGAACTAAAAACTATAAAAAAATTAATATCTCAAAAATAAATTGAGATACAGATTTCATAGAAATTGCATTTAAAAGTACATTTTTTTCCTTATACGACGGTGTAAAAATTGAAAATGTGCTATGTTCAGAAGTTAAAAAATTTGCACTACCAAAAATTGCAAAATCGAAATTTCATTTCAAATTTCAAAGTGTTGCCATTCGCAGAATTACGGATGCGTTACGCACAGATATGTTTGTCCTTTATAATATGGATAGGCTTCAATAGTTCAATTCCTTCTGTAGCCATATTCTTTTGTGATTCCCTGTAAATGAAAGATATATTCTAATGCACACCAAATTCTACAGTAAGCGCCATGTAGTTCACTTCAGTGATACATATAAATTTCAGTATGTTTAAAATTCTGTAATATCATTAAAATACACCGTAAACGATTTTTCTCCATAGACCGTAATGTTACGGAATTTTTTTGAGTGTCTCTGTAAAGGAACCGTAAATACTGTACGCTTCATCTTCAATGTCGAACATGCCATACTAGTAACCAATAACATCTATCAATTTCATGGCAATCGGACCATATTTACTCGAGTTAGTGTACGGACGAATAGACAGACAGACAAACCGAATTCACAGTGTTTAAAATGGTGCTAGCGAATACTTCTTACTAAACTATTTTTAGATCATTAAGTATCGTCTTAAATCGTTCAGCCATTCTGCGATGAGAAAAATAAATATCACTTCTCTGTTGCGCGTGTGACAAAAAATAATAGAAATTAAAAATGATCACATTTGCTAATGAAATGTAGTAAAATTTTCTCCTTAAGTGAAATTATCTGTATTCAGTTGTAACAGATTAGCTATGAAAAGTGGAATTTCATAACATTAAATCTGTAGCTGTAATAAAACTTAAATTTTCGTAGAATTGAGAGAAGTATTTTATCGTGCACATATCATAAGTTTTCAAGTGAAAATGTGAATTTTAATAAAGACATTTCACTTATTTGTCTGCAAAATATTTAAATTTGCACTCTTAGGGTTAATCATAATTAATTCAGATTTTTTTTTGGATGAATTTAGAATTTTTCATCAGGTGTCCACATTTACGGGGACTGGGCGATCTATTTTCAAATGAAAGTGAAAGGATAAGCGTAAAACACGAATTGTCCAGAATTATTGGCGATCTTTTTAACCTATTATATTGGCGATTCAAATGAAAACTGGCAGCCTCTATGTTTTATTGTTGTCGTCCGAATACGTATCAGTATTCAGTTTTTTCACTAAGATGTAAAGATATCTTCTATTCGAGCATAATGTTATGCTATTGGGAATTGGGAAGCTTCTTTTATAGACAAAATGACACCTTATTTTTAAGTGAAAAGATAACCCTTAGGAACGAATTATCTAAAATTATTGACGATGTTTATACTATTATATTGACTGTTCAAAGGAAATACTGATAGCCTCTTTGCTTTATTGGTTTCGTCCGAATACGCATCATCATTCAGTTTCTTCATTAAAGGTATTGAGAAGCTTCTATTCAAGAATAATGTTATTGGGAAGTTTCTGGTATATGCAAGGTAACACCTATTTTCAAGTGAAAGGACAAACTTTAAAAGCGACTTGACCAGAATTATTGCCGATCTTTTATCCTGTTATATTGGCGATTTAAATGAAATACTGGTAGTGTCTTTTTTTATTGTTGTCATTCGAATACGCATTGGCATTGAGCTTCTTCATTAAGATGTTAAAGATATCTTCTATTCGAGCATAATGTTATTGGGAAGTTTCTTGTATAAGCAAAATAGCAGCTATTTTCAATTAAAAGAATAAGCCTTAAAAACGAATTGTCCAGAATTGTTGGCAATCCTTTTGCCCTATTGCATTGGCAATCCAAATGAAATACTGGCAGCTTCTTTATTTATTACTATCGCCCGAATCGGTGTGCTAAGGTAGCGTTCATTCGAACATAATGTTATTGGGAAGTTTCTTGTATAAACAAAATAATAGCTATTTTCTAGTGAAAGGATAAGAGGGTAAAAACGAATCTTCTAAATCTGTTGGCGATCTTTTTATCCTATTATAATGGCTGTTCAAAGGAAATACTGGTAGCCTCTTTGCTTTATTGCTATCGTCCGAATACGTATCATCATTCAGCTTCTTCATTAAAGATGTTGAGAAGCTTCTATTCGAGAATAATGTTATTGGGACGTTTCTGGTATAAGCAAAGTAACACCTATTTTTAAGTGAAAGGACAAACTTTAAAAGCGAATTGTCCAGAAATATTACCGATCTTTTGTCCTATTATATTGGTTATTCAAATAAAATACTGGTAGTCTCTTTTTTTATTGCTGTCATCCGAATACGCATCAGTATTCAACTTCTTCATTAAAATGTTAAAGGTATCTTCTATTCGAGCATAATGTTATTGGGAAGTTCCTTGTATAAGCAAAATAATAACTATTTTCAATTAAAAGGATAAGCCTTAAAAACGAATTGTCCAGAATTGTTGACAATCCTATTATATAAGCAATCCAAATTAAATGCTGGCAGCTTCTTTATTTATTGCTATCGTCCGAATTGGTATGATAAGGTACCATCCATTCAAACATAATGTTATGGGAAGTTTCTAGTATAAACAAAATGACAGCTATTTTCTACATTGCAAATTCTCAAACACAAAAATAAACACATTTTACAACACTTTTTTTCACCAAATTAACAACACATTAATGTGTTGTGAATTAGAAAACTTCATATGCAAAATATTTTTTTTTGTTGTAATTGTGTTCTTAATATGTTGCAAAAGTGTTGCTATCAAAAACTGTGTTCTAAAAATAGTGTTGTTAATTGTGTTGAAATCGTGTTGTAACTAGTGTAGATGAAAATATTTTCTTAATAATAGTGATGTGCTGCACAACACTTTGTCACCAAATGAACAACACATTGTAAACACCACACAATTTAGAACACTATAAAACAACACATGTAAAACACTTTCAAGACACTTTCTACATAATACCTTTAAAATAACACACACACACACTCTTCAAACATACTATTTATTAAACATTTATAACACAGTTTTAAAAATGAATGTTTTGAAAATACATTTTCTCCTCTTGTAATTTTTAACAACACTTTTTGCACAATCTTTTTATTTGTTCGCAACACATTCACAACACAATCGAAAATGATTTTAGTTAGAAGTGTTAATTATTATGCACAGTTAGTGTTGCAAAAGTGTTTCCCGAATTGGTAGAGTAGTTAAAGGATAAGTGGGTAAAAACGAATCGTCTAAATCTGTTGGCGATCTTTTTTATCTTATTATATTGGCGATTCAAATGAAATACTGGCAGCCTCTTTGTTTCATTTCTATCGTCCGAATACGCATCAGTATTCAGCTTCTTCATTAAGATGTTAAGATATCTTTCTATGCGAGCATTTTACCGGGTGGGTGCGGCTGATCGTTCGACAAACTTTGAAATGTGACAAGACAAGTGATTGCAAACGATACTCCCGATTTCTAGATACGGAATGAATGTGACTTGTAATAATCGGGGATTGATAATTGGAATGAGAGATAGGCATCGGCAATATATATTGATTAATGTACACATTTATCGGACATGATGTCACTTATCTAATTTGGCGTCTGTCATCGAGTGTAATGCCACAATGTGACGTAAATAATACTTTAATATAAAATTAATATCGTAAGTAGAGAGATAAAGAAGCGTTTATTTAAAAATTTGAAGAGATGAGGAAAAGGAGCAGTGCCAGACCTTGAGGGAATGTTCTACTTCTTTGCACTGTCGGAAAAACTCGTCTATATACACTAAATTATTCCTCATTTTTTAACAAATTATTTCCGTACTCCTAGAAAAGATGTTTTATCCGCAAATTCTTCCCGAAAGTGTGAAAAAGAGGGAGAAATTCCATTCATTCCTAGAACGCATGCCTATTGGCTCTATTAATGCTAAAATCCGAATTCATTTTAAAAACGAAAAAACGAAAATTCAATAAATTAAAATTTCTAATGTGAATAAGTATGAGTAATAAGCCAAAAATTACATCCACTAATAATCATATCACAATATTAAAATATATATTTGCTTAAGAGACGTTATAAAAACACATTAAAAGTAAATTAAAAATCTATATTTAGATGTTTCAACTCTTTTACTGAGTCGTCATCAGAATGTATAACAGAAAATTACAAATACAACGCATATGAAAAATGGAAAAAATCATCGAAATGTAAACATATAGGGCACGTTATATGATTACTTGTTTATATTTCGATGATTTAATCGTATGCGTTTTTGTGTGTAGAATAGACCTGCCCAACCTTTCAGTAAACAGGGCCGGCTCTCAAATGGTTACAAACAAAGAAAGGCGCCATTATTCACCGTGACTTAAAAGATGTGCTGGGCAACATATAACAATGATATGTTCCCGCACCATGTTGGTTAAATCAAAGTAAAATTGCGTAATTTGTTATTTCTGTTTGTATAAATATTTTTTTATAAAATATAAATATGAGTGTAAAATTATAATGTTTATATATTTAAGTAAAATAAGAGTGTAAGTTCATACAAAAATTATTAAGTTGATTTTAAATATTAAATATATATTTTTAAAAAATGGTTGTATTGTAAAATGAATGTATAATGTTGAATAGAGTTCGGATCTCAGATAACAACAATAGCCAGACGCCATGGTGTCGTTTTATGACAAGCCAATGGAAAGTGGTGTATAATTAGAAATCGTAAAATAATAAAAATGTTGGAAGAAATTTATGGCCTTAATAAAAGTGTTGGGATAAATTTATGGCTTTTCAGACCACCCAAACTTTAAGGCAGATAATAATATTAAAGTATATGTAAGGGGTCATTTGTAGACTGTTAGCTAATAGGCCTATCGAAGGATAATGCAAAATCTTCTCACATCCAATAAGAGTGGACTAGACAAATAGTTCCACCCACTGCAGAAGTTGGTGTGCCAGAAGAATAAGGTTTGAAAAAGGGAGTCTGAAAAAAGATGTAGAGGACGCAGGAGCTCTCCTGAAAGTCCGTGCAATGAATCCTGAAAGCCCTAGTAATGCCCAGGCGAGATGGACATATCGGAGTGAGCCTAAGCAAGCCTAATTGAGGATGTCTTCTTGATGTACATATCGGAGTGAGCCTAAGCAAGCCTAATTGAGGATGTCTTCCTGATGTTAAAATAAAGTGGATTGTTCTACAGATGTCCGTAGCTATGCATCCTGCCATCCCGATATCGCCGCTCTGATACGAAGCGAATTCCTGATGACATAAGGATATGATCCTTAGCAACGCGACAACTCTGAATTTGATGAATAAAGGCCACCATCCCGTATATGAAAAAAAGGTACTACCTTAAACTTTTTCTTTTACCACTTAAAATCATATGAAAAATTATAAATATCCTTTTCTGATATTTTATGGTAGAGAGTAATCTGAGATCCGACAAAACCAATATTTAAATATATTTAAGGTAATTTAAAAAGAAAAATGTATAATAATAAGAGTAATGAAAACATTGTCTTTTTTTTTTAAAGATTAAATATACATAAAATAATGAGAAGCAAACAAAAGTATTGCTTTCTTTTTTTTGAATTAATATTATGTATTTCTGTATATAGTTGTGTTCAATGTAAATAAAATATTTAATCAAGTTTTAAAAAGTTTCTGTAATTATTTAATTGATAATGTTTAAGGTGTGTCAATTTATTTTTACAGCTTAAATTTTAGTTTAATTCATAAGTGGAAGAGTTCGTCTAAATAATTCACAACGCAAACTCTTAATTTTATTCGTAATTATTTAAATTTAATAATTACATTTTGACGCGAATTATAATTTAATTTTATTAATGCTTCGCGTTGCTCTTCTACTAGAATTATGTAATTACGATCACTTATGCTATTTGAATTTATCTAAGGTATATAAAATTATATACCAATTTACTATGAGGTTGCTTGGATGATTTGGACCAATTAACAATTTTGGATGTAAATTAAATAGAAAATAAACAGGTGTAATTATTTGTCCAGCATCCCCCCCTTCATAGTAAAATGGTGCTATGACTCAGGAACGTTCATCTGAGGTCATTAGAAATAATAATATTAATAATAATAATAATAATGATAATAAAGGAAAATAAATTTAAGTATTATTTTAATGTCACAATTTTAAAGATATTGTAGGTATTTAAGTTTAATTGATTAAAATTTTATTAAAATTAATTTTATTATTGTAACAATAATGACACACATATAATAATTTTATATAAATAAAATTAATAATATATGTTAGCAAAAAAAAAAAAAAAAGGAAATGAAAAAAATAATTCTGGGATTTATAATAGGTAAATTTAGGAATTACAATTTTTTTTTTTTCTCTCTCTCTTTTCTCTTTTGGTTGGATCTCAGTTACCATTGAGAAATAATGGCATTCACATCACAGATGACACATTTGTAAAAATAATTTTTTTAATATACTGTATAAATAACAATAATAAGAATAATAAGTAAAATTTGATAATATGTCTGGTATAAAAAAATGATTGAAATGTCAATAGATCATGATTTTTGAAATTGTATCACCTTGATACAAAAGAAAATTTATGAGTCGTACTACGAGGTAGTAGTACAATATTTACATATAAAAAAAATAAAATAAGATTGTTGTTTCTGTAGAAAAAGACAAATATTTTTCTGTTAAATGAAATTATGTTGTTTTTTATATATACGTGTATTATAAATATTTTAGGGGTATTTATGTGTGTAAAAGAATAATCTACAAAACAACTTCATCTCCTAAGAAATATTTTTTTTTTAAATTTTAGTGCTGTTGTTTTTATGTATTTATGCAATTTATAATATTTTCATACATATGTGGTGATAGAGAAAAAAAAAGTATAATAAAAAGGGTAAAACTGATGATCAAAGGGACAAGCAAGGGATATGAATCGGTATTAAAAATAAAACAAAATACATAATTAATCGAATTTCAAAATTTAAAAATTTTCAAAATTTAAAAATAAATTTTTTTCTTTTAGGTAAAAAAATTGAAACAAAATGAATAACTTGCCTTTTTAAAATTCAAAATAATAATAAGAAAGGATAGGAACATGGGAACGCCAATTTGTCTCAGGGTTACAATATTGAGCAAATGTGCAGGGCGCACCCGAATACATACTTATAAAATTATGAAATGTGCTTCACAAAACTTCACTGGAGCAGTGAAATATTTCTCTCCAGGCAAAAGTTATATATTTTTTTTTCTTTTCGAATATGAATTAGAAAATATAAAATCTTAACAAAGCCAAATAACATTAAAACTTAATTAATTTAATAGGGAATAATGTTGGAGTAATTTTCAAAAAAAAAAAAAAAAAAGAATTTAAGAGAATTTTTTCTGTCTTATATAAGGGTAGCCTTTGCTAATAGCCTTACAATTTAGATGACAGAATTTCAGAATTACTCTTTAAAATGAGTAGGTGTAAGCTATAGGTTCAGGGTAGTTAGAACAGCTTTATAGCATACTCATATATATATATATTTTTTCCGTATATAAATATATGGTTGACAAGGAATAAATTATTAGTGCACTCGATATTAGGATAGCGGTCAGCTATAAGCCTAAATATAATAAAATATACAAAAAGTGCTAAGATTTATTCCGGTAGTTCAATTACAACTTATACGCTAAAGTCTAGAATTTAGACAGCAGGGATAAGTTTTATGAACAAAAGTGTTATAAAAAAAATAAAAAAAAGGATTTTGGTGTAGCACATTGTTTTTTTTTTTTAAAAACATATATATATGACAATGGACAAGGCAAGTTATTTCAATATGATTGCACACAAAATTATAGTAAAAAAATTACACAAATAAATAATTGAAGTAAAATTAAAATTTTCTCACCAAAGGCTTTCTGTATAGGGTGCAATTTTGGCCTACGGCTGGGTATGCACCAACACCATCAAAATTTTTGTAGAAAATTTATCAATGGATCAGGGTATATAGTCATTACTTGGTCCTTAACTTCAGGATTCTTGGCTGAAAAAGGAATCGAAGAAAAAATTAAGTATGGTATAATTACTAGATGTTATGCTCAGAAACAATAAAATTAGTAATATTATATTGTAAAAAGCAGCATTTTGAGTTTTATTTAGGAAAACTTTTGATTTTTAGGTTTTACACATTTATGGAGTGTCTAGCTCAGTGTATAGTTCCTAGATTTAATAAAAAATAATTAATAAAAATATAAGTTCGTGTTGTTTTCAAAATAAATAACAAAAGGTATAGCAATTAGCATTTACAGTAAAAATTTATGGAATTTTCAGCAAAATTAACATTAGACAAACATAGTTTATATTATATTTAACTTGATAAGCTAATTTACTTTTATTAACGGTATTCAATTAGAATTAAAGTAGGCTTAAATTCAAGTTAAATTAATTAATAACATTGTTATAGTGTAAAATTTTATGTAAGACTATAATATTTTTATTGTATATATAAAAATATGCAAATTTAATAATTAATAAAATGTATTAGCAAAATTATTTAATATAAATATTAAATGACATCTTGCTGAAATCAGCTAGAAATTAGATTTTTTTTTTTTTTTAAATGAAATATTTTATAAATTTATGTTATTTTAGAATTTAAGCATTTTTTTTTTCTCTTTACTTTCCCTTAGAATTAAATGTAATTCTAAATTAAACACATATAAATATACATAGTATTGATAAATTTGAGTGTGTGAGTTCATAAATTTTTTTTTTTATATAATTTGGCCAATTTAACATAAGGAAACAAAATAAATAAATAAATATATTTATATATATATTGGCCTTATTTTTTATTAAAATATGTAGTATGGCTTAATAAATTTATTTACTTAATTTTTTTTTATAGTACGTACAGTAATTATTTTAAAAACTTGATCTATAAAAAAATTAGATGTGGTTGTTTGTGAGTATACAAAGATTTTTTCTGCTGGCAGAAGTTCTTTGGTCCGGCCGGGTACTCATAGATGGCTGCATACGATTTTACGTAGTAATTATCATTTGCTTTTGTTTTTTTTTAAATTATACAAGTGTATTAATTACATTTTTTTTATAATTAAATAATAATTATTAATGTTTGATTAATAATAATAATTTATTTTCTTTTATTTTTTAAACATATCATTAAAGTTTAGACAGTAGAATTCACATACGGAATGTTAATGATAAATAAATTTTTGAATAAATAAATTTTTATTTCATTCAGTAAATAAATGAATATAAAAAATTAACAATCTTTTCAGATAGAATTGTTGGCTAAATAAATAATAATTAAAGACAAAAAAAAATTTTCGCGTCTTCGTCAATGGCATTTTCTGACAACATTATTTAATAGTATTAAATGAAGGTGCATTTTTAAGGTCAGCGTAATGCATATTTTGCATTTTGAGAGGCTGTAGAAGTCATATTTCCGTGTTGTTTACATTTTAATAGTAAACAATACCATGAATCAAAATTTGTGTTTGTTAAAAAGGTCTAAAAATATACAATGTAATCAGTTAAAGAAAATTATACGCATTTTTTCTTAAATCCTGAAAGGCAATTTGGTTTAGATTTGAACCTGAAAGCATAAAAAGCCACGCTCGCTTCAGTTGCAGTATGAGGCAGGAGAATTCAAATGCTAGAATCGCCATTTCCCCCTACAAAATAATAAAAGAAGCAGAAGGTTTACATTAGATATGATACAAATACATACACTGTTTATGCATAGATTATGTTAAAAATTACATACAGGCATGCACAGTTAGTTAAGAAGAAAGTATATCAAGAAATTATACTAATTAATAAGGTAATTACAAGCATGAAATGGTTTTAAATACATACTTTTGGAAGTCGTAAAATTTTGTCACAGCACAAATCACCTCGCAGAAAGTGATTAGTAGCTTGACCAACCCCTCGTTTCGGGAGGATCGGGGACGGTCAAAAACTGGTTTTATTCACTTCTCCTTCTTCTTCTTTTTTTTTCTCTCTACCCTGTTTTGAAAGTTGGAGAGCATTACGTAATGATATATTAAAGGAGATGAAATAGCTTGTATATTTTGACATATCATACATGTTCGAAGTAACAAATAAATAAATAAAATAATGTAACCAGTTTGTATACAATATTTTTCTGATTATAATTTGAATACATCAGATTAATTATGTGAAAAATAACATATCATACGACAAGCATTGTATTTACTTTTATTCAGTATAAAATGTGTTTTAAATGAAACACTGTGTCATAAGGTTATATGTGATGAAATAATATGTCAAATGTGTATGCTATTATTTTTCTTGTAATTAGGTTTATTTCGGCATATTAGTTTCATACAAAATTATAGCTTTGAATGTATTTTGGGCACTTAAACTGTAAAGTTACAAAATTATTAAACATGTGTGTGGTAAAGAAAAAAGGCTTCGAGAAAGACGTCAGATTTTCAGTACAGAGGTCTTCTATAAATGTGAATGTCAACAGACAACTATGCTATCATGTGTTGAACTTTCTGTTATGAAAAATAGAAGAACTTCTTATAAAATATACCAGAACCATTGATAATTGAACTTTTCAGACTTAGTTCAAAAACTGTGTAGATACACAGTCATATGGACACGTACATTCTTTTATGCTTTACAAAAAAAAAATAAAACCAGCAATCAGTTTTTATTTTTTTTTCTGACCACCGGGAGAGATGCTGGGCAACATATAACAATGATATGTTCCCGCACCATGTTGGTTAAATCAAAGTAAAATTGCGTAATTTGTTATTTCTGTTTGTATAAATATTTTTTTATAAAATATAAATATGAGTGTAAAATTATAATGTTTATATATTTAAGTAAAATAAGAGTGTAAGTTCATACAAAAATTATTAAGTTGATTTTAAATATTAAATATATATTTTTAAAAAATGGTTGTATTGTAAAATGAATGTATAATGTTGAATAGAGTTCGGATCTCAGATAACAACAATAGCCAGACGCCATGGTGTCGTTTTATGACAAGCCAATGGAAAGTGGTGTATAATTAGAAATCGTAAAATAATAAAAATGTTGGAAGAAATTTATGGCCTTAATAAAAGTGTTGGGATAAATTTATGGCTTTTCAGACCACCCAAACTTTAAGGCAGATAATAATATTAAAGTATATGTAAGGGGCCATTTGCAGACTGTTAGCTAATAGGCCCGTCGAAGGATAATGCAAAATCTTCTCACATCAAATAAGAGTGGACTAGACAAATAGTTCCACCCACTGCAGAAGTTGGTGTGCCAGAAGAATAAGGTTTGAAAAAGGGAGTCTGAAAAAAGATGTAGAGGACGCAGGAGCTATCCTGAAAGCCCGTGCAATGAATCCTGAAAGCCCTAGTAATGCCCAGGCGAGATGGACATATCGGAGTGAGCCTAAGCAAGCCTAATTGAGGATGTCTTCCTGATGTACATATCGGAGTGAGCCTAAGCAATCCTAATTGAGGATGTCTTCCTGATGTTAAAATAAAGTGGATTGTTCTACAGAGGTCCGTAGCTATGCATCCTGCCATCCCGATATCGCCGCTCTGATACGAAGCGAATTCCTGATGACATAAGGATATGATCCTTAGCAACGCGACAACTCTGAATTTGATGAATAAAGGCCACCATCCCGTATATGAAAAAAAAGGTACTACCTTAAACTTTTTCTTTTACCACTTAAAATCATATGAAAAATTATAAATATCCTTTTCTGATATTTTATGGTAGAGAGTAATCCGAGATCCGACAAAACCAATATTTAAATATATTTAAGGTAATTTAAAAAGAAAAATGTATAATAATAAGAGTAATGAAAACATTGTCTTTTTTTTTTTAAGATTAAATATACATAAAATAATGAGAAGCAAACAAAAGTATTGCTTTCTTTTTTTTGAATTAATATTATGTATTTCTGTATATAGTTGTGTTCAATGTAAATAAAACATTTAATCAAGTTTTAAAAAGTTTCTGTAATTATTTAATTGATAATGTTTAAGGTGTGTCAGTTTATTTTTACAGCCTAAATTTTAGTTTAATTCATAAGTGGAAGAGTTCGTCTAAATAATTCACAACGCAAACTCTTAATTTTATTCGTAATTATTTAAATTTAATAATTACATTTTGACGCGAATTATAATTTAATTTTATTAATGCTTCGCGTTGCTCTTCTACTAGAATTATGTAATTACGATCACTTATGCTATTTGAATTTATCTAAGGTATATAAAATTATATACCAATTTACTATGAGGTTGCTTGGATGATTTGGACCAATTAACAATTTTGGATGTAAATTAAATAGAAAATAAACAGGTGTAATTATCTGTCCAACAATATTATCTCGCTGTCTTAATGACAGCATTTGATTACCGCATAAGCTAACTTCCACCAGTATTTTTGTGTAGTAATCGTCGCCTTATTTAAGAATATTTGCCATGAATATGGCGAAAATTAACTATTCAGAAATACTGGTGGAAATTTACCCAGCGGTAATCAAGCCCTGAGTAATGATAATCTTAGACGTCACACACGTCTTATACGATGCGCATACATCTCATATAGTCCGGACAGTTTTGCCAGAGGAATACTAAAATTTTATTTTGAATACCACTATTTTCATAGAGGGATAGTCGCCTTATTTATTCACAAAAATTTTGCGATTAAAGCAAGGGAATAATATCATACGAAAATAGTGGTATTCAAAATAAAATTGTAGAATTCGTCTGGAAACACTGAGTCCGGGAGCCGGTTACATCGAAAACCCGTCATCGCAGAATTGAAATATTTTTACGTAAATACATACTAAAAAGGCATATGAACAAAATTAGGTAGCAATGACAAGGTTTGACAAGTTGAAAATAAGTTTAATTAAATTAATTATTATTAAAAAGCTGTAATGATTTAAAGTCGCGGAAAACCGACACTTGGCCAGAAGCGCAGCTTCCAGCAGCAAAATAAAGTAGCCACCAGTAAAAATTCAAAGCAAGATAAATGTGAAATTTTATCACCGTCCACTTTCCTTAAAATAGGTATGACACACTTTTCCAGCAGAATAAAGTTTGTCGTACCAAGTTTTGCTGAAAGAGCACGCATTTTTCTATACAATGCTCTAAGAGTGATCAATATCCGCGATGACGGCGAAACGTTATATCTGTTTAATAATAATTAATTTAATTAAACATAATTTCGGCTTGTCAAACCTAGTCATACGTAACTGATTTTGTTCGTATGACTTTTTACTATTGATTTACGTAAATTTTTTTCAATTCCGCGATGATGGAGCTTTCGATGTCAACGGCTCCCGACTTAATAGTAGTAGCTATAAAAGGATTTTTTTTTCCTTACAAAAACTTACTGATACACGAAAAAACCAAGATTAGAAAACAGGAATTCTGCTTTTTCAGAATTTAGTGTCGCCCTCGATGAAAAAAAATATATGTATATATAAATAGTAAAAAACATATTTCAATTTTAAGGCTAATAGCACACGCTTTTATTTTATGTAAAATGACGTCATTCGCATCAGCTTAAGTATTCCACATTTACAACCCACTCTTAAACATCTACAGTAAAGTATGCATAGGACGTCACTAATCACGAAATAATACACAAATGCAGCAAAAAGATGCCGTCATTAAAGAAACTCGACAAAAAAAAAAAAAAAAAAAAAAAAAAAAAAACGGCAGTCTAATGATTCATAGGCTTTCATTTGTTTGTAACATTAATATAGATACTTAAAATACTTTATAATAGCTCCATGTTTTAACAGAAATCATTCGTTTATATTTTTTCAAAAGAGCATGTATTTTAATTACTTTTGTTTCGGTTGTTATGAAAAATGGCAACAAAAATATATAATTAATATTTTACAACTATTTTTCCTTTACTTTCTACAGAAATGGAGTACTTACGTTGCCAATATTAAGCAAATGGCCCCAAAAACTACAAAGGAAAAAAAACTACAAAAAAAAAAAAAAAAGAATATTTCAAAAATAATGGAGATGCAGTTATCAAAAAAAAAAAAAAAAAATTGCATTTAAAAGTACTTTTTTTCCAATACGACGGTATAAAAATTGAGGATTTGCGATGCTTAGAAGTTTAAAAAATTTCTATAGAGTATTTAATCGCACTACTTTGTTTTACGGCTGGCTTCTGTAAGGTAACGTTATTTTCTGGAGATGACACAAAATAAGCTGGGAGAAAGAAATAGCATACCGTACCGGGGGTTAAAAAGTTTCAAAGAGTGCCATGGCGTAACCGCGGACCCCACGTTGGACAACAGGCAGGGGCGTAGCTACAGATATTTTTTCGGGGGGGGGGGGGGGGGAGAATTCGAAAATTTCCCAACTTGAAACAAATTCCTCCAATTTTCAACTGAAGTGATATGCACAACGTGTATAATAATAATAATGAAACTTATGCATAAAAAATTCCTTTCAAAATAAAAATTTTGAAACTAGAAACATAAAAATTCTAATTATTGATTTGTTTAATACAAAACAAACATGCAGGTTCTGAACATGATTTGACTGTTTTTAGAAAATGTCTGTCTGTGTGTATGTGACACAAATTTTGTGGGTGCTCTATCTTAAGAACTAATGCGCGGGATTTAATAAAACTTCCGATTTTGTTATATCTTGATAAAAATTAATACTGATTAGTTTTTGGTGTACATCGCCCAAAATATGCTGTGGTGCATTTTTAACGATTTAAATGATTTTAGTGATAGTTATCTCTCAAAAACTGTTGCATGGAATTTGATCAAACTTCATATCTTGTTAAACCTACGCAATTTGGTGCTTATTAGGTTTTTGTGTATGTCATAATACAGGTGGTACTGCTTGCAGCATTTTTCACGATAGCTATATCTTAAAAACTAATGCACGGAATTTAGACAAACTTCATATTCAGTTGCACTTCCTTATTAGGCTTGTGTGTATACTGTCCAAAGGTATCGCTTTTGTGCTCTTTGGGTTTGGAATCTTGGTTGCAGACATCTAACAGGATGTGTGCCAAAATTCAATGATTTGTTTGGAAAATGCCATGCTTGTATCTCCTTTTTAAATGCACACAATTAAACGGATCTATACCTTTAAAATTCGTTATTATGGGCATAGAATTGTTATTTAATTTTAGCATTGTGATTGCAAATTTTGAAGCATTAACATGTATGGGATAGAATAAAGTTTTGGAATTGGCACATCTGAATAGATTTTTTTACTTTAACATTAATTCTTCTGTTCTTCAAAGAAGCTAACCTCATGATAACATCGTCCAGTTTAATAAAATCCACTATTTCACTTTCACATTTTAAAAGAATTAAGCTGTCAAGTCTGTCATCCCTCATTGTAGTTTGCAATACATATTTTTTAAATTTTTATTTGACTAAAGACTCTTTCATTAGATGCAACGCCATAAAGATAAGCTGCTGTGAACGTTAAGATAACGAGTATATGGTTTAAAGGCGCGACCCAAATAGTCTTCGAATTTCATGGCATGAGTAAAAGGTTCATTTGAGTAGGGATTTGGTTTATTTCTATTTGACTCTGCAAGTCATGTACATCCGGTTTTTCATATCTAGGTAGAAACATTATTAACTTTTCTAAGTTAGTGATACTCAAATTTGCCTTGCACAATTGCAGTTTAAATATGAAATGTATTGGTGCAATATTCTCCTGATATAGGGAACATTGTCATTTAAAGGGGCTCAGGGCTTGAAAACTTTTCAAAAAATTGATTTCTTTAGTATCTATTTTGATTATTCAATTACTTCTGAACACAGTGCAAATAACCGCATAAAAATATTTGCCTTTTTAACGGAGTTATAAGCATTTATGTAACAATCATTTTCATAGCCACACGCATTTAATTGCAACTTTAAGTCGCGTTTTCTCAAAACTTGATTTTTGACGATTATCCGTAAGATTAAAAAAACACTATTTGATGGAATGGCTTAATTTTTTTTTTTTTTGTATGCATATAACATCATTATCTATAGAATGAATTAATATATTTTAGATAGCTTAATATTTTGCGAATTTATAAGGCAAAAATCTTGTATTTTTTAGGGTTTTTTAAATTTTCAAATTTGAAAGGTTTTTTAATGAGGTTTCCTTTGAGTGATAGTTACATCCTTAATTCATTCTATAGAGTAAAGTTTCCTGATCATTTTAAAGCAAAAATTAGGTTCTTATGTCAATTCAACGTTAAGATATTTTGCGTATGGAGATATGACACCTAATTTTTTTTTCGAAAATTGTGTTATATAGATTTTGATGTATTTTTTCTTTTATTACATTGAAGTACTTCATTTTATAATTTTATAAGGCTACAAACGTACCTTAAAAATATCAGGAAGTTTAAATTAGTTACATTGAATATTTCTGTTTTTATATGGATTCGAAGCGAGAGCTCTGTTTACATGTTTTTCGGTATCGATCAAGCCCTGAGCCCCCTTAAGCCCATTACTAAATTGCCGAAATTTTCTTGTATTTCTTATAATTATTTCCTGTAAAACTTATATGTATCAATGTTCATTGCTGTGCTATTATTTTTATCTATTCCCTTTGGTGAAACAGTTTTCCGACGGTGTTTTTGGAAGTCAGCTTCTTCAGTCACATCTATAAATGTCAGCATGAAAGAACCCTTCATAATAGGAAAAGAGTTTTCGTGGAAGATTTTGGAGCATCTAAAAATCCATTCGAGGATGAAAAAGGTAAAAAAAAAGGACAATTTGGAACAGAAATATGACCATGAAAGCAATCCATCAACTGAAGAAAAAATCGACTTTCACTGTAACACTGACATTGATCACATTCATAATTGTTTGTGAACTTGTCTATACGGAAATCTTTATTTCTTCAAAATTTTATTCAAGTGCAACGTGTCAGTGTTACAGTGAAAGTCGATTTTTTCTCCAGTTGATGGATTGATTTCATGGTCATATTTCTGTTCCAAATTGTCCTTTTTTTTACCTTTTTCATCCTCGAATGCATTTTTAGATGCTCCAAAATCTTCCACGAAAACTCTTTTCCTATTATGAAGGGTTCTTTCATGCTGGCATTTATAGTCATTTTTTGAAACAGCTTTAAACACACAACACTGGACTTTTGGTTTAAAATTTCAAAACACCTATAAATATAAACGAACAGGGCTGATGTATATTTCGCACACAAATAAAAGTAAAATGTGACAAATTTATCTAAACGAATGACTTTTTATATTCACATTTGACCATATAACGCTTTTTTCTTAACGGCAAAGGGTTAACTAATTTTTGAGGCAAAAAATCACGAGAATGAGTAAAATATTGTTCAAAAATCGCGAAATTAGTTAAAAAATGAGTGCAATTCGTGAAAACTCATCAAATCTTCTTGCCCAGCTGTGTTTCAAGTAGGTGACTATATTCCTTCCTGTTGTGCTACAAGTTATCTCCAATTTTCAAAAGAAGATACAATCTTTTTCATTAAAATAGCTGGATTCTCATTTGGGAGGAGAAGGAGAGGTAGGGTGAAATTTTTGATAAAGGAACAAAGTTTTGGAGGAAATGCAGGAGCTGGATAATCAGACTATTGATGGACAGGAGTAAAGAAATTTAAGACTGGTAGATGTATATAATATTTTTGTATAACTGAAAAACACAATGATAAGTTGAGTGTGGCTGATTTCGTTTTGTATTTCTTTTAATAATTTAACTTGTTTACTGTTACAGTACTCAGAAACATAATCACCAAAACAATAAAAATTTCGTAATTTTTTTACTATATTACCTTAAAAAAAGAAAATGTCTCAAAAATCTAGAATTTCTCAACTCTAAGCTCAAATTTCCCAACTTCACATATATTGGGAGGGAGGCTCCCCCCCATACACCCCCATGGCGACGCCCCTGACAACAGGCAGTCTTGGTGTAGAGCAGGGCTCGGCAAATAATTTTAAGTGGGGTACGAATAATTTTGAAAAATTTTATCGAGGTCCAGAGAAAAAAAAAGCCCAAAAGTATTATAAGTACTTATTACTTTAAAATTTTTATTTTAAGATACACATACATTTAATAGAAAATAGAAAAGTCAGGTATTCGTTCTGAAAAATTACTACATACGCAGGTATACGTTCAGAAAATTTTTACATGCTGATACTAAAATAGAAAATCAGGTATTCGTTAAAAAATTAATGGGCAAAATTACACTTGCAGTCTTGAGCGCCTGCGAACAACGTTGCCGGTCAGTTCTCTCCCTTCCACCGACGACGCGCCTGCTCTCCAACTCATTGTTTTGCGTTTAGCATCATAGCAACTATGCATCACTGTTTAAAAAATCAAATTAATAGCGCTACTACATGTAAAATATAAGAAACATTGATAAGGCTATCGCTCAAACGTATCTATTATATGTAAATATTAATAAATAATTTATTCAAATGGAAAATTTTTGGCGGTCCAGCCTTCGACCTTCCGCGATCCACCTGTTGCTGAAAGTATGTGTAGCGAATTGGGGAACTTTAAGCTCTTGTTTTGATTTTTTTCCCATAAAAAAAGTATTTTAAAATGTTAATAATCAGAAATAATTTTCACGTCATCAAAATAAACCCGCTCAATGAATGATTAAATTACGATTTTCTCCCATTAACCCTTTATCTACTGACGGTACTTTAGGGTGTTTCATTTTGTATGGCAAAAAATAAAATGTAATTTTTTTGCAGACTTTGCTTACGCCCCGAGTCTAAGTGATGAAAAAGATATATATCCCAAATTTCAAGAAGATTGGATAATATTAAGAAGTTGCACAATTTGACCAGTTTTGTAAAAGTAGGCAAAAAATACGATTTTTCAATATTAATCACTTTTATTGAAAAAAAACTAGAAATCACAAACTTAAAATAATACTAAAACTGGACACTAAGATTAATAGGTAGTATAATAGGGAAACATTTGTTATATCAATCAACTTTGAACGATGCAATCCCTTCTTTTGTTCGCTTGGTGACGATTTTTCTATGATGCTCGACTACTCTCAACAAGAATTGTTTTTGTTATTCATCCCTGACCGATTCGTTAAAGTTTTTTATCAGAGCAATTCCTCTTTCTGCGGTATCATTGACTACCTTAAGAGCATCCACATCGCTTCTTAGAGAATCACTGCAGTATTCTGTCACGTCGTGGATCCCAAACATTTCAAAGAAAGTCTTTGTTTTATTAGTAACGAAATGGCTCAGGTCTTTTCCTTCAAAAACAAGATTTTTACCCTCTGATCGTTTCATTTCTTTTTTCTTTGTCGGTTTGGTTTTTAAATTTTTAATCATATTTTCCTTCTCAGCCTGTGTAATACATTCGTCCAAAAAAGTCAATCCTACGTTTGTTTCTGATAGATACCAAAGGTGTCTCTTAACAACTGTGAGAGCGCTGTTTTTGACGTCTGCATCTGGGTAAGAGTTCAGAAGCTGTAGCATATCCAAATCATTCTTCAGAGCCCATCGACTTATAATTGCCTCGTGCCAAATGCGAACATATATGAGGCTGACAAAATGTGCAACACGTTTCATTCCTTGCAATTCTCGTTGAGGAATGTTCAACTGTTTAGTGAAAGAGACAATTTTAAGTGCATATATTGCATTTGCCATCCACCATGCTTGATGCAGAGCTCCTGGAATCCTGAAACTGAAATCTTTTTCAGACCAACCTCCTAGGTACAGGAGGGAGAGTTGTAATAACTCTTTGTAGTCTTCTCTTGGATAACTTCCGTCTTTTAGGACATTTTGGAGGTAATTAACCGTTTTCATTCGTTGTTCTTCTAGAAAACCTTGAACGGTATGCTCTTCATCCAGCATTGAAGTATAAGACCTCTTATCAAGTGAAGCCCACAGACTTCGGAATTTCCGAAAACTCTGGATGTCAGGACCACTTGAGGGTATGACACAACACTTCCCAAACACTCCTTTCAATATTAGTTCATGGGTGTGATGACGACAAGCCAACCACAACAATGTTCGTCCGAAACTCCGAATTCCCTTTCAATTCTGGTACATGCCCCTTGGATCACTCCTGTATTAGATGCTGTAGTATCAAAAGACAGAGCGATGATATTGTCGCGTATCCCAAATCGGGCCACTTCCCGAATAACTACTTCAGCCATCTGCTCACCAGTGCCTTTCAGGGCAACAGGTACGCCAAGCAAATGCTCAAAATCTTTGCCAGATACTAAAACTTCAACTCTATTTTCTAAAGTTTTGACACTCCCATGGGCAATTGAGCGCAATAGTTTACTATCCCAATGCAAGACCAAATTGCAGTTGCTATAAAGGATGTACTTGCTTGTCGAATAGAGAGCTGTTCTCGATCCCAAGTAGACGTGAGTGTCTGATCAAGAGGGTTTAATCTAGGACTTGAACGTAATATTTTCGTTGCTGGAGACCCAGGCAAAAAATCGGTCTCATCGTCACTAGATCGTGGTAATGATGGAGATGAGTCTTCCAGTACAACTGTTTTATTAATTTCATCGATGGTTTTGTACTGTTTATCCTTATATGATTTATTTTTCTCTTCTTTTCTACGCTTAGTTCTTATTTTTGAGGCGAAAACCTTGTCTACTCCATTCATTGATGAATTCGTACGATCTTCTCTTTGTGACATAAGAAATTCTTTATCTTCTTGTGATACGCTAGTCATATCCATCACATTTTGCCGAGAAATGTCAAATAACTCGTCGAGATCACCTTTCCAAATCTGCCGTTTCACATTTGCTTTATCGGTGTTTCTTGATTTTTCTTTAGCCATATTTTGGTATTCTTTGTACATCTTCTGTATACCAGCACGAATATTTTCCTCCGTCTTAACAGGGATATTTGCTTTCCTTCATACTTCCTGTAGTTTAGTACTGGTAGATCTAGCAGCAACCGAAAGTGTTTCTGTCATTTCCTTGTGATGGTAAAAAAAAAAACTAAAAATACTTGTTCCTTTGAAGGGAGCCGCGCTCCTAAAAACTCACCACTAGGCATTTTTTTCTAGCAGCCAAATTCCTCTTTTGGTTCCCATTTTAATGTTGAATTATCTGCAAAAGATGAAAGAAATACGCGAGAAGCCCATTAGTAAAAAAATACTTCAATATTAGAAATTTCTCTAGTTTCAGAAAAAAGTGATAAATGTGTGCAATCCCTAATTATTATCCAATCTTCTTGAAATTTTGCATATATATCTTTTAAAACACTGAGACTCGGGGCGTAATCAAAGTCATATGAAAATCACACCTTTGGAAAAATGAAACACCCTACGGTACTTATAAGTACCATTAAAATAACCTGTTTTAAAATTCATTTAATACATCTATTAATTGTAATACAGTATAGAATGAGTTATAGATACATACTTTATCTTTTTCCAAAAGCTTTATTGGTTACACAAAACAAAAATATTTTTTAAATGGATGATTTCTTTTGCTTTTTGCATCTTTTCAGCTTTCTTGGGGTTGAAAGGTGGAGGGAGTATTTTCCAATTCGGAAATATTTCTATATTTCTATTGTATGAACATTATATTTGTACATTTCCTAATTGTACAAAATGCTAAGAAAAATATTTTAAAAAAAAGATTTGAGTGGGGTTATAAATATTGCACAAAATCCCTATAAATTCAAATTTAATTAATCCTTCTAAATCTTTCAATCCTTCTAAAATCTATTAAATGATTATGCAAATCTTCTAACGTAGTTTAAACAATTCATGAAAAATGCTTTATAGGATAAAATTTTCATGAATTCATAATTCAGTACATAAAGGGATAAACAAAATCCCTCACATTAGGCTAATTAAATAAAAGTCGACATTTTCACAGTTAACCCTAGAATAGCAGCGTACATCTTTCTGGCGTACATTAATCATTGAAATTAACTTGCAAGTGCGGAGAGGACTGGTGTTCCAGTTCCAGTGTTAAAGCATCTAATGCAATTAATTACAATTTATCAACATACCAAAAAGCTCTTATTTCAAAAACTAGTTTTCTGTTATTTTTTAAGCTAATTATAGACAAACATTTTTATTTGAAAGAATATTAAGTATGTAAAACAAACTTGTTCTATGGAAGAAAAAACAAAATTAACAAATTTAAATTTTTATATCATAGCAACTATGCATCACTATTAAAAAATCAATTAATAGCGCTACTACTTGTAAAATATAAGAAACATCGACAAAGCAATCTCTCAAACGTATCTATTATATGTAAATATTAATATATAATTTATCCAAATTGAAAATTTTTGGCGGTTCAGGCTTCGACCTTCCGCGGTCCGGATATGGGACCGCGGGCCGCGATCCGCCTGTTTCCAATCGCAGGTATAGCGAATTGGGGAACTTTAACCCTTAAATGACGGGTGTTGCTTTTCGGCAACATACCCAATTTAGGCTTCTAAAATACTATTAGAATAATATTGAAGCTATAATGCCAAATGTTGCCAATAAAATACATTCAGAAAATATTATTAAATCAATTTTCAACATGTAGATGGCAACACTTGTGCTGATTAAGGATAAAGATATATTTATTTTTTCAATTTTTGCTACATGTTCTTTTTGTTTTGTTTGGAAGCTTGCGAAATACCCTATTTCGTTCTGAAGTGAGCAAGTAAAATTTATTTCTTATTAAAGTTCCTAACATTCCTGTGTGTTTAATATTATAAAATTTTATCAAGGAAAAATATTTTTTCAATTAAAGACCAGTATTGCCGATTAGTAACAAACTGTTTTTTAGCCTTAAACCATACTTAAAACAAAATATGATTTTTTTAAGTATTTTTCCCATGATTTATTTTAAAAATGAAAGCCGAAAAACATTATTACAATGATTTTTGAAAAATCAGGTATTTAAGGGTTAAGCTCTTGTTTTGATTTTTTTCCCATAAAAAAAGTATTTTAAAATGTTAATAATCAGAAATAATTTTCACGTCATCAAAATAAACCCGCTGAATTAATGATTAAATTAGGATTTTCTCCCATTAAGGGGGTCCGGGACACAAAAATCTTCAAATTTTGCAAAAACATTTTATTTCGTTAAAAATTCCTCTGTTTTTTTCCTGCTTAAAATGACATTTAAATCATGCTTCTATCTGAATTAGAACAAAAAATATAATTTTTTTCTTTTTGGTTTGTTTTCAAAATGTAGCTTTCAAGCAATGGCTGTCATGGAAACGACTTCTTGTAAAAATGCGTTTTTTCTTCATGATAGCTTTTTTTCATCATTTCTCATATATACATTCTTATAACTCGAGAACCGTAAAAGATAACGGGTTCAAACTTGGAACATATCTTTTTCAATTATTTTACTTTAATTCTGATTCAGCATATTTGAAAAAAATATTTACTTTTGATAATTTGTTTTCTTTTCTTTCTTTCTTTTTTTTTTTTTAATTTTTTCATTAAATATTTTAAATTTTTTTATAAATTAATATTTTTTAAAATGCTGAATCAAAATTAAAACTAATACCAATGTCAGACGAGCGTCTTTTTTCTGCTCTTTTGCTTAAGTATTATCCACTCACAATGCTGCATTGTGAGTGGATAATACTTAAGCAAAAAAGCAACAAAAAAGACGCCCGTCTGACATTGGTCTTATAGATTCCTGTTAAATTAAATGAAAAAAAAATTGAAATTGTATAAATAATATTCCGAGTTATAACGATTTTAATTTACCCCACTTTTTTAATAAATTTTAAATTAAAATTAAAAAAAAATATGAGAAGTTTTATCATGTGATTTTGTTTACAAATGATAAGATTAACCATCACAAAAAAATTTAGAATTTTAACTCAATAAATAAAAAATATTTTAAAATGTGTCCCGGACCCCCTTAAACAAAATACCTCTCATTAGGCTAATTAAATAAAAGTCGACATTTTCACAGTTAGCCCTAGAATAGCAGAGTACATCATTTTGACGTACATTAATCATTGAAATTAACTTGCAAGTGCGGAGCACTGGTGTTCCAGGGTTAAAGCATCTAATGCAATTAATTTCAGTTTATCAACTTATATTTCTTCAAAGAGCTCTTATTTCAAAAACTAGTTTTCTGTTATTTTTTGAGCTAATTATAGATAAGCATTTTTATTTGAAAGAATATTAAATACGTAAAACAAACTTGTTCTATGAAAGCAAAAACAAAATTAACATATTTAAAGTTTTATTTTAGAACCAGTTCGCACAATTATTTAATGAGTTACTGAACATTATTATCAGATATTAGTTAATTATGCATGCAAAGGGCTTTTGCAACAGCTGTTGAAAGCAAATGATGAAGATGAATTTCTCTATAAAAGTACCTGGCGCAGTTTATTTAATGAAGATAAATGAATGTGCTGAAAAATGGGCATATCATAACGAGGAATTCCAGCGATAACATCCAATTGAAAAAAACAAAGCACCTTTTTTGCTGCCATTTTGATTCTCCTTACTGGAAAAGAGGATTTCTTCGGGTTTTTATGAAACCTTAACCCCTTGGGTACATTTGATGACTGAGACTCGTCATGGATTTGGCCACTGGCTACTACTTTTATATTCTATGCATACCACTATTTAAAGTCAGTTTTTGTTATTGAATTTTTTAAATGTTCTTAATAAAAAGTTTAAAATAGATTTAACACCAGAATAATTATACGAATATTTTTTTTTTTATATTTAGACATCGTTTTGCAATATTAAATCTCATTATAATTTTTCTGAAATTGCATTTTACAATTTTTTGAATGCTTTCGGTTATTTATCGAACGAGCTTTCTACTTTTATTCGCTCTTCTATCTGTCACACAAAGATTTTATTAGGCGGGAAACTACTTAAAAGTATGGGCTTAGATGCGGTACATTCCTAAATGTCCGCCATCTTGGATGTTTTGAGATTTCTTGGCGATCTTTATCAATATGTGGAACCCTGTGTGACGTGTGTGTTCGGGCGTGACATGTTCTGGCAACCCCGTTTTTCATTCGAGATTGTCATGCGAGTACGCGAGAAGGTCGTTTTTGCTTGTGAAATCGTGTTGTATGTTTCTGTCAATTATTTTTATGTTAAATTTATTGGATGTATTTGATTGAATATGGGTTTTGTAGTCCGATTAAATGCTCTTGCTGAAGTAATTAAGAAATATGAGGAAATTTTGACGAATAAAGGAGGTTTGTTTACAGTGCGTATTCATAAGCCTATTTTGGAAAATGACGGTGATACTAGCAGGTATTTCGTGCTTGAGCTTTCAAGAAAGATGTCTGTTAAGGTATGTTGATAATTTTAAGTATATTTTGTTGCCTTACGAGTTTTGTACATTTTGATATTTCTATACAGCGAGGACTGCTGAATTTTGAGATTGCTACACAGCGAGAACTGCAGAATCCAGTGATGCTTTTTTCGGTTAATGAGCGCGTAGCGCTCCTACGACGTTTAGTGAAGGCCACTTTAACGAGTTTTGTTTATTATTTACATTTTATTTTCGTTAAACCTAACATGAGCATAAATCGGTGCTTGGCGACATTTACTACTTGGCGGAAAAGGGGTTTTCACCCCAAGAAAAATTCCAAGATGGCGGCCCCTGGAATTTATGACATCTGTTCCAAAGTATGTATAAATTTGACAGTCTTGAACATATTTAACCGAGAAAATATATGAAATATCTGAACTAGGCACTGCTACTTTATAAAACTTATAAATCTCGAACAGCATATAAATATCTATGGCTCTAGTACGGGCATATTGCAAAGTAAATAAATTTACATGATGACGTATAAATTTTTAATTTTAATATCAGATAATACATGGAAGACAACTAATTATATTGGGCAAGAGAAATCAGAAAAATGTGTTGCGTTGTGATGGAGAATGATGGCTACTCAAATTTAATAAAGATGAAAAATTTTAAATGCTTCTTGTGTATAGTGTTATCCATAGAAAGAAAATTTAGTGTCCAAATCTTTTCCACCAACTCTTAATAAGTTAGAAAAATGAATTATAAACTGTGTGAATGTTATCATTTTAACGTTAAATGCAAGTCTCTCTTCAAGGTATTTTATGAAGATAAAAATGCGGACCCTATATAACACTTTTCTTTAACGTTGAGGTAAGCTCGAAAAGTACAACAAAACTCTTTTTGGCACAAAGACGAAGATGTATAATCTCATTGCATATATAAAATTATGTTAAAAACACATTTGTGACAGAAGATTGACCTCTTTGGTAAGTAAAAAATGTGAAGTGAACAGTTATTGTTACGGCTCAATTACCCACATAGCATTTTTGGTTTGCTGAAAAATTGCAGAAGTCTTGCTTTGAAAACCTGCAAAGTTTCAGCAAGCTCAGCATGACAAGACTAAAAGTTCATAACAAGACTGCAGCAAGATAACGCAAACACTGAAGTCACCACACTTTGAACTTGCAGGTAACTTGTCGTGCAAGTTAAATTCATGCTGTATCAAATTTATTTCAAAATAAAGGTAAACAAGTAATAAAAAATACTGCGAAGTAGTAATCTTTCCATGCCACATTAGCTGTTTACAACTGTTACACTATAAATTTAACCCCTTCGAAGGGCTCCATAGACCTGATTAGATTTACTGATGCTTACGCGCCGTAGAGATGCATTGGTTTTACCACCATAAACAGGTTAGGATAATATTGGTACTTTTCAGTTCAAGAATTTTTTGGGATTTGATAAATATAGCGTTCAAAAAAAGTGGTGCCAAACGAATACAATTTTTGCGTTTCTGCTGATTGTCTATTCTCTCAACAGAGGGATTTTTTGCTTTCGTCACTTTCGTGAATTAAAGACAGTCTTGCCAACAGTTTCACAACAAACTACTCATGCAAGTGAGGGGATGGTATACCTTGCGGGAAATTTGCTGCGATTTCTCAATTCAAATTTGTCACGGCAAGATAATATCAGAAAAAATCAAACTTGCTGCTACTGTTCATGCTATCTGGGTACGCTTCCACCGTGTGATTAGAGTTCGCTTTTTTAAATAATAAGAGACATAATTTACAGATTAAAGGGGGGGGTAGGGCATAGTGACTTTACAGAGGATTTGGTGAGGCGTGGCCAATAAATGGTTGGGAACCACTGTCTTAGACATATTGTCAAAGTGTATATGAAAGATTTTTGTTTTGAGAGAGTGGTGCAAGATAGGATTTAAAAAAAAAAAACGCCAGTGGCAGCCTTGAAATAAATCAGTACCCAAGGGTGTTAAGGGGATAATCCAGTCACAGGAAAAAACTCGCTCGCTGATGTTAATCCTATGGAAGAAATTTTTAAAGATATCTCGTTTGCAAGTTTGCATTTAAGTATTTTTAAATGATTTTTTTTTTTTTTTTTTTTTTTTTTACATTAGACAGCTGAGATTGATCTATACAAAGGCCGTTATCTACTTCTTCGAACTTCTTTGGAGATTGTTTTTTATGAGTCTGCTTTCATTTTCGAAACCGGTTCCTAAAATTAAAATGTTCTAATTCAAAATGCCTCTAAACAAAATTAAAGCAGTAAACAACGGCCTTCGCACAGATCGTACTCAGTTATCCAATGAAAAAAAAAATCATTTACAAAATATTGAAATGCAAACGAGATGTCTTTAAAAATTTCTTCCATAGGATTAGCATTAGCGAACGGGTTTTTTCACTTGACTGAAGTAGCTTCTTAACTGAAGTTTGTCTGACATAACTGCTTGAATAAAAGTATAAAATAAATTAATGAAATCAGGATTCTGACTTGTAACTTATATAGAACACGACTTTGAGTATTCGTTTTAGGAATGTAGAAAATTAGGGAATTTATCAATATCCATTTTAAGTTGTTAGGGGTTGATGTATACAACGTTATCACTGTAGGGGGTAGGAAGGTCTGACACTTGATATCGTAAGATATCTCTAGGGGTAGAGAGGATTTGTCTTTGATATCGTTATAATTTTTTTAGCCTGTTATATATTTTTATGAAAATACAAAATGAATGTTAAAATCATTAAATGATTATAAATTCATTTCATTTCAAAATATGGAATATTTCAACATTTGGCATTTCTATTCTTCTGCCGTAAGCGCATATAATTGTTGTTAGAGAAACCAGGTTAACAATGATATATCTTATGTTTACTAGCAAAAAATGGGGAAGAATTGTGCCCACCTGCTTTGTTTATAAGAAAATCTGCTTACCCCCGTGGGAGCAAATACAAAACGATAATATTATTGCTGAATGCATTATGTAACAAAAAACTATTATTAAATACTTCTAGATAGTAACTGTCAGGTTCTGACGAACATATACTATTTAAAACTATGGTTATCTATTATTTTCTTGCTTATGTATTGTCTGTGTACTGGGAATTTTAAAGTTGGTCCAGTGGAGGCTCTTGGATAGAGCGTGACTAGGTGGTGGCTCTTGGAGTATAGAGCTAATGTGTTGTGAGATTAATTGTGATCTCGGATAATTCTAATTTAACTAGCGTAGTGTGAGAAGAATATAGAATAGTTTAACAGTACACAGAAAGTATTTGCTGTATTTAATTTAATGTTGGACCGGATCACCTATATCTGAGTTCTTAAGTGTGAATAGTGTTTTCTTATTTGTAAGTGCGTAAATAAATTGCTAGTTAAGTGTAATTGAATGAGTTAGTATTCCTTTCGCCAATCCTCTCATCGCGTGACCGATAACCATATCGGTGGTGGCAGCATATCAACAAAGTAAAGGAGGATTCTTCAAAGTTGTGTGGACTAAGAGGAAACCTGACACTAACTATTTCTTTAAAGTGTTATTTGATATAAAGTTATTTCATATATAATAGTGATATTTTATTAACGTATTCTCTTCATTTAAATCAGTAAAGTATGCGAATAATATCAATACCCAAAATTGAAGACCTGACCTACATAATTGTGTAGGTGATCCTAAAAAGAAAATGAAATAACATTTTCCTCTTTTTGTGTCATTTAAGGGGGTCCGGGACACATTATAAAATAATTTTTATTTAATGAGTTGAAATTTCGAATTTTTTTTGTGATAGTTAACCATACCATTTGTAAACAAAATCGCATGATAAAACGTCCCAGAATTGTTTAAAAAAATTAAAATTTAAAATTTATTAAAAAAGTGGGGTAATTTAAAACCGCTATAACTCGAAATATTATTTGTAGAATTTGAATTTTTTATCATTTAAATGAATAGAAATATATAAGTTTTAATTCTGATTCAGCATTTTAAAAAATATTAATTTAAGAAAATTAAACATATTTAAAGTAAAAAAAAAGAGAAAAAAAAAAGGATGTAACTTAAAAAAAAAAAAAAAAAAAAAAAAAAAAAAAAATCATATTTTTAAAAGTAAATATTTTTTTAAAAATTACTGAATCAAAATTAAAGTAAACTAATTGAAAAAGACATTTTCCAAGTTTGAACCAATTATCTTCAACAGTTCTTGAGTCATAACAATTTAAATACGAGAAATGGTGAAAAAATCCATCATGAAGAAAAACGCATTTTCACAAGAAGTCGTTTATTTGACAACCATTGCTTGAAAGCTAAATTTTGAAAACAAACCAAAACGAAAAAATTAATATGTTCTGTTCTGATTAAGATATAAACATGATTTAAATGTCATTTTAAACAGAAAACAGCAGAGAACTTTTTACTGCAAAATAATATTTTTAGAAAATTTGAAGATTTTTGTGTCCCGGACCCCCTTAAAGTTGAGTCTGCATGCACAGAATTGCGTGGACCCTCCTTTGGCATAGCCTGACATCGAATATTTTTTTTAATATTTTTTTCGATCAAATACCATCCTATTAATTAGGGGAAACCACCAGAGCTTTTCATTTCTACCAAAAAGCTTTCGGTCTTAAAGGGATAAGTGTATAACCATTACGAGGGCGTATCAATAAGTTTTTGCCCTCACATAGAAATAACTGAGTGAAATTTATGAAATTGCTACATTGTATTAGTCCTTTTCTGTATAGTCACCGTGCACAGTAACACATTTCCGCAAACGGTATTTCAAAAAGAGGGGAGGATAATGTATTCCAGGAGGCACGATAATATACCCAAAGGGGGTGCATTTTTCTAACTTTTGCCGACCCCCACATGTGACATATTGTTGCAAAGGACTGTGACCACTTATTCATGTTATGCACCCTCGACCCCCCCCCCAAAAAAAAAAAATTTACACCTGGGGGCATGAATGGTGTCTGCAAAATTTAGAAAAGTGCCCCCCGCCGGAGTGCAAATTGGAGAGAGGGGCTCAGGATGTGCTTAACATGAATAAGTGGTCAAAGGCCTTTCCAACAATATGTCACATGTGGGAGTCGGTAAAAGTTAGAAAAAGGGCCCCCTTTGGGTCAACTATCGCGCCTCCTGGAATACATCCTCCCCCTTCTTTTTGAAATACCGTTTGCAGAAATGTGTTACTGTACGCGGTGACTGTATAGAAAAGGACTAATACAAAATAGCAAGTTTATAAATTTTGCTCAATTACTTCTATGTGAGGGTAAAAACTTATTGATACCCCCTGTATCTGCTATCTGCGTCGTATGCAAACGTATTGGGGGAAAAAAAGGAAAGAAAATAAATAATAAATAAAAATAATTTTTGGACATCGATAACGATATCATTAAGGGGAGGGGGTTCGAGGAATGATAACTTATAATATTGTAAGAGGGGGGGGGGGTGAGGTCCAAAAGTGCCAAAAATTTGATAACGCCGTATACGTATAGGATCGTTAAAGGGACCGGGAAAGCAAAATTCAACCAAAAATCTATTTTTACTTTTTCATATCATTAAATGATTTAAACTTTTATCTTTCTAACGATGTGTCACACATATTTATATATATATAAAAAAAAAAGTGTTGAAATTATTCATTCTTTTTTAAGAGTACTTCACAGCTTAATGGCCATTTAAATCTTTAATTGACTTTCTCTCAAAACTTGGATTTTTTATATTTATGTTCCTTTTTTTCAATATCTACTAATTTTAAGAACTCAGATTTTTTTTTAATACTTATATTATGTTATATTGTATAGTTTAACACAGGGATTTAATGATTTGTTGAGAATTATTTATTTTAGGCAGTGAAATCTTACCAAGAATGGTAATTTAAAAATGACTTTCAATAAATAATTAAGAAAATGGTCTGTTAAAATACGTAAATCATGTTATTCTAACTACTCTAAAAAATCTAGACCTCTATCTTTCACCATTTCGGAGAAAAAGGTACGTAAAGTTGGTGAATATAACATGGCGGAGATAGGGCTTTTCCGGTCCCCTTAAGGATGTCGAGCGGTCTCACAGACCACTCATAGCAGTTAAAAGTTAACTTTGAGTTTTCAGTTTATTTTATAATTAGTACTCGGTATTCTTCATTGATATCTTTAACATATACAAAAACAAACAAACAAACAAAATGATTTTGGGGAAAATAAAAATAAAAATGAAAATAAAAATAAAAGAAACATTATTTATAACAAGGGAATATACCCAGGCTTCCCGAGTTACAGAATATACATGAAAACCCTTTATTTAATTGATAACTATGTTAGATTTTTTACATTTAATATATTTTCTCTAGAATACGCACAAACAATACGAAAATAATATTTATATAAAAAAAAGTAATTAGTTTAAATAAAATTTTGAAATTTATTAAAAACGATAGTTTGGTAGTGCCATCATACCAGGAGTTAAGAGCCGAAGAAATCGCCAAAGATCACTAATTACAATTAGCCTTACTTTTTATTCTGATCATTTTAGTGGATTAAGTGCATAATTTGGTCACATGCCTTAAATTTGTATTTTATTCATATTTTATTGTTTTATTTATTAATTGACGAATTTTTTAAATGCGTTATGTCATATAAGCTGGAAACAAATGCTGAGCTATTCATATTAATTCAAGTAGAACTGGATTTAATTACGTAATCATCTGCACACGATAGACATAGATTTTTTTTTTTAAATCATGCCTGAAAATTATTTAAAAGCAATAAAAAATTAGAAAATAGCAATACATTTTTTAAAACAAATTGCTATACAGTTTTCAAACTAATTTCATTTGAAAGTACATTTTTTTCCCAATTCAACGGTGTCAAATTTTAAAATGTGCAGTGTTTAGAAGTTTAAAATAATTGGAGTAAAAGTTAAATTTAATCGTTTGGCGTTGTCACAGTTAAAATGACTTCAGCGTTATGCACAGACATGTTGGTCCTTTATAATATAGATAGACAGCTATATGTCATCTTTATTATTTACTAGCGGATTTATTCAGTTTTGCTCTTGTTAACCCTTTGGGTATTCCGGGTAAGATAAATAAAAATGCAATAATATGGCGTTCACAACAACAGATCTGTGCATTTGCGCTCATAAATTGTTAAAAAGGCAGAAAAAACCCGTTACTTTGCCGATATAACAGTAATATTCAGTTTTACAAATGACAAAAATAGTAAGTTTTTTTTTTTTTTTTTTCCCACGTGTAACAGAGAAATAAGCGATTTCTCTGATTCAGGGCTGCCACTCGCGACTATTTTTATATTCTATTCCCATCCCTATTTTAAGGAAAAAATTTCTTAGTCTATTTCTATTTCAGAAATGGAACAATGAAACAATGTGAGCAGCATTCATGGATTATCTAGTTGCGTTGCAACTGTACATCCAGGCTATAAATATTGCGTTTTACAATGCATTGGGAGCCTTAATAAAGAAAGTTTAAATGCGGCTGGTGGCCACAAATAAACAAAAAATAAAAGTAGAGAGGAAAAACAATTAAAAATTGTTAGTATAGCAATAACAGAAAAAAAAAGTTCCATAAGATCCAAATAAAATGTCCATGAAAGGCAAAAAAGCTACCAAAAGGAAGCCCCAGCATAAAAAAAATATATTCTATTTCTTTTCATGTTCTTAAATTGTCTTAGCATTTTTTGTTTCTATTTCAGATGTTGTGAAAGTATTATACGTAAAAAATTTTTGTCTTTGAAAAGTGGTGCGATAAAGAATTGAAAAAAAAAGTCGTCAGTGGCAGCCCTACTGACGTTAAGAAAAAATTGTTTTACTTCTTTACTTCCTACTTATTCACTGGGTTTCACAATGATATGAACACTTTGTAATTTTGTGGCATCCTGGCAAAAATTCATAAATAATTATCAGAAAACTCCATTCTCGAGACAAATACAGTAATTTTACATAATAAATAGTTGTCAAAGAAATATGAAACTTTAAATTCATTGAAAATATGAATTACCTAAAAAAATGGTGTTGCAAAATGATATGAACATTGATCGAAATTATCACTAAACGAGCATGGAAACTGTACAGGAATATTGAATGCCACAGAAGAAGAAACCGAAATATGCAAATTAGTTTAGCATATAAGGATACTTCGCAGACTAGGAAATTTCCAAACATGATCGCAAAGAGAGTTCTAGAAGTATGGGTCGTAAAAGCGCTTTAAGTGGTTTTGAGAAAGGGAAATTTGTTTCTTTTAAGTATCAAGGGCTTTCGGCCAGAGCTATCGCAAAAAAAAAAAAAAAATAAATAAATAAATAAATAAATAAAATAAAATAAAATAAAAATAAATAAATATATATATATATATATATATATATATATATATATTGAAAAGATCTCCAGGCATAATATTAAATTTTCTTCGATTAAAAGAGGATTATGGAGCAAAGAAGTCTTTCGGGACGTCCGCTAAAGTTGCCGAAAAAGGGAAAAAAGAGCCATTATGAAAAGAATGAGCAATGGGAAAACAACTTTGGGCGAACTGTCAAGAGATCCACTGATAGCAATGTCAAAAAGTACCTTGTCCAGAATAGACAAGAATTTTCTGCTTTAATTGGAAGAAAAGTGCAGATGAAGCCCATCGAATGTTTGTGGAAGTTTGTGGTGACGCTGTTCCAACTGATAAATCATGTAGGGAATGGTTTCAAGGTTTCAAGAATGCTGCTTTCAGCGTTGAAGACTAGAACCGCTCTGGACACAGGCAAAAGAAATCGAAGACAAATATTTAGAGGCATTACTGGATGAAAATCCGAGTCAAACGCAAGAGAATCTTACAGAATCATTGGAAGTGAGCCAACAAGCCGTTTCGGTACGCTTGAAATCCATGGGAATGATTCAAAAGCAAGGAAATTGAATGCCTTATGAACTGAAACCGAGAGACGTTGAAAGGCGATCTTTCACAAAAGTCGTAAAAAATATATGTGGAAACGCACAAGCGAGATGTTTTACCGCACCCGCTGTGTTCTCCGGACATTGCTCCTTCTGATTACTGGTTGTTACGACGGATGTAGCGCGATTTAGCAGGTCAAAGGTTCACTTCTTTCGCTGAAATCGAAAATTGACACCAAACTTGGATTTGTTTTGGAATAAATGCATATTTGAACATAGAAAAACGGACAGAACTAATTTGTACTCACAAGAATATACGCGTTTATTTAATAAATCGCTTATTCACATCGTGTATATTAATTTGTTTAAATCCTCATTTATTTTGTCCTCATTTTTTCGTGAATTTCACGATATGTTAAATAAATTAGATCTTCCTTTAGAGAAAAATCTTTACCCCGTTTGAGCATTACGGAGATATAATCTACTGACTCCAACCACTTTTCTTCTATAATATCAATTAAATTATTCTCTCACCGGTACTTCCTACTTATAAGATCAATCCCTCCCCCTCTTTTATCTATATGAACGCCCCCAAACCATCCCACGCAACACAGGTGTATCCACATAACACATTATCTTCACTTCATCTTCCATTACAACAATCCAGCTAAAACGTTTAAACTCCAAACATTAACGTTGACATATCTACTGCTTTATTTTATTTTTAAATACCTTCCCAATTTTCTCTTTTTCCATCCTCACAAACACATATCCGGCCCGATAATTGGCCAACAGCTGCGCTACATCCAAATATGTAAGAAAATAGAAAGAAAGAAATACACATATAGAAAGTATATTGCAGAACACACCCATTCACTTAACAAGGATTTAATTCGTGGCGTAATGGATCTTTGTCCAAATTTTTACATGTGAATGTCAGAATTTTTGCAATGATTCTGGAATCATTCTGGTAATTTATTGCGCGTTATCACTGGAATGGTATTACGTGGGATTGTTTCTTTGATTGCTTTAACACCAGTGTTATCACTCGTTGTTTTGTAAAGGAGAATGTACATTATGTCATTATAACACGAAAATAATTGATGAGAATGCCTCTGATGATTATTTTTATTAGTTTGTTTTCTTCACAAATATTTGAATAATAATGATGCATAATGTTAGGAAAAAGTTCCAGGGACTACTGCATTAGTTATAGGCCATGCTTTGCGAAACGCGCGTTTAGTATGAATATTAGAATTTTTCTTATGTCTCTGGAATTACTCTGTAATTTATTGCGCATTATCACTGGAATGGCATTACGTGGGATTGTTTCCTTGATCGCTGTAACACCAGTATTATCATTCGTTGGTTCGTAAAAAAGAAAGTACATTATGCCATTATAACAAGAAAATAATTGATGAGAATGCCTCTGATGATTACTTTTATTAGTTTGTTTTCTTCACAAGTACTTGAATAATAATAATGCACAATGGTAGCAAAAACTTTCAGGGACTACCGCATTAGTTATAAGCCAAACTTTTTAAACGCGCGTTTAGTACAGATGTCAGAATTTTTCTTGTGTCTCTGGAAGAACTCTGTAATTGTATTACGTGGGATTGTTTCCATGATTGCTTTAACTCAGTGTTATCACTCGTTGGTTTGTATAGAAGAATCTACTTTATGTCATTATAACACGAAAATAATTAATGAGAATGTATATTAGTTTGTTTTCCTCACAAATATTTGAATAACAATGATGCATGATGTTAGCAAAAAGTTTCAGGAATCACTGTAATTTGTTGCGCGTTATCATTGGAATGGTATTACGTGGAATTGTTTCATTGATTGCTTTAACACCAGTGTTATCGCTCGTTGGTATATGTACATTATGTCATTATAACACGAAAATAATTGATGAGAATGCTTCTAATGGTTATTTTTAATAGCTTTTTTCTTCGCAAATATTTGAAAAATAATGATGCATAATGTTAAAAAAAAGTTTCAGGGACAACTGCATTAGTTATAAGCAATGCTTCGCAAAACGCGCGTTTATGTACTGCCAGAATTTTTCTCGTGTCTCTGGAAGCAACTCTGTAATTTATTGAGCGTTCTCACTAGATTAGTGGTATGTGGGATTGATTCTTTGACTGCTATGTAGGAATATGTATTTGTAAAAGATATACTTTCCTTCTCAAACATTTCAATAATAATGCTGCAAGTATGCGTCCAAAATTTTGTTGGATTTATAACCCTCTCAGATACGAATAATTGATTTCGAAACAGAAAATAATAGCCGTAATCTTCAAGGACACCAATACTTCAACAGTTATAAAAATAAATTAAGCAGTAATCAATCACCGTGTAATCACCGAACTTTTTTTTCATTTCCTAAATTATGCTATTCAATAATTTAGTTGTTCTGTTGATTTCAATCTGAAAACATATAATGAATAAAATTGTTGCTGCAAAACGCAGCGTAATATAAATGCATATAAGTAATTAACTTAAAACTGTAAACTTAAAGATTTAATAATATAATTCCTATAAGCAAAGAAATCAGTCTCAGGAGTGGATTTAATTTACACATGAAAAAAATATTAAACCACAACCTTTTTTTATTCAACACTATAGAGTAGTGAAATAGCGGGAATTCCGAACGAAAGGATACCTGTACTGGATTTAAATGCGGATCATCCTTCATGCGAGGAATTGCTGAGCAACAACATAAAGGTAAGAAATTTACCTATATTATTATATTCAATTGCTTTATTATAAAAGGCCAGATTTGCATTGATTTATTTATTTGAATATCAGCGCGCGAGTCATACTGTGTATATAAGAGGTGGTTTTTTGCCAACAATTTTATTATGCAGACTGATCAAGTCTGATATTTAATAAATAATATTAGTAGGTAAAAAAAAAAAAAAAAAAAAAAAAAAAAAAACTACTGGCGTAAAAATGTGAAAATTATTGAAACTATAGTACGTTAGTTTTTTGATACATTCTGACGAAATAAATATTGTGTATTTTGATGACATACATGAAATGTTAAGAATTAAAGAAAACTAAATATATATAAGAAGTTTTTATATAACAGCAATTCCTCTTACTAACTGCTGGGCAACATATAACTATGATATGTTCCCGCACCATGTTGGTTAAATCAAAGTAAAATTGCGTAATTTGTTATTTCTGTTTGTATAAATATTTTTTATAAAATATAATTATGAGTGTAAAATTATAATGTTTATATATTTAAGTAAAATAGGAGTGTAAGTTCATACAAAAATTATTAAGTTGATTTTAAATATTAAATATATATTTTTAAAAAATTGTTGTATTGTAAAATGAATGTATAATGTTGAATTGAGTTCGGATCTCAGACAACAACAATAGCCAGACGCCATGGTGTCGTTTTATGACAAGCCAATGGAAAGTGGTGTATAATTAGAAATCGTAAAATCATAAAAACGTTGGAATCAATTTATGGCCTCAATAAAAGTGTTGGGATAAATTTATGACTTTTCAGACCACCCAAACTTTAAGGCAGATAATAATATTAAAGTATATGTAAGGGGCCATTTGCAGACTGTTAGCTAATAGGCCTATCGAAGTATAATAAAAAATCTTCTCACATCCAATAACAGTGGACTAGACAAAAATAGTTCCACCCACTGCAGGAGTTGGGGTGCAAGAAGAATAAGGTTTAAAAAAGAGAGTCTGGAAAAAGATGTAGAGGACGCAGGAGCTCTCCTGAAAGCCCGTGCAATGAATCCTGAAAGCCCTAGTACTGCCCAGGCGAGATGGACATATCGGAGCGAGCCTAATCAAGCCTAATTGAGGATGTCTTCCTGATATATATATCGGAGTGAGCCTAAGCAAGCCAAATTGAGGATGTCTTCCTGATGTTAAAACAAAGAGGATTATTCTACAGAGATCCGTAGCTATGCATCCTGCCATCCCGATGTTGCCGCTCTGACATAAAGCGAATTCCGGATGACATAGGAATATGATCCTAAGCAACGCGACAACTCTGAATTTGATGAATAAAGGCCACCATCCCGTATATTAAAAAAAAGGTACGACTTTAAACTTTTTCCTTTACCACTTAAGATCATATGAAAAATCATAAAAAAATACTTTTCTGATATTTTATGCTAGAGAGTAATCTGAGATCCGACAAAACCAATAATTAAATAAAATTATGGTAATTTAAAAATGAAAGAGAATTATTCTTTTAACAAAAAGAAAAATATATAATAATTAGAGTAAAATGAAAATATTGTCCTTTTTTTTAAAGATTAAATATACTTAAAATAATGAGAAGCAAACAAAAGTATTGCTTTCTTTTTTTGAATTAATATTATGTTTTTCTGTATATAGTTGTGTTCAATGTAAATAAAATATTTAATCAAGTTTTAAAAAGTTTCTGTAATTATTTAATTAATAATATTTAAAGTGTGTCAATTTATTTTTATAGTTTTAATTTTAGTTTAATTCATAAGTGGAAGAGTTCGTCTAAATAATTCACAACGCAAACTCTTAATTTTATTCGTAATTATTCAAATTTAATAATTACATTTTGACGCGAATTATAATTTAATTTTATTAATGCTTCGAGTTGCTCTTCTACTAGAATTTAGGTAAATACGATCACTTATATTATTTGAATTTATCTAAGGTATATAAAATTATATACCAATTTGCTATGAGGTTGCTTGGATGATTTGGACCAATTAACAATTTTGGATATATATTAAATAGAAAATAAACAGGTGTAATTATCTGTCCAGCATCCCCCCCTTCATAGTAAAATGGTGCTATGACTCAGGAACGTTCATCTGAGGTCATTAGAATTAATAATAATAATAATAATAAAGGAAAATAAATTTAAGTATTATTTTAATGTCACAATTTTAAAGATATTGTAGGTATGTAAGTTTAATTGATTAAAATTTTATTAAAATTAATTTTATTATTGTGACAATAATGACACACATATAATAATTTTATATAAATAAAATGAATAATATATGTTAGCAAAAAACAAAAAGGAAATGAAAAAAATAATTCTGGGATTTATAATAGGTAAATTTAGGAATTACAATTTTGTTTTTTTTTTCTCTCTTTTCTCTTGTGGTTGGATCTCAGTTACCATTGAGAAATAATGGCATTCACATCACAGATGACACATTTGTGAAAATAATTTTTTTTTATATACTGTATAAATAATAATAATAAGAATAATGAGTAAAATTTTATAATATGACTGGTATAAAAATGATTGAAATGTCAAGAGATCATGATTTTTGAAATGATATCACCTTGATACAAAAGAAAATTTATGAGTCGTACTACGAAGTAGTAGTACAATATTTATATAAAAAAAATAAAATAAGATTGTTTTTCCTGTAGAAAAAGACAGATATTTTTCTGTTAAATGAAATTATTTTGTTTTTTATATATACGTGTATTATAAATATTTTAGGGGTATTTATGTGTGTAAAAGAATAATCTACAAAACAACTTCATCTCCTAAGAAATTTTTTTTTTTTAATTTTAGTGCTGTTGTTTTTATATATTTATGCAATTTATAATATTTTCATACATATGTGGTAATATAGAAAAAAAAAAGTATGATAAACAGAAATATTCTGTTAAAAGGTTATGCCCAACAATAAGCGAAAATTTAAAAGGAGAAGTGTAGATTTAAATACCTCTGGAGTTAAAACCAGAGGACAGAAAAATAAAATTATTTCTCTAAATTATTCGCTACAAAAAACTAAAAAGAATACAATGACTCAACCTAGTGTTGATACGCTGTTGAATTGTATCCCCGTCTTTGACGGAAAGAAAGAGTCTAATATTAAATTTTTCGTGAACGAATTCGATAATCTAATTAAACAAACGGAATTAGAGAATGTTTCGAAACTTGCGCTCTTAAAAACTAAATTAGTCGGTAGTGCTAGAGATAAATTAGCTAACGAAGAAAATCTTAATACAGAAAAAGACTATGGTAAATTTAAAGAAAAATTAATCGATACTTTTTCTACTAAAACAAGTTTTTCTGCGGCTCAAAGCAATTTTTTTTCTCTTAGGCAAAAACCTGCGCAGGCTATCGCTGATTTTATCAGTGAATTCAATGCGGCTGCAAAACTTTACCTAGATAAAAGTGGCCAAAATATTGACAACGGTAATGGTAGTTTATTTGAAATGATAAAATTCACAAGATTTTTAGAATCAGTTAGGGCAGATTTAAGTTTGGACATTCGAAGAATGGCGCCGAAAAATTTCAACGACGCATGTAAATTTGCGAAACAAATGGAAGATGCATACAATCAAGTTGCATCAAAGGAAATTAATTCGATTACAAAAACCTCCACTGAGGAAAATTTGGACAAATTGTTAAAATTAAATATGGAAAGCGCGGAGCAAATTAAAATTTTGACTTCCGAAATAAACAATTTGAAAGTTAAAACAAAAGACACTGCATCAAGCAGATGGTGCGAATTATGTAAAAAAAATTCGCATACTTTAGAAGCGTGCTGGTACAAAAATGATAATAAAAATACATATAAGGATAGCAGAGATTTCGCAGGTCGGCATTTTAATAAAAGGTACTCTTATAATGGACAATATCAACCGTGAGCGAATTTTAATCCTAGATTTGTTAACCCAAATCAGCAGTGGCATTTTCAATCTTATGCACCCACAGGTGGTTACTAAGGATATTCTCCATATCCCCCACCCCCACCAAATTACTTCCCTCAGCATGTGCCATATAGGAATAGTCAACCTCAGAGTCATGCCAGTTATTATCCAAATGAGGATAAAAATGAGAATTTAAAAGAGAATGCTCAAAAGTATCCGAAAAAGTATAATAAAAAGGGTAAAACGGATGATCAAAGGGACAAGTAAGGGATATGAATTGGTATTAAAAATAAATCAAAATACATAATTAATCGAATTTCAAAATTTAAAAAATTTTCAAAATTTAAAAATAAATTTTTCTCTTTTAGGTAAAAAAAAAATTGAAACAAAATTAATAACTTGCCTTTTTAAAATTCAAAATAATAATAAGAAAGGATAGGAACATGGGAACGCCAATTTGTCTCAGGGTTACAATATTGAGCAAATGTGCAGGGCGCACCCGAAAACATACTTATAAAATTATGTAATGTGCTTCACAAAACTTCACTGGAGCAGTGAAATATTTATCTCCAGGCAAAAGTTATATATATATTTTTTTTCGAATATGAATTAGAAAATATAAAATCTTAACAAAGCCAAATAACATTAAAACTCAATTAATTTAATAGTAAATAATCTTGGAGTAATTTTCAAAAAAAAAAAAAAAAAAAAAAAAAAAAAAGAATTTTTCTGTCTTCTATAAGGGTAGCCTTTGCTAATAGCCTTACAATTTAGATGACAGAATTTCAGAATTACTCTTTAAAATGAGTAGGTGTAAGCTATAGGTTCAGGGTAGTTAGAACAGCTTTATAGCATACTCATATATATTTTTTTTCTTATATAAATATATGGTTGACAAGGGATAAATTATTAGTGCACTCTATATTAGGATAGCGGTCAGCTATAAGCCTAAATATAATAAAATATGCAAAAAGTACTAAGATTTATTCCGGTAGTTCAATTACAACTTATATGCTAAAGTCTAGAATTTAGACAGCAGGGATAAGTTTTATGAACAAAAGTGTTATAAAAGAATTTAAAAAAAAGGATTTTGGTGTAGCACATTGGTTTTTAAAAAAACATATATATGTATAACAATGGACAAGGCAAGTTATTTCAATATGATTGCACACAAAATTATAGTAAAAAAAATACACAAATAAATAATTGAAGCAAAATTAAAATTTTCTCACCAAAGGCTTTCTGTATAGGGTGCAATTTTGGCCTACGGCTGGGTATGCACCAACACCAACAAAATATTTGTAGAAAAATTATTTATCAATTCATCAAGGTAAATCTTTCATCACTTAGTTATAAATTTCAGGATTCTTGGCTGAAAAAGGAATCGAAGAAAAATTAAGTATGGTATAATTACTAGATGTTATGCTCAAACAATAAAATTAGTAATATTATATTGTAAAAAGCAGAATTTTGAGTTTTATTTCGGAAAACTTTTGATTTTTAGGTTTTACACATTTATGGATTGTCTAGCTCAGTGTATAGTTTCTAGATTTAATTCAAAAAAATAATAAATAAAAATATAAGTTCGTGTTGTTTTCAAAATAAATAACAAAAGGTATAGCAATTAGCATTTACAGTTAAAATTTATGGAATTTTCAGCAAAATTAACATTAGACAAACATAGTTTATATTATATTTAACTTGATAAGCTAATTTACTTTTATTAACGGTATTCAATTAGAATTAAAGTAGGCTTAAATTCAAGTTAAATTAATTAATAACATTGTTGTAGTGTGAAATTTTATGTAAGACTATTATATTTTTATTGTATATATAAAAATATGCAAATTTAATAATTAATAAAATGTATTAGCAAAATTATTTAATATAAATATTAAATGACATCTTGCTGAAATCAGCTAGAAATTAGATTTTTTTTTTTTTAATGAAAATTTATGTTATTTTAGAATTTAAGCATTTTTTTTTCTCTTTACTTTCCCTTAGAATTAAATGCAATTCTAAATTTAACACATATAAATATACATAGTATTGATAAATTTGAGTGTGTGAGTTCATAAATTTTTTTTTTATATATATAATTTGGCTAATTTAACATAAGGAAACAAAATAAATAAATAAATATATTTATATATATTGGCCTTATTTTTATTAAAATATGTAGTATGGCTTAATAAATTAATTTACTGAATTTTTTTTATAGTAAGTACAGTAATTATTTTAAAAACTTGATCTATATAAAAAAAATTGGATGTGGATTGTTTGTGAGTATACAAAGATTTTTTCTGCTGGCAGAAGTTCTTTGTTCCGGCCGGGTACTCATAGATGACTGCATACGATGTTACGTAGTAATTATCATTTACTTTTGTTTTGTTTTTTTAAATTATACAAGTGCATTAAGTACATTTTTTTTATAATTAAATAATAATTATTAATGTTTGATTAATAATAATAATTTAGTATCTTTTATTTTTAAACATATCATTAAATTTTAGACATTAGAATTCACATACGGAATGTTAATGATAAATAAAATTTTGAATAAATAAATTTTTATTTCATTCAGTAAAAAATAAATAAATATGAAAATTTAACAATCTTTTAAGATAGAATTGTTGGCTAAATAAATAATAATTTAAGACAAAAAAATTGTTCTCTTCTTCGTCAATGGCATTTTCTGACAACACTATTTAACAGTATTAAATGAAGGTGCATTTTTAAGGTCAGCGTAATGCATATTTTGCATTTTGAGAGGCTGTAGAAGTCATATTTCCGTGTTGTTTACATTTTAATAGTAAACAATATCATGAATCAAAATTTGTGTTTGTTAGAAAGGACTGAAAATATACAATGTAATCAGTTAAAGAAAATTATATGCATTTTTTTTTAAATCCTGAAAGGCAATTTGGTTTAGATTTGAACCTGACGGCATAAAAAGCCACCCTCGCTTCAGTTCCAGTATGAGGCAGGAGAATTCAGATGCTAGAATCGCCATTTTTCCCCTGCAAAAATAATAAAAAAAAGCAGAAGGTTTACATTAGATACGATACAAATACATACACTGTTTATGCATAGATTATGTTTAAAATTACATACAGGCATGCACAGTGAGTTAAGAAGAAAGTATATCAAGAAATTATACTAATTAATAAGGTAATTACAAGCATGAAATGGTTTTAAATACATACTTTTGGTAGTCGTAAAATTTTGTCACAGCACAAATCACCTCACAGAAAGCGATTAGTAGCTTGACCAACCCCCTCGTTTCGACAGAATCGGGGACGGTCAATAACTGGTTTTATTCTCCTCTCCTCCTTCTTCTTCTTTTTTTTTTTTCTCGTATCGGGTAAAGTTGGAGAGCATTGCGTAATGATATATTAAAGGAGATGAAATAGCTTGTATATTTTGACGTATCATACATGTTAGAAGTAACAAATAAATAAATAAAATAATGTAACCAGTTTGTATACAATATTTTTCTGATTATAATTTGAATACATCAGATTAATTATGTGAAAATATAACATGTCATATTACAAGCATTGTATTTACTTTTATTCAGTATAAAATGTGTTTTAAATGAAACACTGTGTCATAAGGTTGTATGTGATGAAATAATATGTCAAATGTGTATGCCATTATTTTTCTTGTAATTAGGTTTATTTCGGCATATTAGTTTCAGACAAAATTATAGCTTTGAATGTATTTTGGGCACTTAAACTGTAAAGTTACAAAATTAGTAAACATGTGTGTGGTAAAGAAAAAAGGCTTCGAGAAAGACGTCTGATTGTCAGTACAGAGGTCTTCTATAAATGTGAATGTCAACAGACAACTATGCTATCATGTGTTGAACTTTCTGTTATGAAAAAATAGAAGAACTTCTTATAAAATATACCAGAACCATTGATAATTGAACTTTACAGTCTTCGCTCAAAGACTGTGTAGATACACAGTCATAGGGACACGGACATTCTTTTAAGCTTTACAAAAAAAAAAAAAAAAAAACCAGCAATCAGTTTTTATTTTTTTTTCTGACACCGGGAGAGATGCTGGGCAACATATAACTATGATATGTTCCCGCACCATGTTGGTTAAATCAAATTAAATTGCGTAATTTGTTATTTCTGTTTGTATAAATATTTTTTATAAAATATAATTATGAGTGTAAAATTATAATGTTTATATATTTAAGTAAAATAGGAGTGTAAGTTCATACAAAAATTATTAAGTTGATTTTAAATATTAAATATATATTTTTAAAAAATTGTTGTATTGTAAAATGAATGTATAATGTTGAATTGAGTTCGGATCTCAGACAACAACAATAGCCAGACGCCATGGTGTCGTTTTATGACAAGCCAATGGAAAGTGGTGTATAATTAGAAATCGTAAAATCATAAAAACGTTGGAATCAATTTATGGCCTCAATAAAAGTGTTGGGATAAATTTATGACTTTTCAGACCACCCAAACTTTAAGGCAGATAATAATATTAAAGTATATGTAAGGGGCCATTTGCAGACTGTTAGCTAATAGGCCTATCGAAGTATAATAAAAAATCTTCTCACATCCAATAACAGTGGACTAGACAAAAATAGTTCCACCCACTGCAGGAGTTGGGGTGCAAGAAGAATAAGGTTTAAAAAAGAGAGTCTGGAAAAAGATGTAGAGGACGCAGGAGCTCTCCTGAAAGCCCGTGCAATGAATCCTGAAAGCCCTAGTACTGCCCAGGCGAGATGGACATATCGGAGCGAGCCTAATCAAGCCTAATTGAGGATGTCTTCCTGATATATATATCGGAGTGAGCCTAAGCAAGCCAAATTGAGGATGTCTTCCTGATGTTAAAACAAAGAGGATTATTCTACAGAGATCCGTAGCTATGCATCCTGCCATCCCGATGTTGCCGCTCTGACATAAAGCGAATTCCGGATGACATAGGAATATGATCCTAAGCAACGCGACAACTCTGAATTTTATGAATAAAGGCCACCATCCCGTATATTAAAAAAAAGGTACGACTTTAAACTTTTTCCTTTACCACTTAAGATCATATGAAAAATCATAAAAAAAAATACTTTTCTGATATTTTATGCTAGAGAGTAATCTGAGATCCGACAAAACCAATAATTAAATAAAATTATGGTAATTTAAAAATGAAAGAGAATTATTCTTTTAACAAAAAGAAAAATATATAATAATTAGAGTAAAATGAAAATATTGTCCTTTTTTTAAAGATTAAATATACTTAAAATAATGAGAAGCAAACAAAAGTATTGCTTTCTTTTTTTGAATTAATATTATGTTTTTCTGTATATAGTTGTGTTCAATGTAAATAAAATATTTAATCAAGTTTTAAAAAGTTTCTGTAATTATTTAATTAATAATATTTAAAGTGTGTCAATTTATTTTTATAGTTTTAATTTTAGTTTAATTCATAAGTGGAAGAGTTCGTCTAAATAATTCACAACGCAAACTCTTAATTTTATTCGTAATTATTCAAATTTAATAATTACATTTTGACGCGAATTATAATTTAATTTTATTAATGCTTCGCGTTGCTCTCCCACTAGAATTTAGGTAAATACGATCACTTATATTATTTGAATTTATCTAAGGTATATAAAATTATATACCAATTTGCTATGAGGTTGCTTGGATGATTTGGACCAATTAACAATTTTGGATATATATTAAATAGAAAATAAACAGGTGTAATTATCTGTCCAGCACTAACAAAACTTAAATAACTTATAAAATGGCCGCATCACGCGAAATCCAACTGGTCGAGAGACTTAATACTAGCAACTACAGTACGTGGAAGTTTAAAACAGAAATGTTATTAATTAAAGAAGATTTATTCGATGTCATTACTGAAGATAGGACCAATCACAGCCGAATGGGAGAAGAAAGAAAGGAAGGCGAGAGCAATAATTAATCTCTCAATTGACGATTCCCAAATCGTTCATGTAAAGGGGCTTAACACAGCCAAAGACACTTGGAATGCGCTTAAAACAATACATGAAAGGGCGAACTTGTCAAGTAAATTATTTTTGTTAAGAAAGCTTTATGGAGCCAAGCTCCAAGAAAACGACAACTTAATCAAACACATAACGTACATTCTAGAACTAATAGACAAACTCTCAGCGATCGGGAGAACAATTAGCGACTCCTATCTTTTAGCTTTATTGTTGTGTTCGTTACCCCCTAGTTATAATACTTTAATCACTGCCCTTGAATCGCGAAATGAGGACAAGCTTACACCACAATTTATTAGAAGTAAATTAACAGATGAGTACAATAGAAGGGTTGAGAACGCAGAACAGGGTGAAAATTCAACAAAAGCGTTTAAAACGCAGAAAGGATATCCAAATGATAATTTTTAAAAAGACAAACAGTGCACATATTGCAAATTGAGAAATCACACGTACAGAGAATGTTGGCATTTGAAAAATCGAAATAATCACCCAAATACACAAAAACAACAAACATGCAAAAATAAACATTACTCATCATCGTTGTGTTATCAACAATCGGATAACCAGATAGGAAACACTGACCGCGAATCAGTAAACAAGAGAAATTATAGAACGGAAACAAAACCAGATCAAAGCAGCGACGCAGCCTTTCTAATAGACAAAGCAGGAAAACAAACCTGGATTATTGATTCTGTTTCATCTTCACATATCCTAAACAATAAAGATGTGTTTACTAAATTAAATGACACCGAAAAAACAACGGTCATAATTGCCAACGGCAAAACTCTAAACTCGCTAGGTACCGGAGAAACTACATTCACGACGAAAACTCCGATGGAGGCATAAATAAAATTACGTTGAAAGAAGTGTTATATGTACCTGAGCTAAAATCTAACTTAATTTCAGTCAGTAAAGCCACAAAGAATAGGTATAAACTATTATTTGATAAAAATAAATGCACGCTGTCCCGAAATGGGAAAATCTATTTGGAGGCAAAAATGAAAAATAACCTATACGAAGTTGAACTATTAGAAAATGCAGATAGGAATATAGTAAACATGGCGCATGAATGCAAAAATAAAGATTGCCTGGAACTTTGGCACAAACGCCTAGGGCATAGAAATTATAATTCCATAAAGGGAATGGTTAAAGACGATTTAGCCTATGGCATAAAACTAAATAATTGCAATCATGGAACAACATGCGAAACGTGCATACAAACAAAAACAAGCGATGCTCCCTATCCCAAAACAGTGTATAGAAACAAGACAGGTAGAATACTCGATCTAGTGCACACGGACGTATGCACACAGCGATAGGAACCCCACAATAGGTGGTAAAACAATGTTTGTAACATTCATTGTCGACTACTCTAGATTTACTGTAATGTACTTATTAAAACATAAAGATGAAGTACAGGATAAATTAATCAACTACATAGCCATGGTTCAAAACCAGTTCGGGAAATATCCGAAAGCAATAAGATCGGATAACGGGGGAGAGTACATAAATAGAGGGATAGAGGATTACCTAAGAAAAAGGGGCATTAAACATCAATTAACCGTGCCGTATTGTTTGAGCCAAAATGGCATTGCGGAAAGAAAAAATAAGTCGTTATTAGACATGACTAGAAGCCTACTCAGAGAAGCGGATCTACCACAAAGATTTTGGGGAGAAGCAATTAACACCGCGAATCATTTACAGAATCGCTTACCCACAAGATCAACAAATAAAACCCATTTGAGCTATGGTTTAATCGCAAACCGAATTTACACTATTTGCGAACATTCGGGTGCAAAGCTTACGTATACGTGAATAAACAACATCGAGGAAAATTGGACGACAGGGCTCAGGAAGGGATTTTTGTGGGATACGATAACAACTCAAAAGGATATCGCATATACACTAAAGAAAATAAAATTGTAATTGGAAGAACAGTGAAATTCATAGAAAATAGCAAAATTAACCTAAAAGAAAGTAACTAGACAGAAAACTCATATGACGACAAAAATTACATTGAAACAGAGATAAACAACACAACGAAGAACCACCGCGTCCAAACAACCGACCAATGAACCAAGAAGATCTGAAAGATCGAACAGGGGGGGTACCACCAGACAGATATGTCTGTTATGTAAAAAATAATGATATGATAGAACCCACTAGTTGGAATGAAATACTGGAAATAAATAATCCCACAGAAAAAGAAAATTGGTTTAAAGCCACACAAGCGGAAATCAATTCGCTGAGAAAACACAACACATGGGAATTAGTGGATCCTCCACCTAACAAAAAGGTTATAGGTTGCAAATGGACATTCAAAAAGAAATTAGACAGTTACGGAAACACTCAAAAGTACAAAGCACGTTTGGTAGCCAAAGGGTTTATTCAAAAATATGTGGAAAACTATGACGAGACTTTTTAGCCCCAGTAGTGTCACAAACAACTGTGAGAACATTTTTGGCAGCAGCCGCATATAAGAAGTTGAGCGTGAGACACATCGACATCGATACAGCCTTTCTCTATGGTGAGATAGAAGACGAAGTGTACATGAAACAACCGAAAGACTACATTGAGAAAAAATTAAGAAAATAAAATCTGCAAACTAAAAAAGTCAATCAACGGACTCAAACAGGCAGCCAGAACTTGGAATAAAAGAATCGAACAATCCTTAAAAACACTAACCCGGTAATTCTTCGTCAACTTCAACCTCGCGTTTCGAGCTTAACTCTCGGTTGAATGCGAAATCCAACACTCCGTTTACCCAACCTGACGAAATTCGAGGTAAGTACTAACTTGGGGTTGACTAACTCAACCAAGCTCTGGTAGGTAGGTTAGTGAACCGCGCATGCCTAGTAGAAAGAAAGATGGCGGTCATTTTAAATTGTGCACTGATTCTTCTTTTTTTAAAACAAAGCTTTTTGGAATTTACTAATTAAACGAAGCATTAATTATTAAAGATGGTATTATAAAAGAATGTGTCACCTGCATTTCCCCCCTTTTTTTTTGGATATTTTTGCTCTATGAATGCAAAATTATACTAATTTGTGTGTCGAAAACGAAGCTTCAAATTTTATTGATTTACAAAGTATTTTTGGTGGCGCCATCTAACGAATCTAAATGGAAATATGTTCTTTCAATACCAATTTTGTAAAAATATATGATTTAAATATCTTTCTTTCTCTCTCTCTCTTTTAATAATAATGGCAAAATAGAAAACAATTTTCTTCCATTAGAGTCCCTCGCTGTACCGTTTCATGGTTGTTTAAAGCATGAATTTTTTACCAAATTGTGTATATGTGATCAATTGTTCATAATAGATAAATAATTATTTTTATTACATACTTAGTAAGTTTGAAATAATGATTTTTGTTTTAAAGAAACATTTTTTCAGAAGATTTTTTTTCAAATTTCGCAATACATTAAGAATATGTTCTCGACCTTCTTCAAAAGTTATTAAACATGATCTCTAAAAAAATGTGTAATAATCAACGCAGGATTTTCTTTTAAAAGGTCTCGTCTTTTTTTTTTTTTTTTTTTTTTTTTTTTTTGCTACCGGCATGCTATTTTATCCAAGATATTTTAATTGAATTTGTAATGAATAACATTTGTTAAATAAAATATATATGCATTAGAAATAATTATATGAATATATCTTCATATCTAATATTCATTGTAAAAAATAAATAAATAAACCTATTACATTATTTACTTTTATTCTACTTAATATTACTAGTTTGATCAGATAATTGTTTATTAAACTTACATTAAAGAAAATGATTTTTTTAATCAAGTTTTTTTTTTAATCAACTGTTTTTTAAGAATTTTATTGTTAAGAATTTTATTGAAACTTTTGTTCTGTAAACGAACAAAATCATGAAATTAAAATTTTAATTGCACATTTACTTATAAGAATTTTTTATTTAAAAATTAAACATGATAAGTAAGTATGCATTTCCAATTTCAATACTGCCTTTAGTTTCGTTATTGAAAAGAAACAGATTAAGATGGTGTCAAGGAAGGACAGAACTCGCAGAGATGATTACTAGGTCACGTGATTCCTTTGGCCAATCAACTACGCAGATTTCAACCGAGAGTTGACTAACTAAGGTCGACTAATCGCGGCTTGAAAGTTATCGATGAATTCGAAATATTAAACAGCGATTAGATTTGTCAACCGAAGGTTTCTCAACTGAGAGTTGAGCCGCGAGTTAAAGTTTGGTGGAGATTCGACCGGTAAATTTCCAACAAAGCACCGGGGACTCGTGTCTATACACACGAAAAGAAAACAATATTTCGACTTATACAATAGTTTATGTTGATGATATTTTGATAGGCGGTGAAAGTGAAACAATTGAAGGTATAATAAAAGCTTTAAAGAAAGAATACGAGTTAAAGGATCTTGGGGAAGTATCTCACTATTTTAGGGATGGAAATAAGAAAAACTGAAAACGGGTACAAATTGAATCAAAGATTAAAAATAGAAGAACTCGCAAGAAAATTTAGTTTAGAAAACGCGAAACCAGTAAGCACTCCCATGGATGCTGGTGTTCACAAATTAGAAGATGAAGAAAATTTAATGCCCAATAACACAAAATTCAGACAAGCGATCGGATCACTGCTATATATAGGTACTACTACACGCACAGATATATCAGCCGCCGTCAATATCCTAAGCAGAAGGTGTGAAACTCCTCGTTACAAAGACTGGAATGATGTGAAACGAACTATAAATTACCTAAACATTACGAAACACCTTAACCTCACTTTAAACATAGATCAGGAACCAAAACTCATCGGATTTTCCGATGCTGACTGGGCAGGGTACACGAAAACGAGAAAATCGCATACAGTGGTACACCAAAAGGCAAAACTGTATTGCCTACTCATCGGCGGAAGCTGAATTCGTTTTAGCAGCTAGTGCAGGACAGGAAATTGCCTGGCTAATCAAATTATTATCCGATTTAGACTTAAAACAAAATTTACCAGTGTTGCTGTACGAAGACAATCAGAGCTGTGTAAAGATGGTGGAGAATGAAAAATTCTCAAAACGCACAAAACATATCGACGTGCGTTATCATGCGATAAAAGAGATGAAAGAAGACGGTATACTAGATCTTCGTTACTGTCCGACACAAGTCATGATAGCTGATTGTTTGACCAAACCACTGGCCAAACCTCAATTTCTCAAACACCGAGAATCCATGCAACTACTACATGATGCATCTGAGATGGTTAAGGAAGGGTGATGGATTTATAACCCTCTTAGATACGAATAATTGATTTCGAAACAGGAAATAATAGCCGTAATCTTCAAGGACACAAATACTTCAACAGTTATAAAAATAGATTAAGCAGTAATCAATCACCGTGTAATCACCGAACTTCTTTTCATTTCCTAAATTATGCTATTCAATAATTTAGTTGTTCTCTTGATTTCAATCTGAAAACATGTAATGAATAAAATTGTTGCTGCAAAACGCAGCGTAATATAAATGCATATAAGTAATTAACTTAAAACTGTAAACTTAAAGATTTAATAATGTAATTCCTATAAGCAAAGAAATCAGTCTCAGGTGTGGATTTAATTTACACATGAAAAAAATATTAAACCACAACCTTTTTTTATTCAACACTATAGAGTAGTGAAATAGCGGGAATTCCGGAAAAAAGGATATCTGTACTGGATTTAAATGCGGATCATCCTTCATGCGAGGAATTGCTGAGCAACAACATAAAGGTAAGAAATTTACCTATATTATTATATTCAATTGCTTTATTATAAACGGCCAGATTTGCATTGATTTATTTATTTGAATATCAGCTTGCGAGTCATACTGTGTATATAAGAGGTGGTTTTTTGCCAACAAATTTCAGGGTCTAGTGCATTAGTTATACACCATTATTAGTTTTGCGCAACATGATTTAGAATAAATGTCAGACGTTTGCAATGATACTGGAAACACTCTATAATTTAATGCTCTTTATTATAGAAGCAATATGAAGTGCGACTGTTTCTTTGATTGTTTCAACACCAGTGTTATCACTCGTTGGTTTGTAAAGGAGAATGTACATTATGTCATTATAACACGAAAATAATTGATGAGAATGTGTCTAATGATTATTTTTATTAGTTTCTTCTCTTCATAAATATTTGAATAATAATGATTCATAATGTTAGCAAAAAGTTTCCGGGAGTACAACTGCATTAGTTATAAACCATGCTTTGGAAAACGCGCGTTTAGTATGATATGAATGCCATACTTTTTTTTTATGTCTCTGGAATCACTCTGTAATTTATTGTGCGTCATCATTGGAATGGTATTACGCTGGATTGTTTCTTTGATTGCTTTAACACCAGTATTATCACTCGCTGGTTTTTAAAGGAGAATGTACACTATGTGTCACTATAACACGAAAATAATTGATGAGAATGTGTCTATTGATTATTTTTATTAGTTTATTTACTTCACAAATATTTTAATAATAATGATGCATAATGTTAGCAAAAAGTTTCTTGGACTACTTCATTATAATTAACGGTTATAAGCCATGCTTTACAAAACGTGCGTTAAGTATGAATGCCACAATTTTTCTTTTGTCTCTGGAATCACTCTGTAATTTATTGCGCGTTATCATTGGAATGATTACGTGGGATTGCTACTTTGATTGCTTTAGTACCAGTATTATCACTCGTTGGTTTGTAAAGTGGAATGTACATTATGCCATTATAACATGAAAATAATTCATGAAAATGCCTCTGATGGTTATTTTTATTAATTTGTTTTCTTCACAAATATTTGAATAATAATGATGCATAACGTTAGCAAAAAGTTTCAGGGACTACAACAGCATTAGTTATAAGCCATGCTTTGCAAAACACGCGTGTTTAGTATGAATGCCAGAATTTTTCATATGTCTCTGAAAAGCAACTCTGTAATTTATAGATCGTTGTCACTAGAATAGTGGTATGTGGTAATAGTGTTTCTTTAACTGCTATGTGGGAATATGTATTTGTAAAGATGTTCTTTCCTTCTCAAATTCACTAATAATGCTGCAAATGTGTAAATACGAAATTTCAGGCACTAGTGCATTAGTTATACACCATTATTGGTTTTTGCGCAACAGGATTTCGAATAAATTTCAGACGTTTGCAATGATACTGGAAGCACTCTATAATTTAATGCATTTTATTATAGAAGCGATATTCAGTGGGACTGTTTCTTTGCTCCCTTTAACACCAGTGTTATCACTAGTGGAGGGAATAAGACTTTGTTAAAGAGAATTTGTACATTATGTCATTATCACTCAAAAACAATTGATTATTCGTTTTGCACAACATGATTTCGAATAAGTGTCGGACGTTTGCAATTATACTGGAAGCACTTTATAATCAAATGCACTTTATTATAGAAATGATATTACGTGGGCAGGGATGTAGTGGAGGGTATACTGGGGTACACGCCGTGTACCTTCTTGATTTTTTTAAGAAGCTCTGTATACCTTCTGTTTGTCAAATAAAGCATTAGTGTAGGGTAGGGGAACACAGTGAGACAGCAGCCATTTTGACATATAGTTATAACTTTTTCTCTTAGCTGAAACACACACTGAATCACCGCATCTTATGCAACACGTGGATGTAGTTTCGGCACTTCGGTTACTCGTCCAACAAAATAGTAAGTAATTATTTATTTTACACGGGTTAAAGTTACATAAACGTCCATTTTACAGTTTATTTCTTTCATTATAGCATATATTTACTTAACCAAACCTAGTTATATCTAATGACTATGTCAACAAAACGACACAAGCATTCAAAGATGTGAAATTGATGATGAAACAGATATGGCATCCATATTGTTACAACGTAACGAAAGTACACAGTGAGACACACAGTTGTGGTACACAGTGAGACGTGCCTCATTGTGTATCTATTCTGCTGTTCTGATATAAAAAAAGGTTATTTATTAATAAAAGTTTTTTTTCTCTGTCTGTCTGTGTGTGGAGGGGGAAGGGAGGAGGGGGGCGTGCGATGGGTAATGAAATCTACTAAACGCAAGAGGCTGAAAATTTGCATGAAGGTAGCCCAAAGTCTGCCATTGTTCACCCGAGGCTCATATTTTTAAATTTTTTTAAATCTAGAAATATTAATTAGAAGTCATAAACTGCAGAAAATTATTGATAAAGTGAAAAAATGTATGATTTATGAAGATATATACATTGTCTCACTGTGTACCACGAGTGGTACACAGTGAGACAAATTTCGATACTCCGTTATTCTGCTTCTGTGCTTTTATAAATAACTTTTTTAAAACCATTTATACATTAATGTGTAGCGTATTTGTGTAACTTAAAGATGTAGCAAAATTTTTTTCAAAAGAATAAAAATCTTTGCCATTCGTTAGGTAATAATAATTTTCGTCTCACTGTGTACTACCTTCCCCTATATCCTAGCTATGAACTTTCATGACGCCAGCGTATACCCTCTGCCTATACCGTATACTCTCTGATTTTTTTACGACTACAACACTGTACGTAGGAGTGTTTCTTTTAATTGCTTTAACCCCAGTGTTATCACTTGCGGAGGGAATAGGATTTTGTAAAGGAGAATTTGTGCCTTATATCGTTATCACACAAAAACAATTGATGACAATGCTTCTAATAGTCCGGGAGCCGATGACATCGAAAGTCCCGTCATCGCAGAATTGAATTTTTTTTTATGTAAATCGACAGAAAACGTCATACAAACAAAATTAGATAGGTATGGCTAGGTTTGACTTGCTGAAAATAAGTTTAATTATGATTAAAAAGCTGTAATTAATTACCGTTTTCGCAGAAAACTGACATTTGGCCAACATCTTGACGCGAAATAAATTTTTCACCGGTAAAAATTCAAAGCAAAATAAACCTGTAATTTTACTACCGTCCATTTCCTTATATAACTGCATTTAACCCCTTTTTTAATATTCTTTAACCTAGGGGTGCACAAACTTTTTAACAGAAGGGCCACTTACAAAAATAGCTGTGTTTTCGAGGACCACATCAGTAACAAAGATAGAATTCTATTCCGGGGAGGGGGATCTGTGGTCCATAAAAAAACATGGTTTCAGAGGGAGGGCAGTTTTACCCCTTTGGGTTCCCCTACCCAGTCAACATACCCAATTCAGTTGGCAAGGACATATCAACAGTTTATGTTTGTATATATAACAGATATAACGAGGATTATTTTCAAGGAATGAAAATATTCCTTGACTTTATTCGGGGGAGTAAATTTTGCTTCATTAAAAGTGCTGAAAAACAAACATAAGGCATGAAAGTCGAAAAAAATGTGAACTGTATGAGTGAAGTTAAATTGACGAAACTCGCAATTATTCCACACCTTATCAATGAAATTCGCGATTTTTTTCACGCTCAGTCAACGGAATTAGCAATTTTTCTGCACCCAGCCAACGGAATTCGCGATTTTTAACGCACTGACAAAATTTTCAATTATTTTCTGCGGCGAATTGTCAAAATTCATGACTTTTTTCTCGCGATAAACTGCCGAAACTTGCCATTTTATCGTAGCCGATCGACGAAAATTGAAATTTTTTCACACTGAATTGACAAAATTCGCGATTTTTTCCTTGTGCAATCTATGAAATTCGCGATTTTTAACGCACAGACAAAATTTTCAATTATTTTCCGCGGCGAATTGTCAAAATTCATGACTTTTTTCTCGCGATAAACTGCCGAAACTTGCCATTTTATCGTAGCCAATCGATGAAAATTGAAATTTTTTCACACTGAATCGACAAAATTCGCGATATTTTCCTTGTGCAATCAACGGAATTTGCAATTTTTTCTCGCTCGATTAAAAGAACTCGCTATTTTTCGTCCCCGATCGACGAAATTCACGATTTTTCCACGCCCAGTCAACGAAATTCACGATTTTTAACTGACTGTCGAAATTTAAAAATTTTCCCTTGGGAAATTCGCAAAATTTGTGACATTTTCACGCGATAAACTGGCAAAACTCGCGATTTTTACGCAGCCTATCGAGGAAATTTGCAATTTTTTCGAGCTCCATCGACAAAATTCGCGAATTTCCCATTCCCGATCAACTAAATTCGCGGTTTTTTACGCCTGATCGACAGAACTCGCGATTTATTTCGTTCCAGATCGGCGAAATTCGCGATTCTTAACTGACTGACGAAAGTTCAGTTCAAATTTGCGACTTTTCTTTCGATAAACTGGTGAAACTTGCGATTTTTCCGCGCCCGATTGACGAAACTCGCATATATTAAATGACTGGCGAAATTTGCAATTTTCCTGCGACAAAATAGCAAAATTCGCGACATTCTCTCGCGATAAACTGACTAAACTCGCGACGAAACACGCGCCTTTTCTTGCCCGATCGATGAAAAACACGATTTTTCCGCGCCCGATCGGCGAAACTCACGATTTAACCGCACCCGATCGACGAAACTCGCGTTTTTTTCGCGCCCAGTCAACGGAATTAGTAATTCTTAACCGACTGATGGAATTTGAAAATTTCCGGCAGAAAATTGGCGAAATTCGCGACTCTTTGTCGCGATAAACTGACGAAACTTCCGATTTTTCCCTGCTCGATCAACAAAATTTGAGACTTTTCCGCGCGCGATCTACGAAACACGCAATTTTTCCGTGCCCGATTGATGATATTCCGAGATATTTTTCGACTAGCGACTAACGAAATTTGGAAATCGGGAATTTCCTGTATTGATATAAATGGTATCGGTCGGGCGATTAATGAAATTCGCGATTTTTAACTGACTGACGAAATTTGCAATTGTTTTCCGCGGCAAATTGGCGAAATTCACGATTTTTTCCTGCAACCTACAGGTCAAATACTGCGATTTTTGCCAATTATAAATTGACGAACTTCGAGGGACACAAGCTAACCCATCGCGGGTCACTTTTGGCCCGCGGGCCACAGGTTGTACATCCCTACTTTAACCCCTTGGGGACGAGCGACCGGTATTCCTGCCGCCTAAGTTGCTCAGAATCGGTGATTATTCTCACCAGTAAAATTGTATTGTAAATTTTGCCTTATTTAATCCTAGCATTGTCCCGATTCAATTAGGCAAAAATTTCTGTTTTAAAAATCCGGTGATTAAAGATTAAAAATTCTGTAAAAGATGCTCGTCTCGAAGGGGTTGAGATTTCTATTAATTTTTTACTCATCTTAAGTCCTAACTTAAAATTTAACTTTTTTCCATTTTTATGCTAAACTATTTTATTTTCTCCTTAAATTTCTTATTTTTTTTTTCACTTAAATAGTTCTAAACTACAGTTTAACTTATCCCAATGGCTCACAAAACATAAGATATGCCGGTTCCTAGACTGGTTGTTAAGCTGATATCAGATAGGAAAGCCCTTCAATGCTGCTCACCTGTTCAGCCTCCTTAATATGGGTATGATAGTCTTTTCCGGCAGAATAAATCTTGTCATACTAATTTTTTCTGAAAGAGCCCAAAATTTTCTATAAAATAGTCTAAGAGTGATCAAAATCCACGATGACGGAAAAACATTATAGTTTTTTTAATAATAATTAATTTAATTAAACATAATTTCGGTTTGTCAAACCTAGTCATAGCTAGCTCATTTTGTTCGTATGACTTTTTTACTATCGATTTACATAAAAATTTTTCAATTCCACGATGACGGAACTTTTGATGTCACAGGCTCTCGGACTATAATGATGATTTTTTTTTTTTTACTTTGTTCCCTTTACAAATATTCGAATATTAATGCAAGAAATATGTTAACCCAAAGTTTCTTCTGCTATTGCATTAATTCCATAACGTGGTTTGTTTTGCGTAGCATGATTTAGAACGAATGTCAGTATATTTGCAAGCAATGATTCAGGAAGAATTATGTACTATATTACGCGTTATTTTAGAAATAATATTGCGTGGGACTCTTCTTTTATTAAAACCATTTTACTACCAATCTCGGCGGAAGTAGATATTTTTGAAGGTGAAGGAACATTATGCCATTAGAAAATGTAAATAATTGATGAAAATGCATCTAATGATGAATTTCGCTAGTTTGTGTTTTGCGAATACTCGAAATGCGTTAGTTATTTACATGTTCTTTGATGATATATTTGATATGTAATTTGTTATCGGTTTATATTTAAGATAATTAGTTGAGGCATGTCAAAATAAAAATAGAAAAAAGTTGGTAAATGACTGTTCCACATACAACCATACTTGCCAGTTGCTTTAGCTGCATGATGTCAAATGCTGTTGATTCATTGGTAAAAGTGTTGTTCATTGATGGCGAGTGGATGACATTTCATTTATTGTCCTAGTGTGGATGACTCTTTGTTTTAAACACTTTCCAACATAGTTGAAAAGTGCTTATTTATGAATTGGGTTTGTCTGCCCGTTTGTCCGTGTTCTAACGCGCGTAAATATAGTCCGATTGCCATGAAATTGGTATATGTTATTGGTTATTACTATGGCGTGTTCGGTATTGAAGATGAAGCGTACAGTATTTACGGTTTCTTTATAGAGACGCTCAAAAGAATTCCGTTACATTACGGTCTATGGGGAAAAATCGTTTGCGCTGCATTTTAATGATATTACAGTATTTTAAACACACTGAAATTTATATATATATCACTGATGTGAACTACACGGCGCTTACTGTGGAATAGGGTGTGCATAGAATATATCTTTTATTTACACACAAAAGAATTTGGCTATAGAAGGAATTGAACAATAATTGAACAATTGAAGCCCACGATCAATAATTGCTGGAAGTGCGTTTTCAGTTGTGATATGCATTTTTGAATTTAATAATTTTTTGAATATTACTTGGTGTGTGTAAATACTATACATCATATACAGAACTGTACAATAGTTTTAAACAGCATCCATTTATTAGCGGAAGTTGCTGAATGGAAATTTTCAACAGCGTTTAACTGAACTAACTTTTAGCATATTATGTATTATACATACATATCTATAGATCATATACAGGGTTGCACAAAAATTCGTATATTTTTTTCGATTATTCATGGTAATAGCAGAAATTGGGTTTTCAAATGCATTATGCATTTTCCAAATTGTTCATTTAGTCATCATCTTTCACCTTAGTAAACTGAAGATTTGTAATAGTATCCTGAATGTGCTGGAAAATGTTTCATAATCTATGCCGTACGTATGATTTTTCGTTCTTGTTCAAGATAACAAATGGTTTATATTATGTGGTAAAAATGCCATTATACGAATCCCGGAAAGTTTCAAAACTAGAAAACGTGCCGTGATAGAATATTTTTAATTACGTGCTTTGTTTCAGCATTAAAAAGGTTTTATAAAAAATACTCATTCATTTATCAGTTCTGAAAATCGTGTAGACCACAGTAATTATCCTACTAAGGGAAACCCAAATAAGTTGCTAAATGAAACGGAAACAGAATGACGTAGAAATAAGAATATTAACTGGAATAACCGACATCTAAGTGGCACAACACAAGAAATTTGAGGCTCATAAATACAATACTATTATTAATTAACAATATTGTATATTGGACTTTATTGAATTCGAACGCATACCAACTGCAGTTCTTCACGGTTTGATGAAGATTTTCGTTTATCATTGTTTTTTTTTGTTTTTTTTTCCCTTCAATACATAATCTTTTAAACATGACCATATTAATTTCTTCCACGATATGATTAAATAATACTGTGTTATATTCTCCCATTATTCCGATATCTGGAACATAACATGAGTAATTGTAACACTCTTTATTAGTTGAAGCAAAGAAACAGAAATCTCATCATTTTTGAGATTTCAAAGAAGCATTTTCTAGCTTTTTTATCCCTCTGTATTTTCGTTTATTTATATCAAAATTTTGGATAATCTGAAATTTTGGTATTTCCAGCAGGTTATCGTCCCGCTAAAGTCTTAATGCATTTTGATTTTTTTTTATATATATATAAAAGAAAAATTGAAATTAGATACCGGAAAAAATGATATTAAATTAAAAAAGAATTAAGTTAAACTAAAAAAATCAAATAGTTCAAATAAAGCCCTGTACTCATGTTTTACATTAACTAAAGCCAGATTTAGACTTTTGGCGACTGTAGGCACTAGGATTTTATCCGTCTTATGCGCTTTTAGACTAGAGTTGCCAACTTTCCTGTTCAAGCAATTTTAATGCATCAAGTTTTAACAATGCAACCGGATGCAAAATGCTTGTTCTTGATAATTACGGGAAAAAAGAATTTATTTCTTTGAAATAGCCGTCTCTTTCTTTCTCTTAAAAATTTTTTAATCTGCACAAAGTTTTTGTGCAGAGGTTTGGTTTCTTTTTTCGCGGCCCTAGGCGAACGCCTAAGGTCGCCTAATGTTAAAGCCATCCCTGATCTAGAGTTCATAAATGAAAGTGCCTTGCGACATCCATATTTACGATTGAGCAATTTCTGCTCATGATTCTTTAACGTTAGTTAAAGCAACTGCGTCTTTTACTGAAAAATAACGTGCTGAAAAGCTTTTTACGGTACCAAAAATTAAAAAAAGGAAAAAAAAATCCACAAGATTCTTATAACGTTGGAAAATATTGCATAATGTATGCGCGATGTATCATTTCCTTTTCTTGTTTACTTCACAAATTCACAAAAAAAAAAAAAAAAAAAAAAAAAAAAAACGATTGTAAATCTCTTGTATCTTAACACTGGCATTTATCACATTATCTAATAATCACATATAATTAATTATCCCCAATTAAAAGTAAAATTCTCCTTTTACAAATATATACTTAATTAAGACTTCTTCCTCTTTAAAAAATACATTAATTTTTTATTTCTTTAGCAGTTAAAAAATATAAATCTTTTTACAGTTTGCCAGATTTTCAGCTGTTAACAAAAAAAAAAAAAAAAAAAAAAAAAAAATCCATTTTCTCACCCTAAAATTATTAACAGTGCAATGTCATACTCTTCTTTCCGTTAACAAATAAAAAAAACGACATTCTTTGATCATTTGCCTTTTTCCTGCAGTAATCCAAACGCTCTCTTATAATAATCTACTCTGTTTAAGGTAAAAGACGCCATGCATTCATATTATTGACCGTTGCTTGAGTTATTTGGCGGCTCCTATTTGCAATATAATTTATAGCTGTTCTTATGCTCGTTAATATGGATTTCCACAACGTTTGCCTGGCATCTTTTATATGTGCGTTAAAATTTCAGTTACGCCAATTAATAAATTGCTTGACTGAATTGCAATTCAAAATTAGTATTAAAGATGAATAAACTATAAATACGACCAATTAGTGTATATTATTAATATATTTTATTATAGTGTTTATTTTATTAGTCATTTTATTATTACTATTTTATTATTATTTTATTATTAGTTATTTTATTATTTTATTATAGTGTATATTATTAATATATTTTAAAGTTCATAATTAAAATCACGTAAACTACTTACAATACTAAAATACAATTATATTCCCACACATTAGTTTTGGACAATAAAAAACTTGTCCATTCTCACGGATAACATTAAGGAGAAATCAACATGGTTCTTAAACTGTAAGAATGTAATTGTATTTTAGTATTGTAAGTAACTTATGTATTTTAATTATGAACTTTAAAATATATTATATTATATACACTGATTGGCGTAGTCATAGTTTATTCATTTAAATACAGTATAATAAGTCCCTTTATAAGTAGTATTAAACGTGTTATCCCTTATGGTTATTATAAGAGAAGGTTATCATTTTGGCTTGGTACACTTGCAATCGAATATCACAGCTGTTCATCCTTTTGAGAGGATAGTATGGATCCCTTTCTAGCACTTCTATCTTATTCGTTTAACATCCCAATGTCTGTCTTTGCAAATAAAATTAATTCGATGTTTCCTGCATTGTGTTTATTTCTACAAGATTGCATGCACGTATCAAAGAAATATTTAAAGAATCTGGACTCGTAAATCGAATTTGAATTACTCCATTGATAGATTAGCAGAAACTATATTAAAATTACTGACTATGCCCCAACAGAACATCCAATTGCTGATAAATATCAAACTTTCTTATTATGATCGTCAAATGCCGCATAGAAAGTTCTATTAAAGAAAAATCCCGATAAATCTTTAAAAAATAAATCCTTTCGACATCCACATACTTTTCACATTTCATTGAACGACAGTTGGCAAGCATCACACATACGTATTCCATAAAAGATAAGAAATATCCAATATTTAAAGTATTTCCGTTTTCGAAGACAATTTCTATTCCTTATGTTTAACACGTTCACGCCGGCGCGGTGGGTCACATTCAATTGTGTCAGAGTTGTCAAGTCTCCGGCTTTTTGTACACCAGTGTTATTTTAGAGAAAATGCTGTTCCTTTAAATAGCCCAATTATTATAATTAAATAAAACAACATTTTCTGTATTAAAATACTGGTATCCAAAAAGCCGGAGACTTGGCAGTTCTGAGACAGTCGAGTGTGACCCACCGCGCCGGCGTGAACGTGTTAACACCTGAAAAGCAAAGAAATGTTTCGTTGCCGTATAATTTGATGAGCTCCATTTAGCTGATACATCCACGATATAAAATAAGCCTCTCAAACAGAATTGCTCATGACAACCAAAAACTGCTCCTCTGGGTATAATTTTATTTCCCTCATCTAAAGGGATGAAAAAGAAAATCCACAGAAATTCTATAAATTTAATCATATTTTATTGATTGCTATAGCACTTTCCCCTCCTCAAAGCCCCTCGCCGTTCTGATTGCTTCAATCAGCATTCTCATAATCTCTTCCCATGATCCATCTTGTCCAATATTACGTCACAGTTCTCTATTGGTCCTTTCCCCCGCCTGAAGGCTTTATGATTGGATAATTTAAAATAAGAGAGTGAAAGCATTGGAAATATACTTGACCATCTGGGAGTTTATCCGCCGTGTTTTTCTGGTACTTTTCCTCCTTATAACGGGAGGATATCTGGCGTTCAAGTGCTCTGTCAATATTGGTAGGTGAACGTGAAATAATGGGTCCAGGCGGGTTATAATAACAAGCATTTGTGTAATTGTAAAAATAGATAGAGCTATATAGTTTTTTTTTCTTTATATCGGTTATACATTCTTTTTATTACTTTTCCATCATTTTCGTTTCATATTTCTTTTTCCGTTGATAAGATGAAAATATAGTAACATATCGAAAGAAAAAAATCCCCAAGATGTATCTTTTAATCAGTTGATGGAGAACAGGAATAAGACTATTGAGTGACGTCTTAATAATAATAATAATAATAATAATAATAATAATAATAATAATTATTATTATTATTATTATTAATGCTTCTATTATTAGGACTTCGCCATGCTAATTTAGCATAGTAAAGCCTATGATCATAACTTTTTTTACTTTCTTTCCACCTTTTTGTCTCTGATGCCACACAATTTTTATTCTTTGCTAATACTAATCTAATATATAAAAATGAAGATTTGTCTGTCTGTAATGCTATACAAACCCACAGTTCGGATGCCGGAATTGTGAAATGTAACGTGCATGTGTATTAAAACACGGCCGAGTTAACTATAAAGTAATCCGGAATCGGAACAACTTATAGTTAATTTTTAATTAATAAAAAAACCCACAAATTTAAAGTAATTTCAGATCAAATTTAAACATTTTTCGTTATATCTGTTGCCAACAATTAAAAATCCACAATAAAATTCTTACCACAACAATTACTTTTCTATTGCAAGATTTCCATGTGAAAAAAAGGAAAAAAATGGTTTGACGAATTAAAAAAAAAAGGGGGGGGGGGGAAATATTACATCATAACTTTTCTACTGCAAGATTTCCACGTGAAAAATGAAAATAAAATAAATAGTTTGACGAATTAAAAACGAAAGTGAATGTTACGTCATAATTTTTCTGTTTTGTGATTTCCATGTGAAAAATTATAATTATTTAATTAATTTGACGAATTAAAAAAAAAGGAATATTACGTCATATTGGAAATCTGAAGGACGTGGTGAATATATAACGCTCTATAAGTGCGAAAAAAATGTATTGAAACATGATAAAAACTCAATTATGGAAATATTGGCATATTTTAACATTATTGCTCCAATGATGAATGAAAATAAGTTCATTTATAACTGTATTATTTTACGTCTGTTATATAAATTTATACATTTTTATACTGGGTTTTCATTTGGTTCATGTATACAACACTTCGACTGTTTCTTTTTATATATATTTTATGTTGTATGTTAAATTTTGAAATTGGTTTTTCAAAACAAACATTCTTAAAATTCTGGGCAACGCCGGTACTTTAGTTAGTAATATTATAAATTTAAACTGCGAAAATGTTTCCCTGACGTCAGGTTCAAAATGAATGATAAAATGCCTTTGCATATAGGTGGATTATAACACAGAGAGAAATATATAGGCTATGTTCTATTAGCTTAATTCAAATATATTTCTTAATAATTCCAAATTTTGCTATTTCCATTGAGAATCAATGGACATTTTTTCTTTATCGTTGCAAAAATTTCAAACACCGTAATAATAATTTGTCTACAGCAGTTAATTTTCAGTTGAAAGATTGAATAAATACAGAAAGCAGGTGAATGAGGTCATATTTAAAAAAAAAAAAATAAACATATTTTACCTATCCTGATTCTTAAACATCAATATACCAGTTACATTACAGAATATAATTTTCCATCAAACATGATGTCATGATTCAGAGGGGGAAAAATGAACGAGATTTATAATAAAAAAAGAGATTTATTGGGGGTGAACCTTAATAATAATAATAAACAACAGAGAAAAGTATAATATAATTTAGTTGTTAATACAACTGAATTTATTTTTAATGACAAAATTCTATTTTATCCACTACGGACTTTCCTGACGTCTCCAAAAATCCATAGTTTATTTTGCACGGCTGCAGGCTAGTTGGTTGCTAGTTTTACAAATGTAAAACGGTGGTGGCAACGACTGCGCTTTCGCTTTTACTTTTATTGCTCCTACACGATTTTTTAACAGCGCATAATTTCATATTTTACATCATCGAATAAAAAAAACAATGTGTTTTCGAATGAATTGTTTGAAAATTGTATCTCAATTTAATGACGTTTTATGACTTTAACCCAGGGCTCGCACCGTTCCTAAAATTTTCGCAATTTGCTACCAGTATTTCAAATATGAATTCTTCGTGGTAGATTCCTTTAACATCTGTAATAGAATTATACAACAAAGATTATCGTTTTAATTTAGTGGTAGCAAAGTGCGAAAATTTTAGGAACACTGCGAGCCCTGCTTTAACCCTTTCAAGGGCGGTGGCTAGAGGGTCTAGCCACCTAATTTTAATTCCAAAACTGACAGATGGTACCAAGAATATTTTAATAAAATTTTGCTTTTGTAATGAAAGTGCAAAATAGCAGGTCTTTATTTTCTAAGAAATTCGTTTGAATATTCTGGTGTCAGACAATTACTTCATAATTTTACGAACAGAATTCTTCTGCCCCTGAAAGGGTTAAAAATAATTTTCAGGCATGTATGTTTTTCAGATCTGTTTCAAGAATAAACATTTGTGAAAAAGTTAGCTCATTTGGCAATTGTTTGGGCAGAGCAAAGTTAAACGAAAGAAGAAGAAGAAGAAAAAAACTGGTTACCATTACTCCGGCGTATAACGTGCTATGGTGAGTAACGCGCACCCGCGATTTGGGGCTATATATTTCTATTTGTAGGTATAGTCACCCTTTATGAAGAACAACTTCTTTAACTTAACCCTTAAATGCGCGATTTTTTATTTTGTTTCGAAAAAATTATCTATGATTCTCTGAAAGGTTTATTTCACAAGAAAAATAATGAAAAAAAATCAGAGATACATTTTTCGTATAATACGTCAATCTTTTCTTCTGTTGCACATCTGCAATGCAAGTAAAAAATACTGTCGCGTGGCTGTTTTACACTAAAAAACACTGCAAATTAGTAAATATATTTTAATAAGTATCTCTCCAAATACCTTATTTTATTTAAGTATTTATTTTATAAAACTTTAACCATTAACCCTTTAATTCCCAAAATAGAATGCGTTCCAGAAATTACGTAGATCGGAGAATCTTACTTTTCACGAGAAAGTTTTAATGGTTAATTTCGCTTTATTTAGATACGGAATGTCTGTTATTAATTAAATCAGATATTTCAATTTTAATTTTCTGGTGTGAATTAGGTATATACGAATAAAAAAAAATGTATTAAATTCAAAACACTGTTCTTTGCATATATGCAAAGCTGCGCACTAAAAGGTTTAAAAAAACTTAGTTCAAGGGAATATACGAAATCATACGGTTCTCAAATTCAAACTAGCTACTGTCTAACACATTTTCGAATTCAGTTTTGTTCGCAGACGCATGAAATTGGCAGATGCCGTTATTCAAAAACTTTGTAGTCCAACAGTTTTTTCATCTTTCGGTAACAGCAAAAGATCTTTCAGCAAATACTGTCAAAGTTAGCATTTTAAACTGAATTTCAGGGCGCGACAGCTCGAGAAAGGAAAAAAAAATGCCGCCATGGTACAATAATCGCTTATAGCTAAAGATGTAATTCATTTATTGAAAAATTAAAAAATTGTTCGATTTCAAATCAGTTCAATAGTCATGTCTACAAAAGGAATGCTTTTACTTTTAAAAATAAGTCGGTAAGTGTGTTAGAAAGTTTCACGCTGTTCACGATGTTGAGGGTTTTTTTTTCTTTTTTAGAGAATCGCCTTAACTAATCACGTCTACTTTTATTGTTTATTAACCCCTTAACCTACAATGACGGGCATAGCCCATGTACGATGATCGAGCCAAATGTAAATTCTTCTTACCACTAAAATTTCACAGTAAATATAGTTAAATTTAATCGTCGAAATTTCATGATTAAACAAGGCAAAAATCTCTATTAAATTTTAGTGGTAGCTATGGATTTGCCAAACCGTGGAGCTGTTAAAAGTGAATCGTAGGTTAAGGAGTTAATATAGAAATCACAATTCTTATACTTATAGCCAGATATCGCTCTGGCTTGGACATTTTTCGCTCTATTGGAATAAATGTCAACTATGCTACTCCAATCTTGAAGATGATTTATCTGTAGTTGAAAAAATTTCCTTCTCTTCATTGTGACCTAATTATATGGTACACAGGAGTTTCCGTGTTACACTTCCATCATATAAATGCTACCGTTATTGATCGGCGTATAGTAGCGCTGCAGTTTCGAGCCACGTCCAATAAACAAGAGTAAATAATGTCAGCCAGGCACACTCTAAAATTGGGACGAGTGAAAAGTGAAGTATTTGAAAGAATGAAATACATTTTCACTCTTTTTGGAGTGAATTTTATAAAAATACACTCCTTTGGATTAGGTAAGATTGGAATTTCCCACTCCCTAGAAAGGAGTGAAACATTTCACTCCGTTGACGAGAGTAAAAGCCTGTTATTAATAACTGTTAAAAATTTCCGTACAACGTTGTATTAATATATGGAGTAAAATAATGGAAAGTACCAAAATATGGCACTTCTTAATTTTCAAAAATCCATTTTGTGGTGTAACCTTGGAAATTATGCTGCTTTGGAACTAAGTTGAGCAATGTATTGGAATTACTCATCAGCCAATCATAACAATGTGTCTACATCGCTTTTATAAGATAAGAGAAAGAATTGCATTTTCGTCCGCCATTTTAGGATTAAAAGAAACGGATACTATTAAAATGATTATTTATGGAACGTAAAGGTAAGTCTTATTTAATTTTAATCTTTTATTCCTGTAGATTTTGTATCTTATGAATAAGAGAGAAAAAGTTTTTATGTTATATAAAAAAGACAGGAAATAGCCAGGAACCTAATTTAAGAAATTTTTATTGAAATTACTAAGTCTGTGAATTACTAATTACTTTACAGTGAATTACTGAAATTACTACTTACTTTAGACTGTAAGAAGTGAAAATTAAGATATTAATGTAATTTAGAATTAGTATTGAAGATATATGAGTAATAGAAGTTGAGTTATTAAGATAGTGTTCGATTAAGAAAAATCGATGAAGGGGAGATGCAAGTGCTCTTTGACAAATGACTAATTAAGACTATATAAGACTTCTGGAGCCCTTGATCAAAAATTTGGACTGGTACTTGAGGCAGGAACAATATTTAAGACATTTGCTGAAATTACTATTCGGAAATAGTGGTAACAGCTATTAATAAATTAACTTTGAGACTGTGAGATGTGATAATTAAGATATTAATGTATTTTGGAATCAGTATCGAGAGATAGAAATGCGTTATGAGTTTTCTAAATCGTCTATTTATATATTTCATTTCTATTATAAGAAATAATGAAGTTTCGCGACAACATGTTGGTGATGTTGGAAAGTGTTTCGTAATCAATTCATGGCATATGATTTTTGTTTCTTATTTCCCGTTAATGTGAAGCATGCATACCAATGAGCAGTTAGTCTCCTTATTGGAAGACTGGAAATTTACTCTTTGACATGATGAGAACTTCATTCAATACAGAGTCATAACATGTACAGTCGTGGGGAAAAAAAAAAGTAAACACCCTCTACTAACTTTGAAACAAATTATTGTAGAAGAAAGTTACTGGTACCAAAAAATTGGAAATAAAGTCTACTTTTAAATGATGCTTATAAATTTTGCTTAGAAGGCCATTTACATATAAAAAAGAACACAAACTTTGTTTTTTTCAATAGCAATACCCTTTGATATCACAGATAGATTTTACACCAATTAGCCTAAATCCAAATTTGCATGAAATTCGTGTTATTAATTTCCGAGAAATTAGTTATTTTAAAATGACCATATTTTAGCGGCTGTATCCAAATTGGAGTCCGGCACTCGATTGTTGAAATGCCACAGAATGACTATGTCACTCCTATTAATGTATTATTTCTTGAAAATATAAACATCTCACTCGCTTAATATGTTCCGACTATTGCCAGCCCAAATGTTTCATTAAAATTAGTATAATATATTTTTTTCAAATTATGCTTTTCTCGACATCATAAACGGTCCTTTAAACCGTCATTTTGATGTTTCTTACTCGTAATTCGAAAACTACTTGGAATATTTTTTTTTTTTTTTAATTGAGAATTTGCATAAAGCAGTGCAGATTGCAATTAATATTTTTTTTTTCGAATATTAATTTCATAATTCATATTATAAAATTTTTAAAATTGTAAATTCAATGTATTTATGTTTGGGATTTTTATTATTATATTCAAAGAAAAAAAAATATCACATTAAGATTATAATTTCAGGAGATATTAATAAAAATATGAAAATGTAATTTAACAATAGAAGCTCTTAATTTTTAGTGTTTATAATTTTAAAACTTATCATCCAAATGACTTGAAATTTCATTTCTAGGCATAGTGTGAACCGAAGATTTAAAATATATTGTCAAAATTGGGTGTTGCCACTGAAAAAAACAAAGTTTGGTTTGGTTTTGATTAGTAGATGGCCCCCTAAGAAAATTTTTATTTCCAATTGTTTGGTATCAGTAACTTTCTTCTGTTATAATTAGTTGCAGAGTTAGTAGGGGGTGTTTACTTTTTTTCCCCACCACTGAACCTTTAAAAAAAAAAAAAAAAAAAAAAAAAAGTGAAATCAACCTATTTTTCTGATTGAGACCGAAGCACATTTTTTGTGTTATAAATATACTAGAATTATGTACCGTAAAAATTTACTAGAAAAATATAAATTAATAATTAAAAAATTAGTAATAGCTAGTAAATTCGTAACTGTTCGGTTAAGCCACCCAACACTGACTTTGAGCCCGTTAGAGTACAATATGTTATAAAATAGAATAGCTATTTCTTACAAACTGCCTCGACTTAGAGGCTATGTTGTGATTTAAAATTTTAACATTTTTATCACAACGTCAGTATTAATATATATTTATCAATAATATACACTAATATTGTTGGTTGTTTGGTTTTATACTCTACAATAATCTTTTTTAAATTAAAATATTTTAATCTCATCAGGATTGAATACGTAGAAAAAAAAATTGTAATAAAATGCTCTAATCTGTGTTTAGCTGAGATATTATACAAAAGTGGTGAAATCTTTATCAAGAGGCAATTTTATCCTCCGAGAGATTTCGGACTTTCTTATCATTTATTCTTGTTACTAAGCTGTAAGTCTCCACCTGGAAAGAATAGAAATTATCCCTTCGAAAACTGCGAAAATTTAAACTCAACATGAACTTCAATGAACGTGAATAATGAAAATAATAAAAACATTTAAAAGAAAGTAACAAGACAGAAACATCGTGTTTCATAAAAGCATTTAAAATTTTTTATGCTTGCTCATTTCTCTCTTCTATAATTTCCATTACCTTATCATGTCAGTACGTTATAGATTCATTTTCTGCCTAGCCCCTCATATCTATAAAAAAAGGCATATTACGCGAAAAGAAAAAACTACAAGAAACCTCTTCAAAGAAGTAAATAAAACCGGGAGGAGGTCCCATCGAGTGTAATTGGTGCTGTCATGGTGCTAGACAAGTCCTCACATTATACAAGGTGTTGGCCACAACGCCAACAGGCATAAAATGTAATACGGAGGAGTCCCCGACTGTTTGCAAGTTTTCCAAAATGCCTGACCCTCGGCTTCAGCAATAAAGTTGTCAGGGATGTACAGCTATAGCAAAGATTCGTCAACACAACTTGTCAAGACAACCGGATTTCTAATCGTGATGCATGCCTCCAGACTGAATGTTGAGGAACTGAAGCCTTAAATCAAGGCAGTGGTGTGTTTGGGGTTAAGGAATTGAGCGTATTGATCACCCCTGGAATAGCTCAAGTGCGTATAAGGTGGAACTAATGGGAGTGTGGGGGAATGCATAAAATGAGGTAATAAGGCATGTCGAGGAATGTTATGTTGTTTAAAAATGTCTTTACGTTGTTAAGGTATTTTGAAAGCTCTGTAGACAATCTTAGACAGCTTATCTTGAAAAACTAAACTAAACAATAGGAGATGTTAGACAACTCAATTTTTCGTAGGGTACAAAAGGCAAGCAATTTTGTTTCTTTATTTAATGAACAATGTAACAGATGTGAGTATTTGAATAAAATGAATAAGTTTAAGAATAGATAAAACATGAAAAAGTACAGGGTTATCAATATACTAAAGGGAAGTTTCTAAAACATACAGAAGAAAGGTAATGGTATATTCGGCGTTAAAAAATTGAGTTTATTGATCACCCCTAGAAATCACCCCCATCTTTTCAACAAAACAACAGAAATCGTTAGACAACTCAGTTTTTTTCTCGGTGGAGAAAATAAGTAATTCTATTTTATCGAAGAACTTTTTTAATCAACAATGCAAGAGATGTCCTAAAAATGCTTTACATTTGAAATTCATGTAATGCGCATGTTCTCAAATATAATTGATTGTCTCAATTTCACTTTCCGTTATCCCCTTTTCTATATGTAGTGCATCAGTAACAATGCAATATTTACTGCTCTTGCTCTTAGTGATTGAGAATTTGAAATTATAAACTTTTTTTTTTCGACCTGAAATATTTCATTCTTCATATCCAGATGGCCTTCAAAGCACTCTGTTTCTATTTTTAGTCATCCACTTTTACAATTTCTTCGAATGAAGAACTATTAAGAACAAAAAACTTCTTAAAACACCATCAAAAATTATTTAGTAGAAGGACGTCTTCTTTGCGCCTGACGAAGAAAGACTCAGATCTTTCGAAAGGCCTAGCGCATTTAATAATTTTTGATGGTGTTTTAAGAAGTTTTTTGTTCTTATTCATTCACACCAGTTTTAACTTATTTTCTTTGAAGAACTATTAGTAGTCCTTGTAAAAGAATGTTACAAATTACAAAATGAAACCCTACAAATTGCTTAATTTTTCTATTCTAAATGCTACGTACTAGTATGCCTTTAAATGCTAAGTAATATCCTAAGATATGAGTTTTTATATACTTTTACATTTCCTCCATTTCTCCTATTATCTGATGCTTGAAGAACTTTGAAGTGTTATCTGGCACCAAGCATTATCTCACTGCTTCACACCGGCAATTATGAAAAAAAAAAAAAAAAACTATCTAAGTGAGTATCTTTAAATCGCACATTCTGATACTTTCTTCTGACTAAAGCGATATTTTATTTTTACCATTCTTAGTAATTGGATACTATTAGAAAAAAAAAAACTATGCCTTAAAAATGCTTCTTTTCATACTCACATATGACAAGTATGTCCTAAAAAAGAACTGAGTGTCCCAAGCTCTGATTTTATAAACTTTGCTTTTACTTATCCAGTTTTTAATACTTTCAAACATAATTGAAAAGTGCTTATGAATTCGGTTTGTCTGTTTGCCTGTCCGTCCGTGCCCTACTCGTGTAAATATTGATTACCGTGAAATTTATATATGTTATTGGTGTTTACGGTGGCATGTTCGGTATTTAAAATGAAGTCTGAAGCATTAACGTTTCATTTACAGGAACACTCAAAAGAATTCCGTTACATTACGGCCTATGAGGAAATATCGTTTGCGGTGTATTTTATTGATATAACACTATTTTAAATATATTGAAATTTGTATATATCATTAAGGTGTACTACAAAGCGCTTACTGTAGAAAGTGGTGAGCATATAATTTATAATTCATTTACAGGGACACATTAAAGAATTTGGCTGCAGTACTGCCTATGAAGAATGGTTGCTGGAAATGCGTTTTCAGTTGCAATACGCCTTTTAAAATGAACCTTTTTTTTTGGCATATTGCTTGGTGTGTATAAATTCTATAGATCATATACAGGGATTAAAAGATCTGACGTGCATTTCCGTTTATTGACGGAAATTGCTGAATGGGGAATTTTAACTGTGCTGTTCGTTTAGTTGAATTTACTTTTAAAATACTATGTAATATATATAAAATCTATAGATCATATACAATGCTGCACACAAAGAATTCGGATATTTTTGGTACTATTCGTGGTAAATGTAGAAATTGGGTTTTTAAATGTGTTATGTATCTTCTAAATTGTTTACAATGTTCTAATTGTTCTAAATTCAGACATCTTTCACCTTCATAAATTTTAAAGTTTTGGTATAGTGTTCTGAATGTGTTGAAATCTGTTTCATAGCCTATGCTGGACGTATGGAGTTTCGTTCTTGTTCTATATCAAATGCTACGACAAATTTGCTAATTGAATTGTTCTGTAATTGAAAATTAGAAATTTTAAAGGCATACCCTAAAAATGCTTCATTCTGCAAATTCATAATGAATGACACACATATTTTCAGATTAAAAAAATATGTTCTATGGCCCAACATTTTATATCTAATTTTTATTTATTCATCTTTTCTGTATCTCATGCTTGTAGAACTACGAAGTATTGTCTGGCACCGGGCATTATGTCACTTCTTCACACCCGAAATTAAGAGAATAAATACTCTAAAGTGTCACCAAACACGCATCTCCATGTTTACTTCTCAATTAGGCATCCCAAAAGCGTCCCAAGTCCCGATTTTATCAAATTTGCTTTTACTTATCCAGTTTTTCTGTATCAAATGCAACGAAAAATTTGCTATTTCAAATCCCTTGTAATCGAAAATTAAAAACTTAAAACGCATACCCTGAAAATGCTTCAATTTGCAAGCGCAATCTGAATGGCACACGTGCTTTCAAAACAAAACAAAAAATATGTTCTACGGCCCAACTTTTTATATCTATTTTTTATTTATACATCTTTTCTATACCTCGTGCTTGAAGAACTACGAAGTATTGTCTGGCACCGGGCATTATGTCACTGCTTCACACCCGCAATTAAGAAAATAAACAGTCTAAAGACAGCATCAGCAAACGCACATCCTATTGTTTACTTCTCACTTAGGCGTCCCAAGTCCTGATTTTCTAAAATTTGCTCTTATCCAGTTTTTCTACATCAAATGCTACGAATAATTTGCTAATTGAATTGCCTTGTAATTTAAAAATTAGAAACTTAAAACGCATACACTAAAAATGCTTCACTTTACAAATGCATAATGAATGACACACATACTTTTAAAACAAAAAAATGTTCTACAGCCCAACTTTTTGTATCTAATTTTTATTTACACATCTTTTCTGTATCTCATGCTTGAAGAATTGTGAAGTATTGTCTGGCACCAGGCATTATTTCACTGCTCCACACCTGCAATTAAGAAAATAAACAGTCTAAAGAGAGCATCACCAAACGCGCATCCCAATGTTTACTTCTCACTTTGGCGATAACCCTTCTTTCCCGTTTCTTGTAACTGAAAATTAGCAAGCAAAATTAGCTGTATCAAATGCTACGAAAAATTTGCTATTTGAATTCCGTTGTAATTGAAAATTAGAAACTTAAAACGCATGCCCTAAAAATGCTTCATTTTGCGAATACATAATGAATGGCAAACATGCTTTCAAAACAAAAAAAAATATGTTCTTACGGTCCAACTTTTTATATCTAATTTTTGTTTTCTATGTCTCATGCTTGGAGAACTACGAAACATTGTCTGGCAACGAGCATTATGTCACTGCTTCACACCCGCAATTAAGAAAATAAAGAGTCTAAAGAGAGTATCACCAAACGCGCTTCCCAATGTTTACTTCTCACTTCGACGATAACCTTTCTTTTCCGTTTCTTGTAAACTGAAAATTAGCAAGCAAAATTAGCTGTATCAAATGCTACGAAAAATTTGCTATTTGAATTCCCTTGTAATTGAAAATTAGAAACTTTAAACGCATATCGAAAAATGCTTCATTTTGCAAACGCAATCTGAATGGCACATGTGCTTTCAAAACAAAAAAATATGTTCTATGGCCCAACTTTTTACCCGGCTGCCAAGAAGGGTTCTGTGTTTCACGCGTATCTGGGTATGTGGATTTTTTATACCCTCGAAACATCCTAACGACTGGATGGATTTTAATGAATGAGGTCTCTATCGATTCGTCGTAACGGTCTGATGGTTATAGGCTAAGTTTTGTTTTTATAAATTCAAAATGGCGGTAGAGACGAAAAAAATTTTTAGGCACCATATTAAGTGGGATATCATTGGATAGGTCTTTCAAAATGAAGACGATGTTTTGTTGACTATTTTACAGTCAGAAGCTCCGCTTAAATATTACACAACCTGGAAGTTCTGTAGGTAGGGTCTTTAGCTTTACTGCAACTCTAACCATCGTAGACATCTTTAGGCCACATCAAAACAGTGTTTATAGATAAATACTAACAATTAAACACAGCTTAAAAGCCATCAATACAAGTAAATTAAAAAAAAAAACTGGTAAGTAATGTAAAAAAAAAAAAAAAAAAAAATAGTTTCACATTGATGAGAAATAATTAATTGGTTCGCTTTTTACGCAGTTTTTTTTATTTTTTAAATTTAATTAAATTATTATATCTAACTTTTATTTACACATCTTTTCTGTATCTCATGCTTGAAGAATTGTGAAGTATTGTCTGGCACCGTGCATTATGTCACTGCTTCACACTCGCAATTAAGAAAATATACAGTCTAAAGAGAGCATCACCAAATGCACATCCCACTGTTTACTTCTCACTTAGGCGTCCCAAGAGCGTCCCAAGTCCTAATTTTCTAAAATTTGCTTTTACTTATCCAGTTTTTCTGTATCAAATGCTCTGATTAAAACGCCTGCCCTAAAAATGCTTCATTTTTCAAATGCATAATGAATGGCACACAGGCTTTCAAAACAAAAATATATGTTCTACGGAACAACTTTTTATATCTAATTTTTATTTATACATTTTTTCTATATCTCATACTTAGAGAACTATGAAGTATTATCTGGCACCGAGCATTATGTCACTGCTTCACAGCCGCAATTAAGAAAAAAAGCAGTCTAAAGAGAGCATCACCAAACGCACATCCCAATGTTAACTTCTCACTTCGCCGATAACCCTTCTTTTCCGTTTCTTGAACTGAAAATTAGTAAGCAAAATTAGCTATATCAAATGCTACGAAAAATTTGCTATTTGAATACCCTTGTAACTGAAAATTAGAAACTTTAAACGCATACCGAAAAATGCTTCATTTTGCAAACGTAATCTGAATGGCACACGTGCTTTCGAAACAAAAAAATATGTTCTACGGCCCAACTTTTTATATCTAAATTTTATTTATTCATCTTTTCTGTATCTCATGCTTGAAGAACTATGAAATATTGTCTGGCACCGAGCATTATGTCACTCCTACAGCCCAACTTTTTATATCTAATATTTATTTATTCATCTTTTCTGTATCTCATACTTGGAGAACTATGAAGCATTGTCTGGCACCGGGCATTATGTCACTGCTTCACACCCGCAATTAAGAAAATAAACAGTCTAAAGAGAGCATCACCAAACGCGCATCCCAATGTTTACTTCTCACTTCGACGATAACCCTTCTTTTCCGTTTCTTGTAACTGAAAATTAGAAAAACAATCCTTCATACGTCGTCGCCCTTCTATCGCTAATGGCCGTCCAAAATAAACAAATTAGAAAAATATCCGAGATATTCCGATACGGGCGATAGACGGAAAGAAGAGTTAGTAACTCTGTCGTCACCTTGGAGTAGTTTTTAGCCACTACAGCGTAGCGGAAAAGGCTCTTTTCCTGGAAGTAGTATATCTATCCTCAGAGCAATTACGATGTTACGACATTTATCAGCGCAAGTTTACACTTTTTGCAGGGCCTGTTAACGCGCGAGATGAGCGTAAACAGCGTAGGGGTTGTCTGATGCCGATGTTAACTGCGACCATAAACTAGTTTCTATAAGATTTTTAAAACACTAATTATGCTATTAAGGCTGCTCTCAAATCCAAATTGGCTACTTTCAAATACTTTTTTTTTTTTTTTTACTCATTAAGAGGCTACTTCAGACACCTGAAAAGACCCATTCACTAATGCTAATCCTATGGAAGAAATTTTTAAAGATATCTCATTTGCATTTCAGTATTTTTAAACAATTCTTTTTGCATTGGCTAGCTGAGATTGATCCGTAACAAAGGGCGTTTTTTACTTTTCCCATTTTGTTTACAAATATTTTTAATTAGGACCGGTTTCGAAAGTGAAAGCGTCCCCTTCAAAAAAATCTGCAAACAAAATCGAAAAAGTAAAAAAGGTCAGCTATAGAGATCAATGTAAAAAAAAAAAAAAAAAAGGGGCTAATACTTTTTTTTCCGCAGACATATCTAATCGGCTCTTATTAAAAAAATGTGCAATCGAACTGTTTTTCAATTTTTTGGTTATAGCAAAAAATGTTTAACGAAATGCTTTCAAAGTTGGCGTTTTGAACCAAATTTCCGAATGCGATCTCGCAGGAAAGGAAAAAAAAAATGCCGCCCTAAGACCAAAAAAAAAAATCGCTTATAATTCAAGATGTAATTAATTTATCGGAAAATTAAAAAAGACTATTCGATAACGAATCACTCCAAGAATCATCCCTGCGTGTATCATTCTTTTATGTTTAAAAATGAGTCAGAAAATGTATAAGAATGTTTCGTGTTGTTCAGCGGGGAAAATATTTTCTTTGAGAACAGCATTAAAGGTGTTGGTCAGTCAGATGTAAACTTCTTGTCAGATGTAAAACATCTTCTTTCTGTAATATTTATCCTATATGCTTTGAATGTATACGTATGTTTAAAATTTCTCATGAAAATTAACGTTTTAAACTTCATTTTGCTATATACTCTTCTTAGAGGATGCCTCTTTCTTTTTTTAGCCGATAAAATATTTCTAAAATATATGGTGTTGATTTCCTTTGAAATTTTAAACAGTTGGTAAACATAAACATAACTGGTCAGCTTCAGTATGATTTTAACATATAAAATATAAAATTAATCATATATACTTTAGAAAATTTTCGCAAAGTAAAAAAGAAAAAATATCCTTCAAAAAAAGTATACAGAAAACAAAAAAGAAAATTTTCGCAAAGTAAAAAAGAAAAAATATCCTTCAAAAAAAGTATACAGAAAACAAAAATTAAACGAACAGGAAGCAGGAATTCTGCTTTTTCAGAATTTAGTGTCGTCCCCCATGAGAGAAAAAAATTATTATTATTATTATTATTATTATTACGAGGTGGAACCCGTCAAACTTCGACGAAAGAAAATGTTTAAGAAGGAACTGTTTCATTAATTTATAATAAGCCAACAAAATTAGTTACAATAACAAATGCATCTTATATTGGTTAGTTTAATTCTCAAACAAATATTATTTTATCCTAAAGGTCACTGCTGTTCTATAAAGACACTCTAAATTTTTGTAAAACTTTGAGTTTTATCAGTGTGCTATTTCAATTGCGTTATTTTCAAAAGTGAAGCATTTTTAGAAGAATTTCAAAGCCGTTGGAGAAAAAATAGTGCACTTCTATTTTCTATAAATTGATATTATTTGCATCCACTGAAGAATTCCACATTTACGATCCAATCTTAACCCTTTCCGGCGCAAACAAATTCTATTCGCAAAATGAGAAAATATTAACTGACACCGGAAATTGCAAACGATTTCTTTTAGAAAATAAAAACTCCTTGAATTAAACTTTCACTGTAAAATCAAAATTTTGCTAAATATTCTTGGTGCAATTTGCAAGGTTGGAATTAAAATTAGGTGTGTCCTTATAGAAAAGTATCATATGACGTCACTATCGCGGAATAATACACAAACCCAGCAAAAAGTGATGTCAAACTCGCAAAAAAAAAAAAAAATAGTCTATCTAATGATTCATATGCCTTCATTTGTTTGTAACATTAATATGTATACTTAAAATTAAATATTCTTTATATTATTTCTTCTCCATGTTTTATCAGAAATTATTCATTTATATTTTTTCAAAATAGCACTTATTTTAATTAATTTTTTTTCCCGTTGTTATGAGAAAATGGCAACAAAAAGATACAGTAATCTACTATTTTCCAACTATTTTCCCCTTACTTTCTACAGAAATGGAGTACTTAAGTTGCCACTATTATAGAAATGGCATTAAAAACTACAAAATATCATTTCTCAAAAATAAATTGAGATGCAGTTTTTAAACAAATTGCAATTAAAAGAACTTTTTTTTCTTTATACGAAGATGTAAAATCTTTAAATGTGCGATTCTTAGAAGTTTAAAAAATTGCAGTAGAAAATATCAGTATTTAACCACACAATGATACCTATGCTTTGTTTTGCGGCTGAATTATGTAACGTAACGTTATTTTTTTAGGGACGACATTTTAACTGTTACTTGAAAGAAATAGTATACCGCGGCTAAAAATTTAATTTTCTCATGAGTAATTTTCTATGCAAATGCGTTCTGGGGCATAGAATTGACCCTTTAGTGAATGATTTTTTATTTTGTTCGGAAAACATTATATTTGAGTCTATTTTTGTTAGGAGGACCGTGGACCTTTATTTGAGCAAAAATCAACCCCAAAATCGACATTTCTTTTTGTGTGTATTATTATTTTCCAATTTGTACTACGTCATTCATGGAATACCGAGGCTAACGAAAAAGACAGGCTACCGTGATGCATTCCACGTGCCTTTTTTTACAGGCCGCTATAGAGTGACGTGATGCACTCTTTCGCACATCTTTATTGGTGCATTCGAGCTTCACGTGACTCCAGCGGTCTCTAAAAAAAAATACGTGGAATGCACCGCGGAGGTCTGTCTTTCTTGTTAACCTCGTGGAATACCGCATGCAGATGCGAATATTTTACGCAAAGTTACAAATATTTTAATTTTGTTCACAAACGATTTTTTGGCCTTTTAATGTACAGTGAAACCTCCCTGTGCGACTACCTCCATTAAGCGACCACCTCCCTTAACGACCATTTTTCCATGGAACGAAATTTATTCCCATAGGCTCAATACTAATTTTACCTCCATTCAGAGACCATCCCAGTTGAACTCCCTCCATGAGCGATCGATTTCTTTGAAGAAGATGAAACAAATTCCGTTTTTTCCTGATCGCTTGAAGAAGGTTTTATTAGAAAAATAATTGCGGAGAGTGCATTATTCATCAAAATTCTAAACTAAGCTTAGATTTTTTTTTTATTATTATTCCGGTAACTTTTAAGTATTTAACCCCTTTGTGCCTTTTAGGCAATGAATTTAACTCTGATGACAAATTAAGAATGACGGTCAATATAAACTCCCCTGCCCTATTCTGTCAGGAAACTCTCAAAGAAATAGATAACTTCATGAAATCGTCATCATTTGTTCCCGTCCAAAAAAAAAAAAATTGCATTTATTTACTGAACTTCGAGAGGACTTGGAAATAAAAGTTATAAAAGATAAAATCGTAAAATCAAAGCAAACGTCAATGTATTCATTTTTTAAATTCTTCAGTAATTAACTTATGTAATTAACTTTTATTTATTACTTATTTTTTTTTATTTTTTCGTAATGTGAAAAAGAGATTCTAGTAACATTAATTGTTACCTTTTTTTAACAATTAAAATCTAGATTTAAACATGATCTCCATTCAGAGACCACCTCTCGGAGCGACCAGTTTTTATTGGAACGGAACGTGGTCGCTTTAGGGTGGTTTTACTGTACTTTAAATCTGTTTTATTCAATTCTGATGTTTCGTTCTTTCTTTTTTTTTTTTTTTTTTTCTCTCTTGGCATGCTCCTTAATTTTTTATCAAAATTCATGAAACCGATAAGGAAGAATCCTGATATTACTTAAAAAGAAACTGTGCATGCATTTTAGAATTCGACTTCATTAAGACAATTAATTTTGATTTGTAATTTATTATAAGGCAGAATTTTGATGAAAATCGATATGGAATTCAGAAAAATATCTCTAAAAAAATAAGCTATTTAAGGGATTAAAAAATCGATGCACAGATGTCTTTGTAATAGAGTTTTACTTGATTAAAATACAAAATCGAGGAAATACCTAAAAATTATGACGCAAGGAGCATTTTAAAATTTTGTTTTAAAATTTAAATTTTTTTTTTAATATATGAGAATTATAACAAGATTAGAAATTTCTTTTAAGGGGCTGCTGCAATGAAACTCCGCGATCGCGAAATCCCATGTTAGCCATGGGAAAACTTTGAACCGCAATTACTCATTACCTAATATAATTATTAAAATACCGTTTTCACCATCACAAAATAGACGTCAGATGCCGATGATGTGCGTTTTAAAAAGTTATGTACGTAAATTTTAAGTATTTTTAAGAAGATGATAAAATTCAATGAAATGGAAATTTCAAAGTTTAAAGAGATTTTTTATGCACTTTATATTTACGGAGATAATTTTTAAAAACGCATATCATCGGCATCGGACGTCTACTTTCTGATGCTAAAAACGCTATTTTAATAATTATATTAGCTAATAAGTAATAGCACTTCAAAGTTTTCCCATAGGTTAACATGGGATTTCGCGATTGGGGAGTTTCAGTGCAGCGGAGCCTTAAGGCGTTCTATAAACTTATGATGGAATGTATATTCGCACAAAATTTCAAATCTCTATTATGAAAATTTAAAGAAATTTTTTTAGTCCACCAGCCCCTTAATTATCCACTAGGAAAGTAGTGAAAAAATTTATTTGTGTTTCTGTTGGGCATAATGTCTTAATGTCCCTCCTGGTTTACAAAACGAAAATTGTTCAAAAAAGGATTATTTAAAATTATATACTGAATTTAAAGTGTTTACACCGCAGTATAACAACTATTTAACTACTTAATAATTTCTATAATGCTTTTAATAGTTTGCAGAATTAATAATTACTACCTTATAAAGATAGAGAAAAAAATGCCAGTCGAGCACATTGCAAGCAGTATCAACAAATGGTGTTATAACCTCCCCGTGATAACAAATCGGAACAAAAACAGACTTCAAGACTTCCAGTGCATGTTATTACACGTAAAAAACACATAATAATTCAGCAAAAGACCAATAGAAAGCGCCAAATGGCACAAAATGATCACGTAACTCCTGAGCTACACTATGTGTGTAGCAAACTTATTTAGCACTTATTTAAATTTCTCTTCATCAATTTCTGTCAATAAACGGAAATGTACTCCAGAACTTTTGTGCTGCCCTGTATATGATATATAGATTTTTTACACACCAAGTAATAGGCAAAAAATTTCTTAAATTTAAGAATGTGTACCACAACTTAAATCGCAATTCCACCATTTATTGTCCTTAGCAGTACTCTAACCGAATTCTTTTGTGAGACCCTGTGAATAAATGATGAATATTATGCTGACCATATTCTATAGTAAGGCTGATTATCAGTTTGATCTTGTTTGAAATAATTTAAGGGGTTTTGTACCTTTTAAACGTGTCGAAAATTAACGAAAAAATTCAAAGTTTGAATTAGTCTATCTTCGAAACCTTTTTAAGTATAAACATGAAATTTTGGATATTGATTAAACAGATTGTGCTTTGTAATATGCTACCATTAGAAATTTATTAGCCTTTTACAGAATTTGTGTATTGTTGAAATCAAAATAGCTCTTTTTTATTTTTTAGACTCCAGAAGTCATTGCGCGTATAATATCTTGAGAAAGTATGTATGGATTGTTGTGAAATTCGGTAAAAATGCTAAACAAATATGTGTGTTTTAAATGAACTACTTTTAAGTATTTACAATGGTAATATTTTTAGTTATGACTATTTTTATTCATTAAAAATATAAAATTTTGATTTTTTTAAAATAAAAATATATTTTTTATATAGTTAATGAAATAATTTTGACCTAAGAGTAGTTCATTTTAAACACACATATATGTTTGGTATTTTTACCAAATTTCATGACAATCCATACATACTTTCTCAAGATATCATGTGCGTAATGACTTCTGGAGTAAAAAAAAAAAGAGCTATTTTGATTTCAACAATAGACAAATTCTGTAAAAGGCTAATAAATTTCTAATGACAGCATATTACAAAGCACAATCTGTTTAATCAAATCCAAAATGTCATGTTTATACATAAAAAGGGTTTGAAGATAGACTAATTCAAACTTTGAATTTTTTCGTTAAATTACGTCGCGTTTAAAAGTTACTAGGCCCCTTAAGATCATTAAAATGTTCTGCAAATGATTTTGCCCCATAGACCATAATGCGGAGGAATATTTTTGGGCGTCCCTGTAAATTAACTATACACGGTGCATACTTCATTTTTGATACCAAACGTGCCACAGTAAACCTTATTAACATAAATCAATTCCATGACAATCCAAGTATATTTACACAAGTTAGAGCACTGACAGACAGACTGTAGACAGACGGTAGACAGACAACACTGTAAACAAAAAAGTCTGAAATTCAGACAGATGAGTGTCTTAAACGGAGAGTTCAATTTTCAGTGTCTTAATTACTAAGACATTTATATGCGCCTGAATTTAAGACATTTCAAACGTCTGAATCGCATCCACGTTTGACCCGCTTCTTATTTGTCTTCATTTTAAAGGGTTTTACGCTTTTATGCGTGTTTTCACTGCTGCATGCAGAGCTAAGTGCTATAATTTCATGTCACAGAAAAATCCTGCAAATTTTCTTTTTCCTCTCCAGTGAAATTTACTTTTGTCGAGATATCACTTTTCTTGCGGGTGAGCGATATGAACGCACCTTATTTGCCACGTTTGACGCACAACTTCCGAGTTGTTTATTTTTTTCTGGATCTTATACCACCGAAAAGTATAATTTTCACTGTTTAATTTTTTTACAGCTCGCTAAATGTAATGAATTAGGCAAAAAAGTGATTTTTTTTTTTTTTTTTTTTTAATGACCGCCATTTTGTAAAAAATCAACTTTTTAAACTAAATACAGATGCAAGCTACAGAGAATTTAATGACTTTTCATATAACAGGGTGACCAAATTTGTTTGAGATTCTTGTGATCGGCGAAAAACGATCGCCCATTTGGAAGTCCAAGCCACTCATCTGTAGTCTGACAAGACAAAATATTGTTTTTTTTTTTACATAATAAAAATTTAAATATATTATTAAAATGTCAATAAACGTAATACAGAATGTCTGAAAATGACAACTATTTTCTTTGCAACTGTAAAAACAAATCAGAAATTGCATAACGTAAAACGTGGCAAATGTGGTGCGTTCGTACTATAACAAGTTTTATAAATATTCAGACCTTGGTGTAATAGCTGTTGCACTGTTATGCAAAAATGCATGAATACAAAATTTATTAAGATGATATATATTAAATTCAGTCATATGGAAATTGTAGGACTCCTGCTTAAATAGGACGTAATCTCCATGGCAACATGGAATCATTACCTATCATGGGGTACCATTGAATGAATTACGTATGGTATGATTTAATAGAGTGAATAAAACATATTAATATCTTTTAAGTTTAGATTCGATTTGCATAAAATTCGTTTGGGTAGTTTTTGCACTGTTATGTGCGGGACACACGTTTTTTCTTTAATTATTTTATTATTTTTATTTTTGTTTCTGGTTATAATTTTTCTTTTCATTAACGTCAATTTTAAAAAAAAAAAGCCTTAGTATTATGGTCGCGTAACTAGTCCATTATTATTATTAACCCGTGGTACGGTATGCTATTTCTTTCTCCCAGCTTATTTTGTGTCGTCCAAAAAATAATGTTACCTTACAGAAGCCAGCCGTAAAACAAAGCAGTACGATTAAATACTCTATAGTAATTTTTTTAACTTCTAAGCATCGCACATTTTCAATTTTTATACCAAAGTATTGGAAAAAAAAGTACTTTTAAATGCATTTTGTTGGAAAACTGTAACTCAATTTATTTTTGAAATGTTAATTTTTTTGTAGTTTTTAGAGCCATTTGCTTAATATTGGCAACGGAAGAACTCCATTTCTGTAGAAAGTAAAGGAAAAATAGTTCTGAAATAGTAATTATATATTTGTGTTGCCATTTTCTCATAACAACCGAAAGAAAATGTAATTAAAATACGTGCTGTTTTGAAAAATATATAAACGAATGATTTATGTTAAAACAATGGAGCCATTATAAACTATATTTAATTTTAAGTATCTATGTATCATTAGATAGCCTTTTTTTTTGTTGATTTTCTTGAATGACGGCATCTTTTTGCTACATTTGTGCATTATTTCGCGATAGTGATGTGCTATGCCATGCTTTACTGTAGATGTTTAAGAGTAGATCGTAAATGTGGAATTCTTAAGCGGCAGCGAATGACGTCATTTTACATAAAATAAAACGCGTGCTTTAAGTCTTAAAATTGAAATATGTTTTGTACTGCAGTAGAGTCCCGCTTAACTGAGTTATTTTCTTCTGATGGGCTGGTGGCTTCCATTATTATGAAACGGCCATTATAAATGAAGTGTTAGGTGAAGATGAAAGAGCAGCCGTAAAAAGTTAGAACTCTGATTTTCTGGTCAGAATGAGGGGAAAAAATTACCATAATTTTTTATAGAAGCCATCAGTCCATCAGAAGAAAAGGAATTAATGGAAATGCCGGGGCTGACACTAAATTCTGAAAAAGCAGAATTCCAAGTTCTCTAGGTTTTTTTTTTTTTTTTTTTTTTTTTTAATAATAATTTAGCTACTCCTAAAACTGTATTAAAATTGCTTCTTTTATTCCGAAGAAAAAGGTACTTCAATATCATACAAGATGAGAATTTTTTTACAACTGAGAGATAAAGTGCCCATGCCGGAAATCGACCACATAACCTTTGTCTTATATTCGTAATGCTCTTCAAATTGGGCTACTTGGAACGATAAACGGTCGATACAATATACTCGAGTAACTTTTTGGCGATGGCATTCGGTCTGCATCTAAGCAGCTTAATAGAATAAGTCGCATCAGGTAAAGGAACATTATCCTGGGAACCTAGAATGATTACCTATCGTGGGATATCATTGAATTAACCCTTTATCTACTAAATTATGATCTACTGTAACTTTTTTCATGTAATATTTTTTATTCAGTTATTACAATGAAAAGTAAAGGATAAACATAAAAAAAGTACTCACCCGTGGAGAAATTTAATTATTTACAAATAATTAATTAAAGTGGTACTTTAAAGTACTGTCAGTACACTATGACTAAAATATTCTAACAGAAAACACACAATGAATTTCAAATGGCACCAGAAAATATTTTCGATTTAATAAGTATGTGAAATACAGGCCTTTTCTTCATATTCACACATAAATCTTTTGGCAAATTCTGGTGCCAATCATTTATTTCAACACTTTAGAATTAAAAATGCTTTTCCCCTGAAAGGGTAAAAAAAAACTATTTTTTTTAGGCTTCGATCTTGTTAGCAGTCCTTTAGTTATGCAACGTCTATATTCCAGGGACAACATGTTCTCTCGCATCTCCACTTATGCAATATATGAATTTACATATGCAATTTCTAGCATAGCAAAAACGAGCCGGTGCCACAATTTTTTCAGTTTCCTATAAAAAATAACAATGAAACAGAAAAGAAATACCAGACATTAAATGGAAATCATTACTACCTTACATTTTAATAATTACATATTAAAGCATATGAAAACGATGGATAACTACACAGACGAAAAGTAAACAAGAAGTTTTTCTCCAACACCCAGTGTACTTGACGGTACTTATAAGTACCACCGAGTAATTCAACTGTTAAATCAAATACATACACCGTTTACCTAAAATAGTTAGTCAAACTGTATTCTAAGATCATAATGAACACATAAAAAAATCCAACACACATCTTACATCCTTTACCGTGTTTGCAGCAATAAAAAGACGAGGGTGACAATCAGTACAAAATGTCGGCACAAAACGCATCATCTGTGTCAAAGATAGCCTCCTTCCTCGCTAAAATAACAAACCTAGAACTACTGCTGCCATGTATCCATGTATCCATGTGCCATGTATCCAGCGTAAACCGGGGCTATAAATGCTCTGATACCAGTATTTTGAAGTAATTTTCTTCGCTTTATCTAATGGAAGAATTATCTGTTATTAAAGAGAGCGAAATAAAAAAGTAAAAAATTAATGGTGCCCAGGCACCATCTGGCAGCACTAGGACAAACGGACAGACAGACAGACGGGCGGACCCAACGACGACTATAGATGCTAAGTATTTATATAATTACGAACTCAACTAAAAAGCGCAAAATAAACATAAATTTTGGGCATTGAAGTAGAAATCCCCTTTCCTCTTAATAATATATCAGAAAGATATTATAAAACACTGAAATTAAAAGAATAGTTCAAAGGGTTATCGGGTCACATGAGATAAGGATTATAGAAGAAACACTCTAGACACAGCTTGGCACTTTAAGAAATAAAATTTCATGTTCGTGATACAAGCGTCAAAAAAAAAAAAAAAAAAAAAAAAAAAAAAAATTCTTGAACTACACAACAAAGTTATTTTTATTTTCACTACAAATTATCAGTTTGAAAAAACACCGATGTTAGCCCTTTGAAAAATAATTTTCAAAATGGGTTGTTTTCGTAATTCTCTTTTTCTCTATATGACATTACTTCTCTAGGACGCAATTTTGGAGGTACTAGTTACCAAGAAATAGAACGTAAAGCTGAGACCGTCTTCTCTTCGAAGGTGCAATCGGTTTTCAAAAATATGAATATTAACACTTTCAAAAAAATTCGCCACCACAGGTCACTTTGCGCCTTACGGAGACTGTCTTTTTTTTTTACAGTAAAAGTGCCTAAAATTGGTGTTTTGTCTTAATCTTTTCAGAGCATCTCTGGAAACCGGATTTACATCACCTACTAAAATTTTGAAACGTTAGGACGAGTAGAAGTATTTTTTACAAAATAAAATGCGTGTTATTTATGTTATTATTTAGTTTTAGGACTGTCTCATTTCCTCCTATACATAGGTATTTGGTCTTTCTACCGTTCATGCAAAGTCCCCATCTCTCATATTCTTCCTTAATTTTTATTGTCATTTTCTCTAAATCATTTTTAGAGAAGGAAGAGTCTCGCAGAAAATTAAGTACAGAATTTGTCAGGGGAGAAAGGCTGTAAAACTATTAAAATATATTTGGTGGAGTAAGGAGATCTTTAGGAAAAGAAAGTATAATACAGTAGAACCGGTTTTATCCGAAACTCTTTTAACCGAATCTCTCGGTTAACCGAAATTCATTTTTAAAAGCTTTTTATTATTTATTTATTTATTTATTATTTTTTTAACTATCATATTCCTTCAGTGCAAGCGGTCCTTTCCGAACTACGAGTACATATAAATATTTTCTATCCCCTTTCTTAGAATTCCTTTCAATTTAACATGAGCTCCCGTAAACTGCAGAGTGGAACGTAGAAAACGAACAAATTAGCAATTTGAAGCTTTTGAATGTTTTGCAAAAGGTTTGGCATGGCTGGAGCTTGGAGCAGCAGAAAGACTGTGATACAGGTTAACTAATAATATTAAAAAACTCCGTGATAGAGCTTCAAGACAAAGGCAATCGAAACTGCGACAAACAAAACATTTTTTTTCAAACTCTTATGATCTATGTAAAAGGTACTTAATTTCAAAATTAAAATTCAGGTAATTTATTCTTGTTTCTATTTTGCTATTGCTTTATTTTTATTGAGAACTGGTTACCATACTAAGAAATATTGCATATATATCTCCTTAATCTTAAAAATGAAGCATTCTCGATTATCCGAAAATTTCCTTTTTCCAATAGATTGTCGGTCCCAGTTACTTCGGATAATCGAGGTTCTACTGTATATACAATTCTGTTGTAAAGAACATATTGTTGTGTGGAGCAGAAGGATGGAGAATTATGGAGACAGAAATAAAGAAAATAGCGACAGTAGAAATGGATGGCCTAAGAAGATCATGTAGGATATCAAGAATAGAAAGAATAAGAAATGAATGAATCAGGGAAATGATGAAAATAAAGGGAACCACATTAGATGATATTAAAAAAAGTAATTAATCTGGTATGGTCATGTTAAAAGAATGAGTGATGAAAGAACACCTAAATTCGCATTTAATTATGAAACAAATAACAAAAGGAAACGGAGAAGACTACGAAAGAACTGGATGGATGATATTAACTCCTTTCTTGTAGAATATATTTGAAAAGAACGTCCCCCCCCCCCAAAAAAAAAAAAAAAGTTTCTCTTTAATTTTGTTCTGATCTGAAAAATTACAAAAATCCAACAAATGGCGACAAACTGCCGAACTTTTCGCGGGAAAATATCGCCATCTATTGGGAAAATGGTAAATTACATATTATGCATTGGACAAACTGAGTTCGAGCTTTACGGAATTGAAAAACCGATTTTTCTCTTGCCCGAACTCAAGTCGGGTATTCCAAAATTGGCGTATTTGCAATGCTCAAACTGAGTTCTGGCGTCACAGGCAAGAGGTTAAAAAGGCGATAAGGGATAGAGGTCTGGAGGAGGAATGAACCCTTGACCGAAAGAACTGGAAAATACTATTGTAGATTCTTCGCATGGCGGCATCTGACACTATAAACCAAGTTTATATATACAGTAAAACCTGTATAAGTTGACCACTTGTGGTGTGACACTTCAGTGGTCAACTTATAAAGGGTGAAAGAAATCTAGAATGAAAGAATGGAGGGTGATGGTTTAAAAGCCAAATCCACAAGAGCAACAATGTAAGAATAGATAAGCCTTGAATTATTTACCTACACCTATCACTACTAAAAGCATTTCCCAGGTTAATAACTATTTCATCCTTTTAGAAATTCTAGTTAAAAAGAAAAAAATATAGAAAATTTCGTGGAGAGTTATTTTTTTTTTTATTATTCATTATTTGTTAGCTTTTTGAATGGTCAAGTTATAAAGTGTTTTGATTGCTATTTTATAATAGTTCTAGCCAAATTTCAATAATTTCAGTGGTCAAGATACAAGATAGACAAGTGGTCAGGTTACAAAGGGTTTGTCTTACACTTTTGTATAGGATAAATTTGGTTCCTGACAACAGAGGTCAACATAGACTTGTGGTCAACTTACAAAGGTGGTCAACTCTGCAGGTTTCACTGTATATGTTACCGTGAAAGGCTGAAATCTAGAGAATGTCGACTTTCACCGGTGTATGTCAACATTCACATAGTCGCTTGGTTTATGTCCGAAATATTTTCTAAATATCCTTATTTCTCACTTACACCGGCAAATGTCGACATTCACCATGCGCTAATGGTGAATGTTGAATATGTCGAAGATCTGCATTTTCCTCTCTGTATTTCAGGCACGATAAAACGTCACAAGATTAACATAACTTTTTCACCTCTCTTGCTGAGTGGAATGACTACAGAGGGATTCGCCACTATATAGAGGAGAGTTCAATGCGGGACTAATCCCTGAGAATTTAAATGCTGTGGTAGATTTAAAGGGCAACCCGGGATTGGGTTTTTTTAGTATTAAAACACATTACGATACATATCAAAATAGGAGAAAGCTTAAGTAACAGCACATGTAAATAAACTGTTGAACTTAGAACAAACAATATATTCTAAGTGAGAAAAGAAAATATAGTAAAACCTCTCTGTAAGAGGCATCTATCGTTCCATTGAAAATTGGCCCTTATGAGGGGTGGCTCTTGAATAAAGGTGACAAAAAAAGAACAACTAAAATAAGGAAATCAAAACCTTATATAGGTGAAAAAACTGTTTATTAACATTTTCAAACTCTATACATGATTGAAAAAATTTTCTATTAAAGTTTATTTACTTTTCATAATTTTTCGCCGACAATTTTCGTTGCCAATGATTATTTTACTTTATGGAACAAAGTACTTCAATTTGCATCATTTATTAATGCCATAGAATGAGATATTAGTTTATTTATTTCTGTTAGCGTTTCCTGATAGATGTTAAAATTGTGCTCCAATATGCATTCGCAGTCTTCGTAAATGTGGTATCAGTTTTTCTAAATAACCTGTTGTCATATGTGGGCGCACAGCAAAGGTCAAGTTTCCCCTCCAACGCAGCCCCTATAGGTTGAAAAAGTGTGAGTAACACCTGTTTGTCTCACTTGTAGAAAATTTGTGGCCCTTCATTGTGTTACTAAATCCTCCCTAACTTCCCCTGCCTTCTTTGTTGCAAGTGCAGTTGTTTTCTGAACTTTTATCTTTTGGTTTAGGATTTCAATACACCTGTTTAGGATTTAAGGCACACGTGAAAAAATGGCCTTTATGAGTTGTAGGTGCGGCCCCTAATAGCAGAAAATTTAACATTATGTCTGGGAACATATTTCGTTCCTAAAAATATTGGCCCTTAATAGAGGTGGCCCTTGAATAGGGGTGACTCTCTAATAGGGGTGGCCTTTAAAAGAAGTTTCACTGTAATACAAAAAAAAATCTTACTTAAGTATATACATTGAAATCTAATTTATTGCAGCATCTTAAACTTTCATGACACTTTGAATTACACAAGAGCCCCTTGCTTTTACAACTGCATTCATTTGTGGAAACCTTCCTTTTGCAATGGCAGCGTGTATAGCCTTGCTCCCCTTCCACCACCACTTCTCGAACTGGCTGCTGCTGCTTCCCTCAGCAGCATTTATTGAGAAGAAATCTCATCTATGGAAAGTAACTTTTCTTTACAAATTATGAACTGATTATGGGCATAAAGCTGCTTGAGGGTACCATTTTTATTTGCTAGTTTATAAAAGTCAGAGTCTTCTATTCTAATAACAACTATCCAACACATTTCGGCCATCTGTACGACCATGGTCAACATCAGGTATTTCTATTCGTACGGTATTACCAATTTGAGCAGGATGATTTTTTGTTGTTTTTGTTGTTGCTTGCAGTAGAAGATTTTCTTTCGCGGCCGCTCATTTTATAGAAATAAACTCATGTTGTGCAGATCCTCTTCAATATATATTTTTTTGGAATATGGTGGTGGTATGGCCACTGCTAAAATTTCCTTCAAAAGTATTCACAGTTTCTTGAAGTTGTTCTTCGGTTTCAAAAGTATTAGCAATTTCTTCGAGTTGTTCTTCGGTTTCAATATTTGTAATTTGTTCGCTAAGCAAAAAAGACGATGCTATGCCTCTTTTTGATTTAAAGACAAACATGGCTTCATAAAGACTATGGCGTATTCCTTAGTGGTGTGTAGTGTTCTTGGAAAATTGAACAAAGGCAAACCATCCGACCATTTATTTGTATCGCTATCGTTCATCCGTGTCGTTAACATATTCTGTATGTCTTGATTGGCTCTTTCAACTGAGCCTTGTGTTTGACTATGACGAGGTTTTCAATGAACTATCTTAACATCTTTCTACATAGCACATAGTTCGGGTATGAATGGATTTCCGAATTCCCTAACATTATCTGATTGCAATACAGCTGGAGCACCAAATGTTAAACATATTGGAAGAACGTGATACGGCTACTTCTTCAGTTGTCTTATGTTTCAACGGTCGTAGCTGGACAAAATTAGTTAAATGATCTTGATACACCATTATGAACTTATATTCGCTATTCCTGTGTGACAACAAATCTATCAGATCAACTTGACATCTTGACTCAGAACTGACCATTGGTTTCAAAACAATACCTTTCTTAAGCGCATTATGTTTCATGAGATTTTTTGCATTATTTGAAAACAACATTATAACTTCATATGTAATATTTTTGTATTTAACTTGCAAATCTTTAAGTATACGTGCTGCTCTTCTTACGTAGTCTATTCTGGTGTGAGTTTCAAATAGTATACTGAACAATTCATCATTGGTGACATAATACTGTACATTCGTTTGTCTTGTTTTTAATGGTAGAATTAAGTTTTCTTCATCATTTATATTTAAAACATGGAAACGTTTTAATCGTTTGGAATACGAAGGTGTGATGCACTTAGATTTAGTAGAAATTACTTCAGAAATTACTTTAGAGTACTTTTCTTGAGAAAAATAAAAGCAATTGTCTTCACGTTCCCTGGCAATTAATGCATTTAACTAAAAAATAAAAATCAAGATTCACTGCAGTATCTATTCAATATAAATTAAAGTGTCGAAGAAAAAATTTAAGTTTAAGAAAACGTTGCGCACACCATCAAACTTTGCATAAGACTGACAAAGCTGACTGACTCGCAGCAGAACAGAGGATATTTCTACAGACTGACGCCTCTCTGTTGATTTCGACTTCTCTTCTCGACCTCCACCAGAGCATATCTGTGCTTGTCGACATACTCCGGTGTTGGTCCGAATTTACAAGAATATAATCAAATATTCGGTCTTTCATCAAAGTATCTGGTATGTGTTGACATTAACCGGAGAAAATCGACATTCTCCAATTTCAGTCTTTCACGGTAACATATATATAAATGTGTGAAAATTTCGACAAAAATAATTAAAAACGACCGACTTCGGCTCAAGTTTTCACGACTAAAAATGCATACTTTTTTACAAAATTTTAAACAAAGCTTAGATACAGTTTTAAAATATTAGAGAAATCGGATAATAAGAACTTTTTTGTTTGTTATGCATAACGGAACCGAGCCAAAAAGCGAGAACGAAATGTATTCCATTTTGAACTAGATATCGATATTTTTTCACGATTTTTTCTCACGGGGTGCATAACAATCGTGTTTATGACTGTTGAAAATCTCAAAGAGTTCAGACAATGAGGTCTTTTATTTTTAACTACTGAAATAGACCAAATAAAAAAAATCTTTTTACGAGCCATTTTACCATTAAATATCAATATTTTTTATTTTGAGCTTTTTTACTGCTAAATATCATATCAGTTTTTGCAGATTTTTCACACAGTCAGCGAACACGTATTTCAGATAAAATCGAATTAAAGATATAAAATCATATAAATTTAAGGTTCATTTAAGAATATTATCACGTGCATTTGAGAATATTAGTCTAGAATAAACTGTATCTTACACAGAGAGGTGAGACTCTTATTATCTCAGTTATCGGGTAGCATTTGACCCCTAAAAGTAATTTCGTCCCATTAAAAAGTAATAGAAGTATCGGAGTTATAGGTTATCAAGGTCACAAATTCATTTAAAAGTAGCTTACATGCCAATCCCATTACTACAATCTGCATTTATTGCCAATTTTATATTGAAAGTTGTTTCTTATTCACCACTCATCTTGGAAGATGCACGCGTTTATGAAATCACTTTAACCCTTTATGTACTGAATTATGAATTCATGAAAATTTTATCATCTAACCCATTTTTTGTGAATTGTTTAAACTACATTAGAAGATTTACATAATCATTTAATAAATTTTAGAAGGATTTTAGAAGATTTGAAGGCTTTAGAAGGAGTCATTAAATTTGAATTTATAGGGATTTTGTGCAATATGTATTGCCCCCACTCAAATATTTTATTTTTAAATATTTTTCTTAGTATTTTGTAGAATTAGAAAATGTACAAATATAATGTTCTTACAATAGAAATATAGAAATATTTCCGAATTGAAACACCCCCCCCCCTTGCCCCCAACGCCAAAGAAAGGTGAAAACATGCAAAGGCAAAAGAAATCATCCTTTCAAAAATATTTTTATTTTGTGTAACCAATGATGCTTTTTGAAAAAGATAAAGTAATGTATCTATAACTCATTCTAAACGGTATTACAACAAATCGATGTATTATATGAATTTTATAACAAATTATTTTAATGGTACTTATAAGTACCGTCAGTAGATAAAGCGTTAACGGTGATTCAACACCGAAAAGAACCTACGAAATTATTAGTCATCGACTGATAAACGCCGTTGTATAAGGCGTACGGCAAAAAATTAGTTCTTGAACTACACAACAAAGTTTTTTTCCCCTAAAAATTAATATACAACTCTAGATACATATAAAAGGATACAAAATAACAAATTCTGAATCCTTACACAAAGAGATAAAACTCGTTATCTCAGTTATCGGGCAGCGTCTGACTCCTAAAAATAATTTCGTCCCATTAAAAAGTAATATAAGTCTCTGCTATATTCAGTCCCATTTCCTTAGTGATTTTTCTGTATAGAAGTTATCGTTTACCAGGGTCACAAAATGATTTAAAAATAGTTTACATGGCAATCGCATTGCTATAATCTGCATTCATTGCAATTTTAGAACAGCCTTAAATCTAAAGTTTATTCTTATCCACCAATCATCTTAGAAGATGCACGTGTTTATGAAATCAATTTAACGATGCTTCAGTACCAAAAAGAACCTACGAAATTATTAGTCAGCGACTGATAAAAGCCGTCGTATAAGGCGTACGGCTGAAAAATAAATTCTTGAACTACACAACAAAGTTTTTTTTTTTCCCCTACAAATTAATATCCAACTCTAGATATATGAAAAGATGCAAAAAAAGCGTATACCCACACTAAGAAAAAGAACAAATTCTGAATCCTTACACAAAGAGGTAAAACTCGTTATCTCAATTATCGGGCAGCGTTTGACTCCTAAAAATAATTTCATCCCATTAAAAAGTAATATAAGTCTCTGTTATATTCAGTCCCATTTCCTTAGTGATTTTTCTCTATAGTAGTTATCGTTTACCAGGGTCACAAAATGATTTAAAAATAGTTTACATGGCATTCACATTACTACAATCTGCATTCATTGCAATTTTAGAACAGCCTTAAATCTAAAGTTGATTCTTATCCACCAATCATCTTCACGTGTTTATGAAATGTGTTTAAAGATGCTTCAATACCGAGAAGAACCTAAGAAATTATTAGTCATCAACTGATAAGCGTCGTCGTATAAAGCTTGATAAGAAGATTGTGCGTGTGTAGCATAAAGCTTTCGATACCAGCGATTAATTTAGAAAGATTTCTTAAAATTTTAGGCCATTTAAATGAAACACGTTGTATTTCTGGACGTGTAAGGACATATGAGGGTCATGGGCATTGCCTTTTTTTTTTTTTTTTTTTTTTTTTAACATAAAAGTGAACTGTGGTTAAATACTTGCTCAGAGATAAAAACAGACGCATATTATGAGATGACAACAGTTTATCATATATATTCATTAACACAGCGTTGCATGCTTATGAGATAACGCAATCGCGCACCTTATCGAGATATCTTGGTACATATCGAAATAATGTATTATAGTAAAAAAAAAAAGGAAAAATATCAAATATGTTGATTCTGAGACGCAAGTGAAGATTTGGCATGGAAAAAGTTTTAGTCTTTGATTACTTATGTAAATTATAAAAATAAATATTTAGTAATAAATAAGAAAATAACATAACGACATGTTTAGTGTTGATATATCTCTTTTAAATTTTGGATTATTTAAATGAAATGAGTCGTATAGATGGACATGTAAGTAAGGACATACGAGAGTCGCATGAGCATTGACTTTTTTGAACACAAAAATAACTGTGCTTAAGGGGTCTCAGGACTCTTAAAATTGGTAAAAATGAAAAAAAAAAAGACCATTTGCAACCTTTAATATCTTAAAATGTATATGATTTTAAAAGACAATTTTTATTGGAGATTAAAGATATAAAGATACAAAACCAAATTCAGTCCATAAAAATATCCCTCAAAAAGAGTATTTAAGGGGTCTCAGGACTCTTAAAATTGGAAAATATAAAAAAAAGACAATTTTCATTACTTAACATCTTAAAATGCATACGATTTAAAAACACAATTTTTACTGGTGTTAAATGATATTAAGTATGTTCTTTCATTTCATGTATTTAAGAAATAGCAAGATGCAGAATTAGCACTTATGGCTCCAAACTATCAGACATTTGAGGAGCAGAAAATTGGTATGATAGCTTACGCGCAGGATTATAAAATAAATTTTGCTACTAGAATGAAAATTTTGATGACTTTTTATACTTTAGATTGTAATAACTAAATTTCCACTCATGGTTTAGCAAGATATAAAGTATCTTAATTTTAAAATCAAACCCTCCTACCAAAAGAATGGTATGTGATACAGTAATTTCGTTACTATATTTTTATTGAGCAGAGTGAAGTCTATAAGAATCAACTATTAATTTTACAGAGAGGATTTTGGTGCCGACCAGTGTAGTTGCTAAAAGTGATAAGAAATGCATTTAAAAGGCAAACGAATACCTTTAGTTATTAAGATCGACATGTTTCAATGCTCTGACGGCAACGTTCTCAAGATCCTTAATGATACAAATATTTTCGCAAAAAATTTTAAATTGAAAACTGGTAAACAAAAATCACGCGAACCCATACATAATGAAATTCACTGCTATATTAAAAATGGATATTAGTGAACGTGAATTATTTTACACTATTGTTTCATTATTCTGCAGAGCATTTCTTTCCAAATTTTAGGAAGTTCTATGGAGGCTGAATCATTGCATATATTCTCACTGCGTAAAAAAGATCTCAGTTGATTTTCGGATAATGGATGGCAAATAAAATCTTTATGGACAAATTATCCTACTATTTTTTAAATTAATCTGCAAAAGTTCTTTGTTATATAGTCTGGCTAAAGCTGTAGTTTTCTTTTTGTATTTGATGTCAGCTTATCTGGAGTATATAAAATACCCTTCACAAACAAGATGAAACGGTACAATTTTACATAGGATGACAAACAGATAGCTAACTAGTATCAAAGAACATATAACAGACATCAAATATAACTAGAAAACTACAGCTTTAGCCAGATTACAAAGCTACAAAGAATCTTTGCAGATTAATTTGAAAAATAGTAGAGCAATTTATCCATCAAGATTTTATTTACCATCCATTATCCGAGAATCAATAAAGATCTTTTTACGCAGTGAGAATATATGCAATAATTCAGCCTCCATGGGACTTCCTAGAATTTCAAAAGAGATGCTCTGCAGAATAAGAAAACAATAGCATAAAATAATTCACGTTCACTAATATCCATTTTTAGGTCGTTCGTAAATATATAAATACCTATAGCCGTCGTTCTGACCGTCTGTCTGTCTGTCCGGATATAAGAGTGCAAAAACTGCCCAACCGCGAATAGTCTGAAATTTTAAATATATAATTGTTGCAAAATTTTATCGAGTCATTTCAAATTTTATGAAAGTCGGATGTATAGTTTAATTACAGGGACAGTAAATTTTTTTCCGTTACATTATGGCCAATGGGAAAAAATTATTTCACGTGCATTTTAATGATGTTACAGCTTTTCGAACAGAATGAAATTGATATTCATTTATGAAGTGCACTAAAATATACGTTCGGTACAATATGCGGTGCAAAATATATTTATAAAACTAGTTATAGTACGAAAGCACCTCATTTGCCACGTTTGACGTGCAATTTCCAACTTGTTAATATTGCAGTTAATTTCATTATGCATGGGTTCGCGTGACTTTTGTTTAGCAGTGTTCAATTTAAAGTTTTTTGTGAAAGTATTTGTATTATTATATCTCGAGAATATTACCGTCAGGGCAATGAAACATGTTACTGAATAAATAAAGTTACTTGTTTTCCTTTTAAATGTATTTTTATCACTTTTAGCAAATATTAAGTTAGTTTAATAATATTATTTGCAACATTAAAATATTCATAAAATTTTCTACCGGTTTGTAACCCCTTAATTCTCGCTCCAGTCAATATCATGGGCTGAGATGTCGTTCGTTATTTCTCGTGCCCTTGATATTTCCGGGCTGGAGATTTATTGCTGGAAAAAACTTCTGAAACCAGAAAAATTTAACTGGCATTTCTGTATGCAGTCTTTGAATAGTAGCTTTGGGTTTGATTTTTGTCGGTAATTGTGATCTTGAACTTTGTATTGCAAGTTTCGAAATATATTACACTCATAGAAATTATTAATAATCAAAATTTAATGTATATTATATTATTTCAAATATTATTTGTAAAAATTTGTTTGATGATGATAAATAAAGATCTAAGATGTGAAAAATAAAGGTCTTATTCGCATTAATTTGTATGGTGTAAAACAAACATTAAAACACAGAATTCTCGCATGATGGCTTTTCCACAAATGTGAATTTGTTCTATAACATCTTTTTTTTCACCTTAAAAAAAAAAAAAAAAAAAAAAAAAAAAAAAAAAACTAATTGCATATTTTATATAGAAACCTTATAATTATTCAATTTCTGTAATAAAAAAACTAGGTACTTTTTTATGTTTTTTCCAAATATTAAGCGACCGTTAAGGGGTTAAAAAATTAAAGCAAAATAAAATGTATATTGTAACCAGAAAAATTGCAAATAAAATTTATAAAAATTTATTTATTATTAAAATTTGGTAAAATTTAAAATATTAGAATTTATTTCTAATGTAATCCCCCTTAAAACCGAAAATATGCCTTCCAAAACGAAAAACTGCGTAATAAAATTTTTCACCGGTTGCATAACATTCCGTTTCAGCTGTTTTTACAACAGTGTCTATTATCTTAGTAAATGATGCAAGAATTTTTGAACAACTAGGCAAACTGACAACCAAAGAAAGAAATAATAATAAAGAAAACGTCTTCTTTATGTCAACTGTCTGGTGATTCTATTATTATTGCAACATAAGTCAACAAAAATAGAATATTACAGCCTGATGTTGGCGCCTGAAATTCAAACTCATGACTTCAGCAGTAGCAAACCATTGTCAATACTTCTGGACAACTGCTGAATTTAATACAGAAACCATGAATAGTCGAAAGTTCATACTTTTAAAATCAATCTTACCTCTCTCTGTACTTGAAGCAGATGGGGCGTCATGTCGGCGCCCCGTACAGCAATTACCTTTCTTTATGATTGCTTTTTGTACCGTTTTGCACCTACTTTATGGTACAGTTTATGATTTCTTTTCAAGGCAACACCACCGTAACGTAATTTATCATACTTTTCCCTTTCACGCTACATGAAGTGACCACAATGGACTCGGGGCTTCGATGATGCTCCTCAGGAGGTGAAGCCCGTTCCGGTAGCTGGGCAGAAAATATATTGATCACGTCCAGGGAAGATGTCTGAGATAGGCAACACTAGACTGCAAAATTTGGGTTGTGTCATGTTTTTTAGCTTTTGATAATTGATTCTTATGTATTTTATAGCGCTGAATCCGAAAATGACCTTCATTTTTTACTATCACGTAAGGATGCTTTGCAAATCGTAAATTTCAAAATTAAAAAGTAAAATAATAGCAAAAATCTGATACTATAAAATAGATGTGATGGTTGTATTTTTTAAGTTTTGATAATCGATTTTTATGTAAATAAATATGCGAATAAGAATGCTAAATTCATCTTTAAAAAGTTAAACTTAAAATTACACTATGTGCAAATTACTTAACTCCTTGAGGGGCGGTGGAATCAAATATATCCCACCTAATTTAAACAAGATTCTCACCAGAAAATTTCAACTAAATTATATATTTTTAACTTTGGAGGAATCTGTTGAAAAATTGCTTTTCCTTATTTAAAAATAAAATTTTTTGATTATTCCGGTGACATTTCAATATTTAGAGACATTTTTGCTTGCCCCTCAAGGGGTTAAAAGATGAAAAAATACTCAAAAAGGTGTTAAATTACTTTAATATCCTTAGTACTTTCAACTATATACATAGTCTTCGTCAGAGAATACAAAAATGCAAGTGTCTTATTTTCAAATTTCACGTAGTTGGTGTCGAAAGGAGTGAAAGTGAAAGTCAATTTTTAGATCCGAAAAACATTTTGAAAATAAAAATATGGATAGAAGGAAGTGGAATATTACGAATTTTATGATTCTTTAAGCAAACTGAGCCAAATTCTGGGTATGTTGTAGGATAAAACGTCATTACAAACAGTATTTTCTTTAGTAATAATTTCTATTGATTCACGGATAATTAAATGATGATAATTCTTTAAGGAACATAAAATTTTTGGATAATAATTAATAAGGATATTAAAGTAATTTAACACCTTTTTAAATATTTTTTCATCTTTTAAGTAATTTGCACATAGTGTAATTTTAAGTTTGATTTTTATCTATTTTTTATCGCTGAACACGAAAATGACCTTTATTTTAAACTATGACGTCAGGAGTTTTCGCAGATCGTAAATTTCAAAGTTCAAAAGTTCAAAATTAAAAGTGACACCACTCCTCCTCCCCATCATGGGACCCCCGAACAGTTTAGCTGTAACAATCCCCAGTATAAGCCAAAAAATTGAATAAATTATGCAATTAAATAAAATTATTGAATAAAAAAAAAATTTTCTTCTATTTTATAGTATCAGAATTTCGCTATTTATTTACTTTTTAACTTTGAAATTTACGATTTGAGAAAAATACTGACGTGATGGTTAAAAATTAAGGTCATTCTCAGATTCAGTGCTAAAATGCACATAAAAATCAATTATCAAAAATAAAAAAACACAGCCCTCACATCTGTTTTTTAGTATTACATTTTCGCTATTTTCGGACTTTTTAACTTTGAAATTTACGGTTTGCGAAAAATAGAGACATGATAGTTAAAAATGAAGGTCATTTTAGGATTCAGCGCTAAAAAATACATAAAAGCAAATTATCGAAAGCTAAAAAATACAACCATCTTTTCTATTTTTTAGTATAAGATTTTCGCTATTTTTTAACTTTTTACCTTTGAAATATACGATTTGCGAAAAATCGCTGACGTGAATTTTAAAAAAGGAAGGTCATTTTCGAATTGTGCTAAAAAATACACAAAATTAATTATTAAAAGTTAAAAAACACAACCATCGCAGGCTTGTGCTATTCTCAAATGCCTATCATCTCTTCGGTGACCTCTTTTCTTTTCTTTCTTTCTTTCTTTTTTCTTTCTTTCTTTCTTTTTTCTTTCTTTTCTTTTCTTTTTTTTTTTTTTTTTTTTAAAGAAAATAAAAGACTGTAATTCCAAAACCATTCATAATAAAAAAGAAATTTCGTTAGATGTCAACATACACTGTCAGAAAGTTTCGTATTTATACACTAAATTATTCGTCATTTTTAAACAAATAATTTACGCACTTCTAGAAAACACGCTTTTTTCCGTTAATTCTTCCCGGAAGTCTGAAAAAGAGGGGAAAATTCCGTTTATTCCCTATACGCATGCGTACTGGCTAAATTAATACCAAAGTTCGAATTTATTTTTTAAAAGAAAACCCAAAAATTCAATAAATTTAAATTTCTAATTTATTCAAAAACAAACAAACAAAAATATTGCTTTCGAATTTAATAAAACAGCAATTTTCTCATTCATTTTAACTTATTCGCAATTTAATTTTTAGAGTATTAAAAAAATATATTCGCATGCAAAACATATTCTAAACGAACACATAGTAATTCGATCCAACTTTTAGAAAATCTATTTTATTCAAAAGAGCAAATACTTCATCTCGAGTTTAATTAAAAATATAACATCTAACAATCAAATTATGTCTTATTAAAAACGTCTAAAATGTAATAATCTTTATCCTCTATTATTTTATAAGTGTTAAAACATCAACCGTTATTTCATAACGGCGAAATGTCCCGGCAATTAAGTTTAAATTTTCGAGCTTTCTGAACAAGAAATTTAACAAACCTTACCAATCCCAAAGAGACGTATTTTTTAAAAAGCTCCCTTTTTCAGGTTATGTGGAAATTTTCTGTCCTAGAACGGAAATTTCTTCAATTCTCGAATATATGAGGCATTCTCACAGTCTTTTGACTTTCAGGAATAAAAATCTGGTGAAATTAAACTTAGTAAAATAACATTTTTAACTTATAGACGAATGCCTTAATGATTCAAAATAAAGAAAAAATGGTCAGCAGCGAAACTTTATTTTTTATTTAACTGAGATTTAAGTTGAACTTGCGAGTTTAATTTTCCTTACTATTTTACCACTATAACTTTTTATTTTCTTCTAAATTTTTACTTATAATGAATTTGCATAGTACCCACAGGACATTCAAATAAGAAATAATAACAACGTAGTATTTTTAGTACAAAAGTTTGGTATAACATCGTCTTAAAGATGTGTTAAAGAAGGGACGGTAAGGGGAAAAAGGGGACGGTATAGGAAAAAAGGGACGGTAAGGAAAAAAAACAGGGATGGTAAGGATGGTACGGTAAGGAAAATTACCACCTATTTTTAGGCAAATCATGTTTAGGCTAAGTGATAGCCACAATGTTCATTGATTTTTAGAAACAGTTATTTACATTGGATTAAATAATAATAATAAAAAAATATTTACCTCGAAAAGTACAGGAATAAACCTTGGGGACGGTAAGACTACCAATAAAAATACGATGCTTGAAATTGATATTCATATGCTGATTTAAATTCTGCAGCAAATTTCCTGTCAAAGAATTTTAGCCATTCTTTCTGTAACATAATTTCTGCATGAGAAAAAACTTGAAAAAAATTCTGTGGCTGCACCTGAAGTGATTTTCTGTATTAGCAAGAGGGACGGTAAGGAATCTAAAACCCACGGACAGAGTAAAAAATAATAATAACAACCGTAAAAATGCGTGCAGGTTGATTTTTTGTTACACGTTTAGATAAAACAATAATCCCAGTTTCGGAAAAAAATTACGTCGAATTATTTTTATTGAAACAATTTTATACAGACAGCTCCAAACTCAAAAATCAGCATCAGGGACACGGGACAGTTAGGAATTTCGTGGTATATTTGGACCCCCAGCATCGTCCAAAACTAATTTTTCTCATATAAATAAAAATATACATTTATTTTAAATAAATAGGTGTCACAAATAAAAATCCAAAATATGTTGACATGTTTCGGTTCAATAGTAAAAACCCTATTCATAACACACACATAATCAATAGAAATGAATGACACTGGGTACCAAAAAATAATCTAAAATAAAAAAATATAAAAATGCAAACATTGCGCCCTCTATGATCTCACATAGCCTACGCTACCGCGGCTCCCTCTACCAGACTCACTCTTTAAGTATTTATTAAGGAATTCCAACCATAAAATTGGAATATCAAAGGAAAAGGAATCATTACACACAGTATCCCTCCTAGAATAAATCTCAATAGATTCACAGATGATTGACTTGCGGTATAAACTCGAAACGAACACTAATCTACTATCCCTGAAACAAATATTAACCCCCCTCTTTAAAAACAGCCTTGATAACGCAGTCTTATCGCTACCAAATTTTATATCAGATTCATGCTCTCTCCTCCTTATCCCAAACTTCCTATCTGTCATAACAATATAATAATTAATATCCCCCCCCCTTCATTCTCATATGGAATTTCATACACCCCTGCGAGATCATCCTGTGCAACCGGATCAAAAGGTCTGTACAGAAGATGTTTCAATTTAGGAGGTGGTTTAGCAACTAATTCTAATTTAAACTTGATTAATTTACTTTTAAGTCTCTCAAAATTAACCTTTATATATGGAAACGATAACCTTTTAAATCTACTAACCTCCCCCTCTCGCACGCCTTATCAACCAAAGTACAACTAACCTGTGAATGACTTTTACACTTATAATTTTTAATCAAATTATTAATTTTCTCCCTTTTGTAACCATTTACTTTAGCAATATTGAAAATATAATTCAACTCCGCGTCCAAAAAATCCTCTGAACAAATATTAAACGCACGATTAACCATGAACCTGAACGTTGAGAATTTATACCCAAAAGGTGAATACGCTGAATTTGGAATAATATGCTGACTACTAATATCCTTCCTATCATAGAGGGCGCAATGTTTGCACTTTTATGTTTTTTGATTTTAGATTATTTTTTGGTACCCAGTGTCATTCATTTCTATTGATTATGTGTGTGCTATGAATACGGTTTTTACTATTGAACCGAAACATGTTAACATATTTTGGATTTTTATTTCTGACACCTATTTAAGTAAAATAAATGTATATTTTTATTTATATGATAAGAAAGGGTGAAGTAAAATTTGTTTGAGTTTTTATGAAAACTTACAACAGTTTTTGACACTAATTTTTCTCGTTAATATTGTTATGCAGTCATGCAATGGGATGTTTTCCAGTATTTAAATTTTAAAAAAAAAAAGCAATTTAACAAATTGCAACGACCATTTGGAAAATGATTTTTTCAAAGAATAAAATTTAAGACATAAAAAATTGCACGGAGTTGATCATACATTACGTATACGCCGTGAATTAAACATTAATTGTGTTATTACACGTACAAATTGCAAGCGACAAAAATCGCCTGCGAATAGTCAGATTTCCAGAAACTTACACATTATCCACCTGAAACTTACGCATTATCCACTTGAAACTTACGTATTATCCAAGCATTTCATTGGCTGTTCGGGAAAAGACTTTTCCATCGTCAGATTTCCAAGAAATCTGACGACCCATTTTAAATGAAATTTCATTCATAAACTTCTAAACATCCCACAATATTACTTTTTACACCGTCATACAGAGAAAAAAATGTGCTTTTAAATGCAATTTGTTTGAAAGCTGTATCTCAATTTGTTTCTGAGTTATTAATTAATTTTTTTTTGTAGTTTTTATTACTTTTTTGTCATAGTGGCAACATAAGTATGCATCTCTGTTGAAAGTAAAGAGAAATACAGATTACTGTATAAACCAATCAAAAAACGAATAAAATGCGGATTCAACCAATAAAAAGCTTCAGATATGCTTATGATTTCCTACCCTGACGAGGACAATAACCATTTTTCCAAATGGTTAAAAAAAAAAAAAAAAAAAAAAAAAAAAAAAAGAATATGTACTAAAATAAAAATTATTATTCAAGGACTTAAAAGCCAAAAGATTGTGAGAATGCCTCATATATCAGTAGCAGTGCTGCCAGGAATATTTCCGTGAATTGAAGAAAGCATTTCTGACAGTGTAACTTTCTTTGTCAGTCGTTACTACAAGTAATATAGCATTATGGACGAAAGTTCTATAATTAGGCGTACCCGATTATGAAAGATTAGAATTTTTAAAAGGTTTTACTAGACGGATTTTGATGAGAAGTTTTGTAATTTTTCAAGGATGGTTATAGTATTATGTTGCATATAGTTCTATCGTTCTTTACTAAATTCTGCTGTAAATGGTCGAGTATAAGAGTTGGTCTTTAACAGTCCAAATTTTGTATGACGCATTAAAAGATATAAAATCGCAATGGTGTTCGAATCATTTCAGCAAAGCGAAAGGACATTCCAGGTTAATTTCCATATGGCTTTAAAATACAAGTTCAAACTTACCGATATTTTTTTTTTTTTTTTTTTTTTTTAATTCAAGGCTCTCTTGAAGAAACCAATCACTGTAGCGGATGAAAGATGCTAGTCGGAAATTGTACGTCAAACGTGGCAAATGAGGTGCGTTCGTACTATTACTAGTTTTATAAATATTCACATCTTGATGCAATAGCTGCTGAACTCTTATGCAAAAATGCATGAATACAAAATGTATTATTACGATTATATACATTAAATTCAGTAATATGGAAATAATATGAATCAATCTTAAATACGAGGTAATCACAATGGCAACCTAGAATAATTACCTATCATGGGATATCATTGAACTAATTACGTAAGATAGGATTTAACAGAATAATCACCATGGTAACTTAGAATCATTACCTATCATGGGATATCATTGAATTAATTACGTTTGATAGAATTTAATAGAATGAAGAAAACTTTTATTAATATCTTTTTAAGTTTTGATTCGATTTTCATAAAGTTTGAAAGGCTCGACAAAATTTTACAACGATTATGTATATTAAATTTCAAATCATTCGGTTGGGTAGTTTTGCGCTGTTATATGCGGGCAGACGGACAGACAGACAGACGGATGGACCAAACGACGACTATAGGTGCTACGTATTTATATAATTACGAACACACTTTATAAAGATAACAGCGTATTTCTAGGATGATTACATAAACAGGTATAAGAATTTTCATGTTGTACTATCGGTTCTCCCCTGCCCGTAAACTAAAACATTTAGATTAAAATTTTTTGATTATTCCGGTGAGATTTCAATATTTAGAGACATTTTTGCTTGCCCCTCAAGGGGTTAAAAGATGAAAAAATACTCAAAAAGGTGTTAAATTACTTTAATATCCTTAGTACTTTCAACTATATACATAGTCTTCGTCAGAGAATACAAAAATGCAAGTGTCTTATTTTCAAATTTCACGTAGTTGGTGTCGAAAGGAGTGAAAGTGAAAGTCAATTTTTAGATCCGAAAAACATTTTGAAAATAAAAATATGGATAGAAGGAAGTGGAATATTACGAATTTTATGATTCTTTAAGCAAACTGAGCCAAATTCTGGGTATGTTGTAGGATAAAACGTCATTACAAACAGTATTTTCTTTAGTAATAATTTCTATTGATTCACGGATAATTAAATGATGATAATTCTTTAAGGAACATAAAATTTTTGGATAATAATTAATAAGGATATTAAAGTAATTTAACACCTTTTTAAATATTTTTTCATCTTTTAAGTAATTTGCACATAGTGTAATTTTAAGTTTGATTTTTATCTATTTTTTATCGCTGAACACGAAAATGACCTTTATTTTAAACTATGACGTCAGGAGTTTTCGCAGATCGTAAATTTCAAAGTTCAAAAGTTCAAAATTAAAAGTGACACCACTCCTCCTCCCCATCATGGGACCCCCGAACAGTTTAGCTGTAACAATCCCCAGTATAAGCCAAAAAATTGAATAAATTATGCAATTAAATAAAATTATTGAATAAAAAAAAAATTTTCTTCTATTTTATAGTATCAGAATTTCGCTATTTATTTACTTTTTAACTTTGAAATTTACGATTTGAGAAAAATACTGACGTGATGGTTAAAAATTAAGGTCATTCTCAGATTCAGTGCTAAAATGCACATAAAAATCAATTATCAAAAATAAAAAAACACAGCCCTCACATCTGTTTTTTAGTATTACATTTTCGCTATTTTCGGACTTTTTAACTTTGAAATTTACGGTTTGCGAAAAATAGAGACATGATAGTTAAAAATGAAGGTCATTTTAGGATTCAGCGCTAAAAAATACATAAAAGCAAATTATCGAAAGCTAAAAAATACAACCATCTTTTCTATTTTTTAGTATAAGATTTTCGCTATTTTTTAACTTTTTACCTTTGAAATATACGATTTGCGAAAAATCGCTGACGTGAATTTTAAAAAAGGAAGGTCATTTTCGAATTGTGCTAAAAAATACACAAAATTAATTATTAAAAGTTAAAAAACACAGAAAGAAAATAAAAGACTGTAATTCCAAAACCATTCATAATAAAAAAGAAATTTCGTTAGATGTTAACATACACTGTCAGAAAGATTCGTATTTATACACTAAATTATTCGTCATTTTTAAACAAATAATTTACGCACTTCTAGAAAACACGCTTTTTCCGTTAATTCTTCCCGGAAGTCTGAAAAAGAGGGGGAAATTCCGTTTATTCCTTATACGCATGCGTACTGGCTAAATTAATACCAAAGTTCGAATTTATTTTTTAAAAGAAAACCCAAAAATTCAATAAATTTAAATTTCTAATTTATTCAAAAACAAACAAAGAAAAATATTGCTTTCGAATTTAATAAAACAGCAATTTTCTCATTCATTTTAACTTATTCGCAATTTAATTTTTAGAGTATTAAAAAAATAAATTCGCATGCAAAACATATTCTAAACGAACACATAGTAATTCGATCCAACTTTTAGAAAATCTAATTTATTCAAAAGAGCAAATACTTCATCTCGAGTTTAATTAAAAATATAACATCTAACAATCAAATTATGTCTTATTAAAAACGTCGAATATGTAATAATCTTTATCCTCTATTATTTTATAAGTGTTAAAACATCAACCGTTATTTCATAACGGCGAAATGTCCCGGCAATTAAGTTTAAATTTTCGAGCTTTCTGAACAAGAAATTTAACAAGCCTTACCAATCCCAAAGAGAAGTATTTTTTAAAAAGCTCCCTTTTTCAGGTTATGTGGAAATTTTCTGTCCTAGAACGGAAATTTCTTCAATTCTCGAATATATGAGGCATTCTCACAGTCTTTTGACTTTCAGGAATAAAAATCTGGTAAAATTAAACTTAGTAAAATAACATTTTTAACTTATAGACGAATGCCTTAATGATTCAAATTAAAGAAAAAATGGTCAGCAGCGAAACTTTATTTTTTTTCATTTAACTGAGATTTAAGTTAAACTTGCGAGTTTAATTTTCCTTACCATTTTACCACTATAACTTTTTATTTTCTTCTAAATTTTTACTTATAATGAATTTGCATAGTACCCACAGGACATTCAAATAAGAAATAATAACAATGTAGTATTTTTAGTACAAAATTTTGGTATAACATTGTCTTAAAGATGTGTTAAAGAAGGGACGGTAAGGGGAAAAAGGGGACGGTATAGGAAAAAAGGGACGGTAAGGAAAAAAACAGGGATGGTAAGGATGGGACGGTAAGGAAAATTACCACCTATTTTTAGGCAAATCATGTTTAGGCTAAGTGATAGCCACAATGTTCATTGATTTTTAGAAACAATTATTTACATTGGATTAAATAATAATAATAATAAAATATTTAGCTCGAAAAGTACAGGAATAAACCTTGGGGACGGTAAGACTACCAATAAAAATACGATGCTTGAAATTCATATTCATATGCTGATTTAAATTCTGCAGCAAATTTCCTGTCAAAGAATTTTAGCCATTCTTTCTGTAACATAATTTCTGCATGAGAAAAAACTTGAAAAAAATTCTGTGGCTGCATCTGAAGTGATTTTCTGTAATAGCAAGAGGGACGGTAAGGAATCTAAAACCCACGGACAGAGTAAAAAATAATAATAACAACCGTAAAAATGCGTGCAGGTTAATTTTTTGTTACACGTTTATATAAAACAATAATCCCAGTTTCGGAAAAAAATTACGTCGAATTATTTTTATTGAAACAATTTTATACAGACAGCTCCAAACTCAAAAATCAGCATCAGGGACACGGGACGGTTAGGAATTTCGTGGTGTATTTGGACCCCCAGCATCGTCCAAAACTATTTTTTCTCATATAAATAAAAATATACATTTATTTTAAATAAATAGGTGTCACAAATAAAAATCCAAAATATGTTGACATGTTTCGGTTCAATAATAAAAACCGTATTCATAACGCACACATAATCAATAGAAATGAATGACACTGGGTACCAAAAAATAATCTAAAATCAAAAAATATAAAAATGCAAACATTGCGCCCTCTATGATCTCACATAGCCTACGCTACCGCGGCTCCCTCTACCAGACTTACTCTTTAAGTATTTATTAAGGAATTCCAACCATAAAATTGGAATATCAAAGGAAAAGGAATCATTACACACAGTATCCCTCCTAGAATAAATCTCAATAGATTCACGGATGATTGACTTGCGGTATAAACTCGAAACGAACACTAATCTACTATCCCTGAAACAAATATTAACCCCCCTCTTTAAAAACAGCCTTGATAACGCAGTCTTATCCCTACCAAATTTTACATCAGATTCATGCTCTCTCCTCCTTAACCCAAACTTCCTACCTGTCATACCAATATAATAATTAATATCCCCCCCCCCCTTCATTCTCATATGGAATTTCATACACCCCTGCGAGATCATCCTGTGCAACCGGATCAAAAGGTCTGTACAGAAGATGTTTCAATTTAGGAGGTGGTTTAGCAACTAATTCTAATTTAAACTTGATTAATTTACTTTTAAGTCTCTCAAAATTACCCTTTATATATGGAAACGATAACCTTTTAAATCTACTAACCTCCCCCCTCTCGCACGCCTTATCAACCAAAGTACCACTAACCTGTGAATGACCTTTACACTTATAATTTTTAATCAAATTATTAATTTTCTCCCTTTTGTAACCATTTACTTTAGCAATATTGAAAATATAATTCAACTCCGCCTCCAAAAAATCCTCTGAACAAATATTAAACGCAAGATTAACCATGAACCTGAACGTTGAGAATTTATACCCAAAAGGAGAATACGCTGAATTTGGAATAATATGCTGACTACTAATATCCTTCCTATCATAGAGGGCGCAATGTTTGCATTTTTATGTTTTTTGATTTTAGATTATTTTTTGGTACCCAGTGTCATTCATTTCTATTGATTATGTGTGTGCTATGAATACGGTTTTTACTATTGAACCGAAACATGTTAACATATTTTGGATTTTTATTTCTGACACCTATTTAAGTAAAATAAATGTATTTTTTTATTTATATGATAAGAAAGGGTGAAGTAAAATTTGTTTGAGTTTTTATGAAAACTTACAACAGTTTTTGACACTAATTTTTCTCGTTAATATTGTTATGCAGTCATGCAATATGATGTTTTCCAGTATTTAAATTAAAAAAAAAAAAAAAAACAATTTAACAAATTGCAACGACCATTTGGAAAATGATTTTTTCAAAGAATAAAATTTAAGACATAAAAAATTGCACGGAGTTGATCATACATTACGTATACGCCGTGAATTAAACATTAATTGTGTTATTACACGTACAAATTGCAAGCGACAAAAATCGCCTGCGAATAGTCAGATTTCCAGAAACATACACATTATCCACCTGAAACTTACGTATTATCCACCTGAAACTTACGTATTATCCAAGCATTTCATTGGTTGTTCGGGAAAAGACTTTTCCATCGTCAGATTTCCAAGAAATCTGACGACCCATTTTAAATGAAATTTCATTCATAAACTTCTAAACATCCCACAATATTACTTTTTACACCGTCATACAGAGAAAAAAATGTGCTTTTAAATGCAATTTGTTTGAAAGCTGTATCTCAATTTGTTTCTGAGTTATTAATTAATTTTTTTTTGTAGTTTTTATTACTTTTTTGTCATAGTGGCAACATAAGTATGCATCTCTGTTGAAAGTAAAGAGAAATACAGATTACTGTATAAACCAATCAATAAACGAATAAAATGCGGATTCAACCAATAAAAAGCTTCAGATATGCTTATGATTTCCTACCCTGACGAGGACAATAACCATTTTTCCAAATGGTTAAAAAAAAAAAAAAAAAAAAAAAAAAAAAGAATATGTACTAAAATAAAAATTATTATTCAAGGACTTAAAAGTCAAAAGATTGTGAGAATGCCTCATATATCAGTAGCAGTGCTGCCAGGAATATTTCCGTGAATTGAAGAAAGCATTTCTGACAGTGTAACTTTCTTTGTCAGTCGTTACTACAAGTAATATAGCATTATGGACGAAAGTTCTATAATTAGGCGTACCCGATTATGAAAGATTAGAATTTTTAAAAGGTTTTACTAGACGGATTTTGATGAGAAGTTTTGTAATTTTTCAAGGATGGTTATAGTATTATGTTGCATATAGTTCTATCGTTCTTTACCAAATTCTGCTGTAAATGGTCGAGTATAAGAGTTGGTCTTTAACAGTCCAAATTTTGTATGACGCATTAAAAGATATAAAATCGCAATGGTGTTCGAATCATTTCAGCAAAGCGAAAGGACATTCCAGGTTAATTTCCATATGGCTTTAAAATACAAGATCAAACTTACCGATATTTTTTTTTTTAATTCAAGGCTCTCTTGAAGAAACCAATCACTGTAGCGGATGAAAGTTGCTAGTCGGAAATTGTACGTCAAACTTGGCAAATGAGGTGCGTTCGTACTATTACTAGTTTTATAAATATTCACATCTTGATGCAATAGCTGCTGCACTCTTATGCAAAAATGCATGAATACAAAATGTATTATTACGATTATATACATTAAATTCAGTAATATGGAAATAATATGAATCAATCTTAAATACGAGGTAATCACAATGGCAACCTAGAATAATTACCTATCATGGGATATCATTGAACTAATTACGTAAGATAGGATTTAACAGAATAATCACCATGGTAACTTAGAATCATTACCTATCATGGGATATCATTGAATTAATTACGTTTGATAGAATTTAATAGAATGAAGAAAACTTTTATTAATATCTTTTTAAGTTTTGATTCGATTTTCATAAAGTTTGAAAGGCTCGACAAAATTTTACAACGATTATGTATATTAAATTTCAAATCATTCGGTTGGGTAGTTTTGCGCTGTTATATGCGGGCAGACGGACAGACAGACAGACGGATGGACCAAACGACGACTATAGGTGCTACGTATTTATATAATTACGAACACACTTTATAAAGATAACCGCGTATTTCTAGGATGATTACATAAACAGGTATAAGAATTTTCATTTTGTACTATCGGTTCTCCCCTGCCCGTAAACTAAAACTTTTAGTTTATTTATCTGAGAATAGATTTCTTCATATTTTATCGCATTTAAATGGATGCATATAAACTTCCAGGCAAGATATGTGTATGAAATTTTGTGCAGAGTTTTTAATGTTATGTTTTTAATAAATTGTGTCATTTATTTAGAAATCTGAAGAGGATTTTATTAAGAAATCTGAATGTATTCGCCAGTCTACCACGTTACAGGTCACGAGTTCGGCTATCGGCTGGGCAAGGTTCACTCAACATTTCATTCCTTCGTGGTCGATAAAATGAGTACCAAGCTTGCTTGGGAACTAAACACGAGGGTCTCGCGTTGCGCTGACGACCCAGCAGGGGCACATGCTGCATAGCACCTCGGAGCCCAGGGTCAAGTAGACAGAGTTGGGCACATTAGCCCTGATCCTTCATGGATCGTACAGCCGCAGGTTTAGTTGTTTTTTTTTTTCAGTTTTAGAATGTATTCCTTAACTTATAAATAATCGCGCGTTTATGTATTTAGTGATACACTTCAGAAAAGGCGAAAAACGTTCTCAAGCATTAAAACAAATTTCTTTTTATTTAAAATGGATTGAGAAATAACACAAAATTTTTATATTTAGCGTAAAAACAGCATTTTCACTTCAATATGAGCAGTACTGCATACCATTCTCTGAAAGATTGTATAACTCATAAATGAGAAATGATAAAATTATCCGAATTTCGTCATTTAAAAAGATCTTTAAATGTGCTTTTAATCTCAGATGTAGAAATATGTTTGTGATTCACTGGTATTAATATCTTGAAAATTGTTTTTCTTGTGTTATGTCATTTTAGAAACATGTTCGCGATATTTATTTTCTGAGTTAGGGATCGTTCAAGTATTACGTAAGCAGTAAAGGGGGGGGGGGGGGTGTCCAGTTTCTGCTTAATTTTGCTGACAAGAGGGAGAGGGGGGGGGGTCACGAGAATTCTTACTTAAGCATTGGACAACAAAGAAACCATATTTTAACAAAACTTAACTAACTAAATCTGCGGCTGAACGATCCATGAAGGATCAGGGCCTACAGTGCCCAATTCTGTTTACTTGACACTGGGCCCCGAGGTCCTATGCAGCATATGCCCCGGCCGGGTGGTCAGCCCAACGCGAGACCCTCGGTGTTTAGTTCCCAAGCAAGCTTGGTACTCATTTTATCGACCCCGAAGGGATGAAAGGTTGAATGAACCTTGCCCAGCCGGGAGCCGAACTTACGACCTGTAGCGTGGCAGACAGGCGTGCTGACACTACGTTACTGTTCTTCCTATAGTTTAATAACAAAAAGCAAAAGAGCATGATTTGGATGGGCGTTCTGCGGAGGTTGAACTACTTGAGAAAAAAGATATTTAATAAATACGGACTAGAAACGAGGAACATTCCAGCCCACCACTACATTGTAAACGTAATAATAGACACTGTAGAAACATGGATTCAAAGACCTTGGACACCAGACTAGAAAGTTTGAACGCCAAACACATAATATTCCTATGATTCTTGTTAAAATTTTTAATTATGTGCCTAAATAAGTTACGGTCCGTTGTATTCCTTAAAGTTTTTTTTGTTTTGTTTTGTTATTCAATGCGAAATAATATATTAAAAACTATTTTGTATTCTATGAATAGTTTAATGCACTAAATAACACTATATTAAACCGATTTTGTTTTCCTTCGATACCACAACCCCTATATGTCTATTTATGTAATTTTTTTGGATTAATAATGTAATTTATCGCTAACTGGAATTTTTTATGGCAAACAGTGTTGATGTTAGAATGTCATAAAATCTTATGTAAGCAAAAAAAAGAGGGGGGGGGGGAGGCATTTGCTTATTTTTCCTTACAAAGGGGGGAGGGATATAAAATGACAAAAAATATGCTTACGTAATGCTTGAACGACCCCTTACAGGAGAATATCTCAAACTTATTGAAGACAACAAAATGAAATAGTAGAAGTGGTTGGTATAAATTTAGAGATCTGAATGTATTCCTTAACTGATACATACTGTGTAACGGTATCTTCATGTTTATTTTAAGAGATAGAGAAGGATTTCCCATGGTTCATGCCCAAAGACATTATGCACCGCACAACTATCTTGCTCCTCGTGACGTATATAATCGAAAACTCAGCTACCGTTTTTTAACGGTAAACAGACGTAAATCTGTCGTTCACGGGTTAATTACGTGCTGCTGCTCTGTGGGTAGTTGTGTAAATGGGCAGATCAGATGATAGCAAGGGTGACGCTATCGCCATGCAGATTTGCGATGCGATGAGCGAAACGGTTATAATGGTGGAACACTGGAAGCGTACAAAAAGTAAATAAGTTCGCTAATGGAGAATGAACTGCAGACGGAATTTCTCCTTGGACTATTCGAGGGGACGAAAAAAGAGCAAACGATGCTATTACTTGTCGACACCCGAAATTTGATTCGAACATTCTTCAGCGTGAAAGATGTTATCATATCTAATGATTATTCATTTATTTGGTTTGTGATGTTTGGAGAGGTAGAGATTTTCTGATATCTTGTCTAGAGAAATGTTTATGAGTAGTATAACGCGACTTAAAGATGGTGTAATGCTAGTCATTGCCATCGTTATGACTTATTAGCTAGCCTTAAATTGGCCGCCAATTATCAGTATTTGCCAACTGAGTCCGTGTGCCCAGAAATTGTATCATAGTAAAACCTTTGAAAACGGGAGATGTCAGTAACAAAAAACCTGTCTTAAAAGGAACGTTTTCACTGTTCTCATGGACGGAAATCCATAAAATTGCACTTGCTAAAAAGAAACCTAGCTAAAAAAATTGCGAAATTATCGCTGATTTTTTTTTTCTTTTTACTATGAATGGATAAAAAATAAAGAAATAGTTAAATAAATAAAAATCCGTATTTTTATCCAACCCTTTTTTTAAATTTCAAATTAAGTTAGATTTATTCAAAAGAATAATTATTTAATTCTTGGCGATGGCAGCTAATTAGAGTTTTTAAAAAAAAGTGGATAGTATGGACCTAGACCCGAAAAAAAATTTCGTTAACATGAAATTCGAGTTGAACTCGACAATATATTTTTTTTCTTCAACACGAAATATGCTGCTTAACTCGAATGAAAAAAAAATAATAATAAATAATGCAGCTGTGGAATAAATGACACATATTGTGTTATATATGTATATGTATTTCTAATACCAAATTTATCTGTTATGTAAAAAAAAAAAAAGATGAACACGTATGTACTCATACAGATTGAAACATATAATATATATATTCATCTTATACCAATATTTCCGGCATTATTATCGTAGTAGCAATTAGAGAATAGACATATTTTTTAATCTGTTTTTACATTAATATATAAAAAAAATCATGACATCTAATTTTTCATTTAAAATACATTATCTTGTTTGTATACATATTAAAATCAATTTCCATAAAATACACTTTTTTTACTTTTTCGTAAAAACTTTAAGACATATTTCCTTATTTTATTTAGAAACATATGGCAGGCTTTAAAAATATGTTATATAACAGGTAATGCCTCGTCTAATACATTTTGGCTCCTTTCTGAAAAACGTTTTCATCCCTTTTCGGAGACATCTTCAGTTTCAAATTATGTTGTTTCGCAGTTTCGCATGAGATCTTGCATTAAAGCATCTGAGCATAAAAAAAAACAGTGACTTTTGTCGATAAACTTTAACATATATATATATATATATATATATTTTCTGAAACAATGTTCGAAAATTTATTTTGAAAAATCAGATCAAACCGATTTCGACCCTCAAAAGTCAAAATTAAACCCGAAATCCCCCCGATCCACTTAAAAAAAATTATACATCAGCTAAACCTGACTTGACCCTTAAAAAATTAGCACCAACCCTATCCGAACCCGACAAACGGATGAGGATGATATTTGTAAAATTATGTAACCCAACCCCATGCAGAACTGCACTTCTAACATATGATTAATGCACTGAATTGGATTACGGAGGTTCTTATTATTAATAATAAGCGACAAAAGTTGCTTATTACTTTAAGGAAATTGCTTTACATATGATAAATATTCCTTAACATGTAAAAGAAAACAATGTTTTGCTGTGTTGTGGATTAAAATAATAAAAAAACAGTTTGATACATATAATCCATAACTTTAAGTTATTTACCTTATTATCAGGTTTTACTTTATTTTCCATGTGCAGCAATACTTTATTTTGTATACATCCTTCATATATTTAAAAGCATTTTCATTTTGTTAATGTTTTCTTTATTTATATTAAAAAAGGCCACATCATTTTAAATTGTTTTTAAAAAATATATATTATTTTACAGTTCTATATAAAAAAAACCTTACATTTAACTTCACTTAGTATTCCCTTTTACTATCCATTTATATACTTTGTATTTCGTCCGTTCACAAATATTTCATAAATTTACAGTTCAATTAACTATATATTCATATATAGTTATATATGAATTTTAGAACTTTTTATGTTTTTAAGGATTAAATGAAATTGAAACTTTTAAATAGACAAGAATGGAAAATAGGATAATGTGTTAAAAATAACTTATAAAGGAACGAACTTTTATAAAAAGATATTTAGAAGAATTAAAAATTTTTATTACGGAAAATTGAAGAGATTTTATAGACTTAAAACTATATCCACAATTTGGATATGAATTGAACTGTAAATTTATGAAATATTTGTGAACGAACGAAATACAAAGTATATAAATGGATAGTAAAAGGGAATACTAAGTGAAGTTAAATGTAAGGTTTTTTTTTTTATATAGAACTGTAAAATTAATATATATTTTTTAAAAACAATTTAAAATGATGTGGCCTTTTTTAATATAAATAAAGAAAACATTAACAAAATGAAAATGCTTTTAAATATATGAAGGATGTATATACAAAATAAAGTAAAACCTGATAATAAGGTAAATAACTTAAAGTTATGGATTATATGTAAAATACAGGTTTTAAATAAACAGATTTATCTGTGAATAACTTATTAATGTAAACAATTTGATATTTAACAGTGTTTGCACTTTGAGAGACTTTGGAGTTGCCAACAACTTTATGCCAAAATTGCAACTTCAATATTTTCTTTAATGTATTTCTTAATTTTATTGGTCTGAATGATAAAAAAGGAATGTTTAAATGTTCGAAAAATGATGTCCCGTATTTTATTTTGCATACACAGGCAAAAAATAAAAATAAATCAAAATAGTGATATTTGAATAAGCGTTAATTGGTTAAAGAATTTAAGCCTGGGTTTTATATACTGGGTGTCCCAAAAAGGACTGATGGATTTTAAAATTCAATAACTTGGAAACGGTGACAGACATTAAAAAAATCTTGCAGGGGTGTTATGTAAGATGTCAGGAGTTTTTATGCTGCGATTCTCAGTTTTAGTTACAAATAGCATCCATAGATGGCACTGCAAACAATAACCGCTAAATCCAGGCTCGATTTTCCGACCTCTCTCTTCTTCCATGCGAAAAAAGGAAATTAAAATGTATTGAATGGATCCCGAAGTACCAAAAATCGGATCTGGACTGAGCACCTATTGCTCTCAGCGCCTTCTATTGTTTGAAATTCGAACTAAAATCAAGAATCACAGTAAAAAAAACTCCTGACATCATACATAACCCTCCTACAAAAATTTTTTTTAATATATGTCACCGTTTGCAAGTTTTTGAATCTTAAAATCCGTTTTTGGGACACCCGGTACATGCCACCTTCAAAACTACAAGTAATCCAACTCACATACTTTCATTAAACACTTTTATTTTTAATCACTTGTATATATTTAATACTGCGGAGGATTTAATACTGCGAGCGTCCCGATTTTCCATGCATGATTTGTTTTTGGAGTATTTCCCGATTGTGCAGTAAATTTTATTTAAAAACTTGCTTTTGAGAGGGAAGAAATAAAGACTTTTCGAGACCATGCTTTCGAGACATTGTTACCGGCAGCGTTGCCAAATTATCGCGTTTTTATTATTATTATTATTATTATTATTATTATTAATTCAAAATAAATGAACGAGGATTTTTATTTTATTTATTCACAGACATTCAATGATTGAATAAGCCAAATATTACTATTGAAAATCTCTGATAAATGTTATAAATTAAAAATATGTGCTAAATTTTGTACGACTACACACGTCACCGGTCAACAAAATGTTAAGCATAAAAAATATGCAATTTTGAAAAATTTCTTCTTTAAGAACTTAAGGGTATTAGCCAGCGAAATCTCAAATCCCTCTCGCTAATGTTAAACCTATGGGCAGGGCTTAATTTCTAACAAAAAAAGTACCGGAGCCCTAATATTCTGCAGTGCCGGTACAACAACCGTACCTCCCCCCTCTCACTCCAATCTGCATATTTATTTTTCGTACTTTTTTTTTTTTCTTTAGCAAAATAAAAATTTCAAATATACCTATCAGCATATACTTAGCTGTCAGCTATTCCACTTTTTAGTTGTCACTCCTTCTGAATAGTAACCTTTGCCTTATTTTCATGTTAATTAATTTCAGAATTCTGCGATTAAATGGGGTAAGTATTATAATTAAGAAATAGTGTTAACACAAAAAAGGGATAGTTCGCAGCTATGCACTTTTAAGAAAAAAATGAATGAAATTTACATAAATTAATATTTATATGCGGAAGAATGGAACAATGTTTTACAATTTCCAATAAAAGGTGAATATCTTAATACTCGATTCCTTCCGCATAACAATCTTTTGTGGTAGAGTCTCTGGAAATCAGATTAAATTAAAAACTGTACACCGTTAACGGAATGAATCGGTGCTTTTATAGAAAAATGGCAAACACTGCTCGATTGCTCTCTATCAGAATAACAATATAAGGCAATTATATGTACTTACAAATGAAAGTGACTTCGTAAATGTGCAGAGCAGAGCCTTAACATGGGTACTGTGCATGATACAAAATACATAGAAAAATCATTAACTTGATTTTAATGCTCATATGCAATAGAAGACAAAAAAGGTAATTTAGACTTCGATTTTTCGGAAGCGCCGTTACACCGGGCTCCGGAGCCCAATATCTATGGGCTCCAGTGAATTACGACCAATATTTAATTATTTCCTAAAAACAGAGAAGTACCAAAACCGGGATCCGGTGGGCTCCGGCGCAAATTAAGCCCTGCCTATGGGCATAGAATGCATTCGTATTTTTAATTTTTTTTATTAATATTACTATTGAAAATCTCTAATAAATGTTATAAATTAAAAATATGTACTAAATTTTGTACGACTACACACGTCACCGGTCAACAAAATGTTAAGCATAAAAAATATGTAATTTTGAAAAATTTCTTCTTTAGGAATTTAAGGGTGTTAGCCAGTGAAATCTCAAATCCCACTCGCTAATGTTAAACCTATGGGCATATAATGCATTCGTTTTTTTTTTTTTTTTTTTTTTTTTTTAAATATCTCCTCAAGAAATAAATATTTTTTAAGTTCTTTTTTCTGTGTAACTCTTCTTAAAGGAAGTTTCTTTTTTCTTAGTTCTGAAAACATTTCTGAAGTCAATGCTTAATTTTATATTTCACGTGCTAAAAGCTGACTCGCATATTAGCAGGAGTAAAATTTCAGCACTTCAAATAAAATTAAGAATATATTTTAGAAATACTTTTGCAACTAAAATAAAAAGGGTCATTCTTTAAGAACAGCACACAGAAAAAAGCAGTTAAAAATGCTAATCTCCTGTGGATATATTTTAAAAATACGAATAAATTCATAGGATTAACATTAGCAAAGGAAATTTGAGATCTCACTTACCAGCACCCTTAATATCTTCAATATAAAATGCCACGGTTAAGTGCACCAACTCTATTAGGACAGCATTCTTTTGATAGAATAAATTCCTTCACTTCATTTGCGAACGAAACTAGAAGGCTCAGGGAGAAAATTAATGTCCCACTGTAGCAACAGCGTTACCCTTTTTCATACTCAACTCAGCCCCACTTTTTAAAAAAGTTTGATGCAGGTAATTAAAAAAAACTCATTTAGTTGTTTTACATCTTAAATTTGAAACAGTTCAGAATATTAGGATAAGACTTTTATTTATGAAGGGATGGATAAATAAATTTTTCTCCATCCGTTAAATGATACCATGAATTTTATTTAAAACAGTAGTTACGATTAAAGAAAATAAGTTATTTCAGAAATTTTTTCTTTTAACTATGTTAGACATTAAATTTCAAATGCCATGGCAACGTGCCCCTACTCTCTATTGGGCAACGCACCCCAGCTAAAAATGAACTGCAGTGAAACTTTAAAAAAAATGTAGTTGGAAGACTGCGGTGATTTGGCACAAATCCCTGCAGTGTTTTTGAAGTCGACATAACTATAAATTAACCGCAGTAAATGTGTAGTTGATAACTACACACTCACCGCAGTAAATTTATAGTTATATCGACTTCAAAAGAACTGCAGGGATTTGTGCCAAATCACCGCAGTCTCCCAACTACATTTTTTTTGCAGTTTGACTGTAGCCTTTTAAAAATTTATTAGAAAATATGGGAAGAAATGCCGGATGTGCATAACATAAATAAGTCGTATTAGGCCTTTCCAACAAAATGCCACATAATGGGTGACTCCAAAATTTAGAAAAAGTGGCCCGTTGGGGGGGGGGGGGCGCAAAGTGGGAGGAGGGAAGTTGGATGTGCATAACATGAATAAGTGGTATTAGGCCTTTCCAACAATATGTCACATGATGGGTGACTGCAAAATTTAGAAAAGTGCCCCCCTTGGGGGGGGGGGGAGTGTGGGGAGGAAAGCCAAATGTGCACAACTTGAATAAGTAGCCATTATCCTTTCCAGCAATGGGTCACATGAGGGGTGTCGGCAAAATTTAGAAAAGTGCCCCCTCAGGGGGGGGAGAACCGGATGTGCATAACATGAATAAGTGGTATTAGGCCTTTCCAACAATATGTCACATGATGGGTGACTGCAAACTTTAGAAAAGTGCCCCCCTTGGGGGGGGCAAAGTGGGGTGAGGGAAGCCGGATGTGCATAACATGAATAAGTGGTATTAGGCCTTTCCAACAATATGTCACATGATGGGTGACTTCAAAATTTAGAAAAGTGCCCCCCTTGGGGGGGGGGGCAAATTGGGGTGAGGGAAGCCGGATGTGCATAACATGAATAAGTGGTATTAGACCTTTCCAACAATATGTCACATAATGGGTGACTGCAAAATTTAGAAAAGTGCCCCCTTGAGGGGGGCAAGTGGGGGGAGGGAAGCCGGATGTGCATAACATGAATAAGTGGCATTAGGCCTTTCCAACAATATGTCACATGATTGGTGACTTCAAAATTTAGAAAAGTGCCCCCCTTGGGGGGGCAAAGTGGGGTGAGGGAAGCCGGATGTGCATAACATGAATAAGTGGTATTAGACCTTTCCAACAATATGTCACATAATGGGTGACTGCAAAATTTAGAAAAGTGCCCCCTTGAGGGCGGCAAGTGGGGGGAGGGAAGCCGGATGTGCATAACATGAATAAGTGGTATTAGGCCTTTCCAACAATATGTCACATGATGGGTGACTGCAAACTTTAGAAAAGTGCCCCCCTTGGGGGGCAAAGTGGGGTGAGGGAAGCCGGATGTGCATAACATGAATAAGTGGTATTAGGCCTTTCCAACAATATGTCACATGATGGGTGACTTCAAAATTTAGAAAAGTTCCCCCCTTGGGGGGGCGGCAAAGTGGGGTGAGGGAAGCCGGATGTGCATAACATGAATAAGTGGTATTAGACCTTTCCAACAATATGTCACATGATGGGTGACTGCAAAATTTAGAAAAGTGCCCCCTCAGGGGGGGGGGGAGCAAAGGGGGGGGAGAACCGGATGTGCATAACATGAATAAGTGGTATTAGGCCTTTCCAACAATATGTCACATGATGGGTGACTTCAAAATTTAGAAAAGTGCCCCCCTTGGGGGGGGGCAAAGTGGGGTGAGGGAAGCCGGATGTGCATAACATGAATAAGTGGTATTAGGCCTTTCCAACAATATGTCACATGATGGGTGACTTCAAAATTTAGAAAAGTGCCCCCCTTGGGGGGGCAAATTGGGGTGAGGGAAGCCGGATGTGCATAACATGAATAAGTGGTATTAGACCTTTCCAACAATATGTCACATAATGGGTGACTGCAAAATTTAGAAAAGTGCCCCCTTGAGGGGGGCAAGTGGGGGGAGGGAAGCCGGATGTGCATAACATGAATAAGTGGCATTAGGCCTTTCCAACAATATGTCACATGATGGGTGACTTCAAAATTTAGAAAAGTGCCCCCCTTGGGGGGGGGGCAAAGTGGGGTGAGGGAAGCCGGATGTGCATAACATGAATAAGTGGTATTAGGCCTTTCCAACAATATGTCACATGATGGGTGACTTCAAAATTTAGAAAAGTGCCCCCCTTGGGGGGGGCAAATTGGGGTGAGGGAAGCCGGATGTGCATAACATGAATAAGTGGTATTAGACCTTTCCAACAATATGTCACATAATGGGTGACTGCAAAATTTAGAAAAGTGCCCCCTTGAGGGGGGCAAGTGGGGGGAGGGAAGCCGGATGTGCATAACATGAATAAGTGGTATTAGGCCTTTCCAACAATATGTCACATGATGGGTGACTTCAAAATTTAGAAAAGTGCCCCCCTTGGGGGGGGGCAAAGTGGGGTGAGGGAAGCCGGATGTGCATAACATGAATAAGTGGTATTAGACCTTTCCAACAATATGTCACATAATGGGTGACTGCAAAATTTAGAAAAGTGCCCCCTTGAGGGGGGCAAGTGGGGGGAGGGAAGCCGGATGTGCATAACATGAATAAGTGGTATTAGGCCTTTCCAACAATATGTCACATGATGGGTGACTGCAAACTTTAGAAAAGTGCCCCCCTTGGGGGGCAAAGTGGGGTGAGGGAAGCCGGATGTGCATAACATGAATAAGTGGTATTAGGCCTTTCCAACAATATGTCACATGATGGGTGACTGCAAAATTTAGAAAAGTGCCCCCTAGGGGGGGGGGGACTGGATGTGCACAACATGAATAAGTGCTCACAGGCCTTTCCAACAATATGTCACAAGGCATGATGGCAAAATTTAGAAAAGTTCCCCCTTGGAGGGGGGGGGGCAAAGCGGGTGAGGAAAGCCGGATGTGCATAACATAAATAAGTGGTGATGGGGCCTTTCTAACAAGTTACATGAGGGATGTCGGCAAAATTTTGAAAAGTGGGAGTTGCACCACCTGGAATACACCCTCACTCCTCTATGAAATTTTTATATATTATAAATGACATTTATCGGAGGGCTCTGTAAAAAAATCCAATCTAAAAGGATGAAAATATTAAAAAAGTAAGAGAAATAATGAAATTCTTCGATCGGCCGTGGTGAAAATCTGCGAAATTCATCCATCGACAATATGAAAAAAATCGCACGAGTTTTGCAAATCGATCGCAAGGAAGCTCCCGCACATTTCCCCGATCAGTAGAAATAAAATATTGCAAAACTCAAGAATTGGTAGCGTGAAAAAAATTGTAAAAATCATTACTCACTCAATGAAAAAATTTATGAAATTCCCCAGTCCATTATTGAAAAGCCCCACCAGTGGCCGAGAGGTTCTGCTCTCGAAGCTGGTAGACGGGAGGTGCTGTGTTCGATCCCAATAGCGCCCGTCGGCCTAATCTTTCAGAGTTTTCTTCGGACCTTGGTTTTCCAAGCATAAATACGGGTTAGGTTCCCTTAGAAAGACCACCCACGGAGTGCACTCCCCCCCGTTAGGGCCTATATCCCTCGTGCTGATAACTGGCCATCATAAACACAACCAACAACCATTATTGGAAAAAAAAAAAAAAAAAAACAATTCTTTAGTCGGCTGCTTTAAAATATTGTGAAACTTGACAACCTGTTAAAGAAATCAATCGTGAAATTCATCAATCGAGACAAAACTCACAAGATTCTTCAGTTGGTGGCAGGAAAAAATGTGAAATTTGTTGACCGATTGCAGTTGAAAAACTGCTAAATAAGTCACATTAACTGATAATTGAAAAATAGTTATTGAATATTAATATTTAAAAAAAGGAATGCATAATAACATTAAATGGGGGAAAAAATCACAAAATTCAATCTGTCACAGGAAAACATTGCAAAATTTTATTGATAAAAAATAGAGCTGTACTGAGTACTTGGTAAATACTGAGTATTCGGCATACTCGGCCAATTTGCCGAGTACTCGGTACTCGGCGAAATTTTGGCCGAGTACTCGGCCAATACCGAGTAGTTGTAAGAATTTCAAACTGATCAGTAAAAAGTTATTCGAATATCAATGTATAATATATGTAATAATTCATAAAACTATTTACTCAGTATTTAACAATATGTCTACAAAATATAGAAAAAGTTAAGCAAAAACCCTTCATAAAATAATTCAAGATTAAAGTTTAGTTTCACACATACAAATAAAAGTAAGTTTTTCTTATTACACAACTACTCGGCATTTTCGGTACTCGGTCGAGTAGTCAGTGGCCGAGTACTCGGTACACCACTAATAAAAAAGGAGTCTAAGAAAACCAATTCAAATTATTTTTTGTGAACAAGGTACACGAATGCAAGAAGAAAATTTAGGTGCCAATGGGCAGTCTCTCACCACTAAATTTTATTTGTTATATTTTGTCTAATATTTCACCTAAATTTTTTGTAAGAATTTAAGTGAAGAGAACTAATAAAATTTAGTGGTGAGAAACTGCCTGCTGGCGCCTAGATTTTTACACTTCTGTTCTGCGAGTGCCCTTTTTTAAAAATTCGCACACAGCAGTCCTTTTTTCTAGAATCATCACTATCCTAGTGTTGATTCTAGATAAAAAGGGCCACTGGGCGGAAATGTTTAAAAAACAGCACACTTGTACCTTGTCGCTTGCAGGGAAAATCTGAAAAAGTGGTCTGAAAGTCGAAACTCATTCATCGACCATATGATAAAAATCCCACGAGTTTCACAAATCAGTATCAAGAAAAAACTAAATTTTACCAGTGGGTAGAAATATAATATTGCAAAATTTGTCAATCAGTTGCATGAAAAAAAACTGAAAATAGTCATTAAGTCATCAGAAAATTTGGTGAAATTTGCCAGTTGATTGTTGGACAAAAAAGAGAAATTCTTTAGTCGGGGATTTTGATCAAAAATTTACCTTAACACTTTGGCTGCCGCCCATTTTTCAAACTCTGTTCCCAGGTACCGAATGCGTGACTTAGAGATCTGCACGGGCAGTCCCGTGGCCACAAGAGTTGATTTCAGGGGGTGGCCCGGGGGGGGGGGCTCTCATTGCTTTGGAAGGAATGTCCCCCCCCCCCCCCCGGGACCACCCCTGAAATTAACTCTGGGGCCACGGGTCTGCCCATGCAGATCTCTTAAGTCACGCATTCGGTGCCTGGGAACAGATTTTGAAAAATGGGCGGCAGCCAAAGTGTTAACGTAAATTTAAGGATATTGTCATTGGTTTAACATTAGCTTGTGAGTATTGTAACATGACAGTGTACTAAGCTCATTCAATATCCTCCTATGCAAAAAAAACATTTAAAAGAAAAATTAAGGATATTGTCATTGGTTTAACATTAGCTTGTGAGTATTATAACATGACAGTGTACTAAGCTCATTCAATATCCTCCTATGCACAAAAAAACATTTAAAATAATTAAGGATATTTTCAGTGGTTTAACATTAGCTTGTGTGTATTGTAACATGACGGTGTACTAAGTTCATTCAATATCCTTCTTAATAAATGAAAAAAATCATTTAAAAAATTTAAACGCATATGAAAAAACTGTCATGTGGGAAAAAAATAATTCTTCGATCGCTTGCAGGGAAAATCTGAAAAAGTGCTCTGAAAGTCTAAATTCATTCATCGACCATATGATAAAAATCCCACGAGTTTCACAAATCAGTATCAAGAAAAAACTAAATTTTAACAGTGGGTAGAAATATAATATTGCAAAATATTGCCTTTATTATTTGATTCTGAGAAGTGTCATAATTGACGAAAAAAACTAATTTGGCCCTATTACCATTCAGAAGTGTAAATTTTCTTTTTACAATAACACAATTCATATGACAGTAAAAAAAAGATTGCTTCATTTAAAAAATTTAATATTTTACATAATTAGTGACAGTGAGTACGTACTCATTAAATAAAAATTACTATTAACATTATGTTATGTTATTAACACAATGTGTCAAACCGCTTTGTATTACATAAAACTGTTTCATTCCTGAAAAGAAAATAAGTTACTTACCTGTGAAATGTTATGCACTTATTGTAGGTATCCTAGGCAGGCATCAAGTTATAATTTGAAGTTCAGTATTGATTTTTTGTGTAACTGAACATCAAAACATACTTTAATACAAAGCACAGATAAGTATCTGTGTAAGATATTTAAAAATTCTGAAACTTTTAATCTAAAAGAACATACTGATTGAAGCAAGTGTAAATCTGAAATAAAACATTGTTAATTACTATAAATAGATAAGTGCACTAAATCAATAATAATCGAACTATCTGGATTGTCAGAAACAAAATTTTATCAAATGTTTTGGATGACATTTGAATTTAATTAATCCTGTTAATATGAAATGGACCTAATTTTTTTTTTCGCATGCATTAACCGTTAATAGTACAATCTCATCTGGATTTGAAATACTAACGATGATTGTACAAAAATTGCGACGGTTTATAAATCGTTATCACTTTATTCAAATTAACTCAATCGTGTGGATCTGAAATTAATTTCTTTCGATTGAGAATGTAAAAATACCCATACAGCCACTTTATTTCAATAAACAGTGGTGATATTTTTCGCCAAACTGCAAAATAAATGATCTTCTTTTAGCAAATCAACGTGGTACTCCGCGCCGATTTTCATAAACAAGCCGGCGTTTCCGTGAGTTGAGGTGTTTCTTTAATGCTTCTCCTGCAGTTGCAACGAAACCATGGGGTTAGACATTCAGCTGTAAGAGGTTGAAAAATAAATCATATGTCCAAATGAGAAATTTAAATAAAATAAAGGAAGAAAATTATACTATTCTTTTGTTGTTCTTCTTTGTTTTTATGAGGTAAAAGTGGAAAACTGGAAGTTATATGTATGCCCGATATGGAAGAAAGACAATTTATGCAATATGCAATGAGTAAACCCACCTGTGTTTCTAATTTCTAATCATGGGCGACATATAAAAGAATGGTTGGGCCACTGTCCCTCTCGATTTTGAAATTTATCTAATTAAATTTCCTTTTTCTTCGATTTTGAAAAATAGTAAATTTTTTTCGAGTAATTTAAAATAAAAGAGGAACTAAAAACTAGTTATGAAGATAGTGGGGCAGTGAGCAAGGGAGACCTATTGCCCCTCCCTTGATTTTAAAATTTAATTAATAAGAATTTCTTTTCTTCTGTTTTCAAAAACATTATGTAAATATTTTGAGTAACTTAAAATGAAAATAAATAAGAAATTTTCAGTTAAGGGGTGGTGGTGGTGGTGGTGGTGGTGGTGGTGTGTGTGTGTGGGGGGGGGGTGAGACTCATTGCCCCTCCCTGGATTTTGAAATTTAATTAACAATTTTTTTCTCCAATTTACAAAAACATAGTAAAATTTATTCTTTTCGAATAACTTAAAATAAAGGAACTAAGAACTTTCTGTTAGGGGAAGGGGGCACTTGTGAGTCATTGCCCCTCCCTCGATTTTAAATTGTAACTATTTTTTTTCTCTGATTTTTGAAAAACATAGTGAAATTTGATCTTTTCTCTTATCTTAAAATAAAAGAATAACTAAGAATTTTCTCTTAGGGAAACGAAGTTAGAAGAGAGCTATTGCCCCTCCCTAAATTTAAAAATTTAATTAATTAAATATTCTTTTTCTTTTGTTTTCAAAAACATAGTAAAGTTTATACTTTTCGAGTAACTTAGAATAGAAAAATGAGAAATTTTAGATTAAGAGGGAGGGAGAGGGTTGGGGGGGTTGAGAGGTTCATTGCCCTCCCCTCCCTGGATTTTAAAATGTAACTAATAAAAATTTATTTTTTTTTCCACTTTTGAAAAGTACTAAAATTTATTGTTTTCGACTAACTAAAAATAAAGAAACTAAGAATTTCCTGTTAGGGGAAGGGGCATAGCTGAGCGATTGCCCCTCCCTTGAATTTAAATGTTAACTATTTTCTTCGCTTTTGAAAAACATACTGAATTTTTTTTTAATTATCTTAGAATAAAAGAGGAATTAAGAATTTTCAGTTAGGGATAGGGTAGGGGGTAGGAGAAACCTATTGCCCCTCCTTGGATTTCAAAAGTTAATTAATTAAAATTTCCTTTTCTTCTATTTCAAAAACATAGTAAAATGTATACTTTTCGAGTAACTTACAATAAAAGAAATGAAGAAATTTCTCATTTCCCGCCCCCCCCCCCCTGGCTTTTGAAATTTAATTAATTTTTTTTTTTCTCCGATTTTGAAAAAAAAAAATAGCAAAATTTATTCGTTTAGAGTAAGTTAAAAAAAAAACTAAGAATTTTCCGTTGTGGGCAGGGGCACAGGTGGGTTGATGCCACTGCCCCTCCCTCGATTTTGAAATTTAACTAATTTTTTTTCTCTGATTTTGAAAATCATAGTGAAATTTAATTTTTTTTATCTTAGCTTAAAATGAAAGAGGAACTAAAAATTTTGATTAGGTAGGAATGTGACTTTCAATTAAGTCCTTAAAAGTCTTGGAAAGAGTATTAATTATCATTAGTATTTAAAAAGTGTGTTTCATAACATGCAACTCTCACAAAATTAAAACAATTTTAAACACTTTAGAAAATTCGGGAAATATCACACAATAATACAGCATTGTGTCTTGCAAAAGAATCTTACAGTAACTGCTGTTATACTATAGTTACTATTACAATAATCATACTTACAAAATTAAGACCTGTAAAGTTCTTCAGAAACTGCAGTCAGACTGCAGATACATCACCGAAAATTTTTGTGAATTAATTGCTATAAAATCACTTGAAATTCACTGCCGTTTTACTGTAGACATAAAGTCTTACTATTTTTTAAATTTTGGGTTGAAAAAATACTTGTCAATAACTGGAAAATAACTGAAGTGTTTTTACTGTTGATATTGCACTACAAAAAAAACTACAGTTGACCGTAGAAAAACTTGAAAAATACCTCATTTCTGTAAAAAAACTACAGTTCATTTTTAGCTGGGACTGCCGAAGCGATCAACTCCTTCACGTCATTGAACCAGTGAAACTACGGGACTCGGGAAAAATTAATACTCCGCTAACTTATGCAACACACTCAGCATCGACAGCCCAACTTTTAAAAAAAGCTTAAAACATTCAATTAAAAAAAATTTCCCACTGAGTTATTTTGCATCTTAAATTTGAATGCATTAGTCACGATTTAGAACATTAAAATATGTAAGATTTTCATTCATAAATGGATGGGGAAAGAAAGTCTTCTCCATCCTAGAGGCCCCCAGTGTCCCGGCCCGGCCCGTACAAAAATCAGTGAAAACAGGCCCGGCCCGACTCAATTTCTACAAAAAATTCCGTTTTCTCTCGACATACAATTAAGATTCTTTTAATGAATACTACATGCATATTTATGGGAACATTTTACAGTATATTTTAAATTACTATGTGTTCGCAGAATAGAAAACACACAATAGTAAACATTAACGATTACTTACAGTCTTTTAGTCAACGTCTGTACAGACGTTTCAAAATTTAAATAAGGGTTCATTAAAAGATTAATGTAATTTAGAATAAAGGGTTAAAAAATATGATAACTTTTGAAGCTTATAATAAAAAGTAGATTTGTGAAAATATTTCTGTCATTTTTTTTAAGGCTTTTCTCAAATCCAAAGGAGCTACATTTTGACACATTTATGAATCCATTTCTTTTCGGAAACGCATGAAATTGGCAGGTATTCTTATTCAGAAACCATGTAAATGCCGTTTTTTTCTTAGATAAAAGTACTATATCTTTCAGAAAATACTGCCAAAGTTAGCGTTTTGAATCGAATTTCCGGAATCGATAGCACAGGAAAGGAGAAAAACGTACAGTCACGTGACAAGAGTCTCTGTTATCTCTGTACGTAATTTATCAAAAATGGAAACGCTATTCGATTTCAAATGCCTTCAATACTCAGGCCTGTCAATTTTATGCCTTTATAGTTAAAAATGAGTCAGAAAATGTGTCTGAAAGTTTCGCATTGTTCAGCAGTAAATATGAGAACCACCTTAAGGTACATTTCCAAAGATACTGTTAACAGAAGTTCATTATCGCTAATAATACTTTTACAAAACATAATGCCTGTCCTACACATCCTGAGAACCATTAAGACCAGTTCCGTCCCGGGACAAGTCTGCCGAAAAAATTAAACCCGGGATTAGGCATCATGTAACTGTACGATGCCGATCTCTACGATGGACATGTTATATTTCTGTATTGATGTTGTTAAACTCGCTTCGGCTCGTAACGCACATTTATACTTCTCGAAAAAGTCATATTCATTGAAAATGTCCTCGTATTTTATCTGCTTCTCTCAAATTCTTATATCGGGCCGACAGGCTCGATTAATTTTTTTATTGGCCCGGCCCGGCCCTGCAGGCCCGTTCAATTTTTTACCGGCCCGGCCCGTTGAAAAAATTGTCCTAATTCTGCCGGCCCGGCCCGTTTGAAAATTCTCCTCCATTCCGCCGGCCCGTGCAGACCTCTACTCCATCCATTGAGTTGTAGTATAAATTTTTATTTAAAACCATGGTTAGATGAATAGAAAATAAGTAATTGTGGAAAAATTCTCCTTTAGCTAATTTTATACTTTGATTTTGAAATATCATGGCCACGTGCCCGAACTCTCTATTGGACAACATACCCCTGATACAAACTATTCCTTCACGTCATTGAACCATTGAAACTAGAGGACTCTGAGCGAAAAATTAATGTCCCACTGACTTATGCAACACACTCAGTATCGACAGCCCAACTTTTAAAAAAAGCTTAAAACATTCAATTTAAAAAATTTCCCATTGAGTTATTTTACATCTTAAATTTGAATGCATTAGTCACGATTTGGAACATTAAAATATGTAAGATTTTCATTCATAAATGAATGGAGAAAGAAAGTTTTCGCAATCCATTAGATTGTAGTGTAAATATTTATTTAAAAACGTGGTTAGGAGTATAGAAAATAGGTAATTTCGGAAAATTTCTCCTTTAGCTATTTTATACTTTAAATTTGAAATGCCACGGCCACGTGCCCCAACTTTCTATTTGACAACATACCCTTGATACAATCAATTTCTTGACGTCATGCGGCCAATGAACCTAGGAGACTCTGGTAAAAAATTTATGCGCCTCTAACTTATGGCAACACACTCAACACTGACAGCCCAACATTACAAGAAACCTTAATGCATTTAATAAAAAAAATCCCATTGAGTTATTTTACATCTTACATTTGAATCCATTAGTCACGATTTAGAACACTAAAACATGTAAGATTTTCATTCAGAAATTGGTGGAGAAGGAAAGTTTTCTCCATCCATAGGATTGTAGCGTAAATTATTTAAAACCGTGGTTAGGAATAAGAAATGGGTAATTTCGGAGAAAGTTTTCTCCATCCATTGGACTGTACTGTAAATTTTATTTAAAACTGTTGTTAGGAGTATAGAAAATAGGTAATTTAAGAAAATTTCTTTTTTAGCTTTTTTATGCATTAAATTTGAAATGCCACGGTCACGTGCCCCAACTCACTATTGGACAACACATCACTGATACGATCAATTCCTTAACGTCATGGGACCAATGAAACTATGGGACTCTGGGGAAAAATTAATGTCCTGCTAACTTATGGTAACCACTCACTATCGGCAGCCTAACTATACAAATAGCTTAATGCATTTAATTAACAAAAATTTCATTTAAATGCATTAGTCACGATTTAGAATATTAAAATATGTAAGATTTTCATTCATAAATTGGTGGAGAAGGAAAGTTTTCTCCATCCATGGGATTGTAGCGTAAATTATTTAAAACCGTGGTTAGGAATAAGAAATAGGTAATTTCGGAGAAAGTTTTCTCCATCCATTGGACTGTACTGTAAATTTTATTTAAAACTGTTGTTAGGAGTATAGAAAATAGGTAATTTAAGAAAATTTCTTTTTTAGCTTTTTTATGCATTAAATTTGAAATGCCACGGTCACGTGCCCCAACTCACTATTGGACAACATATCCCTGATACGATCAATTCCTTAACGTCATGGGACCAATGAAACTATGGGACTCTGGGAAAAAATTAATGTCCTGCTAACTTATGGTAACAACTCACTATCGGCAGCCTAACTATACAAATAGCTTAATGCATTTAATTAACAAAAATTTCCATTTAAATGCATTAGTCACGATTTAGAATATTAAAATATGTAAGATTTTCATTCATAAATTGGTGGAGAAAGAAAGTTTCCTCCATCCATTGGATTGTACTCTAAATTTTATTTAAAACTGTTGTTAGGAATATAGAAAATAGGTAATTTAAGAAAACTTCTTTTTCAGCCTTTTTACGCATTAAATTTGAAATACCATGGCCACGTGCCCGAACTCTCTATTGGACAACATACTCCTGATACCATCGATTCCTTCACGTCATGGGACCAATGAAACTAGGAGACTCTGGGGAAAAATTAATGTCCCGCTAACTTGTGGAGACACCCGCAACATCGACAGCCCTTTTCATATCCAGCCCCACTTTACAAAAAAGTTGTCGTACCCGTGAGATCTTCATCTGGACCGACAATTCATCGGGGGGCCCCTCGGTTGCCCATTATGCCCCATTCAGCCCCACGTCATACTCAGTGAGTTAGTGTTATGGCCCGGGTTGCGAGCGTTCAACAATAAAAGGGCCTCAACGACCGCGTCGCTATTGACAGTGGATACCAAGTAATGAACACATTTAAGAACTTGCGGGCCGCCATTTACGGGATGATATTTTGATGTAGTGGCTGTCGTGCAGTGATTTGTTAAGGTCGCTTAGGGAGAAATTCATGATGTACCATTACAATGCTAGTAACTACCGCAACTCTATTATGCATTGTTGCCCAAGTCGCCAGCATGCAGAAAAGCATATATTAAACCACCCATTGTGGTGTATATAAATGTAATTTTTTACATCCTCTTCCGTCAGAAAGTTATAAATTCGAAGAACTTTTTTTTTTTTTTGTGTGTGTGTGAGTGTGCCTGCTAACTGAATTAAAATGAGACAAATATCTGTATCTATGACTCTGTGAATAGACTTGGAGTAAAGCCATCCTCGTTTGATTGCCTACTTTGGGAAATTTATAGTTTTGACCGATAAAATAACATAAAATAAAATGAATAGAAAAGGAAGAAAAAACGGGAAAAGACTATTTTTAATATTACTGCTCCTTAAGAGGTGTAAAATTTCTCACGTGATACACGGGCTGCTGCGAGTTGCTGCACTCGAATTTAAGAGAGAAAAAAAGAGAACAGCAAAAGAGAACTAGTAAAAAAGAAGTAAGCGCAAAGAAAAAGAAGTTTTTAAAACAGTTATGAGTTTTTAGAAACGAATATAAAGGGTTTGCTATGGTATTCAAAAAGATATGCGAGATTTTTTATATAAACTTATTGTAAAAAATAATAATAATAATAATAATAATAATAATAATGATGATAATAATGATAATAAACTGATAGAAAAACGTCAAACTGAGTATCTGACAAAAAAATTCAGATTTTCAATTCTAAAAACAGTATTTCATGTTTTTAATTTTTTTTTTTTTTTTTACTGCAAATTCAGCTTAGTACAGTTTTTTTTTCGGTCAGTTTCATAGGCCTTTTTTTGCAGGTCCTGATTCATAAATGTGTTTATTAAAGTTACGAATACGTTTGCTATAAAATATTGAATTAGACATACGGAAATTTTATTATTATCTCATTGTAAATAACATCAATAATAATCTCTTCAGTCCCGAAAGCTAAAATAATGCTACAAATACTCATTCGTTTGCTATATAATATTGAATTAGACATATGGTAATTTTATTATTATCTCATTGTAAATAACATCAATAATAACCTCTTCAATCCCGAAGCTAGAATAATGCTACAAATGCTCATTCGTTTGCTATATAATATTGAATTAGACATATGGTAATTTTATTATTATCTCATTGTAAATAACATCAATAATAACCTCTTCAGTAACCGAAGCTAGAATAATGCTACAAATACTCATTCGTTTGTTATATAATATTGAATTAGACATATGGTAATTTTATTATTATCTCATTGTAAATAACATCAATAATAACCTCTTCAGTCCCAAAGCTAGAATAATGCTACAAATACTCATTCGTTTGCTATATAATATTGAATTAGACATATGGTAATTTTATTATTATCTCATTGTAAATGACATCAATAATAACCTCTTCAGCCCCGAAGCTAGAATAATGCTACAAATACTCATTCGTTTGCTATATAATATTGAATTAGACATATGGTAATTTTATTATTATCTCATTGTAAATAACATCAATAATAACCTCTTCAGTACCGAAGCTAGAATAATGCTACAAATACTCATTCGTTTGCTATATAATATTGAATTAGACATATGGTAATTTTGTTATTATCTCATTGTAAATAACATCAATAATAACCTCTTCAGTCCCGAAGCTAGAATAATGCTACAAATACTCATTCGTTTGCTATATAATATTGAATTAGAAATATGGTAATTTTATTATTATCTCATTGTAAATAACATCAATAATAACCTCTTCAGTACCGAAGCTAGAATAATGCTACAAATACTCATTCGTTTGCTATATAATATTGAATTAGACATATGGTAATTTTATTATTATCTCATTGTAAATAACATCAATAATAACCTCTTCAGTACCGAAACTAAAATAATGTTACAAATACTGATTCTTTTGCTATATAATATTCAATTAGACATATGGTAATTTTATTATTATCTCATTGTTAATAACATCAATAATAACCTCTTCAGTCTCGAAGATAAAATAATACTACAAATACTCATTCATTGGTTTTCACAAACAAAATGACATCATTGATGACAGAAGAAAGAAATTTTCTGAAATTAGTCCTTTCGGAAACTAGTGATTTAGGTTCACAAAATGGATCTAAAATCACAAACCCCTTAAAATATCAATTAAATTATCACTAACTCAAATTCGCACAATCGCAAATTTAAGAGGCTTAACCCTTTACGCACTGAAGTATGAATTCATGAAAATTTTATCTTCTAAAGCATTTTTCGTGAATTTTTGAAACTACATTAGAAGATTTACATAATCATTTAATAAATTTTACAAGGATTTTAGAAGGATTGGAGGATTTAGAAGAATTAATTAAATTTGAATTTATAGGGATTTTGTGCAGTATTTATATCCCCACTCATATCTTTATTTCAAGTATTTTTCTTAGTATTTTGTAGAATTAGGAAATGTACAAATATAATGTTCTTACAATAGAAATATAGAAATATTTCCGAATTGAAAATTCCCCCCAACGCCAAGAAAGCTGAAAAGATGCAAAGGCAAAAGAAATCATCCTTTTAAAAACATTTTTGTTTTGTGTAATCAATAATGCTTTTGGAACAATGCATCTATAACTCATTCTAAACTGTATTACTACTAATCGATGTATTAAATGAATTTTATAAGTTATTTTAAGGATACTTATATGTACCGTCACTAGATAAAGGGTTAAACAAGTGAATGATATAAAATTCCTCAAACATTTTTATTGTAAAGGATTAAATAAAATATGAAAATTTCTCACTTTCTTAGCCACACTGTCTTGAAGGCATTTTGAAAACTCAGATGAAAATAACATTTATTTTATGAGGAAATCAGGATAGATGTGGTTTGCTTTTAAAGCCTAAAACATTCAGCTATTAAAAAGTGAAATGAAAATGAAAAAGTAAAAAAGAAAAAAAATCAAATAATTTAGTTTTAATGATGAAAATAACAGAGGTCCACATATGAGGGGTTCAGAAAACAATCCGACTAACTCCATTTTAAATGGCGTTTTTTTTTAAACAAAGGGACATTGAAAATTTTCTATATATTTATACAGTAAAAAAAAGTTACCCTTGATTAACACTTTCATCGTGAGGGACGAGATAACTCGTCTTCCAGGAATATTCGCTATGCGTGAGGGACGAGATAACTCGTCTTCCAGGAATATTAGCTATCAATCAAGGAAAATCAATTCTTACCGGAAAATTCTATCATTTAATTATTAGACACCGATTCGATATCTAATGTCTAATAATTACTGGGCAGAATTTTCCGTTACAAATTGATTTTCCAAAACGGACTTTCCGAACGAACCAATAATTTATGCAATATTTAGGTTTTTTTTTATGTTTGTACGGACAAACATAAACAATAATAATAATTCCACCATTCCAAATAATAATTCCACCATTAGACTGAGAATTGCTATTGATTATTATTTTCCAAAGTAAAATAAACAAGTTTTAAATGAATTTGTGTTTTGTTTCAATTTTAGCGCTGCGAGCAGTGGCTCAGGCTGTTAGCGCAGAGGGTGGGATAAAGTCGCGCCATTGCCGCTATGAAAGTGTTAAAAGAAAATTAATGAGTTCAATCAAAATATCCCGAGAAAAAATATTATATAGATACAATATTTTTATAGTTGTAATAACTTTAACTGTTTATACTGAACATTTTCATTTGATGGAGTTAAAATCGATTTGTGCACTGAACGGCTCATATGTGGACCCAGGTAGCGAAAAGGATAATAATAATAATAATAATAATAATAATAATAATAATAATAAATTTAGAGAAAAAAGCTGTCGTCTAAAATTATAGTAAAAAATTGAGAATTTCACAGAAAAAATTCAGATTTTTAATTGCAAAAACAATATTTTATGGTTAAAAAGAGAAAGCTTGTGAAAGAACAAATTTTCTTAGTAAAAGAAACAGTTTTTCTCTGCAAATCTAGCTTACAGTTTTTTTTTTTTTTTTTTTTCCGACATTTTCACAAGACTTCCTTTACAGATCCTAATAGACAAAATATGTTTATTAATATTAAGAATGCGTTTATTTACTTTATTTCGTTCATTATTTTTAACGATGGATAATAATTTGTATGTTGTTCAAGTACTTAGCGCCTAAATGAAAACAGACTACTATATAAGGGGAAAGAGGACTGGCGTATCAGTCCCGACGCCATTTCGGACTCTAGCAATTTCGGTCTCTTGCCATTTCGGTCCCTTCCAATGTGACATAATTTTATAGGGAAAATTGTCGAGTTTTTTAATCTAAGGTCTTTAAGTTTTAGTATAGCGCGAACATGAGGGCTCGACTACAAATACTTAGACTTCGGACATAAATTTTTGCAACTCACACAAATTTCGTTTGGTAACCGTAATCATTTTAGGGGCACGGAGTTAATAACGTTTTGAGTTGGAACTGCATTTGTAATTTTGTTTGTGTTATTAAAAAAAAAAAAAAACTTTTTGAGCTGTATTTTAGGAATATGTAATATTTTTCGTCATATTCTGAAGTCAATAGTTATGAGGCAAGGAAATCGGAATAATAATTTACAGACACCATGTATTTTTAAACTAGCAAAAGCCATGCTTTGTTTGGATTCGCGAAGCATTATTTAATAAGATAAATATTTGAAAGTAACAATATTTATTGTATTATTTTTGCATCTTTATTAAGCAAAAACGTTATTTTATGTTTTGTCGTATTTTAATTTTAGAAATGTAAATTCAGCCAAATAACTAAGAATTTCCTCGGAATTTTTTACTTATGATATAGCGAACTTAACAATTAATTTTATTTGTTTACGATTCTTTTGCTGCCACTTTACAGAAAAAAATCATAATATAATTCTTTTAAAATGCGTAAGTATCGTATGCGTAAATAATTTCACATAATAAGAATAAATTGTGTATTGGAATTCTTAAAACTGAAAAATAATTGAATGTAAATAATTGAATTCTCACAAATTTTAATTCATTAAAAATATGCTGTAATTTTCATAAAAAAGGTGTATTTTAAAAAAATTCCTAAAAGAAATCTTGAAACTATTTAATTAATCATGATTCTGTCTATAATGGCTAACTTCATGATGTATTTTTTTCCTCTGAAAATATACGTGTTTCATTTTTTATTTGCAAAAATGCGTCCGTAATGGAAAAACATGTAGAATAAATTAAATAAAATAATAAATTTTTAAGGTTATTCCGTAAAAAAAAATAATACTGTGCAACTCTGCAGATCATAATTTATTTTTATGTTTAATTTCAAGTCAAAATACTGAATAGTTTTTGTGTAAAGTGTACGACAAAATGTAATTTGTGTAGCCTGGTAGAGGATTCGCTTCGCTCATCCTAATTAAACAAGAAAGAAAAAAATCATGCATCAAGCAAAGTTTATGAAACACTTTCCAACACATTCCGAATAGTGTAATAAAACTTCACCGTTCAATAAGTTCAAATATAGTGTTTAATTGAACCATTTGAAAACGCATGAGCCATTTGAAAACACAACTATTCCCATTCTTACTCACAGTAGGAAAATTATCCGAATTCTTTAAGCAGCCCTGTATATGATATATAGATTTGTAACTGTATACACGCATGCAAAAATTTAGTTTAGTTAGAAAATACATATCACAGTGGAAAATTCACCTTCAGCAATTTCCACTAATAATGGTTGGTTGGTTGTGTTTATGACGGACAATTATCAACACGAGGGATATAGGCCCTATACTAATAATGAGAATGGTGCGTAAATTCTTTTGTGCAGCCGTGTATATAAGTTATAGAAATTATACAAAACGAGTAAAAAATTAATTAAATTTAAATTTGCATACCGAAACTGAAAACAACCTTTTTTTGCATGTTCCTGTAAATGCTATGAATGCTTTATTCTTGTAGTGAAATTCAGTGATTTATATCATTTCAATATATTTAAAATAGCGCGATGTCATTAAAATACATTGCAAGCGATTTTCCCCATTGACCATAATGTAAAATAATTATTTTGAGTGCCCTGTAAATGAACTATTTATGCTATACACTTTATATTCAATACCGAACATGCCATGGTAAGCTTCACTAACATATTTCAATTGCATGAAAATACGAGTATATTTACGCGAGTTATAAAGACAGACGGCCAGACTATAATAATGATCTAAAAGAAGTAGCCCCCTCCCCCCCCCCCTTCCTCTTCATTTCAATCTCAAGTCACCCAAAGTTTCATGAAAAAATGTTTGTATACGAATTTGTCAAAGTTTTATAAAAATGTTATAAAATTGTTATTGTCTCATGTTATGTGATGTGTAGTTGAAAAGTGTTAAAAACCGGAGTTAATTAAATGACATACTAATAATAATGATCTAAAAAAAATTAGATCCCCCCCCCCCTTCCCCTTCACTTCAATCTCAAGTCACACAAAGTTTCATGAAGAAATGTTTGTATACAGATTTGTTAAAATTTTATTAAAATGGTATAAAATTGTCATTTTCTCATGTTATGTACAGTAATGTGATGTGTAGTTGAAAAGTTTTAAAAACAGGAGTTAATTAAGCGACACTAATAATAATGATCTAAAAAAGTACTATGCCACCCCCCTTCCCCTTTTCCTCAATCTCAAGTGATCCAAATTTTCATGAAGAAATGTTTGAATACGATATTTGTTAAAGTTTCATTAAAAAGTTATAAAATAGTCATTCTCTCCTTTTATGTACAGTAATGTAATGCGTTTTTATATGTACTATTTAGTATACTAAACAGTTTATTGTTTGAAAGAGGAAAAAAAAAAAAAGTAAGTAACTTAAGAGGTGGGCATCAATTAATCTTATTTTCATTAAATTTTATTGCAAAATTTTGTTTGGTTTTTGAAATAATTCAGTTTATTCGAACGATTCTTTGAAAAAATTTTGTTCGAGAACAGGGGATCACTGTTGTATAAGTGTATTTTTAACTGTAATATAAGTATTTTGTGATATTTTTTCTATATATATATATAAATTTTATATTATATATACCCTGTTTTAAATCAATAATTTTATCAATATATAACAAATTGTGACATTAATCCCCAAAGCGGGATCGCTTTGGCGTTGAATATTTTTCCATCGTCTATTGAAGTAGAATACATCCGCCCACATAAATACTTAGTTAATATTTATAATAGTAGATGGCAGCACTAGAATCACGTGAGAAACAAAGGCTTCTCTCTGAAATTTTCTTTTATGATTCTTTTGCTTTTTTTATCTCTCATTATAGGACTTTTTTTTTCTTTTCTTTTTGAGAATCGAGGAATTTAAACGGTTTTTCTTGTTCTTGTTGTTATTTTTTGTTTTTTAAAAGAATGTTTGTCTTTTTAAGAGCTTACAAGAAAAACATAACTGCAGCATTTAGATTTAGGAGTTCTTTACAATTACGCATGAAAACAGGGAGAAAAAGTGTCTTTGCAGAATTGCACAGAGTATGAAAATTCCTTTCGCAAATCACACCAAATTGTTCACACAAAAATGTATTTTGGGTAAAACTTTGTAGCATATTAGGGGGACTAATGGAGCTCGGGCCCTCCCAGTACACAGTGCCGGACCGGAGGACCTTGGGACAAACGGCAGTAGCGCCAGCTTTTGAAAAATATTGGATGGACTCAAAAAAGTTTGAGTAAAATAGCACATACAATTTTTTTTTTTTTCAGTGCGTGTGGTGGAGAGAGGGGAGGGCAGGAGCAAATGGCTAAAGATGATACGTCGAGCCCCGATTCAACGAATCGCGATTTAACGAATTTTTCGATTTAGCGAATTTTTTTATGGTCCCGGCGAAAATGGAACAAAAATACTTCGATTTAACGAATTTATAATCCCGATTTAACGAAGAACTTTCTATGTAAAAAAAGTGAAAATTTGAAGAATTTTTCTTATATTTATAAAATATTTTCAGTGTTCCTAATTGTCAATTTTCTGAACATGTATCATATAACGCAGAAATATCTACATGCGAAAATGTAAATTTTTCCGAGGTTATTCATGCTGTAGTAATAAATCGGATGAAGAATATGAAATAGAGATGAAACATTCAACATTCGAAGAAGCAGTTAGCAGTTTAAATTCTTTGAAACAGTATTTGATGGCTTATAATGTTGATAATACTATTTTCACAGCTTCAGGAAAAAATCGGTAAAAGTTTGGAATACAAAATTGAAATAAAGCAAACAAACATCTATAAAGGATATTTTTTAATTTAGCTACAAAATTTGAATAAATGGGATTTTTTTCTTAATTAAAATGATTGTGATTTATAGCGGCGCATAAAAAAAGATTGAATTTTTATACAATGTATTTTCATAAAGCAATAAAAGTTTAAAATCTATATTATTTCGAAATCAATTTAAGGAAAAAGTGAGGAATACTCATTTTATTTACAGCCATTTTTTAACTTGTGCTGTTGTATAAAAAAATTCCTTTGATTATCCCGATTTAACGAATAATCTCGATTTAAAGAACAAAGTTGCTAGTCCCGTACGATTCGTTAAATTGAGGTTCGACTGTAATTCGAAGTCAAATTATGTTTTTTCCAAATAAACTATAAATTTATTATGATTTAATAAATAATTCATTAAGGCTGTTCTCAAATCCAAAAGGGCAACTTTATGACATAAGTTATAATTTATTTTTGTTCGGAAATGCATGAAACTAGCAGGTGTTGTTGTTCAGAAACTATATAATCAAACTGTTTTTATTTTTCCTTTTTATTTATTTATTTATTTATTTATTTATTTTTGCAATCGCAATAGATCTTTTAGAAAATAGTGTCAAAGGGGCCGTTTTGAACCGAATTTCAGCGCGAAAGAAGAATTACCACTCAAGGCAGACTGAAATACGTCTTTTTCACTTGCTGAAAATCGCTTATAACTCAATAGGTAACTTATTCATCAAAAAGGGGGAAACACAGTTTGATTCTAAATCGCTTCCATAGTCAGGCCTTCCAATTTTATACCTTTCCGTTAAAAAATGAATTTGTAAATGCGTCAAAACGCTTTGCGCTTGTTGAGCAAAGCAGTTGAGAGCAAAGCAGTAAGTCAGCCTTAAATTATATTTTTATACGTTCTTCCTTATACACTGGTACATTATTGCATAAGTATTTATTATAAATGACATAGAAATAGCTAACTATTAAAAATGCCCCCAAAAAATAAATATCAAGAAAAACTAAATACCCTTTTAGTCTACATCATCGATTCATCAAGACAATAAAACTGATGGCAAAATATGCAAGAAATGTGTGCAGAAATTTATTTTTACATCCGCTGAAGTGGCTTTCAATGCTCCTGTAAGACTAATTGGTGTCCTTACTTTTTACTTTCTTCTATCTTTACAAGAAGAAAGTATTCGATTCATGAAAATTTTCGAATTCCGGTTTTTGACGGATTTACACGTTTTAGGGGTCAGAGATTCCAAAAAACGTGTTTTTACAAAATGTCTGGGTATGAGTCTGTGAGTCTGTCTGTCTGTCTGTGTCTATGTGACACAAATTTTGTGGGCGCTCTTCTCAAGAACTAATGCACGGAATTTAATAAAAAATTATATTCAGTTAGTCCCTAATACAAATTGATGCTGATTAGTTTTTGGTGTAAATCGCTCAACAGGTGGCGCTGCTATGCTGCATTTTTTACGATTTTCGCAATAGTTCTATCTCAAGAAAACTAATGCACGGATTTTGATAAAACTTCAGATTTAATTAGTCCTTGATATGAATTGATGCTGATTACGTTTTGGTGTAAATCGCCTAATAGGTGGCGCTGTTATGATGAATTTTGCAGGATTTACACGATTTCCCCAATAGGTCTATCTTAAGAACTAACGCACGGATTTTCATCAAACTTCAGATTCAGTTAGTCCTTGATATGAATTGCTACTGATTATGTGTTGGTGTAAATCGCCCAACAGGTGGCGCTTCTGTCTTGCCTTTTTCACGATTGCCTCAATAGCTCTATCTACAGAACTAATGGACGAATTTTCATCAACTTCAGATTTAGTTATATGTTGACACAAGTTGTTGTTAATTAGGTTTTGGTGTTAATCACCCAATAGGTGGCGCAGCTATGCAGGAATTTTCACGATTTTCGCAATAGCTCTATCTCAAAAACTAAAGCATGGATTTTCTCCAAACTTCAGATTCAGTCAGACGTTGACATAAATTGTTGCTGATTAGGATTTAGTACAAATCACCCAATAGATGGCGCTGCTAGGCAGCATTTTGCTGGATTTAGACGATTTCAGCGATAGTCATATCTCAAGAACTAATGCACGGAATTTCATATCTTTAGAATCCTCATGAGATGCATAGATTGCCATTTAATTTTGGCAGTGTGATAGCGAATTTTGAAGTATTAACATGTATGAAATAGAAGAAAGTTTTGGGATTGGTACATCCGACTAGTTTTCAAATAAAATTATTTTGAGAACTTCAATAAAAACCAATTTTAATTTAGCGATTAAATAAAAAAATAAATATCGAAATAAATCAATGGAATACCAATAATTATATACCTCTTAAGACGGAAACCTGTATAAAGCAGAATATCTTTCATTTCATTTCATGGATTTAATGAATAAGTGTTTAACAAAGCTGATTACGTAGTTCAGTAGTTCAGTTCCTATTTTATGATTACATATTTTACATTTTAAAATTAAATTGGCTATTAGAAACTTAGCAAAATTCTTTTCCTAAGTTTTCGTTGGAGGGATGGGGGGGGGGGGGGAATCCATGTTTGTTCCGGTCGTAAAAAAAACTAGTTTCGGCAATGCCACTACCCTCAGGAGGGTGCTGGAGAGGTGCGAAAAACATTCTAAAATTGCGATTTTATATTATACTGGAGGGGTTAGAAACATGGATCTCACATGATATTTACTTAAAAAGTGTAAATGCTCTTTAAGAACACTTTGTAAAAAAATTGAAATTTAAAAGGGTGAAATCAGCGAAAAGAGGTCTAAAAATGCTGTAAATTTCGATGTCTATGAAATCTTTAAGGATAGAAACTTAAAATTTAACATGGCTGCTAATTTACGCAATGCACGCACAAAACAGTTTTTTTTTTTTTTTTTTTTTTTTTTTTTTCGAAATTTAAAAGGATGCAGGAGAAAAACAGTGCTCTGAGTTTTGTAATATTGCGAGTTTTGTAATATTGAAAGGGCTAGAAAATTTAAATTTGGCATAGGGATTACTTTTAAGTTACAAATGCTCGCTGAGAATGATTTCTAAAAAAAAAATCGAAATTTAAAAGGATAAAGTGAGCGGAAAGCGTTCTAAAAATGTTCTAAATGATGATTTCTATGGAATTGTTTGGAATAGATACTTGAAATTTGACATGGCTGTTTTTGTAAGGTGTATGCTCTCTAAGTAGAACACTTTCTAAAAAAATCGAAATTTAAAAGTGTGAAATGAGCAAAAAGCGTTCTAAATTGCGATTTCAAAGGAATTCAAAGGACAGAAACTTGAAAATTGGCATGACGGATACTTTTAAGACGTGCACTCGCAGGAGAGATTTTTTTTTATAATTCAAAATTTTAAGGAGTGCATGAGAAAAAACGTTGTAAATTGCGATTTTTGTGATAGTAGGAACTTGAAATTTAGGCGGTTAGTTTTAAGATAAAAATATTCGGTAAGCTTGACTTCTAAAAAAATTTGAAATTAAAAAAGGTGAAATGCATTCTAAAAACGTTCTAAAGTACTATTTCTATGGAATTGTTAAGGACAGAAACTTGAAATTTCACATGGCTTTTACTTTTAAGACGCAAATTATCACACGAAAGAGTTTTTTTTTTTTTTTCGAAATTTTAAAGAGCGCAGGGAAAAAACATTCTGAATTACGGTTTTTGTGATATGAAAGGACTAGGAACTTAAAATTTGACAGTAATGTTATCTTTATAATACAAATGTCCGCTAAGCTCGCCTTCTAAAAAAAATCGAAATTTAAAAGAGTGAAATGAGAAGAAAAACATTCTAAAAACGATCTATATTACTATTTCCATAGAATTGTTAGGGAAATAAACTTGGAATTTCACATGGCTGTTACTTTTCAGACGCAAATGCACGCACATTTAAAAATAAATTAAATTTAACACTCTCGCTGCGCAACCCGAGATTCTGTCTGGGATGCATTTTTTCGTCTAATTAACCCTTCTTGATTATTCCCACCAGTTATTTTTTATTGTAAATTTTGTCTTATTTAATCTGAGCATTTTCCCATTTAAATTATACAAAAATTTCTGTTTTGAAAAACCGATGACAAAAGAATAAAAATACTTAAAGACGCTCGCCGCGAAGCTATTTTGGTAAAACAATTACGCAGCGAGAGGGTTAAAGGAATGCATAAGAAAAAAAAAACATTTGAAAACTTGAAAGCAGGAATTATGCATTTTCAGAATTTAGTGTCACCTCCGATGAAAAAAAATATATATATGTATATAAATATAGATAATATAAAACATATTTCAGTTTTAAGACTTAAGGCTCCTGTCCCTGCCGGCGAAGACACTCACATGCTAATGCTAATCCTATGGGGGGGGGGGGGCGGATTTATCTAACATCTCGTTTGCATTTCGACATTTTTAAATATTTTTTTTTCTTGCATTGGGTAGCCGAGGTCCGTCTCTACATCGCACCTTTTTTACTTTTTAGATTTTGGTAGCATATATTTTTAATAAAGTTACTTTTACTTTCAAAACCGGTTCTGAAATTGAAAGTGTCATTCTAAAAAAAATATCTAGAATCAAAATCGAAAAAGTAAAAACGGTCTGATGTACAGACGGATCTCGGCTATCCACAGCAAAAAAAAATTATTTAAAAATGTGGAAATGCAAACGAGATATTAGAAAAATCCCTCACCATAGGATTAGCATTAGCTAGTGAGTGCCTTCGCCGGCAGGGACAGGAGCCTTAAAACACACGCTTTTATTTTATATAAAAGGACGTCATTTGCATCCTATATTTACGATCCAGTCTTAAACAACATCTATAGAAAAGTATTCATATGATGTCACTATCGCTAAATAATACACACACACACACACAAAAAAAAAAAAAAAAAAAAAAAAAAAAAAAAAAAAAATCACCCAAGAAACTCGATTAAAGAAAAATAGGCTATCTAATGATTCATAAAGCTTCATTTGTTTGTAATATAGATAATTAAATTAAATTTGGTTTATAATAGCTCCATGTTTCATCAGAAATCATTCATTTATATTTTTTCAAAATAGCACGTATTTTAATTACGGTTTTTTTTTTCAGTAGTTGTGGGAAAATGGCAACTAAAAGATATAATTACTATTTTCAAACTATTTTTTCTTTACCTTCTACAGAAATGGAATACTTGAGTTGCCAAAATTAAACAAATGTTGCTAAAACTACAAAAAAAATGAATATCTCAAAAATAAATTGAGATGCAGTTTTCAAACCAATTGCATTTAAAAGTACGTTTTTTCCCAATACGGCGGTATAAAAATTTAAAATGTGCGATGCTTAGAAGTTAAAAAAATTGCAGTAGTGTATTTAACAGCACAATGATACATCTGCTTTGTTTTACGGCTGGCTTATACAACGGAACGTTATTTTTTGGTGACAATAGTTTAATAGCATATCGGGGGCTAATACAATTTTTGTGATACTGATTGAACTAAAAAAGTGTTTTTTTTTTTTTGTTGTTGTTGTTGTTGTTTTGTTTTTTAAGTCTTTGAACTTTTAAGTTACAAAATGCTCGCTATGAATGGTTTCTAAACCAATGTCGAGATCTAAAATGGTGAATGCGAAAAGTTCTAAAAATGTTCAAAATTATGAATTTGATGGAATTTTACATAACATTTGTTAATTTAAATAGCTCCGCGTACATTATCAATTTTAGCCGATATTTTTGCAATTCTGACTACAAATCACTAGAATCCACGTGTTAGTCCAACATTAACGCCTTTCGGGACTAGTGATGCATATATAATGCATCGTCAAAAGGTGCACCTGGAATTTGCTTTTGGAACCATTAATAAATAAATGTAATATTTGTCTTTTTTAATTGGAGGATTTTTTGATATTTCACAAGTAAAGGGAACTGTTTAAAAAAAGCGGCGCACAGTGGATCAATCCTTAAGAAAATACGAACATAAAGCCAAAAAATAATCATTAAATAACTAATTTTTTGCAATGAAATATTTAAAAAGAATATCTACAAAATACGAATGTATGTTTATTTTTCAAATTATACAAAATTATATCGTATTTCTATAGCTCGGAATATACACCTTTCAGCAGAGGAATTTTTCTGCGAATTTTAGTGACTTTTTGCTGTGCTCAGGAATGGAACAAGTAACCTCTACTAATAATTCATTTAAAATATCATTATTAATTTCTTAAAATACATTTTAAACCACTACTGATTACATTTTGATTGAAATTTATGTTTCATTCTACATTATGAACAACACATATAGAATTAACGGTATCATAATTTTCAAAATTACGTAACTTAAATTGTTTAAAGTTGTTTGAAATTTCAAACACATGTTGGTATACCTGAAAGCCTATACTTTAATGTGGTACAGAGGATTTTTTGCGCAAACCTGCGCGTTTTCGAAATAAATGGACTTGAAGCGACTATTACGTAATTTTACGTTTCCAAAAAAACATGTTAAATTGGCTGTACGCATTTTTTTTTTTTAATACGAAGATTATGCTGTAAGAAATTTTTAGGACGAAATGATCTAAAAAACTAATTTAACATTAAATTGAGAAATTAAATTTAATATACTCATATATCGGCTTATATGAACGTTTACGTGAAAATGCTGAAAAGCGCAATGGCTCTCAGAGGGTTAAATGTACTCTAATAAATGGATGCGCTGCTATGTCAGTGATAACGTGTTTTAAAGTAAAAGTTCCAATGCTTCTAGAAATATTCTGTTTATTTGAACGTTTTTTATGTTGTGTCTAATACTGGAAATCAAAGCGTCAAATGTCATTCGCCCAATCCAAAGTTGCGGGTGTGACATTTACACAAACTAAATTAGCCATCAGCTAAAATATTTTTGAGCTATGGTTTCAATTTTTATGGATTTCAATGTGGACCACTTACACATACATTAATCCAAATTTTCAAGTTACTCAGTATTTTATTTGTTTTTTAAAAAAATAATTCTCTCCTGTTGCGGGTGTGACATAAAAAGGACATGCATTTTCATCTTTCAGTACAAAAACTCAAAACTCTGTGAATTATAACAACAGGATGAACTGTTTTTTTTTATATGTTAGACAGTAATAGTTAAATAATTATTTTATGAAAAAAGTAAATTACTTACTCAATTCTTGCTTGTTTAGGAAATATTTAAAGTTTTCGTTGCGGGTGTGACGTCCCGTTGCGGGTGTGACTTGTATGGGCAATAAAATAATGACATACACAAATATTTACAAAGCAGGGTTTTTTTAATTAACCAATTAATGAATAATACAATTATAATATCAAACAAAAAAAATCAAATAAATTTCATTTCTGATCTTGAATTTATAATTTCTGCCGGTGGCAGCTTTTTTTTTTATAATAATGCTCTGTTTCTCCCGGGATACATCTGGCTGATTTGGCCAAACATACACATTTTCTGAATTTTTTTTTAGATACTCTATTTCTATATCATCACCACCCATTTGTCTTATTTGCACAACCAACTTTTCACTGTTTTTTTTTTTTTTTTTTTTTTTTTTTGTTGTTGTTTTTTAATGTGGAGAACAAAACTACTTCAAAAAATCTCCAACTTCACTTTTATTATTAATGGATATTATATCCTTATCCAGTGCTGTAGTTGGGAAAAAATATTTGTGGGAACTCACCTTATAACAGAGTAGATGTTGATGCTGCCAGACTTTTGCTGAGCCAAAAGGCAATTCAAAACATTTAGCTAAAAGCTGACTTTTTTAAATTAACAGTTTTAATTATTATATTCTAGATTTTATAGTATTGTATTTGTATAGCATTTATCTAAAAGCAATATTTAATCAATCTCATAGTAACATTTTCCATTATGAATCAAAATTTAACTAAATAACAAAAATAAATCCATATATCGCTTACTGGCACATCTATCCTAGAAGTTTCCATAAAGAACGATAATGAGAGGTGTTTTCTGTTCTCTGTGGTTTATGACAAGCTGTCTCGTCTGTTAATCTTCTTCCTGATAGCAACCAAGATTTCACATATGGCTCAGGAGAAAATTCTTTTAAGATGGGTACTACACGTCTTATGAATATAAGTGAACTAGCTCTTGCTATTAGGAGTGAATTTCTCGCATTGGTCATGATGTTATTCATACAGCTGAATGCTCCTTGGCATTCAGATGTTGAAATTGGTATAGTTTTCACAGTCTGGAGAAAAGGATTTAGCTCTAGGCTCATTTCCAGGCTAGTATCATTTCGCTTGAAAAAAAAAAAAGGTGTGTGCTCATATGTGATTTTTTTTTTTCAGTAACAAACCAAATATTTCTGGGAACGGCGTTTCCACCCAACTACAGCACTGTCCTTATCAGAATGTGGCAGCAAACAAATTCTCTTTTGTGCATTTTCTGTAATTATTGCAATATTTCTTTAGGTGGAAGTATAATGTTTTCCTCATGTGCTAATTTTTTCACTACAGCGAGTCTTTTCCTTGGACTTAACGAAGATTTCGTTTAGTTTTTACCAAAAGTTTGTGCTCTTCGGTAACTGCCAATAGACTATTCTGCCCTTATAGCTGGAGATGGTGTGACACTTTTTGTTGAAGATTTCTTCTTCTCTCTACACTTTCTTTTGCTGCTTCTTTCATTCTGCTTTTGTCGCTGAAATTGTTTTTCTTTCTTAGCTGCTGCTGTTTTTTTTTTTTTTTTTTTTTTTTTTTAAGTTTCTTTTTCTTTTCCCTCCTTGCTTTGTCGCCTTCCTTCTGTTTTTGTAGATATTCTGCATATTTAAGGTGGTTTTCCTTAATATTTTCCCAATGATTTCATGACCTTTCTGTGCTATTCATTCTTCTGCAAAAGAGAAGAAATTAATGTAGAAATTGAATAAATATAGCACTTCAAGTCCAAAAATACATGTTTAACAAATTGTCAATATTATTGAAATTCTTTAAAATTTTTAATCTTATATGTTAAATTTTGGTTCATTTCAAACTGACTATCTACATTTTATGCTAACTTAATAAACATTTTAATTAATAACAGTTTCAATTATTCTTATTTAATTTGAATTAAAATTGAAAAAAATCTTCTTGTAATATATTATCTATTTTAAAAATTGAAAAAAAAAAGGTAAATGCTATCAAATAACAAAATCATACACATACATATTAAAAAAAATTGCTAAAATATTGTTGCTGAATTTTTTTTTATTTTCATAAAAATTTTGCCTTTTAAATTATTTTTTTATTCATATATCATTTACTTTTCCTGTAGAAGCAACAATTTATCAATCCAAACTGAATAAATATAAATCAGTTACACACAATGTCACATGCTAAAATGATGCTAATTTTGATGATGTGAACTGAGGTTCACACAACTAAATCAAAGGGTATAATAGTTAGTGCTGTGACCTACATGTTTTCCAGTATATTATTCTTACATAAATTTACATATAATTTATTTAGATTGCATTTGTGTTCAATTTTAAAAGATGTTGCGGGTGTGACTTTAATTAAATGTCACACCCGCAACAGGAGCATGTCACGCCCGCAACGCTTAATAACTATAATTAAAATATTAATTAAATTTTTCTTGTGTCTGTAATTGAAAGTACCATAATAAACTATTTTTGAATATAAAGTTTCATAACTTACAGTCAAAGAAATTTTTCTGTGGAGATATAAATGTAACTTTTTGTTGCGGGTGTGACACAATAATTAAGAGTAATTAAATATGCTTACCTCTTGTAACGAAGATTAGTGAACACTTCTCTGCAGGCAAAAACTCTCAATAATAGATGTCAGATTATATACATCTAAGTTTGAGATTTTCAGAATATTTGTTCAGCTGTACGAGGCCATAAAATGTAAAGATTTTTGGTGCAGTCTATTTCACACAGTCATAGTGTCACTTTATTAATTAAAATAAGTATGTTAATGATAAAAATTTTATTCTTTTTCAATAAAATATGAAATAGTACACTTTTAACAGTTAATGGGCAAAATTTCAATCATAGTTAAGGAAATTTAAATTTTCATCCTCATGTCCACTTTTTTGTGGATTGGGCGCATTAGCAAATGGTGCAATAGGTCTTCGTTACATGCTCTTGGACTTATTTTTCTCTTATGGAACTCCCGGTACCTTCGAAACTCTTTTTTTTTTTTAGCTTCGATAGCTTCTTCCAATAATTATCCAATAGGAACAGCAAAATTTGTAATCATATCCTTTCCATAAGTTCGTAATTTATGTACAGAATCTGGCATGTAATACCAACCATACTTTGAGGCACATTGTTTAGCTGTTCCCAGTGCGAAATTGCCAAATTTTTCGACATTAATTACTTCGTCACAGGCGATCACTTGCGTCATAATTGCAAAACGTTTAATAAGTTCTTTATCTTAACGGTCTTAACGTTTAATAAGTTCTCAGCTGTCTTTTTAAACTCAGCAAAAAATGCCCTTGCAGTGTTTCCATCGTGTGTAAACCACTTCCCCGTTTAACAACATCTATTAGCAAACCTAATTCTTTTCTGAATTCGCGTTGAATTTTACGCTTTGATTCTTCTTAATTTAGCTTCTCCAGAGGTATGACTCTCTGAAATTTTGAGTTAGTCTTCTTTCATGAGTTTCGGTTACGTCTGAAAAAGATTTTCGTGTTGATTTCTGCAAATTTTCAACTGCAAATGGTTTAAGCTCATTACCAACTTTAAAGGAACACAGGAGTGAAAAACAGGTTTTTATTATTGAAACAATCTAATTTTTGTTCAGATTTCAGCCAGCTATCTTTTGCATTTACACAAAACGTTCGTAAACGCCCCTTTAAATTTTTTTCATCAATTTCTGAGGCAATTAGTCCACACTGTTCACTTACAAGACTAAGCATTGATTTTTCATTACTAAAACCATTATTTAAATTCTTCAGAAGCAGAAAAAAAATCTCTGTTTTATCATATTTCAAAAGAATATAAGAAGAAAGACAAAATGAAATAATCTTGTTACAAATAAAAAACAAATATGCTAAAATTAATATTACTACAAGATAATTAAAAAAAACTCAAACCCAATAATAGCAAATATGCACTGAAATAAGTTCTAAAATGTTGCAGTAGAAAGCTGCAGTTTTGCAGAACGATTTTAAAGAGTTATGTAAATACCTCTTATGTTGCCTATTTAAAATTAAACAAATGCTTTAAATATTCCACAAACATCATTTGGATACAAGAAAAAACTGCATGCTTTGTTTTTTCGAGTTTATTTTAGTTATTTATCATCGCCCTAAATTTCCTGTTTGCGACAAAAAATCGTGAAATTGTTCGTAAAAACATGTAGATACTTTCAGTATAATTTATTTTACTCATTTAAAACTAAATATAACAAGAAACATCATATATATAGGCTTATCCCAGCTAAAAATGAACTGCAGAAATTCTACAAAAAAACCGCAGTTGGAAAACTGCGGTGATTTGGCCGATTCCACTACAGATTTTTTGCGGTCAATAGAACTACAAAATTACCGCAGTTTACTAACTGCAGTAATTTAGCAGTTGTATTGACCACAAAAATTCTACAGAAAATTTATAGTTATATCAATATTAAAAATTCTGCAGAAATTTCGCAGTTTTATTGACCGCAAAAATTCTGTAGTGGAATCGGCCAAATCACCGCAGTTCTCCAACTGCAGTTTTTTTGTAGTTATATCGACCTCAAAAATGTAGTTTTTTTTTACTGAGTATCCACTTTGCCTCCCTGAGGAAAGTGCCCTCAGGGGGGCAAAGTAGTGCACGGAGCAGCGGAAGTATATAAAATGATTAAGTGGTCACAGGTTTGGGTGTCGGCAAAATGTAGGAAAGTGCCCTCCAAAGGGGGGGGGGAGTAGTGGATGGAGCACCAGAAATGCATAAAATGATTAAGCGGTCACAGGCCTTACCAACGATATGTCACATGACAGGTATCAGAAAAATTTAGTAAAGTGCCCCCCAAGGGGGGCAAAGCAGTGGGCAGAGTACCAAAAGTACATAAAATGATTAAGCAGCCAAAGGCCTTTCCAACGATATGTTACATGACAGGTGTCGGGAAAATTTAGTAAAGTGCCCCCCTGGGGGGCAAAGTGGTGGGTGTGGTACCGAAGTGCATAAAATGATTAAGCAGTCACAGGTCTTTCCAACGATATGTTACATGACGGGTATCTGCAAAATTTAGTAAAGTGCCCCCCCGGGGGGCAAAGTGGTGGGCGGGGTACTGGAAGTGCATAAAATGATTAAGCGGTCACAGGCCTTTCCAACGATATGTCACATGATGGGTGTCACAAAAATTTAGGAAAGTGCCCCCCAGGGGGGCAAAGTAGTGGGCGGAGTACCGGAAGAGCATAAAATGATTAAGCAGCCAAGGGCCTTTCGAACGATATGTCACATGACGGGTGTCAGGAAAATTTAGTAAAGTACAGCCCTGGGGGGGGGGGCAAAGTGGGGGGTGGGGGAGGAGTACCGGAAGTGCATAAAATCATTAAGCAGTTACAGGCCATTCCAACGATATGTCACATGATTAGTGTCAGAAAATTTTAGGAAAGTGCCCCCCTAAGGGGGCAAAGCAGCGGGCAGAGTACCGAAAGTACATAAAATGATTAAGCAGCCAAAGGCCTTTCCAACGATATGTTACATGACAGGTGTCGGGAAAATTTAGTAAAGTGCCCCCCTGGGGGCAAAGTGGTGGGTGTGGTACCGAAGTGCATAAAATGATTAAGCAGTCACAGGTTTTTCCAACGATATGTTACATAACGGGCATCTGCAAAATTTAGTAAAGTGCCCCCCCCCCCGGGAGGCAAAGTGGTGGGCGGGGTACTGGAAGTGCATAAAATGATTAAGCGGTCACAGGCCTTTCCAACGATATGTCACATGACGGGTGTCGAAAAAATTTAGGAAAGTGCCCCCCAGGGGGGCAAAGTAGTGGGCGGAGTACCGGAAGTGCATAAAATGATTAAGCAGCCAAGGGCCTTTCGAACGATATGTCACATGACGGGTGTCGGGAAAATTTAGTAAAGTACACCCCTGGGGGGGCAAAGTGGTGGGCAGAGCACCAGAAGTGCATAAAATGATTAAGCAGTCACAGGCCTTTTCAATGATATGTCACATGAGGGGCTATGGCAAAATTTAGAAAAATGCCCTCCCACGGGGGAGGGGCAGGCGGGGAGAGGGACACGAAGGTGCTAATACAAATAAGCAACCACACACCTTTCCAAAGATGTCACATGATGCATGTCGGCAAAATTTAGAAACGTACCCCCCCCCCCCCCTGGTGTGAATGTAAAGGGAGGGTCATCGTAGGTACATAACATGAATAAGTGGTAAGAAATTTGCATATTACACAATCTTTCGAGGAAATACACATATTTCGCACGACCTTTTGAAGAAATTCACTTATTTTACACGATCCTTTGGCAAAAATCGCAGTTTTCTACGACCTTTCAAAGAAATTTGCATATTTTGCACGATCTTTCGAAGAAATTTGCATATTTCACACGATCATTTGACGAAATACACATTGTTTTCGCGATCATTTGACAAAAATCACATTTTTTCGCGATTCTTTGACAAAATTAGTGTTTTTTCCGTGACCTTTCAAAGAAATTTGCATATTACATGGTCTTTCGACAAAATTCGCATATTTTACACAATCCTTTGGCAAAAATCACATTTTTTCGCAAGATCCTTTGAAGAAATTCGCATATTTTCCACGATCTTTCAATGACATTTGCATTTTTTCTGCGATCATTTGACAAAAATCATATTTTTTTGTGATTCTCTGGCAAAATTCGCGTTTTTTCCACAACCTTTCAACGAAATTTGCATATTACACTATCTTTCGACAAAATTTGCATATTTCGCACGATCTTTCAAAGAAACTTTCATATTTCGCACGATCTTTCGAAGAAATTCACATATTTTACACGATCATTTGACGAAATATGCATTTTTTTCGCAATCATTTGACAAAAATCACATTTTTTCGCGATTCTTTGACAAAATTCTTGTTTTTTCTGTGACCTTTCAAAGAAATTCGCATATTACATGGTCTTTCGACAAAATTCGCATATTTTACACGATCCTTTGGCGAAAATCACATTTTTTTGCAAGATCCTTCGAAGAAATTTGCATGTTTTCCACGATCTTTTAACGACATTTGCATTTTTTCTACGATCATTTGACAAAAATCATATTTTTTTGTGATTCTTTGGCGAAATTCACGTTTTTTCCACGACCTCTCAAAGAAATTTGCATATTACCCGATCTTTCGACAAAATTTGCATATTTCGCACGATCTTTCGAAGAAATTCACATATTTTACACGATTATTTGACGAAATACGCATTTTTTTTGCGATCATTTGACAAAAATCACATTTTTTCGCGATTCTTTGACAAAATTAGTGTTTTTTCCATGACCTTTCAAAGAAATTCGCATATTACATGGTCTTTCAATGAAATTCGCATATTTTACACAATTCTTTGGCGAAAATCACATTTTTTCGCAAGATCTTTCAAAGAAATTCGCATATTTTCCACGATCTTTGAACGACATTTGCATTTTTTCTGCGATCATTTGACAAAAGTCATATTTTTTTGTGATTCTTTGGCGAAATTCACGTTTTTCCCACGACCCTTCGAAGAAATTCGTATATTACACGATCTTTTGAAGAAATTCAAGCATTTTGCACGACCTTTTGAATAAACTTGCATATTTTACACGATCTATTGGCAAAAATCATGTTTTTTTGCAATTCTTTGATGGAAATCGTGTCTTTTTCGTGATCCTTTAATGAAAATCTCATTTTTCCGGCAATCCTTTGATGAAAATTGCGTTTCCCAGCGATCCTTTGACGAAAATTGCGTTTCCCAGCGATCCTTTGACGAAAATTGCGTTTCCCAGCGATCCTTTGACGAAAATTGCGTTTCCCAGCGATCCTTTGACGGGAGTCGCATTTTTTCCTGTAATCCTTTGACGAAAATCGCATTTTTCCCATGATTCTTTGACATTAATTGCATTTTTTCCATGATCCTTTGACAATTGTGCTCAATTTGGTGCGGTTCGTAGTCACGTTTTTGTTATATTTCATACACTCCCACTACAACCCTTCCCTCATTAAAAATATTAACAAATTTTAATGCATATTTGCATTGATCCCAGGAATAATAAAATTCAATGCTGAAAAAGCGGAATTCCGCGTTTCTGCAGTAAAGTAAAACATCTGAAAACATCTTTCAATTACATAGTTTCTGAACACAAACACCTGCTAGTTTCATGCATTTCCAAACAAAAATAATTTAAAACGTATGTCATAAAGTTGCCTCTTTGGATTTGAGAACACCCATAATGAAAAGCATTCACCATAACAAATGCACAGGGATAAATTCAGTCAGGAGATGCAGCGTTCCCACATCATATATATATATATATATACATACATAGATATAATGCTAATAATGTATTATACTTAAATTGAAGGATGACATTTATAAAAATATTTTACTCAAATTTTTCCGATAGATTTCAGTACAATTTAAAAAAAAAAAACAGAGCAAACATAAATACGTCAATTTTTTTAAATTGAACAGAACTGAAATTATCAATGCAAGTTTGAAAATATGAATTTCATAAAGTACGATAAATGCCACATATAATTTCTCTTTAAAAAAAATCCCAAAACTTCCTTAAATAAAATTGCACATAACAAAACTTTTTCAAAGAAAATTACGTCATAAGAACAGTTATTACTTTGTTCATTCTGACACTATTTTCTAGGTGTGCCCACTTGAGGAGAAAAGTAATGTGAAGCTCCCTAATTTTTAGATAATTTCATATATAAACATCAAGCAAACACAATTAATTCTATATTATTAATTGAAAAAATTCTAAAATGCCTATAAATTAGTGATTTGGGGACAAATCTACAACTAATGTCACAAATAATGGCTGTTTGTTTACATCAGATGAATCAGAGATTAAGGGTAATGTTTACATTAATGTCAAGATTATAAGTAATTTAAGGGGGAACAAATGTCATATCTTTCCGTCGAAAGAAAATTTGCAAAATTTGTCAGTCAGTTGTATGAAAATATCTCAAAATTCATCAATCAGTCGCAGATTAAAAGTTAATTATTTTTTTCAGTCAGACATGGAAAAAAATGCAAGTTTTGTGACTCTGTCACAGAATGAAAATACTAAATTCACAAATCAGTCATAAAAAATATTGCAAAATTTTAACAATTGAAGCATTAATTAATCAAATAATCACTTACCTGTAGTGTTTTTAGGTATTTTATGAATTGTTATTAATAATAATCTCAACTTTTTGTATTAAATAATAAAGAGCTAAAAATAATATGAAGCAAAGTAATGGCTTGATGAAAAAGAATATGCAAAACAGAAAAGAAAATCTGTGACGACCGCTGCCAGTCTTGAACTTCCTGCAAACTGGCGTCGGAAAAAAACCCCGCCCGTATATGACATCTGGGCAAGTACATGCACTTTCTAATCTTAATCTTTTGGAGATTTTTTTTTAAATATCTCGTTTGCATTCCCATGCTTTTGTTTGCATTGGGTAACTAAAGACGATCTCTAAAATACACTTTTTTTTTTTTTTTTTATGAGGACGTTAATCTTTTTCAGACAAAAATAGCCTCAGAAAAAAAACCTGCAAACAAAATCAAAAAAGTAAAAAACGGCTGTTGTAAAGAACGACCTCAGCTGGCATACAGAATAATTTCAAAATATGGAAATGCAAATGAGATACTTTAAAAAAAATTTCTTATAAGATTAATATTACAGGGCAGGCGTTTTCATGTGAGTGAAGTAACCTCTTAAGTAAGTAGTGGAGATTCTTTGCAAAAATCGACTTCATACTGTATAGTACTGTGTTTACTCTCATAATAGTCCCACTTTTTTTTGCCAAATTTTTATTGTGAAAGTCTAGGTGCAACTATTATGCGGAGAAATCTACTGCATAATATTGTACACTGAAATGCTGAAACATTACTGGTATAAAAAAACACATAATAAAATTAGTAACTTACCAAATGTTTCCAGATTATGTGATGTTTATTAAATACCATTTTCTTTTTATGGTAATATTTTTATAGATGTAAAATTTACAAATAATCTTTGTGAAAATTTAAACAAAAAATTATCATAATAAATTTCTTTTACTAAAGGTTTCAGTATCACTATTGTAATGAGAGTCGGTGTCTGAAGAATCTCCGTCATTCCATAAAATGTCATCTTCGCTTCCGTCCAAAGCGTCAAAGATACCCATCTTCTTAAAATTTTTTGGAAATTATATCGCTTGTCATTAAAGTCGAGCTTTGTAATGTCCAACTACACATTAGTTCCAGGGATGGGCGCCTTACTTTTCCACTGGGAATTTTCTCGTTGTTCCCATTGATTATCCAATATCCATATACTCGTCTTATATTGTCTTGCAGAATCTCTTTGACTCCTCCGGGAATTATCACAAGATCTGTTTTGCCTTCTGAAAGTTTTTTCTTTACATCATCAACAAAATGTCTTCGGAAACTATCAAGTACCAGCATGGCTGTTTTTTTTAGCAATGCTCAAGACCTTTTCTTCCAAACGTTGCGAACCCAATCTTTCATAATTTTTTCATCCATTCAATTCATGAAAAGAAAATAGTTTGACGATTTTTTCTGCTTCAAATCAGGGGTGAGACTATTACACAAGTAAACACGGCAGTCTATTGAGTGCTGCTTTGCAGAATTGCTGAGCATCGAATACCAAGTATACTAGTGTATACTAAGGCAGAAACATTCATGCACACACTCTAATCAATACTGACCACTCGACTGGAGGCAGAATTTTTTTTAAAAGAAGTTGACAGACAAATTTAAAAGAAAAATTCCTTAAATAAAAAACATTGAAAAGTGGGAAGGGTTAGTTCCAGGCCATTGGACAACCGCTGTGGCTTCAAGTTTAATCTTCAGCAGCAGTTGAGGGTAGGCAGATTTAAAAAAAAAAAAAAAAAAAAAAAAAAAAATAGATGTAAGATTTTTGCATTGTCTGAAAACATACTTTTTCTGTTTACTTTTAAAATTTAATTTTATTCCAAAATTTAATAAGTCATGCACATTGTTTTAAAATGTTTAAAACCAGCAGCACTACTTGAAAAGTTACATTAAATAACCCGAACAATACACACACACACAAAAAACTATTCAATAAAAAACTTAGATTATTGAACTCTTTTCCTCTGTAGTAAAAATAAATTACTTAAATTTACACTAACTAGCTTTTAAATCAGCTACACCTCTATTATTCTTTAAAGAAAAACCAAAAAATATACATATAAATAGTATTTTGCACCTACAAATCCTCCTCCGAAATATTTTCTATGCGACTATTATTTTCTACTGTTGAATAGTATATCCGAATTTTTTAAAAAGGGCCCACTTTTTTGGAAGTATAATAGTCCTTTCAAAAAGAGAGATCAAGCTCGGTACATAATTTAGAAATCTTAAATACACATTCTAAAAGAATAATCAAAGTATTATACGGACAAGTCAGATTTAAAAAATAGTATACGAACACGAACGCAAAAACCGAACGGGCATGGTGTCAGTTCTTTAAAAAATTAGCTCGGTACATAATATTCGCAATGTTAGGGTTATTGACATTCATTTAAAAATAATAATAATAATAATTAACGCGAAAGCATAATACGAACAAAACGGGATATGAAAAAAAGACGAAGGTCGAATCGCGAGTCACATGTATTGTAAATAAAACATTCCGCCGCCTAGATCGAAAGTTGAGTTGTACGAGCACTACTGCTTCATCCGCCGGAATCCAGATAGATTTTTCGCTGTTAGCGAAACGAGATCGACCAATCAGAAAGCTTGCTTCCTTAAAACAGGGAAAAGTTCGCGAAATGTGAGCTTCTGATTGGTCAATCTCGTTTCGCTAACAGCGCAAAATGTATCTGCATCCCGGGCAGAATTTAGAATAAAAAATATTATTTAAATAATATTAATTTATTATATATTATTAATAATTATTAATTATAAATATTAATTATTTAAATTATATTATTCATATTATGTAATATATAATTAATATTATATTAAATATCAATAATTATTAATTATAAATATTATTAATAATTATTAAATCAATTATAATTAAAAATTAATTTAAATAATAAATATTTATTTACAGTCAGATATGCAGCCTCAGCTGCGTGAACAATAATCAAATATTCCAATGTAAATTTAAAATAAAATATTTAATAAGAATTATTTTTTTTTCATTCGTTTTTATAAAGTAGAAGTAATTTTCATACGAACTGGGAGTCATGTATTTTCGGGGAGAAGGGCAAATTGTGCATTTAATAAATTCGGGTCCGGGTGTGCTATGAAAAAGAAAAAAAGGGGGGGGGGGATGCCTCCTCATTGGATTTTGAAATTAAAGTAAAAAAAAAAATTCTGCTTTTGAAAAACACAGTAGAATTTATTTCTTTCGAGTATGTTTAAAAAAGGGAAGCTGGAATTTTCCGTTTAGGGGAGGAGGGGGGCATAGGAGAGCAACTACCCCTCCCTAGATTTTGAAGTAAGTAACTAATTTTATTTTCTTATTTTGAAAAACATAATAAAATTTATTCTTTGCGAGTGACTAAAAAAAAGAAACCAAGAATTTTCCGTCAGGAGGCGGGGGGGGGGGGGGGGTTATAGAACAGTCATTTGTTCCTCCCAGATTTTAAAATATAAGTAACTAATTTTTTTCTACCGGTTTTGAAATAGTGAAATTTATTTATTTCGACTAACTTAAATTAAAAGAGGAACTAAAAAGTTTCAGTTGAGGGAACGGTATAGGAGGCCCATTGCCCTTCCCTGTATTTTGAAATTGTATAAACTAAGTTTTCTTTTTTTCCTATTTTGAAAACATAGAAGAACTTATTTTTTTTCGAGTAACTTAAAAAAAAGGAAACAAGAATTTCCGTTTAGGGGAAGGTGGCATAGGAGACCAATTACCTCTCCCTAGATATTTCAATTTAAGTAACCCAATTTTTTCTCTCCTGTTTTGAAAAACATAGTAAAATTTATTCTTTGCGAGTAACTTAAAAATTAAGGTAACCAAAATTTTCCGTTAAAAGAGGGGAGCCTAGGGGAGTCATTGTTGCTCCCTGGATTTTGAAACATATATGTAACTGAATTTTCTTTTTCTCCGATTTTGTACATAGTAAAATTTATTTATATTCAGAAACTTAAAATAAAAGAGAAGCAGTATATCAGAAATATCAGTTGAGCGGTGGAAGGGGGGGAAGGGGGGATAGGAGAAAAAAGCCATTTCCCTTCCCTGGATTTTGAAATTTAAGTAATTAAATTTTCTTTTTTTATGAAATGCATAGTAAAATTCATTCTTTTTCAGTATTTTAAAATAAAATGCCTGGGGGTGGGGAGGGGGATAAGAGAAAAGCCATTTCCCTTCCCTGGATTTTGAAATTTAAGTAATTAAATTTTCTTTTTTTCTTTCTTTTTTTTTATGAAATGCATAGTAAAATTCATTCTTTTTCAACATTTTAAAATAAAAGAAATAAAAAAATTCCGTTAAGGAGGGTGGGGGGGATGGAAGGACCATGCCAATCCCTGAAGTCTGAAATTTAATTAATGGAATTATACTATTTTCTCCGATTTTGAAAAATATAGTAAAATTTATTTATTCCGTATAGCTTAAAATTAAACAGAAACTAAGAATTTTTCTGTTGGGGGAGAGATTCACCCCCCCCCCCTATATCTCACTCTTAGTAGTTAATTTCGGTCGAGTGTTTTTTATGTTTATGTATTTAAACTTTATCATAAAGTCAGGTTAAAAACAGTGTAATTTTTTGTGGGGGGGGGGGGGGGTGAGGGAGATGTAGCCCGAGGTTATCGGCATTCCCTCGTGGATTTTGACATTTGGTTTTAACTAAATAATTTCTTTTTCTCTGATTAACACATAATAAAATTTATACTTTTCGGCCAAGTAAAATAATTAAACACTAAGAGAAAGACGGGAAACTGGTAAAATTAAAGAGATGAAATTACTTCAATACTGCTGTATTACTACAGACGCAAAATCTCATTATTTTAAAAGTTTATGATGACTTCACTTAAACTATAGTATTTTTGAGGTTAATAGCACAGAGAATTTTTGAAATAAAGGACCACAAAATTACGCCACATTAGCCGCAGAATTTCTAAAGTATTTTTATAGTCGAGATTGCACTACAGAAAATCTATAGTTGACTATAGAAAAACATCAAAAATACTCCACTTCTGTAGAAAAACTGCAGTTCATTTTTAGCTGGGATACTATCGTGATAATCCTATGTTCGACATCGCCTATACTTTGATCCACTGTGCGGCGCCACCCAGATAAAATTTGTGTAAGCGATGCCGTCTCGAAAGGGTTAACGTCTTCATTATTGAAAAAAAAAAGTTTATTTATTAACTTTTAGCAAAAATAAATGTCTTTAAAATTAATTAAAAGCTTCTAAAAATGTGCAGTTTATAACTGAAATCCTTCTCTGTATAAAAACCAACTTTGACCACAAAAAGACGGTTAAAATCAATCAAAGCCACCGCCGCACACTTTTTTTTTTTTTTTTTTTTTTTTTTTTTACAGCCCTGACAAATATAGCAAACTTTGTCCTCTGCAATTGATTTATTTATTTTTGTGGTTATTTATTTGAATTTTTCATCCCAGGAACATACAACGCCGGGCGGGTCAGCTAGTCTATATTTATAAAAGAAAGTTTCGCTCTGTGTGTCTGCGATGGCTAGCAAAATCTACGGCACGTACGAGCCTGAAAAGTTTTGTGAAGATAGTCCAAGGCCTGTGCTAGTGCACCTGAGACTCAGAATTTTAAATTTCGAATAATTAGCTGGGATATTAATTAAAAACTCATCATGCGACCCAATTAAAAAAAGTATTTCTTTCTTTAAAACCGCAAGTTGACTAGAATTGAACCCTGATGCGAGGGTCGTTCACTACTGTCCAATCAACACGCCTCTCGTGAAATCGCATTGAGGCTAGCGGTTTGCAAAAGCCAAAAGCATAGATTTAATCGAGCCGCAAAGAAAATTCTTTCTCGATTTCTTCTTTAAGGGGGCTGGTCACTCAGCTTCCGATTTCCCCACACTAATGGACTTTTGATGCATTCGTATGTTTAAAATATCTTCTCGGGAAATTCATATTTTTAACATCTTTTTTCTGTGTACTCTTCTTAAAGGATGGCTCTTTTTTTCTTAGTTTTCAAAATATTTCTAAAATCTATGCTGAATTTAATATTTTATGTGTTAAAAGCGGGCGAACTGTGAGTAAGATTTTAACAATTCCTGTAAAATTAAGTCTATACTTTAGAAATATTTTAAGAACTAAGAGAAAAAGAGAAATCTTTTAGAAAGTGTACGCAAAAAAAAAAAAATAAATAAATAAAAGAGAAAAAAAAAAAAAAAAGAAAAAAAAATTTACAAATATTAATTACCTGAGGAGATATTTCAAATATACGAATGCATCCATGGACTTTTCATTAGTGAGGGGAAATCAGAAGCTGAGTGACCAGCCCCCTTAAGAGCTGGGTTACCAGAGGATTTACCAGAATTTCTAGTTCGCCGAGTTGCCACATTTCAAAGTACACTAGGAATGTTTAAGGGACGTTGTATATATATATATATTTAATATTGCTTTTATGAATGTAAAATCAACACACCTATACGCATTTTTTAACGACGAATCCAAATATCTAATTCTCTTTGAAATCCGACCGCAATTAAGGGTGCATTCTAAAAAATATTTTTCCACCCTCAACAGCTCGAAATTTTCTGAGACATTTTTGGACTTATTTTTAAAAGTAAAAACTTTAAACTTGCTGAGGTGATTTTTGTAGAGATGTATAAGAGGCCGTATGGTTTCATTTTTCGCTCACTTAATTAGAATTTGATTTTTAAACAATTATTTTCTAAATATGACCATTTTTTTCATTCCCAGATCTCCCGCTTCGGAAAATGCGGTTCAAAACGCTAACTTTGACAGCATTTTTTACAATATTTTCTGTATTTATCAAGAAATCGAGAAGCACGACACATTATGTAGTCTCTAAATAAGAGAATTTGCCAGTTTGATGCGTTTGAGAGCAAAAATGAATTTAAAAATTAATCATAAAATATGCTCTGCTCAACAAGCTCAAAACGTTTTGACACATTTACAAATTCATTTTTTAACGGAAAGATATAAAATTGGAAAGCCTGATGATGGAAGTGATTTGGAATCGAACTGTGTTTTCCATTTTTTGATCAATTAATTACCTATTGAGTTATAAGCGATTTTGATCACGTGACACGTCATTTTTCTCCCCTTACTGACTGGATTTTCTTCTTTCGTTCGAAAGTTCGGTTCAAAATGCCCATTTTGACAGTATTTTCTGAAAGATCTATTGCGTTTACAAGAAAACGGAAAAAACAGCTCGATGACATAGTTTCTAAATAACAACACCTTCTAGTTTCATGCGTTACCGAACAAAAATGAATTAAAACTTATGTCAGAAATTTGACCATTTGGATTTGAGAACAAGCCTACTATGTGAGTCAAAAGTTCGTTACAACTTTAAAAACTCATAAAAAAGGAAGAAATTATGATAAAGGAGTGTGGTTTGCAAGAAAGGGGCTCACAAGGTAGTCGCATGTTTTTTAGCAACAAAAAAAAAATTAAAAAAATCACTGAACAGGACAACAGTTTTGTCGTGGAATGTTCTGGAGATCATGTTGAACATTTGTTATTGGAAGAACAAATGAATGGAGTGTATTGTTGTCCTGTCCATTGTGTTTCGGGTCGTTAGCGCCCTCTACATGTGGCTGTTTAACTAATTTTTTTTTTTCTGCTAAAAAAATCCGACTACTTAGTGAGCCCTTTCTTGCAAACCGCACTTCTTTATCATAATTTCTTCCTTTCTTATGAGTTTTTAACACATTTATGCCTAGCGTCCCATTATTGGGACGCTTCGAATTTTAGCAAATTGTATAATTTTCTTCTTCTTCATAATATGAAAATTTTATGAAATAATTGTCTATAAATGTCTTTATCTGTTACCGAAAGATGACAGCATAAGATGGATATTTATTTGCTTAAAATGGTGGGTTTTTTCGAAGTTTATAGATTTTTCATTTTTGAAGATTGCGAAATGTAAAAAGTAAGTTTATTTGTGTTTTTTTCAACCAAGGATCCAAATAAATAAGTCAAAATCTTAGCTTGTAGACCTCTTTGAAATAGGTATTTTTCAAAATTGTGAAATTATATGTTCAAGCCTATTTTTTATGCATTTTTGTGACACACAAAATATAGTGCGCTAGGCAGGAATGGGTACATATTTTTATTAGCCATTTAAGGGACAGTTATTTATGTAAAGTACTTTTCAAGATGATTATAATAAAAATTGTTTTTAAACCTCAAATACGATTATTCTTAGTTTATTATTACTAATACAGTAGAACTTCGTTTATCCGGATCTTTGTTATCCGAAAATCGGCTTAACCGAAAGACCTTAAAATTCCTTAAAGTCCTTTTTAAATGTGAAAAATTTTATTGTCAACACTATTTTTACCAATGTCAAATGACACCTTTAAAGATCTTTTGATTTATGATTACTATTTTATTCGTAAGTTTTAGATCAAAACAATTCCGAAACATTTTTAATACATTCAACAGTTGTTTTAATACTTATTAGCTTTAAAAATTAGAAGCAAAATAAGTAAAAATCAAATATTTGAAAGATTTTATGGGGCACTGGTAGAAATAGCATTAAAAAAGCATGTTCTTTATGAAATAAATAAACAGAATCAACTTATTTATTTGGTCCATTGCGTAATTTCGAGCACGTTATTAGATAGTACACTATATTAGATATACAGGTACGACACTTCATTTTTTTACAAAATATGTTGTGATTGTTATGCTGTTGGTACGACTTGTAATTTTGGTTTGTCATTCAGGGTGCTTTGAATACGGTACCACAACATTTTTATTACAACGATGTTCTAAATTACGATGACAGCTTTTCATCAAATAAGTTTTCACCATAAGCCCCCCGGTTATTCGAAAATTCCTATGGAACCCCGGTTACCCGAAAATTCCTATGGAACCCCGGTTAACCGAAAAAGCTTTGGCCCCATGCTTTTCGGATAACCGGGGTTTTACTGTACTTATAATGTTATTAGTCTCTGTAAAGAAATGCATATAATTTTTTAGTAAATCATAAAACTACTAATTATAGTATAAAATATACTACTTAAAAGCTTATTTTATGTAATTTAGACAAAATATATAATTATGCATATTATATTATTACAAATAGTATGCATATTCCCATATTTAGTGCGCTCATATTTTATCAAATACGAAAAAAATTTAGCGCAAATATTTTTAGAATTTTTTTCAGTTAATTTTGCAATATTTTAAAGTGATTTTACCAACATCGTTGAGAAAAAAAAAATTCAGGCACAAATGGGTTAAAGATGTTACGAACTTTTGCCTCACCCGGTACATTAATAATTTTTTTTTTCGATTTTTTTTTTTTTTATCTGGCAACTTTTGATAAATCATTTGAGCAGCGCGTGTGCAGCAGATATAAAATAATACAGATTTAAGGTTTATTTAAGAACATTATCATGGACTCAAGCAAAGCCGGACGGGTCAGCTAGTACCAAATAAAACTAAGCTACAAAACATACAAGTTAACTTAACCCTTAAATGGCTGATTTTTCAAAAATCATTGTAATAATGTATTCCGGCTTTTATTTTTTAAATACATCATGGGAAAAATACTTAAAAAAATCATATTTTATTTTAAGTATGGTTTACGGCTAAAAAACAGTTTGTTACTAATCGGCAGTACTGGTCTTTAATTGAAAAAATAATTTTCCTTGATAAAATTCTATACTATTAAACACACAAGAATTTTAGGAACTATAATAAGAAATAATTTTTACTTGCTCACTGCAGAACAAAATAGGGTATTTCGCAAGCTTCAAAACAAAACAAAAAGAACAAGTAGCAACAATTGAAAAAATAAATCTATCTTTATTCTTAAACAGCAGAAGTGTTGCCATCTACATGTTGAAAATCAATTTAATAATATTTTCAGAATGTATTATTGACAACATTAGGCATTATAGCTTCAATATTATTCTACTAGTATTTTAGAAGCCTAAATTGGGTATGTTGCCGAAAGGCAACACCCGGCATTTAAGGGTTAATTTTTCGACTTTATTTTATGTGGCAACTTTTGATAAATCATTTGAGCAGCGCGTGTGCAGCAGATTTAAAGTCATACAAATTTAAGGTTTATTTAAGAACATTATCATGGACCCAGGCAAAGACGGGCGGGTCAGCTAGTACCAAATAAAACTAAGCCACAACACATACAAGTTAACTTAATTGAGTCAGCAAAAGGAGATGTAACAAATGAATATTCACACTAAGTAAGTCTTATAATGTTCATAAATATTAAGAAAAGACATCCGAATTTGACATTCATGATTTTGAGATGCATGAGCTGAATAAAAACTATTTTAAGTTTATCGTCTTTGATTAGATTCTCTTACAATGCTATAAATTCAAGCCTCATCTCGTTTCTTCATCTTTTTAAATTTCCATTTACTTTATAAATGTATTTCTTATCTTATGTGTTAGGTAATTTGAAAAGACAGATAGGAAGAAAGAACAAAATAGATGGGTTATACGTTTTCATAAAACTTGCTTTTGTCATTCATTACACGACTTTTTTTAGTGTTATAAAAAAAAAAAAAAAGTTTCTTGATATTCTACGTCTGCAGACTAATTATTACCATTTTTTTTTATACAATAGTTACAAAACTAGGTTTGTGTTTCAAAAAAATTAGTCCTTTACAGAATCTTTTTATTCTGTTGCGAAAATAAAAATAAACAAACTTATTGGAGTGGCGCCAAAAAAAAGTAAAAATAATTTTTTAAATGTTACTTTTTCTTTAGTGTTATATGCTTTCACAAAACTTGTTTTTGCCATTCACTTACACGACTTTTTTTTATTATTATTATTGTTATAAAAAAGTTTCTTGATACTTCATATACTAATTATTACCAATCTTTTTTATACGGTTGTCACAAAACTAGCTCTGTGTTTCAAAATCTTTTTTTTTTGCAGCATCTTTTTTTCTTTTGTTACGAAAATGAAAATTGACACACTTATTTGAGTGGCGCGAAAAAAGTAAAAATAATTTTTAAAATGTCACTTTTTGTTTGTGTTATATGTTTCACAAAACTTGTTTAAATTTTAAAAGACAGATAAGAAGAAAGAACAAAATAGATGGGTTATATGTTTAAAAAAAACTTGTTCTTGACATTCACTACACGACTTTTTTTTATTGATATAAAAAAGTGTTCGAAAAATCTTAGTCATTTAGTGCATCTTTTTTCTTCTGTTACGAAAATAAAAATTAACACACTTATTTGAGTGGAGCGAAAAAAAGTAAAAATAACTTTTAAAATGCTACTTTTTGTTTTGTGTTATATGTTTTCACAAAATTTTTTTTTCATTCACTACGCTACTTTCTTTATTGTTATGAAAAAGTTTTTTGATACTCAACATACTACTAATCTTTCCTATACAATAGTTACAAAACTAGCTCTGTGTTTCAAAAATCTTAGTCCTTTAGAGCATCTTTTATCTTCTGTTACGAAAATACTTATTTGAGTGGCGCGAAAAATGTAAAAGTAATTTTTTAAATGTTACTTTTTCTTTTGTGTTATATGTTTTCACAAAACTTGTTTTTGCCCTTTCACTACGCGATTTTTTTTATTGTTATGAAAAAGTTTCTTGATACTGTACATACTAATTATTACCAATTTTTAGGTGCGTTCGTAATTATATAAATACGTAACACCTATAGTCGTCGTTCAGTCCGTCTGTCTGTCCGTCTGTCCGTCCGTCTGTCTGCCCGTCCGCATATAACAGAGCAAAAACTGCCCGACCGAATGCTCTGAAATTTTTAATATATAATTGCTGCAAAATTTTGTCGAGCCATTTCCAATTTTATGAAAATCGGATGTATAGTTTAATTACAGGGACAGTCAAAAGTTTTTCTTTACATTACGGCCAATGGGAAAAATTATTGCAAGTGAATTTTAATGATGTTACAGACTTCCGAATGGTCTGAAATTTTTAATATATAATTGCTGCAAAATTTTGTCGAGCCATTTCCAATTTTATGAAAATCGGATGTATAGTTTAATTACAGGGACACCCAAAAGTTTTCCGTTACATTACGGCCAATGGGAAAAAATTATAGCAAATGCATTTTAATGATTTTACAGCCTTCCGAATGATCTGAAATTTTTAATATATAATTGCTGCAAAATTTTGTTGAGCCATTTCCAATTTTATGAAAATCGGATGTATAGTTTAATTACAGGGACACCCAAAAGTTTTCCGTTACATTATGGCCAATGGGAAAAAATTATTACAAATGCATTTTAATGATTTTACAGCCTTCCGAATGGTCTGAAATTTTAAATATATAATTGCTGCAAACTTTTGTCGAGCCCTTTCAAATTTTATGAAAATCGAATGTATAGTTTAATTACAGGACAGTCAAACGTTTTCCGTTACATTACGGGGAATGGGGAAAAAATTATTGTAAGTGCATTTTAATGATGTTATTAGGTGCGTTCGTAATTATATAAATACGTAGCACCTATAGTCGTCGTTCAGTCCGTCTGTCTGTCCGTCCGTCTGTCTGTCCGTCCGCATATAACAGAGCAAAAACTGCCCGACCGAATGCTCTGAAATTTTTAATATATAATTGCTGCAAAATTTTGTCGAGCCATTTCCAATTTTATGAAAATCGGATGTATAGTTTAATTACAGGGACAGTCAAAAGTTTTTCTTTACATTACGGCCAATGGGAAAAATTATTGCAAGTGAATTTTAATGATGTTACAGACTTCCGAATGATCTGAAATTTTTAATATATAATTGCTGCAAAATTTTGTCGAGCCATTTCCAATTTTATGAAAATCGGATGTATAGTTTAATTACAGGGACACCCAAAAGTTTTCCGTTACATTATGGCCAATGGGAAAAAATTATTACAAATGCATTTTAATGATTTTACAGCCTTCCGAATGGTCTGAAATTTTAAATATATAATTGCTGCAAGCTTTTGTCGAGCCATTTCAAATTTTATGAAAATCGAATGTATAGTTTAATTACAGGACAGTCAAAAGTTTTCCGTTACATTACGGGGAATGGGGAAAAAATTATTGTAAGTGCATTTTAATGATGTTACAGACTATGCACTTATGAAGCGCAAAAAAATATACATTCAGTACAATATGGGGTGCAAGAAATAATTATAAAACTAGTTATAGTACGAACGCACCTCATTTGCCACGTTAGACGAGCAATTTCCAACTTGTTTTTTATGCTGTAGTTACAAATCTAACTCTGTGTTTGAAAAATCTTAGTCCTTTACCGCATCTTTTTTCTTCTGTTACGAAAATAAAAATTGACACACTTATTTGAGTGGCGCGAAAAAAGTAAAAATAATTTTTTAAATGTCACTTTTTGTTTGTGTTATATGTTTCACAAAACTTGTTTAAATTTTAAAAGACAGATAAGAAGAAAGAACAAAATAGATGGGTTATATGTTTCAAAGAAACTTGTTCTTGACATTCACTACACTACTTTTTTTTATTGATATAAAAAAGTGTTCGAAAAATCTTAGTCCTTTAGTGCATCTTTTTTCTTCTGTTACGAAAATAAAAATTAACACACTTATTTGAGTGGCGCGAAAAAAAGTAAAAATAACTTTTAAAATGTTACTTTTTGTTTTGTGTTATATGCTTTCAAAAAATTTTTTTTTCATTCACTACACTACTTTCTTTATTGTTATGAAAAAATTTTTTGGTACTCAACATACTACTAATCTTTCCTATACAATAGTTACAAAACTAGCTCTGTGTTTCAAAAATCTTAGCCCTTTAGAGCATCTTTTTTCTTCTGTTACGAAAATACTTATTTGAGTGGCGTGAAAATTGTAAAAGTAATTTTTTAAATGTTACTTTTTCTTTTGTGTTATATGTTTTCACAAAACTTGTTTTTGCCCTTTCACTACGCGATTTTTTTAATTGTTATGAAAAAGTTTCTTGATACTCTACATACTAATTATTACCAATTTTTTTTATGCTGTAGTTACAAAACTAACTCTGTGTTTGAAAAATCTTAGTCCTTTACCGCATCTTTTTTCTTCTGTTACGAAAATAAAAATTAACACACTTATTTGAGTGGCACGAAAAAAGTAAAGATAATTTTTTAAATGTCACTTTTTGTTTTGTGTTATATGTTTTCACAAAACTTGCTTTTTCCATTCACTACTCGACTTTTTTATTGTTATGAAAAGGTTTCTTGATACTTTACTAATTATTACCAGTCCTTTTTGCACAATTAGTTACAAAACTAACTCTATGTTTCAAAAATTTTAGTCCTTTAGTGCATCTTTTTACTTCTGTTACGAAAATACTTATTTGAGTGGCGCGAAAAAAGTAAAAATAATTTTTTAAATGTTATTTTTTCTATTGTGTTATATGTTTTAAAAAACTTGTTTTTGTCCTTTCACTACGCGACTTTTTTTTTTATTGTTATGAAAAAGTTTCTTGATACTCTATATACTAATTATTACCAATCTTTTTTATACTGTAGTTACAAAACTAGCTCTGTGTTTGAAAAATCTTAGTCCTTTACCGCATCTTTTTTTTTTTTTTTTCTGTTACGAAAATAAAAATTAACACACTTATTTGAGTGGCGCGAAAAAAGTAAAAATAATTTTTTAAATGTCACTTTTTGTTTGTGTTATATTATATGTTTTCACAAAACTTGCTTTTTCATTCCCTACTCGACTTTTTTATTGTTATGAAAAGGTTTCTTGATACTTTACTAATTATTACCAGTCCTTTTTACACAATAGTTACAAAACTAGCTCTGTGTTTCTAAAATCTTAGTCCTTTACTACATCTTTTTTCCTCTGTTGCGAAAATAAAAATGAATATACTTATTTGAGTGGTGCGAGAAAAGTAAAAATAATTTTTAAAGTGCCATTTTAATTTTTAAATCTAAATATTGAAATTTACTAATCATGACATAAGTATAGCACATCTTTAAATAGAGAATCAGTGGAAATGTTTAATAAGGAATTGTTAAGAAGACTCATAATTTTTAAAATTATGAAAGATTTAATGAAGTACGGCTATATAACAATTATAAAATATGGTCAGCCTATTCCAATGGGGCATTTAAATTGAAAAGATGTCTTTTATATATTAGTTTAATATAGAGAATAGGAAAAAGTGTTAGAAACATTAAATATAATAACCACATTAAATATAAGCTAATGCACTCCAACATAAAATCATACCAACCATTATGCGAGAATTTTTTAATATTTTGCTTTATCTATCTTAACGGGACAGTTAAATATAGCTTGATTACGCACTTTAATTTTGGCAGCATTATTGTAATCATTAAATTTAATATACTGTACATATATTTTTCGTTATTATTTCTGGTATATCTTAAATAATTGTAATACAAAATCGAGAAAAACTAGTTGGATGTGCCAATCCCAAAACTTTCTTCTATCTTATATATCTTAATGTTTCAAAAAGTAGTTACACATGTTAATACTTCAATATGGTTAGTTCAATACTATATCAACTTTAATTTTCATCTTAAATTTCTGCTTCAGTCAATTAAACGGAATAAAAACGAGTAAATCTATATGATGATATTTTTTTACTTTTACTGCCCGAGAGAGACTGCTCAGACTAGGAAGTGAGTCTGTAGAGCAAGATTGTCCCTCCCGGTCCCCTTTATTAAGGTCTAAAAAAAAAAAAAAAAAAAAAAAAAAAAAAAAAAAAAAAAAAAAAGGTTACAAATTTCAGCCGAGGCTGAGCCCGCCAATACGCGCGACAGAGGGCGGAGTGGTATATATAAGATTTTAAAAAAAAAATGTTACATTAGCAAGCTTTGTGAAACAAACATTTGTTAAAATTAATAGTTTTTCCTTATTCTGTTGCTATCAGCTTTTTGCGGATAGCCGGCTTAGCAGAAAGTGAGTTCCCGCTGCTGCACGAGCTGCCGATGGACAATAGAACTACGAAAAACCAAGAAAAGTATACAAAAATCGCTATCACAGAGCTCTTTTACAGAGCTATATTTCCAAATTCAAAGAGGACCTGTTGGCCAAGGCCAAAACCATGCACAAAGAATTTGGTTCAATTGTATGCATAATTTTACACACTTTTCGACGGTACAATAAAGAAAAGGGCACAAACATCGCTATTACAGCGCCCCCTTCTGGCAGATTATTTTCAAATTCAGAGAGGACTTGCTTGCCATAGCCAGAAACATACACAAAAAATTTGGTTCAGTTCTATGCATAACTTCATACACTTTTCGATGGTACAATAATGAAAATGGCACAGACGCCACAATTATAGCGCCCCCGTCTGGCGGAATTTTTTCAAGTTCAGGGAAAACCTACTGACACATACCTTACACATACACAAAAAATTTGGCTCAATTCTATGCATAATTTTCTACAGATTTCGATGGTACAATAACGAAAATGGCACAGACATCGTTATTACTGCTCCCCCTTCCGGCAGATATTTTTTTTCAAATTCAGGGAGGACTTGCTTGCCATGACCAAAAACAAACACAAAAAATTTGGTTCAATTGTATGCATAATTTTCTACACTTTTCGACGGTACAATATTCAAAATGACACAAAAATCGCTATTACAGCGCTCCCTACTGGCGAATTTTTTCCAAATTAGGGAAGGACCTGCTTGTCATAGCCAAAAACTTTATAAAAAAATTTGGTTCAATTCTATGCATAACATCATACATTTTTTGATGGTACAATGGCGACAGACACACGGACAGATAGACATTTTCTATAGGGGAGACTAGGGAGGGTTGATCCACTTTTTACAAAATAATTTTTAATTTTTTAAATATTGACCGTAGAATAAAATTTTATATATCATTTTATTCGTTATACAATCAGTTAGCAAAATAAAATTGCTACATAAGTGTAATATATAAGAAATTTGAAAAATGATCGATTTTATCCATGAGAAAATAATGGGTCAAGGCTCCCCACATATGGGAGGCTTGACCCACTTTGTTTTATATTGAAATACTTGTGAAGAGAAATTAAATTTGTTTAAAAAAGGCAATATAACTTTATGCTAAATGTTTTAATTATTATAAAAAACATTTTTGAAAATACGATGCTTAAACAAACCTGTTTAGACGCAATCGCAAGTCAGACGAGAAAAATTTAGTTTTAAACAGAATTTCGTCTGAGCAGGTATAATTGCACAGCTGGGAAAATGAAATTTGAACATTTAAGACAGTATTCCGTTAGAGACAGGTTCCGTTTTCATAGGGTTTCTTACATTATTATGCCAGGAATTTATAGCCACTGTCCCCCTTTTTTTGTTTCCTTTTCCTACTTTTTGTGACACTCGACCTGACAACTTTAATTGTCACATAGTTTGGCTTCATCTCATTGTATTCATGCTGGTGAAATTCGTCTACACACCTTCCAAAAGATTTTCGATCAGTGCTATGTTCTTTTGCAGCCGCATGTGAACTTAACTGATCATTATCTTCTTTATCCCTTTCAGTAGCAAAGAACTTTCAGTACTAAAATGTTGAAATAAATGACTGGCACCGGCATTTACGAACAAATTTATTTGGAAATAAGGAAAAGGGTATATTTCACATACATATTAAATGGAAAAGATTTTAGCAAAATTCTGGTGCCATTATGGCGTTTGGGAATTAAATTTAAGTGGTTTCATTTGCATACCGCTGCCCCTGAAAGTTTTAAGACTGCTGCTTTCATACTTTCTAGTACTTTCTAGTCTTTTACACTGTTTCTATTTACCTATTGTAGTAATTTTTAAATGGAAAAAGTTCCTATCAACTTTCCCATTTATATTTCATTAAATTTTTTTCTTGCAGTGGATACTATAGCAATTTTTCACATCTTTCTTTAATCTAAATATTTTCTTTTCCATCACCCTATTTTACCGTGGCTTTACAAAATAAATTTACATTCATTTTTATGTATAACCATTAACCTTTCATTATGCATAGTGTATAGTGCATAAAAAGATTTCATCTGGCCAACCCTCCCTCACATTGACTGGGTCAAGCCTCCCCACATAACCCTTTTCCAAAGAATAGCACATTGTTATGTTAAGCCTAACTTACTGTACAATCTTTATGCCTGGTATGAAAGCTCGATATTTCTGCATTACTTAAAACCTACTTACTTAAATTTCTATGATATATTTTATCTGAAAAAAAGCTTACAGAATATTTCTAAAAAACACAACTTTTAGGTTGAAAACGCCTCACAATTGATTTTTTTCACACCTATTTCGATTATCTCTATGAAACAAAGACTGCTGTTTGAGCTTTCCAGTAGCTTTGGTTGACACCTAATGATAAAACTCTGAAATTCTTTTAAATATGAAAACTGATGGGTGGGTCAACCCTCCCGTATGGTCAACCCTCCCTAGTCTCCCCAAAACATGTTTTTTGGGAACTCTGATCCCTAAAACGAGTAAATCCGTCTAAAACCGGAAGTCACAAAAAATTTCGATTACAATACTTTCTTCTATTGAACATAGAAGAAAGTAAAAATAAACATTTTGTTTTATTGTCGTCCTTTGTTAAATTTTTCGCGTTAAAAGCTTTACTTGGACATTGCATTAAACGTCAAGGATTTTCTTTCTAATTTTTTTTTTTTAAATATGAACTATAGAAAGTTTATATTATTAAGTTAACATAGTGAGCAAAATAAAATGTGATAAATAATTAAAAACCATGTTAAATATAAGTTAATGTATCAATTACGATATAAAAACCTGTTGTTCATTAAGTGAGAATTTTTTTTAAATTATTATTTTGCTTTTAAGCCACACCATTCCACATCATTTGGTGTAGTTTTAAAACCTCAATTTTATTTTTCTCAACATCAATAATATTTTTATTTTTAGCTGGATACTTTATCCTTTATTAGTTGTGTGGTGATCTGGGTGACTCGCAGCCAATTTTTCAGCAATAGGCAAATTCAAAGTAGGGAAACTCAGAAATCACACAAGTACAATTTAATGCTTCTGAAAATGAATGCAGAAATCCCTTAACATTCGCGAGGGTTAGGTTCGCGGAAACCTCCGCGAATGTTGAGACTATCTTCCCGTGCATAAAAGGGGGTTAGGTTTTATGATTTTGTTTTAATGGAAGAAAGTAATTGAAACGTAAAAATATATTTATTAATCATTAAAAAATGCATGCTGTAAATAAATTTGTATAATTATAAACTAGTTGCCAGTTGAAGGCTGAAAAAAATTATGGATATACGACTGTTTGTAAGAATAGATCTTTTGTTTATAAATTTCCATATAAGGAAAAGTTACTGTCTCGATTTTCCTTTAAATTAAGGCTGTTGTTCTCAAATCAAAAAGGGCAAATTCCTGACATAAGTTTTAATTTATTTTTGTTCGAAAATGCATGAAACTGGTGTTGTTGTTCAGAAACTAAGTCATCGAGCTGTTATTTCCATTTTTTTTTGCAAACCCAATAGGTCTTTCAGAAAATAGTGTCAAAATGGGCGTTTTGAACCGAATTTCCGCGCGAAAGTAGAAAAATCACCCAAGAGCGGGCGAAAAACGGGTTTGTGACGTGATCGAAATTGCCTATAACTCAATGGGTAATTGATTGATCAAAAAATGGCAAAAACAGTTCAATTCTAAATCGCTTCCAAGTACAGGCTTTCCAATTTTATATCTTTCCATTAAAAAATGAATTCGTAAATGTGTCAGAACGTTTTGCGCTCGTTGAGCAGAGCAGTTAAGAACAGCCTTAAGGACTCCTCGACAGTTAAAGATCACATTCTATTGCTTTCTCAACAAGTTGTTGTTGACGATTTAAAATTTCAACAATATTTTCCATACAATTCTTGCAGAAAAATTTTCAGTTGCAGTAAAAATTTTGAATTTTAGGAAATTTAGTTTTAGCATCAATTTTTGTTTTTGGTTTCTCGGAATTAGTTATCTATATTTTGCCTCAATACAACGGTTGGAATTCTCGGAACTTAGGCTATACAGTACAATGCAGCTAGCCTGTGTCAAATAATTTTATGGAATTGGTAAAACAAAGCTTGTCTACTTTGTAATAAAATATTCTTTATGAAACAAAATTCTCGAATAACCAAGTTAAGTATTTGCGAATGTTGAAATGCTCTTCATTTTTTATTTCGCGAATAATCAAAATTCGCGAATGTTAAATCCGTAAATATTAAGGGATTACTGTATTAAAATTATGCACGAACATTGAGTAAAAGCTTGGGAATGTAGCAGCCTCGCTATCTTTCGTCAAATTCCTTGTAATGGAAAAATCAATGTAAGGGAATCTCACAAATAGATTGAGACACACGTGAGTATATATGATAAAAAAAATGACACAGATTCTGCATTTCATAATAATTTGAATTAAATCTTGTTTTAAAATCAAATAAATTTTTGGTAATTTTTAGCGTTGAAATTTGAAAAAATCTTGAATCTATATCACAATGAAAGTAGCGTTATTTAGAGTAGGTACTTTTTTAACAGAATATCGATATACATTTATTTAGTCAACAAAACCGGTTACCGGTTAACCGGTAAAAAATAATGTTTTCTTATGGAGAACTGTTTTTAGAATATAAAACATACTTTTTTTCAATAATTTCTCATTAAATATTAATTTTTAGTACATTTAAATAGTTCCTTCATTATGAATAAGAACAGTCTGAAGTTTATGATAAAAAATATATATATATAGTAAAATACATATCTTCCAAGTATTCATTGACGCACCTAAGGGAGCTAAGGGGGCTGAAGCCCCTCCCAGACTAGACTAGATATTAATTTTTTTTTAATTATGAAAGAATATTAATATTATTTTTAATAGGTCCTTAAAAAATCGGAATTTTTGAAAAGATATCAATTTTGCCATACAATTTTTTTCTCTTTTCTAAATTTTACTATCAAATTCGAAATTATAGCATGTTTAAAATTTACTTAATTATAAATTTAAGACCCAGTGCAACCTTTGCTCACTTTAACCTTCATAATATTTTGATAATTTAATAATAAAAGTTTAAATTGTTTGATTACAAACACACTTTAAAATTATCCAAATACAGAAACACACCAAAAAAATCGCAAAAATTAAGATATATTTTAGTACAGTTACAGTATTTCATTATTTAACATCTTAAAAGCATTCAAAATTAGACCCACCAAAACATTCCAGAGCTTCCTCTGGCTTCTCCGGCTGGTTACGACTCTGCTCAAGTCAGCAGAAATAATAAAAGTCAGGACCTGATCCGGTACGTCCCATCAAATAAAATGAAAGAAAGACAGTGATCGGCAATGGGCCGTGCCAGATCTGAGCACATATAGGCCTCTAAAATATGCTAGTCCCCTCCAAATCGCAATCCTGAATGCGCCACTGCAAGCATTTTTTAACAAATCATGAAAAGTACCAAATACCCTCAGTCCAGAGGGGGATATGCGGTTGAAATAGACCAGATCTCAAAATGTTAGGCTATTTGATACAATAAAGCTGAAGACTCAATAGATGTGAAATTATCCACAACATTTCACAACACTGATTGAAAAACTGCTTGCGTTTGAAACATTTTCTTTCATTGAAGAGGCTACTTCAGTCAAACGAAAAGACACGTTCGCTAACGCTAATCCTTATGAAAGACATTTATAAAGATATCTCGTTTGAATTTAAATATTTTTAAATGATTTTTTTTGCATTGAATAGTTGAGATCGATCTGTAGAAAGATCGTTGTTTACTTTTCGATTTTGTTTACAGTTATTTTTAATGAGGACACTTTCATTTTCGAAACCGGTTTCGAAAGTAAAACCATCCTTATAAAAAAAAAAAAATCTGCAATCAAAATCGAAAAAGTAAAAAACGGTCTGCATACAGATCGACCTCAGTTATCCAATGAAAAAAAAATCATTTAAAAATATTGAAATGCGACTGAGATATCTTTATAAATTTCTTCCGTAGGATTAGCATTAGCGAACGCGTCTTTTCATTTGACTGAAGTAGCCTCTTAATTCTCCGTAAAAGAAAAAAACCAAAGCAGAGAAACCTCACAAAGTGATATAAAAAAAGATAAAGCAATGTTCTACATACGAAACCATGTCAATAAACCAGACATTTCTCTCATATAGTTAAATGTAACATTCCAACAAAACAAATCATTTTTGCAATCTTACATTTTCTGTATCATCAACACTGATCAGATCAAAAGATAGCAACTTACACCTTAGTTCACAACTGCGAGAACCCTAGTAAAACCTCATACGCAAAAACCCATTACGCAAAATAATGCGGCCAGTAAATTACAGTGTTTAAGTTACATTTTAGTTTCCACTTATCGAAAATCTGCCCAATACCTTAGCTTAACTGCGCGTGCGCGCGACCCACAAGAAGCGTGAAGGGCAACACCTCCCTAATGAAGTCAATTAAATGCAAATCATAGCGAACTTTTAAAATAATTTTTTCGCCCTCACGTAATAAGCTACTAGATGATTTTGAAAGCACACCTCTTAGTGTGAAACTGAGTAATGTAATGATCTTTGATCGGTGGATGAGCTTCGCATAGCTTTTCAAGATGTTTTGTGTCCCTTTTTTTTGCACTCTTTTTATCTAACGTAACTTTGTTTTCGTATCAAAATACACAGTTATTGCTATAAGTGACGAACATAAATTTTTGAAAAGGCAAAATATCTTTATTTATTTACATTTCGATATGTTTCATTGCATCAGATGGCAAGATTTTCAAGAAAATAAAACGATAAAAATATTTTCTCAAAAATTCAAATCGAAAAACTAGTAAACAAAAGGAAAAACAAAAATCACGCGAACACGAGTATAATGTTGCAGTTAATTTCATTATCCTTGTGTTCGCGTGATTTTTGTTTTTCTTTTTGTTTACTAGTTTTTCGACTTGAATTTTTGCGAAAATATTTTTAAGATTTTATTTTCTTGAGAACGTTGCCGTCTTATTCAATGAAACATGTCGAAATGTAAATAAATAAAGGTATTTTGCCTTCTTTAAAATTTATGTTTATCACTTATAGCAATAATTGAGTATTTTGATTTTGAAGTGATTTTTAAATATAGTTTGTTTTCGTATATAAAAATGTAATTTTGTAATCGATTTTTATCTCAGATCATGATTTGCTAGAAATATAAAAATTATCACAAAATATAAGCAAAATACACAATATGAACTTTAAAAATCTCATTGTTTTACTTAAAAGGCAACAAAATAATAATAATATAAATGTTACAAGTTAAAAAATATACATTTTATTTAACATTTCTTAGTACTTTCGGCCTGCAATTCCCGCGTTCATCGTCAGATAATATATAGTTTTTATTATTAATTGCTGTTCCATTCATACAAATACGTCACTTCTTTTCACTCTACGATTTTGAAATGGGAGTGTCTATAAATATTAAGGTAGCTGAAAGTAGAAGTAGCAGTGTCTTGGATTGAAATTATGTAGAGAAAATATAATAAATCTAACGTATAATAATATCTAAATATTCTCTGACGATGGCCGCGGGAATTGCAGGCTGAAAGTACTAAGAAATGTTAAGTAAAATGTATATTTTTTAACTTGTTATTTTTCTCTATATAATTTCAATCCAAGGCACTGCTACTTCTACTTTCAGCTACCTTAATAATTATAGACTCTCCTATTTCAAACGAAGTGGTCTATTTGTTTGATATCGATATATTGGATGTCAATTAATAATAAAAAAATGTAAATAAATTTTAATTAAAAATTAATAATAAATTAACATGTTAGATTAGATATCAATTAATAATTTAAAAAAAATATTCTCTGATGATGGCCGCGGAAATTGCAGGCCAAAAGAACTAAGAATTTTTTTTTTATGTATATTTTTTAGCTTTTAACATCTATATTATTATTATTTTGTCGCCTTTTAAGTAAAGTAATGAGCTTTTTAAAGTTCATATTGTGCAATTAATCTTTGTTTAATATAACTCCCAGTTCTCCCCTTTAAGTTAACCAATGAAGCCCCAAAACTAATCAGGAAAGCGCCTTATCAAAATGAAACTAGAAACTAGATAACAGGAATTCTGCTTTTTCAGAATTTAGTGTCGCCCCCCGATGAAAAAAAAATATATATGTATATATAAATAGTACAAAGCATATTTCAATTTTAAGGCTTACAGCACACGCTTTTATTTTATGTAAAATGACGTCATTCGCATCAGCTTATGAATTCCACATTTACGATCCACTCTTAAACATCTACAGTAAAGTAGACATAGGATGTCACTATCGCAAAATAATACACAAATGCAGCAAAAAGATGCCGTCAATAAAGAAACTCGAATTAAAAAAAAAAAAAAAAGGCTAATGATTCATAGGCCTTTATTTGTTTGTAACATTAATATAGAGACTTAAAATTAAATATAGTTTATAATAGCTCCATATTTTAACAGAAATCACCCGTTTATATATATATATATATATATATATATTTGCATAGCACATCACTATCGTGAAATAATGCACAAATGCAGAAAAAAGATTCCGTCCATGAAGAAAATCGGAAAAAAAAAAGCTATCTAATGATTCATAGATACAATTAAATATAGTATATAATAGCTCCATTATTTTAACAGAAATCATTCTTTTATATTTGTTTTCAAAATAGCACGTATTTTAATTACATTTTCTTTCGGTTGTTATGAAAAATTGGCAACAAAAATATATGATTAATATTTTACAACTATTTTTCCTTTACTTTCTACAGAAATGGAGTACTTCCGTTGCCAATATTAAGCAAATGGCTCCAAAAACTACAAAAAAATTAATATTTCAAAAATAAATGGAGATGCAGTTTTTAAACAAATTGCATGTAAATGTACTTTTTTTTTTTCCAATACGACGGTACAAAAATTGAAAATGTTAGAAGTTTAAAAAATTGCTATAGAGTATTTAATCGTACTGCTTTGTTTTACGGCTGGCTTCTGTAAGGTAACGTTATTTTTTGAAGACGACACAAAATAAGCTGGGAGAAAGAAATAGCATACCGTACCGGGGGCTAAAAAATTGAAGCAAATCGGGTATTTCTATCAAGAGTTATCGCGTTACTTACATACGTACATACAGAACTTGCAAGCACATTAGCTCTGAGGCTTTGATAGCCTGTGAGCTAATAAAAAATAAACATTTGTTTAAAATATAAAACATATTATATGAACTTTAAAAAGTTGACTGTTTTACTTAAAAGGTGACTAAAATAATAAAAGAGACGTTGCAAGTTAAAAAATATACATTTTATTTAAAGCTTCTAAGTTCTTTCAAGCTTTTCCAAGCTGTTTATCACAGAATATTTTAATAACTAATTGATGTTTACTTATACAAATACGTCACTTCGTTTTGAAAATGAGAGAGCCAATAATTAATAGAGTTGAAAGTAGAAGTAGCAGTTTCTTGGATTGAACTTAATTAGAGAAAAAATATATTATTATTAATTGCAGTTCCATTTATTTTATTACATCACTCTGTTCTCATGCGTTCCCAACTCTAATAATTATTCAACATATCCATTAGATATTAAACATAACCATTAAGCATAAATTTGTCCCCCGTTGCCCCCCCCCCCCAAGGGATCTAATTTTTAAAAATCAATGTCCAATTCATGTATTGCCCTCAGGAATAGATATATATCCCAAATTTTAAAGCTATTTGTCAACAGGAAGTGACTGAAAAATGAGTCACAAGATTTGAATGCCACACACAAACATAATTGTAAGTTAAAAGAAAGCATGTAAAAAATAATTAAATAATAAAATAAAATAAAATCATCGAAATCCAAAAGAGAAATTTGAAAGAACGCTGCCATTAATATAACATTAACTTGCGAGTATCTTCACGTGACTATAGTGTTTTTCGCTAAGACTGGCGGTTGACCTTCAGGTTGTTTCTCTGATAACGGGTTCTGAATTCCTCAGTTGGTTACTTTTTTCACACTACATTTGAGGTTGTTTCAAAGTTTTTATAGTCAAGAACGAAAAGAGTGGGAAAAATGAGTTTTCTGGGTTTTCCATGGAAAAACTAACGGTGACTATGAAGGTCAACCGCCAGGTGAAAAAAAAAAAATGAACTATAGTGTAGGCCAGGCTCGGCGAACTTTTTAACATGTGCGTGCCGAAAATTCACAAACAATATCTATCAACAATGTAACGTGTCAAACTTATAAAAAATAATTTTGAAAAGTGCGATGTTTATCCGAAACACTTGTTATAAAATCAGTTGCTTTCAAGCTTTAATAATTAAAAAATATTAACAATCAAAATGCGATTTTTCTGTATACTGAAATCAGCCATTAACTGAATGGTCTTTTAATTCGACTTCATTTTTGCACTGGGAAAAGCCAAAAAAGTAAGCGTCTTTATTTATTAATTTCTAACTTATTATTAATGCAACATCTCGGTTATCATTTTCCAAGATGCATTAAACAATGTATTAATAATGCATTGATGAGATCTCTGCTGTTGTATGTTCGATGAAAAATGTTTTATATCTAGTTCATATTTTATTATTTTTGAAAATATACATAGCTAAATTGGATCCATTTACCAATTTGTTGCAGTGACTATCAAGCGAAATTCATTTGAAAATTACAGATTTTTAACATTAGAACGACCACGAGCGGTCATTTTGACTGCTACTATATGAATATATTTCTGTTCAAACCATAAATATCATTATAAAATAAGTTTAAAAGAGACAAAGAAGAAAAACGTTAAATAAGAAAGTTTAACTGTTTTAAATCAAAATTCTGGTGTGAAATATTTTTATAAAACTTAACTAAAATTTCCGGCATTTCTAGTGTTAAATTCATATACGTAAACTACATGTCGAAAACGCTACATTGCATGACAGGAAAACAAAATTATTCTGATGTGTTATTTGATGGAAAAGATAATTGCATTATTTGTGATCTGTCTGTATGGAACAAACTTTTAATGATTATAAAATAAATAAAACAATATTTTATTTGTATAACGATTACTAAATAAAAAAATTTCGGGTGCCAGAAATATTAGCACGCCTGCCATAGGTTCGCCAACCCTGGTGTCGGCTTTTTAGAACTTTTTTCTCACATTTCATTGCTTGCAGGGAAAGTAGATGTTGATTCCATACATTTTGACATTGGTGCAAGGCTTAATTTGCGCCGGAGTCCACCGAGGGCCGGCTCCGGTACTTCTCTGTTTTAGTAAATATTTAAATATTGGTCGGAATTCACCGGAGCTCATAAATACAGGGTTCCAGAGCCCAGTGCAATAGCGCTTCCGAAAAACTGAAATCTAAATTACCTTTTCCTTTCCTTGATATCTCCAAGGTTTTGCATTTTTTTTTTACCAAAACACTTTATGTGACGTAATGTGTCGCACACGTAGGAGAGGGAGATAAAGCGGACTCAATTTTTATATCAGTGTTTGGGCTTGGACTGACTCGAGCTCCATCTGTATTACATTTAAAATTTCATTTATTCTTGTATAGAAAAAAAAAAAACTTTTCCTCCTTTAAAATAACGTATTACAACCTATTTCAAATCATTTTAATGCTATTTTGATCAGAATGAAGGGGAAACAGAAATCGCGTTTTTCTATTTCAAATTTATGTCGGCGACATTGTTGATACGGCGCCACTCAAGAGACTGAACAGTGAATTTACTTTCAGTTCGAGTTTCTTTTGAGACAGTAGGATAATTTTTATAGGCTGTATTTTTTTTTTAAAGATATCTAATCTGAAAAGAATATTTTCTGTTTTATCCAACGAGCACCAGCTTGAGGTTTTGTTTGTTTGAACTTTTTTTGTCTCCAGTTGAGTACGAGTATAAAAATCACTTTAGGGATTTTTCTATTTATTTTGTATCATGAACGGTACCGGTGCTAAGGATCTGCTGTGTACATTTACGAAGTCACTTTCATTTGTAAGTTGATATAATTGCCATGTATTGTTATTCTGATAGAAAGCAATCGAGCAGTGTTTCCCCCTTTTCTATAAAAGCATGGATTCTTTCCGATAACGGTGTCAAATTTTTTAATTTAATCTGATTTTCAAGGAGTCATCGCAAAAGATTGTTATGCGGAAGGAATCGATTATAGTTTAAGATATGCACCTTTTATAGGAAATTGTAAAACATTGTTCCATTCTTCTGCGTATAAATATTAATTTCTGTAAATTTCATTCATTTTTTCTTAAAAATGCATAGCTGCGAACTATAACTTTTTTGTGTTAACACTATTTCTTAATCATAATCCTTACGATATTTAATTGCAGAATCCTGCAATTAATTAACATTAAAATTAGGCAAAGTTTACTATTCAGAAGGAATGATAACTAAAAAGTGGAATAGTTGACAGCTAAGTATATGCTGATAGATATAGTTAAAATTTTTATTTTGCTAAAGAAAAAAAAGCTGTAAATTTTCCAAATAGTGTACTAAATATAAATATGCAGGTTGGAGTGACGGGGGGGGGGGGGGCGAGGGCGAGGCACGGTTTTTGTACCGGTACCGCATAATATTAGGGGTCCGGTACTTTTTTTGTTAGAAATTAAGCCCTGATTGGTAGTATATAAAAGACTCATAAAAATAATTTATTTTCTTCATATATCTTTTCCTCTTGAGTAATATGAGATCTGCTATCATAACTGTGCACCAAAAGATGACACAGATGAGATTGAAGACCAAAACATCTGTTTCGCTTGTTCTTAACATTCGCTAATGAAAGGCATTTATGAATTCATTTACAACTGAAGATCATGAGATAAGCAATGATTGAGGTACAGTTACAATCTCATTCTTAAATCTTAACTGATGTCAAATTTCGTAGCATTAAAGGACTATGTTAAAGTCAACGTGAAAAATCGCCTAGCTTCGCGGATGTTATTTATTTATTTATTCTTCTTATTATTATTATCACTAAGTCACAATCGTAGATTATTATTATTCATTAAAAGTTGCATGAAATTATATTTTACTGTATTTACTGAAATATAATGCGCACCTTATTTATTATAGAGAAAGCTGAAAAATACACTGTATACCTAAAAATCACCGGACGACTTTCGATTTTACACGTTTTGGCAAATACCTAAAGAAACATTCGACAAATTCGTCTGGAACTTCCGGAATATAAAGAAAGTGTTTGTCCTCCTATTTTCAGCGAAGGTTTATCACAATGGCAATTAAAGGACCAACAGAAAATTGCAGAAAAATAATAAGATTTGGGTACACCCTGTAAAATAAAATGTTCGAAATAATGTGTGGCTGCAGCACAATATCTATTTGGATATTGTACAACATTTGCATTTATTTATGTAAGAATAGCACTATATTCTTGGAGATAAAAAAGGCTTCTTATAAAAAAAAAAAAAGTTACTTTTTTTCTATATCATGCAGGGTTTTGAATAAAATATAATACCACTTTCAGAAAACTTGATAAAATACATTAGATTGGTTGTGCTTATGACGGCCAATTATCAACGCGAGAGATATAGGCCCTGAAGGGGGGGGGAGTGCCCTCTGTGGGGGTCTTTCTAAGGGAACATAACCCGTATTTACACAAGGAAATCCAAAGTTCGGAGAAAACCACGGAAAACTTCGAACGATTAGGTCGACTGGCGCTATTGGGTTCGAACCCAGCACCTCCCGTCTACCAGCTTCAAGAGCAAAACCTCTCGGTCACTAAAATACATTAGAAGCAAATTAGTATAATTAGAATTCACATCTATTAAATATTTGGTGCAATATGAACATTTTTATCATTTATGTCGGAATATTTTTTTATAAATCATGATATATATACAGGAAAACATGTTTCTGAATGACAAAGGTTATGAACCGATTTTCGGGAGGTGACAGACTGTTAAAGTTAGTCATGAGATAGCAATCGATTATTATAAAATTATTGAAAAATAAATTAAAAATAGTGCATTTTAAATTAGACATCTGAAGAAATTGTTATGCAAATTTAACCATATCACAATATACAATGTAACCTCTAAATAACGATTACCCGCGGGACCAGTGAAAAGTGACCACTCTTCAGAGGTGGGTGTTATTCAGAGGTTTCATTCAAAAAATATCAAAATTACATAAATTTAAATAGAAATACACACATTTTAATTAATCCTCAGTGTTTTAATATAATAATAATTTTTAAAAAAATAGTGATTTGTAGTTGCTTTGTTTTTTGGCTGCAAATGTCTTTTTCTAAAGAAAAAATATGGCTTGATTTGCGATACAACTCATCATCATTATGATTTAATGAGAAATTTTGGATTTCACGAAGGTTCTTCAAATCTTCGGTATATGTGTTAATACTGGAAATTGTGGGTGATTCTGTTATCTATTTCCTCTTCCCCCATTTGCTGTATGGAATCAAATGTGGCAGTAACTGCCAAATTTTTGACCAGAGATACAAATAAGCTGGCCTTTATGTTAGTTATGTCTGCCGTTCTAAGAATATTATATCATAAAAAATTTCCCAATTATTATTAATGTCTTCATTTTCTGTTTGTTCACATATCAAGTAAATTTTGTTTGATCTGCTTCACACTTCGGTTTGCAAATAAATAGGAAATTGTACCAGGAGCTGTAAAAAATTTTTTTTGTTCAGAATTCCTTATTTAGAGGTTCGAACTAATGTTAATGCTATGGAACACGTTTGGTTCCATCAACACGTGGCCGGTGTTCGGAAGTTTTCGTTGTTTAGAGGTGGCCGTTCAGGGAGGTTTCACTGTATATTCAATACATATATTATGTTTACTTGTTTGTATTCAATGATATTTTTCCACTTTTCATATGCATTGAATTTGAAATTTCTGTTATACATTCTGATGACGATTCAGTGAAGGAGTTGAAACATGTCAGTTGAGGCTTTTAATATACTCTTAATGTGTTTTTAGTAACGTCTTTCAAGCAAATAAATAATATATGTTTTAATAAATTTGTTTGGAATATATATTATATATAAGCGTTAATATATATAATATATATAACCGTTTGGAATATATATTGTGATAGGGTTATTAGTGTATGTAATTAAGACTTATTACTCTTACGTATACTTACATTTGTAAACAGAATTAAACCCAAAATCTGCCCATTACAGAATATTTTGTAGTTCACAGTATCTCTGTCTTCTAAATATTGCGACTCTTCTGTTTATATTGTTGAAATTGGACGATCGTGCAACATCCACTTCAGGCTGTTCTTAACTACTCTGCTCAACAAGCGCAAAACTTTTTGATGCATTTATAAATTAATTTTTTAGCGTAACGATACAAAATTGGAAAGCCTGGCCATGGAAGCGATTCGGAATTGAACCGTTTTTTTTTCCATTTTTTGGTCAATAAATTACCTATTGAGTTATAAGCGATTTTGCTCACGTGACAAACACGATTTTTGCCCTTCACGGACTGCTTTTTCTGCTTTCTTCGGGAACTTCGGTTCAAAACGTCCACTTTGACATTATCTTCTGAAAGATCTATTGCGTTTGCAAAAAAAAAAAAAAAAACAGAAAAAATAGCTGGATTACATAGTTTCTGAACAACAACACTTGCTAGTTTCATGTATTTCCGAACAAAAATAAATTAAAACTTATGTCAGAAAGTTGCCCTTTTGGATTTGAGAACAAACACCCTTAAAAGGACATAAACGCACTTACAAATCTGGCAATTTACAATCGAAATTCATTAACCATTGAATAGGTACCAGATAACATCCTAGATTTAGAAAATATCAAAATAATTAAATTAAACTGCATATAATTTTAAAAATACATTTTTTTTAACACTAGAAGGACCGTGAGGGTCATTTAAATTCCTGCGATATTTCAGTTCGAAACAGAAATTTTTTTATAAAATAAGTTATAAAGAAGGTAAAAGTTAAATTAATAAGTTAAAAAATTTTAAATAAAAGTTCTGGTGTAAAATATTTTTTTAAATAAAACTTGAGTAAAATTTCTGGCCTTTTTCATGTTAAAAGGTTGGTTTACAAGATTACAGAAATCGCCCCCCCCCCCCCCCCCCCCTCCAATGAAGTATGTGCAATTTCGTCAGAATATGAGGTCCTATTGCGACTGCGAGTGACATGTATACTTACCAACTTACCGATAATTTTCCAGACGATTATGAGAGATAAATCCGTTTGCACTTAAATTAATATGAATAATTCATCATTTGATTACAGCTTATATACCATAACGAAATTAAAAGATTCATCAATCAATAAATAAAAGAACAAAATATAAATAAAATAGAAATTTAAGACATGTAATCCAATTTCGCGCTTAATCCACTGAAATGAACAGAAACAAAAAGGCCGATTGTAAATTGCGATCTTTGAAGATTTCTTCGGCTGTTACCTCCTGACGCGATGCCAGTATGAAAATATCGCTTTTAATAAGTTTTAAAATTTTATTTGAACACATTATTGCTATTTTGCATATAAATACGATTTTTGGGATTGGGCATTCTAAAAATATATTAAATGTTAAAAAAAAAATCTATTAGAGTTATACAAAAAAATAAAACAGCCGTGCTAGGTTTTCCCACCATAATCTTTGAGATTATTTGCAGATACGTTTTTCCATTAGGTCAATTTTTTACATCGAAACGTGTATATTTACTACAGGAGATATCGGTACAGTTTTACGGAAATTATCTGTAAGTTGGCAGCTATGGACAAAAACTTCTGGTGATTTATTATTTGAAATATATAATTTCGAACGTAAACATGTCAACAGCTTTGGTTTTCGATTGATATTCGTTCTGATGAGGAGCTTGTAAAAGACTTGAAATATCTACTGTAATTGTTTTTATAATGTGATTTTACTGACATGATTTTCAGTTTTATTAAATCTCTTTTAATTTATAAGTTCAAATTCAGACATACAGTAGAGCGCCGATTATCTGAACAAGTCGGGACCGACAGTTCGGATAAGCGGAAGTTCGGATAAATGACAGACAATTTAAGGGATGTTCCGGACTATACTAAAACCTTTACACTTTATCCAGGCTTAGGACTGGCAGCACCAGTTAGTGCTAGCCTGTTTAAAAACTGGCTTTTCTTTGTTTACTTTTTTGTCATATAAAATTTTCTTTTTCTCTTTTTATCATTTTCTGAACTCCAGAGATTATAATTTAAGCAAAAAAGTTTTTGATTGTAGCTTGCTTCAAAGAAGACGTTCTTTCCAATGCTGTCATATCTGGAATTCTTCTTAAATACGTTAGTTGAATAGGATTAGAGTTCTTCTGCCGTTCGAGCCATTTAAGGGTGTATTCGAAAAAATATTTGTCCAACCTCAACAGCTGGAAATTTTCTGAGACATTTTCAGACTCATTTTTAACCCCTTGGGGACGAGCGGCACGTATACGTGCCGCATGAAGCGCTCAGAATCCCTGTTTTTCCTCACCAGTAAAATTTTATTGTAAAATATGCCTTATTTTATCAGCGCATTTTCTCGATTCAAGAAGACACAAATTTCTGTTTTTAAAAAACGGTGACAAAAGATTAAAAATTTCGTAAAAGGCTCCCGTCCCGAAAGGGTTAAAAGTAAAGACATGAAACTTGCTGAGGTGATTCTTGAAGAGGTGTGTAAGAGGCCGTGTGTCTTCATTTTTCACTCAATTAATTAGAATAGGATTTTTAAACAATTATTTTCTCAGTATGACCCTTCTTTTTATTCCCAGATCTCCCGCTTCGGAAAATTCGGTTGAAAACGCCAACTTAGACAGCATTTTTTACAATATTTTCTGCATTTATCAAAAAATCGACAAGCACGGCACATTATGTAGTTTCTAAATAAGAGAATTTGCCAGTTTGATGCGTTTGAGAGCTAAAATGAATTTAAAAATGAATCAGAAAATAAGCAGTTTGGATTGGAATACACCCTTAATAGCTTTTTCCAAACATTCAAAGGCTTCATTATGTGATGGACTTGGGTCGTTTTCGGAGCATTCATTTTCATTTATTCAATTTCTTTTTCATTTTAAATCTCATCGTCATTGCAAAAAAGAAAAATGAGAAAAATAGGCTGTTCGGATAAATAGAAGTTCGGTTTAATTTTTTTTTTTGAGAAATATGCTGCTCGGATAATTGGAAGTTCGGTTAATTGGAGTTCCGATAATCGGCGCTCTACTGTAATATGTTTAATTATTTTAAATTATCGAAAAATGTTAAAAGCTTTTACCAAAAAACTTCAATGCTAATGCCTGTAAATTGTACGCTTTTAATAGTGTAAAAATGTCTACGAGAAGCCATTACAATTAAGGTAAAGAAAGGTTGAAGTGCTAAAATTCAGATGTTCCCAAAATATAAAAGTAAGTGACATATACTGTATCCTATTCTAAATGCATAATCTATAAATTTTATATCTATAAGCTTTTAAAACTTTTTAAACTTCCGTAGTACAGTAGAAGTTCTTTAATCCGGCACGTTCGGGGCAAAAGCCGTGCCGAATTAGCGATTTTTCCGGATTATTGAACGTCAATGCATTTTTTTGTGTGTTCACCTACATTATCAATGTGTGCAAATTGTATAAATATCTGACAAATACTGTTTTATATTTCGTCGTTCTAAAATCTGTGAGCATTAAAGAAAAACATAGAATACAATCTTAAAATCCAATTATTTAATATATACTGTATATGTACAATGTAATGTACATATAGGTCACTGTATATGTACAATGTAATATATATATAGATCACTGTATATGTACAATATAATGTACATATAGGTCACTGTAGCAAAAAATTAATACAAACGTTACATTTTTAAAAAGTCTCTGATACCATGTTGCTTCCGTGATTCGGATTTCTTCTTCAAAAAATCGTTACGGATTATACACAGATTTATCGGGTGCCCCAAAAATGACTGATGGATTTTAAAATTCAATAACTTGCAAACGGTGACAGATATTAAAAATTTTTTTGCTGGAGGGTTATGTAAGATGCCAGGAGTTTTTTTTGCTCTGATTCCCAGTTTTAGTTACAAATAGAAGCTTTAGTTACCGATAGATGGCACCGCAAGCAATAGGTGCTAAATCCAGGCTCGATTTTTCGGCCTCTCTCTTCTCCCATGCTGAAAAAGGACATTAAAATGTTTTGAAGGGGTCCCGAAGTACCAAAAATCGGGTCTGGAATTAGCCCCTATTTCTCGCAGTTGTTTAAAAATCTATTGTTTGAAATTCGAACTAAAATCAAGAATCACAATAAAAAAAAAAAACTCCTGACGTCATGCATAACCCTCCTGCAAGAATTTTTGAAATATCTGTCACCATTTGCAAGTTATTGAATTTTAAAATCCATCAGTCATTTTTGGCACACCCGGTATGTGTTCAGCAGCGTTATAGCTTTTGTTCGATTAGGCAAATTTTGTGAATGTATTTAATGCATCAGAAGCCTGTTTCCAAGAGACTTTAGCTTCATCTGCCACGGCTCCTTCTTCATCCGATTCCACCTCCTGAATCTGGCCTTCTTGTGGGTGCTCGCATGCTAGTGATTCCAGTCAACAGTGGTGGTAGAAAGAAAAAGAAAAAAAAACGCGGGCTCGCGTGCTCGATTTTATTCTGAAGTCATAGACCACTAATATTTCAACAAACTGAACTTATTATCTGCAAGAATGAAATGTAATAATATAATAATAATGAACGTAACCCTATTAGCTACTCACCCAGAAATTATGTATCGAATTTTTTTACACGTTTCTGTTTGAATTCTTGTATTAAAAGTTCCAGTGAAATCCATCCATGGGTTGTTGAGAAGATAGAGGATACACATACTTACATGCATACATACATAAGTTCCGAAAAGAGCAAAAGAGAATCAACTGCTTTGCATTTAGGTCTGAAATAGGTATTGTGTGGGTCTACTATTTCAACTTTTAATCAAGATTTGCACTAGAATTTTTGAACAAAATTTTACATTTATAAATTTTGTGAAAGCAAAATTAAAAGTTGTAAATTAAATTTTTTTCAACTATAAATTTTCAAAAATTCTTGTGTTAACATTTAAAAAATACAAATCCTTACTGAAAGGGTTAAGAAGCGCTTATAACTACATATGTGAAGTAAAGTACATATTTTTTATTTTAACATGGAGTTACAATAATTACTCCAAAAACAGTAGGGTAAAGTGTCCATATTTCTACGCCTTTCTTAATTCCGTCCCCCTTAACTTCTCCGCGTCTGCGAAAGTGGCGCCACTTATGACGTAAGTAACAGGGGACGGAAGGTAAAAGGGGCCAGTATTGAAAGTTTCGTTCGCCAAGACGCATACATGAATTAAAGACGCCGAATTTCCTATTTTTAGAAGACCTGAGTTCTTATTACGTCGTTTGTAGAACGTTATTTACTGTACTGTAAGTATTTATTTCTTATTCATTGCATGTATTTTACGTAGATAAGATGCTGACAGTAGCATACAGTGAGTTTTAGGGCGCTCAGTTCATCTTACGGGAACTGAAGCTCCGCCATATTGGGAAGAAGCGTGATCCCAATTTCGTCCTTCTTGCAGTTTTTATTTTTGTCCCGGGGACGAAATTAGGAATGCTTTTTCATGACAAATTTTTCCTCATATTTGGATAGCTAATGTTGCGATATGTTATTCTTCCACTGATAATTAGTACATTTCTTTGTGCCTTAATTTAATGTAAATTAAATTGCTTACTCATTTAGAAATAAATTTTGATTTGGTTATAAGTTAAGCCTCGACATATTGGATTTTTTAGGGGAACAAAATTGGGACCATTTTTTTCTTTTGCATTTTTAAGATACTTTTGAAAATACAATTTTTCGCATTGCTAAAATTTTTTTGTATGGTATTTGCCTACGTTTCTATGTGCGTGGGTAGTTAGTCTATGTAAAATCCAAATTTGATTGGTTTTCACTGAAAATTGAAACTTCCAAGGGTCTAAAAGTGACTGAGGGAGATAATAGCATCTTACCCTAATAATAATTTAAAAAAACACCGCTATAGCGTTTCCTTTTTATGCTGGTTATTGATATCAGCATATATGTCAAGATATAACTAATTTAAACACTCAGACAGATAGACATTGATCAAAAACTAATAAACTCGAAACTTTTCAATACATGTAAATCCATCAAAATTCAAAGTACTATTTCAGGTTTAAGGTTAAAATAAGTTACAACAGCAATAATTTTTAGCTTAATTTTATCATTATCAAGAACAATAAAAATGTATTACTGTGGAAGAAATCTTAAAATTGTAAAAATCCAAAGCTGCATGCAAAGGTTTTTTAATGGGGGAATTAGAGAAACTATTGGTTACATGTTTATTCCACATGAAGGTAGATAAGCAAGCGAAAATTAAATTTAAAAAAATAAAAAAACCCAACTACGTAAAAAGCGAACTAATTAATTATTTCTTATAAATGTGAAATTATTTTTTTATATTTCTTACCTATTCTTTTTATTTACTTGTATTGATGGTTTTTACGTTGTGTTGAATTGTTTGTTCCTATTTATAAACACTGTTTTGATGAGGCTAATAAATGTCTATGATGGTTAGAGTTGCAGTAAAGCTAGAGATCCTACCTGCACAACTTCTAGGTTGTGTAATATTTAAATGGAGCTTCTGACTGTAAAATAGTCAATCAAACATCGTCTTCATTTTGAAAGATCTATCCAATGATATGCCACTCAATAGGGTGTGTAAAAAATATTTTTCGTCTCTACCGCCATTTTGAATTTATAAAAACAGAACCTACCCTATAACCATCGGACGGAAAAGATAAATCAATAGAGACCTCATTCATGAAAATCCATTCAGCCGTTGGGATGTTTCGAGAATATAAAGAAATCCACATACCCAGATACGCGTGAAACACATAATAATCCTTCTTGGCAGTCGGGTAATAAGTAACAACCGGGAAAAGAAAGCTGATACTTCATTCGTTAATTATATGCGAAAAGAGCTTAACACTTATTGAACATTCTGTTTCATTTAGTGCTCGCGATTATACGTATAATGCGTTTAAACGTATACGTAGAGAACCCCTTTTACCATATTATACCTATCCAAAATCCTAATCGGTATAATACGTTTTATAAGTATTATACGTATAATCGCTAGCACTAGTTTCATTATTATCACAAGGAGTTCCAACCCCCGGGTTAAAGGTGAAAACCCTTTGCACGTTTGTTTTTTTTAATTTTATTTTTATTATTATTATTATTGAAAGCTCCAATACATTTTTTATATTTAATATTTAATATTTTTTATTTTATAATATACGAGTTGGGACCCGTCGAAATTCGACGAACTAAAATGTTAGAAAGGAACTTTCAGATCGAATTTATAATAAACCTACAAAAATAATTACAATAAAAAATTCATCTAACATTGGTTGTCTCACTCTTAAAACAAATAATATTTTTAACCTAAAATTACCAAAATATTATTTCCACAAACTTCAACTGCTTAAATTATTGAAAAAATACACTCTATTAGAATACGTAATCAAGATGATTAATTGTGATGAATTTATCGATTGAGACTTTCATGTTTGTTTTTGTGGGATGAAAAATCAGTAAAAAGGATTTCGCTTTGTCACATCATAAAATTTTCCCCCATGAAATCTAAATTGTACGTTCTTTTCACATTCCCATAATTTACATACGCACCACTCAAATTCACAATTTGGATGTATTTTAACGCTCAACAGATTATTAGTGAATGTATTTCTAAACTTAAAGTCACGTTTGTCGATACAACTTTTCACGTGAACATTCGCACAAACTTTAAGTTTTAATCTCAATACCCGCGAAAAACAAAATTCAGAAATTTGCCTTTAGTTGTCATAGTATTGGACAAATATTTAGTTTTATCAAAATAAATGATCGTTTTGTTTTAAATATGACATAATTGCCGAAACGTCAGTGAAGGCTTACTGTGGAGACACGAAAAGTTTTGGTTTCCGTTAGTCTGTCTGTCTGTTCCGCGATAACTGCCGCAAAAAGCATCCGATCGGCTTGAAATTCCCTGGGCATGTTGATGAGCTCCCCGGATTTAGCTGTATAGTTTTGGGTTAAATTTGGTTCATTCGTTCGGAATATACAGAACATTTTATTTTGTGATATAATGCTTTTCTATGGGAAGTCAGACGATTTTCAAATTTTCATTTGTTGAAAGAAATCGCTCATATGAATAATAGATTTAAATGGTAAATTTTGGATGCTGAAATTTTTAAATAAGAGTATTAAATTATTCTTATTAGTTTGCAATTTTGTCAAAACATTTGTCAGAGCTTTTAAATTAGGTGTATAACTTATGATAGAATTTTATACATGTGTTCGAATAATATAAAACATTTTATTTTATGAATTTACTTATATTTCATTTTTTCTTTTAACCGTTGCGTAGCAACAGCATCTCATCTAAAAATATCATAAATGTGAAAGTATGCATGGTTTTTTGAAGTCAAATCAAAGCAAAAGGAATGAATTAATGAATGCCTTTGTATAGATATTTGCATATAGATTTATTTAAACGCAGAAATGAAAATAGTATTTATATACTATATAGAATAATATTTTCATTTATTTATTCAACTATTTGATTATAAATGAAAAAGTTCGTTATTTTCATACAGAATAAACTGACATTATTCTGTTAAATTTTATAAACTTTATTGTTGCCAAAAAAAAAAATGAATAACAATTTCTCCCAAAGAGTTAATTTTAATTTGTAAGATTTTCACGTGCAAAAGAAAAATGGAATAAGCAAATAAAAAATAAAAAAAGGATATATAGAACAGGAATGAATACATATAAACATTTCACACCAAATACCACCTAAAATAGTTTTTGTAGCAGTATTTTCCCAGCACTACGAAGAAAGATTCCTCGATTTACACGATTTTACTTGGCCTTCCTTTTCTCATTCTTTGCGATTTCATTTTCGCAATTGCGTGCATTAATTGGCACAAAATTTTACATTTTTATGACTGAGATATATGTAAGGCCATACAAATAAGAAATTCCGTATTGTCTCCTATAAAATGTGATAAAGTGTTGGTTAATCATATATGTTTTTATTAAGAGGAGCAGAGCTGCCAAGCCTCCGGCGTTCTGGATACCAGTATTTTAATACAGAAAATGTTACTTTATTTAATTGAAACATTTGCGCGATTTAAAAGAACATTTTCTCTAAGATAATAGTGATGTGCAAAAAGCTAGAGACTTGGTATGTCTGGTGGGGAGTGAAATGTTTTACTTAATGCATTTATCTCTATTTTAATGCTACGTGAACAACGTCCGTGTAACAGCTTGTAGAGTGTAAAATAAATTAAATTATTAAAATAATCCTTATTACGAAAAATGAAACAGAAAGTCCGGCTAAGGGAAATGAAATGTTAGTTAACCTTTCGTAATTTGACCTGAACATAGGTTTGCGTCAAATTTCAACGGTATTTGTAACATCACGATTTTAAATTAAATGTAGATACTATTAAAAGAAAATCACAAAAAATACTTAAAGGCGCCAAATCATGTTTATCTATTTAACGATGATGAATTATTAACTGTTAGGTTTAGAAACCCCCTACTTTAGGGTGATTTTAGTAAGTTAATGCTATCGAGTACATTTTTTGATATTTAGATTAGATCTTAGATATAAATATTGCAGATTGGTAATCAAAATTATTTTTTTATAAACAAAATTTATAAAGGTATTAGATTTCTAAATTAGATGTTTCAGTTTACATTTCCAAAAGTTCTTTATCCATTAGATACAGGTATTTGTGGTTAGCAGGCAAGTAAACACTGCTGTATGGATATTAGGATAACGTAAAATGCTTGACCGAATGATTGCTTATCCTTATAAATCGCAGTGTAAAAAGAAATCTAAGATATAGGGTAATCATTAACTCAATCAGTAGAAAATTACAAATGCAAAATAAATTACACAACGGGGGGTTCAGGGGGGCAGAGCCCCCCTGGAGAAATTTGCTTTATTATATAAAAATTACTAGAATAAGTAGCTCGTGAGAATTTCAGAATATACTTACATAACAACGTGTTTAATTTAACGCTTTTAATGTCTGAAACCATCGAAATATTTTTTTCCTTTTATAAATGTTTGTGTAATTTAAATAGTTTAAATTTTGTTTTTGTAGAAAGATTAATATTACTCAAAGTTTGATAAAAAACAATGAGTTGCAGAGATGACGTTGAGGCTCTTGATCTGCAGATTTACTAGTTTTTAAACACTGAATCATTTTGCCTAGCGTCTCAAACTCAGTATCAGCGTAATGTAAAAATATTGAAATATAATTGATTTAAGAAAAAAAATGCGTGTTTTTTTTTTGTTTTTTTTTTTTCTGATGTCTGACATTATTTTCTGTTCAAAAATTATAAAAATGTTACTTTTATTTGTATTGTGAAAATGGCATCAATAAGGATATAATCAATAAAAATAATAAACCATGACTATTTCCCCTTTACTTTCAATATAAATGGAGTACTTAAGTTACCACAATTACAAAATTTGTATTAAAAACTATAAAAAAATTAATATCTCAAAAGTAAATTGAGATACAACTTTCAAACAAATTGCATTTAAAAGAGCATTTTTTTTCCTTATACGACGGTGTTAAAATTTAAAATGTGCGATGTTTAGAAGTTTAAAAATTTGCCGTAGATATAATTGCAAAACCGAAATTTTAATTCAAATTTCAAAGTGTTGCCATTCGCAAAATGACGTATGCGTTACGCACAGATATGTTTGTCCTTTATAATATAGATATTCAATATTATTATTTTTCAGATTTTTCACTAACAATACCAACAATCATTTCTATATGTTAATTAAGTATTCGAATAAAATTTCGAAACTTATTAAAAGCGATAGTTTCGTATTTGCCTCGTGTCAGGTATTAACATTCGAAGAAATCGCTAAAAATCACTATTCTTTTTTATTCTAATAATTTCAATATGTTTTAAGCGGGATTTGTTTACATGCCTTAAATTTGAGTTTTATTTATATTTTTTTTATCTATGGATTGATATCGTTTAAATTTTATTGTGGAATATAAGCTGGAAACGAATGCTAAGCTATTTAATTTATATTAATTTAAATTCAAACATATATATCTTTTGTAATCGTCTGCCTGCAAATGACACAAATGGATTTAATAAAATAACACTGGTCAACAAATTTGAACTTTTGCTCTGTCCTAAAACAGAAATTAGTTGTTTTTTATGCGGTTTTTTGTGCTGATTCCGAATCTAGTTCTAGATTTACTCCAGCACGTCAAGTTTGTGAGAGATTTGCTTATTTCAATTTATGCAAATTTAGTAAATTTTATACAATTATTTGCAAATTTAAGGTATAAAGCAATATCAGACAGGGTTTTTTAACACTTTCCAACAAAGTTGAAAAGTGTTTATGACTTCGGTTTGTCTGTCCGTCTGTCCGCGCCCTAACTCCCGTAAATATACTCGGATCGTTCTGAAATTTTTGGATGTTAGTGTCCTCTACCATAGCACAAACCCTATTTCAAATAAAGTTTGTAGTATGCTTAGTTCATTTACAGCGACAGTCAAAAGTTTTCCGTTTCATTACGGCCTATGGGAAAAATCGTTTAAAATGATTTTTAATGATGTTACACACTGTAAACTGAAATGTCTGAAATTCAGACACATAAGTGTCTGAAACGGAGTGTTCAATTTTCAGACATTTTAAAGTGTCTAAATTTTTAAGACGCTTGTATGTGTCTAAATTTAAGACACTTCAAACGTCTGAATTGCATCCATGTTTGACCACCTTTAATTTCTCTGCAAAAGCATTTTCCACCTTTTTTTCGGTAAGCCTTAATACACAGAAAAAAAAAAAATCCTTTAAAATATAAAAACTGTACCGCCAATCAAAACGCCAGTACAATTTACGTATTTTAGTGGAAATTTTCTTCAATTACCAGAAATATTTAAATTTTTTTTTTGAAATTTCTATATTTAAAAAATAAAAATTATGCTCTCAAGGAAGGGACATTTCACCCACATTTCAATAGGTCTCAGAGATTTTACATGATTCACTCATCTAATTCATTTTACAACATTAGCAATATTACACTTACCCATCGCGGGATACGAACTCATGATCTTATGGTCCGTAGACTATGCGATAATCCGTCTCGGCCACGCCTCCACAGCTAGGAAGTTCAAATATTGTTAGTCATTTGTGACTCACAATTTATTTTACGGAAACTGTAAATATTTTGTCAATCTGCTTATAATTCTGAAAGATTTCACGCATCTTCTCTCTAGAATTTTGAATATTTTGCTTTTTAATTTCATGCGATGTAGAACCAGTAGAAAATTTTTTTACTTCTATCGAAGAAATTTTCAGAACACAAATATTATTGGTTATCAGAAGACACGTTATTTTTGAAATATTAAAATATTTAAAATGTTTTAACAGTGCGTATGTATATATATATATTATATATATATATATATATTTAATTCGGGCTTGTTCCGTTTCAGTTGTGTGTGTGGGGGGGGAGGGCAACCTTTAAAAATAAAATCAATTTTTCATTCAAAAATAAATGCATTTCTTATTGCCAAAAGCCTGTGTTTAATTTTAATGCGAAGGTATGTATATATGAAAGTGTGTGTAGGAATATAGTGTTCTGTTTTCTTTGATTATTTCTTCTTTTTTTTTTTCGTTTGATCAGTGAATGATATGGCAACATTTTTGAAATTGGACTCATTACTTCCTCCTATATGCTAAATATTCTGAACAAAATTTCTCAGTTATAAATATTATGTATAATTTTTCTGCAAAAATAATAAAAATCATTGGTTTATGCAAAAATTTTTTGTCTTCCTTTTTTCCCTCGATCAAAATACAGCGTAAAATTTTTTGATGAAACTAATTTTCCCACGGTGAAATCCTGAAATCACGGTGAAATCATACCTGGAGTAGATCGATACTGAATCATTAGCTAAAAAGTTACATAGTAAGAATTTTCAGAAATATTCCATTTAAAAAAAAAAAAAAAAAAAAAATACGTTTGACTTTTCAAAAACACGTTCTAATAAGAATATGTTCGACTAATAATAATACGTTCGACTCAAACTAGATGGCGCTACTGAATTTGGTGTATTCAAGTCATTTTTCTCTTGGGAAATTTTCGTAATTAAACTTGACATTTTCTATCCAGGATTGCGATTTGGAGAGGCATATTTTAGAGGAGTATATGTGCTCAGATCTGGCCGGGTCTTTCTCTCATTTGATTTGATGGGACATGCCAGATCAGGTCCTGACTTTTATTTTTCTGCAGACTGGAGCAAAGTCGTCAGTGTTGAATTCAGACACATTTCTTCGGGAGGGATTTCTGAGACTCCGGTGGGGGGGGGGATTGCACTTTTTGACCATTGAAAACACAAAATCTCAAATTTTCCGGAGGGACATCTCTTTGCTCCGAGGGGAAATTTCTCTCCCCCGGGCCACCCCCTGAATTCAACACTGATAAGTCGTAACCAGCCAGAGGAAGCTCTGGAAAGTTTTAGTGGGTGTAATTCTGAATGCTTTTAAGATGTTAAATAATGAAATACTGTGCTAAAATATATCTTAATTTTTGCGATTTTTTTGGTGTGTTTCTGTATTTGGATAATTTTAAAGTGTGTTTGCAATCAAATAATTTAAAGTTTTATTATTAAATTAGCAAAATATTATGAAGGTTAAAGTGAACAAGAGGTTACACCGTGTCTTAAATTTATAATTAAGTAAATTTCAAACATGCTATAATTTCGAATTTCATTATAAAATTTATAAAAGAGAAAAAAATTGTGTGACAAAATTAATATCTTTTCAAAAATTCCTATTTTTAAACCTATTAAAAAAATTAATAATAATCTTTCATAATTAAAAAAATAACAATATCTAGTCTAGTCTGGGAGGGGATTCAGCCTTCTTAGCTTCCCCCCCCCCCCAATGCACTGGTTTGAATATAAATAAATAAATCATGTCTAATATACATGTTTTTAGAAAATGCTGATTGTGAAATATATGGATTTGTCCTTGAAAGAGTATATTTTACCTTTTAAATGGAAAATTTTAAATACAGAAATATGCAAAAAATGGAAAATTTTCTGGAATTTAAGAAAGAAAATTTGAATTAAAATACGTAAATTGCCAGTATAATTTCCATATTTTAACGGATTTTTTTTATATTGTATAAAGCTTACAAAAAAAAGTGAAAAATTGACTGCCTATTACCGAACTTCCAGATTGGTCAAAAATGGATGCGATTCAGATGTTTGAAATGTCTTAAATTCAGACGCATACACGTGTCTTAAAAAATAAGACACTTTAAAATGTCTGAAAATTGAACACTCCAGTTTCAGACACTTATGTGTCTGAATTTCAGACATTTCAAATTACAGTGTTTATGCCATGATCATATAGTAAGACACTTAAGTGTCTAAATTTCAGACACCTATGATGTCTGAAATTCCATATTCAGACACTTAAGTGTTTGAACTACTTTTTCAGTCACATATGTGTCTGAATTTAAGACGCCCTTATTTGCAGTGCATGCTTTCAAACATAGTAAAACTGATATGCATTTATCAAGTGCACTAAAATATGCATTCTATAGAATATGCGGTGCAAAGAATAGATATTATTCATTTACAGATCCACACAAGAGAATTCCGTTACATAATGATATATGGTGGAGGGAATTCTTTCCGGCGTATTTTAATTATGTTAAATTATTTCATGTATAATCAAATTGATATACGTCGATGAGGTTTACTATAAGTTATTTCATGTATAATACGAAGTGCATAGCATTTACAGGGACACACAAAATATTTCAAATACTATATTGTATCCGAAGTACTGTACAGTAGCGATGATTGCTGGAAATGCATTTTTAATTATGTTATGTGCTTTTATGTTTCACTATATTTGTGCAATGTATATGGTGTGTATAAATAGCAAAGTGTATGGTGTGTATAAATCGCAATGTATACGGTGTGTATAAATTCATATACAGAGCTACACAAAAGAATTCGTAATGGTTACTGGGGTATGATTGCAAATTGCTTAAAGGTGGTTTTTAAATGAGTTATTCATTTTTACGCTGAACTGAATTTACTTTACTAAGAAATGTTTGTAGAACATACATAAAATGATATACATGGTCACGCAAAGAATTGGATACATGGCCGTCTATAAATGATAATTTCTGGAAATGTGATTGCAGTAGTTTTAAGAGTGTTTTACTTTGAATTAAACTTTAGCTAAATAGTGGCGTGTAATAAAGGTACTAGATTAACTACAGAGTTGTACAAAAGCATACAAGGTTGTTTCCATCTATTAGTATAAATTACTGAAAAAGAAATTTCAACCTGTTATGTGTTTTCTTGCTAAACTAAATTTCCCCATTATATAGTATATATATCAACCTACAGATCAAATACAGTGCTGTTCAAAAGGATTGGAATACATATTTGCTATGGACGGTAACTGCTGAAATCAGTTTTTCAAATGTTTTATGCGTTTTCTAAAATGTTTACTTAGTTTTCTTATATACCTTATTTCCCTAAATAACGAAGTTTTGTTAAAGCATTCAGGAAGTGTTGGAAAGTGTTTAATAATCTATGCTTGACGCATGCTTTTCCTTACTTGTTGTTTTATGTTATTATTACTACCTAATTTACTTCACAAAAACGTTGTTTCTGAGATTATACTGACATGTGACTGTGAAATATCGTACCTAATTTGAATATTTTTCATGTTTTTCTAATAATGTTTCTTGACGGTCAAATATTTCTGCCGCACATGTACGGTAATATGTTTCTAAACCAGTTTTTTGAGCTAATTTCAAATCTTGTATCTGTTTTCTTCTATCACGTCTAGTTTTTGAAAAAAGTGAAATTTTAGTTTTTGGTCAAAAAAGCCAGAAATAGCTTTTTATGATACTTTGTATGATAAACTTCAACTAGTTAGGATAGATTCTACTACTTATATTTTTTTTCGATTATATAAATTTTTGTTTATGTCTCTGATATGAATCTGACCCTGTTCACCTTCTTGTCAATGAATTACACACCCCTAAAAAGCATCTTATATCAAACCTATGTTAATGCCGTGCAAAAGTAGAAATTAATCTTACTCAAAAACTATACATGGCATAAGAAAACAGACTGCAGATTTGAAATCAGCATAAAAATTTAGTCTAGAAAAATAGTACGTCAATTCTGTGGCAACTATTTTAAAGTTGATAGTGATGTAAACATTACACCACTGAAAAATATGAAAATTAGGCTTAATAATTGTTAAATAAATGTTAAGAATATGCAAATCGTGACATTTATCTGAAGCAAATAGTCAAGTAGTCACTATCTAGAAAACGTAATTAGATGTCACATATATTGTATCTGAAATTTGCATAAAATAGCTCAAAAAAGCTTAAATTTGCATAAATTTAAATATGCAAATTTCTCAAAACCTGGACCACCTAGAGATAAACGGAAAGCATATTCGGAATCAGCGCCAAAAATTGATCTAGAATCAACTAATTTTAGCTCTAGAACAAAACCACTGTTGCCCAGTGTAATGATTGAAAATTGTTTTAAAAACAGTAAAAATTGAATAAATTGCGATAGAGTTTTCAAACAAACTGCATGTGAAAGTACATTTTTTCTCTATTTGATGGTGTAAAAATTGAAAATGCGCGATATTTAGGAATTTAATAAATCGCAATAAAAGTAAATAAAAGTATAATTTGATCGTATGCTGTTGCCCTTCGCAAAATGACATCAGCGTTACGCACATATATGTTTGTCCTTTATAATATGATATCATCATTATTATTATTATTAGTCGAACCTCGTTAACACGAAATTAAAGGGACTGTGAATTTTTTTCTTGTTATCCGGGATTTCGTGTTAACCGTCAAAATAGTAGCATCATCAATGTTAGATATAATAACTAAATAAATTTACCTAAAAATGTATCCCTGCTCTTAAAATCATAAATTAATTACAAACAGAAAATTTAATTAAGAAATAAGACAAATTGACATTTTAGGCAATAACAAATTCATTTACCTACTAATCATTTAAAATTGACTTTTACTTCATTTTTTCTAGATTACTTCATTTTAGGAACATATGTATCTCATCTAATTTGTACAAAGCTCAGGAAACATTGTCTTGTTTCATAAGGAAACGTTGTACAGTTTTCAGTGCTTCTGCAGCTTCATTCAATGACGCCAAAACTTTTCCGTTCTGTGTCGATTTCTGCATAAGACTACGACAATATAAGCCGCTTCAATCTTCTCATGATTTTTTAAAAATCGTATTGTATATTTCATACTTTATCGTATTTTTTTCAGCATTTTATAGCTGACTTGTTTTAACATTTTTTACTTCGTTTCTAGAGATTCACTTGCTGTTTTCGATTCATCTTTCATAGAATTTTACAGGGCAAGTGCGAACAGAGTTTTAATTATGTTAGTCACCCAGTTAGGTAGTAGTGAAGTAGGGATTGTCATTTCTTTCACTCGAAGATAGGGGATTCCGGAAACCCGGTTTATGTCATTGTAAACAAAGTCAACCGAGTAATGGAACAATCACTTTCAAAAAAGAAATTCCTTCACCCAAACTTTTATTGAGGGATTAATCAAGATCTCAGTATTTCACCATATGCTGACACTCTTATTCTACTTAGGTCATTTTCAAATCGTTAGAAAATTTACATTTATAATAAGAGGATGTGACATGTAAGTTTGAAATATTCAAAATTGCGATAAGAATAGTGTTAAGACTTACAAGCAAAAAGAAAAAATTTCGCCTTAAGCGGGATCTTGCGAAATTCTATTCGTGTTAAACGAATTAATTAACATTGATTTTCAGACTTATCTGACGGGACCTCGGTATTATTTCTTGTTAAGCGAAATTTCACGTTAAGCGAGTTCGTGTAAACGAGGTTTGACTGTATTATAGAATCCCTAATGGCCTCAGCGGCACAGTTAGGTAACATGATTGTATTATAAAATTTGACCACCATTACTTAACGAGTTTTAACGTTATATAATAAACGTTTCTTTATATTTTTTCCGGGCACGTTTTAATATATTTTCATTATGAAAAATACTCATTTGTTTTATTGTCATTAATTCTTCCATATCTCCGAGACTAACGGAAAAGACAGGCATCTGCGCTTCCTTTCACGTTAGACCGATAGAGTCGCGTGGTGCTCTTTTCGTGCACCTGAATTCGCGCTTTTAAGCATCCTGCGACTCAAGCGCTTTGAAAAAAGAAACATGTGTAACGCACTGCGGCAGCCTGTCTCTTTACTTATCCTCGCACATCTCTTGTGAGGATCTCACAATGCGTTTCAAATAGAATTTGAATGACTGCTAGTCTTTCCTTTCCATTTTTCTCAACTATTGCATAGCTGCCAACTTTTATGCTTTTTTCTTAACACAATATTTTAATATATCACCTTATTTAATCGCTTAAATTAAGTAAGGAAAAAAAATATTTTTAAAAACAGTGATAATAAATAAGCGTAAAAGATGGCAGCTAAACTGAGGTGCAATAAAGGATATTATTATTAAATGGTATTGGATATTTTCGTTTTGAAATAAAAGGATGTTAAAAGTTTTTTTTTTTTTTTTTGCTTAACTTTAATAACGAAATATAAATAGCTGGGTTTCTGATAAAAAAAAACACACATTTTAGCGACGCTTATCCTCTCTATTTCAGGCAAGTAGCATTCCGCGATAACCGAGATTTCTCTGCGAGTACTCATCTGAAGCCAATGCAACGAAAATGGCGTTAAAAACTATGTTAAGGGGTCTCAGGACTCTTAAAATTGGAAAAAAAGAGAAAAAAAGACCATTTTCAAAATTTAATATCTTAAAATGCATGTGATTTTAAGGCACAATTTTAATTGAGATTGAAGATATAAGCATGTTCATGTTCATTCATTTCATACATTTAAAAAATTGCAAGATGCAGAATTAGCATTTATAGCGGAGTCTAAACTGTCGGACATTTGATGTGCAGAAAGTTGGTATGACAGCTTACGCGCACGATTACAAATTAAATATTGCAACTAGAATGAAAATTTTGGTGCGTACTTATACTTCAGCTTGTAAGAATTACTCCGAACCTAAATAAATTTGTATTTAAAGCATTTTTATATTTTTAATACAAAGTTGTATTTATCTAATACAAAATTTTGAAAATTTGAACAGTATAATCACATTAAAAAATATTTTTTTGAACAATAAAAATGAAATTTTAGGTTCAGCTTATACACACTAACATGAAACATATGTTTTGAGAATTTCATGAAAAGATATTCAGACATTTTTTAGATATCCCGCGCGTTATGCCCAAAAACATCATTTGGAGAAAAATTGACTTAAATGTTTCTTAAACTCTGCTTCAGCTATTGAGCAGGTATAATTCTAAAAGCTATAACTTCTGTTCTAATGGGAATTTCAAGGAAAAAATATATCAAAATGTTCAGAAAAGATAGGAGTTTAACATCTAAAAAAATTAAAATTTCGAAAATTTTAAAGCTTTAAGAGTCCTGAGACCCCTTAAAATAGCAAAAACATATCCTTGATTGAAGCTGACGTTATATTGATAATGACAAAGACTTAGAGTGATGCATGAGCCGTGTTGTATCCGACTCGTGCCCGAAGCCCGAAATTTCTGACTAAAGTCAAGCAGAAACCCGGCCCGAACCTTACAAAAGAAATTTCGTCAACCCAAAACATTCGAACCTGAATCCGAACCGAACACAAAGTGAAAGAAAATGAATGCATATTTTAGCCCCTTGGAGGGCACCGTTATATTATATATACAGGGATGTAGTGGAGGGTATACGTGGGTATACGCCGTGTACCTTTTGGATTTTTTTAACAAGCTCCGTATACCCTCTGCTTCTCAAATAAAGCATTAGCGTATACCCTGTCTATGAACGTTCATGACTTCAGCGTATACCCTCTGCCTATACCGAATACTCTCTGCTTCTTTTAGGACTACAACACTGTATATATACCGCTTACTTTTAATTCCCAAATGCCGCATTCGCACCAAAATAATGGAATTATATTTTCCTTAATACAATGTACGCGAATAAAAGCTTTTACTTAGTTATATGTAAATTTGTTCATAAAAACCGGTGTCAGTCAATCATTGTAACATTTTAGCAACAGAAGTAGCCCTAAGAAGAACAGAAGTAGCCTTTTAGCAACAGAAGTGCCCCTGAAAGGGTTAACACAGTTTTGGGTAAATAGTCTGCAATTACATTGCCAATATAAATTTTAGCTTTTTTGTATAAAAGTGAACTCATATACACTCGTTAACATTCAAATATGTAGTTTTTTCATCTGAAAAATATTCAGGACTTTGTTTTGAAAAATCGGGTCAACCCGAACCCGGTTCGAAAGGGTGAAAACCTAACACGAACCGACCAGATCCCGAAACATTTAACACTAGAATGGCCGGAAATTTTATTCAAATTTTATAAAAATATTTCCACCAGAATTTTTATTTAAAACTGTATAGCTTATTTATTTAACTTCCGCGCACTACAGACTCGAAGAGAGGTTGACGTGTGGTTAGGTTCCATTGTTCTTTTATTTGAAACTTATTTTTTGAAGAAATTTATGGTTCGTACCGAAATATATTGATTTGTTAGGTGTCAAAATGATCCCTCACGGTCCTTCTAGTTTTAAAGTCATAACCCTAACCGACCACGACCCGCAACGAAAAAAATTAGTCTCAAATCGACCCGAACTTTTATATCATCGGAAAGTGTGCGAAGTTATGCATAGAATTAAACCAAACTTCACATGTACTATATGTTTCTGACTATGACAGTCAGGTCCCTGTTAGAAATGAGGATACATTACGGAGGAGAATTCCGAAGCTGAGTGACCAGCCTATAGAACTAATCATTTAGTCCATCGTACACTTTCTTCATGCGTATCGTGGATTCATATTTATGCCGGCATCCAGCTCGTGCCTCTTATTATTTTATTCACTGAGTTCGTACAAATGTGGTTGTTTATCCTCAATCACTCCTATATTTTCTGTCCTCCTGACCATACTGGCGACCTGGACACTTCTCACAGAATTTAGACACATGACTTTAAATACAATAAATAATTTGAAAAACACTTTAAAACAGATCAAAATATAATTAAAAAAAGAAAATGGGGAAGACCACGAAAGAGCTAGATGGATGGCATTGAAAAGGCGAAGAGGGATAGAGGTGTGGAGGAGGAATGGACCCTTGACAGGAAGAATTGGAATAGACTGTTGTAGATTTTTCGGATGGCGGCATCTGACGCCATAAACCGAGCTTATTTTGAAATTCGTGCTCGTTATTTTTTAACAAACTTTGACTAATATTTCAATTTACTACAAACCGCAATTTAAAGTTTCAAAATTAGATAAATATTTATAAAAATAAAAAATACTTCAAAGGTTTCAGAAATTACAAGCGTTAAATTAAACATATTATTCAATGATATTCTGAAATTCTGATGAACTGCTATTCTGGTAAATTTTTTTAAAAAAAAGCACATTTCTGCAGGAGGCTCTACCCCCCCCCCCCCCACCCTGAGCCCCCATATCCTCATTAAATTTACATTCGTAATTTCCTATTGATTGTGCGAATGGTTATAGTACTATATCTTGGATTTCTTTTTACACTGTGTTTTCATTAGGATAAGCAACAGTTTGGACAATCATTTTATGCTATCTTAATATCCAGATAGCAGTATTTACTTACCTGCCAACCACAAACACCTGCATCTCATATATAAGGAACTTAAGGAAGTGTAAGCTGAGTCTTCTAACTTATATCTAATTTATAAATCTAATGTTTTTACAGTTTTGATTGTCGTTCTATAATAATAAGATCTAATATTTTATCTAAATGTATCCTAATCTACTTGATAGCACTAGCTTACTAACATCAAATTAGGCATATTTGGAGACTTTTAACACTAGAAAAACGGGAAATTTTACTCAAGTTTTATAAAATTATTCAACACCCGAATTTTTACTTAAAAAATTTTAACTTATTTAAGTAACGAATTTTTTCTTTACATCTTTTAAGCTTATTATATAAAGGAATTTCTGGTTCGAACCGAAATATATTTATTTGGTCCCCTCGCCGTCATTCTAGTGTTAAACCCATTGGTTAATCATTCATCATCGTGTCCACTGCCAATTGACTAAATAGATAACTTGATTTGGCGCTATAAAGTATTTTTTGTAATTGCCTTTTAATAGTATCCACATTCAGTTCCATCGTTCAGTTATAATCATATTTTATTATTCAGAAATAGTAACACATAAATTCAAGGACCCGTACAAACCATGGTAAGTACAAAATATTGAATAACAATAAGTGTTGTAAAATAATGATTCGATTGATTGAAAATTATAAAAATAAATAAAATAAAAATTATCAATTGATTTATGCAGTTATACAGTGAACTGAGGTGGCTCAATAGATTTCAGCTCGTAAGCTGCAGTATTTAGTATATGCTAAACCGCAAAACTAGAATAGTATGGTATTTCTTTCAACACTATTTTTAATTGAAAGTAGGATATATGTATATTGCTTTTTTAATGGACTACTTCTTAAAACATTTTAAGGTTTACTACAACCACTGCGGTTGCGAGGTAAGTCTATTAGTTCCTTTATGGGGCAATAAAATGGGTCACAAATGTTAAAGAAATGTGTGGTTAAAACCACAGAAGTGTTAAAATGGAATATAAATGAACTATTAACATTCCAAGAAACTGCAGTTTAGACATGTCAGATTTATTTCTGAAACAAAGAAGATTTTCATTGAAGATTTTATTGCTCTGCCGTCATTTTTCACATCCTACTAAACTATGTTGAGTGGCCTTCTTTCGTCTTAAAAAGATAGCTATAAGAGTCATTTTTGAACAATCGATGTTTCGTTTACAGATTATGTCAAAAAGTTATTTAGGGGAGGGCAGTACACAGTAAGGCGAAAAATATTATTGCTTAACGTATGGCAATAATTTTTATAATTATTTTTTAAACTTTTGCTACATCTTTAAGCTACACACATATGCTAAACATTAATGTATAAATGGTTTTTAAAAAGTTATTTGTAAAAGCACAGAAGCATTATGACGGAGTACCGGAAATTGTCGTGGTATACAGTGAGACAATGAATATATTTTCATGAATCATAAATTTGTACACTCTGTCAATAATTTTCTTCAGTATAATAATGTCTTAACTACTGCCTGAAATCGTGGTTATCACTTGGAGTTTAATCTGACGTTTTTGCGATCGAGTAGTTTTGATAGAGCAATAGCAAAAATGCAAAGAAAATTTCAATAGTTACAGGTGCAAATATTATAAACAATTCAACCACATGTTGAGCTTAACTGAACACGTACAGTGGATTGTGGTAATTAAACTATAGTTATCCCTCTTAAATAAAGGCTTAAGAGTATGCCTAACGTAGCTCAACGTACATCCAAATTTCCGAAGGAAATAGGAAATAGGTAGTATCTTGATAATTGCTTTGTTATCATAAATTGTAGTTCTGGCAGTAGAATTGAAATGCCTGATTCATTAAAAGACGCCATATCTGGGACATGAGGCACAAAGCCTGCTGGTTTAACACTCTTGTGAAGATAAATCACTTCAAAATCACCATTTTCATCCGTATAGGTTAAGATTTTTCCACCATAGAACACACTATTTGGAAACCGCACAAGAACATAATCAGGAACGACAGGCTCCCGTTTTAGTTCCAGAAACCTAAATGATTCATCGTCGTCAGAAGAATCTTCTAAAATCATCTGTGTATCTTCATCAGATGTGTCATCTAAGGACGAATCATTCTGCACCATCTGGAGTGTTTTTGAAGATTTCGGAAATAAAGTTATGGATTCTGACTTTCCTTTCTTCTTTTTACGGGAAGTGTTTCTGTTGCCTAGATCAGCAATGAGCCACTTTGAGATGCAGTTTATGATTTCTAATTAATATTTCTAGATTTTCAAAATAGTAAAAATATGAGCCTCAGATGGACAATGGCAGACCTTGTTCTACCTTCATGCAAATTTTCAGCCTCTTACGTTTAGTAGATTTCCCTAACCATCGCACGCCCACACACACAGAGAGGAAGAGAGAGACATAGAGAGAGAGAGAGAGAGACATAGAGAGAGAGAGAGAGACATAGAGAGAGATAGAGAGAAACCTTCTTTTATTAATAAGTAACTTTTTTTTTACATCGTAACCACATAGTGGGTACACAATGAGACACGCCTCACTGTGTACCATAACTGTGTGTCTCACTGTGTACTTTCGTAAATATGTGTCATAATGAAGGAAATAAACTCTAAAATAGACGTTTATGTAACTTTAATCACAATAAAATAAAAAATTATTTACCATTTTGTCGGACGAGTACCTGAAGTGCCGAAACTACATCCACGTGTTTCATAAGATGAGGTCGTTGTGTGTGAGTGCCAGCTTGGAGAAAAAGTTACAACTATATGTCAAAGTGACTGCTGTCTTACTGCGTACCATGTCTCACTGTGTTCTACTCTCCCCTATATATATATATATAAGCTAGTCCAAAAACTATTTACGTAAATTCATGTTCATGATTCATATTAATAAAAAAGTGTTCAGCATAAATAAAGTGAACTTGTGCAGGATTTGGTAATTTGTATCAATATGCAGGGTTATCATAAATGTATGACTAGATTTTAAAAATTTATATTTTCAAAACTATTACACATATTATAATAAGTGATATATGAAAATGAAGGAGAACATTCCAAGTTATTTTTCTGTTACAAATGTTCGATGTGCGAACCTTTCGCAACACGACAAACACTAATCTGTAATTAAGTTTGTTCCACACATTTTGGCAGATTTGCACAGTCAACGTTTCTTAATGTGCATCATTGATGCACCATAAAATGCACACGGTGCATTATTTGGTGCCGCATTATTTAGTGTTTTAATGGATCAGTGCTGCACATTAAGAACGTTGACTGTAAAAACTGCCAAATGTGTGGAACGATCTTGATTGCAGATTAGGTGTTTGTCTTATTACGATAGGTTCGCACATCGAACATTTGTAACTGAAAAAAAAACTTGGAATGTTCTTTATTTTCATATATCACTTATTATAATATGTGTAATAGTTTTGAAAATATTAATTTTTTTAATCCGGTCATCTTTAAATGGTATAAATTATATCAGTACTCAAATTATGATACAAATCGGATATATATGTATCATGATATATCGTCACCTCAGAGCAACAGTAGGACATCTAGTTATAATAAAAAAAATGATATGTCTAACTTACTGCTATAAGTAACTGTGTTTGCATCTAGTGGAACAACTTCTAAAACACAAAGTTATTTTTAACACTGTATCTAAAATTGTGTTTTATAACATTTCCTACTGTTCCACTAGATGCAGGCACAGTTTTTCAAGTAGTAAGTCAGACATCTTATTTTATATTATTACTAGATGTCCTACTGTTGCTTTGATACGACGATATATTCCCGAATCACGGCCTATGGAGATCCCATGTATTTGTAAGAGACATTAGAAAATTGGTCAAAGTCTCAGAGTTTGCTGGCAGCATAAAAGTAAATAACTCCAGCACGATCGATCATACGAAGGTGACACTTTGGAACAGCGTGGATAAAAGAGTGGCCACCTGGGTTCCACTTTGTTATACCGAAATATGCGAGTAAGTGCTTCCCGACATAGCATACTTTGACGGGAGAGTTTCGTGTGCAAAATGTGGGTAGGGCCTGGCCTAGCCATTCGAAGGGCAGCTGTCAAAAGGATTGTGACAGGCGAACCAATGCCAGTGGATGTTGGAGACTCACATTGTTTTCCAGAGAAAAATTAAGGATATACGAGATCTCTGAGGAGATCAGGAGAATCAGAAGAGTTAGTTAGCGAAGTCTAAAACTCGAAAGAGGTTCTTTAACCTAGAGAGAAACCTTCTCTCTAGGCTTTTTACGGAACTTATTCTCGGAGAGGTCGCTCCGAGGGAGAGACGCAATTGTCCTCTCAACGGCAACAAAGCCGAGCAGCTGGATTTCAGCTGGGTTCGTCAACGGAGAAGCTGATCGAACGGGTGACTGCTAGTCAGTACTTCTAAGGAACATTATTTACTTTGAAGGGGCATAGTGTTTTACAGAGGCTCTTTAAATATCAAATCAAGACTCTGACTATTATTCTGTCAAGGACTTTTATTAGATTCTACTACTTCACTAAATCTTCATTGTATCAGATTACATTCTTACGTATTTTGTTGTGTCAGTGTTGACATTTTATTTAGCCAAGAGATTTTGTTATTTTACGAAAATAAAACCTTCAATTTTCATTTTACTAAAATCTTTGTCATTACGCCTCTGAGGAGTTCAAGTCACGCTATCGCCCTTATCTGAGGTTCCCCACAAGCCACTTACAAAAATGTTTGGGTTATTGAGGGCCACATCAGTAACACAGAGAGAATTCTATATCGGAGAGGTTAGGGGGTAATAACTCTTTATTCTTGAAGAATAATGAATTTTTGTACATAAAAAAAGAACAAATCGAAATAAATAATTATATGCAGGGCTTCTTCACATCTGTATGAACAACCATGCAACACTTTATGAAGATTAACTGTTCATTCTTGATAAACGGAAAATGTTAAAAAATTTTCCGTTTTTTTTTTTTTTTCCACGAGCAATTGAATAATTTCGCGATATTTTTGGGACCAATTGGCAAAATTTTTAATTTTTTCTATCAATTGCGAAACTCATGATTTTTTTACCGCGACAGAGTGACAAAATTCGTATTTTTTTTACCGCGGCAGATTGACAAAATCCGCGATTTTTACTCTCGATAAATTGGCGAAACTCGCGATTTTTCTGCAGCCAATCAACGAAATTTGATATTTTTCCCACATGATCGACAAAATTTGCGATTTTTCCGAGCCCCATCAACAAAATTTGTAATTTTTATCTGAACTGACGAAATATGTAATTTTTTCTCGTGGAAAATTGACGAAAGTGGCAACTTTTCTGCAGCCGATCAACGAAATTTGCAATTTTTCAGTACCTCATCGACCTAATTCGCTATTTTCTGTGCCCGATTAACGAAATTTGAGATTTTTCCGCACCGAATTGACAAAATTTGCGATTTTCCGCGCCCGATCAACTAAATTCGCGATTTTTAACCGACTCTGAAGAAATTCGTAATTTTTCCACTGCAAATTGACGAAATTTGCAATTTTTTCGCACGATAAACTGACGAAACTCGCGATTTTTCCGAAGCCGATCAACGAAATTTAAGATTTTTCCGCACATGATCGACAAAATTCGTGATTTTTCCGAACCCGATCAACGAAATTCACAATTCTTAACTGACTAATGAAATCTGTATTTTTTCCCGCTGGAAATTGAAAAATTCACCATTTTTTCTCGCGATAAACTGACAAAACTCGCGATTTTTCCGCAGCCGATCAACGAAATTTTGAATTTTTTAGCACTTCGTCGAGAAAATTCGCGATTTTTCTGTGCCCGATTAACAAAATTGGCGGTTTTTAACTAACTGATGAAATGTGTATTTTTTTCCCACGGAAAACTGACGAAATTCGCAATTCTCTTTTCGCAATAAATTGGCGAAACTCGTTATCTTTCTGCAGCCGATCAACGAAATTTGAGATTTTTCCGCACAGGTTCGACAAATTTCGAGATATTTCGGAAACCGATCAACGAAATTCGTAATTCTTAACTTACTAATGAAATTTCTATTTTTCCCGATTTTTAGCACTTCGTCGACAAAATTCGCGATTTTTCTGTGCCCGATTAACAAAATTCGCGGTTCTTAACTAACTGATGAAATATGTATTTTTTCCCGCGGAAAATTTACGAAATTCGCAATTCTTTTTTCGCAATAAATTGGTGAAACTCGTGATTTTTCTGCAGCCGATCAACGAAATTCAGAATTTTTCATCCCCTCATTGACAAAATTCGCGATTTTTCGATGCCCAATTAACGAAATTTGCGATTTTTTCCCGCACCGAATCGCAAAATTTGCGATTTTTCCTCACTCGATCAACGAAATTCGCGATTCTTGATGTATTCTGACTAAATTTGTAATTTTTTCCGCAGCAAATTGATGAAATCTGCGATTTTTCTCGCGATAAACTAACAAAATTAGCGATTTTTTCCAGCGACATATGACAAAAATTGCGATTTTTCCCAGTTATAAATTAACGAAAATCGCGAACCACAAATTAACCCATCGCGGGCCACAGGTTGTGCATCCCTAATATAATCCATTTGGAAGATGCAAAAAATCTGTGTTATTCCCTCCCACAGTGAACTAAGTTTGCAAACAGATGGCATATTATGAGAAAGTATCGTGATAACAGGCTTGGTTCACTGTGGGAGAGAAAAAAGCAGATTTTAAGCACCTTGAAAATGGACAATATCATTTTTTGTTTTTTAATGGACTTGGTCTACTATGGTTGTGACCCCTCATATATTTTATATTTATTTTCAATATATTGTTTATGGTACTCGTATTTTTGATATTTTCAGTCAAAATGATTTTTTTTTCTAAATTTTCTAAATGATTTTTTAACTGTTATTGACATTTACTGTGTTATTTTGTAGATAAAGAATTTTTGCTCTGACAGCGACTTTTTACCCCCCCCCCCCCCCCCCCCCAACCTCCTCTGAAAAAATAATAAAAAGGAAAATATTTTCCAAGCTTTGCTGTTGTGGCTGAATTTTTAAATGTAGAACCAAAAATTATGCTAGACGATATTTACTTAGAACAGTTATTGAAAGATAAACTGTTATTTAAAGCTTCATTTGGAAGAATCTTGTCTAGTTTTGGTTAAGTTGAATTTTAAGTGCGATGCACAACAGGTTAGTGAAGGAAAAAGCAGACACGATTACATTTCTGTTGAAAATTTTTTAATAAAAACATGCTATTTTGTATTTAAAAAATTTTATTGTATAAAACATAAACTTTTTTCTTTAAAGTTGATAATAAATCCTATAATATGTTTTTTGTGAGTGTAAAAATTAAATTATGTCAATTTTAAAAGTTTAAACGTTTTAAACGTCTTTAAACGTTAAAGTTTTCAACTAGCTGATCTTCAGTTTTGTTAAGTAAGTGAAAAAAAAAAGAAGAACAAGTTGGAAATTGCTCGTCAAACGTGGCAAATGAGGTGCGTTCGTACTATAACTAGTCTTATAATTATTTTTTACACCCCATATTGTACTGAATGTATAATTGTTTGCACTGCATAATCTCTAGCATCATTAAAATGCACTTGCAATAACTTTTTTCCCATTCCCCGTAATGTAATGGAACACTTTTGACTGTCCCTGTAATTAAACTGTACATCCGATTTTCCTAAAATTGAAAATGGCTCGACAAAATTTTGCAACAATTATATATTTAAAATTTCAGACATTCGGAAGGCTGTAACATCATTAAAATGCACTTGCAATAATTTTTCCCATTGGCCGTAATGTAAAGAAAAACTTTTGACTGTCCCTGTAATTAAACTATACATTCGATTTTCACAAAATTTGAAATGGCTCGACAAAATTTTGCAAAAATCATATATTTTAAATTTCAGACCATTCGGTTGGGCAGTTTTTGCTCTGTTATATGCGGACAGACAGACAGACAGACGGACGGACGGACTGAACGACGACTATAGGTGCTACGTATTTATACTAGTAAATCTGCAGATCAAGAGCCTCAACGTCATCTCTGCAACTTATTGTTTTTAGCAAATTTTGCTTAATATTAATCTTTCTACAAAAACAAAATTTAAACTTTTAAATTACACAAACATTTATAGAAGGAGAAAAAAATATTTCGATGGTTTCAGACATTAGAAGCGTTAAATTAAACACGTTGTTATGTAATGATATTCTGAAATTCTCACGAGCTACTTATTCTAGTAATTTTTATATAATAAAGCAAATTTCTTCAGGGGGGTGCCCCCCCCCTGAACCCCCCGTTGTGTAATTTATTTTGCATTTGTAATTTTCTATTGATTGAGTTAATGATTATCCTATATCTTAGATTCATTTTTACACTGCGATTTATAAGGATAAGCAACAATTTGGTCAAGCATTTTACGTTATCCTAATATCCATACAGCAGCATTTACTTGCCTGCTAACCACAAACATCTGTATCTAATAGATAAAGAACTTTTGGAAATGTAAACTGAGACATCTAATTTAGAAATCTAATAATAATTTTAATTACCATTCTGCAATATTTATATCTAAGATCTAATCTAAATATCTAAAAATGTACTCGATAGCATTAACTTACTAAAATCACCCTAAAGTAGGGGGAGTTCTAAACCTAACGGTTAATAATTCATCATCGTGTCCACTTCCAATTGACTAAATAGATAAACGTGATATGGCGCCGTTAAGTATTTTTTGTGATAGCCTTTTAATAGTATCCACATTTAATTTAAAATCGTGATGTTACAAACACCGTTGAAATTTGATGCACACCTGTGTTCAGGTCAAATTACGAAAGGTTAACTAACCTTTTATTTCCCTTAGCCGGGCATTTTGTTTCATTTTTCGTAATAGGGATTATTTTAATAATTTATTTTACACTCTACAAGCTGTTACACGGGACGTTGTTCACGTAGCATTAAAATAGAGATAAATGCATTAAATAAAACATTTCACTCACCACCAGACATGGCTAGTCTCAGGCTTTTTGCACAACACTATTACCTTACAGAAAATGTTGTTCTTTTAAATCGCGCAAATGTTTCAATTAAATAAAGTAACATTTTTTGTATTAAAATACTGGTAACCAGAACGCCGGAGGCTTGGAAGCTCTGCTCCTCGCTTAATAGAAACATATATAGTTAACCAACACTTTATCACATTTTATAGGAAACAATACGGAATTTCTTATTTGTATGGCCTTGCATATACCTCAGTCATAAAAATGTAAAATTTTGTGCGAATTAATATACGCAATTGCGAAAATGAAATCGCAACCAATGAGAAAAGGAAGGCCAAGTAAAATCGTGTAAATCGAGGAATCTTTCTTCGTAGTGTGGGAAAATACCACTACAAAAATTAATTTAGGTGGTATTTGGTGTGAAATGTTTATATGTATTCATTCCTGTCCTATTTATCTTTTTTATTATTTGTAATTTGCTGCATTTTCCCTTTGCACGTGAAAATCTTACAAATTAAAATGAACTCTTTGGGAGAAATTGTTATTCCCCTTTTTTTTTTTTTTTTTTTTTTTTTTTGGCAACAATAAAGTTTATAAAGTTTAATAGAATAATGTCAGTTTATTCTGTATGAAAATAACGAACTTTTTCCTTTATAATCAAAATAGTTGAATACATAAATAAAGATATTATTCTATATAGTATATAAATACTATTTTCATTTCTGCGTTTAAATCAATCTATATGCAAATATCTATACAAAGGCATTCATTAATTCATTACTTTTAACTTTGATTTGACTTTAAAAACCATACATACTTTCACATTTATGATATTTTTAGATGAGATATAGTTGCTACGCAACGGTTAAAAGAAAAAAAAATGAAATATAAGTAAATTCATAAAATAAAATGTTTTATATTATTCGAACACATGTATAAAATTCCATCATAAGTTATACACCTAATTTAAAAGCTCTGACAAATGTTTTGACAAAATTGCAAACTAATAGGAATAATTTACTACTCTTATTTAAAAATTTCAGCATCAAAAATTTACCATTTAAATCCATTTTTTATATGAGCCATTTCTTTCAACAAATGAAAATTTGCAAATCGTCTGACTTGCCATTGAAAATCATTACAGAGCAAAATAAAATGCTCTATATTTCCCGAACGAATGAACCAAATTTAACCAAAAACCATACAGCTAAGTCCGAGTACCTCATCAACATGCCACATTAATTTCAAGCCGATCGGATGCTTTTTGCGGCAGTTATCGCGGAACAGACGGACAGACAGACAGACAGACAGACAGACAAACGGAAATCAAAACTTTTCGTGTCTCCACAGTAAGCCTTCACTGACGTTTCGGCAATAACTACGAACGCACCTAAAAAGGGCATTTAGAATGTTGTTTTATTAAGTTTTAATGTTAACCCTCTCCCTGTGCAGCCCGAGATATGCTCGGGCATGCATTTTTCCGTCAAATTAATACTATTTTATTTGGTTATTACCAACAGTTATTTTTAGCGAAAACTTTGTCTGATTTAATCAGGACATTTTCATTGATTAGGATAGTCAAAAATTTCTGCTTTAAAGAACCGGTGGCAAACGATAAAAAATTCTGTAAACGACGCTCATCGCGAAGAATTACTTACTCAGCGAAAGGGTTAAGAGCAGTATGTTTTAGATTCTAATTTATATTATATTAAGTCTAAACATATATATAATCGTCAATAAGTTGACTATTTTGAAAATATCGGTTATATATCAAAATATGGGATATTTTTGATATTTTCGAAAATATAATGATATTTACGAACCCTGATCTTGTGTTATTTTTTAAAAGTAACAATACTGTTTTGTTAGTATTATTATTTCATATAATATTTTAAACATTGTGTTAAATTTATTCATTATATGACGGAATTATTTTGTCAGATTCGGGTTCAGTTTAAGCAGAATTTTCACCAGTGCAGGACTCTCCAAAACGCTTTTCTACTATACAGGGTGTCCACTCTCAACGGTGTCCAATGGCTAATTCCTAAACCATTAGCCATAAACATATAGCGCCAATTACATAAATGAGGTAAAGAAATAGTTTAAAAGCGATTTGGGTCATTGAAAATATTTCTTAAAAAATTAAGAAATTTAATTTTTTATACAGTCCCCCGGTCCTATAAATTATTTTTAGAAAAAATATCCTATTATACTAAGAAGTAAGTCACAAAAAGTCCCATTCTTCTATGAATAAAATTGACCGAGTAATAGCTGTGTAAAGATAAAGCTTCTTTTTCGTTGCGAAATAGGGGTCATTAACAAATTTACTAGAAATATAAATAATTGTCAGATTAAAAAAATAATAATAATAATAGTTGAGAGTAAAATTAACACTACAATATAAATTTGAAATCTATTTTCATTCTGACACATAAAAGCAAAATATACAACTTGTACTAAAAATATAAGTGAAAAAATAACAGAATTGTTGTTAAAAGACATCATCAAAAGAAAAAGTCTCATTTCCTTACAAAATTAAACATAACAAAATGAAACATATGTCAAAATACAATTATTTTAACCAATCTGAAACTTAATTAATAAAAATTAACATTATCGTAATACTTGTGCTATGCGACAACTTTCACTTAATACATGCAAATTAAATTCTTCTAATACTTTAAGGGACCGGGAAAGCCCTATCTCCGCCATGTTAAATTCACCAAATTTATGTACCTTTTTCCCAGAAATGGTGAAAGATAGAGATCTAGATTTTTTAGAGTAGTTAGAATAACATGATTTATGTATTTTAACAGGCTATTTTCTTTCTAAGTGAAACTCAAAATTAATTATTAATTATTTATTGAAAGTCATTTTTAAATTAGCATTTTTGGTAAGATTTCACTGCCTAAAATAGATAATTCTCAACAAATCATTAAATTCCTATGTTAAAGTATACAATATAACATAATATAAGTATTAAAAAAAATCTGAGTTCTTAAGTTAAATAGATATTGAAAAAAAGGAACATAAACATGAAAAATCCAAGTTTTGAGAAAAAGTCAATTAAAGATTTAAATGACCATTAAGCTGTGAAGTACTCTTAGAAAGAATGAATAATTTCAACACTTATTTTTTTTTATATATATGAACATGTGTGACACATCGTTGGAAAGATAAAAGTTTAAACTATTTAATGCTATAAAAAAGTAAAAATCGATTTTTTGTTTGAATTTTGCTTTCTCGGTTCCCTTAAGTACTTTTTCTACGGTCCCTCGAAGCATGGTTTAACTCATCTGTGTTCAAAAGGAGAACATTGGTGTATGTCATGGATTCAAAGTTTCATAACCCGGTCAATTTTAGTGTTAGCTAAATGGAACTTTTTTTTTTGTCCTACTTTTTAGTGTAATAGGAAATTTTTACTAGATATCACTTTCAGGACCAGGGAACTGCACAAAAAATTAAATTTTCTAACTTTTTAGGATTTTTTTTTATTGATCCAAACGATTTTTAAAATAATTTTTTACCCCATTTAAAACATTTTTGTATTTGGAACTATATGTCTATGACTAATGGTTTCGAAATTAGCCATTGGACACCGTTGAGAGTTGACACCCTGTATATCTGATGAAAGTTGTATTTTTCTTTGGGGTTATGCATATATAACGTTATCATTTTAGGGGGGAGGGGAACTGACACATGATACCGAAAGATATCTCTAGGGGAGGGGGGGTTACCTTTTGATATCAGTAGTAGGAAAACAACAGTTCGGGTTCAGGAGGATGCGGTGCTGCGGTGCCGCACCGCATCCTCATCCCGTCCCGAATCCTCATCCCGTCCCGCATCCTCATCCCGTCCCCCTCCGGCACCGCCTCCCGCACCCCATCCGACACCACCTTCCGCCCCCTGCGACACCGCACCCCCTCCGACACCGCCTCCTAGCGGGAAAAATGGCGTTTTTACAGTATTTTCATGCTATAACATGAGAGTTGAACGTTAGATCGACTAGATTATCATACTATAAGATGAAGATTAAATTTACATTTGAATTTTGAACAATCTTTACCGTAATGAGTATTATTAATTAAGCAAAACAATGGAAAATATCAATTTTTTAGGAAAAAAGCTGATTTCTGCAGATTTTATTCAACTGCAAGATCAAAATATCAACTTAAATGGAGAAAGTTAAATATATATTTGATTTTTGAATGATTAACACCTTAATGAGTATTATTAATTAAGCAAAATAACAAAAATATCAATTTTTAATGGAAAAAAAGAATATTTATTAGGATTTTTTCTACTATAAGATCAGAATATCAACTTGAAAGATAGAAGTGAATCATATATATTTAATTTTGATAAACCTTTACTTTAATGAATATTATTAATTAAGCAAAATAATGGAAAATATCAATTTGTTAGGGAAAAAAATGATTTCTGTTGATTATTTTCAACTACAAGATCAGAATAACAGATTAAATGGGGAAAGTTAAACATATATTTGAATTTTAAACAATCTTTACCTTAATGAGTATTATTAATTAAGCAAAACAGTGGAAAATACCAATTTCTGAGGAAAAAAGCTGAATTCTGAAGATTTTATTCAACTGCAAGCTCAGATATGGATACTTTCAAAAGAGATGGATACATCTGTTGCCACTATGACAAAAAAATAATAAAAACTACGAAAAAAAAATTAATAACTCAGAAACAAACTGAGATACAGCTTTCAAACAAATTGCATTTAAAAGTACATTTTTTCTCTATACGACGGTGTAAAAAGTAATATTGTGGGATGTTTAGAAGTTTATGAATGAAATTTCATTTAAAATGGGTCGTCAGATTTCCAGGAAATCTGACGATGGAAAAGCCTTTCCCGAACAGCCAATGAAATGCTTGGATAATACGTAAGTTTCAGGTGGATAATACGTAAGTTTCAGGAAATCTGACGAGTTGCAGGCGATTTTTGTCGCTTGCAATTTTTACGTGTAATAACACTATTAATGTTTAATCCATGGCGTACGTAACGTATGATCAACTCCGTGCGATTTTTTATGTCTTAAATTTTAGTCTTTAAAAAAATCGTTTTCCAAATGGTCGTTGTAATTTGTTAAATTGCTTTTCATTTATTTATTCTGATTTTGCTCCGAGATCCCTCCCAAGTCGCAAATATGTGGCACAGGCTTATGTCCTGACCTGATAGGCCACCCGTTAAGACAATGTTGATTGATTGAGTACATAATCAGGATATTGTGGCATTTTCATTTTTATCTTCAAAAAACCACAGGAAAATGTTTCAATAAAAAGATGTAACCAAGTTGCCGCTTTCTCCAATGCTTCATTGAAACGTGTGCAGTGGGTTGCACTGATGAAAATGATTAAGTGAACCTATCTACGCAAGAGTCATATTTAATCAACTACTGTGCAGGTATTTTCCGGCTGGGGATTTAAATACATGGATCGTAGGCACCTTCTTTTCAAATATTTAAGGTGGGGTTGATGGAGCAAAATTTATTAATCGTGAATACAGTTACGGCACGCTACAAACGAGTAAGTGCATCGAGAAACAAGTAAAAATTAAATTTAAAAAATCAAAAAACCCGACTGCGTAAAAAGCGAACTAATTAATTATTTCTCCTCAATGTGAAACTATTTTTTATATTACTTACCTATTTTTACTTTCTTCTATCTTTACAAGAAAAAAGTATTGGATTCATGAAAATTTTCGAATTCCGGTTTTCGACGGATTTACACGTTTTAGAGGTCAGAGAACCCGAAAAAAATGTTTTTACAAAATGTCTGTCTGTGAGTCTGTCTGTCTGTCTGTCCGTCTGTCTGTGTGTCTGTGGGTGACACAAATATTGTGGGCGCTCTATCTCAAGAACTAATGCACGGAATTTAATAAAAATTCATATTCAGTTAGTCCCTGATACAAATTGATGCTGATTAGTTTTTGGTGCAAATCGCTCAACAGGTGGCGCTGCTATGCTGCATTTTTTATGATTTCCGAAATGGCTCCACCTCAAGAACTAATGCACGGATTTTCATGAAACTTCAGATTCAGCTAGACCTTGATATGACTTAAGCTGATTAAATGTTGGTGTAAATCGCTCAACAGGTGGCGCTGCTATGCTGCATTTTTTTATGATTTCCGAAATGGCTCTATCTCAAGAACTATTTCACGGATTTTCACGAAACTTCGGATTTAGTTAGTCCTTGATATGACTTGATGCGGATTACGTGTTGGTGTAAATCGCTCAACATGTGGCGCTGCTGTGCTGCATTTTGCACGATTCCTGCAATAGCTCTATCTCAAAAACTAATGCACGAATTTTCATCTAACTTCAGATTTAGTTAGATGTTAACACAAGTTGTTGCTGATTAGGTTTTGGTGTTATTCGTCTAATAGGTGGAGCTGCTATGCTGGCATTTTCATGATTTTCGCAATAACTTTATCTCAAAAACTAATGCACGGATTTTCCCCAAACTTCAGATTCAGTTAGACTTTGACGTAAATGGTTGCTTGGTAGTTTTGTTTAACATAGGTTTTGGTTTAAAGCACCCAATAGGTGGGGCTGCTAGGCTGAATTTTGCTGCATTTACACGATTTCGTAGATAGCCATATCTCAAGAACTAATACACGGAATTTCATATCTATAGAATCCTCATGATGGGCATAGATTGCCGTTTAATTTTGGTAGTGTGATAGCTAATTTTCAAGTATTAACATGCATGAGATAGAAGAAAGTTTTGGGATTGGTATATCCGACTAGTTTTTATTTACTTGTATTGATGACTTCTAAGTTGTGTTTAATTGTTAGTTCCTATCTATAAACATTGTTTTGATGCTTCCTATAGATGTCTATGAAGGTTAGAGTGCCAGTAAAGCTAGAGATCCTACCTACACAACTTCCAGGTTGTGTAATATTTAAACGGAGCTTGTGACTGTAAAATAGTCAATGGAATATCGTCTTCATTTTGAAAGACCTGTCCAATGATATGCCACTCAATATAGTGCGTAAAAATTTTTGTTCGTCTCTACCGGCATTTTGTATTTTACGGCCGCCATTTTGTATTTATAAAAACAAAATCTAGCCTATAACCATCGGACGGTTAAGACGAATCGATAGAGACCTCATTCATTAAATACCATCCAGCCGTTGGGATGTTTCGAGGGTATAAAGAAATCCACATACCCAGATACGCGTGAAACAGATAACCCTTCTTGCAGTCGGGTAATAATAAACAAGTCGGAAATTGCACGTCAAACATGTTAAATGAAATGCGTTTGTATTATAACTAGTTTTATAAATATTCACATCTTGGTGCAATGGCTGCTGCACTCTTACGCAAAAATGCACGAATGCAAAGTTTATATATATTAAATTCAGTAATACGGAAATAATAGGACTCCATCTTAGATGGGACGTCGTCACCATGGGAACCTAAAATCACTTACCTATCATGGGATATCTTTGAATCAATAACGTACAGTAGGATTAATAGAATAAAGAAAACTTTTATTGATTTCTTTTTAAGTTTTGATTCGATTTTCATAAAATTTGAAATGACTCGACAAAATTCTGCAATGATTATAGTTGCATGTATATTGAATTTCAAACCATTCTGTTGGGTAGTTTTTGCGCTGTTAGGGGCAGACAGACGGACGGACGAACAGATCAGACGAAGACTACAATTGCTACGTATTTATATAATTACGAACAAACCTAAAAAAGTTTCTTTATACATCGGATCCAAATCTTGGGATTCATTTTTATTTTTTATTTATTTTTTACTCACTTGTACATAACCGAATTTATTTCAGGTTTTCGAATTGTTGTGATTTTGATGGAATACGAGGGTCACTCTGAAATTTTTGAGATACAATTAGGTTTTTAAAGTTATACTTACAAAATTTTAGATGTGTTCAAAGTAGTCTCCTCCAGCATCAATGCATTTTGTAGACGAATTTTCTACAGATTAAATGCCTCAAGCCATGCATTTCTTGGAATAGATGAAAAAATGCATTTATAGCCACATCAATCTTTTCTTCTGAATGAAAACGACGTCCACGTAAGTTCTTTTTTAGATTAAAGAATAACGAAAAGTCACACATAGCTAAATCAGGTGAATACGGCGGATGTTCGATCACTTTAATTCGTTTTTGTTTAAGAAACTCAACTATTAATCCGGCCGTATGTGAAGATGCATTGTCATGGTGAAGCATTAGTGCCCTAAAATTCACTTCTTGTAGAATTTCTGGAAGACATTTAGTGGTATACCAGTTTGCTGTTACTGTCTTCTGTCCTTTCAACTTGATGGCTTTGACCAATCCCGTACTCCTGAAAAAAAAAAACGGTATACATCACTTTTTTCAGTGTGCGTTGTCTTTTCACCATTGTTGGCGCGGGATTATCTTTAAAGACCCATACTTTGCTTTCTTGATGTGTTGGAACGTCAAAAAACGGTATGTACGTTTCATCACCCATTACAATTTTAGAAATGATGCAGTGGCCACCATCATTTAGCAATTTAAGAGTTTCTTTACTGATTCTGACACGCTCCTCTTTTTGGTGCTCAGTTAGATTATGGGGAATCCAACGGTAAACTACTTTTTTTATATGCAATTCTTCATGAAAAATTTTGTGTATGGCTGCGGATCCAATGTTAAGTTCCTTCTGTATCATTTGATAGGTACAGAGATTATCATCCATTAAAAATTTTCGTATGGCAGACACATTATCCGGGATTACTGCCGACGGCGGCCTTCCTGTGTGTTCTTCATCCTGAAGAAAATTGCGACCTCTGCTAAATTCTTTAAACCATCTGAATACAGCAGCACAAGCTGGAGATTCATCACCAAATGCTAATTTCAACCGTTGAATGCATTCTTCTTGATTTCATCCTGCTTTAAAATCGTAGAAAATCATAGCGCGAAAATGTTCTCGCGTCAACTCCATTTTCTCTTCTGTTTAAAATTTATTCTACGCTAAACAAGTTGAAGTAAGTCAGTAAAAAATCGTCTGCTGTGTTATAATACTTTGTATTTTAAAATTAAACCGTTATTTTTATTATGTAAATTCTCGTCTCCGCGTATCTCAATAATTTCAGAGTAACCCTCGTACGTATGACTATTTTTGCAAACGACTCGAAAACTTTCCTTTGTTCTATTTTCTAGAAAACATACAAAATTGGTATTAGCGTTTACAAAATTTATTTTTTGTCATCATACAAGTTAACTCACTTTTTTTTTGCGAAAGTAACTTAAATTCAACAAACAAGACTTTAAATCGAACCATTGCGACATAAGGCCCATACATATACAGGGTGTCCATAATTAAACGACCCGACTTTAAAGTTGTCTACAGACGAAACTATTGGTCAGAAACTTGTAAAATTTTGTGATGGACATAATAAAAGAATGGGAATTTGTTTGGACGAAAAAAAAAATTTAGTTCAAAATTTCGCCACCAGGAGGCTTTTTTAGTGAATTACACATTTTTAAAAAGTTTTTACGCTTTATTTTTCTCAGATTAAATAAGAAAAATATACAGACCGCCCCCCCCCCCCCAAAAAAAAAAATAAATCTTAAAAACTTTTAAAAAATATTGGTGTTCGAATTGAACGGATCGTACAAACTCTGAAAAAAAAAATTTCCGTCTACAACAGTCGCCATTTTTTTCTCAGTGCTGAGGCCTAGTATTCAGTAGGCGGTGGCTAAATGTGTAATTTATTAAAAACGTCCTCTGGTGGCGAAATTTTGAACTAAATTTTTTTTTTCGCTCAAACAAATTCCCATTCCTTTTTTATGTCCGACACAAAATTTCACAACTTTCTGACCAATAGTTTCGTATTAAGACAATTTTAAAGTAGGGTATTTTAATTATGGACTCCCTGTACATTAGAAATGCGAGGGGGTCAGCCCGAGCCAGTCAACCCGTGTCCAAGCCCGGGCAAAACATCTCCCATTAGCCCGGTCACCTTTTAGATTAATAACTAAGAAAGAAAAAAATTAGATGAAAAGTGTTGTAAGAAAAAATTTGAACTGGAATTCTCTGCACAATTCTGATTTAAGAGGGTCCGGGATACAAAAATCTTCAAATTTTCTAAAAAAAAATTATTTTATCAAAATTTTCTATGTTTTTTTCTGTTTAAAATGACGTTTAAATCATGTTTCTACCTTAATTGAAACAGTAATATTATTTTTTTCGTTTTGGTTTGTTTTCAAAATCTAGCTTTCAAGCAATGGTTGTCATGGAAACTGTTGGAAAACGTCCCAGTGTAAGTGATTTTATGTCCAACATCACCTCGCTTGTGAAATGACAATTTCCTCGTGACATATGCAACGCGTCTTCATTTTTTTTAGTTGTGAAATATGTTCCAAGATGGCGACACTTCCCTGAGCTATGGCGGCGTAAGATCACGGGCTAGCGAACAATTGTGTAAAAGACTTTTGTTTCGAAAAGGCGACAACAGATAGCACAACTAGAGAACTTTTCTGATAGACTCATTTAATTAGAACCTTTTTTGCTTGTTAAGCAGTTTTTATTGTTTCAGGCTTTTTTACTCTGTTTTAACTCTTGTGGGCCCCTTTTTACTTCTCACTCGAATGGCCGATGTTGTCGGGCCAACAACGCACGAATTTCTGTGCGTTGTTCTATTGTTATAAAGAAAACCTTGTATCTGCGTGGATTCAATATCATGATTCAAATTACATTACTAATCTTATTTTATTCTTCTTTTATAGTGTGAGTGTGCGTCCTTATGTAACCAAGATATAGCATTAGATTAAATGGTTTTGTTCTACACTTCTGCTCATCAATGAATACCACTTACACATTTTTTCAAATAAAATTAATCGAGTGTTTCTAGGTGATCAACGTGAGAAGTCAAGCACTCTGCGTTCACTTACCAGAAAGGTAAGAAAAAACTTTCTATCTTTCATTATTGATGCAAATACTTTTGGTATAATAATTTTATATCTATACTGGGTCCTTAGCTTCAAGCTAATCGCGAACTCACCCCTTCTAGATATTTTAAAAGATTATGAAGGCTGAGTTGAAAGGAAAAGTAAATAAATAAATAAAAAAAAAACCAGTAATAAAAATTTGTTTATCTGATTGTGATAAAATGATGAACAAGATGCACATATGAGATATGAAATATTGAAATATATACATGAAAATAAAAATAAATGTGCATGAATAAATAACGATATATATATAATCTCTCTATTCTAAAAAAAAGTAACTACCGCTGTCACCGCCGCCGCCGCCGCCGCCGCCGCCGGTTTTGAATTTTTTGTGACCGGAGGTCTTTCTTCGGTAATATTAAGAAAAATAATGCATACAAAAATATGAAAATCGGTAGTATTATACAAAAATGTTTGATAAACACGCTGATGCAGACAATTTTCAAGTCGAAGAATTATTTTAAGAGATATTTAATGCCAAAGTTGGACAATTTCGTTCCACTAAAAAAGTTTTATAGGAGCAAAAACTATACATCGGAATTTAATAATTTTTAGATCATTTTATACGTTATAATTTCCCGGTGTGCAGAATTAATTTATTTTTTTAATTTGACTCATTTTTCGAGGTTTCATTTCTATTTTAAATTCAAATTTTCAGCATTTCGAGAGATATTTTTTACTTATTTCAGAAAATTGTACTAATTTAACCTGTTGCCAACTGTATAAAAAACGGAAGCAATAATGTTTGCCTCAAATTAAAAATTTATTTACACGTGACTATTATAAACAGAAAAAAAACTTTCAAATTAGAATTAAATAATTACGTATAAAAAGCAAGAACTTATTGAAAATTACTTCATCTATAATTACACATGAATTTTAACAGAGAAAGGAAATTGTAAAATAATAAATTTATTAACATGCGTTAGAAGTCTTAAATAGGAGAAATTACATCACATTTGCCTCACATTACAGTTATTACATAAAATGAACGCAAAATGATATTGCAAAAGAGTATAAATTTTAAAATAGCGCGAGACATTTACTTGATATTTTGAGATGAACTTTTCAACTATTTTTTTTTTTGGACAGCGCAAATAATATTTCATTTCTAATAAAAACATTTTCACGTGAATATTAAAAAGGGAAAGAAAAGTTTGGTGAAAATTACGTCAGATTAAACACGATATATTTAAAATGTCTTATTTAAAAGGACTTTCTTTTCGCTTTGTTAAAAAATACCGGGAGACAAAGTCTCTGTTTACTTAATTCATTTTATATTAGATGATTTTGAAATGCCATTGTATCTTTTAACAGCAGCTGATTTTTCCGTAAAATTCCCCAATCAAAGAGAAATGAATAGAAACCCGTTTATAGGGAGATCGCTTTTGTTTTTTTTTAATTATAATTCAATCTTCCAAAATCTTTTTAAAGCCGATCAAATTAGCGTGCTTTTAGGGACTGCAGTGTCTGAACGGGGGTTGGCGAGCGTAGCTCGTAGGGGGCCGAGCCCCCTAGTATCGCAAAAAAAAGAGTATTATTGTGAATAAATGATCATTTTATTTATATTTATGAATATATTCTAAGAAATTATTTTAAAAAAGTCACAAACTTCTTATAGTAAATATATTTGTTATCAAAGAATTTATAAAACTTGAATAACACGCTATGTCTGCCTCAAAAGAAATCACGGCAGTAGAGAAATTAAACGATAATAATTATAATCATTGGTGTTTTAAATTAGAAAATCTGTTAATTAAAGATGATTTATTCAAATATATAACAGAATCTCCACCTGCCACACCCGATGATACATATACTAAAAACGCGGCTAAGGCGAAATCCATAATTTGTTTGTGCATTGAAAATACACAAATTGTGCACATCAGACATTTGACATCTCCCAAAGACATTTGGGAAAGATTAAAAAGTGTTCACCAAAGGGCGAATTTATCATCCAAATTATTCCTTTTGAGGAAACTATATTCGCAAAGGCTCAACGAGGGCGGAGACTTAAATCTACATCTCAACAATATTTTAACTATCCGCGACAAACTCGCTGCCATTGGAGAGCTCATAAATGATTCGCACATTGTGGCTCTTATGCTTTGCATCTTGCCTCAGTCATACGCTCCTCTTATAACGAGCATGGAGGCTAGAGACGAAAAGGATCTAGACCTCGAGTTTGTAAAAAACAAACTCATCGATGAGTACTCTCATCGAATCGAATACAAAAACACCAGCACACGACCAAGGGACACAGCATATAAAATTGTAAATAAAGGAAATAAAAAGTATTGCAGCTTCTGTCAACGAGATGGGCACGCTCGTTCAGAATGTTACAAATTGAAAAACAAACAGAAAAACAATTACCAAAGAAGTGAAAATTATAATAGTAATAAATTTAACAACCATGCCAACTTTAAAGCCAATTCGGTAAACACCAAAAATCAACACAATGGTAGTAAAACCGACTTCTCGAATTTTTGATTCAACAGCAAGTCAAATATAGAGGATGAGATCAACCAATCGATCATTCCTCTCTTCCCAGTGGAAAACAATTTTGAAATTGAGTCAGTAAAAATTAACCAAACACAAACAACAGATCCAAACACATATATCATTGACTCGGGTTGTACCAGGCACGTTGCATCAGCAAAAACAAATTTTGCTACATTCACAGCCGGGAATTTTGGGAATATAACAATCGCTAATGGAAAAAGGCTTAATTCGGAAGGTATGGGCGACGTAAAAATAAAAACAGACAAAAACCACTACATTACACTAAGAAATGTATTGTACTGTCCAGAACTAAAGGGCAATTTATTGTCAGTTAAGAAAGCCACTGAAAATAATATAAAGGTAATTTTCGAGAAAAATGCATGTTTATTTGTCAAAGATGATAATATAATCTTGACAGCTAAATTAAATGATAATCTCTACGTATTAAACCCTGAAGATGATTACGGCTATACTATAAGTACTCAAACTTTCTGTAACAATACAAAATGTATTTCATTGTGGCACCGAAGACTCGGACACAAAAATTTTGATGATATTAAATACCTTGTTAATCATGAATTAGCCAATGGGATAACAATTAACAAATGTAAACATGACACGCGATGCACCAAGTGCATTGAAGGGAAACTTTCCGCTCTGCCCTACCCTAAAGTAGCCACAAACAGAAGCAAAGACATCGGTACCCTCGCACATTCCGATATATGTGGCCCCATGAATACTGAAACGATAGGAGGGAAAAGGTACTTTATAACATTCACGGATGATTATAGCAGGTACACAATAACATACTTAATCGCGCATAAATCGGAAGCCGTTATCAAACTGAAAGAATACATAGCGCTAACAAAGAATAAATTTGGCAAGTTGATAAAGGCAATAAGATCCGATAACGCAAAAGAGTATATCAGTGATGAATTTGAAAACTGCCTGATAGAAAACGGGATAGAGCGTCAATTGAGTGTTCCCTATTCTAGCCCACAGAACGGCGTTTCAGAGAGAAAGAATAGAACGATAGTGGAAATGGCTAGAACCATGTTGTCGGACACCAAGTTACCTAAGCAATTCTGGGGGGAAGCTGTCATGTCCGCCACCTACCTCATCAACCGTCTACGAACAAAGGCTAACAAAAATAACATGACACCCTATGAACTTTGGCATAAAAGAAAACCCGATCTCTCGAACATCAAAACATTCGGATGTAAGGCATTTGCCTATGTCGACAAACCTAAAAGAAATAAATTAGATGAGAAAGCCATCGAGGGAATAATGTTGGGATATGATTTCAGAAGCAAGGGCTATAGGATATATACGGGTGAAAATAAAATTATAATATCTAGAACCGTAAAATTCTTCGAAGAAGGTATAAAAGATGAGGAAATTAAACCCGCCAAAGAAAATCAAAACAACGAACAAACTCCCGCAGATAATATTGAAATTGATCTAGAAGAGCGCGACGATGATCAGAATAACACCCCGACCGACACATCCTTTGAGCCGAGAAGATCGCAAAGACAAAATCGTGGCGTACCACCTAACCATTATGGAATAAGCGCAAACCTGTGTCAAATTCAGGAGCCAAAGTCATGGACAGGCCTACAAAATATCAATGATGCAGAAACTAAAGATAAATGGCTAAAAGCCACTAGTGAGGAAATAGATTCTCTGAAGCAAAATAATACTTGGAGATTAATAAAACCTATCCCGGGAAAACGCGTTATAGGTTGTAGGTGGACGTTTAAGGCAAAAAGGGGAGCCAACGGGTCTATAGAGCGATATAAAGCCAGATTGGTCGCTAAGGGATATGCTCAAAAATATGGAAGCGATTTCGACGAGACCTACGCACCCGTTGTAGCGCATACCAACCTGCGAGCATTCTTAAACGCAGCGGTGTACAAAGACCTTAAAATAACTCACCTAGATGTCAAAACTGCTTTCTTACATGATGATTTAGAAGAGGAGGTTTATATGCATCAGCCAGAGGGATACATAACAAAAGGGGAAGAAGATAAAGTGTGTAGTTTAAACAAAGCGATTTACGGCCTTAAGCAGGCAGCTAGGGCGTGGAACCAAAAAATAAGTAAATCTCTAAAAGAACTAAATTTCGTTGAATGCGCGTCAGACAAATGTCTGTACAAAAGAGTCCAAGATGGAAAAATCGCATACATAATAGTGTATGTTGATGACATCTTAGTCGCAGGAGACAAAACAGACACACACGAAATATACACTGAATTATCAAAGCAATACGAAATCAAAAATTTAGGTCAAGTAACACAATATTTAGGCATAAACATAAAGGAAACAGCAAACGGTAATCTAGAATTAGACCAGGAACACAAAATAATACAAATCGCAGAAAAATTCAATTTGTTAAATGGCAAGCCTACGTATACACCCATGAATACTAACTACTTTAATCTAGATCCAAACGGGAAACTAATGGGAGATAACGTAAAATTTAGACAGGCTATAGGAGGGCTTCTATACATTGCAACTTTAACTAGACCCGACATAGCATCAGTCGTTAACATCCTGGGAAGAAGGAATGAATCCCCAAGGGAAGTCGATTGGCAAGCTATCGAGAAATTAATTAGATATCTGCTTACTACCAAAGATCTTAAATTCGTCATAGATAAAACAAAACCTCCAATCCTAACGGCATATAGCGATGCCGATTGGGGGAACGACAGAATAGACAGGAAATCAACCACTGGAAACTTGTTTAAATTAGGAAATAATATATTGGCATGGTCATCGAGGAAGCAGAGTTGCACAGCACTCTCGTCCACGGAGGCTGAATATATCACTGCCTCTAATGCAGGTCAAGAGATCTCGTGGTTGTTAGACCTGTTAAATGACCTCGAACTATGTCAACAACTACCCGTAACATTGTACGAATATAACTTATCAGCCATAAGATTGACCGAAAACGAAAAGGCACAGACAAGAACTAAACACGTGGAAGTTAAGTATCACCACATCAGACATCTATGCCAGAATGGCATAATCAAAATAACTTATTGCCCATCGAAGTTAATGCTGGCAGACGTGCTCACCAAGCCGTTGCCTAAGCCTCATTTCGAGTGTTTGAGAAATAAGTTAAACATTTTACGCACGTCGGTTTGACATAAAAAGCGGGGGTGTTGGAAAACGTCCCAGTGTAAGTGATTTTATGTCCAACATCACCTCGCTTGTGAAATGACAATTTCCTCGTGACATATGCAACGCGTCTTCATTTTTTTTAGTTGTGAAATATGTTCCAAGATGGCGACACCTCCCTGAGCTATGGTGGCGTAAGATCACGGACTAGCGAACAATTGTGTAAAAGACTTTTGTTTCGAAAAGGCGACAACAGATAGCAGCACTAGAGAACTTTTCTGATAGACTCATTTAATTAGAACCTTTTTTGCTTGTTAAGCAGTTTTTATTGTTTCAGTCTTTTTTACTCTGTTTTAACTCTTGTGGGCCCCTTTTTACTTCTCATTCGAATGGCCGATGTTGTCGGGCCAACAACGCACGAATTTATGTGCGTTGTTCTATTGTTATAAAGAGAACCTTGTATCTACGTGGATTCAATATCATGATTCAAATTACATTACTAATCTTATTTTATTCTTCTTTTATAGGGTGAGTGTGCGTCCTTATGTAACCAAGATATAGCATTAGATTAAATGGTTTTGTTCTACACTTCTGCTCATCAATGAATACCACTTACACATTTTTTCAAATAAAATTAATCGAGTGTTTCTAGGTGATCAACGTGAGAAGTCAAGCACTCTGCGTTCACTTACCAGAAAGGTAAGAAAAAACTTTCTATCTTTCATTATTGATGTAAATACTTTTGGTATAATAATTCTATATTTATACTGGGTCCTTAGCTTCAAGCTAATCGCGAACTCACCCCTTCTAGATATTTTAAAAGAAACGATTTCTTATGAAAATGCGTTTCCCTTCATGATGGGTTTTTTAACCATTTCTCGTATTTAAATTGTTATAAGTCAAGAACCGTTAAAGATAAATGGTTCAAACGTGGAACATGTCTTTTTCAATTGTTTTACTTTAACTTTAATTCAGAAAATTTGTAAAAAATATTTACTTTTGAAAATATAATTTTTTTTTTAAGTTACATCATTGTTTTTCAAAATTTTTATTTTAGATATCTTTACTTTTTATTTAAATAATTATTTTTAAGAATGCTGAATCAAAATTAAAACTTATATATTTCTGTTTATTTAACTGAAAAAAAAATTCTACAAACAATATTTCGAGTTATAACGATTTTAAATTAGCCCACTTTTAAAAATAAATTTTAAATTTTAATTAAAAAAAAATATGAGAAGTTTTATCGTGTGATTTTGTTTACAGATTATATGGTTACCATCACAAAAAATTTCAAAATTTTAACTCAATAAATAAAAAATATTTTAAAATGTGTGGGGACCCCCTAATTGAATCCCTATCTATACTGAAATACAATTTTTACCTGTGATTGTATACGTTTCATTGAATTGTAATACTGATTTCGCTTAGCATTAGTTATTTACTTACATCAATAACTGAAATGCTGACGCTGGGCCATTATAAATTTCATACACATTGAAACTCTGCGCACAATGTCTATATTACTGAAATTATATTTACACAAATTCAATATTTTACCTAGGATTATATTGATTGTGTATATTTCACAAAATACAGTAGAGCTCTAATTATCCGAACAAGTCGGGCCGGCACTATATACGTTCGGATAAGCAAAAGTTTGACTGAACGGACAGACAATTTAAGGGATGTTTCTGACTATATTAGAACCTTCACACTTTATCTAGGCTTACGACTGCCAGCATAAGTTAGTGCTGGCGTTTTATTTATTGTTTATTAATTGTTTATTAATTGTATTTATTTATTTATTTATTTATTTATTTGCTTACTTTTTTATCATTTAATATTTTTTTCTCTCTTTTTATCATTTTCTGAACCCCAGAGATTATAATTTAAGCAAAAAAGCTTTCAATTGTTACTTGCTTTAAAGAAGACATCCTTTTCAATGCTGCCGTACCTTTAATTCTTCTTAAGTATGTTAGTTGAATAGGATCAGCGTTCTTCTGCCTTTTGAGCCACTTCATAACTGTTTCCAAACATTTAAAGGCTCATTATGCAATGAACCTGTGTCCTTTTCAGAGCATTCGTTGTCATTTTTTTACCCGACTGAAAAGAAGGGTTATGTGTTTCACGCGTATCTGTGTATGTGGATTTCTTTATACCCTCGAAACATCCCAACGGCTGGATGGATTTTAATGAATGAGGTCTCTATCAATTCGTCATAACGGCCCAATGGTTATAGGCTGGGTTTTGCTTTTATAAATTCAAAATGGCGGCCGTAAAATGCAAAATGGCGGTAGAGACGAAAAAAAATTACTAACCCTATTGAGTGGCATATCATTGGATAGGTCTTTCAAAATGAAGACGATGTTTCACTGGCTATTTTACAATCAGAAGCTCGGTTAAAATATTATACAACCTGGAAGTTGTGTAGGTAGGATCTCTAGCTTTACTGCAACTCTAACCATCATAGAAGTCCATAGACTTCATCAAATCAGTGTTTATAGATAGGAACTAACAATTAAATGCAACTTAAAAGTCATCAATACAAGTAAATAGAAAAAAAAATAGATAAGTAATATAAACAAGTAATATAAAAAAAAAATATTTTGTCAATTCCTACGTAGGTCAATAACATAATTTTTTTCTCCCATTATTCTTTCCTCTTGAGTGGCGCTTAAAATGGCTTGATCAAGAAGAGGTCTCTCTGGGTCTTAAAATACCTTGATCAAGAAGAGGGCTTTCTCGATAATTGAAAATTAAATAATTTAATTTAATTAATGAATTAATATTTGAAAAAAAATGGATTTACACCAAGTGTCATCCACTACATGTTTAAAAAAATTTTTGAGCTTGAGTGGATCGATAATAATAAGTACTTTATTAACGATTGAAAATTTGAACAAGGTAATATAGCGAGAGTGTGAGCTAGTAGTAGGAATTGAAAAAAAAAATAGTTTCATATTGATGAGAAATAATTAATTAATTCGCTTTTTACGCAGTCGGGTTTTTTGATTTTTTAAATTTAATTTTTTATTTAATTCGTTTTTCATCTTGAGTCTCATCCACAATCTCATCATCATTTAAAATCTGATATCCATGGTCATGTACGTCGCTATGTAACCACTCGTTAATTTCATTTTATTCATAACTTAGGATTCTTCCTATCTCCTTTATTGTTTTATATTCTTCATTTTCTGATCCACTATCAGTTTCTTCTTTATTTAAAATTTTATTCCAAGCCTTTTTTAATGTTGAGGATTTTTCTAGATCCCATGAATCAGCAGCCATTATACAACAATCTTACAAATCAATTTTTATGGTATCTTGGGAATCAGGTTCTTCTGTTTCTTCTGATAAAAAGTGCATTCTTAACTTTTGCTTTCTATAAAGTCTTTTGAATATCTCTACCACACTTTGATCCATGGGCTGGATTACAAATGTAACATTAGGTGGCAAGAATTTTATCGGAAACTTTACCCGAAAAATGAGAGAAATAGGTTATTTGGATAATTAGAAGTTCGGTTTATAGAAAAAAAAATGAGAGAAATAGGCTGTTCGGATTGTTCGAAATTCGGTTTAAAAGAATTTGAGAGAAATAGGCTGTTCGGATAATTGGAAGTTCGGTTAATTGAAGTTCTGATAATTGGCGCTCTTCTGCAGTTTAATAATTTTATTTAGAGTAAGTTATATAATTATATTAATAACCGAGATACTGGGTCTGACAATGATAATTAGAATTTTATGCAGGATGCCGATGTAATAGCTATTTTATCTACAGGGCGTCCCCGAATTCATGGGCCAAATTGTAAGAGAAGATAAAGTACACATAAAGTAGCAATTTTAGGATAGCAACGTAGGGTCGGAAATGAAAAGTTTTGGCGAAAAACAAGAAATGAGGAGGAAACGAAAACGAGAGTTTTATTGACATAACAATTACAGTAAGTGCTCAATGTGCCACTGACAGCGTCTAGTGAGTGATTGTCGTACTTTTTCGCAGATTCCAAGTGTTTTACGAATATTTCCACCAACAACTGAAAGTCTTGCAATGAGGTTCCCATCAGAGTGAACAGTTGCCTCATAGATGAGACATCTGGAAAGGGTACACCAATCACTTGCTATACGCTGCCAGGTATGTATCGATGTTGGCGGTGGCACATTTGAGTACTTACTGTAATTGTTATGTTAAGGCTGTTCTTAACTGCTCTGCTCAACAAGCGCAACAAGTTTTGACACATTTACAAATTCATTTTTTAACGAAAAGGTATAAAATTGGAAAGCCTGGCCATGGAAGCGATTTGGAATTGAACTGTTTTTTTCCATTTTTTGATCAGTCAATTACCTATTGAGCTATAAGCGAATTTGATCACGTGACAAACACGTTTTTCGTCCGCTCTTGAGTGCTCTTTCTTCCTTCGCGCGGAAATTCAGTTCAAAAGCCCACTTTGACACTATTTTGTGAAAGATCTATTGCGTTTGCAAAAAAAGGGAAAAAAACAGCTCAATTACATAGCTGCCAACTTTTACGCTTTTATCCTACCACTAAAATTTAATAGAAAAATTACCCTTATTAAATCATCGAAATTAGCAATTTAAATAAGGCAACAATTTCTCTTAAATTTTAGTGGTAAGAAAAAAACGTAAAAGTTGGCAGCTATGCAATTACTAGTCTTACTACAGCAGCTAGTTTCATGCATTTTCGAACAAAAATAAATTAAAACTTATGTCAAAAAGTTGCCCTTTTGGATTTGAGAACACCCTTAATTCTTGTTTTCATTTCTTTCGCATTTCTTGTTTTTCGCCACTTTTTTTTCATGTCCGACTCCCACATTGCTATACCTAAATTGTACTTTACCTTCCCCTAAAATTTGGCCCGTGAATTCTGGAACACCCTGTATAATAAAATTTAATGTTTTACTTTATCCATTAAACCTTTATGTACTGAATTATGAATTCATGAAAATTTTATCTTCTAAAGCATTTTTCGTGATTTTTTTAAACTACATTAGAAGAGTTATATAATCATTTAATAAATTTTTGAAGAATTTTTGAAGGATTGGAGGATTTAGAGGGATTCATTAAATTTGAGTTTATAGGGATTTTGTGCAATATTTATAACCTCACTCAAATCTTCTAATTTAAATATTTTTCTTGGTATTTTGTAGAATTACACTGTTAAAAATTTTGCAGCATTCTGGCAGGTCATTCCACCGTTTTTTGAAAAAACGGTTTCATAACAATAATTTAACTATATTCTAACCTTAAAATGGCCAATAATATGGTCAGAATAAAGTTAAAATGACGGTTGTGTAACTGTTTTCGGAAAAACGGTCAAATGACCTGCCAGAATGCTGCAAATTTTTAACAGTGTAGAAATGTACAAATACAATGTTCTTACAATAGAAATATAGAAAAATTTCTAAATTGAAAATCCCCCCCCCCCCTCTTCCCATCCTCCAACGCCAAGAAAGCTGAAAAGATGCAAATGCAAAAGAAATCATCTTTTTAAAAATATTTTTGTTTTGTGTAAACAGTAATGCTTTTAGAAGAAGATAAAGCAATGCCTGTTTAACTCATTTTAAACTGTATTACTACTAATCGATGTATTAAATAAATTTTATAACAAGTTATTTTAATTTTACTTATAAGTACCGTCAGTAGATAAAGGGTTAAAACTTAATACAAATCTGGCTGTATCAATTTTGTAATCTACCATTAATTTCGTTCGAAAATATTCATATTATGATACTTTGGGATTATAAATATTTCACAGAAAGTCTTATTGACTTTACTTGGTATTACTATATTTACTTGGCATCAATGACTAAGAAACTGATACTTGCGAATGACTAACTTCACGTGTATTGAAATCCTATGCAGAATGCCGAATATAATTGAAACTTTGTCTATAATAACATAAAATATTTTAGCTGTGTTTATATGTATAAGGCATATTGACTTCATTTTCCATTATTTATTTAGCATCTGAGATTCTGATACTCTTAATACAATCTTATATGATAAACATTATTATAAATACAATGATATACAATGATAAACATTATTATAAATATTAAAATTCAACATTTCACTTGTAATTATAGTATATATAAGTATTTAACAAGATAGCTTAATCGATTTATTTAGCATCTTAAGTTATTTATTTGCATCAATAACTGAGTTGGTGATTCTAGCGATGATAAACATTGTTGTAAATAGTGAAATTCAATATTTCACTGCTGATATATATATAAAACAAATAGCTTAATTGATTTGCCTTAAGTTATTTATTTTCATCAATAACTGAGTTAGTGGGTCTAGCGATGATAAATATTGTTATAAATATTAAATTTAACATTTCACTTGTGATTATAATATGTATATTTAACAAGATAGCTTAATTGATTTATTTAGCATCCTAAGTTATTTATTTGCATCAATAACTGAGTTAGTGGCTCTAGCGATGATACGTATTATTGTAAATATTAAAATTCAATATTTCACTTGCATATACATTTAACAAGATAGCTTAATTGATTTATCTCTTGCTTTTATGATCTAACATAACTCCCTTTCTAAGGCAGCGAGAAGTACACATAATTTTAATCCCCATATACCAAATTCGCACTAATAAATTTAGATAAAATTTTACTTTTATAATAAACGTTACTAAAAGCATTTAATTACTTTCAAAGCAATGTATTAATAAATTCGTGTGACATTAAACGATTTCAACATTCTTTAAACAAAATTAATTTGCCTTAGAAAAGATTAAGTTATTCATTTGCATCAATAACTGAGTTAGTGGTTCTAGCAATGATAACAAATTATTATAAATACTAAAATTCAACATTTCCCTTGTGATTATAGCATATATATATAACAAGATAGTTTAATTGATTTATTTAGCATTTTAAATTATTTATTTTCATCAATAACTGAGATAGTAATTCTAGCGATGATAAGCATCATTATAAATATTAAAATTCTGTGCACGTTACTGACGTAATTGAAATTTTATCTCTAATAAAATGGCATGTTTTACCTTCCTTATCCATTTAATTCAGAAAAACATTAACTTAGTTTTATGGGGGCAAAAGCTTGATCTTTTGGCCTTCGGAACAAAAGAAATTAATTCGCATTTATGACCAATTCGAACTAAATAGCTCATAAAAAGTTGTGTAGTGTTTTCTTTCAGCGGTCGAAGCATCTATGAGGAATACAAATGAATTAGTATACGTCAAACATTAGATAAATGTGTAGGAGATGGTCAACAAAAGCCACACATACACCAAACCTGAAATGGAACCAGCGGGTCATTAATTGCTCGGTTTCCACCTCTGTGGCTTTTCCTTGTATTGGAGATATTTTACTCGAAGTTGGGTGTTTTTCGATTGAAGTAATTTTAACATATGACGTATATGACGGGTAGTATAGGATATGGATGAAGAATTGGTTTGTATTTATCCTGCACCTACGTGTTGGGTTTTGTTTGCATTGTGATTAATTACTTGCAAGTTTATTTGTGAAGTTATTTTTATTTATCCGATTGGATAAAAAAGTAAAAAGGGTTCTTCTTAATTTTCTAAAAGCTTTTAAGGTTTAAATAAATATCAGAGCGGTATATATCATTAGAAAAAGGTCAAGGGTGTATTTCATTTCAGGCGTTACTTAATTCTTGCTTTTATGATCTCTTCAAATCAAAATTATATTATGGCTAATTCTTTTTTACAGTGCTTGTTGTTTCTTCTTTTGTTAGTCCCAAATCACTTTATTGATGATTGTCGCAAAGAAATGACGATCTTTATGATGGGTGTGGTATTTTAATAAATGAATACTGAATGTGGAATAAATTATGTTGTAATGCATTCAATTCTTAAATGTCCTTGTTAAAATGCTTTATAGTATTATATATTTCTACTAAATTATTTACAGGTATGTTAATAGGCAAAAATATCGTATTAAGAAGATAATACTAATTATATTGTTCTATGTAAGTAATGCAAACGAATGACGTATATAGGGGGTAGTAAAAGATGTGAAGGAAGAATTCTTTTGTATTTGTTCAAATCCTATACGCGTTGGACTTTATTTGTAACTAACTCATCCGCCGGCGTTGCCCGGGTTTGTGCGAATGCGCAAGCGCTGTCCTTGACTGATAAAATAGATGACTATTTGATGATAGTGAGTTGCGATGTCTAATTAATAATCAACTAATTATTAGACATTTAAAATTCTGAGTCTCAGGTACATCAGGAGACACTTTGGGCTACCTCATAAAAAGTTTCAGCCTCGAACATGCCGTAGATTTCGCTAGCCATCGCAGACACACATACACATATACAGACACACAGAGTGAAATTTTCTTTTATTAGTAAATATTTGATTAAACTTAGAACGACGGGCGTTTTAGGTATCAAAGAGAAGTCATTCTTTCTTAAAAGATAAAAAGTACCTTAAAATCGACCAAGCACTTATTATTCTCGCAGTTATTTTTAATCATGCCACACCGAAGCATAGGTTAAGCAGGGCCGGCTCAACGTCACGCGGGACCCTGGCAAAACAGTTAGCGAGGCCCAACGTATGCTACAATACTGAAATAATAACATTTATTCAATTCCGACTATTAGTTCACACTCTCCCTATGTTCAAATTTTCAATCGTTAATAAAATACTTATTATTCATCCACTAAAGTTCAAATACATTTTTTAAAACTTGTAGTGGAAGACACTTGATGTTAATACAGTTTTTTTTCAAATATTTATTCATTAATTAAATAAAATTAATTAATTTTAGTTTTATATAAGAGACAAAATGGCAGCCATTGGTTATTGAACATCATTTAATGCATCTCCATATCTATAAGGGGGTTACCATAGGGGGGACCCTGTTCTGTCGCCAAATACAGCCAAGTTTATCGCCAAATTTGGCGGCCAAAACGAGTCGCCAAAAGTGATGCCAACTTGGCAATATCTCTAATATTTCGCAAAATTCCCATAGACTTCCACTATAAACCAATAGGGTTTACTTGCTTATGGAAAATCAACAAATTGAGATATTTTAATGCAACAGAAACTAATATTAGCTTAAGGGATTATATTAAATTTTTCTTTGATGACCTAAGTAGGAATTGACTTTAAAAAAATATTTTTATATTACTTGTTTTTAAATTGTGTTTATCACAGAATAATATATATAGGATAAAGATAAAAAAAAATGTATGAAAAATACAGCTACTTTCATATTTAATGTGCATAATTGTTTTTTATTTCCCAAACTCTTCTATCCTTTATAATACTTTAAATATTTATTTGTTTATTTATTTGTATTCACGGTTGCTTTCAAGATCATCAAATCTATATAGTCGCCTACAATTATATGCATTTTGCCTGTAAGAAATAAAGTTAATACTCACGAAAGGGCATTTAAAGAGAAACCTAGAGCAAAAATATTATTTTATAAAGAGGAAACATTACATAGACTTGCATAGAGATAGTCGGGACACCTAACAAGACCTCAACTGGGGCGGGTCTTAGGTAGCCCTATGGTTGCGCCGGCCCTGAGGTTAATACTTTGGGAGTCTAAGACCGAGTGTCACTCGGACTGTCGTTTTCGGTGAAGCAAACTAAGCCCGAGAGTCTCTCGAGGTCAACTTTTAACTTTCTGAGCTATAGAAGTACCTACTATATATGTTTACGGTCTTTTCAGATATTATCTTCGAGCCGTTTATTTTACAAAGAAAATTTAATTGGCAACACTAAACATAAGCAACACTAAACATAAGTAAGTATCTGAAAATATCTAGAATAAGAGCTTATTTCGAACTTATTGTGAACCTTGTGGTATTGCTCTTTGTGCTTTGAAATGTACCACACAAAAGCAAATTTTACTCATTAATATGTATATACAAATAGAACCTAATTTCAGATATTTGTACATCAGTTTTTATTCAAGTCTATGTAAAATTTTATGTTAAAAAATTATGTTTTCTTATGCGGAACATTAAATAAAAATATAAAACATGCTCTTTTCAATAATTTCGCATTTAATATTAATTTTTAGTACATTAAAATAGATCCTTTATTATGAATAAGAACAGTTTGAAGTCTACGCTAAAAAAAAATAAAATACATATCTTCCAAGTATTTTTTAAAAATTCATGAAAAGTACCAAATACACTCAGTCCAGAGGGAGATGTGGTTGAAATAGCTCAGATCTCAAAGTGTTAACCCCTTGGAGACAGAGTTGGGCAAATTTGTAATTCCAATTATCTGAAATGTAATTACAGTTTAATTGTATGTAATTAATTACAGTTAACCCTCTCGCTGCGCAACCCGAGAGTTTCCAGGGCAACGTAAAAGTAGCAAAATTTGCGCAGCCCAAGATTTCATCGGGGATGCATTTTTTCCGTTTAATTAACCCTCCTTGATCATTCCCACCAGTAACTTTTTATTGTAAATTTTCCCTTATCTAATCGGAGCATTTTTTCGATTAAATCAGAGAAAATTTTTGTTTTGAAAAACCGGTGACAAAAGAATAAAAATTCTTAAGAGACGTTCGTCGCGAAGGAATTAAATACGCGATTTTTCAAGCTATTTTGATAAAACAACTACGCAGCGAGAGGGTTAAAAGTACATTCCGTAAAAAATTCTTTTTAGCACTGTAACCGGAACCGCCCCCATCCCCTTATTTGACAAAATTTCTGTGTTTGAATGTGTGTAACTATAACCTGCAATTCACCTGTAATTACACTGCGGATAATTGAAATTACAAATTTGCCCAACTCTGCTTGGAGACGAGCGACCGATATACGTGCCGCGTAAGGTGATCAGAATTCGTGATTATTCTCACCAGTAAATTTTTATTGCAAATTTTGCTGTATTTAATCCGCGCATTTTCCCGATTCAATTAGGCAAAAATTTATGTTTTGAAAAACCAGTAATAAAAGATTAAATATTCTGTAAAAGACGCCCGTCCCGAAAGTGGTTGAAGGATTATACCTACTTGCATAAACTTTCAAAAAATGTATTTTTTTAAATTTAATTTTCTGAAAGTATGATACAACTATTAAGGAATATTCAGTTCATTTCCTAGTCGATATGATAAAAATTAAGAAGGTTACACAGCTTTAATTTACTATGCTCAATCATACATAAATAATAACTTGAATCTATAAAAATTGATTATTAGAAAACTATATTTTTAAAGTCGACGATCACGACAAATCTCAACCAATCTTCATTAAATTTTGACCAATTTTTAACAACAATATTATCTGAAGAGTATCTGTTCCTTTTGGCGATCTGATGGCTTTTTCTATTTATTTTTTAATACACAATCAAAGTTCATTTTTTATGACATTCAGCCCTTAACTTTGAACGGTCACTATTTTGTTCAAAATCACTTTATTGTTCGGAATGAAGACACTATGCTTTTTAAGTGCATTCGTAATTATATAAATACGTAGCGCTTATAGTCGCCGTCTGTCTATCTGTCTGTCTGTCCGCATATAACAGCGCTAAAACTACTTTACCGAATGTTTTGAAATTTAATATATAGAATCGTTGCAGAATTTTGTCGAGTCAATTCAGATTTTATGAAAATAGAATCGAAACTGAAAAAGATGTTAATAAAAGTTTTCTTCATTCTACTAAGTCCTATCATACGTCATTAATTCAGTCCCCGGGACGAAATTAAGAACTGCAATGGGGACGAAATTGGGACCACGCTACTTCCCAATATGACGGAGCTTCAGTTCCCGTAAGATGAACTGAGTGTCCTAAAACTCACTGTATGCTAGTGTCAGCATCTTACCTACGTAAAATACATGGAATGAATAAGAAATAAATACTTACAGTACAGTAAATAACGTTCTACAAATGACGTAATAAGAACTCATGTCTTCTAAAAATAGGAAATTCGCCGTCTTTAATTTATGTATGCGTCTTGGCGAACGAAACTTTCAACACTGACCCCTTTTACCTCCCGTCCTCTGTGAATTGCGTCATAAGTGGCGCCACTTTTGCAGAAGCGAAAAAGTTAAGGGGGACGAAATTAGGAGAGGGGACGAAATATGGACACTTTACCGTATCACTTTTAATATGGACATGATAACTTCAATAATTCTGCACAAATCTCTTCCAAACTGATACAGAAAATCAAGATCCAGAAAATCCCGGTCCAGTTCGTTAATGGGCGAAATCGGAGGAAGGGGATGGTAATGGTGAGGCGTTTTTGTGAAAACAGAAAAAAACCCAATAATACATATCGAATCCGATTAAAGTTATTATTACTTCTAGGAAAAGTGCCAAAAATTTATGTATGACAGATTTTTGATATAATTAAAAATGGCTTCAAGGGGCGCAAAAAATAGGATTTTAAGAAGGAAAAAATTCCTTACTTCGTCAATTCACAATACAGGGTGAACCAAAAGTCTTGCCCTGATTATAAATATTTATTGTGCTCAAACTATTATAATTAGACATGTGTTTGTTTTGATACATTGTAAGTACCGTTATATATTTTTTTTTAGAAGATAACGTACCTCAGTAAATTCCAACATGTGCCCCCTTGGTATCTCGGAGAATATCTAAGCGGTATTCTTGTTCCCGCCAAGTACTCTTAACATGTCTTCTGTTACAGTACACACAATAGCTTTAGCAGCAGATATTTGAAGTTCACGAGTTCATTGAGTAGGACTCCGCTAAAACGGTTGCCGAATGCGTTCGACAATTGCTTCGCTCACACTAGGCTTGCCACTCCTGAGCAGATCAGCAACGGTGCCGCTTTCTTTACACACAATAGCTTTAGCAGCAGATATTTTAAGTTCACGAGTTGATTGAGTAGGACTCCGCTAAAACGATTGCCGAATGCGTTCGACAATTGCTTCGCTCACACTAGGCTTGCCACTCCTGAGCAGATCAGCAACGGTGCCGCTTTCTTTACACACAATAGCTTTAGCAGCAGATATTTTAAGTTCACGAATTGATTGAGTAGTACTCCGCTAAAACGATTGCCGAATGCGTTCGACAATTGCTTCGCTCACACTAGGCTTGCCACTCCTGAGCAGATCAGCAACGGTGCCGCTTTCTTTAAACCTGTCATACCATCGCTTTATTGATTTTGCATCTGGAGGGTTGCATCAATAACAACGTCGAAATGTTCGCAGAACATTAATGAACGATTTCGTTTCGTGAAACCAAAGCACACATTGAGCTTTCTCTTGAATGGACGCCATTTCGGCCGAAAATATCTTCCTTACAAAGTCCTCCTTCCCTGAGTTGCTTCATTGGAGCAGTCGCGCCATTTATTGCACAAAAAACCCTCTTAAACTGACATATCCAATGATACAACAAGCTACATTATTATACAAACGGTTAATTTGTAATGAATTATTATAATTAGGGCAAGACTTTTGGTTCACCCTGCATATCAAATTCACTTAAATTTATTATAAATCTTCTTAATATTATCTATAACTTTTACATTGATAAGTTTTTGATAAGACCAAGTCTTATAGAAAAAAAATAAATAAAGGGTGTGTTGTTGAAGAAAGAATCATCGTATTAACATGATTCTGATAAAACCAACTCTTACAAAAAAATAAAGTTAAAAACTCGTCGAAAGCGGCCAGATAAAATTGTTAAACTGGGTTCATCGCTAATCTTGATTATTTTTTGTTGGCGAAATTAGTACTTAACTTCGAAATCTACCTGTGCCTGTTGGCCAAGTCGACAGGGATTTTCAAACTGCATTCTGAAAATTTTATCGATGGGTCATTTTCAAAATCTGTCGATGTTTTGGAATAGCAAAATCAAATTTTTAGAAATAATCAGAAAGTTTTAATCTTTTGTAAATAATTACCTTACCTCAAAAACATTAATATACAACCATCAGCAGAGACAAAAATTACTCATTTAACATTTTAAAACTAATTTTTAAATTTTAATTAACTTGGTAATGAGATAAGTGAGCACAGTAATAACAAATTAAGCAAAATACTTTTATTTTTCCACAGGCATAAATGACAGCCATTATATCTTCTGGCCCATACAATGATTTTCTATTTCTTATATAATAAAAGCAGATTAATAAATAAAAGTTCATTTAAGAATTACTTTAATTAGAAGGGGGTACGGTAATGACGTACAAAAAAATACTCACCAAAACATTCGAAGTCTTTGCTTGTTTTATTGAAACTATAAAACTATTTACTCTATTCACCTAAACCTGATAACAAGTTGTCTTTTAAGGAGTATTTTTGCCTTGATAAAAAGGCATGTACTGCCCTCTAAAAAACATGACAGTTAAAATGCAATAATTAAAATTATGCTATTTAACAATTTTTTCTGTGCAAATGTAAAAGGACAGTAAAGCACGACACTTTTTTAATATCACCCCTATGTCGTTCCCAAATACATTTACAAGAAACATCTTTCTGTTAACGAGTTAATACTATTTTCCGATTGAAGTTAATTGAAATGCATGAGGTAGACAACGAATAATAAAATGATATATATGAATAAATGGTTTGTTTTGTGCAGCAAATTTACTTGTTTCTTGCAACTTTACTCGTATAAATCTGTAGGAGACGGTCAACAAGAACAAAAAACACATAAACTCAACCTGAAATGGAACCAGCGGGTCACTGATTGTACATTTTCGTGGCTTTTCCTTATATTTAAGATATTTATATTTTACTTGAAGCTGAGTGTTTTCCGATTAAAATAATTTAAACCTAAGACGAATTTGAGGTGTAGCATAGAACATGGATGAAGGATCGGCTTTTTATTTGTCTAGCACCTACGTGTTGGACTTTATTTGCATTAAGAATAATTAGTTGCAAGCTTTTTTGAGAAGTTATCTTTTTTTATTCAGCAACATAATAGCAAAAATCTCGTCTTAGTTTCTAAAAGCTTTAAAGATTTAAATAAATATCAGTACTGTATAGCATTAGATAAAGATGCATATGTCATTTCGGGTATTCCAAATTTAGTAGACTTTTTAATTGGGATATTCCAAATTTAGTGGACTTTTTAATTCGGATATTCCAAATTTATACCAGAAAATTAAAATAGCAATATTTTACTTTATTTAATAACAAACATTCGGTATTTAAATAAAGCGAAATTTATCATTGAAATTTCCTGGTGTAAATTCAGATTATCTGAACTACGTAATTTCTAGAACGCGGACCATGGGAATTAAAGGGTTAATAAAAAATGTTGTATTCCGCGTAATTTTCAAATGATTTTTTTAACTGTTCTATGAAACTTTTATCATTGTTATTCACAAATACGTTTACAAGAAACATCTTTTGGTTAACGAGTTAATACTATTTTTTCCCGATTAAAGTAATTGAAATGCATTATATAGACAATGAATAATAAAATGATATACATGAATAAATAGTTTGTTTTTGTGCAGCAAATTTAGTTGTTACTTGCAACTTTACTCGTATAAATATGTAGGAGACGATCAACAAAAACAATAAAACACATAAACTCAATCTGAAATGGAACCAGCGGGTCGTTAATTGCACATTTTCGTGGCTTTTCCTTATATTTGAGATATTTATATTTTACTCGAAACTGGGTGTTTTCCGATTAAAATAATTTAAACCCATGACGAATATGACGTGTAGCATAGAATATGGATGAAGGATCGGCTTTTTATTTGTCTAGCACCTACATGTTGGACTTTATTTGCATTAAGATTAATTAGTTGCAAGCTTTTTTGAGAAGTTATCTTTTTTTATTTGGCAACATAATAGCAAAAGTCTCTTCTTAGTTTCTAAAAGCTTTAAAGATTTAAATAAATATCAGTGCTGTATAGCATTAGATAAAGATGAAAGGCATATGTCATTTCGGGTGTGTTGCTTAATTCCTGCTTTTATGATGTCTTCAAATCAAAATTGTCAGATGGTTAATTCTTTTTAATATTCAGCATTTGTTGTTTCGTCTTTTGTTAGCTCCAAATTGCTTTATTGATGACTGCTGTAAAGAACAGACGATCTTTATGATGGGTGTAGGGTTTTAATGAATAAATATTTACTGTTGAATAAATTATATTGTAACTTGTGCAATTCTTAAAAGTTCTATTTAAAATGCATTACGTTATTTCTAGTTAATTATTCACAAATATGTTAACAGGTAAAAAAAATCTATTAGTGCGATTACTAATTTTTATATTGAAGCAGCTTAATCCTTTATGTACTGAATTATGAATTCATGAAACATTTATTTTCGAAAGCATTTTTCGTGAATTTTTGAAACAACATTAGTAGATAATCATTTAATAAATTTTAGAAAGATTTTAGAAGGATTGAAAGATTTAGAAGAATTCATTAAATACGAATTTGTAGGGATTTTGTGCAATATTTAAAACACCACTCAAATCTTTTATTTTAAATATCTTTCTTAGTATTTTGTAGAATTAGGAAGTGTACAAATATAGCGTTCTTACAATAGAAATATAGAAATATTTCCGAATTGCAAAATTCCCTCCCCTCCCTCCCAACGCCAAGAAAGCTGAAAAGATGCAAAGGTAAAAGAAATCACCCTTTTAAAAATATTTTTGTTGTTTTATGTAACCAATAATGCTTTTGGAACAAGATAAAGTAATGTATTCATAACTTATTCTAAACTGTATTACTACTAATCGATGTATTAAATGAATTTTATAACAAGTTATTTTAATGATACTTATAAGTACCGTCAGTAGATAAAGGGTTAAACGAATAACGGGCTGTATATAATGTATAAATGGATAAAGAATTGTTTTTCATTTTTTTAGCATCTATATGCGTTGGACTTTATTTACAATCTGATTAAATACTTGCAAGTTCATTTAGGAAGGTGTCATTATTAGTTTGACTAAATATAAAGGCATTAGGTTCTTAGCTTTCTAAAAAATTTTCGAGTCTTAACAACATTTGCTAAAGTCAATGGAACAAAGCTGATATTGAATTTTAAGTTTAACCCTTCACGGACCGTAGTTTTAAATGCATGATTCTATTTTTATATTCTATTTGCACCACTATATTTTAAAAGTAATTTTTTTAGCAAATTTCTCTTCCACACGTTGTCAAAGTACGACTAAAAGTGTTTCTCAACACATTGTATGCGGGACATGTACTAGTACGTTTTTCTGGGTTAGGGACAGAAATTATTACTGGTACCGGAAATTTTGTACGGACGTAAAAAGAAGGCGTAATTCAAGCGTGCTTGCTTCTTGTTGATTGTGAGCAGAATTTAATTTACAGTGGCATTTGTGAACGTAAATTTAGTACTCATTTTCGAAAAATTACCCGCATACAATGTGTTAAAAAAGAAAAGTGGTGCAAAGTGAATAAATTTGTAAAGGTGCCAATGCCGCTTATATGGCGGCATTGGTCCGTTAACCCTCTCGCTGCGTAATTGTTTAGCTTCAAAAATTGCGCATTTAATTCCTTCGCGACGAGAGTCTTTTAAGAATTTTTTTTTTTTGGCACCGGTTTTTCAAAACAAAATCGTCTGATTTAATCGAGAAAATGCTCCAATTAGATAAGGCAAAATTTACAATAAAAAGTATCTGGTGGGAATGATCAAGGAGGGTTAATTAGACGGGTAAAATGCATCCGCGATGAAATGTGGGGTTGCGCAAATTTTGCTACTTTTACGTTGCCCGAGAAACTCTCGGGTTGCGCAGCGAGAAGGTTAAGGGTTATGTTCCTTTACCTGATGCGACTTATTTTATTGGGTCGTTCCGAAAGTCATTTCTGTTTCGGAAAATTAATTCGTACCGGAAAATTCTATCATTTAATTATTAGACATTAATTCCGAAATCTAATGTTTAATAATTAACGGACAGAATTTTCCGGTACGAATTGATTTTCCCAAACGGAAATGACTTTCCCAACGACCCAATATTAAGAGCCATTATTTTGAAATTCAGAATAAAAAGTGATATTTTGATAGTTGTGTTTTTTAATTTGCTTGATTTTTTTTTTTTAATGTTGAAGTAGATCATATTTAATGGATATTGGGCAATTTTGAAGCCCTGAAAACATTTCCGGTTTCCAGTAGAAAATATCAAAGTTCAAGATCATGAATCCCTTTTTTCATGAAAATTGAAATGCCAGTATGTTTGGATTGCTATATCTCTGAAAAGCAACAACATCCCAAAATTCTTTTGTCACAAACTGTTAGTATAACACTACATGCTTAGTAAAATTTACTTGGTTCTATGTGGCATTGTTAATTTTCATTGTTATGTTGCCACAAAATGCAATCAAAATGACGTTTTTGTCCGTTTTCTGCACTTATTATCTTAGTTAAGCAATAATACCCCAAAATTTTTCTTATAGAATATGAAAGTTTACTATTAGGACAAGCTAAGTAATATAGAACTTTACCGGGATATCGATGCTGTTAGCAGATATAATCTGTTAAATATTCAAAAATTTCAAAATCTGTAACTTTTGAATTAGTTCTATCTCAAAACAGTATCACAGTTGAATAAAACAAAATATATCAGGTAGTAGTTGAACATATGTGCAAAAACATGGAAATGAAAAATAAGTGGGGGGTCTCATGCTATTTTCAGAAAACAAAATGACAAACGTTACAAAAAGGCAGTGTCAATATCAGGCTTTCTCCCTATCAGAAAATGATTTATCCTGTTTCTTTTTCCCTTTCCTATGTTTTCCCCTATTAGAAAACGGAACATCCCTTTTATCTTTCTCCTTCTTGGGGAAAAGCCTAACCATTTCACTGCCTTCTTGTAACTTTTTTAATTTTTTTCTCTCCTGAAAATAGCATGAGACCCCACTTATTTTTCGTTTCCATGTTTTTGTACATATGTTCAACTACTACCTGGTATATTCTGCTTTATTCAACTGTGATGCTGTTTTGAGATAGGTTCATTCAAAAGTTGCAGATTTTGAAACTTTTGGATATTTAACAGATTATATCTGCTAACAGCATCGATATCCCGGTAAAGTTCTATATTACTTAGCTTGTCCTAATAGTAAACTTTCATATTCTATAAGGAAAAATTTGGGGTACTATTGCTTAACTAAGATAATAAGTGCAGAAAACGGACAAAAACGTATTTTTGATTGCATTTTTGTGGCAACTTAACAATGAAAATTAACAATGCCCCATGGAACAAGTAACTTTTACTAAGCATGTAGTGTCATACTAACAGTTTATGACAAAATAATTTTGGGATGTTGTTGCTTTCCAGAGATATAGCAATCCAAACACACTGGCATTTCAATTTTCATGAAAAATGGTATTCATGGTCTTGAACTTTGGCATTTTCTACAGGATACAAGAAATTTTTTCAGAGCTTCAAAACTGCACATTATTCATTAAATATGATCTACTTCAACATAAAAAAAATCAAGCAAATCAAAAAATACAATTATCGCACTTTGTCTGATTTTCAAAATAATGACTCTTAAGCTGGCCTACATGGCAGACCGAATACTACTGCCAAAAAGTTACCCGAGTGAATTGTTATCGGTCGATTATCATTCCAGGTAGCTCAATTTGAAGAGCATTGGCAATTTAAGCCAAATGCATATACCATGGCCGATTCCCGGCATGCGCACTTTATCTCTCATTTAGAAAAAAAAATGTATGATATTAAAGTACTTTTTTCTTGGAAACTAAAGTAGCAATTTCAATATAGTTTTGAAACTGCTTTCGTAGTAGTTAAATTATAAACAGAAATAAATAAATAAAGCAATAATTACGCGACCATAATAGTAAGTTTTTTTTAATTTATTACTAATTAAAACTAAAGAAAATACATAAAGAAAACTAAATTTAATTTAGTTACGTATATTTAATTGTAAGACAATTGATCTATTGGGAGTATATATACAAGGTGTGGTCATTAATTTCCAGGACTGATCTAATAACTCCAGAAAATATTATATGAAATAGATATTTATTTAACATGTTTGAAGTAACTCCCACTTGCCGTAATGCACGTATGTGTTCGGTGCTATAAGTTTTCGAAACAACTTCTAAAGTCCTCTTTCGGAATGCTCTTTAATGTGGACGTCAGTAGAAGGAAAAAGCCGGTTCTGCCCCAGCAGGAGGAGCGAGGAGCAAAGATGATTGACAGGTGGGTGGAGTCAAGTGATTGACAGGTGAGGGGAGATAAGAAAGTGATGGACAGGTGGGAGGAGTCGAGACAGACTGGCGCCCACACGGCATGCTATAGTAGAGGGGTTAAACAAAGACGGGTAAGGGGAGATAAGAACGTGATGGACAGGTGGGTGGAGTCGAGAAAGACTGGCGTCCACGCGGCATGCTATAGTAGAGGGGTTAAAACAAAGAAGCGTTAATGAAAAGTCTACTGTAGTAGAGAGGGATTATACAAAGGATAATGTTAATGAATGAAAGTCTACTGTTAGAGAGGGATTAGAAAGAAAGGAAAGATAATGATGAGGTGATTAGAAAAGATCGCATGCAAACTATTAAAAAAACTTACCACGGAGCAGCGCGGAGACACGTCCGACCAGTATGAAATCCACCGGGCTAATGAACGAATGCTTGCTCGGAAAACGGTTTCATCTAGATAAAAGCTGGCTTCTGATTGGTCGAGAGTCGAACCTAGGTGGCAGCACCATCGCTTTCACCCGAGGACATGAACACGAGCGCCCTCTCTTGATAGGATTTTCAACTCACCTGTGATGACATCATCCTATTTTGAACTGACATAAAGAGGTTAATACATTTTTAAGTTTTAACGAAATAAGTTATAATTTTTATTCATTTGTTAATTTTCAAAACATGTTTTTCATTTAGTCATTGTAATAAAGTTTTAAATAAATTAGTTAATTTTCATTTAGTTATTTGTTAATTTCCGAAAAAGTTTTTTTTTTTCAGTAAGTTATTTGGTAATAAAACTTTTTAATAAATTAGTTAATTTTTCTTTCAGTCATTTGTTAATTTCCGAAACAAGTTTTTTCTCAAATAAAGCTTTTAATAATCAACTTTACATTTATTTTCATTTAATTATTATTTAAAAGAATATAAATTATTTTTACTAATCAAAAGAACGCGAATTAGTTTTTAACAATAATGTTTTTGTTTAATTATTGTCAAGGGTGATTGTTAACTGAAATATATGCTGAATGCGAAAACGTTTTTTTTTTTTTTTTTTTTTTTTTTTTTGAACTAAGAAAAGAACTTTTTTAAATTAATGAACAACTGTTTTTGGAAAAAGGAGAAATATTGTGCTTTGCAACACTGAAAAAGAGTTGAAAATTAATGACTTCACCTAGTTTAAAGCATATTTAACATAAGATGAAGACCTAAGTTCTGTGGAAAGGCTTAAAAATAACATACTTTTGAATCGACTGATTTATGTTGGATTTACAATCTTAGAATTGCCTAAACTTCTAATGTATAAATTTCATTATGATTTTATTAAAAAGAGTATAAAGATGATGCAAAGCTAATTTTCAACGACACGAACTCATTGTGTTACCATATACACACTAAGAATGTTTTGGATGATATGGAACATCATGCAAGCTTATTCGATTTCTCTGAGTATCCAAAGAATCATATACACAAATTCCATTACGGTTTTGTAAAGAAAACATACCTTTAGAATTACAGGTTTTGAACCCATACACTGCAACACACTCCCTTTCAAGAAAATAGATTGTATCAGTACATCCCGGAATTTTTTTCCCGTTGTTTCATCATATGAATATGATTTCTATATTAGTTTTTTTAACTACTTATTTTGAGATATATATATTTTATTTATAAGAATGCAAGTTAGTTTTAATCTTTTAACTAAGACATTTTCAGTGACTAAGGAAGTAAAGTTTTGTTTTTATAGAAAAAGTGGTATGAACTTTATATTTTTTTTATTAGTTACTAATGAAAGATAATATATATATATATATATATATTCAAGTTAACAGAAATTTAGGTGAAAGCTTTTGAATTTTCTTAAGTGTTTTATCTAAAAGAATGCGAAGTAGTTGTAATCGCTAGTTTTCTCTCATGTCTCCTACGAGACAAGTGGTTTCTATATATATAGTGAAAGGTTATTCCGTGTGTAACCATACGGTTGCGCATCAACGATGTTTCTTGCCGGTATTGTATCAATTAGTATTTTACTGCTTTTAACTAAGATATTTAAATGATAGATAACGCAAAGTTTTATTTTATTTTTAGAAAAAGTGGTTTTTACTTTATTTATTTATTTTATTTTATTATTAGTTACTAATGAAGGAATATATTTTTTCAAGTTAACAGTAAATTGATGTGAAAGCTATGAATTTTCTTAAGTTTAATCTTATCCACTAATTTGGAGAAATAATTTTAAATGCGCGAGCTACTGAACTCTTTTCAAATAGAACGAACAAGTTCTTTTGATAGTTTGAATCTTATACCACAAAAGGTTAATGATAATATATTTTAACAAATAACAATGTAGGCAATTAGATAAATGTTTTTAACTAGTAAAATAACTATTTAAAGAAGCTTTTAAGTATTACCTTTTAGTAGTGGATTTTTTTTTTTAAACAAAATTTTCCAACATGTCAAAACAAAAACTTACTTCTTCAAAATTGAAAATCTTCATTGAATTCCCGGTCTTGAAAACACGCTAGCAAAATATAGAAAATAACAGTCCGCAAATGATTTCCGAATGTAGTTTTACAATGTTGTGATATTATTTTGTTTTCAATGACATCACTTTTAGACCCTTTGATTTGCTGAAACTAGCGAAGCTTTAAACGAATGGGAAGCCAGTCCATAGTTTCACACGTTAGTTGAAATAACAATTGTAGATAATGTTTGTTATCAAGCAACTTTTGAAACGCTCACCCCTCTGGCGAGTTTTAGAAGGGGTGTTTTATCTTTTAGCATCTCCTGTGGGATGCAATCTCTCATAGCGTTCAACTATGAAAACTATGTATTGCTTTAGGCAAAAAGAAAAAAAAATAGTTTTCAGACATTTCCTATCACCATGTTTCTTATCTCAACAAAGATGTTCAATTAAGAATAGAAGATAAATCTTTTTTATTTTTAGTTTAAAATAGAGTATGTTTCGATTGAAATATAAATCTTTTTTCCTTTTTATACATTAAAAATCAAGATTCCAATTAACAGAAATTATTTTTTTAATTTTCTGGAGACTGTATTAAGTTTTTTATAATGAGTTTTTACTAAAATTGATGAAATAAACAGATATTTTCTGCTAAAAGAAAAGAATGGTATTATTGCTTTTTCTTAGCTTTTAACCTGTTCAGAACCAGCATTTTTTTTCATGAATTTTATTCATTTGGCACTACTTTTTATTAATTATTTCAATTAACTTTGTAAATCACAAAAATCACGTAATTAAATACAATCAATTTTACTTCTATTTTTTTACTGATATCAAATTCAAACGTTTTAAGTACTTTCGTGGGTGCATATGCGCTCATGGTTCCGAATGGGTTAAAGAAAGATCGCTTCAAACATAACTAAGATTTGTTTTAAACGTTCATTAACCGTTTCAGTTGTATGAATAAATGTCTCTCATTAAATTAATGTTATCATATATTAAATTGTATTTATTTTTCAAATTTTCAAAAGAATAACGCTTGATTTTCTTAAAAAGGTTGAAACACAAATAGATATTTTTAAGTTGTTCTTTAATCCAAAGACAACTTTTTAACGAAAGTTTTCATTCATTTTGTTTACAAACTAACAGATGTTGTTATTAAAATACTTTGAAATAGAAAGACGTTTATTTGAAAACAGAATAAACCTTTTAGATAATACTCTGAAAGTAGATGTCTTTAACTAAATTATCAAACATATGAGTGAGAGAAATCTGATTGCTACGTGACAAAAATTGCTTTTAACAATGAATTTTGAATCAGTTTTAATTTAGAAAAAAGTAAATGGCTAACTTCAATGATATATTTTTAGTTTTGTTGTTAGAAATAATATGTTAAACAAATCACATTGTTTGAAAATATATTTTTCGAGTTTATTTTTTCAACAATTGTTTTTTTAAAATGAAATCACAGATAAAACTAATGAAAGCAAAACTTGTGAAACACAAGTTGAATATCGAGAATGATAGAACATGTTTTGAATTAAGTAATGTAGAATGTGAAATTTTAAGTTCAGTTTAATAAAGCAAATAAATAAATTGAAAGACACATTTTGAAAGGATTGTTATAAGTTTGTTAAAACTTTTTTTGTTTTAAGAAACACTAGACAAACATTACACTTAAAAGACCAAATAATTATACATACCTTTTGTTGATTGAAGCAAGCAGTCATTGAAAATAGCATGAAACTGAAAAGTCGACGGTAAATTTAGTTAATTTTATGCTGTAAAAGGTACGATAAAGTACCGCAGAGCACTAAGCTAAATGTCCGGTAAACGAGAGCTAAAGAACATACGACCTTCATCCACCAGATCCAAGACACAACTGATGTGCTCGGGGTCTAACACCTGCAGATGAAGGTTACTGATTAGAGATCAAGGTCACTGATAACAGATCACGTGACCGCTAACAACCAATCAGAAGCGAGCTTACAGGTATGACGACATCCTGTGGCAATACCTGTAGACAATCTGGTGCCAGTTGATTGACAGGGGGCGTCGTGGAATGTTAGGAATGCAGACAGAGTGGCGTCTACCTTCTGCATCATAGTATTTTAGGAAAAATATATATTACGTTGATGTAAAAGACATTATTTTTTTAAACTAACTGTTAATAATTTTGAAATAACATACTTTTCTCATACAAGCGAAAAAGAATGTTTCAGAACATGTCTCTGATCATAATTAAACATAACTTTAAGCATAGTCAACCATCTCAGAGTATGATTAAACAAATTCGAACATAACTTTGGGCATGTTTAAAGAATCCGAACTATATTTGAACATATCCGAACATGTTCATTCCTAACTTTGACAGTTTTTAATCTTTCAGAATTTAAAAAAACATATTTAAAACTATTTTATTTTAAAAATTTTTGTAAAAATTTTTAATTCATAATTTTCTTTTTAAGGTTTTAACTTTTTTTTGTTAAAACTTTTTTTAACGTTTTAACTTCTTTTGTTAAAAATTTTTTTAACTTTTTTTTTGTTTAAACTTTTTTAACTTTTTTGTTAAATTTTTGTTAACTTTTTTGTTAAAACTTTTTTAACTTTTTAACTTTTGTTGTTAAACATTTTTTTTTAATTTTGTGAAAACTTTTTTTTTTACTTTTGTTAAAAAAAATTTTTTTACAAACTTTTTTTTAAAATTTTGTTAAAACTTTTTTTTTACATTTGTTAAAACTTTTTTTGTTAAAACTTTTTTTTATAAAACTTTTTTTTATAAACTTTTTTTTCTTAAAATTTTTTTTTACTTTTGTTAAAAATTTTGTTTTTGTTAAAACTTTTTTTACTTTTGTTAAAACTTTTTTTGCAAAACTTTTTTACATTGTTAAAACATTTTGTTTTACTTTTGTTAAAAAAAAATCTGTTAAACTTTTTTATAAACTTTTGTTAAAACTTTTTTTATATATTTTTGTAAAACTTTTTAAAATTTTGTTAAACTTTTTTTTATATTTGTTAAAACTTTGTAAAACTTTTTATCATCTTTGTAAACTTTCTATAATTTTTAAAACTAATAAATTTTATACATACATATGTGTATATATATGTATATATATATAAATATACATATATATATACATATATATACATATACATATATTTATATACATATACATACATACGTATGTTATATATATATATATATATATATATATATATATACATATATATATATATACATATATATATATACATACATCATATATATATATACATATATATATATGTATATATATATTTTACACAAGAACCCATACATAAACATTTAACTTTCATATATTTAGAGACATGTAGTCGTGGATGTATGGTTTTACTTAAACATTTATATAGATAGATACTACCCTTAAATTTACGTTCATGCAAAAAAACATTATTTTTCTTAAACTGTTAATATTTTTGAAATAACATACTTTTCTCATGCAAGTGAAAAAGAATGTTTCAGAGCATGTCTCTGGCCATGGTTAAACATAAATTTAAGCATAGTTAACCATCTCGGAATATGATTAAACATGTTCGAATATAACCTTTTACACGATTAAACATATATCCTGACAATATTTGAACCTATCCAAACATGGTTAAACATGTTTGAACAAACTTTGAGCATATCCGAACATGGTTAAACATGTTCGAACATAACTTTGGTCATGGTTAATCATATCCTGAAGAAAGTGCGAGCTACCGAACAAAATTCATTAAGAAAGACAAACTCATGAATTTAGTAATCACAAGCCAGTTCCAACTTTTAAAAAGCAACTGTTTAACTTAATTTGGAAGAATTGTTATAAGTTTTTTTAAAACACTTTGTTAGAAACTGACGAATGAGTTTAACAAATTTTTGGAAATAATAGAGTATGATAATACTCTTAGAGTATAATATATACTACTTAGAGTATAATAATACATTTGATGTCAGAACATGTTTTGAATGAAATCGTGAATTCATAGTATGCTGAAAACGCGAACTTTGAAATTTATATTTAGGTTAAATGAAGAAAAGTAAAGCAAATTACTAAATTGAAAGACACATTTTGAAAGGATCGTTATAAGTTTGTTAAAACTGTTGTTGTATTAAACACTATATTAGACAAATAATTTACATACCTTTTGGAAAGAAGTTTCCCTTAAGCTTTTGATGATTCGAACAAGCAGACTCACTGAAAAGTAGCAAGAAGCTTAAAATTCGACGGCAGTTTTACTCAATCTTATGCCGTAAAAGGTTCGATATGGTACCGCATAGCACGAAGCCAAATGTACGGTAAATGGGAGCTGTGAAACATGTGACCTACCTCCACCAGATCCAAGCATCGACTGATGTGCGCGGGGTCTAACACCTGCAGATGAATGTCACTGATTAGAGATCAAGGTCACTGCTAACAGATCACGTGACCGCTAACAACCAATCAGAAGCGAGCTTTCAGGTATGACGACATCCTGTGGCAATACCAGTAGACGAAGTGACGCCCTCCGCCTGCAAGAAACGATCATGTCGAAGCATGTACCGTCTTGCTGGCGCCAGTTGATTGACAGGTGGGCGGGAGAATGCAAGGAATGCAGACACAATGGCGCCCTCCTCCACCGCCTACTCCTTTCACATGTCAGATGATCTTCGCATCCAATCACATACAAGTATTAGATGGTAGAGGGCGCTCGTGTTGTGTTCAAGTACGACGTCTTCACTTGTTTTGTAACAAGTTTATTGTTCCGACGAATTTAGTCATGTTTAGATCATCTTTTTCTGGTTAAAAAAAATTAGATTTAACTAAAATATTTATCGGAGAAAAATTTTTACTTAGATTTTAAAATCTAATTTTTTTTAACCAGAAAAAGATGATCTAAACATGACTAAATTCGTCGGAACAATAAACTTGTTCAACAACTTGTTAAGTGGATATTTCTAATTGTGCTAATTTAAGTAGTGTGTGTTATTCGATAAAGTTAAACTTGATATTCGAAAAAGTGATGAAAGACACTTGTTATTTTAAACAAAATGTCTTTTTTTGTTATTTTTTATACATAAAAATATTACTAACAAAAAACTTAAAATTTAAATGGTGTTACTTACTGTGAAGCATCTGCCCAGGACATCAACTGAAGGGGAAATGGTTGATGACAAAGCACAAAACAAGTGATGACGTCGTACTTGAACACAACACGAGCGCCCTCTACCATCTAATACTTGTATGTGATTGGATGCGAAGATCATCTGACATGTGAAAGGAGTAGGCGGTGGAGGAGGGCGCCATTGTGTCTGCATTCCTTGCATTCTAGCGCCCACCTGTCAATCAATTGGCGCCAGCAAGACGGTACATGCTTCGACATGATCGTTTCTTGCAGGCGGAGGGCGTCACTTCGTCTACTGGTATTGCCACAGGATGTCGTCATACCTGAAAGCTCGCTTCTGATTGGTTGTTAGCGGTCACGTGATCTGTTATCAGTGACCTTGATCTCTAATCAGTGACCTTCATCTGCAGGTGTTAGACCCCGCGCACATCAGTCGAGGCTTGGATCTGGTGGAGGTAGGTCACATGTTTCACAGCTCCCATTTACCGTACATTTAGCTTAGTGCTATGCGGTACCATATAGAACCTTTTACGGCATAAGATTGAGTAAAACTGCCGTCGAATTTTAAGCTTCTTGCTACTTTTCAGTGAGTCTGCTTGCTCGAATCATCAAAAGCTTAGGGAAACTTCTTTCCAAAAGGTATGTAAATTTTTTTGTCTAATATAGTGTTTAATACAACAACAGTTTTAACAAACTTATAACGATCCTTTCAAAATGTGTCTTTCAATTTAGTAATTTGCTTTACTTTTCTTCATTTAACCTAACTATAAATTTCAAAGTTCGCGTTTTCAGCATACTATGAATTCACGATTTCATTCAAAACATGTTCTGACATCAAATGTATTATTGTACTCTAAGTAGTATATATTATACTCTAAGAGTATTATCATACTCTATTATTTCCAAAAATTTGATAAACTCATTCGTCAGTTTCTAACGAAGTGTTTTAAAAAAACTTATAACAATTCTTCCAAATTAAGTTAATCAGTTGCTTTTTAAAAGTTGGAACTGGCTTGTGATTACTAAATTCATGAGTTTGTCTTTCTTAATGAAATTTGTTCGATAGCTCGCACTTTCTTCAGGATATGATTAACCATGACCAAAGTTATGTTCGAACATGTTTAACCATGTTCGGATATGCTCAAAGTTTGCTCAAACATGTTTAACCATGTTTGGATAGGTTCAAATATTGTCAGGATATATGTTTAATCGTGTCCAAAGTTATGTTCGAACATGTTTAATCATATTCTGAGATGGTTAACTATGCTTAAATTTATGTTTAACCATGGCCAGAGACATGCTCTGAAACATTCTTTTTCACTTGCATGAGAAAAGTATGTTATTTCAAAAATATTAACAGTTTAAGAAAAATAATGTTTTTTTGCATGAACGTAAATTTAAGGGTAGTATCTATCTATATAAATGTTTAAGTAAAACCATACATCCACGACTACGTGTCTCTAAATATATGAAAGTTAAGTGTTTATGTATGGGTTCTTGTGTAAAATATATACATATACATACATACATATATATATATATATATATATATATATGATGTATGTATATATATACATATGTATATATATATATATATATATATATATATATATATGTGTATATGTATATATATATATATAAAACATACGTATGTATGTATATGTATATAAATATATGTATATATATGTATATTTATATATATATATACATATATATACACATATGTATGTATAAAATTTATTAGTTTTAAAAATTATAGAAAGTTTACAAAGATGATAAAAACTTTTACAAAGTTTTAACAAATATAAAAAAAAGTTTAACAAAATTTAAAAAAGTTTTACAAAAAAATATATAAAAAAAGTTTTAACAAAAGTTTATAAAAAAAGTTTTAACAGAATTTTTTTTAACAAAAGTAAAACAAAATGTTTTAACAAAGTAAAAAAGTTTTGCAAAAAAAGTTTTAACAAAAGTAAAAAAAGTTTTAACAAAAAAAATTTTTGAACAAAAGTAAAAAAAAAAGTTTTAAGGAAAAAAAGTTTTAAGAAAAAAAAAGTTTATAAAAAAAAGTTTTATTAAAAAAAAGTTTTAACAAAAGTAAAAAAAAGTTTTAACAAAATTAAAAAAAAAGTTTGTAAAAAATTTTTTTTAACAAAAGTAAAAAAAAAAAGTTTTAACAAAATTTTAAAAAAATGTTTAACAACAAAAAGTTAAAAAAGTTTTAACAAAAAAAGTTAAAAAAATTTTAACAAAAAAGTTAAAAAAGTTTAAACAAAAAAAGTTTAAAAAAATTTTAACAAAAAAAGTTAAAACGTTTAAAAAGTTTTAACAAAAAAAGTTAAAACCTTAAAAAGAAAATTATAAATTAAAATTTTTACAAAAATTTTTAAAATGAAATAGTTTTAAATATGTTTTTTTAAATTCTGAAAGATTAAAAACTGTCAAAGTTATGAATGAACATGTTCGGATATGTTCAAATATAGTTCGGATTGTTTAAACATGCCCAAAGTTATGTTCGAATTTGTTTAATCATTCTCTGAGATGGTTAACTATGCTTAAAGTTATGTTTAATTATGATTAGAGACATGTTCTGAAACATTCTTTTTCGCTTGTATGAGAAAAGTATGTTATTTCAAAATTATTAACAGTTAGTTTAAAAAAATAATGTCTTTTACATCAACGTAATATATTTTTTTCCTAAAATACTATGATGCAGAAGGTAGACGCCACTCTGTCTGCATTCCTAACATTCCACGACGCCCCCTGTCAATCAACTGGCACCAGATTGTCTACAGGTATTGCCACAGGATGTCGTCATACCTGTAAGCTCGCTTCTGTTTGGTTGTTAGCGGTCACGTGATCTGTTATCAGTGACCTTGATCTCTAATCAGTAACCTTCATCTGCAGGTGTTAGACCCCGAGCACATCAGTTGTGTCTTGGATCTGGTGGATGAAGGTCGTATGTTCTTTAGCTCTCGTTTACCGGACATTTAGCTTAGTGCTCTGCGGTACTTTATCGTACCTTTTACGGCATAAAATTAACTAAAGTTACCGTCGACTTTTCAGTTTCATGCTATTTTCAATGACTCTGCTTGCTTCAATCAACAAAAGGTATGTATAATTATTTGATCTTTTAAGTGTAATGTTTGTCTAGTGTTTCTTAAAACAAAAAAAGTTTTAACAAACTTATAACAATCCTTTCAAAATGTGTCTTTCAATTTATTTATTTGCTTTATTAAACTGAACTTAAAATTTCACATTCTACATTACTTAATTCAAAACATGTTCTATCATTCTCGATATTCAACTTGTGTTTCACAAGTTTTGCTTTCATTAGTTTTATTTGTGATTTCATTTAAAAAAAACAATTGTTGAAAAAATAAACTCGAAAAATATATTTTCAAACAATGTGATTTGTTTAACATATTATTTCTAACAACAAAACTAAAAATATGTCATTGAAGTTATCCATTTACTTTTTTCTAAATTAAAACTGACTCAAAATTCATTGTTAAAAGCAATTTTTGTCACGTAGCAATCAGATTTCTCTCTCATATGTTTGATAATTTAGTTAAAGAGATCTACTTTCAGAGTATTATCTAAAAGGTTTATTCTGTTTTCAAATAAACGTCTTTCTATTTCAAAGTATTTTAATAACAACATCTGTTAGTTTGTAAACAAAATGAATGAAAATTTTCGTTAAAAAGTTGTCTTTGGATTAAAGAGACAACTTAAAAATATCTATTTGTGTTTCAACCTTTTTAAGAAAATCAAGCGTTATTCTTTTGAAAACTTGAAAAATAAATACAATTTAATTTATGATAACATTAGTTTAATTTAATGAGAGACATTTATTCACACAACTGAAACGGTTAATGAACGTTTAAAACAAATCTTAGTTATGTTTGAAGCGATCTTTCTTTAACCCATTCGGAACCATGAGCGCATATGCACCCACAAAAGTACTTAAAACGTTTGAATTTGATATCAGTAAAAAAATAGAAGTAAAATTGATTGTATTTAATTACGTGATTTTTGTGATTTACAAAGTTAATTAATTACAAAAATAATTAATAAAAAGTAGTGCCAAACGAATAAAATTCATGAAAAAAAAATGCTGGTTCTGAACAGGTTAAAAGCTAAGAAAAAGCAATAATACCATTCTTTTCTTTTAGCAGAAAGTATCTGTTTATTTCATCAATTTTAGTAAAAACTCATTATACAAAACTTAATACAGTCTCCAGAAAATTAAAAAAATAATTTCTGTTAATTGGAATCTTGATTTTTAATGTATAAAAAGGAAAAAAGATTTATATTTGAATCGAAACATACTCTATTTTAAACTAAAAATAAAAAAGATTTATCTTCTATTCTTAATTGAACATCTTTGTTGAGATAAGAAACATGGTGATAGGAAATGTCTGAAAACTATTTTTTTTCTTTTTGCCTAAAGCAATACATAGTTTTCATAGTTGAACGCTATGAGAGATTGCATCCCACAGGAGATGCTAAAAGATAAAACACCCCTTCTAAAACTCGCCAGAGGGGTGAGCGTTTCAAAAGTTGCTTGATAACAAACATTATCTACAATTGTTATTTCAACTAACGTGTGAAACTATGGACTGGCTTCCCATTCGTTTTAAGCTTCGCTAGTTTCAGCAAATCAAAGGGTCTAAAAGTGATGTCATTGAAAACAAAATAATATCACAACATTGTAAAACTACATTCGGAAATCATTTGCGGACTGTTATTTTCTATATTTTGCTAGCGTGTTTTCAAGACCGGGAATTCAATGAAGATTTTCAATTTTGAAGAAGTAAGTTTTTGTTTTGACATGTTGGAAAATTTTGTTAAAAAAAAAAATCCACTACTAAAAGGTAATACTTAAAAGCTTCTTTAAATAGTTAATTTACTAGTTAAAAACATTTATCTAATTGCCTACATTGTTATTTGTTAAAATATATTATCATTAACCTTTTGTGGTATAAGATTCAAACTATCAAAAGAACTTGTTCGTTCTATTTGAAAAGAGTTCAGTAGCTCGCGCATTTAAAATTATTTCTCCAAATTAGTGGATAAGATTAAACTTAAGAAAATTCATAGCTTTCACATCGATTTACTGTTAACTAATATATTCCTTCATTAGTAACTAATAATAAAATAAAATAAATAAATAAAGTAAAAACCACTTTTTCTAAAAATAAAATAAAACTTTGCGTTATCTATCATTTAAATATCTTAGTTAAAAGCAGTAAAATACTAATTGATACAATACCGGCAAGAAACATCGTTGATGCGCAACCGTATGGTTACACACAGAATAACCTTTCACTATATATATAGAAACCACTTGTCTCGTAGGAGACATGAGAGAAAACTAACGATTACAACTACTTCGCATTCTTTTAGATAAAACACTTAAGAAAATTCAAAAGCTTTCACCTAAATTTCTGTTAACTTGAATATATATATATATATATTATCTTTCATTAGTAACTAATAAAAAAAATATAAAGTTCATACCACTTTTTCTAAAAAAATAAAACTTTACTTCCTTAGTCACTGAAAATGTCTTAGTTAAAAGATTAAAACTAACTTGCATTCTTATAAATAAAATATATATATCTCAAAATAAGTAGTTAAAAAAACTAATATAGAAAGCATATTCATATGATGAAACAACGGGAAAAAAATTCCGGGATGTACTGATACAATCTATTTTCTTGAAAGGGAGTGTGTTGCAGTGTATGGGTTCAAAACCTGTAATTCTAAAGGTATGTTTTCTTTACAAAACCGTAATGGAATTTGTGTATATGATTCTTTGGATACTCAGAGAAATCGAATAAGCTTGCATGATGTTCCATATCATCCAAAACATTCTTAGTGTGTATATGGTAACACAATGAGTTCGTGTCGTTGAAAATTAGCTTTGCATCATCTTTATACTCTTTTTAATAAAATCATAGTGAAATTTATACATTAGAAGTTTAGGCAATTCTAAGATTGTAAATCCAACATAAATCAGTCGATTCAAAAGTATGTTATTTTTAAGCCTTTCCACAGCACTTAGGTCTTCATCTTATGTTAAATATGCTTTAAACTAGGTGAAGTCATTAATTTTCAACTCTTTTTCAGTGTTGCAAAGCACAATATTTCTCCTTTTTCCAAAAACAGTTGTTCATTAATTTTAAAAAGTTCTTTTCTTAGTTCAAAAAAAAAAAAAAAAAAAAAAAAGTTTTCGCATTCAGCATATATTTCAGTTAACAATCACCCTTGACAATAATTAAACAAAAACATTATTGTTAAAAACTAATTCACGTTCTTTTGATTAACTAATTTATTAACAAATTAACTAATTTATTTAAAACTTTATTACAATGACTAAATGAAAAACATGTTTTGAAAATTAACAAATGACTAAAAATTATAACTTATTTCGTTAAAACTTAAAAATGTATTAACCTCTTTATGTCAGTTCAAAATAGGATGATGTCATCACAGGTGAGTTGAAAATCCTATCAAGAGAGCGCGCTCGTGTTCATGCCCTCGGGTGAAAGCGATGGTGCTGCCACCTAGGTTCGACTCTCGACCAATCAGAAGCCAGCTTTTATCTAGATGAAACCGGTTTCCGAGCAAGCATTCGTTCATTAGCCCGGTGGATTTCATACTGGTCGGGCGTGTCTCCGCGCTGCTCCGTGGTAAGATTTTTTAATAGTTTGCATGCGATCTTTTCTAATCACCTCATCATTATCTTTCCTTTGTTCTAATCCCTCTCTAACAGTAGACTTTCATTCATTAACATTATCCTTTGTATAATCCCTCTCTACTACAGTAGACTTTTCATTAACGCTTCTTTGTTTTAACCCCTCTACTATAGCATGCCGCGTGGACGCCAGTCTTTCTCGACTCCACCCACCTGTCCATCACTTTCTTATCTCCCCTTACCTGTCTTTGTTTAACCCCTCTACTATAGCATGCCGTGTGGGCGCCAGTCTGTCTCGACTCCTCCCACCTGTCCATCACTTTCTTATCTCCCCTCACCTGTCAATCACTTGACTCCATCCACCTGTCAATCATCTTTGCTCCTCGCTCCTCCTGCTGGGGCAGAACCGGCTTTTTCCTTCTACTGACGTCGCCGTTTTCTTGATGGCTTTGTCATCCTCAAATCTTGTTCCCTTAACCCTTAAATGGGCGATTTTTTATTTTGTTTCGTAAAAAATATATATGATTCTCTGTAAGGTTTATTACACGGGAAAAATAATGAAAAAAAATGAGAGATACATTTTTCATATAATATATCAATATTTTCTTATGTTGCACATCTGCAATATAAGTAAAAACTACTGTCGTGTATCTGTTTTAAGCTAAAATATTGCAAATTAGTACATATTTTAATAAGTATGCCTCCAAATACCTTATTTTATATAATTTTTATTTATAAAACTTAACCTTTAACCTTTTAATTCCCATGATAGAATACGTTCTAGAAATTACGTAGTTCAGAGAATCTGACTTCACACCAGACAGTTTCAGTGGTTAATTTCACTTTATTTAAATACGGAATGCCTGTTATTAATTAACGCAAACATTGCTATTTTAATTTTCTGGTGTGAATCAGGTACATACGAATAAAAAAGTCTATTAAATTCAAAACACTGTTGTTTGCATATATACAAAGCTGCGTACTAAAGGGGTTAAGTCTCGTGTAAAAATGTGACGTACCACCTCCTTGGAAATGTTTGATTCACTGGCGATTACTCGAATAGTCAATCGATGATCCGAAGTCACAAGCTCACGAACTTTCTCAATGTTTCCGGCATATTCAAAAATCAGTGAATGAAATAATGCTTCCTCTCTGTACGCTTGTTTCAACATTTCATGAGTTTCTGTAGCAGTTTTGCCCAATTTCAAGCAGAATTTAATGTTTATTCTCTGCTCTATATAGACTCCGACAACAAAAAATTAACAACTACATTTTAAAGCATGTTTCAAGGTCAACCACTTGCTTGAAAAGGGCGCTGACTTCATTGGAAATGTGCAGATAAACAGCCTTCCAAATACAAGCATTAACGCGTTCTGGCGATTTCCGATTCCCGTACAGTTACGTCAATCCTGGTAACTAAGGGGTTGGTCACTCAGCTTCGGAATTCTCATCCGTAATGTTAAGTCTATGGACTTTTGATGCATTCGTATATTTAAAATATCTTCACAGGAAATTCATATTTTTATCATCTTTTTTCTGTGTACTCTTCTTAAAGGATGTCTCTTTTTTTTCTTAGTTTTCAAAATATTTCTAAAATCTATGCTGAATTTATTATTTTATGTGTTAAAATCGGGCGAACTGTGAGTAAGGTTTTAACACTTCTTATAAAATTAAGTCTATACTTTAGAAATATTTTGAGAACTAAGAAAAAAAGACATCTATTAGGAAGTGTACACAAACAAATAAATAGAAGTTAAAAATATTAATTTTCCGAGGAGATATTTTAAATATACGAATGCACCAAATGCCAATAGACTTTACATTAGTGAGGGGTAATCGGAAGCTGGGTGACCAGCCCTCTTAATGGTATTATTTATGGTTGTAAAAGTTCAGATCAGTTGCAGAAATAAATTCTCTTTGACGCTGTTCAAGTTAATTCGCGATAATTAGGTAAGTCGTTCAAATTTCCATGTGTTTTGTGGAGTGCAATTAGATGTAAAGAAAAATGAAATTTTTGCAATTAAATAACAACGTGCAATCATTTTTCCATAACTTTACACTATATTCCTATTCAAAGATGCCTGCCAAATTTCACTAAGGTTCGTGGTCCAAACTAAATATCTTGCTGCACTAAAGTAGAGATAGTAAAAAGGTACGTACACTGAAAAAAAAATGCGTTCTCAGAAGTGAATAAAAAATACTCAATTTTAAATACGTCACATACTCAAAATAGCTACGATCCAAATGTTTCCAAAATTGCGAAACGCATGTACTTATTTTTAATTCTATAGATATGTTCAAACATGAACTGTTATGTACATATTTTTGCTCTTATGGATGTATTCAAATATGAAGTGTTATGAACTCATTTTTAATCCCATGGTTCTATTCAATTATGAACTTTAAAAGTAAGTGTTCTCTGTTAAATATTCAACAACATATCCCTTTATTTTGTGTAATCAGCTGTATCTTCTGTAAATAGTAAATTAATGCGAATGTTAAATTATGAACATTATTTTAAAATAACTTAAAAGTGCTTGAAATAATTTAAAATTGTTTGAAAATCTTGTCGTAAAAATATGAAGTAAAACAAGATGCCGTCCAAGATGTCCTCACGTGCAAAACCAAAGTAAGGTAAAAACATGGGCTAAGACATTTAATACAACACTTTCAAAACTGAAATAAGTTAAATAGAAAAAAATATTTTCCTTGTCAAGCAACCCCATTATTAATATAAAAATGTATTTCCCGCTCAAAAGTATTAACAAGAAACATTTAATTGATTATTTATTAAAGAAAAATAGAAAATTATTATCAAGATACCCAAATCAAATAATTTTATGACAAGAGCATAGTTTTCAAGCACTTTTAAATTGTTTAAAATATTGTACATAATTTATTATTTATATTTTGAGAAGTACAGATGATTACATAAAGTAAGAAGAAAAAATGTATTGAATATTTCACAGAGAGCACTTACTTTCAACGTGATCGGTGAAGTCTTGAAAATCCTATTCTAATTTTTTTCACGAACAATTCATCTCATTCAGCACACAGACCGGACAGCCGCGCATTAATACACAAAGCACTCATAACAACAACGCAATGTAATCTTACGCATTATAAAGGAGACGCAAGATATAGTTCCTTCCGAGGAATAAAAATGTAACATGATTCCGTAATTTCCGGAGTGTATTGTTTTGTTTTCCTATTAATGAACATCTTTTACGCCACCATCAATGAAGTAAACCATTACAAAGTTCAAAATTATCGTTTTGTTTGAATTTGATAGCATGCGATGTTTCAAAATTAAGAAAGCACTAGGTTCATTTTTGATCCAAACATACTCAATTCGATATGAGTACATCAATTTACTCATCGTTTGAATAATAAAACGAAAAATTACATTTTATAAAAGCTTTTAAGTTCCAAATAAATGTCAGTGCGATATTGCATTACAAAAAGGTGAAGGACGTATGTCATTTAGGGCGTTACTTTAATTCCTCTTTTTATGGAAATTCCATACCAAAGTTATCGAATGGTTATTTCTTTTTAATATTCAGCACTTGTAGTCTCTTCTTTTTTTAAGTTGTTTTATTGGCAACTGCTTTAAAGAAATGATTATATTTATGATCGGTGTAAAGTATTTCATGTCAAAAAACATACATTGTAGATTGTGAAATCTTTAAACGTCTCTTTTTTTTTAAGTGTATGAAGATATATTACTTTTAAGTTATGCACAAATATGGTAAAAAATATATGTACATATGTTAGTTTCACGGGAGAATGTTAGTGGAATTAATTTAAGTTCGTGAAGAATTTTTTTTAATGGTGTCAAATAATTTTGCAAAAGAACAAACAATTTATCAGAATAAATCAATATAAATGACATGCATTTCTTTAAAATTTAAAATTTATTTTATATACAGTCGGACCTCTATTTAACGAACCTCTATTTTGCGAATTTCTTTATTTTGCGAACTTTTCCTTGGAATCAAGAACATTTTGCGAATTTCTTCGTAAAATAATCTCCAAATAGGGAAGTGCATTCTCTATTTAACGAACTTTTTTTTGTGATCTAAATTTTTTTTCTTCCTCATTTCTCAAAATATTTCTGGACATTTCAAACTTAATTTTTCTTTAAATACATTTTAAGATGTTCAATGGCCTTGAACTGGTTTCACCAGGCACCTTCTTTGTCATCAGTGAGAATTCGGTAAGTACGGAGTACGAAGACGATAATCCCTTAGAGTAACTTAAAAAAATGTGGATACAGATGAGAAAAAAAGAAGAAATTAACCATGATGTGCTGATTGATGATTGTATTTCACTTAATTCTGAAATTGAGACCTCGGAAACACTATCCGAATTGGATATTTTCAATAAATATATTGGATATTTTAAATAAAAACAATACAGCAATGAATTGCGATGAAGATGAATATGATGATGATGGAAATGATCATGATGCAGGAATTAACAAAACTTCGTATGATGAAATGCTAAAATCATTTGAAACAAATTGACACGGATTATAGTTAAAAGATAATACGCATGAAGGGGTTTTTGGTGCATTGCAAAGATGCGAAGCGTATTATGTGAGAAAGCACTTTTTAAAAGAAAAAAGTCAGACAAAATTAACAGAGTTTTTCAGAAAATAAATTAAGGACGCATATGTTAATGTATGGTTAAAATTATTTATTATAATAATAATAAATACGATAAGGTCATTAAAATTCGTTAATTTCAATGTAAAACTATTTACTTTAAACAGAAAATACAGGACAATATTTCCCGGACAATGTTTTGTTTTCCTTGGAGATTTCAAAGATTTAAACACATAGAAAAAATGAATTCACGGCGGATTTTAGTGGGTAAAATAAATAAAACAAATCGATATAATTTATACCGTATTCCCCCGCATTAGTCGGCATGCCGCAAAATTCGAGGGAGACCAGATTTTCGAATATTAGCCCCTGGTCTTTCCCGGAATGCCGGAAAAAACGAGGATAGTAATTTCAACAAATATCTTAAATACTTGCTAACAAAATTTTTTTAGGGGGCGCGATCAAATATTTAAAATTGTACCGTTTTAGATGCGAATTTTTGACAGGCCCTAGGATAAGTATTACTTATTTAATACAGAATTTCAAAAGTGTACTTACCACTATTTTCGAATAGTAATTTCAACAAATATTTTAAATTCTTGCTTAAGTCCGCCATCCCCTTGAATAGTATATCTACAGGTAGGTTGTTTAACGGAACAGTTTTGTTAAGAATATAGTTCGTCCCCTGGTGGTGGAATGTGGAACTAAAAGATTCGAGAATTATTATTTTTTTTTTTTTTTTTTTTTTTTTTTTTTTTTTTTGCAAGATTTTGCACGGTACTGTAGGCAGTGAGGGTCCGGTTCGAGGTTCAGTCGATTCGAGATTGGGTCTTTTTATGAGATTTTGCAATACAAATTTCAGGTTCACTTTAGAATATTATTACGGGACCGGGCAACGCCGGGCGGCTCAGCTAGTAAGATAAATAGAATCTAATAATCACTTAAGTATAAAGGAATATAGAGAGAGAAAGAGACAGAGAGAAAAATAAGTATTGATGTTTTTTCCTTAAAATTAAAAATGTTAGAAAAACCAAAATAAATCATACGTTCGTCCTCGAATATGGAAACCTCATATTTTCCGGCATGCCAGTAAATACGAACTTTTCCGGCATTCTGGTGTACCTCAGTTTTTTCCGGCATGCCGGCTAATGCGGGGGAATACGGTAAGAAAAAATGTGATTAATTACTTTTAGTAAAAATATTTAGTGTTTATAAATTTAAAATCTGTTTTATGCAGTTTAAAGTATTTTAAAAGGTGAATCTCTATTTAACGAATTTTCCATATAACGAACATTTTTCCGGGATTTAGCGACTTCGTCAAATAGAGGTTCGACTGTATATGTTACTATTTTTTTTTGTAACACTTAAGAAAACTGAGGCAATAACAGTAAACATATCTAACTCCATTAAGACTCCTCGGGAAACGTTTACAACTTTCCATATTCAGGAATGTTAACCAGCGCCAATTCTACAAATTATTTAGTAGATGATAATTGTAGTAGTTATATTACAATAGCACGTTTGCAGTCGTTTTTATTCTCTTTGCACTGGATCGAATTTTGTGGGTGTTATCCAGTAACATAAAAGCAGATTTATTCGGAGCGGAAAATATTTTTACTAGATTAGTTGAGTATAATACAAAATTAAAACATTCGCACAGCTTCATAGAATATTTCGACATTTTTACTGCTTAAACTTTAATAGATAGTCAACGTGAACTACATTTTAAAATGGTGTTTTTAAGGTCTAATTCTATTATTCAAAAAGAATCATTTCCAAACGACAGGCATTGGTTTTTAAATCAATTTGTGACATATATGGCCCTGACTCATGTTTTGGCGTTAAATACATTTTAGCGTAGCATTTTTCACTGGACAGCAGATATATATTGATTAGCGGATGACAGCCCGTATAAACGTAGAACTATATTTTAATCGCGGAAGAAAAATGGAGCGAATCGGCTTTTCCGAAAAAACGCGCTTAACGACTTTTAGAATTAAAAAAAAAAAAAGAAATGGTAAAAAATGAAATCTAAAGATAATTTTAATAAAATCTAAAGATAATCTAAAGATAATTCGACATTTAAGACTGAAAAAAGAAAAGAACCCATCAAATAATAATTACGTGAAATGCTTTTTAGAATAAATTTTGAAAAGAAATAAAATATTAATATACGCATTTTAAATAGAAATTTATACGAATTTTAAATAGAATTTAAGTAAACAGAATGATTCGAATATTTTCTAAGATAGGAAATAATTTAATAAACTTAAGATTGTAGAATCATGTTAGATAGGAAATTTTTATGGAATATTTTTAATGAAGCGCGGAATTTAATTTTCATAATATATATATTAACCGTGTTATTTGGAGACTGGCTGTGTACCATATTTTCAAAAGATATATTTTCCCCTTCTGGTGTGTAAGATATACAGGGTGATTCAAAAAACAAAGGAAAAATTTTAAGACGTGATAGTACACACCCAAACAAACATTTTGTATCAAAGAATGCATAGTCGAAAACTAAACGTAAAAAAGTTAGAGGGCGCCAAAAGTTATGTTCTTATGCGAGGCAAAAACACACAATGAACGATTATGTTAAGTTACGAAAACAAATTTAATGGCATTTGATTACAATAAGTGCTCAAAACACTGACCGGCAGCTGTTATGCACGTAGTACAACGGCGAAGAACAGATTGGCGAATTTTCTGAAACACACCAGGTACCACCGCGCTTGCCAGATCTTTCATGTCTCGATTTTTTTTTTTTTTTTTGTGGGGACAGCTAAAGGCTCTTGTGTATGAGACTCCCATTGAATCCGCAGAAGAACTTGTCGCCAAGCTTTCGGCTGCTGTAGGGGAAGTTCGCGATATGCCTGGTGTGTTTCAAAAAAATCGCCAATCTGTTCTTCGCCGTTGTACTGCGTGCATAACAGCTGCCGGTCAATGTTTTGAGCACTTATTGTAATCAAATGCCATTAAATTTGTTTTCGTAACTTAACTTAATCGTTCATTGTGTGTTTTTGCCTCGTATAAGAACATAACTTTTGGCGCCCTCTAACTTTTTTACGTTTAGTTTTCGACCATGTATTCTTTGATACAAAAGGTTTGTTTTGGGTGTGTACTATCACCTCTTAAAATTTTTCCCATCTTTTTTGAATCACCCTGTATATATATATATATATAACCATTAATTAAACATCACCGACCATCATCAAAAACTGCAATATTGTGAATGATTGACTACACGCCATAAACCAACAATATAGAACTGCATGTGTAAAATAAAGTACCTTATACCTAATTACAAGAATTAACATGGAAGAAAAAAAGAAGAATATGGATTCTGAAAAAATTGAAAAACTTATATATTGAATTACGTTTTCAAGAGTACAGAATTCAATGATATAAGCAAATCGGTTGTTTTCTGTGGGAAAAAAGCTATAAGCTGAAAATTTTTTTTCCCCTGTACTCAAACAAGCAATATAATCAAAATAATAGTTTCAAGATGAATACAGAACATTATCAAATGACATGAAATGGAAAAAAAAAAACTACAACCCATTAAATATCTAATTTGTAGCAATAGAAATCCCACAAAACATACCGTATTAATTCCCAGTAGATTTTCAAAATATATTCCCGCACATGGAATCCAAAAAGCATGATAAGATCAAGGTGAATAAAACAGTTAAGTTAACACAGAAATTAAAAGCTATGGAGTCAGTTAATTCATGTTGAAATATTGTGATAAATATAACTAATATAATATAAATAAAAAATAATTACATTATTTATAATACCTAAAAACAATTTTAAATTGTATAATAACAATTTTACAACATTGCCAATATTCAACGTTAATTACCACCTAGTGTAAAAAATTAAAATTATGACTTTAAAGAGGCTATTTAAAAATACAAAATTTATGGTGCTGCCATCTATTATTATTTTATTCAAATGTCACAGTAAGTAGAACCTAATACATGCTAATGAATTAAAATGTATCAACTGCATTCCTACACACATCCTAATATAAACAATACCATACTGTATTTCATTATTCAGAATTTTTTTAAATAAATTAAATGTTAATACAATATATTCTATTACCATACCAGTAAATCTACACTAAGAAATTAAAAAACTTTCTTAACTTGATAATATATAGAATATAGGCTATATGCTATAAAATAAAATAAATTATATATTATAAAAATATAATAGTCGTAATATTTAGCTTTACATATAAAAAATGAACAGGAAAGAAAAATAAATAAATAAATAAATAAAATATTAAATTATAAAATAAATTAATAAAAATGGATGTTTATATAAGATTGTCAGATGCTAAAATTCCAAATAGCCTAAAGATCAAATATATAGTGTGTGAATTATCCTTATATTAGTCATAAAAAAGCTAAAAAAAAAAATATGATTGTGCCAATCAAACATATAAACCGATAATTAATCATGGAATACAATGTTGAAAATAAAACACTGTTAAATAGTATAGAATAATAATAATAATAATAACTATTTACCCAATTTTAATACATACAGTATAACATTAGTTAATCAAATAAACCAATATGCATAATAATCGCTAAAAAGTTGGTATACTATTATTAATTTATATGACATTGTCCTGAGTAGACTAAATTAAAAATAAGTTAATATTGAATTTGATTAAATAAGTTAAATTTAATATAAAATTAAAAAAAAAGAGGAAAAATCACCAATTACATATAAAACATCAAATCAACATCCATATAAAATACGTATTAGAAATGTAGTTATAATACAAAAGCCCCATTTATATATATATATATATATAAATTAACCATTGCGTATTATCCAGACAACACCACCCTCCTCCGTACTCTAACATCTACCCACCCAACCATCCTATAGTAATTGTTTATTTTTATTTTACAATTTTTAATTTTTTATAAATATTTTTTATTTTATAATTTTTTTGTAATTTTGTTTATGCATGTGTTAATTTATATATATATATATATATATATATATATATATATATATATATATATATATATAAATTAACCATTGCGTATTATCGGGACAACACCACCCTCCTCCGTACTCTAACATCTACCCACCCAACCATCCTATAGTAATTGATTATTTTTATTTTACAATTTTTAATTTTTTATAAATATTTTTTATTTTATAATTTTTTTGTAATTTTGTTTACGCATGTGTTAATTATATATATATATATATACATTTATTATTTTTTTAACGGACCTTTCTATTTGACCATTAAAAAAAATTTTTTTTTTAATTCAAAATTTCTTTAAGCGATTAGAAATATCAAATGATGACGTAGCAATACTTTCGACATTCATTTGGTTACAACGCTTTGCGTTCTGCTGGCTTAAAGAAATAGAAGCCACTCTTCCACTAAAGAATTAAATACTAAGTAATCCAACTTTAAACAAATAATCTACTGAATAGTCTAACTTATAACATACTTGAAATGCTTGCACGCTGCTGGCTAAAAGAAATAGATTACTTTTAATTTTTTTAGTGGAAAAGTAACTGCTAACTTTAAATAAATATTCTAGTCTAACTTATAACATATCACTTGAAATGCTTGCACGCTACTGGCTAAAAGAAATAGCAGTCACTCTGTCATTAAAAAATGTAAAAAGTAATCTAACGATAAATAAATAATCTACTGACTAGGCTAACTTATAACATACTTTAAATGCTTGCACGCTGCTGGCTAAAAGAAATTGCGGTCACTCTGTCACAAATAAATAAATAAATTAATTAATTAATTAAATAAAAAAGCAATTTAAAGTTAAATAAATAATCTACTGAACAGTTCAACTTATAATACACCTGAAATACTTGAACGTTGCTGGCTAAAAGAAATAGCAATCATTCTGCAAAAAAAAAAAAAAAAAAAAAAAAAAAAAAAAAAAATTAATTAATTAATTAAAATTAAAATTAAAATTAATCTAAAGTTAAATATTCTACTAAAAAGTTTAACTTATAATATACTTGAAATGCTTCCACGCTGCTGGCTAAAAGAAATAGCAGTCGCTCTGTTACAAAAAAACAAATAAAAATTAATCTAAAGTTAAATAAATATTTTACTGGATAGTCTATCTTATAATATACTAGAAATGCTTGCACACTGCTGGCTAAAAGAAATAGCAGTCATTCTGCCACTAAAAAATTTAAAAAGTAATCTAACTTTAAATAAATATCCTACTGAATAGTATAACTTAACTTATAACATAATTGAAATGCTTTAAAATGTTAAATAAAAATAAAGAGCGAATAATCAATTTTTGGACACCTTTTAAGTATGTATCTATTATAAATTACTGGAGGGATTAAAAAAAGTGTAAAATTGAAGCAACTGTCAATCTTAAAATTGTTCTCTGAGTTTGGAAAAAAGGTAGAGCGAGAGGATAAAGGAACATATTCTACAAAACACCTGTACCAGTCGAAAAAGAGAAGTCAATATCATACATGGAGGTCAAACTTCATATATCTCTTCCAGCAGAGAATCGAATCGCTTCTCTATTTACTAATTGCCTATTTACCTGCGTTTTTCCATAGCCACCGGCTCTGAAACAATCACAGATATTTAGAAGATGGTAAACAAGCTTTAATATCATCTTTGAGTATTCATTATTGATGACACCGTAATAGAATGATGATATTTAAGTTGTTTCGGTGAAATCCAATTTACTTCGGAGGCATACTTTTTTTTTGTTGTTGTTTTTTTTTGCCTTTTAAAACAGCTATAAAGACGGTAATTTGTGAAGATGATTGCCCGTATCTTGCTCCCATTCCATAGAGAGCGGGAGATCTGTAAGTGGCATATTCCAAAAATGGCAACAAAATGAACATTTACGGTTAAAAGTTAAGTACTGTAAATGTTTTACTTAAATGGTTCTTGACTGGAGGCTATCACTTGACTATTTTTGAGTAAATAATTCACTTATACCTGTAAATGATATGATGTTTAGTTTGTGCCCACTAGCGATAGTTGTGTAAATGAACAGTTCGCAGGAAAAGAAAAAAAATCTGAATATCACTGGAATTTTTACATTTATATTAAAATTTAGTTCGACGAGGAAGTGGTAATTATGGGAATTATGTATCATCAAATGTATAATAATAAATATGTAATAATAAAAGTATAAATATAACTCGAAATTGTTGTTCTAATTAAAATAATCATGTTGTAAAGGTCCATACGAGTGATGAACGAAAATGTAATTTTCGATACAATGACGAAGATAAAAACTTCTTTTCAGTTTGAGAATGATTTAATTATTCCGGAGTAAAGTCTTTAAAAACAAGTTTTACTGTATATGGAAACAATATATATATATATATATATATATTACAAAACTTAATATTCGACATTAAGTAAACAACTTTACAGTCCCTAAACCTTTTTTTTTTTTTTTTTTTTCTTTTTTTAAATCTCTAACTGCTTGCAACATCAGTTTATTGAACTTGTATTACGCGCACTTATTATTTACACGGTATTCAGAGTTAAATTTTGATAGAAGGATGGATATTTTGCTAAGCACAGACAAGTTTTTCCAATATTAATATGACGGATATACGAATCCACATACATTATTATTATTATTATTAACTCAAAATTGTTGTTTTTATCAAAATATTCATGTTTACTTTAGATAACCTCGATATTATTTGTCTGAATTTGTAGTTGAGATATATTTTTCAGTTTAATCATTAAATTTTAATATTTTATAAATATATTTTGAGGAGAAAAGAAGGATATATTTTGAGTAGAATATATATATATATATATATAGGGGAGATGGGGGATGAATGGAACATTTTCGCAAAAATATTTTTTTTTATTTTTTTATTTAAGTTATTATCAATATTATATATCAAATTTCCTACATTAGGTATTTGACAACATATATGGACAATATTTATTCTAGATTATGATTTATTCAGAAAAATATTATGAAATTTAAAAAAAACGTTCCTCCCTGTCCCAATCATCCCCACAGCAGGGATGAATGGGACACTAATAGGGATGGATGGGACACAAAGATTTTCCTCCCTGTATTCAATTTTACCAAATTAAAATTTATAACTATAATCTTATATGTAATTATATTTGTAATATGTGATTTTACAGCACGAATCAATATGTTTTTTTTTTTCAATAACTTCTTTTATTGCAGTTTTAACTTTTAATGCAGACTTCGGCTATCAATCTGTTCTTTTTTCTCACTTATGAGGCATTTTAGATTTGAAATGAAAGTGCAAAATGTCTTTTAAATATGGCATAGCTAATAATGTTCAATCATAACTTATTAATTAATATTAATTAAATGTATCTTAGAAACATGCAGAACGGAAATTATTGGGTCGATTGGAAAGTCGTGTCGTGTTGGGAAAATCAATTCGTACCGGAAAATTCTGCCCAGTAATTATTAGACATTAGATATCGGAATCGAGGTCTAATAATTGAATGATAGAATTTTCCGGTACGAATTGATTTTCTCAACACGATACGACTTTCCGATTGACCCAATATGTTAGGGGTGGGGATTTATTTGTGCAACATTTCAAAATTCAATATAATTTCCCCCATTTGATCAATAAACATATACTATTTTTAGCAATTTTATCTATTTTTATTAAGTTTCAGTACCAATTTTTTGATAATCCATTAATAATTATTACAATACAATAAATAACACTCAGAAATTTTAAAGAATAACAACTCATATAATACTATTTAATACTATTAATTAACGTAAATTATTAAGTTATCAACCTATATAATACTATTTAGTTAATAAATAAATTTTCAACATCTCTAGGGATGAATGAGAATGTCCCATTCATCCCCATTTGAAATGTCCCAATCATCCCCTCCCCATGATGCATATATTCCCTTCTCAGCCATTTTGCCTCAAAAATTATTTTGTCACAATGGCATATATTAATCTATTCATTCATTTTTATTATTGATATTGAACCTTAAAATAAATAACTACAACATAGCTTAATTTTTTATATTGTATAAGATATTCACATTTTCAAATGTAAAGAAAACTTACTTTTAAGTAGAAATTTCAGAAAATTCAACTTTGAAGGAAAATAAAAACAGAAATGTGGTCCTACTTTTACTTCTGAAGCACACTGTGGTAGAGCCTTATATGAGGTAGGAAGCAATTTAAAATAAATGTTTATTGCCTGAAATATTGAGAATGTCCCATCCATCCTTTGTCCCATTCATCCCCTAGCTCCCCTATATATTACGATGTAACATTTCTAGTGTGTTTATTTTCTCGTGAAACATTAGCTTTAGAATGAGAAAACTTCAGTAAATACTTCCTAGTGATTTGATTATTTGTTTAAAAAGTTAGCATACATTTTTATCGTATCAGACATCAGTTTTTCATCTATAAATGTTGAAGTTTGTTAAGATATCAATTTTTTCTAAGTTATAAAAAGATTTATACGTTTTATTTATCTTTTTAAAAATTTCCTGCTGATTATAATGTAGAATAATACTTAATTCTAATAAAAATCATACTATGGATATATATTTTAAAGCAATCACGTTGCATATATTTATTGAAATTTCAGTTCTTTTAAGGGGACAAGAGACCTTCAAACTATTTTAATTTTTTTTATTTTTTTTATTGCACCTTAAATACTATTAAAAAGCACACTATTTGAATTATGGCATATATTAATCACACAAGAAATTAAAAAAGAATTGTAGAGAAAAGTAAGGAATTATCCTGAATATTTTAAGCGTTATCAAGAACTTTCAAAACGTCACAACCTCACTCCATATATCAATTAAAAAATCCCAATATTTTTTTATTCCAGTTTGGTTTACATATACAAAATAAAACTGTTCATCAAATTTTAGATATTTGAATATAAAGGTAAGAAAAAAAATATTTTCTAAAATTTATGAAAATTTCAGCATTTTAGCATCATACTTCTGCACTTAACTACCTTTAACTTTTCCAATTATATTTAGTTTAAAAAAACAAGCACAGTTTTATTTGTCTACATAAACCAAACTGGCATAAAAAACATTGGGAATTTTAATTGATATGGAGTGAGGTTGGGATATTTTGAAAGTTCTTGATAACGCTTAAAATATTCAGGAAAATTCCTTATTTTTCTACAAAAAGATTTTTCTTTAATTTCTTCTGTGATAAATATATGCCATAATTAATATAGTGCTCCCTTTAATAGTATTTAAGGTGCAATTTAAAAAAAAATAAAAATTAATTTGAAGGTTCCTTAAAAAAAAAAAAAAAAAAAAAAAAAAAAAAAAAAAAAAAAAAAAATGTGAACTCAAAAAAGAAATAAAAATTTACTTTTCTACCACCGTTTTTATATTATAAAATATTTTTATAAAAATGATTTTTTTTTTTGTTTAATCCCACTGGATTTTTCCGCAATTTTCTCCACTAGCAAAATTATGTATAGTGTTTCAAGGTTACATCACTTTGGTTTTAACGGGTTCACGCATAGCAAAGGCGAATAACAAGCAAATAGAAAATGTATATAACAAAACTGATTAATGGTTAAATTAGAAAAAAGGTTCTTTTCACGAAGACATTCTTCAAAAATGATCCAGTACATCTACAATTAGTTATTAATAAAATCCACTTGTTCTTTGATAATCAATATTCCTCACGCCATTTCTGCTTATTCTTTTCTTCGGCGGAACACAATTGTATGGAATAGAAAACAAAAGGAAATAAATTTATGGAAGAGCCGCTGTGACCTCCATCTTTTCATCTGCAAATAAAATATGCGCGTCGGCGCTAATTTTGTAATTGCCCCCGCTACGATTTATTTACGGGGAGGGGTGTAATTTGCCTCAATGACGCCTAATAACCCGTGTAATTGGCGAAATGTGTTATGCTGAAATAATCGGCAACGCGGAGGTTTATATAATAGTATAAGTTTGCAGTTGAAGATTAATAAGAAGCGATTCCCAGAAAATTTAGAACGCACGTGTGTTGGGATGCAAAGATTACATTTGATCCACCCCGCTATTACCCCCCTGTTCGTCGCAAATGAAAATAATTGTCTGTATCAAGGAAAGTTTCCGCTTATTATCTTAATCGATATGAGTCCCCAGGGTATTACTGTATGGCAAAAGATTTGAAGTATCTTGTCTGATGCAACAATTTGGTTGCATGTGCCTGTGTGTATTATATACTTATGCACGCGTATGTAAATGTGTGTTTATTTCTACGTATGTGTATATGCTGACACATTTCCTTCAGGGCGATTGAAGTAAATTCTTTAAGGCTGTTCTTAACTGGTCTGCCCAACAAGCACAAAGCGTTTTGACATATTTACCAATTCATTTTTTAACGGAAAGATATAAAATTGGAAAGCCTGGCCATGAAAGCGATTTGGAATTGAACTGGTTTTTCCATTTTTTGATCAATCAATTACCTATTGAGTTATAAGCGAATTCGATCATGTGACAAACGCGTTTTTCGCCCGCTCTTGTGTGCTCTTTCTCCCTTCGCGCGTAAATTCGGTTCAAAACGCCCACTTTGATTCTATTTTCTGAAAGATCTGTTGCGTTTGCAAAAAAATGAAAAAAAAAAAACAACTCAATTAATTAGTTTCTGAACAACAACACCAGCTAGTTTCATGCCTTTTCGAACAAAAATAAATTAAAACTTATGTCAGAAAGTTGCCCATTTGGATCTGAGAACAAACACCCTTAATTGACTCGAGGTATATAAAGTTCTAAATCTTATAAATTTCATACCGCAATGAATACCTCGATTTGAGTTCTATCTCAGGTCCATTTCAAGCGAAATTAAGACAACCATATGACTGCACTATTATGGCTATATGCACTGCACATAAATTTCAAGTCATTGCTTCAATTGACTGGAAAGTTATGAAAATTTTGTCCAATTTCTTCCGGCGTCCCGGACGTTTTACAAAAAAGTGGACAAAAAAGCAACCTTGCCCGTATGTCCATGTGTGTTTGTTTCTACATATGTGTATATGCTTAAACATTTCCTTTAGGTAAGGCAGGCGATAAAATTGACTTTGCTTTAATTGACTGGAACATTATCAAGGTCTCAAATACAAAGACTTCAGGATGAAAAAACTGAATTCCTGAATTCGAGTTCCATCAGAGAGCTCTTTGAAAACAAATTAAGGCAAATATATCAGTGTACATTCGTGGAAAAAAAAAGAGTAAACACCCCTACTAATTCCTCAACAAATTATCGCAGAAGAAAGTTACTGGTACCGAACGATTGGAAATAAAGTCTACTTTTAAATGATGTATATAAAATTTACTTAGGAGGCCATCTACCTATTTAAACGAACGCAAACTTCATTTTTTTTTCTATGGCAATACCCAATTTTAATAAGATATTTCAAATCTTCGGTTCAAACTATGCCTAGTCACCAAATTTCAAGTCATTTGAATGATAAGTTTTTCAATTATAAACATTCAAAATTTAGTGCTTCTAATGTTAAATTACATTTTCATATTTTCATTAATATCTCCTGAAATTATACTCCTAATGTGCTAATTTTTTGTGTAGCAATAATACTAAAATACCCAAACATAAATATGTTGAATTTGCAATTTTTATAATTTTATTATATGAATTGTGAAATTAATATTCGAAAAAATTATGAATTGCAACCTACAATTTTTTTCATGGATTCAGATTTATTAAGTTCTGCTTTATGGAAATCCAAAATTTCACATTTTTCTTCGAAGTAGTTTTCAAATTATTCTTAAAAACGGCATGTTTTAAGGGCCGTCTATGATAGAAGTGACTAGATATTTTGAACTTTCTTATGCTATCCTGTAATCTAGCAGTCTTCAATGACTGCTTGAGTGACGCTTAAGATGCCTTGATCAAGAAGGGGGCTCTCTCGGTCAACAATCAAGTGCCGAACTTCAATTTGGATACAGCCCCTAAAATACACTCGTTTTAAAATAGTTAATTTATCGGAAACCTATCGTACGAATTGCATAAAAATTTGTTTTTAGGCTAATTGGAGGGTGTAGAGTTCATTTATGCTGTCAGAATTATGTACTACTATTGAAAAAAACAAAGTTATAGTTCGTTTTAATAAGTAGATGGTTCCCTAAGAAAATTTTATGCACATCATTTAAAAGTAGACTTTATTACCAATCGTATGGCACCAGTGACTTTCTTCTACGATAATTTTCTGCAGAGTTAGTAAGGGGTGTTTACTTTTTTTTTCCACGACTGTACCATTACTGCAATAGTACATCATAAACGTGAAGTCAATGCTTTTATTAATTAGGCCGATATTAAATAATGAAAATCAGATTTCTGACAGAAAAATTTTGGAATCTGAGTTTCAGTTTGACTCGAGACCTCCTTTATGCCAAACTAAATATCAAATATGAATCCGAGCACCAATCTTCCACTTTATAAAAATTTAAGTATAATTTTATGACTATGACATGTAACAAACTATCAGTTATTAAATACTCTCCGATATGTTATTATTGAAATTGATATCGCTATAGAATAGTTAGAAAGTTTCTGAGAACGTTACTTCACAAAAATGAAATTCATTGTTTTCCAAAATTTGTCACAATCGAGCTAATCAAAACGTGTTGAATTCTGTTTGTTTTTGTTTTCGCTGAACATTAATATCATTAATGATTATTGCCATCTATTTTTTAATTTTGAAATTTTTGATAATTTTTCAGTATGTCGCACACTGGTAGGTTTATTTTTGATGATTGAATCCTTATTAAATGAAGCTAATGATGACAAAAAGAATTTATTTCCTGAGAACTGGTAGACACGTAGGGATTGTTCTTGACATATTTAGTGCATATCTACTGCGTGAGATTTTGCGATTGAGCCGTGTCGTTTACCGAATACAGTAAACATTTTCTAATCCGGCATCCTAAGGTCCGGCATATTGGATAATCCGGCACGACTTTCGAAAACACAACTGAATCGAAAAGAAATAAAAGAGTGGGTTGAAGCAGATTTTGATGATCTGACAGAGAAAATTTTGAGAGATGAGGCCATCATTCAGAGTTTTATCAACCCAACAGCCCTCAAAGACTTGACTCTGATGAAGATGATGTGAACGAGTCAAACAACATCAGTTGAAATGAAGCAGTTGATACCTTAAATACATTTATAAAATTTTCTGAGTGCAGCCGTTCTTTCAACCATGAGGAAATTATGAATCTCCACATCATACAAAATGACTTCCTAAAAAAAAAAAAGAAGAAGAAGAAGAAGAAGAGAGAAAAATACTACAAAATAAACTGATATTCGAGGTTTGTTTAAGATGGCTTCTACAGTGCACGTTTTCATTTTATAATCATGTACATATGTTGTGTTTTACATTATTGAGTATTTTTTAAAAATTCTATTCAAGTTATTTAAAAAATAAAAAACATGCTTTACTGTCTTTTTTTGTTTAATTCTAATTTCTACACGTTTTTCCTGAAATTCCTCCTGTAATCCGGCATGCTTCAAGTCCCGAATGTACCAAATTAGAGGATGTTTACTGTATTTAGCTTTCCTCTTTCCTCCCAAAATAAATATCTTGCACCTGTGAAGGTGGAATCGCTAGAGATAGGAGAGAAAATCCGCTTTAGGCAGTTTCTTTTTTATCAGATATAAGTGTACAATGTCGGCAAAACTCGTCTATGTACACTAAATTATTCCTCATTTTTTAATAAATAATTTCCATACACCTACAATACATGTTTTCTCCGCGAATTCTCACGGTAAGTCTGAAAAAGAGTCAGAAATTCAGTTCATTCTTAGAATGCATGCATGCTAAGAAAGCATGCTAAGCTCTATTAATACAAAAATCCGAATTCATTTTAAAAACGGTAAACCAAAAATTCTGTAAATTACGATTTCTAATTTAATTAAAAAAATAAATTAAAAAAACTAAACCAATAATAAAGAAAAGAAACATTTTCGAATTTAAAAATAAATAACAATCAATTTTCTCGTTCATTTAAAAGTATTCACAATTTATTTTTTAAAGTTATAAAAAATATTCGTATTTAAAATTCATTTTATATGAACACATTTAAAATATTTTAATTAAAATATTAAATGGAAAAAATCAATTTTACACAAAAAAAAATCTTGTATAAATATATAATATTCATATTTTACATCTACATAAAAATATTTATAATTCACATTTTTATCCTACTTTAATACTATATTAAAACCCCAGACATGATCTCGTTAAAGATAGAATCTTCCCGAAATTAACTTCAAAATTCAAAAAGTGTAGCCGAGTTGTTAGAATACTGGTCTCGTAGCACTAAGTCAACTGGTTCGATTCCAAGGTCAGCAACTTTTTATTTTATCCCCATTTTCTTCAATTGACGTATATTTTACCTCCTGTAACGGATAAAAAAAGAAGCGGATATTCGTCTATTAACGGAAAGATCCTGACAGCACTGCTACCAGGAAAACTTCCGTAAATTGAAGAAGGTATTTCTGAGAGTATATGACGTTCCTACCGCCGACACCATTTGTAAACAAATTCCGTTTTCACAACTTTTATTGCATATACATCTTAATCCCTTAACATTTTTTTTTACGACACAATAAACGTATAAGCGAAACACAACTTTCTGAATTAAAATATTCTCCTTAAACTAATAATATAAGCGAATCACTTTTCTGAATTAAAATATTCTCGTTATTTGATTTTAAAGAAAAAGGACGGCGCACTGAGTGTGCCACTCAGTTAAAAGACAACTGTTAATTTCAAGATAATTACATGACACACTTGCACCTTATTTATTCTCTTCCTGAAGACCCTCCAGTATTCAACCAATATTTTAAAGTTTAAGTTCGCAATTTTTTCTGCTCTCTTTTATTATTTTTAATCACCACTGGTATGTCACCACTGGCAAGTAACTACTGGCGTCAGTGTTGCTAGTGGGCTACTTTTTTTAAATTACGATTTCTTGATTTGCACCACTTTTTTGAAATGGTAAAATCACCCTTGTTTTCGCCTTACTTAATATGTCATTAAATAAGGCGAATTTTACCATTTCAAAAAAGTGGTGCCAATCAAGGTATCTGAATTTTCAGAAAGTAGCCCACTGGCGTACGGAATACGCTGTCCCTGTATTTAAGTAATTTAATCCATTTTCTTTCTTAATTAAATTAGTTTTTTTTTAAAATATAAATTCGATGTTTATAACCTGTACTCTATTACTATAAAACTGGTAATTAGTAATATTAGTAACTAGTTCTATTATAGATATTGGATTATGTAATAATATCATCAAAACATGATATTGAGACTTTAACCCATTAACCGCTGACGTTGCGTTCATGCAACAGTGAAAATAATTGCTCATGCAATGAATTAATTACATTTGCACCACTATTTTAGAATTTAAAAAAATGTCTTATTTATTGGCAGGAATTTTGGTATTTTAGTAAAGCGAAATTTACTTTACTGAATTTGTGGTGGGAAACTGCTTTCAACAAGAAATTTGAAAATTTCTATCGTAATAGTTTTGGCGGTTAATGGGTTAAAGAGCGTTGGTGGCGCCGCCCGTGTTAGCGGATTTTTCTCAGCGTGAGTACGGTCGCTTGATTTTTGGTACCAAACATTTTTTAAAGTTTTTTCCGCTTCACCTTTTCTGAGGTTAAACAAGTCAAAAACTTTTTTTATAATATACTGGTGTCCAAGTTCAGGGGATCGTACAAACGCTTAAAAAAATTCGTCTACAACAGCCGGCAATTTTGTTTCAGCGCTCAGGCGTAATATTCAGGGGGCGGTGTTTAGAGTAATGGAAGCAAAAGAGAACATTGTCAATATTTTTAATCCTCAGATCTTTACAGAACTTCGAGATAATATACAAGAATGTCTAAAGTCATTTTACGCGAAAAGTTGGAAAATTTATATTTTCGTCATTTTTTTTTTTTTTTTTTTTTTTTTTTTTTTGTTGTTGCAAAACGAAGGGTACAGAGTCCTCTTAAAAATCTTATAAAACGAATCGCTATTTCATATTTGCTCATTTAAAGTCACCAAATTTGATGACTATGGCTTGATTAACATTTTAAGCTAAACTTATTGCTTGTTTACTAATATATACTAAATTTATATATAATATTTCTAAGTATTTTTTGCGGTGGTAACAGATATATTTGATATTAAAGTTTATATATTATGATATTCAAATATAAAACAACTAATAATACTAACAATTATTTATATATTACCAATTAAGTACAAACTGTTAAATTAACATATTAGTTTTATTTTCTGAGAATATTTTGATAACATAAAATAGTTAAATTTAAGAGTATTTTTTTAAAAAAGAGAAAGATAATAGGATACATGGGAAATGAGAAAAAGAAGTGAAATGTGAAATAATGTAGAAGGTCGTTGTTATGAAGCTTCTCATTTTCTTTTTTTACAACCAAAAATAAAGAACACACTAAATGAACGTATATTCCATATACATACATACGGAAAAATTAACAAATTTTAGTTGTTATACTTTTTATGTAAACCATTCTCACTAAAAAACAATGTATGTCTCTGAGCAGTACAATTGATAATCCTCGAAAATTTCCGGAATGATTGATATGACTAAAACTATGAATTCATTCATGAACTTGGAAAACTAATTAGAAAATGAAAAGAAAAAAGAGAGAGACAGATCTTTTGATCTTACTGCCCATATAAAAATCAAAACACAATTTTACTGGGTCTTCTTTTTATTTATTTTTTTCAATTAGAAATGATTAAAAAAAAAAAAAAAAGTTGAATTACTATATAGTAATTCAACTTTTTAGTAATCAATAATAGTTGAATTCTTATTTCGCTTGTAAACAGTATTTTCATTTAAGGACATAAAATATAATTATATTTAAGTCTTCTTAATGAATAAGGAATTATTTGTACGCTGACTTTATAGATATGAATCCGAAATAAAATTAAATATAATTCCATATTAAATATTAAATATGATTTCCAATAAAAAAAAAATCACAGAACTCCTGATTTAATGATAACGCAATAAATACGCATATTTTTCATCAATGCACAAAATTTTTTCACCACAGGAGAAAGGTGGACATTCCTGTGATCAAAGAATGCCAACAGTAAAAACTGCTTTGAAAATGCCTGCCAGAAAAATCCACTTCGACACAATTTGTGGCGTCGAACAACTCGCAATTTGTGGAAGTCAACGAATTAAACAAGAATATCATTAAAATTAAGCATTATATTTTAAAATGTCTTAACTCATTCAGTACACAAGCCGACTGTTTATATATATATTACTACAAGCCATTTATATTTTTAAAGATTATCGGTGGAAAAAAATGATGTTATTAAATAAAGCGAAGATTACAATTAAAAATTAGTGGTATCCAAAAGCTTTGAGTAACGAAACAAGTGAACTTTTCTTGCGCGCAAGATGAACGGACAAAACTTGAAAGGGTTAAAAACATTGCCCTACTTTTAATTTTGCCAGTACATAAAAAATTGTTTTTGTATTATTTTCCTTTCAAATTACTGTTTAATATATGTTATTTAGATTTGATTTATTGAAGCCGTACTAAGTAAAAATGAAACATTAAAGCTCCAATGAAAGAGCGTAAAAAAGCCCTCCAAACAACCCCATGTTAAATATGTTTAATAACGGAAGTTCTCAATCATGCTTCGAATGCCACCGCATAGCTTTTAACGGAAACACAAAATACCTGTTGGGAGCTAACATTTTTCCTCTCCCCCATTCAACCTATAAACACCATCAGCAACTAAATGAAACGTCAGTATCAGTAAAAAGTGTTACAAACCCGCGCTCTACCCGTGTTTTTATCTTACTATAAACTGTCCGTATTGTATTAATTGTAATTAAATTTGTCTTTTTTATATTTTTTATGTTTATTATTTGTATACTACTACTGGACATTGCATTAAAAAAGAATAATTATTATAAGCTGTTATTTAGGCTTTAAAACGTCTCGACGCAACAGCACGCCGACTGTTTTTTTTTTTTTTTTTTTTTTTTTTTTTTCTGTTACTACAGACCGCGAAGATTAAAATTAAAATTAGTGGTATCCAAAAGCTTTGAGTAACGAAACAAGTGAGCTTTTCTTGCACGTAAAATGTACGGGCAAAACCTTAACCGTGTAAAAAACAGCGCCCTGCTTTTAACCTTTAACTGCTGTGATAGAAATTGTCACATAAATACCGTGAAGCGGTCTCGAAGACCCGAATCCGCTCGAACAAAAGATGAAAAAGAGGCGCGATTAACTCTTAGAATGCTGTTTCTGTACTAAACTTTTTGTACAGGACAATTATAATTAAAATTCACCTATTCAAAAGTCTTTGGCGATACTACTACAGTTCCAAATGTAGCAAAATTTCAGTATTGTCTGTAGTTTAACTGAAAGTTACAAGTTAAACTGTGAAAATTGAAAAAAGCAGCATCTGTGAGACCGCTAACAATCAGTTAAAGCTTAATTTTGCCAGCAGATATTTTTTCTTTTGCATTATTTTCCTTTGAAATTACTGTTTAAGAGATGTTATTTAGATTTGATTTATTGAAGCCGCACTAAGTAAAAATGAAGCATTAAAGCTCCAATGAAATAACATAAATAAAGCCCTCCAAACAACTCCGCGCTAAATATGTTTAATAACGGAAGTTCTCAATCATGCTTCGAATGCCACCGCATAACTTTTAACGGAAACGCAAAATACCTGTTGGGGGCTAACATTTTCCATCTCCCCTGTTCAACCCATAAACACTATAAAAACGTCAGCATCAGAAAAAAAAATTGTTACAAACCCGCAAATTATTTACAATCGTTTCCAACCCCCAGGGACTGTGGAGAAACCACCATACTGACCGTTCAAGAAACGATCTGACAGCGGTAAATGAGGAGCGATTATCGACAGAAACGGCGAATTGATGTCAAAAGGTTGAAACGAAAAGTGTATGACAGACGTGTTTTCTATTTTTTTTTTTTTTTTTTTTTTTTTTACTAAGAACTGGAATTGACTTTTACCCTCTGTTCAACTACCAATTTTCTCTGTAGGGGTTTCCACTCCTGTACTCTTCGATGAATTACCCTTTTTTCGATAGACAGATTTCGAATCTCCTTGTAAAGATGATCTTAAAATCACTCATCTATTCCTACTTTATACATGTTTTTGCTGTACAGATTACGCACAGGATTACAAAACAAAACAAAAAAAAAAAAAAAAAAAAAAAAAAATAGAACTAGAATGAAAATTCTGATGCCTGCTGATCCTTCAGCTTGTAATAATTATCCTGAACCTAAATAAATTTGTGTTTAAAACATTTATATATTTATAATATTTAGTTGTATTTAGCTAATGCAAAATTTAGAAAATTTCAACAGTATAATCACATAAAAAAAAATTTTTTTTGAACAATAAAATGACGATTTTAGGTTCAGTTTATACAGACTAACATGAAATATATGTTTTGAAAATTTCATAAAAAAAAAATATTCAGAAGTTTGAGATATCGTGCGCATTATGCCCAAAAACTTCATTTGAAAAAAAAAAAAAAAAAATGACTTCAAAGTTCCGGAAACGCCACTTTAGCCATTGAGAGAGTATAATTCTAAAAGCCATAACTTCTGTTCTAATCGGGAATTTTTAGGAAACAATTATATAAAAATGTTCAGAAAAAATAGGAGTTTGACATCTAAAAAAATTAAAATTTCGGAAATTTTAAAGCTTTAAGAGTCCTGAGATCCATAAACCGTATATTTTGATCAAAATTTCAAAAAGTTATTGTTTTTTAAAAACAACATGGCGAATTTTATGATCGTGGAACTCTTTAAACATTTGTATTTTTATTAAACTTTAAAAAACTAACTTGAAAGTTGTTTTGATTTTTCTCAAAAATTATTTTTTTGTAAAATTTTGTGGAAAAATTATCATAGCTCAATAAAAAATAGTTCAATTGCCTCAAAGTTTTTGAATTATGTGTTAAATATATATTCAAAGAAAGTAGACTATTCTTATACTGATTTATTGAACGATTTATGGGTTACACAGTTTTAATTAAAAAATTACTAATGTCTCATAAAATTTCAGTTTTGAAATATTCATGTTATTCTCATAAAAATAGTTTAGTTTCTGTATAACATTATTACTCGTATATTTATTATGGAATTCACAAAAATGAATTTATATTTAACAGTTTTAAATTTAAATAGCTTTAAGAAAATAGCAAATTTTCGTTGAATTTTATACAATTATTTAAAATAAAAAATTAAATTAAAAAATTTTTTTGACACACACATTTTGTTAAAATATGTTGTTTTATTAAAAAATGCAGTTAATAAAAATTTAATTAAAGCAAGAAAGAAAAAAACCATGCGTCAAGCATATATTATGAAAAGCTTAAAATACATGCAGAATAATGTAACAAAACTGTAGCGTTTAATAAGTTAAAATATTATGTCTAATTCAACCATATGAAAACGGATAACACATTTGAAAACCAAATTTCAGCTGTTCCCATATACAATCGGAAAAGTATCCGAATTCTTTGAGCAGCACTGTATATGATACATATATTTGTATCTATTAACTACATACATGTCAAAATTTAGTTAAGTTAAGAAGTACATATACCTCAGTTGAAAATTCCCCTCCTGCATTTTGCGCTAATAAGGGGAACGGCACGTGAATTCTTTTCTGCAGTCCTGTATACGAGGTATAGAATTTATATACAACGAATAACATGCAAAAAATTAGTTACATTTAAAAGTGCATACTGAATTTTAAAACGCACTTCCAGCAATTATTACTCAAAGGCAGAGTACACTAACCGATTTTTTTTGTGTGTCCCTGTAAATGAGTGACAAATGCTATTGTCCTATTCTATCGTAATAATCTTGTAGTGAAGTTCACTGATTTTATATCAGTTTCAATACATTTGAAATAGCCGTAATCTCATTAAAATACTGTGCAAACAATTTTTCCCATATACCATAATGTAATGAAGTTCTTTTGAGTGTCCCTGTAAGTGAACTATTAATCCCACATACTTCATATACAATACCAAACATGCCTTGGTGACCATAAATAACTTTTATCAATTGCAGGAAAATCCGAGAGCGTGGACAGACGACAGACGGACAGACAAACCGAATGCATGAACACTTTTCAACTTTGTTGGAAAGTGTTAAAAAGTATCAACAAATAACACTGGTTGGCACCAAAACCCTCACTGTAAAAATGGTTGATTCCTATAGATTATACTCTGATAAATAAAAATATAGTAACGAAACACGTACCATTCTTTATGTAGGAAGGTTTGCTTTTGAAATGAAGGTATTTTATATCTTGCTAAAACATAAGTGGAAATTTTGTAAGCCATAACAAGTAGGTAATAATATGTAAATTACCTGGAAATAAATGTTTAAATGTGATTACCCGAGTTACAGCGGTATAAGGAATTAAAATATATTTTAGTGGATGGCACATGGTAAATTCGGACACGAAACGAGAGGGGGGTGCATATCAACAAACTAGATGTTCATGCTATGTTTCATCAATTGGATATGTAAGACGGTGAAAGCCCTTTTTTCATGACTTCAGTTTTATGTAGCACTGCAAATCTATATAATTAAAACGCTAAGCGTTTTCTTTCGACAGTCCGTGAGAAGAAACTACCGCATCAAATTACACCAATCTTTTTTTAAATGAAAGATATTTGACCACAGATTTGCCATCGTCCATTCGTTTGTTCAAATATTTTATTAATTAGCCGCAATTTTAAATTAAAATTCTACAGTTGCGCATGCGCAGTATATAAGCACAAGTCAACCTTTGGAGTGACGCGCTATGTCCATGCGCAAAAATGCTCGCTCAGTTGAACTATCACATCACGGGTCGAAGTCGTTTTAAGTTCGTCTGCTATTCCATCTTACTGTAAACAAGCTTTTTTTTCTTTCATAAAGTTAATATTATTTGGCTCTTTCAGCTTTATTAACATTTAAAAAAATTATTGTGTCTATATTAAGAGCTAGATACAGTTTATTTCAGGAATGTCATATTGTTTTGGTCATATTACGCACAGAAGAGAAATACAGTGATTTGAGGAGTTATGTCTGGTGGTCTTATGAATTGCCAATAGTTAGACACGAAAACTGGGAAAGTAGCATAATAAGTTGTAGCTACTTCTTTGAAAAAATAAGGTATCATAAATATTAAAACGCAAAACCATTAATTCTGTAAGATCAGAACTCAAATTCGAGACATACAGGGTGATTAAAAAAAGATGGGGAAAATTTTAAAAAGTGATAGTACACACCCAAACAAACATTTTGTATCAAAGAATGCATGGTCGAAAACTAAGCGTAAAAAAGTTAGAGGGCGCCAAAAGTTATGTTCTTATACGAGGCAAAAACACACAATGAACGATTGAGTTAAGTTACGAAAACAAATTTAATGGCATTTGATTACAATAAGTGCTCAAAACATTGACCGGCAGCTGTTATGCACGCAGTACAACGGCGAAGAACAGATTGGCGAATTTTCTGAAACACAAAAGGCATATCGCGAACTTCCCCTACAGCAGCCGAAAGCTTGGCGACAAGTTCTTCTGCGGATTCAATGGGAGTCTCATACACAAGAGCCTTTAGCTGCCCCCCCCTCCCCCCCCCCAAAAAAAAAAAAAAAAAAAATCGAGACATGAAAGATCTGGCAAGCGCGGTCGTGCCTGGTATGTTTCAGAAAATTCGCCAGTCTGTTGTTCGCCTTTGTACTGCGTGCATAACAGCTGCCGGTCAATGTTTTGAGCACTTATTGTAATCAAATGCCATTAAATTTGTTTTCGTAACTTAACTTAATCGTTTATTGTGTGTTTTTGCCTCGTATAAGAACATAACTTTTGGCGCCCTCTAACTTTTTTACGTTTAGTTTCATCATGCATTCTTTGATACAAAATGTTTGTTTGGGTGTGTACTATCACCTCTTAAAATTTTTCCCATCTTTTTTGAATCACCCTGTATATTCGAGACATCCGTATGCGTCAACTGCTTTTTGAACCTCTTCAATTTAGAAGGAAGTAAAATGACTTCCCGCTAGCGTAGCGGGTTAACGCAGTACTTTAAAGCTGTGAATTTTTGTAGAGGACGCAGGTTCGAACCCAAGCATGACAAAATGAAAATGTGTATAATATTTTTGTCGATAATTCATTTCAATAATGACATATTTTATTAGGAAGAGAAGTTATAGGATTTTTATTTTATTATTATTGTTATTTGAATGCTTTATAATTAAATAAAATTTAACACTCAATAATATTTTGAAAAAATAAGGATTTTATATTTAAAACATTTTAGCTAAAATATTTTACATGCAATTATCAATTAAATATATTGAGCTGATCTAAAATGTTCGTTATATCTTCCGAATATTATCAAGAATATACATGTGCATGTGTCGGAAAAAAAAGTTTGTCATTCATTAGCGTAAAAAATAAAACGGAAAGAAAAAAAAATATTCGTTGCTATAAAAGAAATTACCTTGATATCCAGGTTTAATATTTAAAAAATGTATAAAAATGTAAAATAAAATTAAAGTAGTAAAAATATATATTATAAATCGTTAGCTGCATCAAGTTTCAAATTTACGTTTTTAGAGAATGGGACAGATAAAAATAAAATTCATGGCAGCTTTTAATGGCTGTGTAGTTTTAATAAAAATAAATAAATGAAAATAGATATTGTTATTAAAGAAAATGAAGTCGTAGTAAGTAAAAATAAATTCTCTACCCGGTGTTTTTAAGTAAATTTCTGATAAAAAGCAAGCATAATTAGTTGTAAATTATAAACTTGAAATTATTTCACATCATTGAATAGGTTAGACTGGTAGCACCATCTTTCGCCTTAGGGGTCATCCATATATGATGTCACAGTTTTTTTCAATATTTTTGGCCCCCTCCCCCCCTTTGTCACAAAGTGTCACACTTCGCCATCCCCCCCCCCCCTGTTGTCACATGTCACGCTATATTACATAAACATATTTGCAGTTCAAAAACAAAGTATTATGTTATAGAACATATTTCAAATTTTATTTTGTAACTTTTAACTATGTGTTTTAATTACATTTGTGAGCATAATAATAAAAATAATTCTAGTACTTATTTTGTACGAAATAAGATTAAGATTTACAACAAAGAACATAATTAATATACAATAGTAATAAATTATTAATATGAAAGAACAATTAAAAATAGTAGTATTTTGGAATTTGAAATGGAATTTAATATACTTGGCTTTAAATGTTATCAACTGTATGAACACAAAATACTTTAATTTCAAAATAACTTTAAAATTTAATTTGCTGATTTTTAATGCTTTTATTTTAATCAAAATGTGTGATGTCACACTTCTTCTAACCTCCTCCCACTCCCTTGTTACAAACTGTCACAATTTGATGACCCCCCCCCCCCTCCAAGCGTGACATCATTTGTGGAAAGACCCCTTAAAGAAATAAGAATTACTTATGCAATATAGAAATTCGTCATTCAATAATTAATTTAAAAGCAACTAATTAAAAATTCAAGAATTTTTCTAATGAAACATTCAAGTTATTTACCGTCAAATCTTGACGGGCACTAACTAGTTAATATAATAATCCTTCACTGATTGTTATTATTATAAAACTGTTTCTCGGAAAAATGGTACGTACTGGAGCAATTTGGATAACATATTTAGTGATTAGGAATAGTAAATCTGTACACTTTACATATTTAGTTTGCAGGGAGGAAATTTTTTTATTTTTTTGTCGACCAATGGAAGCACATAGATTTGAATGGTAAAAAGCCTCGCACGAGTCCACTGGTCAATACTAATACAACATCAGGGGCGTAGCTACAAATATTTTTTCGGGGGGGGGGGGATTAAAAAATTTCCCAATTTGTAACAAATTGCTCTATTTTCTAACTAAAATTATATGTGCAATGTGTGTATAATGATACTTATACGTAAAAAAAATTCTGTCCAAAGAAATACTGAAACTAAGAACATAAAAATTATAATTGGTGCTTTGATGAAAATGACTAATTGCTGCAAATGACTGCAAAATGAAAGATTTTGTCTTCTATTGTGTATGAGTCATAATGGTACTCAATAAGAAAATAGCCTTATATTTTAAGATTTTTGAGAGGGAACAAATTTTTGGAGGAACTAGATTAGACACTCTGTTGATGTACAAAAGTAGGGAAATTCAGGTCTGGTAGATTTATATTTTTGTAGCACAGAAAAACACAATGACAAATTGAGACCTGTTGCTTTTTGTATTTCTTTTGAAATTTTAACTAGTTTACTGTTACAGAACTCAGAAAGGTAGTCGGCAAAACAATTTTTTTTTTTTTTTTACTTAAAAAAAAAAAAGGTGTTTCAAAAATCTAGAATTTCCCAACTCTAAGCTCGTTTCCCAAGTTCACATATATTGGAGGGGGAGGCTCCCCCCCCCCATAACCCCCCATCGCGACGCTTTTGTTACATGCAGAAAAGCATTTCTATTTGTAATTTATATTTGTAAGATTAAAACAATGTACTGCTGTAATCTATTTTTTTTTAATAATTAAAAATGCCAAAGCAATTTGCTTATGGCAGCAAATACTTTCATGCATTCAGTTCCTTCAGAACTGTCCACTTAAAAGAAACACCTACATAGAAATAAGGTCTTATCCAGACGTGCATCTTCCTATTCTGTGAAGTGTTTTACGCCGCTTCTTTCTGTTTTGTAGCCTGAAGCCGCGGACTCTTTATCCTAAATTGAGAGTAATTACACGTTGTTAAATCGCCACAACAGTCTCATGCGTACACGACGCTCTAGATTTAAAATAGACATGGAGAGGGAGATGGCTAAAAGGTATTAAATGGAACTGAATTGAGTTAAAACATCTTTTACAGGGCAATTGTTTCGCAGAAAATGTAAAGACTAAAGGAGGAATTTTGCTTTGATTTCTATGTTATTTCATATATTACTTTAAGCATAGATGCCAACATCTCTTAATTATTCCGGAGTTTGATCCAAGAAGAACATGTCTTCTACCGAAAATTTTATTTAATAAAAATTTTTACAATGAAATCTAAAATGTACCTTATTGAAAGAACACGCATTTCTCTATGTATTTTTTCCGGTTTAAAACATGCTTGTCTTTTGGATCAGACTCCGGAATAATTAAGAGATGTTGGCATCTATAGCTTTAAGATGTTTAATTTTTAATGAAAAAAAAATCTAAGAGTTTTAATCTCTTAAAGTCTTTTAATTTTTGTTACACTTTTGACTACAAATTGAAAAATAATTTTCGAAACAGAAACCGCAATAGTTGATTTTTTTTTTTTTTTTTTTTTTTTGTATTGACGTTCAATCTGAAAATAAAGTCAGGTTTCCTCTATTAGGCCGCACATTTTTGTTATGCAACCTTGACAAATTACCGTTTATTGGTATATGAAATTATACAAAATGAAATTAACTAAAGTTCTGTTGCTGGAAGAAATATAGGATACTTAATGAACTCACATAATTTAACAGGGATTGGCATACTTAATAACATCCGCCAATGGCTTTAGCTGCACTGACAGAGTGTGATATTTCAAACAATCCAGTGTGGATGACTCATTGGTTAAAGTGGTGGTCGAGAGGTTCTGCTCTCGAAGCTGGTAGACGGGAGGTGCTGGGTTCGAACCCAATCGTGCCCGTCGGCCTAATCGTTCGGAGTTTTCGTGGTTTTCTTCAAACCATGGATTTCCATGCTTAAATACGGGTTAGGTTCCCTTAGAAAGACCCGCACGAAGGGCACTCCCCCCTTGGGTATATATCCCTCGAGTAGATAATTGGCCGTCAAAATTCAACCCAACCCATTGGTTAAAGTGCTAATCATTGGTTCAGGATAAGTGATTCTGTTTGTTAATATAGCAGGTTGTTGACAAACATGACATAATACGGATCTTTAAAGTTGCTCAACTGAATATCATTATGTGATAGAGCATTTTTGATTACATTTTCTGTTTCTGCATTACAAATACCTTACAAAACACACATTGATTTGTTTATTCTAAAAATATGTGTACATTAGTGTTATTAGTATATTCGATTAAAATGAAGCATAAAATACAAATTAACATCGTGATTATGTTTAGAAGCATCGATTCAGAAGTCATGATTTTTAGTAACCTTTTCAGCAATCAATGCATTTACATCCTTCCTACACTGAATGGGTTGAATCGACCCGGATCTCTAATTTATTTTATTCGATTCGAACAAGATTTTTTTTTTTAATAATATAAGTTAAATGAAAATTACAGTGAACTACGATAAATAAAGATTTTAAATAGTTCTAAATAAAAATTCTTCTTTAAAATGCTTTTATAAAGGTTGAGTAAAATTTCAACAGGGTAGGAAGGATACCTGCATTTTCGGTACAATAATTACTTTCGAGTCATGAAATGCTTTCGGTTCATTTGTACCGGGTATCCTAAAAAGGAATGGCTGATTTTAAAATTCAATAACTTGCAAATGTGACAGCTTTTTTTTTTTCTTACAGGAAGGTTGTGTAAGATGCCAGGAGTTTTTTTTTACTGCGATTCTCAATTTTAATTGCAAATAGTAGGGATAGATTGCGCTGCAAGCAATAGGCTCTAAATCCAGGCCCGAATTTTCGTTCTTCTTGACCCACTCAATACGTTTTAAATACGTAAAATACGTTTTAAATACATAATCCAAAAAGGCAACTTTCTGACATAAATTTTAATTTATTTTTGACCGAAAATGCATGACACTAGCTGGTGTTGTTCAGAAACTATGTAATCGAGCTGTTTTTTTTTCATTTTTTTACAAACGCAACAGATCTTTCGGAAAATAGTGTCAAAGTGGACGTTTTGAAACGAAGTTCCGTGCGAAAGTAGAATAATCACTCAAGAGCTGGCGAAAAACGTGTTTGTCACGTGATCAAAATCTTTTATAACTCAATACGTAACTTACACTCTAAATAAAAAAGAGTGACTATCCACTCCAGAGGAGTGAATAGTCACTCTATCGCAGAGTCAAAACATGCCCAACCTCTTTAGAGTGACTATTCACTCTGAGCAAAAGTGAAATTTTTGACTCTCTGAAAGAGTGAATAGTCACTCCTGGGAAGTGAATAATCACTCTAAACAGGGGTGGATAATCACGCTTTCGGAGGAGTGACTATTCACTCTTGCTAAAGGAGTGCTGTTTTTCACCCCTGGTAGGGGTGAATAGTCACTCTTTCATAGAAGTGAATGTTCATTTTTTATGGAGTCAATTCTTTTTTTATTTTGCTTTTATGGACATTTTAAAAGAATCACATCTTTTACAGCATGCAATGAAAATAGATACAAGCGTGGTAAAGATTGGAATAAAATACTTTATCAGCAATATTTATTTAATTCATAGTTTGTAACACTGATTGAACTTTTAAGGAAAAAATCAGTTAAAGTTACATATTAATTTAATTTAGATTACTGACAGAAATAAACTAATACTAGATAGTGCCCGTCAAGATTTGACGGTAAATAACTTAAATGTTTCATTAGAAAAATTCTTGAATTTTTAATTAGTTGCTTTTAAATTAATTATTGAATGACGATTTACGTGATGAATTTATATATTGATAAGGGATTCCCATTTCTTTAAGGCGATAGCTGGTGCTGTCAGTCTAACCTATTCATATTCAGTGAAGTGAAAGAATTTTAAGTTTATAATTTACAACCAATTATGCTTGATTTTTATCAGAAATTTACCTTAAAATACCGGGTAGAGAATTTATTTTTACTTACTGCGGTCTCTTTTTGGGGTTTCGTTCATCTGACGAAACCCTATTCGTCTCGCTCCTCTGTCTGCCCATCTGTCTGTCTGTCACAGAGCCCGTTCTCAGAAACTATATATATTGGAGACTTGAAATTTTGCATACTTATAGCTGGACATCTCAGATCAAACGACAAATCATAAAATTTTGAAAAAGTTGTACATTTAACTCTTTGGGCTCTTACATGTGTATTTTAAACTATCCTTTCTAAGTGAACCCCTAATTAGGTTGGAAGCGTGAAATTTTACATACTTATAGCTGAATACCTCACATAAAACGACAAACTATAAAATTTTCAAAAAGTCGTACATTTAACCCTTTGAGCTCCCACATTTGTATTTTAAACAATGCTTTCTAAGTGAGCCCCTAATTAGGTTGGAGGAGTGAAATTTTGCATACTTATAGCTGAACACCTCACATCAAACGACAAATGATATAATTTTCAAAAAGTCGTACATTTACCCCTTTGGGCTCCCACATGTGTATTTTAAACAATTCTTCCTAAGTGAGCCCCTATTTAGGTTGGAGGCGTGAAATTTTGCATACTTATAGCTGAACACCTCACATCAAACGAAAAACTATAAAATTTTCAAAAAGTCGTGCATTTAACACTTTGGACTCCCACATTTGTATTTTAAGCAATTCTTTCGAAGTGAGCCCCTAATTAGGTTGGAGGCGTGAAATTTTGCATATTTATAGCTGAACAACTCACATCAAACGACAAATAATAAATTTTTCAAAGAGTCGTACATTTAACCCTTTGGGCCCCCCATGTGTATTTTAAAAAATCTTTCAATGTGAGCCCCTAATTAGGTTAGAGGCGTGAAATTTTGCATACTTATAGCTGAACAACTCACATCAAACAACAAATAATAAATTTTTCAAAAATTCGTACATTTAACCCTTTGGGCTCCCACATGTGTATTTCAAACAATTCTTTCTAAGTGAAGCCCTATTTAGGTTGGAGGCGTAAAATTTTGCATACTTATAGTTGAACACCTCACATCAAATTACAAACCATACAATTTTGAAAAAGTCGTACATTTAACCCTTTGGGCTCCCACATGTGTGTTTTTAAACAATTATTTCTAAGTGAGCCCCTAATTAGATTGGAGGCGTGAAGTTTTTCATACTTATAGCTGAACACTTCACATCAAATGACAAACCATAAAATTTTGAAAAAGTCTTACATTTAACCGTTTGGGCTCCCACATGTGTGTTTTAAACAATTCTTTCTAAGTGAGCCCCTAATTAGGTTGGAGGCGTGAAATTTTGCATACTTACAGCTGAACACCATCATGCAACAAATCATAAAATTTTGAAAAAGTCGTACATTTAACCCTTTGGGCTCCCACATGCGTATTTTAAGCAATTCTTTCTAACTGAGCCCTTTATTAAATTGGAGTTTTGAAATTTTGCATACTTATAGCAGAACACCTGAGGCCAGGCGACAAATCATAAAATCTTGAAAAAGTCTTACGTTTAACCCTTTGAGCTACCACATATGTATTTTAAGCAATTCTTTCTAAGAAAGTCCCTAATTAAGTTGGAGACATGAATTTTTGCTTACGTATATCTGAATACCCCAGACCGCATGACAAATCATAAACTTTTCAAAAAGTCTTATACTATTTACTCCTCCGGGCTCTAACTTGTGTATTTTAAGCAATTTTTCTAACCTCCGCCCTTTTCACCGGGGAGCACCTTTCCAACTTTTGCCGACACCCCTTTGACCATTCTTTCATATTATGCACCATAGCCTTACATATTTTAGTTCCACTTTTTACCGCCAGGGGCGCCTACTTATCTCGGGTGCTATGGGCCCAATCCCCTCGACTAATATATCTACGGATATTATGTAAAACGGAGTTTCGTTCGGATAGAGGTTTGTTTAGAATAGAGTGCGCCCCTGGTTGCGAAGTGTGGAACTAACAGATTTTTCAAAAGGATAAAGTGTTTTGAAAGAAATATTAAACGAAACCCTCTGTGCGATCTGTGATCACACTTACCTACTTTTTTTTAATTCGCAAACTATTTATTTCATTTCCATTTTTCACGTGGTAATTTTGCAATAGAAAAGTAATTGTTGTAGTAAGAATTTTATTGTGGATTTTAATTGTTAGCAACTGCTGAAACGAAAAATGTTTACATTTGATAGGAAATTGCTGTTAAAAGGATGGTTTATTAATTAAAAATTAACTATAAATTAACTCGATTACGGATTACTTTAGTTGCCCGGCCATGTTTTAAAACAGTGTACGTAACATTTCACAATTATGGCTCTCAAACGTGGATTTGTAATAGAATTACAGACAGGCAGACAAATTTTCATCTTTATATATTAGATGTTAAAAGTTACTGAAAGGTGTTCAATGACTTTTCCTTTGGGAATCTTGATGGAATAAAAGTTTTAGATGCATTATTTTTTCTTAATAACAATATTTATTTTCATTTATTTATTTATTTGTTAAAACTACGCGATCATTAAAAGTTGCCATGAATTTTATTTTTATCTGTCTCATTCTCTAAAAACCTAAATCTGAAACTTGATGCAGCTAACGATTTATAATATATATTTTTTATTACTTGAATTTTATTTTACATTTTTATACATTTTTAAATATTAAACCTGGATATCAAGGTAATTTCTTCTCTTATACGAATATTTTTCTTCCTTTCCGTTTTATTTTTTACGCAAATGAATGACAATCTTTTCTTTCTGACACACACCCATATGTATTCTTGATAATGGTCAAAAAATATAACGAAAATTGTAGATCAGTTCAGTTTATTTAATTGATAATTACATGCAAAATATTTTAAATATAAGATCGTTATTTTTTTTTTCAAAATATTATTGTGTGTTAAATTTTATTTAATTATAAAGCATTCAAATAATAATAAAATAAAAATCCTATAATTTCTCTCCTTAATAAAATATGTCATCATTGAAATGAATTATCGACAAAAATACTACTCATTTTGCCAGGCGTGGATTCGAACCTGCGTCCTCTGCAAAAATTCAGATCCTTAAACTGCTGCCTTAACAGACTACGCTAGCACGAACTTGCTTTTCTTCCTTCTAAATTGAAGAGGTTCGAAACACAGTTGACTCATACGGAATCGCCTCGAATTTGAGTTTTGATCTTACAAAAATAGTTTTACGTTTTAATATTTATGTTACCTCATTTTTTTAAAAGAACAAACTACAACGTAACATACTAGTTTCCCAATCTTCGTGTGTAACTACTGGCAATTCACCAGCCATAACTTTTAGCTTCAAATCACTGTGTTTATCTTCAGCGTGTAATATGACCAAAACAATGTGACACCCCTGAAATGAGCCGTATTCTTAATATCGACACAATCAATTTTTGAATAGTTAATAATGCTGAAAGAGTCAAATATTAACTTTGTGAAAGAAAGAAAAGCTTGTTTACAGTAAGATCGAATAGCAGACGAACTTAAAACAACTTCTACCTGTGATATGTTATTTCAACTGAGCGAGCATCTTTGCGCATGTGCAGCGCGTCACTCCAAAGGCAGACTTCTACTTATATAATGCGCATGCGCAACTGTAGAATTTTAATTTAAAATTACGGCTAATTAATAAAATATTTGAACAAACGAATGTACGATAAGAAATCTGTGGCCAAATATCTTTCATTTAAAAAAAGATTGGTGTAATTTGATGCAGTAGTTTCTTCTCATGGACTGTCGAAAGAAAACGCTTAGCGTTTTAAGTATATAGATATTTTATTCCAATTTTATCCTTTGTGTTTGCTTTTATTGCATATCCTATAAAAATATTACTTTTAAAGTTTTATAAATAACTTTTTAATAGGTGGATATTATATGTTTAACAATGTTTGATGTCATTTTAATTTTTGGTGTTAAATATAAATCCCTATCTTTTTATCGTACTTTTTCCGTAAATTATTGCTATGTTTGCAAAGTCCTATTGTTCTAAAATATTTTTCATTTTTTTTACTTAAAAACAATGCTTATAAACTTACATATTTTTTAAAAAATGAGTTCTAAGTATGATTTAAATATTAGGAATGTGTATTTTTTTCCGCTGTGATTTGCTTTTGTTTTATTTAATATGATCATGTAGTCTAAATTTTAAGTTCTCTGGAATATGTATATATATATGTCTTTTAAACATATTTCTCAACTTAATCATGATTTCTAATTTTGGCCCATTATTGTTGAAAACAATACTTATTAATGAAACGACACGGTAAGTCATATTTAATTTAAATTTTTTATTCCCGTAGATGTTGTATTTTGGGAATATGAGCAAAATAGATTTGATATGTTTTATAGGAAAAGACCTAGGAAATAGAAAAAAATAAATATAAAAATAAACACATTACATTTCTTTGTATCTATATGAATTTTAATAAAAATAAAGTGAATGACTGCATATAAAAGTTCTTATTGTTTGAAAAACATTTTAATGTAAAAAAGTAGTTATTAATCTCTTTAAAAAATATATTCAGTCTTAAATCATGTAAGAAAATATGAACTTTTTAAAAAATATACTAAAGCTGTCTTATCGATAAACTTCAAAACAGGCATAAAAAACATTTTATTTCAATGCTTAACCCTAGAACTACCGGAAATTTTACTCAAGTTTTATAAAAACATTCTACACCAGAATTTTTACTTAAAACTATTTAATTTGTTTATTTAACTTATTATTGTCTGATTTATACATTTAGTTTGTTTTGAAGAAATTTCTGGTTTGAATAAATATTTTGAATGTACATGTCGGGTCCAATGGACCCGTCTGGTAGACGGAAGGTTAAATATCATGTTTTATTTTTTAGTGCCAAAAGTTACGTGCATCAAAAACGTAGAAAATGCGTTTAAATTGAAGGAAATTTAATAACTGATGCAGAATGTCTATAATTATTTTTTTTTTATATTACTCAGTCTCGAAATTTTAAAATCATAACCCGCAGAAAAATGTTTAGATACAATTTAAAAATATTAATATTCAGTAAAACCTCCCTAAAACGACCACGTACTGTTCCAATAAAAATTGGTCTCTCCGAGAGGTGGCCTCTTAAAGGAGGTCATGTTTAAATCTAGATTTAATTGTTGAAAAATGGTAACAATGTTACTTAAATTTATTTTTCATACTAGGAAAAAATATAAAAATTTAAGTATCAAAATAAAAGTTAAGTACATAAGTTGATTACTGCAGAGTTTAAAAAATGAACACGTTGAGCTTTGCTTTAATTTTACAGTTTTATATTTTATAATTTTTATTTACAAGTCCTTTCGAAGTTCAGTAAATAAATGCATTTTTTTGTGGACGGGAACAAATAATGACGATTTCATTACTTTATCTATTTCTTTGATAATTTTCCGACACAACAGGGCAGAGGAGTTTATTAACCGTCAGTCTTAATTTGTAATCAGAGTTAAATTCATTGCCTAAAAAGGCACAAAGGGGTTTAAACACTTAAAAGTTACGAGGATAAAAATAAAAATCTAAACTTAATTTAGAAGTTTGATGAATAATGCACTCTCCGGAATTATTTTTTTAATAAAACCTTCTTCAAGAGACCAGGAAAAAACGGAATTTATTTCATTTTCTTCAAAGAAATCGGTCTCTCATGGAGAGTCTTCAACTGGGATGGTCTCTGAATGGAGGTCAAATTAGTATTGAACCTATGGGAATAAATTTCGTTCCATGAAAAAATGGTCGTTGAGGGAGATGGTCGCCTAATAGAGTTGGTCGCACAGGGAGGTTTCTCTGTACGAACCTTTTCGTAATATCATAAACATCAAATATCATATTTAACTCCGAAACAATAATAAATACTCTTAACTGTATATAATCCGAAATCAAAATTAAACCAATAAAAAAAAAGAAAAAATTTCATAGAACGGCAAATTAATGTTTTCGAATGACGTGTCTCCTACGATTGAGAAAATCTATCTTCTCTTATGAGTCAGTCACCCTTTCAAACGAAAGAGATAAAACTTCTTTGTTTTGGTCGTTGGTAAAAGTTTTATAATTTGCAAACACAGCATTGAAAGGGAATAAAAAAATATTTTCACTCATTTTTTTTTAAATTCACATTTCCCGAACTAATGAAGTTTGGATTATTTTTTTGCTAAGCATTGTGAGCTTAGAGGTCTGCACGGGCCGAAATTCCCAAGAACCCGGCCCGACTCATAGAAAAAAAATTCGGCCCGGTCCGTCGAAAAAAATTTGGTCCGGCCCGGTAAAAAACTTGAAAGTTCTGCCCGAGCCCGGCCCGGAAAAAAGTTAAAATCTCGGCCCAAGTGAATTTCAACAAAACATTGATTTTTTATTTTTTTGAAGTGTTAAAAATCTGGAAAATGCTATACAGTAAGATGGAATTGTATAGAAAAGAAAAAAAAAAATGCGTTATAGACAAGTTCCCTTCTTAGCGGGTGTAAATGTATTATATATTCTTTTCTTATGTATTAGTATGTTAATTATGCATGGATCAATACGTTATTGAGTTTAAAACTGGGTTCCGTCATACGCAGGTTCTTTTCACACGATTTACTATGTTTTAATTTAGCTATATTTTAATAAGGGCAGAAATCTAGTGTTCTTTAAAAATAATAAATTTTAATGTTTAAGGGTAAAATAATGACGATTTAAAAATGTATGCATTTTTTGCAAACATTTTTGGGCCAAACCTAATTTTACTGACCTTTGAATAGACCAGGCCACGGTGAGACAATGATTTTCATACGGGCTGGGTCAAAATTAGGACTGAAAATTTTGGGTCGTGAAGACTCGGAATGAACCAGTCCCGACTTTGTACAGAAAAAATAAGGTAGGTCTGGCCGAGCCTTCAGAAAAAAGTGTGGTCCGGGACCGGCCCGAGTTCGGTGAGTAAAAATCGGCCCGGGCACGAGCCGGTCCGTGCAGATCTCTAGTGCGTATTCAATTGTTAAAAGAATTATATTTCAAACCGCTACATGAAGAAATATAACAGACAATCACTTTTGAACACTCTAACGATCAATCTTTTTCTATACAACATACAACTATTTAGTGCATAATCTTAACATATCTACACGAATAAATGGTTAAAATTAAATAAGACTTACCTTTATTTTATGTATTCCATTACGAATATTTTTAATGATATCCTTATCTGTTAATCCTAAGATGGCGGACCAGACGAAAATGTGATCATTTTTCTTATCTTACGAGGGCGCTGTCGCCTTGCTGTTCTGATTGGCTAATAAGGAATGCATACGCAAGCCACTCTTTCGGGAGTGATAACTTCACTCTCGATAACGGATGAGATATTGCACTCCTTTCTAGAGAGTGGTAAACCACTCTTTAAGGAATGTATTTTTACAAAATTCACTCCAAGAAGAGTGAAAAGGCCTGTCACTCTTTCAAAGAGTGAGCTTTTCACTCCTCCCAGTTTTAGAGTGTATTGATCAAAAACTGGAAAACACAGTTCAATTCCAAATCGCTTCTATGGCCAGGTTTTCCAATTTTATATCATTCCGTTGAAAAAGGAATTTGTAAATGTGTCAAAACGTTTAGCGCTTGTTGAGCAGAGCAGTTAAGAACAGCCTTAATATGCTTCTTTTGCACGGGAGAAGAGAGAGAGAGGTAAAACAATCAGCCCTGGATTTAGCGCCTACTGCTTGTAGCGCCATCTATCGCTACTATTTACAACTAAAACTGAGAATCGCAGTAGAAAAAAACTCCTGACTTCTTACATAACCTTCCTGCAAAAAATATTTAATAGCTGTCACCATTTGGAAGATACTGAATTTTAAAATCAGTCAGTTCTTTTAATCTTTTAGTCAGTCTTCAACGCAATTTTCTCTCTTTTTTTTTTTTTTTTTTTTCCCATTTAATCTGGACGACAGATTACCTACTTACTTAGTAAATATAATCTGTGATCTGGATTGAGACCAAAATTAAAACTTTTAATGAAAAGTTGTTTCCGAATATTTTGTTATTTAAATAATTTTTTTCATGATTAAAGGAAAATGGCAAATACAAAAATTCTATGAATTTTAGTTAAAAAAAATCTGAAATCTTTTTTTCAGTTCTTAACTAAGAATGAGCTCTAGGTTTATTATAAACCTTTGTGGAAATTCTAATATACACACACATACACACACGTATATACATGAAATAGATTTAAAAATGGCGAAAACAAATTCAGAGAACATCAAATTTTTAAAATAGGCCAATATTTCCATAATCTTGTTTTTATCATGTTTCAATACGTTTTTTCAAACTCATGTGACGTTATATATTCACCTACTGACAACGTAATATTCACCCTTTTTTAAATTCGGCAAACTATTTATTTCATTTCCCTTTTTCACGTGGTAATTTTGCAATAGAAAAGTAATTATTGTGGTAAGAATTTTATTGCGGATTTTAATTGTTAGCAACTGCTGTAACGAAAAATGTTTAAATTTGATAGGAAATTGCTGTTAAAAGGATGGTTTATTAATTAAAAATTAACTATAAATTAACTCGATTACGGATTACTTTAGTTGCCCCGGCCATGTTTTAAAACACATGAAATTTTTGCCTAATTGCAAAGAACAGAAATTTTTGCCTAATTGAATCGGGAAAATGCTCGGATTAAAAAAGGCAAAATTTACAATAAAAGTTCACTGGTGAGAATAATCACGGATTCCGAGCACCTTACGTGGCACGTCGCTCGTCCCTAAGGGGTTAAGGGAATTGTGGCCTTTAAAAAACTATTTTTAATTAATAACATTATTTGAAAAAGAGATTCTTCAAAAAAAGGTGTGTTCTGTACCATGATATCAATGAATATATTTGAAACGTACAATAAGGAGTCTTGTACCTTTTAAACGCGTCGAAAATTAACGAAAAGCTTCAAAGTTTGAATTAATCTAACTTCAAAACCTTTTTATGTATCAACATGAAATTTTGGATATTGATTAAACAGATTGTGGTTTGTAATATACTACCAACAGAAATTTATTAACCCTTTACAGAATTTGTGTATTGTTGAAATCAAAATAGTTCTTTTTTTACCCCATAAGTCATTGCGCGCATGATATCTTGAGAAAGTATGTATGCATTGTCATGAAATTTGGAAAATATACTAAACAAATATGTGTGTTTAAAATGATCTACTTTTAAGTATTTACAATAGTAATATTTTTAGTTATGACTATTTTTATTCATTAAAAATACAAAATTTTTATTTTTTTTTACGAAAATATTTTTTTTATATAGTTAATGAAATAATTTTAGCCTAAGAGTAGATCATTTTAAACACACATATATGATTAGTATCTTTATCGAATTTCATGCGAATCCATACATTACTTCTCAAGATATCATGCGCGCAATGACTTATGGGGTAAAAAAAGAGCTATTTTGATTTCAACAATACAGAAATTCTCTAAAGGGTTAATACATCTCTAATGGTAGCGTATTACAATGCACAATCTGTTTAATCAATACCCAAAATTTCATGTTTATACATAAAAAGGCTTTGAACATAGACTAATTCAAACTTTGAAGTTTTTCGTTCATTTTCAACGCGTTTAAAAGGTACAAGACCCTATATTTAAAAGAATATCCCGATTACTGAAAATCTGAACACATGACGTATGAGCTACCATATTTTGACGCATGAGCTGTGGCATTTTTATAAGTTAAAGGATGACACTTGAGACATGGTTATTGAAGCGATTCACAATCGAACGTCTTTCTTTTTCATTTTTCGGTAAATGAATTACATCTTGAGTTATAATCGATTGTTGTCTCAGGAAGTCAATCCCCCCCCCCCTCCCTTTTCAGCGCTTTTGCACTCGGAAAATCCGTTTAAAACACCAACTTTGACATCGTTTTCTGAATGATTTTCTGCCTTTACCAAACCATGAGCAAAGCTGTTCGATTACATAGTTTCTGAATAAGAGAACCTGCCAATTGCATGCGTTTGTGAACTAAAAGGAATTTAAACAAGTCGGAAATCGTACGTCAGACGTTGTAAATGAGGTGCGTTCGTACTATAATTAGTTTTATAAATATTCAGGTCTTGGTGCAATAGCTGTTGCACTCTAATGCAAAAATCATGAGTGCAAAATTTATTACAATTATAAATATTAATTTCAGTAATACGGAAATAATATAACTCTATCTTAAATGGGGCGTAATCACCATGATAACCTAGAATCATTACCTATGATGGGATATCATTGAATTAATTACGTATGACAGGATTTAATAGAATGAAGAAAACTTTATTAATATATTTTTTAAGTTTTGATTCTATTTTATTAAAATTCGAAATGTCTCGACAAAATTCTGCAATGGTTATATATATATATTAAATTTCAAACCATTCGGTTGGGTAGTCTTTGCGTTGTTAAATGCGAACAAACGGACAGAGACAGATAGACGGACTGACCTGACGACAACTATAGGTGCTACGTATTTATACGATTACGAACGCACCTAAAAATGTCTCATAAAGTATGTAGTTATGATTTAAAAATAGCAGTAATGTAGTGCAGACACAGCTGCGTAACAGTACCACAGGCACGCTCATTGTACAATTCCTTCAACTTATACGTTTTAAATAAAACCAAAATACATTATCCAGCAAATACCATTTCTTATTTCTGGAATTTACTTTTCTTTTAAAAATAGATTTTTCTTTGAAAGCAATTTTGAAGGCACATAACCTTTAATATACACTGCTCAAAACAATTAGGGGAGCACATGGTTTTAACGAAATTACGCAAATATTTACACCGATAAGTAACGTAAAATAAAACATCCATAATTTAAAGCGTTGTAGAAAACAGATAAAGAAAACTTCACATGTAAATTAAAGTTTATGACGTCAAAAACTAGAAAAAGGAGATAAGTGCAGAAATCGGGATTTTGCAGAAACGTCTGTTTCACTGTCTCAGTTGTAAAATTCAATTGCTCAGCTTGTGTTTTGAGAAAAGGTGGCTTGTAAATGTCGCAACAATACGATTTACCGCAATCCATGACTTGGCGTGTTATATACAGTTGAATTTGAGGAAACACAACGAAGTGTAGTAAACGCTGTTGGAGTCGCAAGAAGTGTCCATGAAATGGTGTGGAATCGATTCCAAGACACATGGAATGGTAGGCATCGACAAGTGCAACGTCGGAAATGTGCTAACACAAAAAATGGTGACCGATATATCCTGTTAACAGCTCGTCGAGACGGAACGGGCAGTGCTATTCAGCTGCAAACACAGTTGTTCTTGACCACAGGACGAAGATTGAACAACCAAACAGTCCGAAATAGGCTTCATCAGGGTGGTCTCTGTAAGCCAATGGCCTGTATTCCGTTGACCCCAAGTAACTGTGCGGCCCAAAGAAGATGGAAAACTGAATATCGAGTTTAGAGGCAACGTTGTTGGAGTCAAATTCTGTTTACAGACGAGTCCCGATTCAGTCTGGATGTGACATCTGATGTGTTTTGGCATGGAGAGAAAGAGTCACTCAAAATAATCCCACATTCGTTCGTGAAAGATCACATTACAGACGAAGTGGGTTGATGCAATAGGCTGGAATCAACATAGGTGGACGTATGGGCCTGCATATCATTCGGAATGGCACTTTGACGGTCTGAAGTTTTACAGATGAGATACTGAGACCTTATGTCGTATTTTATGTTGTAGCCATTAGTGATTTCTTTTTTTAAATGCACGATAATGCCAGACCTCATACAGTTCATCTTATGGAAAATATACTTGAAGCTAAAATAATATAGCGAATGGAATGACCAGCATGCTGTCCTGACCTAAATCCGATCGAGCATGTTTGGGACATTCTCAGACGACGCATTGCTGCAAGACCGAGGCCTCTTTTTACTGTCCGGGACTTGGAGATTGCAATTCTTGACCAGTGGAACAGTATTCTCCAAAATCTTATCAATAACCTCATCGCATCCATGGAAAACAGGTATGCAGCAGTCTTAGTTGTTCGATGAGACCACACACCATATTAAAAATCTTGCATCATTTCTAAACAATACTTTTTTTTTATCATTTACATGAAACCAAATTGTTGCCCTAAACCATCTTTTCACGTTCTTTCCGTCTTTTCAAAGAATAAAGCTCCCTTGCAAAATTTTTTGCGTCTTTTTTTCTGTATTGCGTATTGATGTACGTGTACTATCCATTTTATGCCCATACATGGCTGTCTTGCACTGCTCTCTTCACTTTTTTGCTTACTCCCCTAATTTTTTTGAGCAGTGTATAACACTCATAGGCTTATAATCGACGGTACAGTGTGGCCTCGAAAATCCGGCGACTTCAAAAATCTGGCATTAAGTCTACTTCCCCTCCCTTTTTTTACATTTCCAACTTACGGGAGAAAGCAAATAGGAATTGTTTAAGAACTATAAAGTTATTCAAGATAGAAAGCTATGGATTAGCTGACAGCGAGATCAGTGACGCTGTGCAAAATAGAACCAACGATAACGTTGGCACCAGCTCAGATGACGAGGACGACGAGCTGGCAGAAGAAAAGTAGTCACTAGAAAAATACATAAATTTGACTGTAAAATTAATATCTGCTTTTGTGAAACAAGATTACATTTCCTAAATCCATATTCTTCCCTAACATAAAATCCACGAAAAATTTGTTAAAGAACGGCCGGAGAAAATGAAGCCAATAAAATTGACATTGTTGTTTCGGAAATTACACGAGAAGAAATGACTTCACTGCTTATTAGATTTTTTTTTTTTTGTAACTTAGAAAATATCAATTGAAGTTAGTTTTTTTAAATTTATAATTTTTACTTTCTCACTTAAATATCACTTGGCTATAAATTCATTTTTAAATAAAGACAGCATTAAGAATATCGGAAGTACTTTTGACATTCTTTCAGATATGTGGAATTTTCAAAAATCCGGCTTAGTCTCGGTCCAGAAGATGCCGGATTTTCGAGGTTATACTCATTCAGTGTTGCCGCATCTGGGGAATTTTTTATTGAGAAATATTGAATTCAAACCGGAAAATTTTGAATAGCAATTTTTTTTAATTCATTTATGGAAGGTTTATGATTTTATCAAGAAAAATAATTATGTAAACTTACTGGTGAGAATTCAGAATGCCTAAACAAAAATCATGCAGATGCGGCAACACTGGTTATTCTGTAACTCAGCATCATATCTTCAATTCCCGTTACAAATACGATCAAAATACAGTCGGACCTCTATTTAACGAAGTTGCTAAATCCCGAAAAAAAGTTCGTTATATGGAAAATTCGTTAAATAGAGAGTCACCTTTTAAAATACTTTAAACTACGTAAAACACATTTTAAGTCCATAAACACTAAATATAATTAAAAAAAGTAATTAGTCACACTTTTTTTTTTATAAATTATACCTATTTGTTTTACTTATTTTACCCACCAAAAAGAAATCTGCAAGGAAAATAAGAATGAAACAAAACATTGTCTGGAAATACATTGTATTTTCAGTTAAAAAAATAATTTTACATTAAAATCACGTTTTTTTTTATTATGGTTCATAAGCTGTTTGGAGGAATACCAAATTTTAAAGCAGTATTCTTTTTCTTAATGCCTTTATCCACCTCATCAAGAATAATTTTTTTTTCTTTGGTGCTCAAGCACTTTTGCTTTGACATTTTCGAGCTACAAGAACCGAAATTACCGACACGATTGATCATGATGAACAATCTAGAAAACGGGAAACTATAGTTTAAGGACACGGGGCAGCTCCATTGAGGGTTAAAAGGGGATATTGAAAGTTTGCTCGTCTTTGAATGGAAAGCAAAGAATCACGACCATTTTACTGCTCTCGGTGAGTTAGGTGCCTGATAAGACCTGTTCATGGTCATTGATCATCATAAAATCTGTTAAAAGAAAGAATAAGTTTGAAATGTCCAGTAATATTTTAAGAAATAGGGAAGAAAAAAAAATAGATCCCAAGGAAAAGTTCGTTAAATAGAGAATACACTTCGCTATTTGGAGGTTATTTTACGAAGAAATTTGCAAAATGTTCTTGGTTCCAAGTAAAAGTTAGTAAAATAGAGAAATTCGCAAAATAGAGGTTCGTTAAATAGAGGTCCGACAGTACATAATCAAGGTGAAAATCAAGAATAAATTTATTTTCCATTTTTCGAAGTTTCTATTTTAAAGTATGAGATTCTGAAAGTGCTTTTCGAAAAGCGGCAATTACCGTCTTGTCAAAACAGCTTGAACTCTCTACACTTCAAGCAGGCATTTATGCCATTTTCTCTCTAAAAACACAGCTAAACTTCCTTTTTACACGAGATGCTGGCGTCAGATAAAACACATAAACGTCTAAAAAGAAACGAAAGATGTCGGTGCAATCTCTCAGGCAATTACCTGGCAATTAGAACAGAATTAGCGCACGAGGCGACGTACAAGGATCAGCCTTGTTCACCAGGTTACTGTTCTGTATAAATTGCATGGACTGTTACGTCTTCTAAAGTTCCGTTATACACACGCACGTATTTATTATACACGTCCGATTTTTATCTGAAGGAGTGATCTTATGATGGTTCTCATATTACGGATTTAGAAGGAGTTTTTTTTTTTCATTTTAGCATGTTTTTTAGAGGGTTTTTTTTATGAAAGAGGAAAGAGGAAGTCGTGATGGGGAGGGAGGGGGTAGAATCATTTGTATAGTTCAAAATTTATAATTCATTTTTCAAATAATAAATAGAGTGACATAGGGAACTGAGCGAACACTTCATTTTTCTTTTAATTATACCTGATAAAAAATAAAGTTTTTTTTCAAACTGTATGACTGTTTTGGATGCACTACTTTGATATACGTACGCTGATTCTGATGTATTATGAAACACGTGAAGCCAAAAATCTTCCTCTTGCTTTGTGATTATTTTAAGAAAATGCGTTTTGAAAACTTGTGAACGTTACTTCTAATATTCCAAAGGGAAGTGATGCATGTTTGAAACTTACTAATAATTTAAATACAACCTAATTGTAACTTAAAAGTTTTTTTTTTATTTCAAGCTGTATGACTCTTTTAGATACATTCACTTTGATATACGTACAGTCGTGGAAAGAAAAAAAAGTAAACACCGCCTACTAACTCCTCAACAGATTATCGTAGAAGAAAGTTACTGGTACCGAACGATTGGAAATAAAGCCTAATTTTAAATGATATATATAAAATTTGCTTAGGGGGCCATCTACATATTAAAACGAACCACAACGTTGTTTTTTCAATAGCAGTACACAATTTTGACAGCATAAATGAACTCTACACCCTTCAATTAGCCTAAAAACAATTTTTTATGCAATTTTTACCACAAGTTTCCGAGAAATTAATTATTTTAAAACGAGCGTATTTTATGGGCTGTATCCAAATTGAAGTTCGGTATTCGATTGTTAACCGAGAGAGCTCCCTTCTTGATCAAGGCACCTTAAACAGTCAATTAAGCCTGAATAGCATAAGAAATTTCAAAATATTTAGTCACTTCTGTCATAGACGGCCCCTTAAATCATCATTTTGCCGTTTTTTAAAGCATAATTTAAAAACTACATGGAAGACAAATGTGAAATTTTGGATTTCCATAAAGCAGGACTTAATAAATCTGAATCCATCAAAAAAATTGTAGGTTGCAATTCATAATTTTTTCGATTATTAATTTCATAATTCATAATTCATATCAGAAAATTATAAAAATTGCAAATTCAACGTATTTATGTTTTGGTATATTAGTATTATTGTTACACAAATACTTAGGATAATAATTTCAGAACTTATAAATAGAAATATGAAAATGTAATTTAACATTAGAAGCACTAAATTTTGAATGTTTATAATTCAAAAACTTATCATTCAAATGACTTGAAATTTGGGTTCTAGGCATAGTTTGAACCAAAGATTTGAAATACTCCGTTGAAATTGGGTATTGCCATTGAAAAAAATGTAATTAATATGTAATTAATATGTAGAAGACCCCTAAGCAAATTTTATATACGTCATTTAAAAGTAGACTTTATTTCCAATCCTTCGGTACCAGTAACTTTCGTCTACACTAACTTGTTCAGGAGTTAGTAGGGGTGTTTACTTTTTTTTTTCCACGACTGTACACTACACTGATTTTGATATATTTTAAACACGTGTAGCCAAAAATCTTCCTCTTGCATTGTAGTTATTTTGAGAAAACGCGATTTGAAAACTTGTCAATGTTACTTTTAATATTCCAAAGGAAAATGATGCATGTTTAAAACTCATTAATAATTTAAATGCAACCTATAACTAACTTAAAAGTCTTTATTTGCAAGCTGTATGACTGTTTTGGATGCATTCATTTTGATATACGTACACTGATTTTGATATAGTATGAAACACGTGAAGCCAAAAATCTTCCTCTTGCTTTGTAGTTATTTTGAGAAAAATGCGATCTGAAAACTTCTGAACGTTACTTCTAATTTTCTAAATGGTGGTGATACATGTTTAAAACCAACTAATAATTTAAATTCAACCTTATTGTAACTTAAAAGTAGATAACTTAATGCCTTGATCCATTATGACAAAGAAAAATGTGCAGAATCAAATTATTTAGGGTACTATTTTTTGACAAAATTGGCAAACATGAGTTTGAATTTACCTGTCGACAGATTTCACAGTGAGCAAAAATTTAGTGACAGTAATATATTTTCACCATAAATTTCAGTTTGTCCACTTTATAGTTGTATGGATTTATACAGTCTCTGAAAAATCACGCACTATACAGACATATACATTTTATCGGGAATGATTTCTATTACAATCTAATCAAGGTATATTTTATTAAAACAACGCATAACGAAATTTTCTCTTCGACAGTCATTAATCTATTTTTAGATGAAAAACTGTCTTTCGTTTATATACAACGGCAACAGTGCAATATTTTTCGAATTTTGCTATATTTCTCTGTATAACCTTTCTTAGTAGCACAAGACCGCCCCCCCCCCTTTATAAAAGTATCATTTTCAGCTTTAATAAAACAAAATATTTGGCCAATTTAAAAAAATAAAAATTTTCTCGTTTTTAGTGGAGTTATTTGATCTTTATCTTCTCAAATTGCGTCATTTCATTAATTTCTACTCTTTTCATTTTTTGTAATGTCTCAGGTAATCATAGAACATATTTTGTAACTTTATTAATGAATTAGGGGAAAGTAGGGGAATGGCACTCACTTAAGGGAAAACATGAATAGCTAGTCAAATTTCGACAAAAAAATCAATATTTTATCAACAAAATATAACTTCAAAGACTAAGGAACGGTTTGCAATCAACTAATTTGCATAGAAGTTTAAGGAATTTTTTTAATCGTTTTATTTAAATAACCATCGATTGAGCGGTAATGCCCGACATGGTAGAGTAATTGCGCTCAAAGTTTGAATACAACATTTAAGTAAGACAAAAGTCACATATGCAGTTGTGTGGGCTGTTCACACTACTGCAGACTTTTTGCGACGACTTTACACATATTGTGTCACACATATAGTGGGCTACTTTTTTTTTATTTAGGTTTTTTGATTTTCACCACTTTTTTGAAATCGTAAAATTCTCCTTGTTTAATTAAGGCGAAAACAGGGAAATTTTACCATTTGAAAAAAGTGGCGTTAACCAATAAATTTGAATTTAATAAAAGTTACCCACTGACAACAGTTCTTCTGTAATTCCACGCGAGCGCCATTACCCGTTATCGCCATGTTAGGTTTTAATGCATTATAATTGGCGTAACAACGAACTACAAAAATAAATAAAAGCATGAAAGTACAGCTAAATGTATACAGCTAAAATACAGTACAGCTAAATATATACTAAATATATAGCTAAAGTACAGCTAAATATATATATATATATATATATATATCTTATCTTTGTCACACTGTAACTCTCGTATTTATGAACCGATTTGGATGTAACTCAGGATGTACATAGTACATACCAATGTCTCGACCGAGTTCGTTGGGCAGCTTCATCCGCCATCTTGATTAAAAATGGCATCCATTTAATTTTTTTTAATTTAAAATTTGAAATGTGGTACCAAAAAATTGAGAATAGAAAAATATTTTTTTTCTTATGTGTTTGACCTTAATACAAAAATTCCGGAGCAGTTTCTTTTTCCTGTATATCTTAAAAAATGGCTGAGTTATAGTACTTTGAATTTCTATTGCGGTTGACATTTTAAAACGACTCGATTTTTGTCAAGCGATAACAGGCGTATTTATGAACCGATATGGATGTACCTTCGTGTGTACATAGTAAATACCAATGTCTCGACCGAATTCGATGGCCAGCTTCATCCGCCATCTTGTTTCAAAATGTCGGCCATTTAAAAAAAAATTTAAAATTTAAAATTTAAAATAAGGCACCAAAAAATTCGAAAATGAAAAATATTTATTCTTATATATTTGATCTTTGTACAAAGATTCCGGAACAATTTTTTTTCGTCTATATCTAAAAAAATGGTTGAGTTATAGCGTTTTGGATTTCTAATGTGGCTGACATTTTGAAACGACCTGATTTTTGTCATGCGATAACAGGCGTATTTATGAACCGATTTTGATGTAACTTGGTGTGTACATAGTACATACCAATGTCTCTACGGAGTTCGTTGGCCAGCCTCATCCGCCATCTTGTTTCAAAATGGCGGTCATTTAAATTTTTTTTTAATTTAAAATTTGAAATGTGGTACCAAAAAACTGAGAATGGAAAAATATTTTTTTCTTATGTGTTTGACCTTGGTACAAAGATTCCGGAGCAGATTTTGTTTTGTCTATATCTTAAAAAATGTTTGAGTTATAGCACTTTGAATTGCTATCATGGCTGACATTTTGAAACGATCTGATATTTGTCACGCTATAACACACGTATTTATTAACCTATTTGGATGTAAGAAGGCATGTGGATAGTATATAGCAATGTCTCGACCAAGTTGTCTGGCCAGCCTCATCCGCCATCTTGTTTCAAAATGGCGGCCATTAAATTAAAAAAAAATTATATTTAAAGTGAGGTGCAAAAAAATTAGAAATTGAGAAAGGTTTCTTTCTTAGGTATTTGACCTTGATATAAGGATTCCGGAGCATTTTTTGTTTTGTCTTTATCTTAAAAAATGGCTCAGGTATAGCAGTTTGAATTTTTTTATGTGGATGACATTTGAAAAATCTGATTCTATGCCTGCGACAGCACTCGTATATATCAACCGATTCCGGTGTGAGTGAGCATGTGCACAGGAATTACTAAGGTCTCGACCAAGTTCACTGGTTAGCCTCATCCACCATGTTGTCTTAAAATGACAGGCACTTCAAGAAATCGCCGAATTTGGCAACCAAATATAAGTTACTTTAAATAAACGCAGCTTGGATAAAGCTGACTAATTTCGCAAAATTCTCATTCATAATGTTTTAGTATTGATAAAAATTAGTATTGAATACCCTATAATCGGTTTCCACTAAATTGAGCATCGTGTGTTTGAATAACATTAGATAGCTTTTTAAAAATAAGGAATATGAAAGCTACCTCTTCCTCCCGGCACTGGGCGGAAGGACTTTTTGTAATGTCACCGGCAATCATAGATAATGTTTTATAACTTTATTAATGAATAATATATCCTTTGCAGTAAAATTTGTCTAAATTTGCAGTAAAAACGTCTTAAATCACAGATGTGTTAATTACATCGAACATATTCTTCCAGTTTTTCCCGTACAATAACACTGCATATATTTTGGCTTACCATCTCCTTAATATTTGTGCCGGCGGCAGCGAGGAATAGGGTTACAGTATCTAGATAATTAATCGTAGAGATTTAATCCTGCTGGAGTAAACAAAAAAAAAGTATTTTATTGATAAAAATCATGATCTAAATAGGGTCATGAAATTAATTCTGTTATTAAACGTTAAAAAATGTATGATTTTAAAACATATATGAAAAAGCATGATTTGCAAATATTAATACAGTTTCTCAAAATATATCATCGTTAAGCTTCAAATTGCGTAAATCCTAATTAAATATTCCAGTTATTGAAACAGCTACTTTTTTGAGGGCCTAAGCTGTAAGACGTGATTACAAAGATTTGCATACAAACAAGGTGCCCTTATTTATCAACCATAACTTACGGTGTTTCATTTGTGCCTTTTCAAACACTACAATTTCAGTTGCCATTTCAGATGGTGTAACGACCCGGGCAAGGACGCTACGTATTAATGCAGTCATATTACAATATAAAGTCTAAAAACACCTTTATTTACACAAATCGGGCAGAGAAGTGAGAGTTTCTTTCTCAAATTTGGCCTAAGACTACTTAACGTACAAGCGAGAGCATTCACAAATTTACTAACTACAGGGTTCGTTACGGGTCCAAGAATTTCCAAACCAGAAAACTCTTCGATTCAAGTATTTAGTTATATATAATATCTCCTATGAAACAAGGCGAAATTTAGCGCGTTTGCACTTGATTTGTTTTTGTTTTTTTTATAAGAAAATACTGATATTTTGCCTTGAAAATAACGGTACCCGTACGAACCCTGTAAAAAAGAAATATTAATGATTTTAACTCGCATAAGCCTCCTCGATAGTTTACCTTGGTAGTAACATGCTGAGATGATACCTTGAGCTGTAACTTAAGTACAACTTAACCCCTTAATCGTCGCGCCCGAGACATTCACGGGCAATCCCTATGAACAAATTTCGTCGCGCCCGTCACACTCACGGGCTGGACGTCAAATGACTTTAGCTAATTATTTCTGGTATCAACTTTGCATTTTTCTTTTCCGAAAATATTTTTAAGCCTTAAATACGTGATTCTATTTTTATATTCTGTTCACACCACTATATTTTTAAAGTATAGTTTAAAGTAAATTTCTCTTGGAATTCTTGTCTGAAGTCAGCTACAATTCATCCTTAAACAAATAGTGGTGCCCAGGAAATAAATTGTGTTATGCTGATATTGCAGCATCGGTCTGTTAAGGAAGTCATAAACGCTTAAAAGATGGGAAACTCTGAAATGACAAGTTTGTTTTTAAAAGATCGTAATGCTTAATTTAAGGAATTGTACTAGTTGAAACACATTTTTTACTTGTTTCAAATTTGAATACATCTGGGTTACCGTTTTATAAATTTCTATGTTGAGTAGCTCAAGCGAAGAGAATGATTTTAGTGTTGAGATATCTGGAAAGGAATCAAAAGATTCCATTTTTTCAGATGTTTTTGACTCTGAAAAAACTGAAGATAGTGATGATAACCAAATATTACGCACATTAATATTAATTATTACGCACCAAATATTACGCTTGCAATTCAAATCGGAGGCTAAGATTAACGTTTCGTTTGAAGCTATTTCGGGTATTCTGCAGTACTATAAACATTTTATAAATGATGAATTGGTGGATAATATTGTAATCGAAACTAATCGCTATGATGAGAAATGGGGAAATGTTTTGGGGAGAAAGGCAGATTGGAATGGCAACCTATTTCTTAAAATAAAATACTGTTGTTTTTTGCTCTTACTACCGTCGAAAAAATTGTAAAAAAAAAAAAAAAAAATAGTTAAAAGTAAAATTAAAAAATATATATATTTTGGACTACACTTTATTTGTTAAAACTCCATTTTTTCGCGATATTATAACGCACAATAGGTACAGCGAATTACAAAAAAAAAAATTACATTTTTGGAATAATGAAGCTCACGATCCTCAAAATCGACCTAATCCAAAACTGTAGAAAACTTCGACTGTCTGTGCGCATCTGAATGATTTGTAAAGAACGATTATCAACGTCAAGTCATTTATGTGAACAGCATTTTCTGGATGCTATGACCCCTACGGACAAAACCTTACACACAATGAAAAATTTGTTCTTCCCATGAGAATAAATATGGAAACAAAATTATAAAATAAACCAAATATGAATGCAAAGACTGTAATTTAGGACTACGCATGCCATGTTTCAAAGTTTTCCTTATATTGAAAATTTACTAAATTTTGAAAAATATATTGAATGCAAATTTTCAAATTAAATTTGAATGAAATTATCGTCCTTGTAGTAATATAAAATATTATTTGATTTATATATGTCTTTACCTTTACATAAAATGAAAACACAGGTTACAGAATTGCATCGAAGCTTCTCTGCACGTCATTTGTGTACAATACAATCAAATAAAGGAAAAATAAAATTGTAACTTTTAAAATTTTATCCATCCTGAACACTTTCACGAACAAAGCCCCTTCATTGCTTAAATGTCGAAATAAAGGATTAACATCGGAATTTATGAACAAATTTATTTGGAAATAAGAAAGAGCCAAATTTCACAAATTTACTAAGCAAAAATTTTTGTATAAAATTTCTGGGATTACTGGACTTTTGGGTATTCAAATAAAGGGATTTCATACACTTCAAACCACCCTTAAAAGGCTAAATATTTAGAAAATACCCTGTTTCTTTTACTAATGAACTCAGAATTTTATGAATAAAAAAAATTGGGCAATTAAAAAAAAAATCGACGATTTTTGAAGGCATTTTCCCAAAATTACGCGACGATTAAGGGGTTAAATCTTCATTACAATCTAGCTGACAACCCGTGGTTGTCAAATACAACTTTATTTATTCAAGCTATGAATCAAAACTTCTTACCAACGGTGACACTTCAATCACGATCCATGCAGTGTAAAATTCCTTCTCTAAAATCCTTCAAGCAGACCTAAAGCATCTTCCGAGGCAGGATTCGACCCAAATCCGAAGACACACACCAAAACTGTATACATATTAGACATCCTATCTTAAATAGGAGAGGTAACCGCAAGATTAAAGAGGAGGTCACATCAATCAATTTTACGCGCCACGTAGCGGATGGGGTTGAACTACAGGAAGATGTCTAACTGTTTTCTTACTTCACACCACTAAAATTGTAAAGTTTTCTTCAACTTGATTAATAGCTGAAATGTCTCTGTCTAGATAAAGCGAAGAAAACTTCGTGGTGTCAAGTGAACCTGGACCCCACCCCCTTCTCGCTACGTCATTATTTTGCAATAAATCTGATAAACAAGATTCATATTCCATGAGTGACGAAAGATTTAGAAAATATGCCCATATGGTAGATATTCTGTCCTATATGACGTCACGCTAAAAGCCCGCGTATGTGGATTATAAACCCTGTCCACAAGATGGCGCAACTATGTTAATTTACGCCCGATTCCAGCATTAAGTTTGTACGCTTAATATGTATGCAGTTTTGACACACACTTTCGTTTCGCCTTATATGCTCTACAGATTGAGCGACCAGCCTAATTTGAATAAAATAACAGCGAAAACAAGTAACCGTAGACTCCGGCAGATTCACACATATCTTGCAAAATAGAGTACAATAGAATAGAGAGGTGTCTGTTGTGCCACACAGGTTAAATGTTCAACGTCACGCTCATACTCAAAATACTAGAGACCCTTCATAAGAGAGTCGCTAGTCCATTACAATAGCATCAGTGAATTTCTTACACAATGTATCAATGAAATGTCAGAATAAACAACTTCATTCTCAGAAATACTTCCTTTAATTCACAGAAATTGTACTGGCGGCAGCAGTACTGGTATATTTCTGTTATTTGAAGTATCTCCATTTCATTTTACTCCGTTACAGGAGGTAAAATGTTCGTGAATTGACGAAAAAAAAGGGGTGGCTTGGAATCGAACCAGGTACCTTTCTGTTATGGGCCGAGTATCTTAACCGTTCTGCTACAGTTGATCGGTAGTGCACAGTTCGAAATAAATATATTATGTTTCCTTGATATTGGTACGGTTTGATTATTTTTTTTTAGAAAGCTAGGAATTTTTAAGTTAACTACCGGAAGATTTAGTCGTTATGAGATTGTGGCTGGGGTTTTAATACTTTAGTGTTAATAAGGATAAAAATATGAATTATAAATATTTGTAAGTAGATTGTTAGACGTAAAATATGAATATTATATTTTTATCCGAGAAGATTTTTTTTTTTTTTTTTTTTTTTTTTTTGAGTAAAATCGATTTTTTTTTTCTATTCAATATTTTCACTTTAATTAACCTTTAACTGATGTGACTAAAATTTGTCACACAACTGATGTGATCCGGTCTCTCAGACCCCTCGAATAAAATGAATAACAAAAAATAGCTCAAATGGTTGAATTTACTTAAATTTTGTCCTAACAATATCGTTGTATTTCTCTTAGGAGCATGTGAATTAAATTGCATGAAAAAAGTATTTTATTCATATTATTTAACTTCAATACAGAAAAGTAAAAAGCTGCAAAATGCTTACAGCTGGGAGTCGCGGGGTCTGGGACACCGCGTGACATCAGTTAAAGGTTAATATATCTATTTTAAATGTGTTCATTTGGAATATATTTTAAATGCGCATATTTTTTTTTTAAATAAATTGTGAGTACTTTTAAATGAAAGAGAAAATTAATTTTTATTCATTTTTAAATTCGAAAACTTTTTTCTTGTTGCTTGTTTTTCTATTTTAAGTAAATTTAGAAATCCTAATTTATAGAATTTTTGGGTTTTTATTTAAAAAATAAATTCGAATTTTAGTATTAATAGAGCCAATACGCATTCGTACTAGGAATGAACGGAATCCCCCCCCCCCCCCCTATTTTCTTTTTCTGACTTTTGAGACGAAATCACGGAAAAATACGTTTCTAGGAGTACGGATATTATTTGTTAAAAAATGAGGAATAATTTAATGTATAAAGACGACGTTTTCTGACAGTGTAGATTGGTAATAACTAGTTGGCGAAATTATAAAGTTTAAAAACTGGGATAATTTAGTTTCTTTAATAGAATATTTTTCATTGTCAGTGCTTGGAATAAATCCAGTGTAAAGTCTAGCGAAACACAGTGGTCCGGATTGCGTATATTAGCACCCGTTTATTTCTCGGTTGTTTCATTTGCTTTGCAAGAAACAGCACAAATTTTGTTGCCATTTCAGATATCAATAGCTTTTTTATACAATGTATCAATGAAATGTCCAGAGCTGCCAAGTCTCCAGCTTTTTGGATACCAGTATTTTAATACAGAAAATGTTGTTTTATTTGATTAGAACAATTGGGCGATTTAAAAAACAACATTTTCTCTAAAATAACACTGGTGTGCAAAAAGCCGGAGACTTGACAACTCTGAATGTCTTTGAATAAACAATTCGTTTGGTATTAACTCGTTGGTGCAATTACAAAATTTAAAAACTAGTATAATTTCGTTTCTTTACTACAGGACTGCCACTAGCGACTATTTTTACTTACCCATTATACCAAATATAGGATAAGTCTTGTAATCGTTTTAAAAATCGAAATTTTTTTGACAGATTTAGAAATTTTAGACACTAGAGATTCCGAAAAACATATTTTTAGAAAAAAAATTGACATCCGTCTGTGTGTGTGTGTCTGTAAGCGCTCCCGAACAAATTGAGATAGAGACTTGAAATTGGTTATGTACTTAGTACGTAATAATGAGATGAGGCCTGTTGAATTTTAGTAACCTAGATTTTCCGGAACTATTTTTTTCGGACTCTCGAAATATTCGTTCTTATAAAAGGTAATACGTATATAAAAATTTTCGAAATTGTTTATTTTAAGGAGTGAATATAAAAAACAATAAAAGAACATAGATTTTGCATAAAGAATAAAGTCGATCGCTTAATTAGTTGCCGATATATTTGTAATCATATTTTCCACACTCTACGATTTTTCATGACACTGTATTTCATTCCAATTTCAGTTCAAAGATATATTTTAATTGGAAGTGAGACGCTTAATCCGACGCAGTAAACTGTTAGTTAATATGATTTTCATTTTTGAAGTTATAAGGATGTTTCTTTTACGCAATTCAGTAATAGAGCTTTTAAAATTTATGACGTCATCAAGCCACAATTTTAAACACTTTGTCTACCGAACAAATTGAGATAGAGGCTTGAAATTTGGAATGTACTTAGAAGGTAATAATGCGACAAAGCCTATTACATTTCAGTAACCTTAGTTATCCGGAACTATATTTTCGGACTTTCGAAATATTCGTTCTGATGAAGCGTATATATATAAATTTTCGGAATTACAGTCGAACCTCGTTATCCCGACATTTTAATGTCCAGAAAAAAGTGTCGTCATAAGCGGAGTGTCGCGGTAACCGGAATTGGAGAAAAATATGTTTATAAAAATCTGTATTTTTAATTAATTTAAGACAATTTTAAATTCATAACTGTTCAGCAATAAAACGTTATTATTAAACAAAATAAACACAAAAACAAAATTGAAAAGAATAAAAATCAGTTTTGTGGTGACTGGTTTTTTTTATTGTTACATGAAATATTGATTAATTAAGGTTTGCTTATCCCTAGATGTGCTTATACAGGGCCGGCGCCAGGGGTGAGGCAGCGAGGCGGCCGCCTCAGGGCGCACGCATAAAGGGCGGCATTTGCCTCACATATATTGAACATAAAATTCCTTACCATTATATGTATCAAAACTTTTTTTTAAGTGTGATTTTTTTCCTCTAATTTTAGAATAAAAATACGGTGTACATTTCAGATAATTAGAGCCGAATTGTAATCGAAGAGTTCATAATCTTTATTATGGAAAATGGATTAAATCGACACGAACAAACTAACGAAGAGAATTTCATGCTTTTTCTTTTCTTTTCAAAGATTGTCTTGTACAGAAATCAGCAGAATTCACAAAGGGTAGCCTGCGCCAGACGCATGCAAACCACAAATTCTCATAATGTTGAAGCGTCACGTGCTTTTAGTATTTCATTATTTTACTTGCATAGTCTTTCGATCGTGAAATTATTTTCATTAATTGCCTGTAGCGAGTCGGATACTAGGATTACACAGATGTTGTACCAGTTAAAAGAAAAAAAATATTTCTTACTTCAGGTAAATATAATGCTAGTATTTTTATTTAGTTTTTAATTTAGGATAATGATTTTAGGTAATTTTGAAAAGGTATTCTTTAAAACATATTTCATTTGTTTAAAAAATCAGCCTGCATAAATAATTAACTTCTCAATGTCCTGGATCTTTATCCAAATAAAAGAATAATTATATAATATTTTAATAAACCGTCTTCCAAAAAATATGAGACCCTAAAAAAAAGCCCCTTTCGACTAATAATTTTCCTTTCTTTCTATAATTTCTAGCGGGAAAACGATAAAAGAAACAAAAACTTTTGATGAGACCAACCACTGATCGTAGTAATATCTTTCAATCTTTCATAATCAGATAATCTTTTTAAAACATAGCAAATTAGTGTTGTTTGTAGAACCAGTAGGATTTGGACGGGTTTGGTGAACTTAGCTCGTAGGGACAATGCCTCCTAGTATAAAATATGAGAGTAAATTGTTTCAAAATAATATAAATTTCCAAAATTTTTTGTTTATTCCTTTTTTTTCTTTACTAGTTTATTATTTTTTTTCGTTTTCTTTTTAGCTTTTAATCAAGGAATTTATCGCAAAATATTGAAGCATGATTTCAAGCATGATAATATTCTATATGAAAAAGGGTGAACTGAAAAAAAAAAGGAATGTCTGGTGAAATTGGGCTGGATTGCAAGATACGAAAATGTACTATAATCACGAACGAAATTATTAAAATCCCGCAAAGCGCTTCTTTATCTTTATAAAAATCTGAAAACAATTTATTTTTGAAATTTAACCCTGCTAAGGTGTTCGGGTCGTTTTTGACCCAAAAGTTGGCCCAGCGTTCAGAGTTGTTGAGTCTGCGGCTTTTTGCACACCACTATTATTTTAGAGAAATTGTTGTTCTCTTGAATCGCTCAAATGTTCCAATTAAAAAAAAGAACATTTTCTGAATTAAAATAGTGGTAAGAAACTTGGAAGCTCTGCATATTTGAAATAATGTTCATTCAAAATGAACACCGCATTAGGATTAAAAAAGAATTTATATAAATAATTTTTTATTAGCTGTCCATCATTTTCGGAAACGTTTCCGAGTGGCTTCAACAACGCATCATTAATCAGTTCTCCCTTTACGGAAAATCGGTTTTCTGGATGTTACCCACTTAAGTAAGTATTTTCATGTACAGCAAACATGTTTAACAGACAAACATGCAAAATCACCAGTAACATCACCATTATTTTGCGACAACTGCATCTACAAATTCAGTTATGAGTTACGCAACTGAAGGTGCTTACTTGAGAATGGATAACATCCGAAAAACTGATTTTTATTTATTAGTGATTAATTAAACTGTTCGTTGCAGTTTCCTACATAATTTTCGACTATTCCCGCTGAGAACAAGGAAGAATTTCCGTCGAGTGCAGTGAAAATATTATTTTGTAGATCATTTGTTTGCCATTCGCTCCCCCCCTCCCCTCCCATTTTGATACTTTTATCAGATTTTCAATTTTTTTGCTATTTTTAATGTTTTCTAACGAGTTATATATATATTTATCATTTGCAGTATCTTAGCTGTTTCCAATATCTTTAGAAAAAGACAAAAGCCTGGTTGAGAAAAGATCATACAGTGGGTGATCGGTTAACGAACTTAATCCGTTCCAAAACAATGTTCGTTAACCGAATTGTTCATTAACCGATCATAGATTTTGTATACATTTGTGTGGGCGTTGAATTAATTCTTTCTTAAAAACTAACAAATATATAAAAATTAATATAAATTCTCCCTAAATTTATTTAAATGTAATAACAATGATACATACATTAATAACAATCGAAAAAGTTTTCAAACTTCCTTTTTAAATAAGGTTAATAATACGTCCATATTTAATTTGTATAGATCGTATTTTGATGGCTTTATACGTGTCGTTTGCATTAAAAAAAATAAATGACATACATTTAATACATGTTTTACCACATTGCTAACTAAGCGTAGAACCAACAGAGTGAAAAATGTCCAAGTCGAGAATCGAATTCGGAACCCTTGGAATAGTGCGCAAGTGTTCTACCATTTAAGCTACGAGGACGATACCCATCTTGGCATCTCTCACTAAATATGTTGTTAAGGTTGCAACTGCAGCATACGATGGAATAGTCTTCATGAACACACAGTCTTGCGGCGAAATATGAGATACAAATAAACCCAGCATCGGTGAACACAACTATAATTTTTAATTAATTTTTCAATTAATTTTCAGCAGTTGGAGCGCTATTCCAAGGATTCCGGTTCGATTTCCGGCTTGGACATTTTTCACTCTGTTGGTTCTATGCTTAGTTAGCAATGTGGTAAATCACGTATTAAATATTCAATAATATCGAGCGTAATTTCACTGCTGAAAATAAATTGAAAAATTAATTAAAAGTTATATAATTGACATTTGTTTTGTAAAAACTTTTAGGATCGCATTCGTTGACTGCAGCATTAAACCATATCACTCCATATAACTTTGACCTATCAAAAGTTGCACTTGTTCTCTAAAAATTATATTTATTGCAGGGCCCGATAAAGGCCAAGTGGAGCTTAGAGCTTGTTTATAATTTAGGAACTCCATTTCAATTAAAATGAAAAATTTCCAATTAAAAATATTTCTTTAAAAAAGAACAAGATATATAATTTAATATTTTTAATCTGTTCATTCAAATTTGGGGGTCCTAAAATGTAGGACACGAATTCTCGATAACCCATAAACTAAATAGGCCATAAATATACAACTGTTAAAATATTTTCTAAGTCGATAATAGATACAATTAAATACAGCTCTGGAAAACTGAAACATGGCATTGCTTCTACTTGCTTTTTTCATGAGGTGTTCGTAACGGAACAGAAAATTCTTCGCGAAAGTGTTCTTTATCTGAACATAAAAATCTCTCTCAAAAGTGTTCGTTAACCGATCACCCACCGTATATCCAAATAATCAAACTTACATTTCCTTAAAATCTAAAAATTTCTAACAAAGATGAAAAATCAATTTCACAAATATTCTGTTTTCGCCATGAAAAAAGAATGCGAAAAAAGACGTATTACAGCTATCTGGAAATATATCTCTTGTTTCGAATCAATTGGTCACAATTTTAATTTCCCGTCGATCACAGCTTTCCTTTTAAAATGATTTTAGGTAAACTAGCTTTCAAACAAGTGGGTAAGTGTGATCACAGATCGCACAAAGGGTTTCGTTTAATATTCCTTTCAAAACACTTTATCCTTTTGCAAAATCTGTTAGTTCCACATTTCGCAACCAGGGGCGCACTTTATTCTACACAAACCTCTATCCGAACCAAATTTCGTTTTACAACCTATCCGTAGATATATTAGTCGAGGGAATCGGGCCCATAGCACCCGAGATAGCTGCCCCCTTGCGGTAAAAAATGGAACTACAACATGTAAGTCTATGGTGGAGAATATGAAAGAGTGATCAAAGGGGTGTCAGCAAAAGTTTAAAAAGTGACCCCCAGGGGAAAAGGGGGGAGGATAAAAAATTGCTTAAAATACACAAGTTAGAGCACAGAGGGTTAGATATAAGATTTTTTCTAAATTTTATGATTTGTCGTTTGATCGCAAGTGTTTAGCTATAATTATGCAAAATTTCAAGTCTTTAACTTAATTAGGGGCTGAGTTAGAAAAAGCTTAAAATACACAAGTTAGAACCCAGAGGGTTAAATATAAGATTTTGTCGAAATTTTATGATTTGTCGTTTGATCGCAAGTGCCTAGCTATAATTTTGCAAAATTTCAAGTCTTCAACTTAATTTGGGGCTGACTTAGAAAAAAAAGCTTAAAATACACAAGTTAGAGCCCAGAGGGTTAAATATAAGATTTTTTCGAAATTTTAGGATTTGCGTTTGATGTGAGGTGTTCAGCTATAAGTATGCAAAATTTCAAGTCTCTAACGTACATAGTTTCTGACATAGGCGTAGCGTCGGGGGGGCACGGGGGGGCGTGTGCCCCCCCAACCTTCTACACCCTGGGCGCCAGAACAGAAAGCGTAGGGGGCGCCATATGAAGATTTTTTTTGTCTTTACATACAAAAATATATATGTATTTATATTGAAAATGCATAAAAATGTCTTACAGCCGGAAAATCCAAATGTAAAACTGAACCAAATTTGAAATTTACAAATATATAAAAAATATTCATCTATAATAGAAGACTGCAAATGAATTGGAAAAAAAGAGCTTTTTTCTTAGGCATTATTCTTTCTCCAATTCCAAGTGTACCGAAAGGCGAAGGGGGCGCCAAATGAAGATTTTGTTTGACTCTGACTTTTCTGATGAAAAGATTCCATGAAGACTGATCAATTTTCTTTTCTCTCTCATCGTGAGCAGTGTTGAGCTTTCATTTTTCCCGTCTTGATATGGGCGAGTTCGGGTGGCTGCCCGGGACAGGTTCGGCTAGGTGGGGAGGCTTAGCAATTGACTTTAGCTCAACAAGCTCCACCCAGGTTGCCAGGGACAATAAAAATTAACGGGAGAAGGAGTCATGGTCGAAACTAAGGGGGTGGAGAGGAGGCATGTGCCCTGGACGCCACGCAAAGGGGGCGCCATATGAAAATTTGGTTTACCGTTTTATACAATCTATATATGTGCGTGTGAAATTTGTGTAAAAAGATATTTTTTAGCTGAAAAATCAAAAAGAAAAGCTGAGTAAAGTGCATTAAAATTGTCGAATAGATAAAAAAGATTTGCCTACAATATACAAAACAGCAAATGAATAACTCTATTATTTTTCTTATAATTACTTTTTTACATGCATATTACCATATCTGGCCTTAGATGGGGAGAGGTCAGGTGACTGATTGGGACAATAAAAACCAAGCGGTCGAAAATTCACAAACTGAGAAGTAAAAATTTAATAATTTTGTTGTTGTTGCTTTGAGTCACACATAAATTTGAAAATTAGCTTTGAAAATTAAATTTGAAAAGTTGAGGAAAGTATGTAGACATATCAATCTATAAATAAGAAGAGTGATATAAGTGATAATTCCACAAAACTGGTGTAGATAGTACAGGAAGATATTTTACAATGCTGGAATTCATTTTTATGCCTACAGTAAATCCTGGTTTTTTTAGTTCCTGAAACAATGTGACTCAAATCACTATGACATTAAAGTACCTCAGTTGTGATAATTTGTAATGCTACAATAGTAAACATCTTGAAAAATGAAATATATCTGTAATGGAATATTGTCTTAAACGAAAAAAACTGCATGGTTCCAACAGAAATAATACCAACAGTTATATCTGCTAAGACGAAAACCTGTATAAAGCGGAATGATTTCCGTTTCCTTTCGATTTTTTTTCACAGGTTTTAATGCATAAATATTTGACAAAGCTGGTTATATATTTCAATATTATTACGTATTTTACTGTTACACATTTTAAATTTTAAAATAAGTTCTCTAATAGAAACTTTCGTAAATTTCGCTTTGTAAATTTACTTTGCGGAGGAAGGAGGGGGCGCCAAAATGCCTGTTTGCCCCGGGTGAAAATATAGCTAGTTTCGGCCCTGGAAGGAGTGCACAAAGTAAAATGCTTTAGTAAAACCCTTTAAAAGAAAAAAAAATGAGTATAGCATTTGCAGTGGTACAATAAAAAATCTCACACAGGACGCGATGGCTAATAAAGTCGCCCCTGCCTTTCTCCTCCAAATGATCTTTTCACTTCTTTATGCCTCCTTGCCCTTGAACTTCCTCAGTCAGTCGACAAAAGAAAAGAGGAATTTCGACAAAAGGTCGTGGAAAAATATGGCGAATTTCGTCAAAAAAATCTCTGAAACAAATACCGAATATCATTTTCACCAATCGGTCATAAAAAAATTCACGAAATTTGACAAAGGATCGTGTAAAAAAAATCGTGAATTCCATAAAACGATCGGCGGAAAAAAAATGCGAATTTTGGTAATTCGTCGTCGAAAACATCGCGAATCTCCTAAAAGGACCGTGGAAAAATATCTTTAATTTTATCAAAGGTTGCGGAAACAAATGGCGATTTTCGTCATTCGATCACGAAAAAAATCATCGCAAATTTCGTCAAAAGAATGCACAAAATATTACGAATTTCGTGTAACGGCCAAGAGAAAAAAATTGCAAACTTCATCAAATATTTGCGGACAAAAAGATGACAAGGGTAATTCTGAGTAAAAAAATATATATATCTGAAATTCACAGCAAATTGTCTGAAAGGTTACAGCAGAGGGGTGCAAAAGGGGAAATCTCCCGGCCCCAATTATGCGTTTTTTCGGCTGCCTTTAGCGAAATTCGCGTTTTCCGCGATACTTCGACGAAATTTGCGTTTCTTTATCGCAATCCTTTGACGAAATTCTCGCTTTTCCGTGATGTTTTGATAAAAATTGGATTTTTTGCGATCCCTTGGTGAAATGTGTTTGTTTTTCGCGATTCCCAGACGAAGTTTGCGTTTTTTCGTGATCACTTGTCGAAATTCGCGTTTTTTTCCACGATTCTTTGGCGAAATTCGTTTTTTCTGCGATCCTTTGAAGAAAATGGCGATTTTTTCTGTGAACGATTGTCAAAATTAATTTTTTCGGCGACCATTTGCGGAAATTCACGATATTTTTTATGCCCGAATTTTAGGATTGATGACAGAAATTTTTTTCTAATTTTCGGAACCGAATGCCTTAAATTTTCGGAAAATTCAGAACAGAATAACCTCTGAAAAGACGCGAATTTGGTCAAATAATCGCGTAAAAAATCGAGAATTTAAACAAATAATCAAGAATTTCGTAAGTCGGTTTTGAAAAACAAATCATGAATTTCGATAAACTATCGCGGAAAAGAATTACGAATTTCATCAAATGATATCTGAAACAAACAGCGAGTACCATCAATCGGCCGCGGAAAAAATATATATCGGGAATTTCAACAAGTGGTGGCGGAGAAAAAATTTCCACAGTTTGTCGTAGAAAAATTCCCGAATTTTGGCAAAGTAACGCGGAAAAATAATCGTGAATTCAGTGAAACGATCGCCGGAAACAAAAACGCGAAATTTGGCAAAGGATCACTGGGAAAAAAAATTATGAGTTCCGTGATACGATTGCCCCCCAAAAATTGAGAAATTTGCAATAGGTCATAGGAAAAATTGCGAAATATCCTTCAACGATCGTAGCAAAAGATAGCGAAAAGAAATAACTATTATCATTAGTCGATTCGTGAAAAAATCGCGAATCTCCTCAAACAACTGTAAAAAATATATTGAATTTTGCCAAAGGTCACGGAAACAAATGGCGATTTTCGTCATTCGGTCGCGGATAAATCATCGCAACTTTCGTCAAAAGAATGGACAACAAATTGCGAATTTCGTCTAACGATCACAAAAAAAATCTCAAATTTCGTAAATGGTCGCGGGCAAAAAACGCAAATTTGGTCAAAAAAAATTGAGAATTTAACCAAATGATCGCGCAAAAAATCACGAATTTTATAACTCGGTCATGAAAAGAAAATCACGAATTTTGACAAACGATCTGGAAAAGAATCGGGAATTTCGTCAAAAGATCTCTGAAGCAAATAGTAAGGACTATCAGTCGGTCGCAGAAAATCTATATCGCGAATTTGGACATGTGGTGGCGGAAAAAAATCGATTTCGTCAGTCTGACGTAGAAAAATTTGAGATATTTGGCAAAGGATCGGGGAAAAAATCGCAAAATCTCCTTCAACGATTGTATAAAAAGATCTCGGAAAAAAATAAGTATTTTCGTCAATAGATTGGAGAGGGGCAGGGGGCGAAATCGAGAATTTTGGAATTCGTCGAGGAAAAAATCGCGAATCTTTTCAAACAACCGTTGAAAAAGTGTGTTTGGGAAGATGACTTTACAGATGCTTTGAAGAAAAAAATCAAATATTTTCAGTAAAAATAGTCACTGAAATCCAGAAAAAGTCGCCTTTTTTCTTGAAGTAACCGCTTTTTAATGGTTTTCGGCCTAAAATAGCCGGCATAGCCACCGATGCTGAAAATAATCGCTTTTAGTAGCAAGTGGCAGCCCTGCAATTGTATGTTAAGAAAAATCGGAATTTTTTGAGAAATTGTGTCGAGCCGAACCGAACGGGGACTGATTTAAATGATTTTTTCATGGGCTGGGCTTGTTTTCATTGATTTTTGTACGAGCCGGGCCTGGTAAATTGTGAAAAAATAAACGGGCCGGACCTGGGCCTTGGAATTGCGGTCCGTGCAGACCTCTGTTGTGCCCCACAGGGCCGTGCAAAGAGCGTCTAAAGGAGCGCCCCAGGCGCGAAATTTACGCTGCAAACGACTGTTTTGTTTATTTATTTATTTTTCGGGGAATTTCTTTTTCTCTCTTCATCACTTTTTCCCCTGTCGCTAAACATCATGAACTCTCTAACAAATAAATGCAATTTTCTTTTATGTTATTTAGTTGTTCTGAATTCCTAAATTAAAATTAAACCCTTTAAAGTTCCAAAATAAACGCGAAAAATATTTATTCGAAAGAATTTATTTCTGTTTCTGCACTTTATCAATTTTATTACACCTATCACAAAAATGAAGATTTTTTTTTTTTTTTTGGGGGGGGGGGGGGCTCAAAATTGAAAATTCGCCCGGGGCGCCGTTTTTATTTTGCACGACCTTGGTGACCCCCCAAAATTTTTGGTCACGCTACGCCTATGGTTTCTGAGAACGTGCTCTGTGACGGAGAGACAGACAGAGGGGCGAGACGAATAAGGTTTCGTCAGATGAACGAAACTCTAAAAATGATGCTTATCGTAAATAAATAAATAAAAAAAATACTTTAATTTATAATCAATTTTTAGTGTTTTTTAAAAATGCAAAATTCATAACTTTTTTTTCTTTTGCATATGCATTTATCATTTTCAAGTAATTATTTTATTTTAGCGATCCTCCTAGATAAGTATGAAATAAAACTATACTTTCTGTACTCGAATTTGTTGACTGATTCATGGACAATTTAATTGATTCAGATGATGATAATAATAAAAGTTACAATTTTAATTTTACGTACAGTATTATTCAAAAATAAAACAAAAAGAGTACTTTTTTCAGTACGGGCAAAATAGAGAAATCTGCCTTGGCGAGAGAAGGAAATTTTTCATACATATTTTGTTTCATATATACTAGCAATTTTTTTAATCTTTATAGCTATAGGTGCAGATTCTCGGTCACCAGTCGTCATGCGGAGACTAAATTTTTTGCTTTGGCGATTAATTTTCGGCATTTAAGTCGCCATCCTTTGGCGAATTTCGCGTTTTTCCTCTTAATCTTTAGACGTAAATCGCGATTTCCTTTCGCGATCCTCTGACGAAAATCGCGTTTTTCTCCGCGAACCTTTGAAGAAATTCAGGTTTTATAGCAATTGTTTTATAAATGTCTTTTTTTTTTTTTTTTGCAATGCTTTGAAAAATTTGCGATTTTTTGATAAAAATCTTTTTTTTCTGCAATCTGTTGACGAAATCCGCGTTTTTTCTGCAATCTTTTGACGAAATTCGCGTTGTTTCTGAAATCCTTTGACAAAATTAGCGTTTTTCTGCGATCCTTTGATAAAATAAGTGTGTTTTTGCTTCATTACCCTTTGACGACGTTGACGTTTTTCTGCGAAGATTGACGAAATTCGCATTTTCCCCTCGATTCTTTGACGAAATACGAGTTTTTTCACGATTCTTTGACGAAATTCGTATTTTTTTGTTTAACTTTTTGACGAAATTCGTGTTTTTTTTAATTCTTTGACGAAATTCGCTTTTTTCTGGATCCTTTGACGAAATTTGCGGGGTTTTTTGCGATCCTTTGACGAGATTCACGCTCTGAATTTTTCTCATATAAACGCTATTGCTTTTATGGGTTCTTCCACAACTTGGGTTTAGGAGCCACTGGCTCCTTAAAAATTTTGGGAATCTGCACCTATACTTTATACAATTTTTTTAATATAAAGAAGCGATTTATATATTTTTTATTAGAAACAAATGGAAATTTACACAAAAAAATTTATACTTTGCATATAAATTGTATATAATATATATATATATATAGTATCTACCCTATATATATAATATATGTATAAAATGCTTACATACAGGGCCCGATTAGCAAGTTTCTGTGTCCAGGACATTTTCGATTTTTCATGCTCTCTTAGACTGGTTAATTTACTGATACTGGTTCATTTTTATACATATTGCACACTTATTCAAGAAGTTTCAACTCTAAAAATTAAGTCTTCCAGAAAATTTAAAAAATGGTCCTAGGAATAAAAATAAAATATGTTTTCTGTTATTTATTGAAATGTGTTTTTAGCCATACATTGAGACATATTTTTATCATTTCATCATATTAATATCTCAAATATCATAATTTATTTTTACAATTAACTGTAAAAAAAAAAAAAATGTACGTTGTGTAATTTGTACATTTCTGTACATTTTTAAGTTGTACATTGAAAATTGTAAATTGTTGCGCTCACTAACCCCCATTCATATTTCACATTCTCTAAACGTGGTAATGTGCCCTGTTTTTAAAATATCACCAAGTTACGGAATATTGAATGATATTACTACGAATGGTGTTTTGTAATCGGGTTGCCATGCATTTCCGTTTGAATAGATCATTTTACGATTACCATACAGATAGTTTCGGTCCGGCCGAATTTTTGACAGCATTTTCGCCGAAAACGAATTTTCAATGAAACTCGGATTTTAGGCCGATAACGATAACGAAAACGAAAGAGAATTTTCGGTCGATCTCTAGTTAGCATATTAATTTTCTATTCTTAAAAACATTTGGGTAATGAAGAAAAACAATTACGTCATAAGGGCGGCAAAATGATGCTCGCCTCAGGCGGCAAAATGTCCAACGCCGGCCCTGTGCTTATAACAATTATTTTTGCATTATTATGCAATGAATTGTAATCAATATTCGCTGTTTCAGAAATGGATGTTAGATAGTTTCTGATCGTTTCAATGCAATGCAATGCTCTGGTTTTAGCCGGATGAAAAACGCCGTGTAGCCACAAGAAAGCCTGACCAGAACAAAATGACCGCGAGTAGACTGATACGTCTATCTGGAGCTTAAGTGGTTCATTCATAGTGTGTGGATTTATTTATTTAAATAAAGAATTGAAGTATAATTTCTCCTTTATCGCAATGGGTAATTTAGACACTTTTGTGAAAAGTTTGGTTAAGACATTTCTTACATTGCTGTGCTTATAAAACGTATTATGAAAAATGGACAATTTTCCTAAACCGTCGGGATATTCGGAGTTGAAAATTATTCAACGACGTAAAATCCGGAGTTTATTTACACTAAAATCATATACAGAAAATCGGGACTTTGAAAAACTGACGTGATAAGCGGAGTAACGTGAAAAGCGGGTGTCGGGAAAACGAGGTCCGACTGTATTTCTTTTAAAGAATGAATGTAACATGAATTTTACATAAAGAATGAAGTCGATCGGACAATCAGTTGCATTGATATTTGCGAACATAATTTCCACATTAATTTATATATCAATGATGCGTAAGTATTACGGTGGCCCCCAGCGACTAGTTTCATTCCATCTCGAACCATTTTCTCAAAATAAAAATCTTTTACATACGTTTTAGACTCATATCCAAGTGAAAAATATAAAAAAATGTATTTTTGTTTAATAGTGGTGCAAATAGAATATAAAAATAGTATCCACTGACTCTGTTAATGACCGCTCTTTAATGAGCTCTTTTATTGTTTGACATTAATCCAATGCAAAGTCCAAACGTTCGGATTGTTTTCGTAACGAGAAAAAAATTATTACTGGTCTTTTGATAATTTTGAGGTATAATTCGTCCTGGTGACAGTATAAGGCAATGCAATAGTACTTTGATCGTCTAAATAATAAAATTATATCTAATTACCTGATTGTAATTCAACCATATTTGAAAAATTAGAAAACGTTTACTTTTCTTAATTTTCGAATTAATTCATTTGTTATTTAGATAGCAATGCCATATGCATTTCAAAATTTTGTCATGTAATTATTTATGCTTTAACCTTTTATGTACCGAATTAAAAATCAGAAATTTGCTTCGCTTCAATAAATTATCTTCGTTAATGTCTGAAGATATGCAAAACAACTTATATAATAACAATTTGATTTTTAGATAGATTTTTAAATAAAACTGATTTAATAAATCAGTAGTTAGAGAGTTTTTTGTAAAATATTTACAAGAATAATTAGCAAAAAAAAAAAAAAAAAAAAACTGTTATGGAAACCTCACAATTCTTACAAGAACAATGTCAATAATGTATTGTGATCGTATCTGTAATTGAGTGTTTTGCAGTTGCAAATTTTTCGTAAAACATTTTTTAATAGGAGAAAATCTAAATCCATGTAAATGGTTGAGAAAATAACCACATTAAAAAATATTAAGCTTCGACTATTTCGCTGTTCTTACTGAATGTGATCCAGAAAAGTATTTTGTACGAAAAGTACCATATATTTTTATTAGTAGACGAATTAAATAAATCTTATATTGCATTTTCTTTAATGGACTTAAAATCAAAGCGATATAAGTAAGTGTACAAACTTAATACTGGAATCCGGCGTAAAATAACACAGTTGCGCCATCTTGTGAACGGGGTGATAATCCACATACGCGGCCTTTCAGTGTGACGTCATATATGACAGAATATCTACCAACTGCGCATATTTTTTAAATCTTTAGTCACTCATAGAACTGAATTTTGATTGCTACATTTATTGCAAAATAATGGCCTCCAGATGCACTGGACACGACAAAGTTTTCTTCTTCTTGTCAGACACATTTCAGCTATTAATCAAGTTGAAAATAACTTTACAATTTTAGTGGTGTGAAGTAAGAAAACAGTTAGGCATCTTCCTGTAGTTTAACCCCGTCCGCTACGTGGCGTGCGACCTTGATTGATGTGACCTCGCCTTTAATCTTGTGGTTCCCTCTCCCATTTAACCCTCCGTCTACCAGACGGGTCCATTGGACCCGACAGGTACATACAAAATATTCATTCAAACCAGAAATTTCTTTAAAATAAACTAAGTATATAAACCAGACAAAAATAAGGTAAATAAATAAGTTAAATAGTTTTAAATAAAAATTCTGGTGTAGAACGTTTTATTAAAACTTGAATAAAATTCCCGGTAGATCTAGGGTTAAGGACGCTTACTTATATCGCTTTGTTTAGTTTTTGCAAAAGGAAGGGTACTAAGTCCTCGTAAAAATCTTATAAAATCATTCGCTCTTTTTTATTTGCTCATTTAAAGCCACCAAGTTGGATGACTTCATATCTTGACTAAAGAAAGTTCCAGGCAAAGATTGTAATGTCTACTAATGTATACTAAATTTATATTTTATATTTCTGAATTTTTTTTTTTTGCGGTGGTAACAAGCGATGGTAAGTCGCGTCGGAGCATAAAGGATTAAAGAATATTGTTATCAATATGTTGAAAAAAAAATAATATGAGCATGGTTTTGTACGTACATTAAAGTGCAAATTTACAATTCCAATAACAGTCAATTAAAAGATGTTATAAAACTATTACTTAACACTAGAAAGTTCGGAAATTTTACTCAAGTTTCAAAAAAATATTTGACACCAGAATTTTTATTTAAAATTATTTGACTGATTTATTTAACGTAAATCTGCGTGGTTTAAATTTAACTTATTTTATGAAAAACTTTCTGGTCCCAGTTGACATTTAATCAGATGGTCGGAGTCGGATCGACTTCTTCCGGGCATTCTAGTGTTAATAATAATAATAATATTATTATTACAATTATTTCTAATGGCCAGAAAAAAAAAACCCGGGCATACCAATGGATTCAGGAAGGTTCAAGAATTTTTTAAGCCAATAAAAAAAATATTTTAATTTTTTCAAAAAATCTCACACACGTTTCCACTTAAAAAAAGTTTTTCTTTCAGAATTTTTTTTAATTTAAAAGCGTGATAAGAAAGATTATTGTAGAGTACAAAACCAAACAACCAACAATATTAATGTATATTAATGCACTAGCGCAGGGATGGCGAACCTACGGCACGCGTGCCGAACTTGGCACGTGAAAAAAATTATAGATTATATTCAGTTTATGGAGAACGATCCATTTTATGTTTTTTAACAAAAAGTATAGTTTGTGTAACAGGTATATAATTTGTTTTAAAATAATCCGTAAATTTTGAATGAATTAAGGTATTATAAATTTCAATGAGAGAGCCTTGTAGCGTCATTTTCTCGCCAAACCATTCAATATACAGTGTTTTCCAAAATGTTTTGCTTCTTTATGGAATTTCAAAGGTTTCAGAAAATTGAATTTTTAGATATAGTTGGCACAGTAATATACCTAATTGACACGCTTCTACTTCAGATTAGGTTTTATTTTATTTAGGTTTAGGGTTTTAAGTCATTTTAGGTTTTTATTATATTTAGGTTATAATTTTGAAAATTGAATTTTAACTGTTACTGTAAATAATAAGTATATATTGAACCTGTTTCTACAACTAAAATGATCTGAATCGGAAGTATACAATAAAAGAAAAACTCATTTACAGATTATTAACACGGAATTCTATGCGACATGGTTATATTATTGAGTGGATAGATACAGCATAATAAACAACTTAGGAATCAAATTTAGTATAAGTGTAAAAATATTTTAATAAAAATTCTATAAAAATTAATTATTGGATTTTATCTAAGTTAAAATGTTTCTGGCCCGATGAAAAGTTGGTACACAATAATTTTGAAAATTTTGGTACGCATGCTCAAAAGGTTCGCCAACCCTGCACTAGCGCCTAAACTGCGCCCCTCACAACGGCTCTTATCACAAATGCACCCAAAAATTCCCTATGGTACCGAGAAAGTATCTATTTAAAGAAAAATATGGTTTTTCTTTTTTATCTGCGGAAATTAATTAAAATTAGATTTTTTTTCCCCTTCCCGTTTGTGTGTGTGTGTGTGTTGTTATTGGCGTGGGGAGCAAAATGTTTTAAATAGATTTGATAGTAGTGGAATTAAATTTTTATATAGTGATTCTGAATAAAATAAATAGATGAATGTAGAGTAATAGTTCTGGATAAAAATGGTGTCATTTAGAAGTTATGAATACGATTTTTGTTATTTTTTTACTTATATCTGGTTGTTTCAGTATTTAAAGGAAGGAATAAATAGTATATGAATATTAGTTTTTAAAATGGCTTTCTTAGGTAAAGGCAAGCAATCAGATGTTAAATATCTGGCATTAGAGATCAGAGAATAAGCGACTACCGAGTTGCGTATAATAGATTTAAAAGTTTTAGTAACTTTAAGTGTAGATCTGTCGAAATATTCGTCACGTTTTCGGTCCAAAATCTGAGTTTCGCCAAACATTCATTTTCCTGGAAAATGCTGATGAAAATTCGGCCGAAACTATCTGTATTTCAAAAATTTCGTTTGTTTTTTCGGAAATTTTCTATATTACTTCAGCTGTATCGGTTTAAATAAGACACTCTTCATTTATTGCTATGAACTTCACTGTTTATAATTTTCAGTCATCAGGAACTCCAGATGTGAGGGCAAAGTACAAAGCAAAAAATGCATATTTGACTAAACTTTGAACATGCTTTCCACGTGTTCATTAAAAGCTGCAAACTTAACAGTAATTATTTATTTATTCTTTTTACTGAACAGCAAATGTTACAGATTATTTTATTTAAATAAGGAATTAAAAAAAAACTATCGGGTTTTCTTTCTGTCATGTTATCGATTTGCATATATTTATTTCATTTAATTTGGCTACTATGACGCAAATAAAACATTTACATAAATTTTACTTATGATTTTTGAATAGCTTGACACAAAAGATAACTCAATCGATTGAAATAAATACATTTCAATGTATGATATAGGCTCAGTGAAAATGTGATATATTTAACAGCGTACTGGAAAATTAAAAATATCGTTTTGATGTGAAAATACATTTAAAAAGACAAACCAAAAATAATTTTTATCGAATTTTAAAACAAACCAAAGTCCTATAAATTCGCCACTCAATTTTTCATATCATCTCATTTAAAACTCATATTTTGTATTTATGAGAGTTCTGAATGAAAAAGCATTAGGAAATAAATTGCATATATATCAATTGATGTTGAAAATACTGTTTGCACTTGTTAATATAAACAGAAAAAAGAAAATGATGATATATTTTTCTTTTAATTAAAAGCATAGCATTACCCAAATTTTGATATCATTATTTTTAAGACCTATATTTAAAATTTTTAGAGGCGTAAGGTAAAGGGCTGTGTCACAAACGTTTGACCCGTTGAAGATTTTGTACTGATTTTAATTACTAATAGAAATTGTAAACGAAAAATCCATGTTTCCCATTTTTTCGTTCTTTAAACTTTACAAGAAGAAATTAGTTGAATTCGGGAAAATTTTCGACTTCCGGTTTTCGTTAGATTTATACGTTTTAGGAAATCCTGAACACGCTTTAATAGTTTTTAGAAAATGTCTGTCTGTCACTCTGTCTGTGAGTCTGTCTGTATGTGACAAAAATTTTGTCGGCGCTCTATCTCAATAACTAATGCACGAAATTTTACAAACCTTTAAATTCGATTAGACCTTGATATAAACTGTTGCTAATTAGTATTTGGTGTATATCGCCCAACAGGAGGCGTTGCTATGTTGATTTTTTCATGATTTCAGCAATAACACTATGAAGAATTGATGTACGGAATTTAACAAAACTTTAGATTTAGTTAGACCTTGATATAAACTAGCTTGATTAGTTTTTGGTGTATATCGCCCAACAGGTTGTGCTGCTGTGCTGCTTTCTGCACGATTTCTGAGTAATTAATAGCTCTATATCACGAGCTAATGCACGGATTTTCTTCAAACTTCATGTTCAGTTAGACATTGATGTAAGCTGTTACTGATTAACTTTTGGTGTAAATCGCACAAGAGGTGGCGCTGCTATGCTGAATTTTTCACGATTTTAGCAAAAGCTATGTCTCAAAAGCTAATGTACGCAATTTAATCAAACTTGGTATTCTGTTACATTTTCACGTAAATAGATCCTTATTAGACTTAGGTGTATATTAAACAACAGGTATTGATTTTATATACTTTGGGTTGGAATTTTGGTTGCGGGCCCCTAAGAGGTCGGATTCCGAATTTCAATGATTTGTTTGAAACAATGCTATACTTATATCTTCTTATTAAATACATCCATTTTAACGAACCTATATACCTTTACAATCCTCATCATGGACATAGATTGCTATTTAAATTTAGCACTGTGATAGCGAATTTTGAATTATTAACATGTATGAGACAGAATAAAGTTTTGGGATTGGCACATCAGTCTAGTTATATTCTTGCAAAAATAAAGTGATCATCTAACTAGGAAATGAAGCAGTTTTTAAAAAAGAATATTTATCCATACTTTTATTTTTAGGATATTGTATCTCACATCAATACTTAAAATGCAGATTTTTTTTTATGTCTTCTAGTATTTACTTTCATAAAATAATACCGAGTTTTTTTTTCTTTTCTAAAAGACAGAAATTTTATAAAATGTTACCTCATTCATTATGTTTACGTTGTCTGTAATATTGTTTTAATTTCTCATTTTGTACATCAATAAATAAACAATCCCGTCTCCAGTAAAAATCAATCCAAAAGAAAAAATAAACTGATTTTATTCAGATTTAAAAAATAATAATAATAAAAATAAATGATGATATCAAGCAATTTAAATCCGGTTTTAAATAAAGCTCATTTAACTTGTACATGAACGATATTTGTTAGCTGTTTTCTGATTTTTTTTTATTTCTAAAAACTATGAAGACAGGATATGCAATGCTCTGCTTTTAAGCTGAAAGTAAACAAAGCATTGTATGAGGCAGCACGCCGTGCTAGGGAACTTCTCGGGTGCATTTGTGATAAAACCCGTTGTGAGGGGTGCGATTTAGACGCTAGTTATTAATGCGAAATATATATTAATGCTGACGTTGTGTTAAAAACGTTAAAGTTTTATATCGCAACTTAGCCTCTTAAGTGAAGATAGTTTGTAAGAAATGGCCATTTAATTTTATAACATATTGTACTCTAACGGGCTCAAAGGCAGCGTTAGGTAGCTTGATCTAGAAACAGCAATAAGAAAATAACTTAAAAATTTTTTTAATTTAATTTATATCTTAATGGTAATTTTTTTCCGGTACATAATTCTACTATATTTCATAACATAAAAAGTGTGTTTCGGTCTCAGTCACAAGAATAGGTTGATTTTAATGAATTTTTTTTTTTAAAGGTACAGTGGTGGGGGGAAAAGTAAGCATCCCCTACTAACTCTGCAACTAATTATAATAGAAGAAAGTTACTGATACCAAATGATTGGAAATAAAGTGTACTTTTAAATGCCGTATATAAATTGTTTAGGGTGCGATCTACAAATCAAAACCAGGTCAAACTTTGTTTTCTTTCGATAGCAACGCGCAATTTTGACAATATATTTTAAATCTTTTGTTCAAACTATGCCTAGAAGCGAAATTTCAAGTCATTTGGAAGATAAGCTTTTGAATTATAAACATTCAAAATTTAGAGCTTCTATTGTTAAATTACATTTTCATATTTTTTATAAATATGTCCTGCAATTATAATTCTGATGTGATAATTTTTTGTGTAGTTATATATATATATATATATATAAAAAAAAAAAAAAAAACATAAATACATTGAATTTGTAATTTTAAAAATTCTATGATATGAATTACGAAATTAATATTCGAAAAAAAAAAATGTGAATTGCATTGCAACCTACAATTTTTCGATAGATTTATATTTATTAGGTCCTTTATGCAAATTTTCAATTTCCAATTTTTCTTCCGTGTAGTTTTCGAATTATGCTTAAAAAAAGTCAAAATGATGGTTTAACCCTTTAATTTCTGACGGTACTTATAAATACCACTCACTTTAAACTTTCATCCCATAGTGAATATTACTAATATTCTAATGGTACTTTGAAAAAACACTCTTTTAACTCCATTTTATCCGGATACATGGCAGCAGTAGTTCTAGGTTTGTTATTTTAGCGAGGAAGGGGGCTATCTTTGACACAGACGATGGGTTTTGTGCCGACATTTTGTACAGATTGTCACTCTCGTCTTTTTATTGTTACAAACACAGTAAAGGATATAAGATAAGTGTTGGATTTTTTTTATGCGTTCATTATGATCTTAGAATACAGTTTAACTGAATATTTTAGGTGAACGGTATGTATTTGATTTAACAGTTGAATTACTCGGTGGCACTTATAAGTAGCGTCAGTACACTAGATGTTGAAGAAAAACTTCTTGTTTACTTTTCGTCTGTGTAGTTATCCATCGTTTTCATCTGCTTTAACATGTAATTACTAAAATGTAGTGTAGTAATGATTTATCTGATATTTCTTTTCTGTTTAATTGTTATTTTTTATAGGAAATTGAAAAAGTTGTGGCACCGGCTCGTTTTTGCTAAGCTAGAAATGGCATATGTAAATTCATATATTACATATGTGGAGATGCGAGAGAACATGTTGTCCCCGGAATATAGACGTCGCATAACTAAAGGACAGCCAACAAGATCGAAACCTTAAAAAAAAGTTTTTTTTAACCCTTTCAGGGACAAAGCATTTTCAATTCTAAAGTGTTGAAATAAATGATTGGCACCGAAATTTGCCAAAAGATTTATTTGTAACAAATAAAAAAAAAGCCTGTATTTCACATACTTTTTAAATCGAAAATATTTTCTGTTTCCATTTGAAATACCTTGCAAGAAAACGTTAATATGTGAAAAATATTTACTTTATGTTGGCAATATTAATAGTAAAATGAAATCGTTATAAGTAAGCTAACAAACTTAATGCTGGAATCAGGCGTAAATTAACACAGTTGCGCCACCTTGTGGACGGAGTGATAATTCACATACGCGGGTTTTTAGTGCGGCGTGTATTTTCTAAATCTTCAGTTACTCATAGAAATGAATTTTGTTTGCCGCGTTTATTACAAAATAATGGCGTAACGAGAGGGGTATCCTGACGAACTTGACACCACGAAGTTTTCTTCGCACTTCAGTAGCACTTCAGTTATTAATCAAGGTGAAAAAACTTTACAATTTTAGTGGTGCCAGTAAGAAACGGTTAGGTATCTACCTGTAGTTCACACCCCATCCGCTACGTGGCGCATGACCTTGATTGATGTGACCTCGCTTTTAATTTTGCTGTTACTTCTCCCATTTAAGATAGGACGCTTACTTATACCTCTTTGAGTAAAATCACATTTCTTTTGGCAGTACAGACAATCACCACATCGAGTTCACGGCATGCTGAATTTCCAGAAATAATTAAAACTCGATTCGCATATTAAAACGAAATCGATCTGTCAAGTCCTATCTTGGTGGAAAACACCCGACAACCCGATTTTAGCGGTTGACTCGTAGGTTTACCATTGTGTTTTCCTGCATCCAAAGGTATTAAAACATGGAGAACTGGGAGCAGGAAAATACAATGGTAAACCTACGAGTCAACCGCTAAAATCGGGTTGTCAGGTGTTTTCCACCAAGATATGACTTGACAGACCAATTGCGATGTAATAAGCGAATCGAGTTCTAACTAATTCTGGAATTTCTGGAATGAACTCGGTGAGGTGATTGTGTTTCCGCCTCCCGGTTTATCATAATCTATGTTTGATGCTTGAGATGCTTAATACATGATTTTGATTTTATGTTATAATTTATTAAGTTATAATACTTAAACTATTTATTTTGATTATAATACTGTTAAATTATTTCATTAACCTATAAATTATATCAAATAGTACAGAATTTTGTCAAATAGAAAATTGAGATAGATTGCAAATTTTCGAAAATGCGGAGAAATTCTCGGCAGCAAGCACCTCTGCATATTCTTACTCACCTTCACTACGAAAATGGCTAGAAAATTAGGAAAACAACAACAACAAAAAAAAAATGTAATGCAAGTGCGTTTATATCATAACACGAAATCTTGCTCCGAGCACATAATATTAAAGTGGAAACTAAAATGTAACAATGATGTTTTTGTTCCCTGAAATTGTTTTTTTTTTGTTTTTTACTTGTGACAAAAAGAGAAAATAAAAGCTACTTAATTTTAGAATTTTCTAATTAAATTTGCTTTATTTTTATCTATAATATTTATTTTACGATAACAGTAATTTATTTTACTTTATAAATATCTTTATTTACATTATTTATAGTAATTTTAAATTTGTGCAACTAGAAAATGTATTTGAGAACGTGCTCCCGATTAACTGTCGATTTCGATTTTCCGATTTAGTGACGGATAATCCGGAGTGTATAAGTAAAAATAATCGTGTGCAACAAACAAGATCATAGCTAGATTGATTGACGTCCAAACGGGGAAAACATCAGGTATCGCGATCTTACCGTGTTATTTATTCAAAATATACTAGATTGTGCATTTTTGCATCTGGAATTTATAGCTCTTTTGCCAAGGTATTACGAAAAGTGTCAAAATATACTTCTATAACTAATATTTTTCAAGAAAAATAGAAAAGAAGATCATTTTTTTATTATTCAGAATTTGATTCTAACACGAGCAATTGAACTGTGGAAGATATAAAACAAAGTATTTTTTTTTTTTTTTAATAAAAGATATTGTTGAAAACACAGTCACCGGAAAAAATATATTAGAAAATTTTAAGTAAAATAAATATATTTAGTCTTGGCCTGAATCTATAGCAAGTTAATTATTACAAAATTAAGGTGCCTGCCTACGTACGGAGCATTTTTTTCCAAAAAAGCTATTTAATTAGTTTTTAAACTTATTTTTACTAAGATTAGGACTAGAAAATGTGAAAAAAAGTAAAAAATATTTCATTTATTGATAAAATTTTGGTAAATGGAGGAATTTATAGTAAAATTTAGTGAAATTTGGCCCGAAATGCAAAACGCTCTAAAGAAAATTCTACTGTATGTATCTTAATTTCCTTTTTACACTTCATATTTATGACATTGGTGAAGGCAATGAACTAAAATCTAAGAGATTATTTAAGTATTTCAAAACTTATAGCATATCGCACCTGTTTACATGTTAATTTTCATAAAATTCATCGATGTCATTCCACAAAAACATCCATAAAACCAAAAATATTTATTCTAAATTTAAATCTTTAGTTCATTGCCTTCACAATAGTGTAAATAACATACATTTTAAATTTCATAGTGATATTCCAAAAACTTTTTGAAAAATCATGTTTTGCGTATGGAATTTTCACCGAAAATTACATTTTCCAAAAAATGCATTTAAAGTTTAGATTTATATTTTACTACAAGAATTTTCAGTAATATACATCTAAATTTCATGGAGCATATTATTTACATTTCTTATTATTAAACAAATGCATCCAAAATCGCGAAATTTCTCCAAACATACGACCCTTTAAAAGCAATTTAAAAATTTGAAAATTTTAAATTTTAAAGCCCTTTAAACAGCACCTTCTTTTTGAGTGAGAGCTGTTGAGTAGTTTTAAAACCGATATAATTCCGGATCTATTTCACGTACAATAAAAACAAATACAGTTTTGGAAAGGTAAAGAATTGGTCTTTAATAAAATAAAATAAAATCTATTTGACAATTTTGGTCGAAAATTGCATTTTCAACGTAGTCAGATACCTTAAATTATCAAGGTACCAAACTGTACCTCTGAGGCAAGTTGGTAATTTTGAATTATAAAAATAATGGAAACTTATTCATATTAATTGCGTCAGGGTTAAAGTCGAAGTTGTTACATTAGTATTTCCATTATTAGAAATCTTTGTGATTTTTCGTCTCTGATGACGAATATCCTATAAATCAATTCAGTTGCACGCAATTTTGCAATCAGCTATATTATTATTTTAACTTTTTTGATATCATGATTATTTTCTAATTGTTTATGTATTGATTACTCACGTAACAGGTAATCCGTACTATATTTATGGCTGTACATAATTTTAGATTTTTTTTTTTTCTCTACTATAGGACATGCTTGAGTGTGCATGATGTGTCCACAGGCCCTGGTCGAATGTCTGGAGGAGATGCACACTAGAGTGGTGGTAACACAAGGATCACATCCCTTTATTTGGTTTTGAATGAAAAAAATGTTAAAAAATATATATATAAAATTTCTGCTTAAGGGTGCATTCCAATCCAAACTGCTTATTTTCTGATTCATTTTTAAATTCATTTTTGCTCTCAAACGCATCAAACTGGGAATTTCTCTTATTTAGAAACTACATAATGTGCCGTGCTTCTCGATTTTTTGATAAATGTAGTAAATATTGTAAAAAATGCTGTCAAAGTTGGCGTTTTGAACCGAATTTTCCGAAGCGGGAGATCTGGGAATGAAAAAAATGGTCATACTGCGAAAATAAAGGTTTAAAAATCAAATTCTAATTAATTGAGCAAAAAATGAAATCGCACGGCCTCTTATACATCTCTTCAAAAATCAAAGTTTTTACTTTTAAAAATGAATCCGAAAATGTCACAGAAACAATTTCGAGCTGTTTAGGGTGGAGAAATGTTTTTTCGAATACACTCTTAAGGGACAAAGCACCTTCAAACTCCTTTTTTTTTTTTTTTTTTTTTTTTTTTTTAATTGCACTTTAAATACTATTCAAGACAAACTACATGAATTATGGTAGGGGAGAGGGAGGCACATGTGAACAACAGTACATATTTCACTCAGTAAATTTGAAATAAAAAAATTCAAAAAATTACCAATTGATGGTAGTACTAGTACCATCTTTTGGCTGAATTTTCAGAACAATAGACCATTTTGATTTCTGGTAGTTGTAATTTGTTTGTTTTAGAAGGTGTGAAGTAAAAAGAGTCTTCTAAGTTATTGAAGTAAAAATTCATTCAAGACATTTTTTAAAGAAGAATGTCAGCATTGCATTCTATAGTGGCATTAATTAGGTAAGTCTACAAAAAGTTTTGTTTCCTTATTTCATTTAAAAATATTTTTTTTTCATAAGTTAGGCTGAAGTTGGTAGATGGGGCATTTGTGAACAGAACATATGGGGGTAGATGTGAACAGTTCACAAGTGTATTTTTTAAGTCTGTGAATTCATTTTTTTTAGTTTAAAATTTAATTACCCTTGTCAAACATTGAGCTATATATTCAATGTTTTTAGGATTGCTTCACAGTTTTAATTTACTGGAAGTTAGACAACAACTAAAAGTTACTCAAAAGGAATAGGCATATCAGTGTACAATTTTATGAATAATATTATATAAATATGAATAATAATATGTTGAAACATTTTTTGATTTATTCACACAACTAGAAAGAGGGCATCTAATTAGTTTTTATAACAGTTTTTATTCACAAAAAAATATTTTTGTCTTATTTATGTATGTGTTCACATGTGCACCAGCTATGTTCACAACTACCCTTTCACCGGGGCACATGTGAACAAATTTAGACAATTTTTAGAATGATGATATAAGTTAGAAAATCTTGAAAAATGCATCCAAAAGTTTCACCAAAAGAACAAACAAATTCTAAATATTCATATAAATCAATTTTTGTTTTCAATAGCTCATAACAGTTTTGAGAAATAGTAAAAAATGTAAAAATTGTTCACATGGGCCCCCCTCTCCTCTATATATTTATCACACAAGAAACTAAACAAAATTTATTTTGATAAAAGTAAGGAATTTTCATGAATATTTTAAGCGTTATGAAGAACTTTTCAAAATCGCTCATGCGCATTCCATATGGATTAAAATCGCCAATATTTTTTATGCCAGTTTTGTTTACATGCACAAATAAAAATGTGCATCGAATTTTATACATTTAAATATAAAGGTAAGATTTTTTTTCTTAAATTTTATGAAATTTTCAGCCTCATCATATTTCTGCACCCAATCATATGTAGTTTCAAAAAACAATGCGCAGTTTTATTTGCGTATGTAAAGCAAACTGGCATTAAAAAATATATTGGGGATTTTAATTGATATGGAATGCGTATTGGGCATTTTGAAAAGTTCTTCATAACGCTTAAAATATATTTTTCTCTAAAAATCTTTTTTAAATTTCTTTTGTGATAAATATATGCCATAATTCATATAGTTCCCTTGAATAGTATTTAAAGTGCAATTAAAAAATAAAAACATGAGTTTGAAGGTCCCTTGTCCCCTTAATGCAAACTTTAATTTGTACTAATAAGAATTACCTTTAAATACGTAATATTAAAACTATCGCACCTTGCTAAAACTTTTAAAATACCGTTAAACGCCATTAAAATAATAAATGATCATCAATATTTCTTCTGAACTAATCAGATATCCATTATCTAATTTAATTAACGTGCATGCAAAATATTATTATAAGAAAAAAACGCTCGTTAAATGTCTTTAAGGATCATAAAAATCTTAGCTAAAAATTCAGAATCTCACCCAGAATAATAGAAAAAATCAGGGATGTACAAGCCTATGGCAGGTGTGCCGTGCCATAGGTGGCACACGAAAGAATATTTTTGGCACAGCGCTGATCGATGTTTTAAATCAAAATAGAATGAAAATACACAAAACACAAAAATTAACATAATCTCAGCTTGTCTAGTTTTTATATTTTTTGAAGTTGAAAAAAATTGTAATGCTAATTAAAAAATCTCAGTATATTTCAATATGGGTTCAATAATTTTCAAATTAAGAGATTTGGAAATTATCTAAAAAAAAAAAGGATTTGAGATTATTAAAGCAAAAATATCAATGATGAAATTAAGGTATGATATTTGCATTTCAACAATTTCCCCTTTCTGCCTTTGTCTATGACTGCCAAGTCATTAATTTTGTAAATTAATGATATGAAGAACTCAAATCGAAGCAACTTATTAGATAACACCTGTACAACAGGTTGCATTTCGTTAAAAGTAACTAGGTATGAACCCGATATTAGTTATTTGGAATCCAAGATACAATAACAGGAATTGCATTTACTTTCTGTATAACTTTTTTAAATATAATTTTTACTATTTTTAATTCGCGTAAACAAAATTCAGGCACTTTTAATTCATAAATTTTGATCCACTTAATTCTTTTGCTGTTCTGCTCACCTAAAATAATTTTTGAAATAATTTGGTACGCTGTTGGGAAAAAGTTCGTCGTCCCTAGAATATGCAGTAGTATACATATTAATTGAAACAAGATTGATAAACTTTTGATTTCCGACATTTTTATCGAATTTGTTGAAAAGTATTAGCCGAAGTGTTGTTCATTTTTGTCTATATAAAGAGATTGCCTGAACTCATACTTTCCTCTGAAATTTCAGCCTCGGGATTATTTAGAAGGCCGACAACAAATTCTATAAGAAAAATCAATATTTTGATTATCTCTGTATAATTGTAAACTGCAATTGCTCTGTAACTTTTACGAATATTATATCTTGATATGCGCAATGTTTTTATACATTTGTGTAAGTATATTTTTCGAAGATGTAAGTGCTTCTTTTATGAATTTCAATTTTTGAATGTTTTTTGCTTGAAACATAAAGAGTTTTCATCCAAATTTAAAGAAACTGTGAGAAAATTTGATAACTTACAGGAGAAATATTATGAAAAAAATGTTTTCAATAAATACACAGCGAAATTGTGCAATGTTTGCAAGTTAAAAAAATTGTAGTAAAAACGAAATTTATTGGTCAGAAGTAGCCATTGTCAATATGACTTTTGCTTCATAATATGGATTTACATTACATGACAGAGATTAGTCTATACTTATAGAATATCAGCTTCGATACTTACGCCACCTTACCTCTCACAATTTAACGTTATCTTTAACTAAATGCAACGTCTATCGCGCACAGCCTGTGTTTAACGTTCCATCTTAACAGTCAACACGTATGTTTTAACAGATCTTTCCCATCCCTTCTGCCCTCAATTATCGTACACCCGTCTAATTAAGATCTAACACAAAATTCTTTCCTTGGCAGATCAGAACAGGTGTAGTTTATCTAGTCCCGCCATCTGAAAGTTTTAAAACAAAGACACCCTAGTTCATGCTTCCGGCTCATCGCGAACCTCAAAACACATATTTAAAAAAAATGTATTCTTATCTGCTTTTAAGATCAAGAGAATTTTCTAGCATATAATAAATGGTTTTAAGAACAACTGCATACTTTGAGTAGGTTTTAAAGTAGTAATGAAAGTTTTTTTTTTTAATTATTGTTTCTTTAAATTGGCTTTCATTAACACTCGATTATACTATCAATTTGTTTTGTAAAAATAGTAATAGCGATAATGAATTTCAGTTAACGGAATCTTTAAAAATATACTATAATAAAGTACAGAGAAATATTTTTAAAGTATTCCTTTTTTTTTTCTATACGGCTTCAAAATTTATGATGTTTTAAGGCCCCTTTTCTTTTATTCTAAACTACATTAAGTTTTTCGATGTTGATGATTTGAATGTAATAGTCTAAGAATCTAAGTAATCCTTAATGTTACTATTCTGTATTCTAATGACTTCTGAACATATCGTAATCTGAAATATACGGTAAAAATGTCCATAAATATGTATGCATTAATACTTGGAAATTTTTCCAGAGAGAAATATTCGCCTTGCATACAATATTTCAAATGAAAATCAGTTTTCAAATTATTTGCTTAACCCCTTAACCCCTTGGGGACGAGCGACACGTATACGTGCCGCATGAAGCGCTCAGAATCCTTGTTTATCCTCACCAGTAAAATTTTACTGTAAAATTTGCCTTATTTAGTCAGCGCATTTCCTCGATTCAATAAGACACACATTTCTGTTTTTAAAAAACGGTGACGAAATATTAAAAATTTCGTAAAAGGCTCCCGTCCCGAAGGGGTTAACGCTCGAATTAAATTACGGTTGAAAAATTCAAATTGCTTATTGGCACCACTTTTATGATACAGAAATATTCAGCGTACTTAATGACAGAAAAAACGATGCTAAAATATAGCCAACTGCACTATTTTATAAAACTGGTGGGAATCAAACAATTTGAGTAAAAGACACAGCCCGAGAATATGACGGGAGCGAGAATTAAGGGGTTAAAAGGCGCAAAGGCCAACATAGTGGAAAAGATTCCATGCCGGGACTCGAATCCGGGCAATCAGTATAGCGCACTGACATTCTACCGACTAAACTACATGTAACATTACCCAGCCTGGAAACTTCTCACTATTACATGTTGGCGAGACGCAGCACAAGATGGAATATTTTTCGTGAGCCACCGACATGGGCAAACACGAAATTTAATTAAATCCAGCATCGATTGAAACTATATTAATACTTGGAAAATTTTCTAGAGAGAAACATTCGCCTTTCATAATTTGAATCAATTTGAAATTTGATTTTCCTTTGAAATATGTAATTGCCAACATGTAATAGTGAGAAGTTTCCAGGCTGGGTAACGTTCCGTGTGGTTTAGTCGGTAGAATATCAGTGCGCTATACTGATAGCCCGGGTTCGAGTTCCGACATGGAATCTTTTCACTATGTTGGCCTCTGCGTTTTTAAGCAAATAATTTGACATTTGATTTACATTTGAAATAAAATATGTATGCAGTTTTCTTTTTTTTTTTAAATCTTAATTGTATATTATAAAAATCGGAATTTTTTGGAGAAATTGAGTCGGACCGGGACGGGCGGGATTTCATTGTTTTTTACATGGGCCGAACTTGTTTTCTGTGATTTTTGCACTGGACGGGGGTGAACAGCAAAAATATAAACGAAATGGGCCGAACTTTTAAAAGGCCGTACCTGGAAATTTAGCTTGTGATTGCAAATCTCTAACCGGAGGTAATGCGAAAATTGTGTAAATTTCTGCTATGTTTGGATGCCAAAGAACCCACAATGGCATTGTAATAGAAAACTTTTCCCCTCAGATTCTTCGGGTCTGTAGGACCATATGCAATGCCAAAATTGTAAGCCCCCCACTCCCACACACACACACACACTTATTTTATGTGCGCAGGACTTGAAATATTCTGAAATAGTAATTCTTTTTTTCTGAATCAGCGGTACCCAAAATAACCATAAAATTGCGAAATTTCGTTATCTTTCTCCTATTGATTTTCGGATTCTTCAGGTCTGCAGAACCCGAAATAAAGCCAAAATTGTAAAATTTGCACTTTCTCTTTCGAATCCGCGGAACCTAAACTATTTCTGAAATAATAAAATTTTCATCTTTATTTTTGTTCCTTTCCATCAAAATTTTTCGGTGCTGCACGACACGAAATAACAACAAAATTGTAACAATTTCGCCTTTTATTTTCAGAGTCCACGGATCCGAAATAGTAAAATTTCCGTTTTGTTTTCTTCTTTAGATTTCAATAGGTGGAGTTTTTGGATTTGCGGGATGCGAAATTGTAAAATTAATAAAGCGGAAAATATAATTTTTTCCCTTTTTCTTTTGAATCCCTAAGAACAGAATTAATGCTGAAATAGTGAAATTTTCTCTTTATTTTTCTTAAGTTTTCTCACGATTTTAACCAACAGGCAACACTAGTATATTAGCCAGTGAGGAATCGGCGTCAGAGTCGTTAAAATTTCCGGAGTCGGTCATTTTTTCCCACCAACCCTTCCGTAATAGATAACCACCGCAAAAATCTTTTGGAACAAACAAAGGAACAATGTCTATCTTTTTCTTTTTATTTTTGTTCAATTTTAACTGGCTAGAAAATATCGAATCCTTTTAACTTTGTACGTAGAATATTAATACTAAAACTACCGCGAGGGGTCAAATGACACTTTTGGAATTTTTTTTTTTTATTATTATTTCTCAATCTAAAACGTTACGAAATTTTTTTCTATTTCCCGACTTTTATTAAATTATATGATCATATTATTTCTTAAAATGCCTCATCTGCGAACTACTTTTTTTGCATAGAAAAGAATATTTTAGACTTAACTACCGCAAGGGGTCATTTGACTAGTGAATAAATTTATGCTAAATCATAAAGGTATAAATGTTTTATTTTGTGAGAACATTAGTAACTTGCGTATTTTTGCTGTTACATCATTTATTCTACTGTATTACATCATATTTGTTAACCCTTTCAGGGGCATAGCATTTTCAATACTAAAGTGTTGAAGTAAATAATTGGCACCGGAATTGACCAACAAATTTATTTGTAAATATGAAAAAGGCTATATTCCACATACATGTTAAATGGAATATAGTTTACCAAAATTCTGGTGCTATTGTGGCGTTGGGAATTAAAATTAAGTGGTTTCATAAACAAACCACCACCCCTGAAAGGGTTAATGTGGGATGGTGCAATTAGGAATTGACTTTACTCCGGGTAAGATTCTAGTTTGAACATTTCAGGTTGTATCGAGAACGAAATAATCTTAAAAATATGTGGTGAACATAAAACAAATTTGCACAATATTTGTTTATTAAATTTTCGAATTTCTTAAAATAATTGTTTTCTTAATTTATTTGCGTAATAATATATATTTTTTTTTTACTTGAAAAAAACTTGAAAAACTTTTTTTTCTTGAAAAAAAAAATATTTTATTCATATACTAAAGTGCATCATCTGGTATATTTTTCGCTAAACATCGTAAAATAGATAATTTTTTATATAGGGGTCATTTGACCTTTCGGTAGGAATAGGTATAAAAATATATCGGTACGTTTAGTGTTAAGGGTTTTAGAATTAGATCATTGATTTGTCATATAATTTCTTGACTCATACGCTTTTCAAGTAATAATAAACGAATTAAAGAATAATAATAAGCTGTATAGAAACGAACCGTTCTTCGTAATATTTATAATGTTATGCAAATTATATCATTATTATTATTATTATAATTATTATTATTGTTGCTGTTGTTATTACTATTATTATTATTATCATTGTCATGTACGAAGATAGAGTGAAAGTAGTGAAGAAGTGAAAGTTGATCATCTGATATTTTTGGCAAAATGAGTTATTGTCAATATGACAACAAGAACAGTGAGACATGATAACGATAAGCTTTCTTTGTAATTCCTATAACTTATGCGAATGATAACATTATTATTATTATTATTATCATTATCATTATTAACATAAAAGAAAGTGACGTTCCAAGCCAGAATACTCCATCTGATATTTTTGGTAAAAATAAGTTATTGTCAGCATACTGTAAGTACCACAATATCTATCGGTAGATAAAATGAAATCTCGTAATTGCGCATCTCTTGGAAGGATAGCGCAGAAATTTAATTTCATTTTTTTCCCTATAATTTTTCGAAGCCATATCTAACTTAGTCTTCATTTTAGTCGTTTTTAAATTATTGTTAAATTCTTTTAGAATTATTAGTTAATTTTCATAGTTTCACCACTTAAAAAAGCTACGAGTATGAATAAAGAAAAAGTTCAAAAAATTCAGATCGTATACATTTTCCTAAAATAGCTGTAATACGAGATGATACACATTATTATTATTATTATTATTATTATTTGAAAATGTGACACATCTTTGATAATAATTGACTGCTGATTATAAGTTGGGGTTTGGAACCGAAAACTCGATTAATGCTGTAATAATGGCTTGATTTTAATTGGAATTGATTACGAGTAAAAAGAAAACTCAGTTCATTTCATTAAAATTATGCCAATAATAAGTTACAATACTTAATTTCTTAAAGGATTTTTGGTACCTGTCTATTATCCCGTCGACCACTTTTCGTAATAAAAAATGCTTGCCAAATTATAGGATTTAACGCCAAAATTGGATGATTGTGGGGTTACATTCAATTGATGTCACATGCGTTTAAATGCGCGTGGTTGTTATTTCCTCAAAAGATTTTTCATTCCATATTTCATCTATTTTTAATGATGTTTTACTAATTTTTTAGTTAAATAAATATAATATATTTATATTTGATTCATAAATACGTGTTTGGTTTTTTAATTCTAATCTCATTAATATTTTTATGTATAAAAATTTGGAAAGGCAACGTTCGGTCGATGGAATAATAGACAAGCACTGGATTTTTTAATACATTAAATTTGCTTAATTAACTTTGAGTTACATCTCTGTATGACTATAAACGTCAATAAAAATTTAACTTGAAAAATGTACATAGCATTTGTTTAAATCTATTTTAGTCTAAATAACTAAAAATACGATTATTTTTTATACAAGGCTTTTATTTCTATAGTTAATAGAAGCATTATTTATTTATTTATTTATTTTTGTATTCTAGTTCATAAAAGGCTCCAAAAGCAGTTTTTGAAATAAGGAGCGGAAAAAAACGATTAGTGAAGATTATTTCAAACTCCTGCTGATTCTACGAGTGTTTCCACCTGTATATAAAGCCGGATATGAATACGCTATTTTATTAGAAACTCTAACTTCGGATTTTTAGAATAATCGCTTCCGTCCCCGGTCTCTTTCATCGTTATTCCCCGTTTTAAATTACAAAAGCTCTGTAGTCAAGAAAGAATAATTAATAACTAGAGATCGACCGAAAATTCGGTTTCGTTTTCGGCCCAAAATCAGTGTTTCGCCGAATATTCGTTTTCTGCGAAAATGCTGCCGAAAATTCGGCCGGACAGAAACTATCCGTATTCCAAAAATCTCGTTTCTTCCTTCGGAAATTTTCAACATTACTCATTGATTTGAGCTATATCGGCTCAAATGAGACACTCTTTATTTAATGCTATGAACTTCACTGTTTATAATTATCAGTCATGACTGACTCAAGATGTAAATGCAATTTATAAAGCAAGCAATGCATATACAGTCGGACCTCGATATATCTAACCTCCTTATCTCGAAACTCTTGATATCTCGAAAAAAGAAACTTCCCCTGCATTTCCATCAAAATTCTTATATATTTTCCATACTTATCCCGAAATATATTTTCAAAATCTTTGATCTGTCGAAATTTATTCCAGTGAAATTACAATGAAAAGATGGAATGAAAATCCATAGCTTCAAAGTTGATTATCAAGCACAAATTGTGAGAAGACTTCTGGATAATACAGGTGAAAGTAAATCTCCTAGCACACTATCAACATCTTACAGTGAATGCGAATGGCTGACTATGCATGAAAAAATGTTTCAGAAACAACAATAAGACATTGTTTCATAAAAGCAGGATTTTTAGAATATGTAACTCCAAGTGAAACAAAGGAAGTTGATTCCATTAAGCAAGCAACTGAAGAAGGAGAACTGAATCTAGAACAGTGGGAATCGATATAAAAGGCGTGTCACACTGATATTTCATTCGAAGAATTGTTGAGTGTAGGCAATGAGCTTGAAATGTGCGGCACTCTATCAGATGAAGGGATTGCTTCGAGCATTAATGCAGAAATTTCTGATGAAGAAATTGAAGACCAACAGAACGCAGATGCCCTACTGTGGAGATTTCTTGAATCAAACGAAAATATTAGAACTGAAGCGTTTGGTACCATTGCTATGTTAGAGAAAACTGTGCAATTGCAAAAAGGTTCTGCGAGACGGCAGATTTCAATTAAGGACTTTTTCATCCGAAACAACTAAGTGCATTTCTTAATCACGAATGGGATATTATTTATCAAAACAAGTATACGCAACCAGTATGTAGCAACACAATTGTGAAATTATTAAAACTTTGAAAAGTGTAATTTGTTAATTATTAGTAGATTATGTGTAATTTATGACGAATCTTATTTTTTTTTTTTTACAGCAAACAGCAGTTTGTGAGAAAATATTTTTAAATTTTGTCAAAACCTTGATAACTCGAAACCTCTATATCTCGATTTTTTTTCTCTTCCCCACAGATTCGAGATATCGAAGTTGTACTGTATGACTATTTGTAGACGCTTTTTACGAGCTCATTAAGAGCTGCATACTTAACAGTAATTGAAAATCTTTAATTTGAAACCGCAAAAGTGTTTCGAATATTGTTTGAGAAAGTTCTAGTATAACAGATGATCATTTACAAAAATCATTATAAAAGATAAATCAAGGTATGTATACCTAAAACATTTTTTAATTAGATAAAATTCGTATAATTAGAAAATCATTCTGCGTCGTTGATGAATTAATTAAATTTTTTTAATGAAAATAAAAAGATATTGGTCAGAGGCACAGACAACCAACTTGGACCACAAGTGTAATTAATTAATTATTATGTATATTTATCTATGTTCTAGTTATTTAAAAAAATTTGGACAGTTTGTTTTCGGACGCATGTAGGAAGATTACCGAAATTCGGTTTCGGCCTCAAAAACCTGTTTCGGTTGGTCTTTATTAATATCCACTGCTTTGAATTCCTCTATCCTATAACTTTTGAATACACAAAATGAAATATGGAACGTTTCCACTTTACTTGCCAGAAAATTTATAGAATAAATAGTAATATAATAATAAATAGAAACTTAGATCGTAATTTTACAAAGGGAAAATATTTCCACTAGTGAAAATTTATGCGCCTTAATTTCAGCACGAGTGGATTGAAAATTTATTGAAAATTACGTCATTAGAAAAATGTTTCAGCGTTATTAATGAAAGTGCATATTTTCTTTAAAACATGAAGTCATTTTCACTAGCGGAAATATTTTCCCTTTGTAAAATTAGGATCTTAACAGTGGCAAACATTTTTCTAATGACGTAATTTTCAATAAAGTTTCAATCCACTGGTGCTGAAATTAAGGCGTATAAATTAGAAAAGTAAGAAAAAAAAAGGTTATGTCAAATAATGCTATAAAAATGATAAAATATCTTTATTAAGATTGACATTTTCATAATCATTCACGATAGAAAATATTTTCACATAATTTAAAAACAATAAATAATAAACAATGTCACGAGACATGATGCATAATGAAAAACATTGCAAATATAAAATAAAATGAAAATTTACAAATAGCCAAGTTTATTTAATTTTTATTTTATGTTTTGCAATGTTTTTATTACGCTGATGTCACGTGACATTGTTTACCATGTTATTGTTTTATAAATTATGACACTAATCCAAGCTCGCAAATAGCTAATTTAATTTTAATTTTATTTTATATTTGCAATGTTTTTCATTATGCATCATGTCTCGCGACATTGTTTACTATGTTATTGTTTTTAAATTACGTGAAAATATTTTCTATCGTGAATGATTTTGAAAATGTCGCCGTTTGTGCGATGAAACGATCGTCAATCTTAATAAAGATATTTTATCACTTTTTATAGCATTATTTATCTTAATCTGTTTATAAGTGATAATTATACATGTTGTTATTTAAAAAAAAAAAAAAAAAAAAAAAAAAAAAAAAAAAAAAAAGATGTTACTAAATTAAGTCACGTTCTGGTGAAACATATTTGTTGTGTCGATATAACATGAACGTGAGCAATAAAAAAAAATCCCTGCCGGCTCGGGCCTACAGGCGGAGGTAGATTTCGAAGTTAAGTACTAAATTCACCAACAAAATTTAAATCAAGATTAGAGATAAACCCAGTTCCTTCACTAAGAATGAGCTCTAGGGAGCTAAACATTTTGTGAAAATTCTAATATACACGAATACACACATGCATGTATATGGAATAGGTTTAAAAATGGCTAAAACAAATTCAGAGAACCTCAAAGTGTTAAAATATGTAAATATTTTCAGTCGGGTTTTTATCATGTTTTAATACGTTTCTTCAAACTCCATGACGTTACATATTCACCTGCTGAGGTCCATTATATTTCCAATATGACGCAATATATATATTTTTTAATTCCTCATCATTTTGAGTTTTCATGCTGAAACCTTGCTCTAGAAAACTTATGACGTAATATTCAATTTGTTGTAAATTCTTCAAACTATTTATTTAATTTTTATTTTCACGTGAAAAACCTGCAATAGAAAAGCAATTGTTGTGGTGAGAATTTTATTGTTTTTTTTTAATTGTTGGCAACTGCTGTAACGAAAAATATTTATTTTTTCCTGTCATTGTTGTGTAAAAGCTGATTTTATCAGAATCTTGTTAAGAAGGTATTCAAAATTTTGAACCCTCCCCATTTCAATTCTCTTGGGCCGATTTTTCCCATTTTCAATCCCCGCCGAGATATTAGACATCTGAAAGTTGTTGGCGAGTTTGAAGACGATCCGTGCATAATTGCGACTTTTATCATGCGGACAAAATTTAGTACATACATCGTGTAATTGCAATGACCCCACTCTAAAAAAATACATAAACAATGATCATGGACATATAATCACTGGAAATCTTGATATTGTTAATGATTTTAAATTGAAACAACTAATGGGTTATGGTACTAAATATAGACTTCCATCTAAATTTAATGTTAAATCTATTATCAAACAGTTTACACATGATATTGATATTTTTATTTATAAAATTTCTATCTCTTATAATAAGCCTATTGAATATTTTAATCAGTGGAAGATATTAGTAATTGAAAAAATAACTATGGCTTTAAAAAATAATATGGCTGATTTGGTTTCTATTAATACACAGCATATTTTCCAACAAATTACTAAATTACAAAAAAACTACGTTATTACATATGTAGACAAATCTTCTAATAATTATGCTATTATTTGTAAATCTTATTATCACCAACTTCTTACAAATTGTATTTCTTCTAATAAGTCATTTAAAAAAACTAATGAAAATGTAATTGTAAATAATCGTAAAATTCGAAGTTATTATAAACTATTAAATATTTTATCTACTAACTTTAATTATCCATATTTAGTTCTTATTCCCAAATTTCATAAAACTCCAATTAAATTTAGGACTGTAACTATTGGTTGCAATACATATAATAATAAAGCCAATAAACTTCTCTTAAAAATTCTTAATCAATTATATGTACTTACTACAAACAATGATAATACACATTGTATAAAAAATAGCTATCAACTTGTCAATATTTTAAAAAATCTTCATTGTGTATATAATATAACAACATATGACTTCAAAGATCTTTTTAATAATATAGACCTATTAGATTTACATAAAATTATAAATGCATTATTTAAAAAGTATTATAAAAAACTGGAATTACCATCTAATATTGATATTGCATATTTTAAATCTTTAACTAACTTCATTATCTATAATAATTATATCTTGCAAGATAACACTTTATATTTACAGCATGTCGGTATACCACAAGGCGGTTGTACATCCAGTTTACTCTCAGACTTATACTTATATCATTATGAACGTAATTTTACTAATAATAATCTACATTTATATCGTTATATTGATGACATTATTTTAATTGATACTGATCATTCTGCAATTACTCCATTTCCAGTAGATTATCCCACTAATTTGGAATTAACGGAAAACCTTTTATCTAACAATACAATTAACTTCTTAGATCTTAAAATTACAATAAAAGACAACAAAACAATCACAGATTTATATGACAAACGTAAAGAATTTAAATTCAAAGTTAATACATTTACAAATTTTAAATCTTGTCTACATCATTCTGTATTTCGAAATATAATACTTAATCATTTATATAGAATAAAATGTTTATGTTCTTCTCCTCTAATTAACAATAATATTAAAAAACTAATTTATGATGCATTAAATCATGGTTTTCCAAAAAAATTCATATATTCATTAATATACAATTAGTATTTTTCTTACATGATCTTTTAAAACAAATTAACACATGCGTAAACAAAATTACAAAAAAATTATAAAATAAAAAAATCTCTATAAAAAATAAAAATTGTAAAATAACATAAAAAAATTATTATAGGATGGATGGGTGGGTAGATGTTAGAGTACGGAGGAGGGTGGCGTTGTCTGGATAATACGCAATGGTTAATTTATACATAAAAAAAAAAAAAAATAAATAAATAAATAAATAAAAAATGGGGCTTTTGTATTATTACTATATTTTTAATACATATTTTATAAGGATGTTGATTTGATATTTTATATGTAATTGGTGAATTTCATTAATTATTAGCTTTATTATTGTTTAATCTTATTTACAATCATTTGTTATAAATTTTAATTTAATAAGGACAATATCATATTAATTACTAATAGTATGCCATTTTTATAGTGATTAATATACATATAAGTATATTTAATATAAATAAAGTTATACTGTATAGATTAAAATTGGGTAATTATATTTATTATTATTCCTCTATTCTTATTAATATTTATTTATTTTCACCTAGTGTTATATAATTTATTATCGGTTTATTGTTTTTGAATGTCCCACATTCATACTTTTAGGATTTTTATGGATGTATAAAATAATCCACACACTATATTTGTGCTTTTTAGGTAATTGGAATTTAAGTATCAGTTCACCTTCTTTATACTACCATATGTTTTTTATTTCCTGTTCATTTTATAATTATCTTATATATAATAGTTTTTATTAAAGATTTTTATATTTTTAATAATTATTTATATTAATTATTAATGAATTTATTCTGTTTTATAGCATATAGCTATATGCTATATTTTATCGATGTTCTAGAATTATTTAAATTCTTAGTGTAGATTAAATAAATTTGCTAATAGAATATTTTGTATGCTTTTTAAATTTTATTAACAATAGTTTTTTTTTTTTTTTAAATACATTGTGTGGTTTATATTCAGTTTATAATTATCTATATATAAGGATATTTTTGGTTTTGCTGTTAATAAAACAATTGTTACATTCAATTGCGTATAACTGAAGCAAGTCTTTTGACAATTAAATCATAAATGTAATACTAGATGGCAGCACCACAATTTGTGTTTTTTTTTTTTTTTTTTTCGATAAGTTCTAGATTTACTTCTTCCAGCTACATTTCAGTTATAATTTACTACACCAGGGGGAATTTTTAGCTTAATTTTGACGATATTGTTTAACGGTTTTTAATTAATTTAATAGTGCATTTTAATTATGTAATTACTTTCTATTTATATTATTTTATATTATATTAAAAGTTATTTAACATTTATTTCAATATGTATTAACTGTGTCCTATGGTATCAATTACTGTGATTTCTTAACTGTTTTATTAACCTTAATCTTTACGATATGGGTGCCATGTGAGCGTGGATTTATTCTAAAATATTAATCGGTATGGTGTTTATTATTTCATTTTATATCCTATAAATATTTAAATAGGTTTTATTGTTTTTTCCAATTCATATTATTTGTTTCTATTCTGTTTTCATTTTTAATCAATTCACTTGATTTTAATGGTTGTTAGGGCACAGGGGAAAATAACTTTTAGCTTTAGCTTATATTTCCCACAGAAAACAACCATTTTGCTTATATCATTGAATTCTGTGCCCTTGAAAACGTAATTCAATATATAAGCATTTCCATTATTTGTCGGTGTCCACTTTCTTATTTTTCTTCCATAATATTCTTATAAATATTTTATCTTTTTTTTTTATATATATACTTACAGCTTTAATTCATAATATTATGGTTTTTGATGGTGGTAGGTTATGTTTAATTATTGGTTATACACACATATATATATATATATAAACTTTTTAGGTGGGGGTGGTTTGGGGTTCCTGGGGTCATATAATGAAAAGTTATGAAGGAATTTTTCAAAAGTCGCACCATGGTAACGACTGCAATAGGTAGTATTTCTTACGAAATCTGCCTAATTTTAGATACAAGAGGAAATGTTTATCAATTATCGACACAGATTGGTTGAAAAATAGTTGGGAAAAAAAGTTTTAATATCGTACCCGCAGGCCGATTTTTTCGAAAATGAATATAGTTCTTGAGACAGTGGTCCGTAACATATTAGCCAAATGCGAGCTCAATCGGATACTTGGGGTATACTTGGCACTGCTGTATCTAGTGTTGCCAAATTTGTTGAGTTTTTTTATTCAGATATTCTGAATTCGCACCAGAAAGTTTATAAACAAACAACCCACTAATAAAATAATTAAAAGTTACTATTAAAAATTTTCTGGTGTAAATTCAGAATTTCTGAGTAAAAACCCTTACACGTGCACATTCATGCCGACATCACCACCGAAAACGAGCTCTGGAGAGCTCAAAAACTGAGGAAATTCCAGTATACTTGTATCAATTAAAAAAACCCTTAACGGGTTAAAAGTTTGTGACGCAGCACTTTATCTTATTGCTATAAGAATTTTAAATATGGAACTTAAAAATAATGATATCAAATTTTAAGTGACGCTATATTTATTTTATCATTTTATTTTTGTTTTATTTATAATCGCATGCGTAAGAATTATGTTAAATTTAAAAGGATGTATAAAAATTTATTCATTGATGCGTTATCATTCACATTTTTCATAAATTCAAACTATGAGTTTTAAAAGATATGATATCAAAATTTAAGTGACGCCTTGATGTAGCCTTAAACAATTTGTTTTAAAATTCAATTTTAATTGCCGAAACGTCAGTGAAGGCTTACTGTGGAGACACGAAAAGTTTTGATTTCCGTTTGTCTGTCTGTCTGTCTGTCTGTCTGTTCCGCGATAACTGCCGCAAAAAGCACCCGATCAGCTTGAAATTAATTGGGCATATTCGTGAGATACCCGGACGTAGCTGTATAGTTTTTGGTTAAATTTGGTTCATTCGTTCGGAAAATATGGAAGATTTTATTTTTCTTTATAATGCTTTTCTACGGCAAGTCAGACGATTTTCAAATTTCGATTAGTTGAAAGAAAATGGCACGTTTGATTAATGGATTTAAATGTCAAATTATGGATACTAAAATTCCAAATAAGAGTTTTAAATTATTCCTATTATATTGAAGTTTTATCGATATATCTATCAGATTTTTTTATTTACGTGTATAATGTTTTGAGGACATTTATACATGTATTCCAATAATATAAAGAATTTTTAAATTAATTTTCTTGTTTTACATGATACATATTTCTTTTTTTTTTTTCCTTTTCTTCGTTGCCTAGCGACTGTTATTCGTAGCCTATCATTGCGTCAAATATGAATGAAGTTAGTAAATTACGTTAATTTTGTTGCAGGTACTATTAAAAGGCTATCACAAAAAATATTTTATAGCGCCAAATCGATGCAATTTATGCAATTAACAGTGGACACGATAATGAATTATTTCCCACTAGATTTATAGATCTCCAGATATGCCTATTTTTTGGGGGGGGGGGGCTTTTAATATGTTATTGCTATCGCATGGATTAGGATGTTTAAACTAATGTTTAACCATGCTATAAGTGAAAAAAAGTACAGTTAAAGGCATGTAGATCCTTTTTAACACTTTCAAACATGGATGAAAAGTATTTATGACTTCAGTTTTTCTATCTGTCGCCTGCCGTGTTTCTCTACGTGCTCTAACTCGCGTAAATATAGTCGGGATTACATGTAATTGATATACGTTATTGAGGTTTGCCAAAGTATGTTTGTATTAAAAATGAAGAGTGTAGCATTCATAGCTTAATTACAGGGGCACTCAAAACTATTCCGTTACATTATAGTCTTTGGGAAAAATCGTCTGCGGTGTATTTTAATAATGTTACACAATTTTAAACGTAATGAAATTTATATACTTTATTAAGGTGCACTAGAACCTGGTTACTATAAAATATGTTATGTGTAGCACTTACAGCATGCGTACAGGGAACTCAAAAGTATTCATAATATTACAATCTTTGAATAAAATCCTTTTGTGACGTTTTTTAATGATGTTACTCTGTTACAAAATAATAAAATTGATATGTATTTTTGAAACATTTTTGTAGTATATGGGGTGCAAAGCATATGTTTTTTTCAGGGTCACACAAAAGTGGTCGATTAAAATGTGGTCTACGGGGGGAAAAAAACTCTTCACAGCTTATTTTAACACATTAGCGACGGGAAACGAGAATTCTCGTTTTTATTCAGAATACATCATTGGCTAAGGGAGTGACTTCTACCTTACAGAAAAGACATTTATATTGTGTTGTCCATATTTTTTATAGATTGTAAGACATTATATATTACATCCGTACATTGAAAGATATTTACTGCCGCATAAACATGAAAAACATATCTCAGAAACCAATTTCCGAGACACTTTCAGAAGAGGGAGGGGCTTCTACTGTTTTTAAACCCAGATTTAATTAAATTGCCTGCCGTCAGTGTGTTAATTGTGTTGCACTAATTCAAACATTATGAAATTAAATTACATTACTGTGGTTGACTACAAGAAGCTTGAATATGATTTATATCGTATTTATCGTTCATTTATAGGGTCACATAAAAAATTTCGGATACAGTTCTGGTCTATTAGGGATGATTGCTGAAGAGCATTTTCGATTATGGTGTGCGTTTTAACGTTAAGTAAATTTGTGCTTAATAAGTAGTGCTTAAATATTGTATAGACCATGTACAGGGATACACAAATGAATTCGTAAGTATAAATGAAAATGGGCGCGAATTGCTTCAGTGTTTTTTTTTTTTTTTTTTTGAGTTATGTATTTCCCAGCCCAATTACATTTAGTATACTAGCAAATGTTTGCGGAATTTAAATAGAACCATATACAGGACTCCGCAGAAACTGGATATATGGTGCACACTATGCATACTAATCCCCGGAAATGTGATATGAGCAGTTTTAAGAGGGTTTTTTGTCTGCATTAAATTTAAATGTTATAGACGACGCGTAAAAATCTTCACGTAATATACAGGGCTGTAGAAAAGAATTCATGTACGTTTCCGTCTATTGGTAGAATTTACTAAAGGACATTAACACAATTAATTGATAATTACAAATGTAAATTAAATTACACTACGAAGGGGTTCAGGGGGGCTCTGCCCCCCTGAAGAAATCTACTTTATTATCTAAAAATTACCAGAATAAGTAGCTCATGAGATTTTCAGAATACCATTATATAACAAGGGGTTTAATTTAACGCTTCTAATGTCAGAAACCTTCGAAATATTTTTTCGTTTTATAAATGTTTATGTAATTTCAAAACTTTAAATTTCGTTTTTTGTAGAAAGATTAATATTACTCAAAGGGTGCTAAACACAATGAATTGTAGAGCTGACGTTGAGGCTCCTGATCTGCAGATTTACTAGTTATTTTTGATTTGGATAAATATATTTACACATCTAACCAAAACTTTTAATTTTCCAATACACTGTTAAAAATACCACTTTCACTGAACCTGTACAATGCACTGTAATGTATTTATATGAATAAATTGATTTATCTTTTGTACCACGCTATCCAAAATCAAAAGTAAAATTTATGTAAGTGATTTCTTTACGTCATAATATCCATTTGCATATATTTCGCTTAGTTTGGATACAATGACGCAAAAAAATAACTTACATAAATTTTACTTTTGATTTTGGATAGCGTGGTACAAAAGATAAATCAATTTACTCATATAAATACATTACAGTGCATTGTACAGGTTCAGTGAAAGTGGTATTTTTAACAGTGTATTGGAAAATTAAAAGTTTTGGTTAGATGTGTAAATATATTTATCCAAATCAAAAATAATTAAAATTGAATTTTAAAACAAATTGTTTAAGGCTACATCAAGGCGTCACTTAAATTTTGATATCATATCTTTTAAAACTCATAGTTTGAATTTATGAAAAATGTGAATGATAACGCATCAATGAATAAATTTTTATACATCCTTTTAAATTTAACATAATTCTTACGCATGCGATTATAAATAAAACAAAAATAAAATGATAAAATAAATATAGCGTCACTTAAAATTTGATATCATTATTTTTAAGTTCCATATTTAAAATTCTTATAGCAATAAGATAAAGTGCTGCGTCACAAACTTTTAACCCGTTAATGGTTTTTTTAATTGATATCATTACTTTTTTTAAGTTAATAATAAAAAGATTAAAAAAAATTTAGAGGCTAATGATAGAAACTCATAATCGTGATTTCCATTCACCTTTAATTCCCTTCCCCCTTCCCCCCTTCAAAAAAAAAGCATACCTGATACTTATATTGTAAAGAGTGCTGTGTTATTTGATTTTTTTTAAGAACTTTTTAGTAAGATATGGAAGTAATATACAAAATGTGGGTGGGGGGGGGGTGTTATGGTTTGTTTCACAGATATAGAAAGCTTTGTTAAAACTTACTATGTAAAAAGTTTACTTTCTTAAGAAAAATATAAAGAAATATTACTCTTTAAACCTTTTTATTTAAAATACAATAAAATTGTAAGCAAAAAAATACTTTCAAATAAAATTTATTTGGAAATTACTGATTTTTTATTTTTTAAGAAATAATTTCCCATCATGTAAGTTTTTTTATCTATAGTTGTATTGGAGTGGTAGGATAATAGATTTACTTGATACAACTGTATAAAATGCATAAAATACATTATTATTGCTCCCATTATTGAAAAGAAAGTTTTATTGTGATCCCCCCCCCCCATTTATTGTTAATGCTGAATTTAGGCAATAGATGGCGATACCATGCAGAGAAGCATTTAATTATTGATGTATTTAACTAATCCTGTAACAAGCAACGTAAAATACTTCAAAAACAGATTTTAATTATATTTTGTACCTTGAAATTTTTAATGCTATTCAACGGTTTAATAATTTAGTTAGCCAACTGAATTATTTAATTTGAGGATTTATTTCACTTAATTTTTTCTGTGAATACATTTCCCATTTATTGTTAAGCACCAATTCAGCCTATGTTAACGAATGAAGTAACTGAGAGCGTGATCCAAGGACGTTTTCTGACCCTTCCAATATGGCATCCAGTGCGAGAGCAATGGAACTCAAATTAGTTATTATTAAAAATAAATTAACATGTATGCAATCCAAAGAGTTCTCGATTATTCCTGTTTTCATTTATGAGTAATACTATTAATTTCAAGAGATTTCTCAACTTTTATTTAATATTTATTGAGGAAATCGTTACTTGAAAATCTGAAAGAATAAAAATATTAACTGTCTAGATTGCTGCTGCTGCCATCTGTTGAACCAAACTTGATGAAGTTGAATAAAAAAATCTTTAACAGTAAAAATGTTTAAAAAATATGCTAGATTAAATGTTATTAAATGATACTGAAATACTCGAGAAAAATGTGTACACTGACTCTGAAGTACTAAAATACTTCAGTTTTACTCAGTAATAAGCACAATATTTCTCCATCATTTATTTACTTTAGAGTTAAAATTCCAGATTTTGAGCTAGGTTTTTTTTTTTTTTTTTAGGCATTAATTTCATTAGTGTTAAGTATTCTTATATATAAAAAAAATTAAGAATAATAAAATTTAATGACAAAATTAATTATTATCCCCCCCCCTCTCAAAATACCTTTTATTATTATTAATTTTATATCACATTAAATCAAAATTGACGTTTCTAAATTCATTAGATTTTGCCTATCAGAAAATTTATTAAAATAAACGTCAAAAGCCTGTGTTCTTAGATTTTAAACAGATTTTATTGCATTAATTTCGTTACCTTAAAAATATTTTTTAGAATTCTCATCATTTTTTTAAAGTAAAATTATGAATAAGAAAATGCAAAGACAAAATTAATTGCTATCCATCCGCACCCCAATATCTCATTTTTTATAATATTATTCATAATTTTAGTTCACGTTAAATCGGAATTGACGTTCTAAAATTCACTAGATTTTGTCTACCAGATGGTTTTTTAAATAAACGTCTTAAGCTCTTAAGCGGTAGTCTTCAAATGACTAATTAGTGAAGTAACAACAAATTTCTGCCTGATAAGTGATTTTTAATTATTTGAAAATTAATTATTTCACAAAAAAATGTATATATATATATATATATATATTATTTGTTATGATTCGCAAATTATTAAAATGCAATAAAAGTTCAGCGATAATGAAAAATTCTTCTATATTTTTGGTTAATAAAGACTTAAAATAATTTTTTATACTTCGTTATCCCTTGATTAGTTTTCAGCTTTACAAATCTTACTGAAGTATGAAATGATTTTTATAAAAGTAATGCAATTCATTTAAAACACTAGTAATAATTTTAATCTAGGTTCTATATTTTATTATTTTTTGTTAATAAAATTCTAGATTTAAACTTCAGCATTGAAAAGCTTACAAAATCAAATGAATGATTTTTATAAAAGTAATGCAATTAATGCAACTCATTTAAAATATTTCTTATAAATAATGCACTGAGGTGCAATATATTGCATTTACAAAATAAATATATATATGCTTAAAAAAAATGCTTACTGCTTCAAAGAGGACAGACCTCGCGACCTATGTATTGCGAGGCCCGCACTTAACCGACTGAGCTACGGAAGGATCGTAAATTTTGCACTAAACGTTGATCAGAAGAAATTAAGCGCATGAATACAATAGACGTAGCTTCGGTGAAATTCCCATAAATGGTGGAAAAATATAGTCCGATTTTTCATGCTTATTATAAAACGAATAAGAGTCTTCCTGGAAACACACATGGTCTTATTCGGTTCACCTAAAATAGATTTATATTATATATTAATTTTAATAAGATCATTTTCGGAGGAAAAAAAATGTGAATTAAAAATAAAATTTGAGTTTTCCCAGAAAAAAGAAAAGTGTTATTCACCTCGTCTTAATCAGATTTATATTATATATCAATTTTAAAAAAATCGTTAGTACCGTTTTCGAGATTTTAAAATTAGGAACTTCTTACATACCGTACGAACGCTTTCGCTTTAAAAATGGCTATTTAGATCTCAAAATATACTGCACGTAGAAATGTAAAAATTTCAGTATACGATTAGACTGCAGATATAAGACTGTTCTAGAAAAATCAGAACAATAGGGCCTATATCTGCTGAGTTATTAAAAGGCGGCTTTTCGCGTTTTCTTTGATGTCGAGTTAGCCGTATATATGAGTTCCGCCATCTACGAATTCTACGATACGATTTTAGGCTTAAGGCTGCGTCACTCGTAATACTACCGTCTTCCATGATACATCCTCACATACATGTGCAATCATTGAAAAATTGTATAAACGGATTGAAGGAATCTCAAAATGTAAAAATGTACAAAAATTTCCATAATTGGATTTTTATGTTGATTTCAAAGTTTTTCTTAAACTATATGCGTACCTAATGCAATAAATATTGTTTTCACCTATAATGAATGAGTACTTATAGTATTATTTTAACTTTGGGTCTGACGAGGACAGAAAATCTGATATTCGTATTTAAATTAAAACAATTGAAAATTTTGTTTCCATTACCGTAATTATACTACAACATTCATTTCAGTTTGTCGCCAAATAAATTTACTTTTATGTTTTAATTATTTAAATAATGCTTTAAAAATTCAATTTACTGCAATAATTTATGAACAAAATTTTTATAAATAATTATGATTTTGGCTAAAGTTTATGTGTAAACCAAACTAAACTTAGAACTATCATCAGATTACTCACATTATATTTTATATGAAGTTAAACTTTGTCTTTAATTAAAATTTGAGCCACAATCATCATATAACTTAATGTCTTGTATGCTTAAGTAAGACCCAATTATTTATTTACTTTTATATACTTTTATTATTATTATTATTTGCTCTAGTTTTATAATGTGTAGCATCTAGTTGCATGAAAACCCCCTTTTTTGATAGTCACAATCCTTATAAAATTGCAGCCAAAATAGCTCTTCTGCCCAAACACAATTAATTAAATTCGACCCTTCCCTCAAAATGTCGTTTTTGAACTGGTAGAGATATAATCTTGACACTAACCTGCCTATTTGTTTGTTTGCTCAAGTGTCTAAAGTTGTATTCCTTATCATGTAGCATAAATCTTCTTGGATATTTTGCTTTGATTTTTTACAAGCCTTCTTTTAAACTAAATATGAAACATTAGACAGACCTGAATACATTTAAAAAGCAATTGAATTTAAAATATATACATAAAAACATTTAATTAAAATCAAAATCCTACAAAGTATACGTTTCGGTATGTCATCGCATAGCCTCATCAGTATTGACATCAAAACGCAACAACAAAACATCGAACACACACTGGACTCTGTCAAAGTTAAAGTTTTTCTTTTAGTTTAACTTTCTTTAACTTTGACCGAGTCCAGTGTGTGTTCGATGTTTTGTTGTTGCGTTCTGATGTCAATACTGATGAGGCTATGCGATGACATACCGAAACGTATACTTTGTAGGATTTTGATTTTAATTAAATGTTTTTACGTATACATTTCAAATTGAATTGCTTTTAAATGTATTCAAGTCTGTCTATAATGTTTCATATTTAGTTTAAATAATATTTTAATTCAGACTTTAAAATGTACGTGTATCTTAAGCCTTCTTTTTTTATAACGCCTCCATTCTGCCAATTTTATTATTGATATTATTATTTATTTATTTTTGAAAAATAAGGATTAATTACATTGCTGTTGACTAACATTTTAATGAATTTCTTATCCGATGATACCAGAAAAAATAAACATAAAACAGAATGATTTATCAGATTTTTTCCAGCAGTAAGTTTTTGATTGATAATTTAAATTTATGTTAAACCTTTGCACTCGAGAGGTGACTCTCACCATTAGTGCTGCCAGATGTCTTGCGTAAATTCGAGCTCCAAATGCTCTGGACACCAGTATTTTAAAGAAATTATCTTAGTCTTATCTAATGGCAGAATTATTTGCGATTAAAGATGTCGAAATAAACTATAAGAAATAAGTGGTGTCCAGAGAATTTGGAGTCCTGATTTGCGCGTGACACCTGGCAACACTAGGGGTGGGCGAGAGTCACCTCTCAAGTGCAAAGGGTTAACATTATGTAAGAAACTTTATTTGTTTATTCTACCACAAGAAAAAAATTCCCTTTTCCTTCTGTCATTGAAAGCAGCGTTGTAGTCGTAAAAAAACCCCAGAGGATACACGCTTTAGGCAGAGAGTATACGCTAGAGTTATGGACGTTCATGGCTAGAGTTTACGCTATAGCTTTATTTGAGAAACAGAAGGTGTGCGGAACTTCTTTAAAAAAATCCAGAAGGTATACTTCCGTATACCCTCCGCTACATTGAGAGTTGCCTTCAAAAATTTCAAATGCACTGATTCGGACTACAAAATGATTTATTCCTTCTTTTTTATCGTAAATAATATAGTACTTTTAAAAAATTCTAAATGATTGTAGCTATTTACTTCCATTTGGGAGATTTATTATTGTAAAAAAGAATTACTAAATTTTTAATTTAAATACAATATTTTGTTATTACGACGTACAAACTACTGGATTTTTTTTCTTCAAAATTTTTTAAACTATTAATTTGATAATATTTTATTAAACACAGCTTGCATTATTATAGCAGCTAATAAAACATAGTAAATGGTTTAGATAAAATGTGAACTTAGTTAATTTCTTTGTAATAGCTCAAAAAAAACCTTTTTGGGTAAATCGTGTACATAGGTTAATTCAATTGAAAACAATTTATGATTTTGTACCGCTTGTGTGCTGCCACTTTCATAGACATGTTGGCAACGAATGAAATTGAAATATGCAGTGTTAGAGTAGTAAAATATCTACCGTAATTTCCGGTGTATAGCCCGCAGATCAAACAATTCAGTTTCGACCCAGAAATTTTATTCAGTATTTGAAGACCAATATTTACCGTGATCTAAAAAGTTACATTTTATTTTTAAAAAATTCTGGGTCGAAACACGATTGTCTGGTCCGCGGGCTATACACCGGAAATTACGGTATTTACATGGCCGCTAAGTAATTTTTTAACACCTTAATTCTCGCTCCCGTGATATTCACGGGCTGTATCTTTTATTCAGGCTGTTTGATTCCCACTAGCTTTATAAAATAGTGTAATTGGCATTATTATGGTATCATTTTACCTGTAATTAAATAAGGTGAATATTTCTTCTTCAAAAAAGTGGTGCCAATAACAGAGTTGCCAAGTCTCCTGCTTTTGCACACCATTATTATATTAGAGAAAATGTTGTTCTTTTAAATCTCCCAAATGTTCCAATTAAATAAAAGAATATTTTCTGTATTAAAATACTGGTATCCAAAAACCCGGAGACTTGGCAGCTCTGCAATAAACAATTTGAATTTTTAAACCGTAATTTAATGCCACCGTTAAGGGGTTAAGGAATACCCGAGAACATGTGAATGCAGTATCCGCTACAAAGGGATATCGATAAAATTATGTGGCACAAGCAGCCCAATTAATAAGAACTTTTGCCATCAACCCTTAACAGACCAAGGCAGTGGGCTGCTTTTTTAAAATTTAGGTTTCTTAATTGGCACCACTTTTCTGAAATGGTAAAATTCCCCTGGTTTTCCCCTTAATTAGTATGTCCTTGAATAAGGCGAATTTTACTACTTCAAAAAAGTGGTGCTAATCAAGAAATCTGAATTTTAAAAAAGTAGCCCACTGGCAACACTGGACCAAGGATGTTGTTTGGCATCACATTTTTTTAGGACGCACTTTTACTTGTCAACATTTGCTAGAAAAATTACTTTTAAAATAAAGTGGGGCGAATAGAATATAAAATAGAATCATGTATTTAAAAGTTACCGTCACTTAAGGGTTGATTCGTCAAACCAGTTTAACCCTTTGAGGAGCAAACAACTTTGTCTCTGTAATGTCGAATTCACCCCCGGAATCTTTAAAAAATTTTATTGCAAAATAAGCAAAGGCAATTTTACGACCTTTTTCCACCAAAGTTAGAAGAGTAAAATTTAGTAAAATATTTCTGGTTCAAATCTTCATTAATCTTGCGTGGGATAAAATATGTCCCACCGCCCTTCAAGGCGTTAAGATGTTTATTCGTAAAACTCTTACGAAAGTGATATTACCAAGACTTAGACTATATTACTAGTAATATACGAGTATAGTATAAATATTCTAAAATCATTACTAAGAATTGTTAACTCCATATAGTTTCTTTGAAGACATCATTCTTACTGAAACCTAATCGATAATATACATAATTTTGACGTAATAAAAGCTTATAATTTAGTAATCAATCATATTCTATTTTAAGAAACTTATTAACAATTTACGACATTGTAATCCGGTGTTAAATCTTTATTCATCATTTGAAAGATTTTTTTTTTTCTTTCAAAGAATTATTATGTTTCCTTTTTCTTAGAATCTGGTTCTGTACGTTGACACTTTGTTGATTGATTTCTAATATAGTCGAATTTTACTTATACCATTGTACATTGATCATGGCTGCACTTGCGTTTTGATGCTCAATCATTACTGACGGTAAGAAAGAAAAAAATAATGTCTGAAAGTAACATCAATACTACTAGATTACCTTGGGTTATTCTTAAAACTGCTCTTAAATCCACATTCACTCTTTTTACTACAGCTAAAAATTGCTTTTCATCTGTACATTCATGAAAACGTATGACACACTAGATTGAATCCAAATATAGGACTGCTATACTAGCAACTATTTTTATAATTAATTTGCACCACTATTTATTAGACTCACCTTACTGACCAGTTATTGACAAGAGGACGGCGTCCACCCAATCTAGTAATTTGAGGTGAATTAAACATGGGAATGAAAGAAATAAGAGTAATATCATGAGAAGAGCAGAAGATACTAAAATAGAAGTTTTTTTTTTTTTTTTTTTTTTTTTTTTTTTTTTTTTTTTAACGAACAACACAAACAAAAAGAAGGAAAAAAGTTTAGCAGATGAAGAGCTTAATCTTCGTTAATGTTGATATGACTTGCAAGTTTATCAAATTCAGTTAATATAACCATCAATTTTTGCATCGGGTAATCGAGTTTCTTAGTCTGAGTTGAGATGTTCTTTATACATTTTAGGAATTTAGTGATTTGAAAGATTTGTTTAACTTCGTTGAAAGTATTAAGAATGTCTTTAATATCATTGGTGTAATTAGTAGGAGCATTAGAATTTTCAATAGTAGGGGAGGAATGGGTGTTTGCGGTAGTACTATCATTGTTATCAGAGTTTAATTCTACATTACTAGTTGAGGGTTCAGAGTCTTTAGTATTTTTGGTATAATTATAATTCTTAAATATATCCGCTAAGATTTGGGTTTCTTGGGATAGATTGCTGACGCTATTACTTGTTTTACGGTTTTGTTTATTTTCTAATCTATAGGGATTTTTTGGACAACCGCGGAAATTCGCTGGGTGCCCGAGTCCACAATTGGCACAAGTGGGTTTAATACGCCCCTTGTGGTGACAATCTGTACTTAAATGTAGATCTCCGCATTTTACACATTTAGCATCGAAGCCACATACTTCTGATGCGTGACCGTAACCTTGACATTTGTAATATTGTTTTACAAGATTTTTGCTAGTAAAAGCTTAAATCTTAACAGAAATATAATGTATATTGTTAATTTGGTAAATTTCTTCAAAGTTCTTACGAGGTATAACACTTACCATGTATATCGGCATTGGTTGGCCAGTTTTACGATTTTTAAGCATGGCAGCCCTAGTGACTGCGAAACCATTCTCCCTGAGACTATCTTCAATAATTTTAGTATCGGTGTAACAGGGGAGGCCCCTAATGCATATTTTTTTGGGGTCGAAGTTCTTTAGGATCAAGAGTGGTATATTTCTTTTTGTTTTGGTCTAGCCATTTCTGAGTAGATTTAAAGTCCTTTTCAGAGTTACATTGTATAACAATGCGTTCGCCTTTTAGCGTTATTTTGGGTTTTTCTGAGTTTAACTCCGTAATTTCATGGGCAACCGTCGCCCAATTGCTGTCGACTTCGACGTAGAAAGGGTTAACAGATTTTTTAACTTTGACAGTATCCTGTGTATTTTCACTAACATTTGATTCATCTATATCCACATTTTCAGTTAGGTTAACTTCGCTAGCGATATTTTTATATTTATTACTAAGTGGGATAGGAGAACTCTCCTCCGAAATAGGTCGTTTAACTCCTTTCTTAACAGCGTTGAAAATTTTTTTTTTAAGATTAGTGTTAGTAAGAAAAAAATTAGGAGTTTTCTTATACTTAATAGAGCAGAAAAAACTAAAGATAGCTGAATTTAACAAATTATCATGGGTTGGCTCCCTAAGCAAAGTAAAAGCATCGAGGCAAGTTTTCCTTACCTCTTCTTGCTCTGAAGCAGATGCAGAATAGCCGTCCTTAGCCTTAATGTCCAAAATATATTGATCCACAAATGTGTAGAAATCTCCTAATATAGTTTTAGCATATTCTTCAAAATTTGAAGAAAATCTGTCAAACTGGTCCTTGAAATTGCTGTTTAGCGTTCCATTACATATTTTGTCGATAACTTCCTTAATATAATAATCTTGATCATCTGTAGCCGTCATAATGCAGCACTAAATAGGGAGCGAAAACTATTCTAACGAACCGCCCCACCTGCCATTCACACTGCGAAAAATATAACATGCGATGGAGCAAGCACCTCTTACGTCCACCTCACAACAAAGCTCCAACGCAACTGAGATGAGAGTGTGAGGATTTTAAACCTAAGTAAATTGTTCTAGAAATATGTAATAAAAGTCAATACTTATTTAAAGTGGTATAAGTAATACAAAATAATAGTTACTAGTGGCAGTTTTGGAAAGACGCAGCAATTGACATACAAATGGAAGAAACCATTATGTAATAGTAAATCAGAAATTAAATTCACACTATTAACAGGGAATTGAACAAAAAGTGTGAAAAATTATCCCGGCCAGGGTTCGAACCTGTATTATTGGTTCAGCGAACCAACGCGCTGCCAACTGAGCTACCAGGATATACATATGCTGTAAAAAAAAAAAAAAATGGAAATCCTACTGGCAATCTAAACGCCAGTACTGTTTCCGTATTTTTACGGAAAATTTCCCCGATAAATCACAGAAAAATTTCCGTTTTTCTGATTAAAAACGGAAAATTTTCTGAAATTTATGGGGAAAATTTTCCTTAAAAATACGGAAATAGTACTGGCGTCTAGATTGCCAGTAGAATCTCCGTTTTTTAGTCCTTTTTTTTACAGTGTAGCTTGGCACTTCTCTCTCTTATGTTGGAAAGGCTGCAACTGCAGCACAAGATGGATTTACTATTTCTCGGGCGTAATTCATCGTTTAAAATGTTGTGATATAAAGTATGTAATATTTTTCTCAAACTTTATGGATGAAGATGCCATTTCACAGTTTATCATATGGTAAAGCTAAAATACTAAAGGTCTAATTATTCGTGGAAACTTGAGTATGTATGAACAGGTTACGTTGCATTCTGTTTAACTTTTGAATGGAAGAAAACGTTAGGCTAATATGCTTAAAATTGAGATTTAAGCGTTTTTCTAAGAGAGTTTCGTATCACCTGCTTTAAAATTTTAAACATTTTCTACCAATAAAATAAATAAAAAAAACTTTATAACAAAATGTATTCCTTAAATTTTCTCGAAATTTAATTTTTGTTATACAAAAATACTTTCTTCAACTCATGTCTTTAATTATTAATATTCGCACAAAAATTCCACATAATAGCTGTTGATGTATTTATAAAACATTGCCTAAATTAATATTCTTGAATAAATGTTTAGAGATGAAAGGCACGAAAAAATCATTCATTAGCAAATAAATAATACATTCAAAGAAATTTGTATGAAATATAATCTTACGATATTTTTTTGTCCCCTGCGACATAGGGGAGGTGGGGGATGAATGGGACATTTTCACAAAAATATTTTTTTATATTTTTTTATTTAAGTTACTATCAATATTATATATCACATTTCATACATTAGGTATTTGCCAACATATCTGAACAATATTTATTCTAGATTATGATTTATTCATAAAAATATTATGAAATTAAAAAAAAAACGTTCCTCCCTGTCCCAATCATCCCCACAGCAGGGATGAATGGGACATTAATAGGGATGGATGAGACACAAAGATTTTCCTCCCTGTATTCAATTTTACCAAATTAAAATTTATAATTATAACCTTATATGAAAATTATATTTGTAATATATGATTTTACAGCACGAATCGATATGTTTTTTTTTTTTTTCAATAACTTCTTTTATTGCAGTTTTAACTTTTAATGCGGACTTCGGCTATCAACCTGTTCTTTTTTTCCACTTATGAGGCATTTTAGATTTGAAATGAAAATGCAAAATATCTTTTAAATATAGCATAGCTAATAATTTTCAATCATAACTTATAAATTAATATTAATTAAATGTATCGTAGAAACATGAAGAATGGAAATTATTGTGTCGATCGGAAAGTCATGTCGTGTTGGGAAAATCAATTCGTACCGGAAAATTCTGCCCGATAATTATTAGACATTAGATATCGGAATCAATGTCTAATAATTAAATGATTAAATTTTCCGGTACGAATTTATTTTCCCAACACAACCCGACTTTCCGATTGACCCAATATGTTAGGGGTGGGGATTTAATTGTGCAACAATTCAAAATTCAATAAAATTTCCCCCATTTGATCAATACACATATACTATTTTTATCAATTTTATCTATTTTGATTAAGTTTTAGTACCAATTTTTTGATAATCCATTAATAATTATTACAATACAATAAGTAACACTCAGAAATTTTAAACAATAACAACTCATATAATACTATTTAATACTACTAATTGACGTAAATTATTGATTTATCATCCTATATAATACTATTTAATTAATAAATAAAATTTTCAACATCTCTAGGGAGGAGTGAGAATGTCCCATTCATCCCCATTTGAAATGTCCCAATCATCCCCATGATGCATAATATCCCTTCTCAGCCATTTTACCTCAAAAATTATTTTGTCACAACGGTTACTATTCATTCATTTTAACTATAGATACTGAACCTTAAAATAAATAACTACAACATAGCTTAATTTTTTATATTGTATAAGATATTTCACATCTTCAAATGTAAAAAAAACTTACTTTTAAGCAGAGATTTCAGAAAATGCAACTTTGTAGGAAAATGAAAACAGCAATGTGGTCCTACTTTTAGTTCTGTAGCACACTGTGGTAGAGGTATATGGGGTTAGGAAGCAATTTAAAATAAATGTTTATTGCCTGAAATATTGGAATGTCCCATCCATCCCTTGTCCTATACATCCCCTAGCTCCCCTATTTATTAATTTAAAAATATATCATAGAACAGTTATTAACTAACAGTACGCAATAAAGACTGTATTATAAACCAAAATCATGTCCGTGACTAACGCTGACTTCATTTTGGCACGTGCAATGAATTAATCAATAAATTTTCCTTTTTACGGCATTTTCTTTTTTCTAAATATCACACAATTTCAATTTTTACACCGTCGAGTAGGGAAAATATTACTTTCATATCCAATTTGTCCGGAAGTTTCATCTCAATTTACAGAATTTTTGTGACTTTAAAAAAAAAATTCAAGCAGGATTTTCTGTTAAATTTTTCTCTGTTGAGTGCATTCCTAATCACGGAAAAATTAACCTGTTTGCTTTTTAAAAATAATATAAATAGTTCAGCATTTGTTTCGGACTAATATTCTACAACGAAATTAAAAATTCATCTATAAATAAATAAATAAAAATAATAAAACACAAATTTAACCTATATATGAACTAACTACATCCTTAAGCATTAAAATAACCAGAATCAGGAAAGCTGCTGTAAATAGCGAAATCTTTGATGAGTAACTAAATGTAATGATACCATAGTTACTGGCCTAATACCCTATTCAGATCGGATACTTAAGATATCTTTTTGAGATGGTACGCTTCCGGAATTTAATGCCAGTTCACATCGTAAAACTCATCTAAGATAACTCAGTGAACGTCATTGTGGCTGAGATATGAACAAATGTGCAGTGTGCGCATGCGAATAAAATAAAGCCGGCCGTAATAACCAAACAGTTAAAGTGAAACTTTATAGCCAATCAGAGTGAGTGGTAGTGGCTCTATCTAGCCGATGAAAGTTGAAACTTGCTGAATGAGTTTGTGGAACTCTCTCAGAGAGTTCGGTGGTCCAAGATATGTCGGCGATCTGATTTCTTAAATGTCCCATCTGAACAGGACATTAGATAAGGACAGGGAAACTGATCTTCTGAAGTCAATTGAAATTATGGTACAGATGTCATATTCGCCCCATACTGGCGCGATTTTTTTTCGGTTGCTAATTTGGCGAAAACATCAACAGCATAAACAACATAATCCGGGTTACCACATCAAGCAAAATAACGGCACTTTGGCGCAAGTTAAGTACCTGTTGCCTATATGATATTGGCGACAGAAAAAAATCGTGCCAATATGGGGCGAATATGACATCTGTACCGAAATTACATAGAGTAAAGTCCTAGTTGGATTCCCTTATTTACACGTTTTGGGGGTCAGAGATCCACCAAAAATATTTTTACAAAATGTTTGTCTGTGACTCTGTACGTCTGTATGTGACACAAATTTTGTTGGCGCTCTGTCTCAAGAAGTAATGCACGGAATTTAATAAAAATTATAATCAGGTAGTCCCTGATATAAATTGGTGCTGATTAGTTTTTGGTATAAATTGCCCTATAGGTGGCGTTTTATGCTGCATTGTTTACTATTTCCGCACCAGCTCTATCTCAAGAACTAGTGTACGCAGGGCCCGACTACCAAGTTTCTGCGCCCAGGGCACTTTCAATTTTCCATGTCCCCTTAGAATGTTTGACTTACGGATACTAGTTTTTGTTTATACATATTACACACTTATTCAGAAAGCGTCAACTCAAAAAATTAAGGAAAACTGTTTAAAATTGAAAAAAGGTTCCAGGAATAAAAATAAAATAATTTTTCTTGAAATGTGCTTTTAACCATATATTGAGATATATTTTTGTCATTTCATCGTATTAATATCTCAAACATCACATTTTTTCACAGTTAATTTTTTTTTAACGGAAATTTCGATGAAATTATGAAAAATGTTGTGCCCCTCAGAAATTTCGTACCCAGGACACGGGTCCCAATTGCCAATGCGATAGTCGGAGCCTGAATGCACGGATTTTTATCAAACTATGCAATTAGTCCTTGATATGAGTTGGTGTTGTTTACGTTTTGGTGTAGATCACCCAAGAGATGGCGGTGCTATGCTGCAGTTTGCAGGATTTATACAATTTCCACAATAGCTCTATCTCAAGATCTAATGGGCACATTTTCATCAAACTTTAGATTCAGTTAGTCCTTGATATGAATTGATGTTGGTTACGTGTTGCTGTTAATCGCGCAATAAGTGGAGCTGCTGTGCTGCATTTTTTACGATTTCTTCAATAGCTCTATCTCAAGAACTAATGCACGAATTTTTATCAAACTTCACATTCAAATATACCATGATTAATATTGCTGCTGATTATGTTTTGATGTAAATCGCTCAACAGGTGGTGCTTCTATACTGCATGTTTCACGATTTCCGCAATATCTCTATCTCAAGAACTAATGCACGAATTTTTATCTAACTTCATATTCAGTTAGACGTTGACACAAGTTTATACTAATAAGGTTTTTGGCGTCAATCGTCCAATAGGTGGCGCTGCTATGCTGGATTTTTAACGATTTTCGCAATAGCTCTATCCCAAAAACTAATGTACGGGTTTCCCCCAAACTTCATATTCAGTTAGACGTTGACATAAGTTGCCACAGATTATGTTCTGGTGTAATCACCCAATAGGTGGCGCTGCTAAACTGCATTTTGCTGGATTTAGACAATTTGAACGATAGTCATATCTCATTTCATTTTTTAGAATCTTCATGATGAGAATAGATTGCCATTATATTTTGACACGAATTTTGAAGTATAAACATGTATGAGATAGCAGAGAGTTTTGGGATTGATACATCCGGCTATTTTTTATTATACTTGTGTCAATTATTTCATAATTATTTGAGAAAGATCATTCAAAATTTAATCTTTGAATAAAGAGTAATAATAGGACCACATTAGATTAAAACACTAGCTAAGTTTTTTTCTTCCTGTATATAGCTACATAATTATAGGTACCTGCATATATAGGTAGATTCTTCTATATGTACATTCTAATTTAGATTCTAAAGACTCAATTATTTTTTAGTAACCGTAAGTAAATATAACGCAATATTTATAAAATATCTTGCTACCAAAATTAAAGTTTTAAATCTTTTTTAGTATTTGTAACAAACTTCTTAAAAATTGTTTTATGATTTTACTTTTATCTGTGACAGTTACTACAACGCTAATTTAGTTGGTGTTTTCAAAGTTCTGGCAAACATAAGCTTAACTTAAAATACTGAAATAAATTTCGAATTTCATTGATATCGAAACATAACAGGAGTGTCAATGTCAGCAGTATTTATCATTGATGGAAACTTCGATATTGACATTAAGGTACTAAAGGTAACTGAAGGTTTATATGGTATAAAATATATATATTTTACAGAAATTCTTATTTATACATGAAAGGAGAAAACCGATTTAAAAGCATCAAAAGTGTTTGAAATATAAAGAAAGTAATATTCATAATCCGACAGAATCCAATGTCAATTACCAGAATATGCCATTTAATAATATAGGTTGACATTTATTTCAATATAAAACTCGTGCTGTTAAACCAAAATCGATTATTCATCTCATGAGTTAAATACTCTGATGATAATGATAGTTGGTTAACTTTAAATTGAAACGAATACATTGATCGATCTATGTAATTTTTATATTTCAAAGAAAAAGATTAATGTGGTATAAAATATGTAAATAATCGTAATTATTTGTCAAATACAAGTAGTCAACACTTTAAGAATGTGTCGGGGAGATGATGTATAGTGTAATTTTAAATGGCTTTGCTTTAAATAAGTATGCAAATGATCTTTGCTGTGTCCTTCTGTAGGAGATTCAATGAAACTCGATATTATATTTTAACATCTGTGCTATGTTATGATTTGAAAACGATTATTTCACCGCTGATGATTAGTGATTTAACACTAGAACCGCCCGAAATTTTGCTTAACTGTTAAAAAAATATTTTACATCGGAATTTTTATTTGAAGCTATTTAACTTGTTTATTTAACTTATTCCCAGTGTTGCCAGATAGTCGAAAGTCAATTTCCCCAAAATTTCTGAAATTTTCCCCAAATCAGTGTTATTTTCCGAAAAATTCCCCAACGCAGTTTCTACACAAAACAGTAAATTTTCAATTTTCTATTTTCCAGTATAAAAAAATTTTAACTAATTTAAACTCAAAATTTTTCCCCAAATCAAGCCTTTTTTTGAAAACATTCCCCATTTACAAAAAAAAAAAAAAAAAAAAAAAAAAAAAAAAGAAAAACACTCGGCAGAATTTTTCATGCATATTCGCAGCAAAACGAAGACAGATACATTTTACAACGTCAAGTTCGGTTACACTTCTTTTTAAATTGTTGCATGTCGATAAAAAAAAAAAAAAAAGAAAAAAACTCGGCAGAATTTTTCATGCATATTCGCAGCAAAACGAAGACAGATACATTCTACAACGTCACTTCTTTTTAAATTGTTGCATGTCGATGATGCTGGCCAACCATTACGATAGCTCTATCTACGTTTATACCAATAACTTTTTCACGGTAGAGATAGACCTTCTGTAGTCAGTTGAGATTTAAATGAATCTAAGATGGTGTTGGCGTCATCTGCTTCTATCTGACTTAACCTATAAAACTTTGTTTTCAATTTTTTGTCATACTCACTGATGTACCTAATCGTAATGTATGCACCTTCATCGTATCAATCATTGCGCTTTCTTCAATAATGAACGAAAAATAGCTGCTTTCTAAATCTTTAATTAAATCTTTTAAAAAACACGGCAAAAGAACTATTTGGATAAGACTTGAAGATTTAGTAATGGGAAGGTTTATGCCATTTAATACCGCAGAGTTTTCATTCAAGTTTCTTATAAAAAGAAACAAGGGGTCTGCTTCATTCATTGAGCAATGTTCAGTTATAAACGTAGCAATGTGATTCTAGTATGCAATTACATGTCTTGCAAAAAGCTCTACTGTTATTCTACGAAGCATAAATTAACCAACCTTAAACAAAAAAAAAGTTAAATAATTGTTCTTATTACTTTTGTATAAATCTATACTAATAAAATAAATGTGTACATGTGTATCTGTGATGGCTAGGAAAATCTGCCGCACTGTGACATGGAAATTCAGGTGGAGATAGTTCAAGGTAGGTCGTAATGCACCTGTGATATATTATAACACTGTAAGCGATGAGCACGTCCACGAGAATAATGATTGATATCTCAGATTTATGTATTTTATTTTTGTTTTCCAAATCAAAACCGAGTTCGAGGCAGATCCAGTACTGTCAGATGACTTTCGTAAAATTTACGTGAAATAGTGAAAAAAATTCCCCAAGTTTTTTCCCAAAAATTTTAATGTCCCCAAACTTTTCCCCACGAACTACTTGTCCCCAAAAAATTCCCCTGGAGGTTCAAAATTCCCCAAAATAGGGACGAAATCCCCAATCTGGCAACACTGCATATTCCTCCGTGGTAAATGTGTAATTTATTTTAGAAAGATATTTCTGGTTCGAATCGAAATATTTTTATTTGGTACCGGTCAAAATGACCAATATGGCGCGGTTCTAGTGTTAATAGCTCTCATGTGTTAATCTTACTTTTTAGCACATACAGAGTCGCCACTGCCGAATATTTTTATATTTTATTCTCACCAGTATTTAAAAAAAAAATAAGTTTTATATTATATTTCGTTTGCACACGTCGTTAAATTTTATATGAATGATTTTTTTATTTGAAAAGTGGTGCGACTTAAAAAATAGTTGCCAGTGGCAACAAAGCGATATAAGTAAGCGTCCTATCTTAAATGGGAGAAGTAACCGCAAGATTAAAAGCGAGGTCACATCAATCAAGGTCATGCGCTACTTAGCGGATGGAGTGTGAACTACAGGTAGATACTTAACTGTTTTCTTACTCACACCACTAAAATTGTAAAGTTTTTTTCACTTTGATTAATAACTGAAGTTCTTCTGACAGTGTTGCCAGATTGGGGATTTTGTCCCCAATTTGGGGAATTTTGAACCTCTAGGGGAATTTTTTGGGGAGTACAAAGATTTTGGGGAAAAACTTGGGGAATTTTTAATTTCTTTTAGTCCAGTAGGAAAACTGGATCAGTCTCGAACACAATTTTGATTTGAAAAACGAAAATACAATCCAGAAATCGGAAATATCAATCATTATTCTCTTGGATGTGGTCGTGTTCATTGTTTACTACATTACAGTTTACACATATTACAGATACATGGGACTCTAAAGTCTTAAGCAGCTTAAATCTGCACGCGACTAAATCTGCAGGACTTTAACGAAAAATTCCTACGCCGTACTTAAAAATTTTTTTAACTTAAATATGTGGAAAGCAGATATTTTTCTCTTATGATATGCAAAAGCACATCGATTGATACAGCAAAAATACTTTGCATTATGATTATGTACTTCAGTATAGGGATGACAAAAAAATTAAAACAGCGTACCATCTCGGATTCATTCAAATCGCAATTGATAAAAGATTGTCTAAAGCTATGAGCTAATGTAACAATAGTTCAACATTGTTAGACAATACTTTTAAAAACAAACATGAAATAACTTGTCACTGCAAAATATCTCTCATTCTCATGTACCTACAGAATATGCATTCAGCTCGGTTTAAAAATTTGTTTTTTGTAAATGGGGAATTTTTTCAAAAAAAGGCTTGATTTGGGGAAATTTTTTTAGCTTAAATTACTTAGATATTTTTTATAGTGGTAAACTGAAAATTTAAAAATTCCCTTTTTGAGTAAAAAGTGAGTTGGGGACTTTTACGGAAAAAAACACTGATTTGGGGAAAATTTCAGGAATTTTGGGGAAATTGACTTTTGACTATCTGGGAACACTGGCTTCTGATAGGGCAAAGAAAACTTCGTGGTGTGAAGTGCATCTGGATGGCCCTCACGCTACGCCATTATTTTTCAATAAATGTGGCAAACAAAATTCATTTCCATGAGTGACTAAAGATTTTGAAAATACGCTCCACACTAAAAGCCCGCGCATGTGAATTATCACTCCGCCCACAAGGTGGCGCAACTGTGCTAATTTACGCCTGATTCCAGCATTAAGTTTGTTCGCTTACTTATAACGCTTTGAGTGGCAGCCCTACATACAGGGCCTGATTACAAATGGGGCAAACTTACACCAATCAATTTTAATAGACATGTTCGTCATATATAAGCGCCGTATTCAGGAAAAATTTCTACCATGAATAACACAAAATTTTCTGTTTCTTTTTACTGGTGGGAATGTGCCCCGTTGGTAATCAGACGCTGCCTACATGTAATAAATTATCACACAATAATTACACTAGCCTGCAAAATTTGGGTTGTGTCATGTTTTTTTTTCTTTTTGATAATTGATTCTTATGTATTTTGAAGCACTGAATCCGAAAATGACCTTCATTTTTACCATCACGTAAGGATTTTTTGTAAATCGTAAATTTCAAAGTTAAAAAGTCAAAAATTGGGAAAATCTGATTCTGTAAAATAGAAGTGACTGTTGTGCTTTTTAACTTTTGACAATTGATTGTTACGTATTTTTTACTGCTGAATCTGAAAATGACCTTCATTTTTAACCATCACGTCAGGATTTCTTATAAATCGGAAGTTTCAAAGGGAAAATCGAACCCCCCCCCCCCCCCCCCCCGCCACTTCATTAGAGTCTGAACCGTTTAGCTGTACGAATCCCCAGAAATAGCCATATAAAATTAAATTGAATAAAAAAAGTCTTACATCTATTTTATAGTATCAGATTTTCGCTACTTATTTAATTTGAAATTTACGATTTGCGAAAAATTCTCACTTGTTAGTTAAAAATGAAGGTCATTTTCAGATTCAGTGTTAAAAAGTAGATAAAAATCAATTATCAAAAGTTAAAAACACAACCATCTCCTCTATTTTATAGGATCAGATTTTTGATATTTTTTAACTTTGAAATTTATGATTTGCAAAAACTCCTGACGTGATGGTTTAAAATAAAATTCAATTCAGCGCTAAAAATATAAATAAAAGTCAATTTTCAAAAGTTACAAAGCATAAACATCTCCTTTATTTTTTAGTATCAGAATTTCACTATGTTCTTCCTTTGTACCGGCGAAATTTACGATTTGCGAAAAATCCTGACATGATGGTTAAAAATGAAGTTCATTTTCTATTCAACGCTAAAAAATACATAAAAATCAATTTTTAAAAGTTAAAAACACAATTATCGCAGGCTTGTGTTATCAAATACACGAAACAATTAATCTAATCTTAATATATTAACTTTATTCTAAATCTTTCTTTATTAACTTTCTCTACATTTTTCTTAATATATTAACTAACCAATTCTCTATGATTTCATTCTTCTTGTCAAATTCTAACATAGTTGAAAAGTATATATGTCTTCAGTTTATCTTCTGCTGTCTGTCCGTGCTTCAACTCTCTTAAATATAATCGGATTATCATGTAATTGATATAGGTTACTGAGTTTTACTATAGCATGTTTTCTATTGAAAACGGAGTGTGTAGCAATTACAGATCGTTTACAGAAATACTCAAAACAAATCCGCTACATTATGGCCAATGATAAAAAATCATTTGCTGTTTATTTTAATGAAGTTACGCTATATGAACTATAATGAAATTAATACCGTGTTCTGAGGGGCAATAAAACATGATTTCTGCAGAATATGGGATGTAAAGTATTTACCATTCATTTACAGAGTCAAACAAAAGATTTCGGTTACATAATGGTCTACGGGGAAAGGGCATTTGCAGCGTATTTTAATGATGTAACTTAAAAGATAATGAAACTACACAATATTCAAGTGTACTACAAGATGCTTAGTGTAGAATATGACATGCATGACAGTTTTTATTCATTTAGAGGGTTACACAAAAGATTTCGGTTATAGTACCGTCTATGAGCGATAAGTGCAAGAAGTGCGTTTGCAGTTGTGGTATCCCTTTTAAAAATTAACTAAATTTTGCATACTACGTGGTGTGTAGATTATATAGAAGGCTACACAAAATAATTCATAAGCATAACTGTGTATGAGTGTAAATTGATTAGGAGTGTTTTTTAATTAAGTTAACATTTTCCAGTCGAACAATATTTAGCATACTAAAAGTTGTTTGTAGAATATAAATAAAACCATATTCAGGGTTTTGCAAAAACTGGATACATTATGATATGTGGATGATAAATTCTGAAAATACGTTTTCTGTTGTGCAGTGTGCGTTTCTTTCCCGAATTAAGTTTTTATTTAATATGCGGCGTGCATAAAAATCTGTATATGATATACAGGACTGTACAAGAATATTCGAGCGTGTTTCCGTTGATTGGTGTAAAATACTGAATACGAATTCTCGATTGTAAGTAAGCTAATAGCGCCAGTGCATAGTTTTCCTACCACGCCTAGTACTCATCTTGCCCAAGTTTGGAGGCGAACATTGGACCTCTAATGTGGAGGTGCGCTGACTACTTGCATTATGTCAGTTAAACGTCATTTCTCACAAACCATCAAAAGCCTCCTTTCCAACGACATGTTCCACCTTTCAAAGCAAAATTTTCTCGAAGTTGAATATTTCTGTGTAGCGAAGGTGAATACCATTGGATTACGTGATAAAGTTGATCTTGGGCTAAAAGCCTACTTTCTTTGATAGGATTTTACTTAATAGAATTAAGACAAAGTACCTTTTCATAGTTGTTCCTTTAAATTTTCACTTCAGTGTACCTACAATACCTACCTGGGCCCGTATTCTGACGTCATTTTGAAGTTGTGTATGCAGTCTAACCTGTAAGATCTAAGCAGAGAGTTATAATAACATATAACAAAATAATAGGCAATTTCATCTCACAGCTTGGCAAAACAGGACAGGTCTATGGTGGAACTGAACTAAGTTGGTGACGAGTTATCAAGACGGTGTGAAACATGCTATGAGCTTTGAGGATGAATTGCAGCTGGAGGATGAAATAGCAATGCAGTAACAGAAGAAGGTGGGTGAGGCTAATCAGAGCCATGCATTTTTTATCTCTTTTTTTCTAAATTATTATGATAAAAGTAAAAAACAGTAAATATTGAAAGTACTGATACAAAATGCAATAAATAAATGATAAAATAACAATCACCTCCCACTATAACACTATTCAAAATTCAGATGATAAAGGTGGTAAGTCACACAATCGTCATTGTGGGAAAGTTATCTGTAAAGTTCCAAATATCTATTTGCCTTTATTGTCAAATGCCGCCTATATCAATTAAAATCTCTGAGAGTATTAGGTTTTTTCAATTAGTAATTTAGCAGGTGGTAGAAGACCATTGATTATCGTCAATCATATGATTAATTCTCTTTTTTTTTTTTGGCCATATACCACCTTTATCATCTGAGCTCTTCAATTAAAAAGTTGAAGTAAAATAGCCTATTAAGAAAGTTACCTGTATTCGACGCCAAATGGCTGGAAGACGTCATAAAAAGGCAGTTTAAGAAAAAATATGGCAGAAGACTATAAAAATGAAAAATCTTATAAACATATATTGAAAATATCATGAAACTTAGAAATTTCGATAAATGTAAGATCAAAGATAATTCCGTTCAAGAAAATTAACGCAAAAAACGTATTTTTGAAAATACTACAAAATAAATTCCATGTATATTTATTATTACAATATTAATTCATGTACAGAACGATAATACTCTTTTATCATCACATAGTTATTTGCAGTAATGAAACAAATAGGATATTTATTTAACTGCATTAATTTCTTCGCTGTCAACAGTAAGTTATTTTTCTCATGAAACAACCTTGAATGTTGTTTTACACTTTATTTTCTCTAATTTAAACACTGAGTGATATAATTAGAATAGAATCTGAGGAATGCCAGTCTCTCTGTTAGCCAAAATGGTAGTAAACTTGATTTTTTCTGCAAAATTCTGGTATTAAACATATTTTTTACAGATTGAGGAATTAAGGCGATGAAGGTTATAATTAAATTTCGACGAAAAAATGTAATGCAAATAACTTATTTTTTAAATACCACAAAATAGGTCCCATGTATGTTTAGTGTTACTCCAAAAATATATGTACAAACATGCATAACAACATAAAATGTTCATTTCTATAAATAGTGATACTTGATAAAAATGCTTCACCAACGTCTTGCTTTAAAAAATGCTTCTAGACAAATTTCCATTGCAGTTACATGTAGTTGCTGAAATACATTAATAGGGCACTTTATCCAGCGCATCAGTTTCGTACGTGGTAACAAAAATTTGTCTTTCACTCCAAGATGACTTTGAATGTATCTTTACTTAATTTTCTCGAATTTATATACTAAATGATATATTAGGTCGTGAAGGAGGAAATTTGTAGTTAAAAATATTACCAACTTTAACACTTTATTATTTGACATTGGTTTAATATTTTACTGCTCTGTTATTCATTTCTTTTTTGTTGTTGTTGTTGGAAAGTTACACATCTCACCTGTTTAAAGGGGTCCGAGACACAAAAATCTTCAAATTTTCTAAAAAAGTGTTATTGCAATAAAAATTTATCTGTTTTTTCTGCTTAAAATGGCGTTTAAATCGTGTTTTTATCTTAATTGGAATAGGAAATGTCATTTTTTTTTTTTTTTTTTTTAAATCCAGCTTTCAAGAAAAGGTTGTCGTGGAAATGACTTCATGTGAAAATGCATATTTCTTCATGACTGGTTTTTCCTCATTTCACGTATTAAAATTGATATAAGTCAAGAACCGTTAAAGTTAAATAGTTCAAACTTGGAACATGTCTTTTTTAATGGTTTTACTTTAATTTTGATTCAGCAAATTTGAAAAAAAAAAAAAATTTACTTTGGAAAATATGATTTTTTTTTTAAAGTTACATCTTCTTCTTTTTAATTTTCACTGTAAATATTTTTTATTTTTATTTAAATTAATATTTTTTAAAATGCTCAATAAAAATTTAAACTTATATATTTCTGTTTATTTAAATGAAAAAAAAATTAATTCTACTGATAATATTTCGAGTTATAACGATTTTAAATTACCCCATTTTTTAATAAATTTTAAATTAAAAAAAAAATATGAGAAATTTTATCATGTGATTTTGTTTACAAATGATATGGTTAACCATCACAAAAAAAAAAAAATTAAAAAAATTTAACTCAATAAATAAAAATTATTTTAAAATGCGTCTCGGACCCCCTTAAATAACTCATTGTAAGATCTAAAAAATATTAAAATCTTTTCTTTAAAATTAATTTTGTTGAAAATGGAACGGTCAGAAATTCATACTATTATTGAAGTATGATTTCTTACGTGGAACTACGGCATCGCAAAACGCCTGAAATATCAATAGAGTATTTGGCTCTAGCGTTACTACGCAGCAGACAGTACCAAATCGGTTCGCTAAATTTCGTACAGCTAACTTTGACCTCACAAATGAGCCACGCGGTCACCCAGAATCAAGGGTCAATAATGACGAACTAAACGTCACAGTTGAGCCTGACCCATCTCAGGGTGTCTATGAATTATCGTTAAAGTTTGGATAAAATAATTCTTTAAGTTTGAATAAATAATGCCTTATATTCGTAAATTATCAACTAACTTTGCCTTTTTTTCCTGCAAATTTTATTGTATATTTAGTAACTAATTAATAATAATTAACACAACTCTGAATTAACGAGGAAGCATCGTAAACATATAAACATTTACTGGAACACTTCACAAAACAAAAACATCACTTACAGACGTCAATCACGTGACAACAAAAGTAAACAGAACAGAATTCTCTGAAACTGAATTGTGGGCTGAAAGAAACTTCGATGCTGCCATCTAGAGTTAATAAATTGAAATACAAACATGACAGCTCTCCCCCACTTAATATTGTAGTCTTTCAGGAGCTCTTCTGTACCTACTTGATCGTCTCAGTACCTGTGGAGAAGGAGAAGAAGAATTAGAATTTACAAGTTCAGCAACATCAACTATTGAGCTGGTGGGAACAGAAGGTTTTGGAGAATCAGGATGAAAGTCAGTTGGTGTAGGACCTGGAGTACCTGGCTCACGAGAATCAACTGGTTGTGGATCTGCGATACTAGACTGTATTGGTGGAAAATCACCTTGTTTCACAACTGCATTTTCACTTCTGAAATTTCCTGTATCACTTTCTTCAGAATTTGTATCATTAACTAAAGAAATCTCTGGACCTACATTTGTTATTTAATCAACATGCCTTTTCCAAATATTCGAACCAACTTGAAATCTATAATGTAATTTTCCTTCTCGTGCTATTATTCGACCAATCAGAATGTCTATGAATTATCCTTAAAGTTTGGATAAAATAATTCCTTAAGTTTGAATAAATAATGCCTTATATTTGTAAATTATCAACTAACTTTGCCTTTTTTTCTACAAATTTCATCCTTGATGATCTGATAATTACGACATAATCTAAGGTATCCTACTTTGTGAGGCTTTCACTCTTTTGTTGTGTAAAAGCCATTTTCTGACTTTCCCTTTAAAAATATGACAAAACTATTTTTTTGAAGCAAATTCAACAGTTATTACCAAGCGTATGATAAAATGCATACTAATCTCTGAAGATAAATTGTTTTCAGGGGTCGATGCAGGTGTTTAATTTTATGGCTCATTTTGTGAAAAATAAAAGTCACTTTTGTGATTTTTATTATTTTTTTGTGAAAAATAACATTTTATAACGAAAGTTGAAATACAGTTACTTATATTCGAACCAAGAATTTTTTAACAAAAACTTCTTTAAATCCTCTTGCTAAAGTTTTTTGTTTTTCGTGGCCTGGTTTTATTTACAAATTACACATTTTAAAACAGTTTTTATGAAAAAGAATATTACGAAGGGGGCCTATTTTATTCAAAGCAATTTTGTGAAGGGTCCTGTTTTATTAAGTTCATTTTTGTGAAGGGGCCCATTTCATTAATTTTATTTTTGTGAAGGGGCCTATTTTATTAAATAGATTTTTTTAAAGGACCCTAAATAGGCCCCAAATTTTGCCTGGATCGACCCCTGGTTTTTAAAGTAAAAGAAAGAAGCGCTGAAGCAGAAGAATAAACTAACAGAGAATTTCGCTGCGAATGAAAATCTCTTATTAGGGGCTATGCATGTATAAAGTTATCATTTTAGGGGGGGGGGGGGGTCTGGCACATGATATCGTAAGATATCTCAAGGGGGAGAGGGGTTTGTCTTTTGAAATCGTTATCATTTTTTATCCATTTTTAATTGAAACTTGATCTTTACATCAAAATAGTATGTTATCTATTTTTATGAAAGTACAAATCATTAAATGATTATAAAATTATTCAATTACAAAATATGGTACACCCCAACGTTTGTTATTCCTATTCTTCTATCATACGTGTATGCATATATAATCCGCTGTTCGACAAACCATATGCGAAGTATGTTTCAAATTATACTTGAGTTTACTAGTAAATAAAACAGAAAGAATATTGTCCACCTATCTTGTTGATAAGAAGTTCTGTCTGCCCCACCTCCTGCAGGGAGCAAGTGCAAAATGACATTATTACTGTTGAATGCATTATGTAACAAAAATCTATTATTAAATACTTTTAAACAGTAATTATTTCTTTAAGTGTTATTTGCTATATAAACTGATATTTTATTGACTTCTGTTCATTTGAATGAATAAAGCATGTTAAAAATAAATGTAACCATATTTGTATATCATTCCAAACAAAAGAACAAATTCCAAAAATCTAAAGAAATTTTATACATTGATAGCGATATCCATGGTTCGTACACCTCCTTGAATTTTGCAGACCAGAAAAGTTTTCGGCACCAGTATTATCTTATAGAAGATCTCTTCTTGGAAGAAGGCGAAATTTTGCGCGTTTAAACTAGATTTCTTTTTCTATAAAAAAATGCTGGTAGTTTTCCTGGAGAAATAACGGTATCCGTACGAACCATGATATCATTACCGGGAGGGGGGGGGGGGTTGGAGGGATTATAACGTATGATATCGTAAGAAGGGAGGGACGGAGTACAAAATTACCAAAAAATTGATAACGTTATATATGCACACCCCCTTAAAGCTATTATTTTTATCCATGAAATAAATTAAAAGAATCGGATTTGATTGTAACAATTTTTTAACGTTTGATTTTTTTTTTTTTTTTTTTTTTTTTTTTTTTTATAGAAACAAGCATGAATATATCCTAACTTTTTTTTCACTCACTTAAATACTAAGCGTATAATTATGATATCATCTGAAGAATGTCTCATTTATAAGGATCATTCGTTTTCGTCAGTCTAAATAGTAGCTCTAATTTTTATCTTTTCTTTCGAATTGCTCTATTAAAAGTATTTTTAAACTATTTGAGAATTCGAAAGATATGATAAATGAAAGATAACTTTATCAAATACTAAAAAATACATTTCATGCACGTATATTATTATTGCAATGATCTACGTGCAAACTAGCTACAATCAGTACATTTTTTTACAACGGCGCCTCTACTATCTTGCAATAAAAAATTCTCTCTGCACAATTCCAATTAGAATTACTTGCAGTAATGAAATAAATTAAAAGGACATCTTATCGATTGCATCAATTTCTTACCTGGCGACATTAATTTGTCTTTCCCTTCAATGCGACCTTGAATGTACCCTCACTTTATTTTCTCCAATTTAAATACTAAGTGATATAATTACGATATCATCTCTGGAATCCCACATTATGAACCTTTCACTCTTCTGTTAGCCGAAACGGGAGCTAATTTCGATCTTTATATTATTATCTTATATATACACAGCAGTCTTAATAAGTCATCGCAATACCATCAAAAATATGTATTCCCCCCCTCACGTACGGTGGCATATTTTTCCACGCTCCAGGCAACCCCCCGCAATTACAAGATAAAATCACTTATTAGGCGACTCAATCAGGACCGATCGCAAAGACTGTCTCTAAATTACCAGTCATTCAATCATCTACGGATGGATAATAGATGTCGTTATATGTATTTATATACCAACGTAGTTTCACCCTAAAATTGAGGCAAAACACTTCTCAGTAATTGCAGACTCTTACCCTCTTCGGGCGGCGGCTCTCCTAAGCAAGCGAGGAAACCAATGTCTGAGATTGTTACTTGTTTGTTTGGGAGAAGGGTGATTAAAAGCAATTAAGGGTTTTAAATGGGTTTGTTAATTCATTTTAATCATGGTAATAAGAGACTACGCAAGTGGCTTTAATTATGTGTTCTTGCAGAGAGAAGATGATGTCTAATGGAGTCAGATCATGATGGAAGAATGTCAGAAGAAAGAAAACTGAACTTTGTGTCAATTGGTAATATGCCATTGATTGGTATTTTAACGCACTATTTGCAAATAAAAATCAATATTTTCCTTACCTTCTGGTTTTAATAAGTCAATCATCATGCATTCAATGTGTCTCAACCGGTGAGATGCGACTTCTGGGGAAACTCTAAGTGACTGCTAAACGAGACAGTAGGAGAAAAATGGCGCCTTTATATTAGTTAATTCAGCTTTAATTAATATTCTGAGAAGAGTGGGGAAAGCGCCATTAGAAGTTAACCTTGTTTGGAGAGGGACAGTGTAGAAAAGGTTGATAAACAAAGCAAAATGCGTTGTTACTTCAGGGCTGTTTAATCCTATTTCTGTAAGTGATAATTTGATGTCTATAATTGTACTTTAGTTGAAAATATCAGATTTTTGATGTATTTAAAAGAAAAAAACTATTTAATTATTTGTATTTTTCTAAATCGCTATAAAGATAATTAAAAAATATATTCTTGCATTATCTTTACGTTTATTAACCCTTTCAGAGGTAAGAAATTGTGTCTCTGTTATGTTGAAATCACACAAGAATTTTCAAAAATTTTTATTTCAAAATAAAGAAAAGCAATTTTACCAAACTTTTTAACTTAACTACCAAATTTACCAACTTTTTTCGACCAAAGTTATAAATGTAAAATTTAATTAAAGGTTTATAATGCAAATCTTGATTAAAATTAGGTGGGATATAATGTAAGTAGGGAAAGAAGGAGAGTTCAACCCCATAAGGTGGTGGTGGTGGGTGGATGTGGGTGGAATCCACCTTGTGGATGGAGGAGGAGGGTGGAATCCACCTGGAGGTGGTAAGGGAGACTTATCCTATAGTAGGAGGGGTTAAATGTTGGAGGGGGCTTAATTTTTGAGAGGGGCTTAATTTTTTTTTTTTTTCGAATCGACTTAGAGTAGAGATGGAAATATCATACTATAACATAGGTCTTTTCGAGAGGAAGTATGAAGACACTAAATTTTTCGATGGGCTTAATTTTTGAGGGGGCTTAATATTTTTTTTTTCGAATCAACTTAGAGTAGAAATGGAAATATCATACTATAACATAGTGAGTTAGATCTTTTCGAAAGGGAGTTTGAGGGGTCTAAATATTTTAGTGGGGCTTATTTTTTAGGGGGGCTTAATTTTTTTTTTTTTTTTTCGAATCGACATAGAGTAGAAATGGAAATATCATACTATAACATAGAGATGTAGGTATTTTCGAAAGGGACTTTGAGGAGCCTAAATTTTTTAGAGGGGCTTATTTTTTAGGGGGGCTTAATTTTTAAGTGTGATTTTTTTTTCTGAATTTTCTTAGAATTTGAATGAAGATAAAAATGTCTTATGTTTTCTGAAAAAAATTTTTGATGCTACCATCTGTATGCGGTAGTGCGAATTTATTATTGAAAATCGTATTTTATTTTTGAAAAGTTTTGAGGAAGGTTTGAACCTGCAAAATAGTCTCTTGGCTCGATGATATGTTGAAGACTTAACTAATCGAGCCAAGAAACTATGTCTATATGTTTAGATTTTAGATGTTTCAAAACAAAAAATTGTATTCCCCCTTCTGTATTCGCAAAGAGAGGTTGGTTTCTTAAGATAACTCATTAATACCTATTTTAACTGCTCACTCTGCGAATTCTTTTAATGTGTATGATTTTCATTTTTAGTTTAACTTATTTTATCGATTTTGTGAATGAGAGTTTGATTATTTTACCAAGCTAAGGTTTCGAACCTGCGAACTCCGATTTAAATTTAATTTTTTGTAACCGATAAGCTATCCACTATCCAGACCGCGTCCCGACAATTACTGAATTACTTTTGAGCACTATATATTTTTAAAAATACCTACCTCTTCCTCTTTCTTATACTAGGGAAGTTAATACAATTTATGTTTAAATTGAAGAAATAATTAATTTTTTATATTTCTTTAATAAGCAAGTCATTTTTTTAGATCGATTAGAAGGCTACCAAACGATTTGAATTAAACATTGTTTTTACCAGTATTAATCTTCTCACCTAATTTTAAAATTATACTTTTTCTTGTAAACCATATCATATTCATTTAATCGTCTGAAATACACTTCCTAAACCCTCTTATCAACGTTACTCACTATCTATCACAAACATCCGATAAGTCTAATCAGCTTTTTTCAACAGAAAATAGCTAATATGTAAATATTGATAACTATTGAAGAGATTATTTCACTTGTTTTCAGATTTTAAATGAAAGTTTGAAATATTTGTCAGATTTTCTATTTATCAATTATTATAAATTGAATCAACTCATAGTTTGTTATTGCAATAGATAATTATTTGATGATTCTACACTAGTTCTAATGAATTTTAAAACTACTGCTTCACTTCAACTCATTCTTTTATACAGTTTAATAAATTTAGTATGAATTAATCCATTGGTTTGTCATATATTTCACTGAAATAATAAAATTAATGTGTAAAACCTTAGAATGACGAATTCAAAAACGTAACGTGATGAATCATATACTTTTTAAACATTACATAAAAACCTTTGGATTGATTCACTTCCTGTGAACTTCCTACACATACTTTTTTATGCCACGTGTTTTTCTGAAATTTTTGCACCAATCATATTACATGATTTGCACTATCGTAATAATTTTTTAACATGCGCCCCCTATGATTATATATAAAATTGAATGAAACGAGACTTTTTCATTAGTGTTTGCTATTTTTTGAGTGTGTGAAGACGTTTTTTTCACTTAGGATAATATGGCTAGTTTTCAAGATGGACATTCTACTATGTTAAGCGATGATGTATCACGTTTGAATAATCAATATTTTTCATCAAGATTAAATGATCAAGACATGGGATTAATAGTACAACCTAAAGTAGAACCCGTTTCAGATAATGAAGCGGAATTCTCCTCATCAGAACTGAAGAAACAGAAGCCACCTTTTTTGTGTACTGTTTGCAGCAAATCTTTTTCACGAAAAGGCAATTTAAAACAACATTTGATGATTCATTCAGAAGAAAGACCATTTATATGTGACATCTGCCAAAAAGCATTCTCTAGAAAGGCTATTTTGAATCGTCATAAACTATCCCATTTAAAGATTCCTTCCCAACATAAATGTGAATCGTGCGGTGAAGCGTTCTCAAGAAAGTATGACTTATTAAAACACATGAAGATCCACAAGCCCTCCAAAAAGGATAAATGTATACAACGTAGTGAAATATTCAATCCCAACTCCGATTTTTTATATCATTTGAAAACTTCACAGAGAGTTAGATGCAAAATTGATAATTCATCCTCTTTAAAAGATATGTTTTTTGAGAAGGTTAAGCATTTTAAAAGGCAAAATGCGTTAAACATATTTACTAAAACTGTAATCAACTCTAACGACGAGAATGCTACAGACTTTAACACATTTTTTAATAGTATTCATTCGGACGTTTTAAACGAATTAATCTACCAGATTCAAGTTAAAAGATCGATGAAATGGTATGCAAGTGTACAAGTTGTTGTATATCGTGTAACACAGGAGGGTGTCTTAGAGATTGCCACACCCTATTTCCTTTCAAAAACTATACTTGAATTAACGAAACAAAACTTATCTGAACATGTTGAGGAAACCTTTACAAAAATTATTAAGTCCTATGAGAAGTCCACCAGACGTGGTTTTAATTGGACATTAGATAAAATATTGAATTTAGAACTATCTACCTTTAAAATATAACCTGATTTGAAATGTTTATACCTTTTTGAAATATGTGTACTCATGTTTTCACTATTGTAACTATTGAAAACGACGAATAAATAATGTGTAAATGAAAAAGCTGTTGTCTGTTTATTTTTGTTAGAACAACTTGTGATTTTTAATAACTCATGAAGTCGTAACGGCTTTACTTACTATTTTTTTTTTCAATTTCTTTTCAAATGAATAATGAGTTAACTATCTTTTATTAATTTCATATTGAAAGTCTGAAATTATCCATTGAAATAGTTATTTTGCAATATTTCTAATTTATCATAATTATTTTTAAAGTTTAATATATCACTCGTTGTTTGTATAAACAACTGTTATTGCTCAATAATAATAATATTATCATTTATTACCATACAATTCTTTTAAAAAAGCATAGAACAATTAACATAATATATCATTAACCACTTTTTTAAAAACTGTTACCTTGTGTTGCCATTGAATTCTTCAAAACAAAAAAGAATAAAACTAAAATCATTATCATTAAATATCATACACCACTTATATAAAAATTGTTACTTTGTGTTGCCATACAATTCTTCAAAAAAAGAATAAAACTAAAACTATTAACATTAAATATCATATACTGTAAATATAAAAATTGTTACCTTGTGTTGCCATACTATTCTTAAAAAAGGATAAAACCATTGACATAATATATTATTCACCACTTAAATAAACTGTTTATATATATATATATATATATTTTAGACTTAAACTAAAATTAATAACATTACTAATTCTTTTAAGTGTTTATCTGTAACCGACACTGATTTTTAACATATATTAAGGGATGTGCTGTTTCAAAACATTCAGTTTCCAACTGATTTTTGTTCTAACTTCATCTAAGGTTACCTTTATTATTTGAAAATGGGTTCTGTAGTAAATATGTTAAAAAGATCTTCCGACAAAGTGGCTTCTTCTTCAAAGTATCAACTTTTAGAAGAACCTAATGATCCCACTTCCGCGAGTGAATTAAATATACCAAGATTGGAAATTCCTAATTTATTAAACACTGACTGTGGGACAATATTACGTGATTTATCCACTACTGATTACTCACCGCATGTGAAATCTGAAATCGATATGAATTTTTTTATCCCTAACTTTGGTGATGATACTACATCTTCCGAGAATTCATGTCAAGAGTCAATTTCTGTCGAGGACTATTTGAATATATTTTTCAAAGACATGAATTTTGCATCCGCTTTAACCTCGACCCCAGCTAGTAACATAATTTCCCAAGACGAATCCTTTCAAGAACCTACTATTGGCCAAGAGGTTTCTGACTCCCAACCAAGCAACCTTTCTAAAGCAAGTGATGAATTACAAAGCACAACCCCACCTACGAATGTCATTCCACAGTCTAAAACTAGCAAATCCAATCATCCTATTGTATTTCGAGAAGAACTCAGTGACTGTATCTTTTTAATTTTAAAATTGCATAATAGACAATCAAGTTTTTTAAACAAGTTTATTAATCAAGTTTTTTAAACTTTTATAAACTCTTTATACTAGAATATATACTAGTTTTTACTAAGTACTAGTATATACTAAATACTAGTATAAATTATAAAAGTTTAAAAAACTTGGTTAATATTCAAACTTGAATTCTATGAATGATGCAATAAATACTTCCGTTTTTATAAGAAATTTAAGTTACTTCTAAAAATATTATTATCCAGTTAAATAATCAATGATTATACTTAAACAATATGAAAATTAATCTTTGTTCACAATTGCGAGAAAGATTTTAATAGGATTTTATTTGCAAATATCTGATGTCATGTTGCTGAAGATTCCATAAAATAAAAGACTTTCAAAAAAATATACGACCTACATATTCGATAACTGAAGTGAAAATGGCTAGTGTCTTGGTATAGACTCATATCAGTTAGATCACGTGATTGATAATACAATCTGATTGTAGATAAGACAATCAAAAGGCACGAGGAAGGCACGTGATATCTAATTGATTACGTCATAATCTACCACGTGATAAGCTCATCATCTCTTTTCTGAGTTCAAACATGGTAAGTTCATTATTTTTATATAAATGTTTAAGTATGTATGTATTAAAATTTTAAATTGAAGAATTTAATAATAGATTGTTTTTTTTTTTCGTTTCGACGTGTATAACTATAGAATAAAATGTGGGTAGGATGTTAACATAAAGAAGATTTATCTTATTAAACGCATATATAGAGATAGGTAAATTCACTTTTAATAAATTACAAAATAATTTTTGTTATCTTATAATATTAAAAAAATTGCTAATTTTTTAAACTTTTTAATAACTAAAGAATATTTTAATTTAATGTTATATATATATAGAACATAATTAAAAGGAGGAATCCGTATACTTATACTCAAATGCAAATAGAAAGGAAATATAGGACATGCAAATACAAAGGAAATATAGGACAACTCACTCTTGTTAAATTGTAGGTTTTAGCAGCTTGTAATGTTTTTAACATTTTTGGAAAATAATTTTGTTAACTTTCAAAAGCATTTTAAATATTTTTTGTAACTAAAATATCTATTCATACATTGCTTTTGTTAAAGCGCTGTTACAAAATGTTGGTAGTTAATCATTGTATTAATTCAAGACTTTCTTATAATGTTATTATACTAACTTGTAATACTTGAACTGCAATTGATGTGATTTATTTGTATAAATACTTGTATTCGGTATCTTGATTGATCGATTGATATGATTAATATGAATCATTGATTGATATGAATGATTGGTTGATTGATATGATTGACTGATATGAATGATTGGTTGATTGATTGATGTGATAGCTTGATATGATTGCTTGATATGATTAATATGATTGTTTGATATGATTAATATGATTTATTGATCGATATGATTAATTGATATTATTGTTTGATTGATTAATATGATTGATTGGTTTGAATTATTGATCGATATGACTGATTGATATTATTGTTTGGTTGATTAATATGATTGATTGATTGGTTTGATTTATTGATTAATTGATATCATTGATTGGTTAATTGATTGATCGATTAATTGCTATGACTGATTGATATATGATTGATTGTATACTTGTATTTACAATCTAATTCAACTTTTTGATAACTTTTTTAATTATGAAAGTCAGATATATATACAGTTAGGTGAACTGACTTTTGATAACATATTTTATTAAGTTTTTTTTTTTTTTTTTTTTGATAACTTAATTTTGAAAACTTTTTACAAAGTTTTTTTTTTAACTTTTTAATATTTTTTTTTTATTTACAAAGTATTTTTTTTTAATTTTGAAAACTTTTTTTTTACTTACAATTTTTTTTTTAATTTTGAAATTTTTTTTTTTACTTACAATTTTTTTTTTTAATTTTGAAAAAAATTTTTTATTAAAATAGTTTTTTTTTTAAATTTTGAAAACTTTTTTTTTATTTAAAAAGGTTTTGTTTTTTTAATTTTGTAAACATTTTTTTTTATAAGTTACTTTTTTTTTTAAATTTAACTTACAAATATTTTTATAAGTATATATTAATCTAACACTTTTATAGGATAAAAAGAAGTATTAAACTAAAACATAATGAAAGTCACATGCATGTATACATATACGAATACGTAAACTCACTTTTGAAAAATTAATGTATTAAGTTTTTATAATTTTTTTTTTAAATTTTGATAACTTAATTTTTTTTTGAGTTTTTTTTTTCAAGTTTTTTTTTTAAACTTTTGTAAACTTTTTAATATTTTTTTTAATTATTATTATTTTTTTAATAAAGATTTTTTAATTTTGAAAACTTTATTTTTTTAATTTTTCAAATATTTTTTTATTGAGTTTCTTAATTTTGTTTTTTAAACTTCTTAATTTTCTAAACTTATTATTATTATTGAAAACTTTTTTATATAATTAAGTTTAATATATATATACATATATATATATATATTAGCTTAATATTTTAAACTTGTGTTAATTTTTTTTAATTACTAAAGAATTGTTGATTTCTTTAGTTATATACATATGCAAATTTAAGTCTAACACTCTATTAAAAGTTCTAAAAGACATAACAAAATAAACATACACTTTGGAAAAATAAACACACACGTATTAAAAAGGATAGCAATACATTTTATTTTATTATTTTAAACAATTCTTTTTGAATTGTTTCTACATGAATGTTTGATAAAAAGTTTTCACTAACACAATCCACTCCGTTTAAAAATGAGGAAATAACAAAATCTAAATCTATAAGTGTTAATAACATCTCTCCTAGTTTTTCAAATTTTTGTCGATTATTTAGTATACAACAGGAATGAGGGCTTTGAGATTTCTGATTAAAAATACATCCATCACATTCAAAAATGCGGTTTAGTATAGTTAATACATTATTCTCAATACATGTTATAAGTTTAGACTGCAACATGAGTTCATTTTCTGTAGATATATGACCAATGATACATTTCTGTCTAATTAAGCTTGGTATATGGTTTACATATATTTGCTGAAGAAGTTCCTTATTCAAATCATGTATTTTTTCTTTTAATTTCAGCAACTGATACTCGTTTAAGTCAATGTGAGAATAATTCTTTAAATTTTTAATTCGCATGATAGAATTATTAAAATTTAACACTAATATCATGTTATTAGAAACAAATGAGGAACTTTTATATCTCAAATTAAATGAAAAAATTTTCTTGCAAAATTCGAACCAGCTGTTAACATCCATAATAATTCCATTTTTCGTTAGAATTTCTTCACTAGTAAGCCCACTGCGCTTAAACTCTCGAATATGAATATGAAATTGTCTATTATGCAATTTTAAAATTAAAAAGATACAGTCACTGAGTTCTTCTCGAAATACAATAGGATGATCGGATTTGCTAGTTTTAGACTGTGGAATGACATTCGTAGGTGGGGTTGTGCTTTGTAATTCATCACTTGCTTTAGAAAGGTTGCTTGGTTGGGAGTCAGAAACCTCTTGGCCAATAGTAGGTTCTTGAAAGGATTCGTCTTGGAAAATTATGTTACTAGCTGGGGTCGAGGTTAAAGCGGATTCAAAATTCATGTCTTTGAAAAATATATTCAAATAGTCCTCGACAGAAATTGACTCTTGACATGAATTCTCGGAAGATGTAGTATCATCACCAAAGTTAGGGATAAAAAAATTCATATCGATTTCAGATTTCACATTCGGTGAGTAATCAGTAGTGGATAAATCACGTGATATTGTCCCACAGTCAGTGTTTAATAAATTAGGAATTTCCAATCTTGGTATATTTAATTCACTCGCGGAAGTGGATCATTAGGCTCTTCTAAACGTTGATACTTTGAAGAAGAAGCCACTTTGTCGGAAGATCTTTTTAACATATTTACTACAGAACCCATTTTCAAATAATAAAGGTAACATTAGATGAAGTTAGAACAAAAATCAGTTGGAAACTGAATGTTTTGAAACAGCACATCCCTTAATATATGTTAAAAATCAGTGTCGGTTACAGATAAACACTTAAAAGAATTAGTAATGTTATTAATTTTAGTTTAAGTCTAAAATATATATGTATATAAAAACAGTTTATTTAAGTGGTGAATAATATATTATGTCAATGGTTTTATCCTTTTTTGAAGAATAGTATGGCAACACAAGGTAACAATTTTTATATTTACAGTATATGATATTTAATGTTAATAGTTTTAGTTTTATTCTTTTTTTGAAGAATTGTATGGCAACACAAAGTAACAAGTTTTATATAAGTGGTGTATGATATTTAATGATAATGATTTTAGTTTTATTCTTTTTTGTTTTGAAGAATTCAATGGCAACACAAGGTAACAGCTTTTAAAAAAGTGGTAAATGATATATTATTTTAATGGTTCTATGCTTTTTTTAAAGAATTGTAAATATGTTTAACGCATTTTGCCTTTTAAAATGCTTAACCTTCTCAAAAAACATATCTTTTAAAGAGGATGAATTATCAATTTTGCATCTAACTCTCTGTGAAGTTTTCAAATGATATAAAAAATCGGAGTTGGGATTGAATATTTCACTACGCTGTATACATTTATCCTTTTTGGAGGACTTGTGGATCTTCATGTGTTTTAATAAGTCATACTTTCTTGAGAACGCTTCACCGCACGATTCACATTTATGTTGGGAAGGAATCTTTAAATGGGATAGTTTATGACGATTCAAAATAGCCTTTCTAGAGAATGCTTTTTGGCAGATGTCACATATAAATGGTCTTTCTTCTGAATGAATCATCAAATGTTGTTTTAAATTGCCTTTTCGTGAAAAAGATTTGCTGCAAACAGTACACAAAAAAGGTGGCTTCTGTTTCTTCAGTTCTGATGAGGAGAATTCCGCTTCATTATCTGAAACGGGTTCTACTTTAGGTTGTACTATTAATCCCATGTCTTGATCATTTACTCTTGATGAAAAATATTGATTATTCAAACGTGATACATCATCGCTTAACATAGTAGAGTGTCCATCTTGAAAACTAGCCATATTATCCTAAGTGAAAAAAACGTCTTCACACACTCAAAAATAGCAAACACTAATGAAAAAGTCTCGTTTCATTCAATTTTATATATAATCATAGGGGGCGCATGTTAAAAAATTATTACGATAGTGCAAATCATGTAATATGATTGGTGCAAAAATTTCAGAAAAACACGTGGCATAAAAAAGTATGTGTAGGAAGTTCACAGGAAGTGAATCAATCCAAAGGTTTTTATGTAATGTTTAAAAAGTATATGATTCATCACGTTACGTTTTTGAATTCGTCATTCTAAGGTTTTACACATTAATTTTATTATTTCAGTGAAATATATGACAAACCAATGGATTAATTCATACTAAAGTTATTAAACTGTATAAAAGAATGAGTTGAAGTGAAGCAGTAGTTTTAAAATTCATTAGAACTAGTGTAGAATCATCAAATAATTATCTATTGCAATAACAAACTATGAGTTGATTCAATTTATAATAATTGATAAATAGAAAATCTGACAAATATTTCAAACTTTCATTTAAAATCTGAAAACAAGTGAAATAATCTCTTCAATAGTTATCAATATTTACATATTAGCTATTTTCTGTTGAAAAAAGCTGATTAGACTTATCGGATGTTTGTGATAGATAGTGAGTAACGTTGATAAGAGGGTTTAGGAAGTGTATTTCAGACGATTAAATGAATATGATATGGTTTACAAGAAAAAGTATAATTTTAAAATTAGGTGAGAAGATTAATACTGGTAAAAACAATGTTTAATTCAAATCGTTTGGTAGCCTTCTAATCGATCTAAAAAAATGACTTGCTTATTAAAGAAATATAAAAAATTAATTATTTCTTCAATTTAAACATAAATTGTATTAACTTCCCTAGTATAAGAAAGAGGAAGAGGTAGGTATTTTTAAAAATATATAGTGTTCAAAAGTAATTCAGTAATTGTCGGGATGCGGTCTGGATAGTGGATAGCTTATCGGTTACAAAAAATTAAATTTAAATCGGAGTTCGCAGGTTCGAAACCTTAGCTTGGTAAAATAATCAAACTCTCATTCACAAAATCGATAAAATCAGTTAAACTAAAAATAAAAATCATACACATTAAAAGAATTCGCAGAGTGAGCAGTTAAAATAGGTATTAATGAGTTATGTTAAGAAACCAACCTCTCTTTGCGAATACAGAAGGGGGAATACAATTTTTTGTTTTGAAACATCTAAAATCTAAACATATAGACATAGTTTCTTCGCTCGATTAGTTAAGTCTTCAACATATCATCGAGCCAAGAGACTATTTTGCAGGTTCAAACCTTCCTCAAAACTTTTCAAAAATAAAATACTATTTTCAATAATAAATTCGCACTACCGCATACAGATGGTAGCATCAAAAATTTTTTTCAGAAAACATAAGACATTTTTATCTTCATTCAAATTCTAAGACAATTCAGAAAAAAAAAAAAAAAAGTCACCCTTAAAAATTAAGCCCCCCCCCTAAAAAAAATAAGCCCCTTTAAAAAATTTAGGCTCCTCAAAGTCCCTTTCGAAAATACCTACATCTCTATGTTATAGTATGATATTTCCATTTCTACTCTATGTCGATTCGAAAAAAAAAAAAAAAAATTAAGCCCCCCTAAAAAATAAGCCCCACTAAAATATTTAGACCCCTCAAACTCCCTTTCGAAAAGATCTAACTCACTATGTTATAGTATGATATTTCCATTTCTACTCTAAGTTGATTCGAAAAAAAAAATATTAAGCCCCCTCAAAAATTAAGCCCATCGAAAAATTTAGTGTCTTCATACTTCCTCTCGAAAAGACCTATGTTATAGTATGATATTTCCATCTCTACTCTAAGTCGATTCGAAAAAAAAAAAAAATTAAGCCCCCTCAAAAATTAAGCCCCTCCAACATTTAACCCCTCCTACTATAGGATAAGTCTCCCTTACCACCTCCAGGTGGATTCCACCCTCCTCCTCCATCCACAAGGTGGATTCCACCCACAAGGTGGATTCCACCCACATCCACCCACCACCACCACCTTATGGGGTTGAACTCTCCTTCTTTCCCTACTAATGTATCCCACCGCCCCTCAAGGGGTTAAGCATTTATGTGAGAGTATATTTTTGGTCATGTTTGTTAATATTGCGAAAATGGTCAGTTGGACGAGATTTTTTTTATTCCAGAGTGCAGATACAGTCGGACATCTATTTAACGAACCTCTATTTTACGAACTTTTCCTCGGAACCAACAACATTTTTGCGAATTTCTTCGTAAAATAACCTCCAAATAGCGAGGTATATTCTCTATTTAACGAACTTTTTCTTCTAATATAATTTTTCCCCCCTATTTCTCAAAATATTTCTGGACACTTCAAACTTATTCTTTCTTTTACACATTTTATAATGCTCAGTAACCTTGAATTAGTTTTACCAGGTGCCTAACTCAACGAGCGCAGTAAAATCCCTGTCATTCTTTGCATTTCATCCAGGAAATGCAAACTTTCAGTATCCCCCTTTTCACACTCAAGAGGGCTGTTCTGTAGTAAATAAGTTTCAGTAATTAAATGTAAGGACGCATGTAGTAATACAATTCTTAAAATTACTTGTTATAATAAATACGATAATGTCATTAAAATTCACTAATTTTAATGTAAATATTTTCTTAAAACTGAAAATACAGTGTATTTCTGCACAATATTTTTTTTAAATTCTTGTTGTCCTTACAGGTTTCTTTTTGATGGGTAAAATTAATAATAATAATAAAAAAGAAATATGATTTACAAAAGAAAGTGTGATTAGTTAAGTTATTTAATAATCTTTAGTGTTTATGAATTAAAAATTTTGTGTAGTTTAAAATATTTAAAAAGGTTCATCTCTATTTAACGAATTTTCCACATAACAAACTTTTTTTCGGGATTTAGCGACTTCGTTAAATAGAGGTCCGACTGTATAATCAATCACAATGCGTAATTAGTATGCATAACAAATTTTAAAGTTGGATAGTAGAAAAACATCTTAAAATAGAAACCCAAAATAAAGCAGCGAAATGCTCAAAGAACTCTACACAGGGTTCGTACCGGTCCAGGAATTTCTAGACCAGAAAATTCTTCGGTACCAGTATTTACTTAAAGAAAATCTCACCTTAAATAACTTGAAATTTCACGCGTTGAGCCTAGATTTATTTTCCTATAAAAAGATACTGATATTCTCTTGGAAAATATTCTGATCCTGTCTACATGAACCTACGAAACCTGTCTACATGAATAGAAATAGAAAAAATATGTATGTCTACAATTTCCAAAACAATCTATAGGGCTTGTTAGTGTTTTTTTTTTTTTTTTTCAAACGTTTGTGATGAAATGTATATAAAATTAAATCAAGAAAACTATCGATATTCCTATTTATGAAGTAAAATAATAATAATAATAAAAAAATAATAATAAATACGCAGGATAGCTGTAACTTTATTTTTGATTAATGCAAGAAAAAAGAAGAAAATGCAATTTTAATTCATAAAAAAAGGAAAAGTGCAAAGTTAAACTGATGGCATTGAACTCACAGGTTAATCACACTAATTGTATGTTATACTCTTATTTATGTCTATTATTCATAAAATAGAACTCACCGTTTTGGGGTAAAACGGTAAATAAATTAAGAGGGGATTAGCCCCTTTTATACTTAACCAATGAACCTCCAAATCTAATCAGGGAAGTGCCTTATCAGAATAAATCTGCATACCAAATTGAAGTAAATCGGAAAATTTTGCAGGAGAAACCCATTTATCTAAGTTAAGGGATGTATTAGCCCCCGTTTCCCCCTTCGTACTTAACCAAAGAACTCCTTAAACTAATCAAGGAAGCGCCTTATTAGAATGAACCTATTTACAAAATTTTAAACAAATCGGATAATTCTGCATGAAAACCCCATCAATCTAAATTAAGAATAGATTTGGCCCATTGTCGTCCCTTTATTCTTAATCAATGAACCCCCAAAGTTCCATAAATTTTACCAGCATTTATAATTTGCACTGACTTCTCCAAATTTCCTGTTATAGTTTTAGCACTTTACCATATCAACAACACCTTACCTCTGTGCATCTCTTCTAGTACTGCATAATTTATGCATACAGTAAACCCTGCCTAAGGTGGATTTTACTGTCGAAAATATATCTAATGCGAAAAGATTTTGAAGTCCTTCAGAATGATTTAAAATGTCGTGAACTTTGACTAATGCTTAACCCGTTCGGGACCAGCATTTTTTACATGAATTTTATTCGTTTGACGTCACTTTTTGTCAAATAATTAAATTTAGTTTATCAATCAAGAAAATGTCTTTGTTGAATAAGGACAATTTTATTTTTATTTTTTTATGGACCCATGGTCCCGAAGGGGTTAACACTGTCTACAATGAAAAAAAAAAAATCGGTTCTGATCGTTTCAGCCTTAGAGAGAGTTTACTGTATTTCGTTCCTACGTATTTCTTTTTCTTCAGTCTAGTTATAGTCCAGGAGTCGGTGACATCGAAAGCCCCGTCATCGCAGAATTGAAATTTTTTTTTAAGTAAATCGATAGCAAAAAATCATACAAACAACATGAGCTAGGCATGACTAGGTTTGACAAGCCGAAAATATGTTTAACCCTTTTTCAAATGTGTTCCTTACTTTTAAAATGCTTTAAACTATAAATAACGCCTTGCAGATACGTAAAAACCTCATAATCACATATGTGCATTTTATATTTGAAATTTTTAGTGGACTAGTACCGCCAGCTAGCTTTGAAATAGTAAAAAAAAAAAAAAAAAAAAAAAAAAAAAAAAGTTGACAAAAGTTTTAATATTTTTTGGATTTTAATTCCTTGGGGACGAGCGACCGGTATTCATGCCGCGTAAGATGCTCAGAATCGGGGGTTATTCTCACCAGTAACTTTTTATTGTAAATTTTGCCTTATTTAATCCGAGCATTTCCCGATTCAATTAGGCAAAAATTTCTGTTTTAAAACAACGGTGATTAAAGATTAAAAATTCTGTAAAAGACGCTCGTCCCCAAGGAGTTAAGAAAAACGTGTGGACCGAAAGGGTTAAATTTAAACTTGGGACTACTTTTCCCAAACTAATGAATTACGATAAAACATAAAAAATACTAGTAAGTTTTTATGTATGTTTAATCCTGTTGTAATATGATATTTTCCAAATGTCATAAAAAATTCTTCCTTAGTCTATTTTCATATGAAAAATATGTAAAATAACTGCAGTAATTTCTGGAGTATAATCCGCGGATCAAACAATCCTTTTTCGACCCAGAAAGTTTTAAAAATAAATTGTAAATTTTTAGATTGCAGTAAATATTTGGCTTCTAAATAAAATTTCTGGGTCCAAACAGAATTGTTTGATGCGCGGATTATACGCCGGAAATTACGGTACATTCCTTAGATTTCAATAAATAACAGATCCATTAAATTTCAGTAAACCTTAACGTCTGCGATTTGGATAACTACTTTAAATTTTATTGGCGTAAAAGAAATTTTAGCACAAAATGGAAAGAAAATTCAGGGCCGAGAAGATTAATTAAATTAGTTATTATTAAAAAGCCATTTTCCACCATCGTCGCGGACACTGATCACTCTTAAAGCCTTTTATAGAAAAACTTTGTGCTCGTTCAGAAGAACTTGGTATGACAAACTTCATACTGCCAGAAAACTTTCTACCGTACCTATTACAACCACATGGTGGTATAATTTCAGATTTGCTTTGCTTTGAATTTTTACCGGTGGCTAGTTTATTTCGCGTCTAGATACTGGCCAAGTGTCGCCTTTCCGCGTAAACAGGCCCCACCAGTGGCTGAGAGATTCTGCTCTTGAAGCCGGTAGACGGGAGGTGATGGGTTCGATCCCAATCGCGCCCGTCGGTCTAATTGTTCGGAGTTTTCGTGGTTTTCTTCAAACTTTGGATTTCCAAGCGTAAATACGGGTTAGGTTCCCTTTGAAAAACCCCATGAAGGCCACTCTCCCCTCTTTGGACTTATATCACTCGTGTTGATAATTGGCCGTCAAAAATCAACCTCAACCGCGTAAACAGCAAATCATTGAAGCTTTTTAATAATAATTAATAAATCGATGTCACCGGTTTCCTGACTATTAGAGTTAAATGCTCTTCAAAATCTCTACGAAACCATTAACGACGACTGTCTTTTACACTTCTTTTAATACCTCGTAACCAGTTGACACCAGTTTTTGTATATTGTTAATTTTAATTCCTTTAGTCCCTCAATGTTTGAGATTGGATAATGTATAAATTTATTTACTAAAATACTGGCTTTCAAATTTAAATGTTTCATGCTTCTTAAATGGCAAGTTTCCTTGCCAACGTGCGTTAATGAGTTAAGTGTCATTGTCATTTAAAAAAAAATATTTTCTGCCTTATCCTTATAATTTTACATGTGATGCATTTTTCAGACAGAGTAAAGTATATAAAAGCTTGGGAATCCTTTGAGTTATTGAAATAATAAAATAAACCTCCCCAGGCATGTAGTGGAAGTATACGGTTGTATATGCTGTAAACTTTCTGGATTTTTTTAAAGAATCGTCGTACACTTCCAGTTTCTCAAGTAACCCATATATATTGGGTAAATCCTCTGCCTATAGCTACACTCGGTCTTTTTTTTTTTTACGACCTTCGAACTGCATATTGTCCTTCAATGGCTCTACAAATCACCATCTTCAAACCTTATCGTTGTAATTTAAGCATAAAAATCTCAACAAGATTTTCGAAATTTTAAAGATACCTTAAATTTTTAAACACATTTCATTTTTATTATTGACCTTACACCGTAAAGCATATCTCAATTATAATCCACGAAAAGATTTCTGTAAGTTTTACCAGCATCTTTAATTTGCATTGATTGCTTTAAATTTCCTGTTATTGCTTCAGCACTTTTGTCATATCAACAAAACCTTGAATCTGAGCATCTGTTCTACTGCATAATTTATGTGTATTTCGTTGTTACTTGTTTCCTTTTCTTCAGTCCAGTTAGAGTTAAATGTCCTTCAATAGCTCTATTAAGCATCATCTTCAGTAAAAGTTATTGGTGACTCGCGGCGTTGTTGCCACTGCATCAAAGTAAAATTACATTTTTAAAAGCTGTTTATCAATTACAGTAATGGCCTAAGTTTGCAGAAAGAATGCGTCTTGAATAAGCTGTAACTTTCTCTCAATTATAGAATCTGAGAAATTAAACATAAATTACAAAGAACAATGACAAAAGGGAAGTAGTAAATGCGTTAATAAGCATCTGTGCTTTATGCACTTTTTTCTTTGTGAAACAATAATAATGAAGAAGAATTATCGGACTCCATTTGTGTAGTTTATCTTAACATGAAACTTGAAAAATGTGTTGAGTATTAAAGGCAGATACTAACATTTTCTGTATTTTAGCTTTTGCAAGTAATGTTTGAATTAATGTTAATGATGTAAAAACAAATACAGTGAAGCCTCTCTGTGCGACCACCTCCATTAAGCGACCACCTCCCTGAACTACCCTTTTTTTCATGGAACAAAATTTATTCCCATAGGCTCGATACTAATTTTACCTCCATTCAGAGATCATCCCAGTTGAACTCACTCCATTTCCTTGAAGAAAATTCCGTTATTTCCTGGTCGCTTGAAGAAGGTTTTACTAGAAAAATAATTCCGGAGAGCGCATTATTCATCAGACTTCTAAACTTTAGATTTTTTTTTTATCCCGGTAACTTTTAAGTGTTTAAACCCCTTTGTGTCTTTTTAGGCAATGATTTTAACTCTGATGACAAATTAAGAACGATGGTCAATAAACTCCTCTGCCCTATTCTGTCGGAAAACTCTCAAAGAAATAGATAAATTAATTAAATCGTCATTATTTGTTACACTCCAAAAAAAATTGCACTTATTTGCTGAAAGGACTGGGAAATAAAAGTTATAAAAAATAAAACCGTAAAATCAAAGCAAACGTCAATGTATCCTTTTTTTAAACTCTGCAGGAATTAACTTATGTAATTATCTTTTGATTTGGTACTTCTTTTTTCAACAATTAAAATCTAGATTTAAACATGACTTCCATTAAGAGACCACCGCTCGGAGGGACCAATTTTTATTGGAACGGAACGTGGTCGCTTTAGAGAGGCTTTACTGTAAAACAAACATTATCGCCGCCTCATAGCAACAGTAGAACATCTAGTAATAATCAAAATGAGATGTCTGACTTACTGCTATGAGAAAATGTGTTTACATCTAGTGGGATAACTTCTGAAACACAAAGTTATGCTTAATACTATATCTCAGATGTGTTTTATAAAAATTCCCTACTGTTCCACTAAATGCAGACACAGTTTTTCATGGCAGTAAGTCAGACATATCATTTTCGATTATTAATAGATGTCCTACTGTTGTCCTGAGGCGATGGTATATATTGAATGAAGTTTCAGTTTATCAACAATATTGTATTTTTATATTTACTAATCGGGCATTGTGCAAATTTTCTTAAAGAAATCAAAAGACTTGGCATTAAAAGGAACAAAATGTCTATCCCTTTAAATTGAGTATAGTAAAGAATCCATTATATCTCGCCGAAGGAGAGGAGTGAAAGAAAAAACAAAAATAAGAGCTATATCTATCTTATGTATATAAAATGCTAATGAAACGAATTTATGAAACGATTTTATGAAACGACTGATTATGTTTCACGGCTGTTTCTCCTAAAATATGAAATGCTTGGCGGTAAAATTAACACCAATTATCAGTATTTATCCACAGGTATTAAAAGTGAGAATTTTGAAATTTGAATTAGTTTTCGAGATATTATTTTTTTTTTTCTAATTTTAATGACATTTCATTAATGATGGCAACAAAATTACTCCATTTTTGTGGAAAAAGGGGAAGAACAGGGAAAACTATCGGGATTATTAGATATCTTCTTTTTTGTTATTTTCAAATTGCAATTGGAATTATCTTTTATTTCGATCGATAGTGAAGCAATATTGTGATTAAATTATGTTTTTCAGGAAAATTGAAATTGAAAAGTGATATTAAAAACGGAAAGAAAAATTTAAAATAAGAATTAAATGGTCACGTGTTAGAAGGAAAAAAATAGGGAAAATTACGTCAAAATATTTACACGTAAATGTTAAAAAAATACGAAAACTTTAAAATAATAAAATTTTACACGCGAAACGCATTTAAAGCTGAAAATTATGTCATATGTAACATTCCACTGAGTAAAGAGAAGGAAATGCCTGAAAATTAAATATCGTCATAGTTAAAGTGCCTAACATAATTAAATTTTTACGCGTGAAAAACTTTTATTGGTGATTATTAGATCATATTTAAAAAGCTCAATTCTCAAACATTTAAAAATTAAATAATATATTTACCCGTGAATCTTAAAAGACAAAAATCTTTATAATAAATAAATTATTACATTAGGAATACATGTAATGCCCAAAATTACGTCATGTATTTAAAAAGATATATTTAAAACAATTTTCATTCCGGAGAATTTTAATGCGATGTCTCACATGATATAAAAATAATGCGGTTAGGAAATTTGTTTATATATTACATCATTTGATGCAGCATAAATACAGGTAAATGCATGCGCAAAATACCTTTGCTAAATTTTGTACGAATTACAATTCGATAAATACATATTAGAAAATTCGGATATATTTTATTTGTTAATATAAATAATATACATTGTAAAAGTAACATGAAAATATGCATGATGGTGTATTAAAATCGAAAAAATAATTCATGAATAAGCTATATCTGTTCCTGAAAAAAATTAAAACTCGATCAAAACATAAAATGTAAGCACACAATGCTCAAATGTTTCAAAACACAATGCTTTTCAATACCGTGGTTCAGGAAGATATTCCCAAGCGACATAGTTTTTAACCACGAACTTAATAGACCGGGTGGCGACTGCGCAGATTATCACCTCATCGAGTTGGCGGCTAAAATTTTAGGGTTCGACAGAGCTTGTTTAGCATATTAAAATGCAACTGGCCTGTCAAGTCATCTTGATTGAAACCCCCTGCAGACACGATTTCAGTGGTTCGTCGGTAGGTTTATCGTTGTGTTTTCTTGCACTCAAAGGTATGAAAGCATAGATGACTGGGAGCAGGAAAACCCAATGGTAAACTTTTCAGTAGACTACTGAAATCGGGTTTATAGGTGTTTTCCATCAAGATATGACTTGACAGACCAGTTGCATTTTAATATGGGAATCGAGTTCTAATTATTCCTGAAATTAGTGATTAATCCGTCAACTCTGTGAAGTGATGGTTTTTGCAACCACCTTCTGGTCTGTAAAGGAAGAATATTGTCCATAGCGTCGTTATAAAAGTAAGAAAGGTAGCGACATTTTAAACTTTAACGTTTTATACAAGCTGATTTTCAAATGTGTAATTGATCTGACTTACCAATCCCGAAAACAGCCGCCATTTGTTACGTTAGAGATGGGTGACGCCATGGTAATCAAAAAATTCTCCATTCCAACGGAAAAGCATGGCAAAACGATTACAGAAGATAGCCGCCTATATAGTGATAATATTATTCAATCTTCCGTAACCTGGTAATATTTTTTAAATTACACTGTTAAAATTCTTGCAGCATTCTGGCAGGTCATTCGACCGTTTTTTGAAAAAATGGTTTCATAACCATAATTTAACTATATTCTGACCATAAAATGGCCACTAATACGGTCAGAATAGTGTTAAAATTACGATTGTGTAACCGTTTTCGGAAAAAACGGTCAAATGCCCTGCCAGAATGCTGCAAATTTTTAACAGTGTAGGGCACATAACTACACAGTTAAAAATTTGCAGCATTCTGGCAGGTCATTTGACAGTTTTTTTCCGAAAACGGTTACACAACCGTGAATTTAACACTATTCTGACCATATTATTGGCCATTTTATGGTCAGAATATAGTTAAATTATGGTTATGAAACCGTTTTTTCAAAAAACGGTCGAATGACCTGCCAGAATGCTGCAAAATTTTTAACAGTGTATGTTTTTAGAGGATGTGAAGCCTGGACGGAGGTTGCGGGCGCAGCTCGCAGGGAGCAGAGCCCCCCCCCCCCCCCTCAGGAGCCTTGCTAAGAGCGGGGTATGGGGGGAGCCTCACCCTCCAAACATTCTCGAATGATATTACACTTGGAAAATTTACAAACTTAGTTGGCAAATTTGTTTAAAACTTTAATGAAAACTATAATATATTTTCTATTTCTGATAGACTTGGCAAAAATTACAAAACTAGAACTATATTACATTTTCTAATTGTGGTAAGTTGGAAAAATTATAAAACGAGTTGGCAAAAACTGAAATTTGACTTGGCAATTTAAGGTTCTCTCCCCCACCAATAAAAAGTCTTAGCGATCTCACTGGAGCCCCCTAGTGTATGCATTAAAAAAAGACGAACAAAAGGAACGTAGTAAATTCCCTGAACATCGTTACAGATGTAAACAGTTAAACCAAATATATTCATATATAGTTAAGATGCAGGGGGAAAATTCAATTTTTTTTTTTATGTCATTCCGTACACATCTTAATATGTAATTCTGGTCATGCTTTCTCATGAAGGAAGTATAAATCTATTTCCAAAAACAAAATTAAGATAACGCTGATATCAACGACGATCGTGATCTTTTTTTTTTTTTTTTTTTTTTTTTTTTTTACCAAACACATTAATTTATTAATCAAGCTTTTTTAGTCATTAACTCTGGCTATACATGAAGTAAAACTTCGTTATTTTACGATTTTTACCTAAATTATTAGGGTACATTTATGAGACGAGTTTCATTGAACAATTCCAGAAAACTTTATCTCATCATCATTACGCATTATTAAATATTTACTTTTAATATTTTTACTTTTTTTATTACTTTTTTAAACTTTTCTTAATTTTTAGTATTTTACTTTATTATTTTTACACATCTTAACATGTAATTCTGGTTGATATGACTGAACTCATGCTCTCGCATGAAGGAAGTATAAATTTATTTCCAAAAGTAAAATTAAGTAGTGCTGATATCAGCGGCGATCGTGAGATTTTGTTTTTATCAAGCAAATTAATTTATTAATCAAGCTTTTTTAGTTATTAACTCTGGCTATACAAGAAATAAAACATCGTTATTTTACGATTTTTATCTAAATTATTAGTGTACCTTTATGAGGCGAGTTTCGTTGAATAATTCAAGAAAACTTTATCTCATCATCATCTTTATTATGCATTGTTAAATATTTACTTTTAATATTTTTACTTTTTTTTATTAATTTTTTTAACTTTTCTTAATTTTTAGTATTTTACTTTATTATTTTTACACATCTTAACACGTAATTCTGGTTGATATGACTGAACTCATGCTCTCTCATGAAGGAAGTATAAATTTATTTCCAAAAGTAAAAGTTATAAGCGATTTTGATCACGTGATAAAAACGCTTTTCTTCCTTACTTGAGGATTATTCTTCTTTCGTGCGGAAATTTGGCTCAAAACGCCCAATTTGACAATATTTTCTCAAAAATCTATTGGGTTTGAAAAAAAAAAAAACTGAAAAAACAGTTCTGTTACATAGTTTCTGAACAATAACACCTGCTAGTTTCATGCATTTCCGAACAAAAATTAATTAAAACTTATGTCATAAAGTTGCTCCTTTGGATTTGAGAAGAGCCTTAAATGTGTCATGTGATATTTCCGGAGGTGTCATAAGATAATATACATAAGCAAATTCCTTTAATGAGAAGTGAAGGATAAACTCGTCAATAATAACAATTTCCAAATGTATAAATCCGAGAGATTTGCTCCAGGGACGCCATCAAAAATAACATAAAAAATGTACGGAGCAGGTAAATGTACGGAGTTATTTATCAGAAAAACTATTTATCAGAAAAGACATTAGTGCCAATTAATAACCTAAATATTTATAAACTTCATATTTACAAAAAGAAGAATGAATGCAATTTGAAAATGTCTAAAATTGTATCAGCTCTTTGTTTTTTCAGAATAAATGTGTTACGTTCCGACATAAATCGGTACTTACCGTATATACTCGCGAATAAGTCGACCCCTAGATTTGAGAAAAAAATACGTTGAACACCAAACAGTATTTTCGACTCGTTATCTTCGCCTTATTTAATCTCAGAAAATTCTCGCAGATTCTGCAGTTCGATAAAATAAAGGTAACTTTTTGAAAACACTTGTATTTAAACGATTATTGTTCTCGAATTTAGGGTCGACTGATATGCGAGTATATACAGTATTTATTTATTTTTTGTTTTGACAGTTAACATTGTATACTATCATGCTTTGTAATGTAGTAACAATACAATATTTAAATTATTTTTTCTTAAATGTAGAAGAACGTTTTTTCCAAATCATTTACAATAGAATATCAATATATGTCATTATCTATACTTCTATCTATACTCCTATTATAAAGAGGAAAAAATTGTTTATTTGTAGGAGGTGAGCTCTGGAACTACCGAACCGATTCCAAAAGTAATGATATCAAAATGATGGTGCTAGTCCAACCTAGAACATAGGCTATATCTTATGTTGGTGCCACTACCCCAAAGGGGGTGTAGGAGCAAAAAACGTTCTAAAAATGCGATTTTAGCGTTACTGAGGGGCCTAAAAATATGAAATTTTGAATATTAGTTACTTATAAGATATAAATGATGTCTAAGAACAGTTCTTAAACAATTCGAAATTTAAAAGGGGTGAAAATGCACAAAAAGCGTTCTAAAAATCGTTCTAAATGGTAGTTTTTACACAATCTCAGGAAGTACCAAACCGATTTAAAAAATATTGGTGTCATAATGATGGTGACAACGCTTGCTCCAAGATAGGATGTGTTTTATGTCGGTGCCACTACCCCAAAGGGGGTGTAGGAGCAAAACACTTTCAAAAAATGCGATTTTAGCGTTACTGAAGGGCCTAGAAATATAAAATTTTGAATATTAGTTACTTATAAGATATAAATAATGTCTAAGAACAGTTCTTAAACAATTCGAAATTTAAAAGGGGTGAAAAGGCACAAAAAACGTTCTAAATGGTAGTTTTTACACAATCTCAGGAAATACCAAACCGATTTAAAAAATATTGGTGTCATAATGATGGTGACAACGCTTGCTCCAAGATAGGATGTGTTTTATGTCGGTGCCACTACCCCAAAGGGGGTGTAGGAGCAAAAAACTTTCAAAAAATGCGATTTTAGCGTTACTGAAGGGCCTAGAAATATAAAATTTTGATTATTAGTTACTTATAAGATATAAATAATGTCTAAGAACAGTTTTTAAACAATTCGAAATTTAAAAGGGGTAAAAATGCACAAAAAGCGTTCTAAAAAACGTTCTAAATGGTAGTTTTTACACAATCTCAGGAAATACCAAACCGATTTAAAAAATATTGGTGTCATAATGATGGTGACAACGCTTGCTCCAAGATAGGATGTGTTTTATGTCGGTGCCACTACCCCAAAGGGCGTGTAGGAGCAAAAAACTTTCAAAAAATGCGATTTTAGCGTTACTGAAGGCCCTAGAAATATAAAATTTTGAATATTAGTTACTTATAAGATATAAATAATGTCTAAGAACAGTTCTTAAACAATTCGAAATTTAAAAGGGGTGAAAATGCACAAAAAACGTTCTAAATGGTAGTTTTTACACAATCTCAGGAAATACCAAACCGATTTAAAAAATATTGGTGTCATAATGATGGTGACAACGCTTGCTCCAAGATAGGATGTGTTTTATGTCGGTGCCACTACCCCAAAGAGGGTGTAGGAACAAAAAACGTTCTAAAAATGCGATTTTAGCGTTACTGAGGGGCCTAAAAATATGAAATTTTGAATATTAGTTACTTATAAGATATAAATGATGTCTAAGAACAGTTCTTAAACAATTCGAAATTTAAAAGGGGTGAAAATGCACAAAAAGCGTTCTAAAAATCGTTCTAAATGGTAGTTTTTACACAATCTCAGGAAATGCCAAACCGATTTAAAAAATATTGGTGTCATAATGATGGTGACAACGCTTGCTCCAAGATAGGATGTGTTTTATGTCGGTGCCACTACCCCAAAGGGGTGTAGGAGCAAAAAACTTTCAAAAAATGCGATTTTAGCGTTACTGAAGGGCCTAGAAATATAAAATTTTGAATATTAGTTACTTATAAGATATAAATAATGTCTAAGATCAGTTCTTAAACAATTCGAAATTTAAAACGGGTGAAAATGCACAAAAAACGTTCTAAATGGTAGTTTTTACACAATCTCAGGAAATACCAAACCGATTTAAAAAATATTGGTGTCATAATGATGGTGACAACGCTTGCTCCAAGATAGGATGTGTTTTATGTCGGTGCCACTACCCCAAAGGGGGTGTAGGAACAAAAAACGTTCTAAAAATGCGATTTTAGCGTTACTGAGGGGCCTAAAAATATGAAATTTTGAATATTAGTTACTTATAAGATATAAATAATGTCTAAGAACAGTTCTTAAACAATTCGAAATTTAAAAGGGGTGAAAATGCACAAAAAGCGTTCTAAAAATCGTTCTAAATGGTAGTTTTTACACAATCTCAGGAAATACCAAACCGATTTAATAAATATTGGTGTCATAATGATGGTGACAGCGCTTGCTCCAAGATAGGATGGGTTTTATGTCGGTGCCACTACCCCAAAGGGTGTGTAGGAGCACAAAACTTTCAAAAAATGCGATTTTAGCGTTACTGAAGGGCCTAGAGATATAAAATTTTGATTATTAGTTACTTATAAGATATAAATAATGTCTAAGAACAGTTTTTAAACAATTCGAAATTTAAAAGGGGTAAAAATGCACAAAAAGCGTTCTAAAAAACGTTCTAAATGGTAGTTTCTACACAATCTCAGGAAATACCAAACCGATTTAAAAAATATTGGTGTCAAAATGATGGTGACAACGCTTGCTCCAAGATAGGCTATGTTTTATGTCGGTGTCACTACCCCAAAAGGGGTGCATTAGCAAAAAACTTTCTAAAAATGTGATTTATGTGTTACTGAAGAGCCTAGAAACATGAAAATTGAAATATTTGCTACTTATTAGATATAAAGGATTTCTAAGGACAGTTCTTAAACAATTCGAAATTTGAAAGGGGTGAAAATGCGCGAAAATCGTTCTAAAAAACGTTCTAAATGGTGGTTTCTGCACAATCTCAGGAAATACCAAACCGATCTAAAAAAAGTCCTTCCGGCCAGTGCCGGGAGGAAGAGGTAGCTTTCATATTCCTTATTTTAAAAAAGCCAACTTATATCCTTCAAACACACGAAGCTCAATATATTGGAAACTGAATATAGGAGATTCAATACTAATTTTTATCAATATAATGAATGAGAATTTCGCGAAATTAGTCAGCTTTATCCAAGCTGCTTTTCTTTAAAGTAACTCTTATTTGGCTGCCAAATTCGGCGATTTCTTAAAGTGCCTACAATTTTAAGACAACATGGTGGATGAGGCTAACCAGTGAACTTGGTCGAGACCTTAGTAATTGCTGTTCATATGCTCACTCACATCGGAATCGGTTGATATATACGAGTGCTGTCGCGTGCAAAAAATGAGATTTTTCAAAATGTGACCCACAATAGAAATTGAAACTGCTATATCTGAGCCATTTTTTAAGGTAAAGACAAACAAAAAATGCTCCTGAATCCTTATATCAAGGTCAAATACTTAAGAAAGAAACCCTTTTCAATTTCTAATTTTTTTGCACCTCACTTTAAATATATATTTTTTAATTTAATGGCCGCCATTTTGAAACAAGATGGCTGATGAATCTGGCCAGCGAACTTGGTCGAGGTATTGATGTATACTATCCACATGCCTTCTTACATCGAAATAGGCGAATACGTGTGTTATCGCGTGACAAATACAAGATCGTTTCAAAATGTTAGCCATGCTAGAAATTTAAAGTGCTATAATTCAATCATTTTTTAAGATATAAACAAAAGAACAAATTTTCAGAAACAAAAACTGCTCCGGAATCTTTGTATCAAGGCCAAACACATAAAAAATATCTTTTTCATTTTCCAATTTTTTGGTATCTCATTTTAATTTTTTTTTAATTTTTTTAAATGGCCTCCATTTTGAAACAAGATGGCGGATGATGCTGGCCAGCGAACTCGGTCGAGATATTTGTATGTACTATGTACACACCAAGGTACATCCAAATCGGTTCATAAATACGCCTGTTATTACGTGACAAAAATCAGGACGTTTCAAAATGTCAGCCACGCTAGAAATTCAAAATGCTATAACTCAGCCATTTCTTAAGATATAGACGAAACAAAAACTGCTCTCGAATCTTTTTATCAAGGTCAAACACATAAGAAGAAAATATGTTTTCAATTTTCAATTTTTTGGTACCACATTTCAAATTTAAATTTTTCTTAAAAATTTAAATGGCCGCCATTTTTAAACAAGATGGCGGATGAAGCTGGCCAACGAACCCGGTCGAGACATTGGTATGTACTATGTATAAACTAAGTTACATCCAAATCGGTTCATAAATACGCCTTTTATCGCGTGACAAAATTCAGGACGTTTCAAAATGTCAGTCCCGCTAGAAATTCAAAATGCTGCAACTCAGCCATTTTTTAAGATATAGACGAAACAAAAACTGCTCCGAAATCTTTGTATAAAGTTCAAATGCATAAGAAAAAATATTTTTCCATTTTCAATTTTTTGGTACCACATTTCAAATTTTAAATTTTTTTTTAAATTTTAAATGGCCGCAATTTTGAAACAAAACGGCGGATGAAGCTGGCCAATGAACTCGGTCGAGACATTGGTATGTTCTATGTACACACCGAATTACATCGAAATCAGTTCATAAATACGCCTTTTATCGCGTGACAAAATTCAGGACGTTTCAAAATGTCAGCCACGCTAGAAATTCAAAACGCTATAACTCAGCCATTTTTTAAGATATAGACGAAACAAAAACTGCTCCGGAATCTTTCTATAAAGGTCAAATACATAAGAAAAAAATATTTTTTCATTTTTAATTTTTTGGTACCACATTTAAAATTTAAAATTTTTTAAAAAATTTTAAATGGCCGCCATTTTGAAACAAAACGGCGGATGAAGCTGACCAACGAACTCGGTCGAGACATTTGTATGTACTATGTACACACCGAATTACATCGAAATCGGTTCATAATTATGAGAGTTACAGTGTGACATATATCAGATATATATATATATATCAATTTTGAACGGAGGGTGGTTTCGGGGTCTGGGGGTCATGATCGATGAAAATATACCAAAATTTTTTGAAATCTCTTTCCTCCGAACGGCTGCAATAGGTAGCTTTTTGTAATGAAAGCTACCTAAAATAATGGCGTCAAAATGATTGCGACAACCCTTGCTCCAACATAGGCGATGTTTTATGTCGGTGCCACTACCCCAAAGGGGGTGCAGGAGAAAAATGTTCTAAATTGCGGCTTTTGCGTTACGGAAGGGCCTAGAATCGGGAAATTTGGAATGGTAGCTAGTTATAAGATATCAATGATCTCTAAGGACATTTCCTAAAAAAATCGAAATTTAAAAGGGGGTCAAAATGCGCAAAAAGCTTTGTAAAAAATTCTAAATTGTGATTTCTATGCAATCTCAGGAAGTACTGATCCGATTTGAATTATAATGGTGTAAAAATGATGGTGACAGATCTTGCTCCAAGATAGGCTATATTTTATATCTGTTTCCACTACTCCAGAGGAGATGTAGGAGCAAAATTCGCGAAAAGCGTTCTAAAAACGTTCTAAATGCCGATTTGTCGGCAATATCTCAGGAAGAATGAATCTGATTTCAAACGTAATGGTAGGAAATTGATGCTGACAGCCTCTGCTCTAACATAGACGCTATTTTGTGTCGGTATCACTATCACGAAGACGTTGCAGGAGCAAAAAAGCGTTCTAAATTTCGATTTTTGTGATCGGTAGGGGCTAGCAACTTAAAATTAGGCAAGGTGCTTATTTATTAGATATAAATGATCTTTAAGAACAGTTTCGAAAAAATTGGAAATTTAAAAAGTGGTGAAAATGCGCGAATTGCGTCCTAAAAACGTTCTAAATTGCGATTTCTACTCAATCTAAGGAAATACCAAAGCTATTTCAAAAGTAATGGTTGCAAATCAATGGTGACAGTTCCTGCTATAACATAGGTTATATTTTATGTTGCTGTCACTACCATCTGAGGGTTGCAAAAGCAAAACATGTTCTAATTTGCGTTTTTTGCACAACTGAGGGGTCTAAAACTCTGAAGTGTGGCATGGTATTTACTTACAAGATTCAACTGCTTTCTAAGAACAGTCGAAAGAAAATTCCAAATTAAAAAAAAAATGAAGTGAGTGAAAAGCGTTATAAATTACAATTTTTAAGCAAACTTATAAATTACCAAACCAATTAAAAAAATAATGATGACAAATTTTGGTGATAGAACCTGCTCAAACATAAGCTATATTTTATGTCTGTTCCACTACCACCAGAGGGTTGAAGGAGCTAAAAACTTTCTAAATTGCGATTTCTGTGATACTGAAAAGGCTAGAAACTTTAAATATGACATGGTAGTAACTTATAAAATATAAATGGCCTCGAAGGAACGTCGAAAATAATTTCGAATTAAAAAGGGGTGAAGCGAAGGGGAGGTGCGAAAAGCATTCTAAAAAAGTTCTAAATTACGATTCTATGCAATTTCAGGTAATATAAACCGATTATAAAAGTAATAGTTGCGAATCAATGGTAACAGTCTCTGATCCTATACAGGCTATATTTTATGCCGGTGATTCTATCACTTGGTGTTCACAGGAACAACAAACGTTCTAAAAAAGGGCTTTAAAAGCTTTTTAAATTACGTTTCTGTGGAATATTAGGAAATAACAAACCGATTTCAAAATTAATGTTGGCAAATTAATGGTGACAATTCCAGTTTAAACATAGCCCTTTCGGTTGAGAGAGGTGGTAGGACTTGGAATTTGACATGATGGTTAATTTTAAGATGTAAGAAGATGGTTTCTAAAAAATTCAAAACTTCAAATGAATACTGAAATAAGCGTATTAATTGAGCATAAAAGTTTCAAAATATTTTCTAAATTATCATTTATTTAGTTTTATTTCATTTTATTAATTTAAGTCTCATTTCTGCCTAATGCAGTGTAATAATGATGTTTAATCAAACTGTGTTTTAAATAGTAATTTTTGAATTATTCCTAAAAGTAATAAGTACCTTTTAATAGAAAAAACTTTTAATAAAATAAAATATTACCTTTTAATAAAATAAAAATTTAGTTAGTACCTTTTAATAAAAATTAGACATATAAATATCACTTGGCATATTTCAAATATTACGCGAGCAAAGCCGCGGGGTTTGCTAGTATTCAATATTCATACAATAGACTGCTTTGATATGTAATGCGAAAAAATCATCGAAATAAAAACTCGATCAAACAAGTTAAATAAACAAAAGCTAAATGTAGCATGGGACATTACAGGAGATTTGATAAGATAATATCATGGCTGCCAACTTTTGCGCGATACATTAAATATCACAAAAAGCTAATCATCTCTGTTTTCTTTTTTTTTTTTCAAAACAAACATGTTTTCACTATAAATCGGCATTTTCACTTTTTGTTTTGGCCAGCTGCTACAGTTTTAACACTGTTTTTTTTAATTCTGCATTACAATGCAATAACAATTAAATACTTAAATTATGCTTTCCGATACCAAAGGTTTTTTTTTTCCATTTTTCGGAGAGAGATTAGAAGATTTTTCAGAAAAGGCTGTCAAAGTTGGCGTTTTGAGAGGAATTTCCAGACACGACAGCGCAGGAAAGGAAAAAAAAATACTGTCATAACAAAACAATCGCTTATAACATCAGTTGTAACTCACTTATTGAAAAGAGGGAAAAATGTTCGATTACAAATTATTTCTACAGTCATGCCCACAAGTGTCATGCTTTTACGTTTAAAAATAAGTTCGTAAACGAGTCAGAAAATTGTTAATTGTTGAGAGGGGGGGGGGGGGATACTTTATCAGCTCTCTAATGTTAATCCTAAGGGAGAAAATTTTAAAAACATCTCATTTGTGTTTCCTAATGCTTTAATGATTTTTTTTTCATTGAATAGTCGAGGTTGAGGTTGATCTCTATAGAGGCCGTGAGTTCATTTTTCAATAATGTTTTGCAAGTGTTTATTTGCTTTTTAATGAGGATAATTTCACTTTCGAAACCGGTCCCGAAAGGGAAAGGATCATAATAAAAAAAACTGTAAACAAAATCGAACAAATATAAAACGGCCTTTGTAGGGATCGATCTGAACTAATCAAATAAAAAAAAAATCATTTTAAAATATTCAAATGCAAACGATATATTTAAAACATTTCTGCCCTAGGACTAACATTTGCGAGAGGGTGTTTTCGCATGACTGAAGGAGCGTCTTAAAAGCATGACTTTTCATAATTAGACTTATATTGAGAAACTCCTTCATTTAACCCTCTTTGTTGCCCGAGATTTCCTCGGGCAACGTAAAAGTAGCAAAATTTGCGCAACCCGAGATTTCCTCGGGGATGCATTTTGTCTAATTAACCCTCCTTGATTATTCCCACCAGTTATTTTTATATTGTAAATTTTGCCTTATTTAATCGGAGCATTTTCCCGATTAAATTAGACAAAAAATTTTGTTTTGAAAAACCGGTAACAAATGAATAAAAATTCTTAAAAGACGTTCGTCGCGAAGTGGTTAAATACGCAATTTTTAAAGCTATTTTCATAAAAAAATTACGCAACCAGAGGGTTAACCCCTTGAAGGGCGGTGGGATATTTTTATACTTCTTAATATTTACCAAGATTGCAAGCAGAATTTTTTTTTTGTTTATTTCTGCAAGTTCGGTGGGAAAACCAAAGAAGTAGAAGAAGAAGCTGTAAAATTGCGTTGCCTTATTTTCAAAGAAAATTTTGCGAAAATTCCGGTGGGAATTCCCCATTACAGAAACAAAATTTCTTGTTCCTGAAAAAGTTAAAGGACAAATCTTAAATCTTTCCATATATGCCGACTATTAGGATAGACAGCTGCTTTGAGATCTATTTCAATAAAAGTTGATCAAGACACTTGATGATGTCTTTCAAAGAAACAAAAGCTAAATGTAATATGGTATATCGCCGGAGGGATGATAATGTAATATGCATTCCCTTGCGAATGTTAATTTAATGAGAATTGAAGGATTATTTCATCGTAATAACAGGGCTCAAATATATAAACCTAAGATATTTTCTTCAGAGACGTCATCAAAAAATATTATTTAAAAATAAAATCAACAGCAAAGACATTAGTCCCCACTAACAACCCAAATATTTACACTGATGGGACATTTTTTTTTATTCGTTACACCTTAATGATTATTTCTAAGAGTCCTAAATGAGCGAAGATGAGGCTGTAATCAATGTTGAATATTTCTTTTTATTGAGATATTTTGATGAGAAATATGAAAGTTTATATTTTTCGATTTCATTTTTAAAAAAATATTTACACCAGAAATATTTTGTGAATTTATAAGACGAATTTATTTGAAATAAAAAAGAATTGTATCACCTATGAATTCCATTCGTACTATTCAAGTCATTAGTTGCCACTTCAGGTAACTTAGAGATTAAAAGCAATTATTACTTTATTCAATATGTAATATGTTTATGCTACTTGATTAACTATGATGACAGATTGATATTTGTCACGCAATATGTAGAATTCAAAATATTTATTCCCTTGCACTATAAGAGACATTTTTAATACTGGTAATCGCAAAATCATTAACCGCATATGAGAAAATTATGAGTATTGCTTTATTTTCATGAAATTAAAGTTGAAGGTTATATTGGACTTTTAATCTATGAACTTTTTAATAGCAAGGGAGGTGTAAAAATCGTGTTAATTCAAAGGCGAAAATACTTGACTTCATTCGTCTTCATTGAGCTGTTCGAAACCTAAATTTCTGACTAAAATTTTACATGCTAGCTACAAAACATTCGATGGTAATAAAGTTTCTGTATTTGTCTCTGCTGTTGTCAATTTTCTTTCATTCGCATTAGAGTTTACCTAATTTTATAATTATTAACAATTAAATAGGACATGGGATCAAAATGGTTTTAGAGATGCTCTAGTTGAATATAGCCACAGTGTTGCCAGTGGGCTACTTTTTTTAAATTCAGATTTCTTGATTGGCACCACTTTTCTGAACTGTTAAAATTCCCCTTGTTTTCACCTTAATTAGCATGTCCTTAAATAAGCCGAATTTTACTATTTCAAAAAAGTGGTGCCAATCAAAAATCGGATTTAAAAAAGTAGCCCATCTGGCAACACTGTATAGCCACTTCACAGATCATTCACGATTATAATTACAGGAATATCAGGAAACAGGGAATAACAGTTCTAATAATTTCACTAAACTTGATCAAATAAAGAATTTAAATTTTGAGTTAAATTTCTTTATGTGGTGTAGCAGGTAAAGCAGACACATAATCTTACAACATAAATTTTGCTAAAAAAAGCGAATGTGGAAAAATCACTTTCAAATTTTTAAATAGCGATTTCTAGCTGTGGTCAGATAAATTAATATAAATAATATAGCTATTAATAGGTGTATAAGACAGGCCCACTATTCGGATAGACAGCTGCTTTGAAATCTATTTCAATAAAAGTTCGTCAGGACACTAGATTATGCATCTCAAAGAAACAAAAGCTAAAAGTAATATGGGATATCACCGGAGGGAAATAATATGCATAATATAACATGCAGATAATATAATATGCATTAATTCCCTAGCAAATATTGATTTAATGAGAATTGAAGGAGTATTTCATCGTAATAATAGGGTCCAAATTTATAAACCCAAGAGATGTTCTTCAGGACCGTCATCAAAAATATGAAATAATAATAATAAAAAAATTAACAGCATATTATTCCCCACTAACAACACAAATATTTACACTGATGGGAGACTTTTTTGTTATTCATTACACCTTAATGATTATTTTTAAGAGTCCTAAATGAGCGAAGATGAGGTTGTAATCAATGAAAAATATTTCTTTTTATTGAGATATTTGGATGAGAAATATGAAAGTTAATATTTTATGATTTCATTTTTTAAATTATTTACACCAGAAATATTATGTAGATTTATAAGACCAATTTATTTGAAATCAAAATAGGTTGCATCATTGGTGAACTCCAATTGAAGTATTCAAGTAGTTAGTTGCCACTTCGGGTAGCTTACAGATTAAAAGCAATTACTGTATTCAATATATAAAATATTGAAGCAGTGTTGCCAGTGAGCTACTTTTTTTTAAATTTAGCTTTCTTGATTGGCACCATTTTTCTGACATGATAAATTTCCCTTTGTTTTCGCCTTAATTAATATGTTATTAAATAAGGCGAATTTTACTATTTCAAAAAAGTGGTGCCAATCAAGAACTCAGAATTTAAAATAAGTAGCCCACTGGCAACACTGTGTTAACTTGACACAAATTGATTAACTTGATGACAAGTTGATCTCTGTCACACAATATCTAGCATTCAAAATATCCATTGCCTTGCATTATGAAAGACTTTTTACCCAACTGAAAAGAAGGGTTATGTGTTTCACGCGTATCTGTGTATGTGGATTTCTTTATACCCTCGAAACATCCTAACGGCTGTATGGATTTTAATGAATGAGGTCTCTATCAATTCGTCTTAACGGCCCGATGGTTATACGCTAGGTTTTGTTTTTATAAATTCAAAATGGCGGCCGTAAAATACAAAATGGCGGTAGAGACGAAAAAAAATTACGCATCCTATTGAGTGGCATATCATTGGATAGGTCTTTCAAAATGAAGACGATGTTTCATTGACTATTTTACAGTCAGAAGCTCCGTTAAAATATTATACAACCTGGAAGTAGTGTATGTATTGTGGATTTCTAGCATTACTCTAACTCTAACCATCATAGACATCTATAGACCTCATCAAAACAGTGTTTATAGATAGGAACTAACAATTAAACACAACTTAAAAGTAATCAATACAAGTAAATGAAAAAGATAGGTAAGTAATATAAACAAGTAATATATAAAAAAATATTTTAAGTAAATTCCTACTTTTGTCAATAAGAGAATTTTTTTTCGCCTATTCTTCTTTCTTCTTGAGTAGCGCTTAAAACGCCTTGATCAAGAAGAGGGCTTTCTCGGTCTTAATATACCTTGATCGAGAAGAGGGCTCTCTCGATTATTGAAAATTAATTAATTTAATTTAATTAATGAATTAATATTTGAAAAAAACTGGATTAACATCAAGTGTCATCCAGTACAAGTCTAACAAATTTTATTTGAGCTTGATTGGATGAATAATAATTATTTTATTAACGACTGACAATTTTAACAAGATATATATAGCGAGAGTGTGAGCTAATAGTAGGATTTGAAAAAAAAAAGTTTCACATTGATGAGAAATAATGAATTAGTTCGCTTTTTACGCAGTCGGGTTTTTTGATTTTTTAAATTTAATTGTTTATTTAATATTGGTAATCACAAAATCACTAACCGCATATGAGAAAAATACGAATATTGCTCTATTTTCATGAAAGTAAAGTTAACCCTTAAATGCATAGTGATGCACATCTGCATCACTTTTTATTTAACTTTTAGCAACCACTATATTTATATTGAAATATTAATTGGGTAAAAATTATAAAAATGTTTTACTAAGTTAAAAATCTGTCTTAAAATTTCTGGAGTCTAATCTTTATAAGAAGGAAAAACCCATTTCTAAAACAATAATTCCTGCATTTAAGGGTTATGTTTTACAAAATAAAAAAAATATATAAAATAAGGTATTTAGATCCATACTTATTATAATATTTACTAATTTGTAATATTTTAGATATGACAGTGGCTTTTACTTGTATTGCAGATATGCAACATAAGAAAAGGTTGACGTATTATACGAAAAATTTATCTCTGATTTTTTTCATTATTTTTCCTGTGTAATAAACCTTTTTGAGAGTGATATATAATTCAGTGATGGAACAGTGGCGCAGCAATTGAGCGATTGTCACCACTAAATTTTTATAGTAATCTTCGCCTTCGAAAATCTCAGAAATTATGTCCTGTATTTAAATGAAGAAACTAATAAAATTTTGCGGTGTCAAATGATTCTCTGCTGCTACACTGTTCCATCACTGATAATTTTTTCGAAAAAAAAACAAAAAAAACTCATGCATTTAAGGGTTAAAGGTTATATTGGACTTTTAATATATTGGATTTTCCCTGAAATAAGATAGCAAGAGAGGTGCAGAATCTGTGTTAATTCAAAGGCAAACATATTTGACTTCATTAGGTTTAAAGAGCTGTCCGAAACCTATTTTTTCTGACTATAATTTTACATGTTAGATAAAAAATATTTGATGGTACTAAAGTTTCTGTATTTGTCACTGGTGTTGTCAATTTTCTTTCATTCGTATTCGTCTGTACCTACTTTTTTTAGTAGTTACTAGTATTGTTAGTAATCATAAATATTAACAATTATATTTGACTTGAGATCATAATGGTTTTAGAGATGCTCAGTTTGAATATTGCCACATAACAGATCATTCACGATTATCATCATAGGAATATCAGGAAATAGGGAATAACAGTTTTAATAATTTCACCAAAATAGATCAAAGAAAGAATTGAAATTTTGAGTTAAATTTCTTTATGCTGTGTAGTAGGTAATGCAGACAAATAAACTTACAACATACATTTTGCTAAAAAATGCGAATGTCGAAAAAACAGTTTCAAATTTTTAAATAGTGATTTGTAGCTTGTGGACAGATAAATAAATAGAACTATTAATAAGTGTATAAGACAAGCCCACTATTCGAATGGACAGCTGCTTTGAAATCCATTTCAAAAAAAGTTCGTCGGGACACTTGATTATGCATTTCAAAGAAACAAAAGCTAAATGTAACATAGGATATCACCGGAGGGATGACAATATAATATACATTCCCTTGCAAATGTTGATTTAATGAGTATTGAAGGATTATTTCACCTTAATAACAAGGTTCAAATGTATAAACCCAATAGATTTTCTTTAGGGCCGTCATCAAAAAATATTATTAAAAAAAAATCAGCAGCAAAGACATTAGTCCCCACTAACAACCCAAATATTTACACTGATGGGACATTTTTTTGTTATTCATTACTCCTTAATGATTATTTCTAAGAGTCCTAAATGAGCGAAGATGAGGCTGTAATCAATTCATGAGGAGGTCTAATGTTGTAAAAAAAATAACATACAGACAAGTTGGGTCTATATACATTATTCATAGAATCAGCCTTTAATGAGATTTATCTAAGTCTCGAAGCGATCTCTGGTAAATTGCGTTTGTGGAATTCTACAAGCACCATCCTTAATTAAGTGATCCAAAACGTTTACACATATCACATATATGATTAAGGCTCTAAAAGATTCCAAAAGCTTATTTTAACACGTTAGGGGTCGGAACGCTAGCAAGAATATTCCATAAATCAGAAATGGGGAACTGGGAATGATATGTGTGTGGCGAGAAAGAAAACTGTTGTTCATTTGAAATTCAAATGCTATTGCAGCCAATATATTGTATCAGGATTAATCACTTTGTGATAGCATGTGTTGATGGCTGTGGTAATTGCTGAATTTAGACCAGGAACGATCTGCTGGCGAATAGTTGAAAAGACAATATAAAGTTTCATATTTTCATGCGATGATAGAGGGAAATCTGATTTTATTTGTTTCTCTGTTTTTCAAAACGAACTTAAGAACTATAAACTTTTAACTAGAACTTTTAACTTAAGGGTGTCCTCAAATCCAAAAGGGCAACTTTCTGACATAAGTTTTAATTTACTTTTGCTCGAAAATGCATGAAACAAGCTAATGTTGTTGTTCAGAAACTATGTCATCGAGCTGTTTTTTCATTTTCTTTGCAAACGCAGTAGATCTTTCAGAAAATAATGTCAAAGTGGACGTTGTGAACCAAGTTTCCGCACGAAAGGTGAAAAAGCACTCAAGAGCGGTCGAAAAACGTGTTTGTCACGTGATCAAAAATGCTTATAACTCAAAGGCAATTGATAGATCCAAAAATGGAAAAATCAATTCGATTTGAAATCGCTTCCATGGTCAAGTCTGTCTTTCCAATTTTATATCTTTCCGTTAAAAAATCAATTTGTAAATGTGTCAAAACGTTTAGTGCTTGTTGAGCAGAGCAGTTAAGAACATCCTTAAGTTAAAAATAATGCAACATACCAGTTTCTTCAGATCCTTAAATTCACCTTACAATAACAAGTTTAAACATTTTTGCAAGCACAAACAGTATTCAAATTATTTAAAGGTTTTTATTATTATTACTATTTTTATTTTTTACAATACGATACATTTGAAAACTTAGCACTTTCGAGCATGCCATGCTCATTATCAGGGTTAATCGTTTTTAAACCTGATAATGAGCATGACACTCGGAAGTACTAGGTTTTTAAATGTATCGTATTTTAAATTAAGAAAAAACACCTTTTAGAAATTAAGCCAGGGTTCGTATGCACCGAAGGATTCAGGGGATTTTAATTGTTTTGTACCAGAAATTTCGTAAGGTACTAGTCGTTATAGTTGAAAATATTTTTTTTTCATTAAATAAGACAAAAATTACATCGCAAAGAGGGCAAAAAAGTAAAAGGTCCTTACAAGTCATTCAAGCATACGGACTCTATAAGTGTTTTAAGTTAAAGTGTGTTTTTTAATTAAGTGTTTACAAAATTTTAATTTTTTAAACTTGAGAACTCTTGGCTTATTTAGTACGCTGTAAAAAAAAAAAAAAGGCTCTGTATGCATACGGTTTTTAATTTATGCGAATTTCTGTCTTTTAACAGAAAAAAAATCATGAGCGTATTCAGCTGTAACTTAAAATTATTTCTCATCGAATTTTATGCTTGCACTAGCGAGAAGCAAGCTACAACGGTATTTTTCGAGGTTTTCATATGCTCAGCCTCATTGTGAAAAATGTTTAGTATTATTTAAATAAAAATCTTAAAGAAAGTTGCTGCAATATTGATTCGCGGTACATTGTTAAAATACAGATTATTATTATTATTATTATTATTAAAAAACTAGCCGCCCCCTGGCGACGAGTTTGGTCTCCCTAAAATGTATGCTAAGCATTGCATCATGTTACTTTCATTCTTAAACTAATTTACTTGCTCAATCCTTCCCCAAATCCAAAGATTCTGATAGAAAAATCAAGAATTCTTTGCCATCTTGATAATATTTTGTACAGTTTTTGTTGTTATGCGTATTTTGTCTTTTTTTGACAAATACCATTTAATTTCCGTAGCTGTAAAAATGAGTGAAATTTCAAGTGTTGAAACTGAGATTTGTTCATAAATTATCTAAATTAAACTTATTTTACTTAAACATGCTGATACTTCAATGTTATTTTTTAGTATTAATAAATTTATTTAAATTTTGCAAATCATGCATTTATATTTTTTTCTTTCCACTACTTAATAATCAAATAATGAATACATGTACTTCTGTTTTTATAAATTTGATTTCTGAGTTCATAAATATGACAGTAAAGTAACGTAACTAAGAGAAATAGCAAAATAAAACCCCCGTGAATGCAAACCGTAAACAAACGTTAGCGCCGCCTATTTACCTACTACGACGTCATAAGAATATTATCCATTCATTGTTGGAGATCCTACTTTGAGAATGATTACCTTCATCGTTTAATATTTTCTACCGTTCATGATGAATGAATCTCTTGTCTTTGTTTACTTTATGAAGTGAGATAGTAAGCAGTCAACTTAATTTAAATTGAAGTTCTCTTAGAATATATATTTATTTGAATGTAAATTAGAAACATTACTTTGATGTTGAAATTAAATATTTCGGTTTATGCTATTATTATTACGATTAATTATTTATTTAGGTACTTTTCCACTACAGGGGCCACGTCATTTTTTTTTAAGCTTGGCACAATTCGGGCTTCAGAAAGTGAAATACATTGACAAAATATACAGGGTATTCCGTTAAAGGGGTCCAATATTAATTGGGGTAATAGAGGAGATCACACGGAGCATAAATCAGTATATAATGCCTGGCCGGATCTCAATAATTTTCAAGTTACAGCAAATAGAATGAAAAATCGGAAATTTGTAAAAAAACCCTCATTGTAAAACTATCGATAATGCTACATAAAAACGAAGCACATATTTAGAAAGAGCAGAAAAAATCCTACGAAATGACATAAGTTGTTTTAGAATATTGAGAATTAATGGCGAGTTACAAGCTCTGAAACAGTGAAAAAATACAAAATCAAATATTTAGCAAAATAGTTAATCGTTAATTCCAAAAATGCAACTCTACCTACATCAAGGAAAATGTTATAAAATTTGGTCCATTCCGAAAGCTTTCGAAGAAGCTGACAATAAACCATATCAGTTTAATTGTATGGGAGAAATCAAGCAGTTCCCTAGTTACAACTCTGTACTGTTGCACGCTCGGAAAGGGCGAAACTCCGCCCATGACGATTGTAAACACCCCGTTTTAATATCTTTCAATTATACATTTCTGATCAACCTCTATCAATACCCTTTCATTATTCAGTCTGGTCAAGTGAATGACATATTGTGCAGCTCTCGCCTTGTCTTAAAGCAAACTCCGTGACTGCTGCGTTTCCTCCATGAACTTTCAGGATGATGAAGAAGAAGTACTTTTTATGCAAATTTTCTATGTGTATAGGAAGAAAAGTGTAATAAAACAGCAGTCATCAGTGGGCGTTATGTTAAAGGGAGGCTGTTGTAAGTGGGATTGTAGTAAGTTGATGTATAATAATTATGCCGGAATACTCTAACGAAGAATATGCGGACATGCATCTGATGTACGGGCAAGCTCATGGAAATGCATGTCTATCACAGCGCATGTACCGTGAGCAATTTCCAAGGAGACGTTGCCCAAGTTCGAAACTCTTCATAAAAATCGATAGACGATTACGGGAGACTGGATCGTTTAATACAGCAAGCATTGATGCAGGGAAACCTCGACATGTACGAACACCTGCAATGGAAGAAGATGTACTGAATATTTTTAAAGATAACCCCTCCACGAGTACACGAGCTGCTGCGTCTGAAGTCGGTGTTTCTCACCAAAGTGTGTGGCGTGTTCTGCGTGCAGAAAACATGCACCCCTTTCATGTGCAGCGGGTACAACTGTTATCAGTAACAGATTGTGCTCAGCGGACAGAATTCGTACGCTGGTTGCTTAATGTAACAGAAAATAATCCACAATTTCTGGAAAATATTTTATTTACTGATGAAGCAACATTTACGAGAGAGGGCGTGGTAAACACGCACAATATGCACACATGGTCATATACAAATCCGCACACTGTTTTCTCGTCGAACGCACAACAAAAGTTCAGTGTGAACATATGGGCAGGTGTCCTCGGCGATTATCTCATAGGACCATATTTACTCCCAGATGTACTCAATGGCAGTACGTACTTGGTTTTCCTACGGGATATCTTACCGCAGTTACTGCAAAATGTGCCAGCAACATTGCGCCACAATATGTGGTTTATGCACGATGGCGCACCAGCACATTTTTCCATAGGTGTTCGCAATCACCTCAATTCAACATATCCTGGGAAATGGATTGGACGCAGTGGACCTGTTGCTTGGCCTGCACGCTCTCCAGACCTCAATCCGTTAGACTTTTTTGTTTGGGGACACCTTAAATCGCTGGTGTATGAAACGCCTGTGGATACACCGGAGGATTTACTAGCGCGAATCGTTGTCGCTGCAGGAGACATTCCCAACTCCGTCGGAGTTTTTCGGCGTGTTCGCCAATCTTTACGACGTCGCTGTCGGCTGTGCGATTCTGTTAATGGGCGCAACTTCGAACACCTATTATAATAATGTCCGTTCGTCTGCCTTCCGACATTGAACTGTGCAGCGCAGGCCAGAAGACTATGCTTCACATATGTCATAAAGTACGTGGAATGTAATTCTTTATTTGTCATTTTTCTTTTATTTTCAACACTTTTTGGCACAATATTTTGTAAGTCATAGACTGTGGTGTACTCAAATTGTAAATTACAAAGTTTGTATGAATTAATTTAAAATTTAGTGTCTTTTTTAAATTTATAATTAATAAAATTATTATGCTATTTGTTATTATTATTTCCTATCATAAATTATGATGCACATATACATACAATAATTGTCCATGTAAAACATGTACTGAAACTTCTTGCATAGTTACAAATCGCAATATTTTTAATTATTTCCGAATTTTCACCACCAGTTTAATTTTAAAGAATTTAAGTTAAGCTTTATATCAATAAATGACCACTTTAAAATGTAGACTATTATTGTAAAGTTATTTTGGTTCATTCAACTCTTGAATAATTAAAAATGTTGCATCTCAGAAGAAGCATGATCGAAAATGTATAGTTGAGAGTAATTAAAAAGGCGGTGTTTCCAATCGTGATGGGCGGAGTTTAACCTTTGCTAGTGTCAAAGAAAGCGGAGTTGTAACTAAGAAACTGATTAATTTCTCTCACACAATTAAACCGATATGGTTCATTGTAAGCTTTTTCGAAAGTTTTCGGAATGGACCAAATTTTACTACATTTTCCTTGTTGTAGCTAGAGTTGTCTTTTTGGAATTAACGATTAACTATTTTGATGTATATTGGATTTCGTACTTTTTTCACTGTTTCAGGGCTTGTAACTCGTCAATAAATATTGCTATTTTAATACAATTGATGTCATTTTGTAGGTTTTTTTCTGCTCTTTCTAAATATGTGCTTCGTTTTTATGTAGCATTATCGATAGTTTAGCAATGAGGGTTCTTTTACGATTTTCCGAATTTTCATTCTATTTGCTGTAACTTGAAAACTATTGAGATCCGACCAGGCTTTATATACTGATTTATGCTCCATGTGATCTCCTCTATTACCTACTATTAGTATTGGACCCCTTTAACGGAACACCCTGTATAAATAGCTATGAAAACCAATCTGGTCAATTTTTATTTTTGTTTATATGTATTTATTTCTATATAAACGTTTTATTTATACATATTCATAGCTGCCAACCTTTACGCTTTTTTGCTACCACTAAAATTTTATAAATATTTTCGTCTTGTCTAATAGTGAGATTTCGACGATTAAATAAGACAACATTAACTATAAAATTTTAGTGGTAAGAAGAAAGCGTAAAAGCTGGCAGCTACGCATATATATGCAATATTTGTTTATCGACAAATTACTCTTGTTTCTATATAAAAATAGATTGGTGCCTTCTTTAGATTAAATAAATTATATACATATGAAAAAAAAAATGCTTATGCGTATGAAATAGGATATAGATTGCCGGAAAATACGATGCCAATTTTTTTTTCTCGCAAAGGAAAATATCTTTATTTATTCATTTATTCGTTTATTTATTTATTTATTGAATTTTAAATGAGGTGAATGAAAGATGTGTATTTTAAATGTATCCAATATATGTATTTAAATTTATGTGTTTTAAATGAAATGAGTGATAGGTTTATATTTTAAATGAAATGATGGCGATGGAACCCTATTTGGCGATTTAATCATCTGCGCCCGGCTAACAAAAAAATATCGAATTGACAACTTGGCATATAAAAAGTAAAGCGGGTAGCCCGGAACTGTTGATGACAGTCACATGACTTATGCTTTTATTATATAGATGTTTTTTGTGGTTCGAGAGAGTCTTAATTCGAGGGATCAACAACTTTCATTCACATTACTTTTTAATATGCTTATAACTCATAGCTGTCACCATCTTACGCTTTTTTGTACTATAAAAATTTTATAGTAAATTTTACCTTTTTTAATCGCCGTAATCTGACGAAGGTAATCTAAATAAGGCAAAAATTTCTATTAAATTTTTGAGGTCTGAAAAAGCGGAAGAGTTGGTAGCTATGCAGTTATAACAGTTCGTACTACGTAATATTATTCCGATTGATATTTTAATGCTTTTAATTAAATCTCAGAGAAGAAATTGACAAATTATCAGCTATAAGTGAAAGTCCCAATTATCTTTTCTTTTTAGTCACTTATGTCTTGAAATCAGTGAACGTTCCAAATGTTTCATGGAGTAGTTTGTAGTCTGCATTCCTACTATTTTTTTTATTGGCAGAAATTAGAAGTATACGCAAAAATGATGTTAAATTAAACAAGTTGGAAATTGCTCGTCAAACGTGGTAAAGGAGGTGCGTTCGTTCTAAGTGGTTTTATAATAATTTTTTGCACCGCATATTGTACTGAATGTATATTTCAGTTCACTTCATAAGTGCATATGAATTTCATTCTCTTCGAAAGGCTGTAACATCATTAAAATGCACTTGAAATATTTTTTTCCCATCGGCCGTAAAGTAAAGGAAACATTTTGACTGTCCCTGTAATTAAACTATGCATCCGATTTTCATAAAATTTGAAATGAGTCGACAAAATTTTGCAGCAAATATATATTTAAAATTTCAGATCATTCGGAAGGCTGTAACATCATAAAAATGCACTTGCAATAATTTTTTCCCATTGGCCGTAATGCAACGGAAAACTTTTGACTATCCCTGTAATTAAACTATACATCCGATTTTCATGAAATTTGAAATGACTCGGCTAAATTTTGCAACAATTATATATTTAAAATTTCAGACCATTTGGTTGGGTAGTTTTTGCTCTGTTATATGCGGACGGACAGACAGACACACAGACAGACAGACTGAACGAGAACTACAGATGCTACGTATTTATATAATTACGAACGCACCTAAAAATAAAAAAAATAAATAAAATTATGGCGAAATACAATGTTCCTTGATTCAATCACAAAATCCACAATATGAACTTTAAGCTCACCGTTTTACTTGAAAGGCGACAAAGATAATAAATAATATTATAGGTGTTACAAGTTAAAAATATACATTGTATTTAAATTTCCTAGCACTTTCGGCCGCAATCCCGCGGCAATCGTCAAGGAATGTTTTTTATTAATTGCTGTTCCATTCATTCAAATACGCCACTTCGTTTGAAATGGGTATGGCGAGGCCATATATTGGCTTGGCAAGTAAGTGATTGCGGATTTTGTCAATAGATGTTAGCACATTTGTTTTGTTTTGTCAATGTATTCAAAGCACCTAACCTATATTGTTTTCTTGTTGTTTGAACTTCCGCATTTAATTTAGCAGAAAAATTGTATCGATTAGTTATTTAGTTTAATTTCTATCCCAGTTTAAAAATGGAAGAACAAGACGTGCATTTCAGACATATTTTATTGTAATTTCTGAAAAGGAAATAACGCATCCCATGCACACAAAATGTTATTTGCCGTATATGGGAATGCCCCCTTGAAAGAAAGGCTGTGTCAAAATTGGTTTGCTAAATTTCTTTCTGGTGATTTTTCACAGAAAAATGCGCAACGATCTGACCGTCGAATTGAAGTTAATGAAACCCATATCAAGGCCATTATCGATTCAGATCGTCATAGCACAACACGTGAGATTGCAGAGAAGCTCAATGTATCGCTTACTAACTCTTAAGGGGACCGGGTAAGCTCTATCTCGGCCATGTTAAAATACACCAACTGTATGTACCTTTTTCTCAGAAATGGTGAAAGATAGAGGTCAAGATTTTTTAGAGCAGTTTGAATAACATGCTATACGTGTTTTATACTTAATACTTAATTAGGATTTACTCAATTTGAAGCTTAACGATGATATATTTTGAGAAACTGTATTAATATTTGCAAATCATGCTTTTTCATATATGTTTTAAAATCATACATTTTTTAACGTTTAATAACAGAATTAATTTCATGACCCTATTTAGATCATGATTTTTATCAATAAAATACTTTTTTTTTGTTTACTCCAGCAGGATTAAATCTATGATTAATTATCTAGATACTGTAACCCTATACCTCGCTACCGCCGGCACAAATATTGAGGAGATGGTAAGCCAGAATATATGCAGTGTTATTGTACGGGAAAAACTGGAAAAATATGTTCGATGTAATTAACACATCTGTGATTTAAGACGTTTTTACTGCAAATTTAGACAAATTTTACTGCAAAGGATATATTATTCATTAATAAAGTTATAAAACATTATCTATGATTGCCGGTGACATTACAAAAAATGTAAAGAGAAGAATTTACTTAAGGGGACCGGGTAAGCTTTATCTCGGCCATGTTAAAATACATCAACTTTATGTACCTTTTTCTCAGAAATGGTGAAAAATAGAGGTCTACATTTTTTAGAGTAGTTTGAGTAACATGCTTTACGTATTTTAACAGACCATTTTCTTTCTAAGTGAAACTGAAAATTAATTATTAATTATTTATTGAAAGACATTTTTAAATTAGCATTTTTGTAAGATTTCATTGTCTAAAATAAATAATTCTCAACAAATCATTAAAGGCCTGCCTTAAAGTATGCACTCTAACATAATATAAGTATTTAGAAAAATCTGAGTTCTTAAGTTTAATAGATATTGAAGAAAAGGAACACAAACCTGAAAAATCGAAGTTTTGAGAAAAAGTCAACTAAAGCTGTGAAGCAGTGTTGCCAGTGGACTACTTTTTTTTAAATTCTGATTTCTTGATTGGCACCCCTTTTTTGAAATAGCAGAATTCGCCTTATTTAATAACATGTTAATTAATACGAAAACAATGGGAATTTTACGACACTTCAGAAAAGTGGTGCCAATCAAGAAATCTGAATTTTTTTAAATGTAGCCCACTGCTGTGAAGTGCTCTTAGAAAGAATGAAAAAATCCAACCCTTTTTTTATATACTATAAACATGTGTAATACATCGTTGAAAAGATAAAAGTTTAAACTATTTAATGATATAAAAAAGTAAAAATTGATTTTTTGGTTGAATTTTGCTTACCCGGTCCCCTTAACGGACAGTAGCTTTAAACACAGGATTTTATTTTTATATACTATTCGCCCCACTATATTTTAAAAGCAAACTTTTTACCAAATTTCTCTTGCACATACTTTTAAAGTACAAGTAAAAGTGCTTCTTAAAAAAAAAGTGGTGCCAATTGAATAAGTTTGGTTAAGGGTGCCTAGTGTCTCTTATATGGCGGCATTGGTCCATTAAGGAATAAAATATTTGTTAATGGGGTTCAATCCTAAGATTAATTTTCACTGAAATAAGACGTATGTCATGACGAAGAAATTTTCCTCACTTTCACACACGGCAGCTTTGTAAACAACTCCATATATAATTTATTTGGCCCTAACATTATAAAGTACTATATTTAAATATTTGTAGATAAATAACAGGGTTACGGCTAGTAAATTTTTGTGTCTAAAATAGACATCATATTTAACTCCGCCGTCATACTCACGATTAAGTGTGAAAAAGAAAAAAATATCTGACAGTGAAGCACAAAACTCCTCTAACTTACACCTTCAGCGATAATTTCTAGTTTACGATCTTTATTATTTACAGTGCAATTCACTAAACCTATATTTTCCTACTTAAAGTGCATTATTTCGTGACAAATGTCTTTTTACGTGAAAAAAAAAAAGCACTTTGAAAATGCGAAATAAAAATAAAGCTCTGTCAGGGAACATCATTCTAAATTACACCAATTTGAAAAAATATGTATCTTCACTTGCTTCAAATCTCATATCATCGGCTTCTTTTCCACAATCTAACCCCAACAAAATATAAAATAAAACCTCTTTTGTACTCAGAATATCCAATTTCAGCACGGTATTGTCCGACATCCCTTTTTAAAATTTCACACCTTCAACTTAATCTGATTTCGAGACGGCATGAATGTAGATTACCATGTTTGATGTTAGTATAAAAGAGTGTTTTTTCACGTGCTTTTTGCTAACGCGATATTCAAGAGACTGCGGAAGATGTTTGTAGACTGATAACTTCTGGAGATAAGTTGATCATAAAGATTTTGTGCAAATAGATTTATCATAGCCGTTTAGATACCTGACTATTAACTGAAATTTTATGAGATTCAGTCTTTGGAGAGAAAAGATGTCATTATGCGTGTCTTGATGCATTAGATATGTGCCGTTTTCCGTAACGTGTAAATTATATATTTTTTCCCTTTCTTGTCTTCTTCAATAGGGACTCGGAGGTGTTTTTACTTTACGGAATTCCATATGAGGTGTTTACCGCCAAATCATGTTCTCTAAGGGACACAAATTAAGCAAACATCCTGTTCGAATATACAATGGTAAAAATATTCTGAGTTCATTTCTGCTATGGAAATAAAGAAATTCACAGAATTATATTTTTGAATGATGAAAAGCTAAACGAAAATTTTGCTGTTAAACAATAATTGATATATTTTGTGTGATGACTCTCTGCGTACTTATAGAAAATTAGATGAAAGTACTTTTTGAAATTAAAGTTGGTCTTAAGTGGTCACAGGACTCTTAAAAGTAAAAAACAAAAACAAAAACAGACTATTTTCAAGATTTAATATCTTAAAATATGTATGATTTTAAAACACAATTTTTAGAGGCATGAAAGACACAGGTATGTTCTTTCATTTCATACATTTAAAAAATTACAAAAAGCAGAATTGATATCTGTAAGGGCTTCAAACTGTCAGAAATTTGTAGAGCAGAAAATTGGTATGACAATTTTCGCGCAGAATTACAAAATACATTATCCAACTAGAATGAAATTTTTTGTGCCTAATTATACATCAGATTATAATAATTACCCTAAACCTAAATAAATTCGTATTTAAAGCATTTTTATATTTTTAATGCAAAGTTGTATTTAGCTAATGCAAATTTTGAAAATTTCAACAGTATAAAAACATTAAAATAAAAAAAAAACAATAAAAATGAAATTTTAGGTTTAGTTTATACAGACTAACATAAAACATCTATTTCGAAAATTTCATGAAAAAATATTGAGAAGTTTTTGAGATATCCTGCGCGTTATGCCAAAAATGTCTTTTTCAGTAAAATGGATTTCAAATTTCGGAAAAGCCGCTTCGGCTATTGTACGGATACAATTTTAAGAGCCATACCTTTTGTTCTAATGGGAATTTCAAGGAAACAATTACATCGAAATGTTCAGAAAAAATAGGGGTTTAACATTAAAAAAAAATAAATAAAATTTCGAAAATTTTGAAGCTTTAAGACCCCTGAGACCCCTTAACCCGGGAGAACGCGCGCATACCCAGGTTAAGAATGGTTTTTAATTTGTCACCAATAAATACAAAATAACAATTTTTACCTTATTTAGTCGGAGGAAATGATTGATAATTTTGCGATAAAATAAGTTGCAGATTACTTTTATAAAGATAGTGGTGACAATTGTAAAAACCATACGCACTCCGGGTCTATCAGGCCCGGCGCACGGCTTCCCGGGTTAAATGAAAAACGAATCGGAAATTGTACGTCAAGCGTGGCAAATGAGGTGCGTTCGTACTACAACTAGTTTTATAAATATTCAGATCTTGGTGCAATAGCTTTTGCACTCTTATGCAAAAATGCATAAATACAATATTCATTACGATTACATAAAGGTGAACCAAACCTCTTGTCCTGATTATAATAATTCATTACAAATTAACCGTTTGTATAATAATGTAACTTGTTGTATCATTAAATAGGTCAATTTTAGTAGGGTTTTTTTTTTTAACCATTTGGAAAAATGGTTATTGTCCTCGTCATGGTAGGAAATCAAAAGCATATCTGAAGCTTTTTATTGGTTGAATCCGCATTTTATTCTTTTTCTGATTGGTCTATACAGTAATCTGTATTTCCCTTTACTTTCAACAGAGATGGATACTTCTGTTGCCACTATGAGAAAAAAGTAATAAAAACTGCGAAAAAAAATTAATAACTCAGAAACAAATTGAGATACAGCTTTCAAACAAATTGCATTTAAAAGTACATTTTTTTCTCTATACGACGGTGTAAAAAGTAATATTGTGGGATGTTTAAAAGTTTAAGAATGAAATTTCATTTAAAATGGGTCGTCAGATTTCTTGGAAATATCGATGGAAAAACCTTTTCCCGAACAGCAAATGAAATGCTTGGATAATACGTAAGTTTCAGGTGGATAATACGTAAGTTTTAGGAAATCCATAGAATTACAAACAACTATTGTTATTGGTACTTCTATGAGGAAATCTGACGAGTCGCAGGCGATTTTTGTCGTTTGCAATTTTTATGTGTAATAACACTATTAATGTTTAATTCATGGCGTACGTAATGTATGATCAACTTCGTGCGATTTTTTATGTCTTAAATTTTAGTCTTTGAAAAAATCATTTTCCAAATGGTCGTTGTAATTTGTTAAATTGCTTTTTTTTTTTTTTTTTTTTTTTTTTTTTTTCTTTTGTGCGATAATGCCAGCTCATTTCCGGATCGGAGGATTGGAAAGGCTGGACCAACACCCTGGCCTCCGTGCTCTCCAGATATTAATCCTCTAGAGGTTGTTTTTTTTTTTTTGGGGGGGGGGGGGGTATATGAAGGACAGAGTCTTTGCCACACCAATTGCTGACGTCGAAGAACTGAAGACTAGGATACAAGCTTCTGTGTGTACTGTAACAGAATACATGTTAAAGAACACTTGGCGGGAACTAGAATACCGCTTAGACAGTCTCCGAGCTACCAAGGGGGCACACGTTGAAATTTACTAAGGTACGTAGTGTTATAAAAAAATTATAACAGTAGTTACAATGTATCCAAACAAACATATGTCTAATTATAATAGTTTGAGCACAAAAAATATTTATAATCAGGGCAAGACTTTTGGTTCTTCCTTCAGTAATACGGAAATAGTATGACTCCATCTTAAATAGGAGGTAATCACCATGGCATCATTACCTATCATGAGATATAATTGAATTAATTATGTATGTTAGGATTTAACTTTAACTAACTGAAGAAAATGAAGAGAACTGAGAATGAAGAAAACTTTTGTTAATATCTTTTTACATTTTGTTTCGATTTTCATAAAATTGGAAATGACTTCACAAAAGTCTGCAACAATTATATATACAGTGCAATCTCGATTATCCGAGCTACTTGGGACCTCTAGTACCTCGGACATCGGAAATATCGGTTAATAGAAATTGTGTATATAAATTCGCAGTGCTCGGGAATTTAACATCTCTTAGAATAAAAAACAATAGAATGTTTTTTAAATGATAAAAATAAACATATATAAAGTTATGTTTCACAGCACAACAAATTTAAAAAGGAAATCAACTACTAGTAGTAATTTTTAAAAACAAATTGATTTTTTTTTTTTAACTATACTAAGTTAAATATTGAAAGATGCATTTTCAAAAATAAAATAAATCTCAAGAAAAAAATATATATTTAATTTAATTACATTAATTTGTTTAATTTACTTTTTTCTCTTTTTTTTAAGTCTGTTACCTTTCGTTGAAAAAGTCGAGATTTTCTATCAGTGGCTGCCCGAATATTTGAGCAACAGAAGATCTATCGGCGTAACATCGCTTCTTTGCTCCAAATATGTTAGGGCAGTTGTTACGGCAGTAAAAAGTGTGGTGTTTTTCAAGACTCATTCACATAGCTGCCAACTTTTACGCTTTTTTGCTAGCAGTAAAATTTAGTATAGATCTTCGCCTTGTTTAATCGTGAGATTTCGACGATTAAATAAGGGAATATTCACTATAAAATTTTAGTGGTAGGAAGAAAGCGTAAAGGTTGGCAGCTATGCATTCACACAAAAAAAAAATCATACTTCGTTATCGTCTCGGTTAACAGAAACCTCGAATAATCGAAGCTCGGTTAATCGAGGTTCTACTGTATTAAATTTCAAACCATTTGGTTGGTTAGTTTTTCCACTGTTATATGCAGACAGACGGACGAACCAGACGGCGACTATAGGTATTATATAATTACGAACGCATCTAATGAATCAAGTTATTTGTAAGTAGGAAAACATTCAAAGAAATATGTTCAATTTTCTTCATTAGGTTTATTATCTATCAAACAAGTTTAGGAAGTTTGGTATTCTAGTTTTCCTTTTTCTTTCTTCAAGTGTTAGTTTTTGTGTATTTGGTTGCAACTTTTTCTAAAGCAAAATAACATTTTTATGTAGAAAGACAAACTGAACGCACAGACACAAAGTAACAAATTAGCTTACACTTGTAAATGTTTGTTAAATGCAATTATTAAAACGTGCGACATTTCTGCATAGCAAAATGCGTAGAAAAAGTAGTATTTTTCTCTCTTCAAAGTCTGGCAAGTTGATTTAAGCCTGATAACTTGAGGATTGCTTCATCGGATATAAAATAAACATATCAGATGCTTTTAAAAGTTTTTAAACGAAGGCGTCCTTATACAGTTACAGAAAAAAAATGAAAATTTAAACAATATTCCAAAAGATATGAAATCCAATCTATGTGATAGCTAATAAGCAGATGTAGAAGAAAGTATACTCAGAACGAAAACACGAAATTTTTCAAATAAAATTTTATAATTATGATTGTACTTTTTTCACCCTTTTTTCTTTTTCTTCTTTTTTCTTTATCTTTTTCTTCTTATATCTCTTTCTTTCTCCTTTTATTTCCATCAGACATGACATGCAGCAAAACTGCAAAATCTCCAAGAATAAAAAGCACTAATTACAAGTAGATTTGTTTATTATTGGTTGAAAACCTATGCAGCTGGAGTCTTATATTTTCATTACTGAACACGTTTGAAACAGAAAATTTTCAAAGGAGTTGTATCATAAACTTGATGTGTTTCTTCTACAAAAATTTGCAGATTTTCTTCAGAAATAATGAAGGTGTGATTCATTTCGAATTTTTCATTCTGAGACCCTTTCCTGAGCATCTGTACTACAGCGTATATTTGTGTTCACAATTGTACCAAAGTCCAAAAATATGAAGATGACTTTAACCAAAGCCGCCTCAAGACTACAAGCCAAACACAAGGTTTCGTGACGTCACGACGCGGGGCTTAGATCAGCCGTGGAGAGCACATGCGTTATTTAAAACATTAATTCTTTCCTCCATATTTCAACTTATTATCACAGCATATGGGAAAAAAAATAAAAACTTATAGTTTAAAGACGCTAATTAAGTGCTTTTTAATCAATTTCGATCACTCGAAACAATAATAACGATAACACAAAAACAATATTTATGAAATAATATCACTGTGTCAATGAAAATGTGCATCAGAATTAAAGATACATTAAAGAAAATTCGTTCGTTAATGAAAAAAAAATCCCAAGTATTAAATTTATTTTAGTAGACAGTTTTTATTATTTATTCTACTTTGAAATTTAGAAACAATATCAATTATCTATTTGATATATATTCAAAAACAAGACATTATACAAAGAAAATAAGTTAAAACTGGTGTGAATGACTAAGAACAAAAAATCTTCTTAAAACACCATAAAAAATTTGTAAATGCGCTAGGCCTTTCGAAAGATCTGAGTCTTTCTTCGTCAGGCGCAAAAAAGGCGTCCTTCTACTATGAAAGCAGAGGCAAGACTCTTATTACATATATATATATATATATAAATTTGCAGTTTAAACACATAAATTGAATTATTTTGCTTTCAATTATTTCAAAACAAATAAATAACAATAAGTGTGCCAATCAAAACCCACATTTAAAAATTAAATTAAAGTGGAAGAAAAGTGAATGTTAAATGAAAACAAATTCAAGTTGTGTTCTATTTTTATTTTTAATTGGGCTTGAAATTATGCAGTAAATATCCTATTAAATATTAAGTGATTTGAAACCTGCATATAATAAATAGTAAAATTAAAGTATATATGAAATTAAGTATTCTTATAAATAAATTTTCGTACTGTAAACTTTACTTATCAGAAATGGGTAATTTTCACATAAAATCCATTAAATTAAAAAACATAAAACTGTCATAATACTAAAACAACACAAGTTCATGAAACAGAAAATTATTATTTAGTTTTGTATTAGTTTGATATATTATGCAAGGTACAAGCAATAGATTTTTTAAAACATGTATTGACATATGAAGAGAAAAATAAAAGAAAGAAAGAAAAGACTTTCATCAATTGGAATTAAAATATTCCTAATTTATGTTCATTTTCCTCGAATGTTTAGGTAATAGCTGATAAAAAAAAAACATCGAAAAACACAAAAACCTTCCACGAAAATATTTCATTTCCAAAATAATGTTGTGTGGGTTCTTAAATGTTTGTTCACATCTTTTAAGATTAAAATAATCAATTTTTATGAGATGAAAAGTATTTCCTGACTAGATCTAAAAGTAAATTTATAATTATAGAATAATAATTTTATTTATTGTTATTTTTAATTAAACATTAAAATGTATATAAAAACACATAGGATTTTTGCGAAGAAGGTGTGTGTGTGAGTGTGTGGGGCGGGAGGGGGGGGAACTACTGTTTTGCATAAGGGTACTAACAACCCTTACTCTAGTCTTGTAAATAAATTGTTTACAGTTGTGGCAAAAATAGAGAGATTCAAAAACATTATCCCCATAGCTCTATTTACACAGTACATAAGCATTTATAATTTAACAAAAAATTATAAAAAGAATTTTTATTAAGATAGCAAACGTTTAAGATTTAAAAAGAACAATAAATTGATATAAGTATATCGATCGGGGTTTGCTTTAAAACAAGTAAACAAGATAAAAATGCTATGTATTCACAGCGACTTTTATGAAAATTTCTAGAATATTTAAATTTTTAAGTATGAATATATATATATATAAATTTGTTGTCAAATTAAAGTCCAACTAATTCTGCATACAAAATAACCCGAGTTACTATTCACACAAGTGTCTTTTAATATGGGCGTTAATTAAAGGTCACTCAAATGAATTAGAGAAAACAGAACAAATTATAAAGAACGGATGGTGTGACAAGATACAAATTAAATGATATAAGTCTTGACACGATTTAGGGATGTTTGCCATTTTAAATTATTGCTCTATGTGGAAAGAAACAGAACTACAATAATATAGTTTCGTTTTGAGATACGGTATTATTGATAGAATCGTACTAGGATTTGCTAGTTAATTTACTTCAAAGAAATTAAAAATAAAAGATTTTGAACACAAGAAATAAAACTTGCGCTGATAGCATATAAATATAATTTGAAAATAAAACTTACCTTGAAAAAATATGTTATTAGGCTAAATAAAACGCACGTGCACGTAAAATAGCAAGATACAGAAATTCAAATGTTCGGGGCTGGCGCGTTGGCAGTTAGCCAGCCCCGGGCTGTGACGTCACATGTGGGGGGATGAAGGGCGTGTCTGGCTTGTAGTCTTGAGGCGGCTTTGCTTTAACCCTTTCCTGCTCAGAGCAATTCTGTTTATAAACTGGCAAAATGATGGACTGGTACCAAAATTTATAAACAAATTTATTAGAAAATACAAACTTGCCTATTTCCAAGTACGTTATAAATGGAAAATTTCAATTAAATATTCTTGGTGCCAGTAAAATAAAAATTAGGTGTCTTTTTTTAAGGACACGCCCACGAAAGATTTAATTGATTATAAATGAGTCTCTGTGGATATTAATTTTTGATATGACAAGCAGATGTAGAAGGAATGTATACTTAGAAAGATAGCACAAAATTTTAGCATAGCATAAATAATAGCACAAATTAGAGCGCTCCAACCCAAATGGTTGATTTCCACCACTAAATTTTAATAGTATTCTTTGCTTTATTAAATCTCAGAAATTTTTTCATTAAATAAGGTGAGCAGTACTATTAAAATTTAGTGGTGAAAATCAACGATTTGGGTCGGAGCGCTCTCATCTCTGATTACTGATTGCGTTTGAAACGGGGAAATTCCCCGGAAGTTATATCGAATGGCTGTGTTTATTTTACAAAATTAAACTAATTCCACAGAATTAAAACGGATGTAGGCGAAATTCTTTTTGATTTACTCGTTCTGAGACATTTTCCTAAGCATCATTATTACAGCGTACATTGGTATTCACAGGTATACCAAAATCCAAAAATATGAATATGATTTTAATTGATTGTAAATGAGGCGTTTTGGATATTGAATGCGAACTAGCATATCAGTTTTTGAGTAAGAGCAGTTTAAAATACACATCAATCATTATCGTTATTTGGTTACTTTATTTTATACAGAAAATTTCAGAGAGGTGAACTGCACTGTTAAAAAAAAAAAAAAAACGGACTAAAATACGGAAATACTACTGGCAATCTAGACGCCAGTACTATTTCCGTATTTTAACGGAACTTTTCCAGGTAAATTACAGATAAATTTCCGTCAAATTCCAAAAAAAACGGAAATTTTTCTGCTATTTACCGGGAAAATTTTCTGTTAAAATACGAAAATAGTACTGGCGTCTAGATTGCCAGTAGTATTTCCGTATTTTAATCCGGTTTTTAGGTGCGTTCGTAATTATATAAATACGTTGCACCTATAGTCGTCGTTCAGTCCGTCTGTCTGTCCGTCCGTCCGCATATAATAGAGCAAAAACTACCCAACCGAATGGTCTGAAATTTTAAATATATGATTGTTGTAAAATTTTGTCGAGCCATTTCAAATTTTATGAAAATCGGATGTATAGTTAAATTACAGGGACAGTCAAAAGTTTTTCTTTACATTACGGCCAATGGGAAAAATTATTGCACGTGCATTTTAATGATGTTAAAGCTTTCCGAATGGTCTCAAATTTTAAACATATAATTATTGCGACATTTTGTCGAGCCATTTCAAATTTTATGAAAATCGGATGTATAGTTTAATTACAGGGACAGTCAAAAGTTTTTCTTTTCATTAAAGCCAATGGGAAAAATTATTGAAAGTGCATTTTAATGATGTTACAGCTTTCCGAATGGGCTGAAATTTTAAATATATAATTGCTGCAAAATTTTGTCGAGCCATTTCAAATTTCATGAAAATCGGATGTATAGCTTAATTACAGGGACAGTCAAAAGTTTTCTGTTACATTAAGGGGAATGGGAAAAAATTATTGCAAGTGCATTTTAATGATGTTACAGACTATGCACTTATGAATTGCAAATAAATACACATTCAGTACAATATGGGGTGCAAAAAATAATTATAAAACTAGTTATAGTACGAACGCACCTCATTTGCCACGTTTGACGAGCAATTTCCAACTTGTTTTTAGTGTGAACGTTGTGACATATTACACCAGTTACAACAGTCCTCCATGTTATGTATGATCCTTCATATTATGTCCTTAACCCATTAATGCCGATTGGTACGAAAATCTGCCACTGGAGAAATACGAAAATTTTAAATATGAAAACCAATATTTTAGTAAGGAAATTTTTGTTATTACTTAATCTCAGACTTTGATAGATCAAATAAGTTAAAATTACAATATGGGAAAACTGGTGTCAACTGGTACCTAGGTATTAAAAAGGTGTAAAAGGAACTCGGCATTAATGGGTTAAGAAAAAAATAAAAAACGGCCTTTGTTGATTTCACGGTTAATATCTGCAGTGCCTTAAACGACAAATTACTAAATTTAACCAAACCACAGAGACTCTTTGCAGTTTTATATTACGACCTACAATATTCATATAGAGTCAGATAATGAATAATTAGAACTATTTTCACATATTTCCTTTTGAAAGAAATCTAGTAAGTTGGAAATTTCGAGGAGAAAAAGAAAACTAATATACTAACCACGGATATAGTGTCTCGCGGAACTCTGAGAAAAGTGCGTCATCAGATTATTTTGTCTTTTTTTTTTTTTTTCAGTTGCTATGCAACCAAGGGTTAAGTCTTTTGAACGTGTCTTAAAGACCATTACTGGCATGCTCAGGAGCGAGCGTCTTTCATTATAGCCTGCTGGAGAGCAAGGTTACAGCTTAAACGGTGCTATTAAAGCGTGTTTTTTCGCACGCTATTATCACAACTAAACGCTGTATAATGACCCTAAACCTCCACCCTTATAAATGCCTAAATTACAGGTAATAACAATGATGGAGGCCCGAAAAACGCGAGCTATTTTTCCTGGAGTAGACGATATCTTGCCTCGAGCGTTGAAAAGCTCAGTGAGAATTACTTAACTGCAATTAGGCAACACGTTGTAAAACATATCAGTTTAAAAAATCCATTTACAAGCAAAAAAAAAAAAGCTTTTGTACTAATGGATTGCGAGCAAAATTTTTATTATAAAAGGAGATCCTTCATTGCAAAGGTTAAAAGCATAAGTAGAGGAATACATATCAGGGTAAGGTGGAAAAGTTTTTTTCTTTTGTCCTTTTTTTTAAAGACAGGGTTGCTTCATGCTTTCAATCGACGGTAAAACATCATTTTTTATGATAAAATATACATGACATTAGCAAATAACCATTTTTGCACCGATAATTGTACTGCGAGTTAGGTTTCTGAAAGATTGCTTATTAGCTACTCTAATTTTCATTTTCTAAAAAAATAGGGGCGTATACATAAAAGCTATTAACCCTCTCGCTGCGCAACCCGAGAGTTTCTCGGGCAACGTAAAAGTGGCAAAATTTGCGCAACTCGAGATTTCATCGGGGATGCATTTTTCCAGTCTACTTAACTCTCCTTGATCATTCCCACCAGTTTTTTTTTTTTTTTATTCTAAATTTTGCCTTATCTAATCGGAGAAATTTCCCGATTGAAGCAGACTAAAATTTTTGTTTTGAAAAACCGGTGGCAAAAGAATAAAAATTCTTAAAAGACGCTCGTCGCGAAGGAGTTAAATACGCAATTTTTGAAGCTATTTTGATAAAACAATTACGCAGCGAGAGGGTTAAACCCGATCATGCAAAAGTAACGTAGCTTAAATTTTTTTAAATGCCTGAGTTACAAGTAATAACAATAATGGAGCCTCAATAAAGGAAAAACGCGAACTACTTTTCACGGAGTAGAGTCTTGAGCGTTGAAAAATTGAGTGACAATTACTTAACTGCAATTAGGTAACAACATACCAGTTTAAAAAAATCAATTTACAAGAAGAAAACAAGAACGAAAAATCATGCGTACAGGATAGATTGTGTAACACTTTCCAACACAGACAGACGGACACACGTACAGACAGACAGACAAACCCAATTCACACTTTAAACACTTTTCAACTTTGTTGGAAAGTGTTAAAAAAAAAGCTTTCTACTCATGGATTGTGAGCAAAAATTTTGTTATAAATTGTGATCTCTTATTCCAAAGCGTTAAAGCCATAAGTAGAGGAATTTATTTCTGAGTAAGTAAGATGGAAAAGTATTTTTTCCCCTTAATAATAATAAAAAAAGAATAGATCTGCATACTGGTTTTAATCGACGGAAAATCGTCATGGCATTTATGATAAAGTATTTAGAACATGGGGGAAAAAGCAATTTTGTTGCGATTATTGTATTGTGAGTTAGAATTTTTAAAGATTAATAGTCAGATATTCAAACGTTTATTTCTATGACATAAAATTGCAATATTATAGGGCAATTCCATCGTAACTGACGTAACATTTTGTCATCGAATTTTGTTTTTAAAACTATGTAGAAAATTTACTAACAAAGCTAGAACAAATTTTTACAATTTAAAATATTTCTTACTAAGGACTTAATACACAAATACCTGCAGATTATTTCAATCTCTCTTTGAGTCCCAAAAATTGCCATTCGAAATTCTGTAACTGACGTAACATAAAATATACAAACATTTTTTTTGCCTTCCTTGAAGTGTAAAAATTATCAAAATTATCCCGTTAAAAAATGTCATTTAATGTTCTCAACAACACTAACTAATGCCAAATTATAACAGTAACTTGTTTAATTAATTTCTGAATAATAAAAAAGAAAAAAAAGTGGCATTTACACGTGTAACTGACGTAATTTTTATTGTGTAACTGACGTAACATTATGACTTTACAAAGACAATAATGGTACTTAACTTAGTTTGTAAACAGTAATTAACAATGTCTTTTTATTAGGATTTTATTATAGAATATAAAAGTATCAAGTTTTCCAATCATGCCCTTAAATTAAACATATTATAAATTTTATCCACCCCCCCCCCCCACACGCACACACACACAAAAAAAATGATAATTTTCTGTGGAATTGTCCTATATATCTATTAGAGATAAGATATATCTATCGATCATAGAAAAATAAATTAGCTTAAAAATTTTAACTGCCTAAATTACAAGTATTAACAACAATGGGAGAAATAAAAACCGAGAGTTATTTTTCTCGGAGTAGACGATATCTTGCTCGGTGGTTGAAGAGCTCAATGAGAAACTGCAATAAAGCAACACCATATAAAAGGTATCTACTTACGAAAAATCCATTTATATGGAGTAAAAAAAAGAAAGAAAACTTTTGTACTAATGGATTGTGTGCAAAAGCTTGATTATAAACAGAGATCCTTTCATTGTAAATCCTCATTGCAAATAGCATGTTAATATATGACGTAATTTTCACTATTTAATGCATTTCTCATGTAATAATTTATTTATTTTAAACTTTTTTCTTTTAATATTCACGGGTATTTAATTTAAAAGTCACTCGAAATATTATTTTTTAAACTTTTTAAACATGACTTACTATTTACCATAAAAATATTTCACACGTAATAATTTAATTATTTCAGGCATTTTAAATATGACGATATTTAATATTTTAGAATTTTACATATGACGTAATTATCACCTTTAAATGCGTTTCGCGTGTAATAATTTTTTTATTATAATTTTTTGTACTTTTTTAAATATTTTGACGTAATTTTCCTATTTTCTGCTTTTAAAATGTGATCATTTAATTCTTATTTTAAAATTTTCTTTCTCTTTTTAATAATTTCACTTTTCAATTTCAATTTTTTCCGACAAAAAACAAATTTAATTCTTAATTTTTCTAATTTTCCTGAAAAACATAATTTAATCACGATATTGTTTCACTATCAATTGAAATAAAAGATAATTACAATTTCAGTTTGAAAATGACGAAAAAGAACTATAATAATTCCTATAGTTTTTTCCTTGTTCTCCCCTTTTTCCACAAAAAGGGAAGAATTTAGTTGCCATTATTAGAGAAAGTTCATTAAAATTAGAAAAAAATTAGTATCTCGAAAACTAATTCAAATTTTAAAATTCTAAGTTTTCATACCTGTGGACCAATACAGATAATTGGCATTAATTTCACCGCCAAACCTTCCATATTTTAGGAGAAATATAGCCGTGAAACATAATCAATCCTTTCATAAATTCATTGAATTAGGATTTTATATATAGAGAGAGTAAGTAGATTTAATTTATATAAAAGAAAGAAAAATGTCTTTTTCTAATACGCATAACATAAGCACATTTTATTATTAAAATATTTTTGTGTCAAAGTTTATCCAGCTTCTTTCAAGAAGATTAGAAAAAATTGTGGTTTTCATTGATTAAATTTTTTAACTGGAATTAAACTTTAAAATAAAAAGAATAAACAAATGAATTTTTAAATAAATAAAAGCTTTTAACACATAATTTTATCTTCGATACAAAACCATTAATAATTATAAATGCTTATGAACATTTCAAGAGAGTAGATCAAATTGAAGTGTTCTATAAAAGCGTCATTTAGACTTAGAGGCATAATTACTAATTATTATTATTATTATTATTATTATCTTGTAAATAAAGGAAAATATAGCATTAGAACAATTCACTAATAAAGATTAATATAGAATATTTTATTATTATTATTATTATTATCTTGTAAATAAAGGAAAATATAGCATTAGAACAATTCACTAATAAAGATTAATATAGAATATTTTATTATTAAAATATTTTAATACAGTAAAATCTTCATAACGGAGATTCTCGAATAGCGAACATTTTTTTCAATCGCTAACAGATATATTATTATATTTGCATGATTTTACTCACCACGGTTAAATGGTAAAATTTAATGATCCCAAATTTTTCATTATTTAGAAGTTTTACTTTATTTCAGGCTGTTCTCAAGTGCTCTGGTCAACAAGAGCAACACACATTGGACACATTTACAAATTCATTTTTTAAACGAAAAGATATAAAATTGGAAAGCCTGACTATGTGGATGCGATAACTATGGAAGCGATTTGGAATCGATCTGTGGTTTCCCTTTTCTGATAAATAAATTACTTATTGAATTATAAGCGATTTTTATCACGTGACAAACACGTTTTTCGTTCTTTCTTGAGTGGTTATTCTTCTTTCGCACGGAAATTTGGTTCAAAACGCCCACTTTGTCACTATTTTCTGAAAGATCTTTTGCGTTTTCAAAAAAAAAAAAAAAAAAAGAAAAAAAAAAGAAAAAAAAGGAAAAAAAAAAAGAAAAGAAAACCCGCAAAAAACATTTCTATTACATAGTTTCTGAACAACAACACCTGCTAGTTTCATGCATTTCCGAACAAAAATAAATTAAAACTTATGTCATAAAGTTGCCCTTTTGGATTTGAGAACGGCTTTAAATTATTCCACTTCTTCGATTAAACTCATTGAGGTATTTTATTTGGTGCATAAACTAAGAAAATTCTATAAATTACAATTCGAGATATGTTAGAAAAACAATTGTACAAAATTGTATGTCAAACGTGACAAAAGAGGTTCGTACTATAACTAGTTTTATAAATATTCAGATCTTGGTGCAATAGCTGTTGCACTCTTATGCAAAAATGCATGAATACAGAATTTATTATTATTATACATATATTAAATTCAGTAATACGGAAGTAATATGATTCCATCTTAAATAGGACGTAATCACCATGGCAACCTAGAATCATTACCTGATACACTGACCATCACACTGATAGGATTTACTAGAATGAAGAAAACTATTATTAATATCTTTTTAAGTTTTGATTCGATTTTCATAAAATTTGAAATGACCCGACAAAATTCTACGATTGTATGTATCAAATTTCAAACCATTCGGTTGGATAATTTTTTGCACTGTTATATGTGGACAGACGGACGGACCGGACGAGACTATAGGTGCTACGTATTTATATAATTACGAACGCTACCTAAAAAGAGTACTATTACGTACATGTGTGATATGAGGCGTGCTTATAATTGTTCTTATAGTGTTATTAGATAAAAAGACGATATGGTGTAATAATAATAAGATATGTTTTCGAAAAAGGCAATCATCTATTATAACGCAGATTCTGATGTAAAATGTGTTGGCAACCAAATTAAAAGGGGAAAAAAACGTGGTTACCAATTTCATCTTTTTAATCCGTCACATAATAACAGTGTTGAGACACATTATACGCTTTCTGCACCCAAAATAATAAAGATCATGTGTGGGAGACGTCATTATTATTTAGGCGTTTTTGGGGCTAACACGATAATGTCATATTACAGTATTTATTCGAATAATTTACGCCTCCGCGTACTTTTTCTCACCTTCTATACTTTTGAGGGGAAAAAATTGCGATTTTGGCATCAAAAAACACGAAAATTTAAATAATGAATTTCATGTAAATATAACTTCATGAGTTTTATAATTTTTTTTTTTTTTCAATTTATGTTCTAATGTCAAATTTTAGTTTGTTTCTTTAATTTGGAAGAAGTTGATTCCCTATTTTTAAGCGATTTTTCTCACATGAATCAACAGCCAGTTCAGATAACAGGTTTTTAAGACCAAAAGCAAAACCGAAACGGAATTTCGGTAATCTTCTTGTTTTCGCCTGAAACCGAAACCGAAAACGAAAATGTCCAAAAAAATTTTTTTTTTTTTTAAGTTGGGTAGCCTTTGGGTAATTTTCAGACAAATCAAAACTTTTGCAATTACTCAGGAGACAATGACTATTTCTTTTAGTTTTCTCTTGGTAAAACCATCACATTCCTGGTGATTCTTTTTCAGCATTTTCAGATAATTAGCATTAATAACAAAAATAAAATTAATAAAACCCTGTCTAAAAATTACCCCGTGGTTTGGGGTAATTTTCAAACACCTAAGGGGTAATTTCCAGACAGCTATTTGTGAGTCTATTTAAGGATCAGATTTGAACACCAAATATGGTAATTAAAGAGACACCATTGCAAAATGTTATGGCACAAAATGGGGTATTTATTAGACCATTCTGAACACAGAAAAAAGGCATGAAAACGCAATTGTAACTGTACACTTGAAATCCATTTATATTTTCGCGAATGAACGTTAAGTTATATGCTACTTTTCCACACACAGCTACTGTAGCTATATCTGTTTTATATACATTTATGTAAATCAGTAAAGAATTTCAGACTTTTTAAACAGTTCTGATGGTTAAATAAAAATCAACATTAAATAAGAACATAAAACAGACACAAATTTTGTAAATAATAATAATAATAATAATAATAATAAACAAATAAATAAATATTTTAGTATAAATATTTTAGTAGCCTAACCTGCTTTTTCATACTACAATAAAATTTTTACACCAACACCAAGAAAGCTGAAAGCATGCAAAGGCAAAAGAAATCATCCTTTTAAAAATATTTTTGTTTTGTGTAACCAATGATGCTTTTGGAAGAAAATAAAGTAATGTATCTGTAACTCATTCTATACTGTATTGCAACTAATCGATGTGTTAAATGAATTTTACAACAAGTTATTTTAATGTACTTATAAGTTCCGTCAGTAGATAAAGGGTTAAACTACCCCTGAAAAATAAACATATTTCCATCCTGTTTGTAAAGCCTATTTAAAAACGTTTAAAACTTTGCTTTATTAAAATTAATTGCTATTATTACTTACTATTATTATTGCCATCATTATTGCTAATTATATTAAATTAATACTAATTAAATATAATTAGTATTAATATGCCTTATTTAATACTAATTATTTAATAGTAGTTCACTTTTTAAATGGAGTAAAACTATGTCATTATTTAAACCTCATTCTATCCTCTTTTATAATACTGCATGTCCCGGAGCTTCAAACACAAACTTCGAGGGGAAGTAAAAGAACGAAAATTGTCCGCATAAATTACGCATTAAGCCTAATAGTAAAATCTGTATCAAATCATAATGATAATAACATCATTATTCTGCTACGTGATAGACAAGCCAATTGATTGTGCAAATTTCACACAAAAAAAATTTTCTATGATATAATTCATGTCATTATTTGTACTTTCAAATTTTTTATCAAATGTAATAAGCATCATCATGTTTTTAAAATTACATACATTCGATTAGTTAATGATATAATAAGCTAAAATAAACTTTTACATCTGCATTATGCTTATAATTATATGGTCAAAATTTAAACTGAAAACCAAATTGTAAAAAAATATAATAATAAAATTTGAATACATCATATTCTTTAATGGGGGGTGGGGGGGAGGGGGGAGATACATCTGTCTATATTAGCAATAAAAACGAAATAAAGGTGTCATTATGAAATAATGTATTCTTTCATAATATGAATACAATTTTTGAAATACGGACCAACTTTTTTTTTTTTTTTTTTTTTTTTTCAATTGGTAACACCATATTTGAGTTTCTTCGATCGAATTAGGCCGAATTAGAATCGAAGAAAATTTTTTAGGGATATTTTTACAGAAATTTAGAAAACGTAAATGAGATTTTATGCAAGGAAAATTTCCAGAGCCCAAACACTTATATATATATATATATATATATATATATAAACTCGGTTTGTGGCGTCAGATGTCGCCATCCGAAGAATCCACAAACAGTCTTTCTCCTTTTTTTCCGGTCAAGTGTCCATTCTTCCTCCAGACTTCTATCTCTCATTGCCTTTGCTATATCATCCATCTAGTTCTTTCGCAGTCTTCCGCATTTCCTTTTTTTTTTTCTTTATTTAAATGTGAATTTGCGTAGTCTTTCTTCGCTCATTCTTTTAACATGATTATACCAGATTAATTGCTTTTGTTTTTGAAATATCATCTAATATGGTACCCTTTCTTTTCATCATTTTCCTGATTCTTTCATTTCTTACTCTTTCTATTCTTGATGTCCTGCATGATCTTCTTAGGGTACCCATTTATATATATCAGAACTTATAAATCAGAAAATTATAAAAAGAGCATGTTTTGACTAGTTTTTTTTTTTTAAATATCTGTGCGTGAGTCTGTGCGTTTGTCTGTCCGCATGTGACGACAATTTTATGGGCTCTCTAACTCGAAATATTGCATAGAATAGGATGAAATTTCATATGAGGTTCTATCCTTACGTGAACTGTTGCCGATTAGTTTTTAGTCAAAATTACCCAAGTTTAGGTGCCGCAACTCGATGATTTGTTTCATTTGTGTGCTGCTTATATATCCAGTTTCTGTGCGTAGAATTCAACGAAATATCAAATTTAGAATCCTTATGATAGAATAGATTGAGATTCAGTTTTGATTGATTTCAGTTGTTCTATTTTGAAACAGCGAAGGTTTTTCTATAATTACGAGCGAAAATATTCGATAACCGCTTCCAAGTCACCCAATATTCCGAAAAGCATTCCTTTAGCTTTAGAAACCTCAGAAACAATTTATTTTCCAAATTTAAAGAGGAATTTATAAAAATAAATTTTTATTAGCTGCCTGTAATTTTCGGAAACGTTTTCGAGCAGCTTTTACAATGCATTAATCACTTCTCTCGACCCGGAAAATTTCTTTTTCGAATGCTATCAGACTTCAACTAAACATTTTCAGCTGCATAACTGAAATTGTGCATGTAATTGTAACAGAAAAGCGTTAATTTTAATGTTAATGTTAATGCTGTTAATTCTATATGTTTTACAGTTAAGCATGTTTTCTGAACATGAAAATATTTACTTGAGACCTCATAGCATTCGAAAACGGCTCCTGTCCCTGCCGGGCGAAGACACTCACGAGCTAATGCTAATCCTATGGGGAGGGATTTATCTAATATCTCGTTTGCATTTCGACATTTTTATTTTTTATTTATTTATTTATTTATTTATTTTTTATTTTATTTTATTTATTTATTTATTTATTTATTTTTTATTTTATTTTATTTATTTATTTATTTATTTATTATTTTATTTTATTTATTTATTTATTATTATTATTTTTTTTGCATTGGATAACCGAGGGCCGTCTCTACATCAAACATTTTTTACTTTTTCGATTTTGGTCACAGATATTTTTTATAAAGTTACTTTCACTTTCAGAACCAGTTCTGAAAATGAAAGTATCATTGAAAGTGTCAAATGAAAGTGCAAACGAGATATTAGAAAATAACTTCTCCATAGGTTTAGCATTAGCTCGTGAGTGTCTTTGCCTACAGGGACAGGAGCGTTAAGTACACACACACAGCATACAGTTAGGAAAGTTAAAACTTATGTCATAAAGTTGCTCGTTTGGATTTAAGAACAGCCTTAAGGCTCCTGTCCCTGCAGGCAAAGACACCCACGAGCTAATGCTAATCCTATGGGAAGGGATTTATCTAATATCTCGTTTGCATTTCGACATTTTTAAATAATTTTTTTTTTTTTTTTTTTTTTTTTTTTTTTTTTGCATTGGATAGCCGAGATCCGTCTCTACATCACACGCTTTTTACTTTTTAAATTTTGGTCGCAGATATTTTTTATAAAGTTACTTTCTCTTTCAAAACCGGTTCTGAAAATGAAAGTGTCATTCTAAAAAACATCTGCAACCAAAATCGAAAAAGTAAAAAAAGGTGTGATGTAGAGACGGATCTCGGCTATCCAATGCAAAAAAAATTATTTAAAAATGTCGAAATGCAAACGAGATATTAGAAAAATCCCTCCCCATAGGATTAACATTAACTAGTGAGTGCCTTCGCCGGCGGGGACAAGAGACTTAATGCATTGAAAAGCTACTCGGAAACATTTTCGAAAACGACGGTCAGCTAATAAAAACTCATTTTTATAAATTATTCTTTAACCCTTAAATGCGCGATTTTTTATTTTGTTTTGAAAAAATTATATATGATACTCTGAAAGGTTTATAACACAGGAAAAAAAAATGAAAAAAATCAGAGATGTATTTTTCATATAATACGTCAATCTTTTCTTCTGTTGCACATCTGCAGTACAAGTAAAAACTACTGTCGTGTGGCTGTTTTACTCTAACATAATGCAAATTAGTAAGTACTTTAATAAGTATGTCTCTAAATACTTTATTTTATATCATTATTTATTTTTTAAAACTTAACCTTTAACCCTTTAATTCCCACAACAGAATACTTTCTAGAAATTATGTAGTTCAGAGAATCTGACTTTACACCAGAAAGTTTTAATGGTTAATTTCGCTTTATTTAAATAAGCAATGTCTGTGTTTTAATTAAAGCAAATATTGCTATTTTAATTTTTGTGGGGTGAATTAGGTATATGCTAATAAAAAAAATCTATTAATTTCAAAACAACGTTGTTTGCATATATGCAAAGCTGCGCACTAAAGGGTTAAACTTCAAAGACAAATTCTTTTGTGAGGTTTCTAAAGATAAGGAAAGCTTTTCGGAATCTTGGGTGACTCGGAAGTGATTATTGTATATTTTCGTTCGTGATTATAGCACATTTTAATAAATTAAGAAACATCTGACTTTTTCACAGTGTAGAAGGAAATTTTGTGATGATCACAACGTAGTATAATTAATTTCTGATCCATTAATGAAATAGGCTTAAAGATTGATAAGTTCCACTTATAATCACATTAAATTAAATTTTAATAATGATTTGTACTTTTTTTAACCCTTTATCTATTTGCGGTACTTATAAATACCATTAAAATAACTTGTTATAAAATTCCTTTAATACATCGATTAGTTGTAATACAGTTTAGAATGAGTTATAGATACATTACTTTATCTTGTTCCAAAATCATTATTGGTTACACAAAACAAAAAAAAAATTAAAGGATGATTTATTTTGCCTTTGCATCTTTTCAGCTTTCTCGGCGTTGGGGAGGGTGGGGGTGGGGGTGGGGGGGGTGGATTTTTTAATTCGGAAATATTTCTATATTTCTATTGTAAGAACATTATAGTGGTACATTTCGTAATTCTACAAAAAACTAAGAAAAATATTTAAAATTTTGAAAATATTTAAAAATAAAAGTAGTATTGAAAATATTTAAAATTTTGAGTGGGGTTATAAATATTGCACAAAATCCCTATAAATTCAAATTTAATGAATCCATCTAAATCCTTCAATCCTTATAAAATCCTTCTAAAATGTAGTAAATGATTATGTAAATCTTGTAATGTAGTTTAAACAATTCACGAAAAATGCTTTAGAAGATAAAATTTTCATGAATTTATAATTCAGTGCATAAAGAGTTAATTGGCTAATTTTTACAATTTTATCTGACATGACTTTTTCTTATTTTAAAATTTAAAAGTTTCGGGAAAAGAAATTATAATATCCTCTTCAAATTTAATCATAATAAGTTTTATGTATTACTAGTAATATATAACCCCCGTCAAATATGACGGAATGTTGATCTGATTTGCCTTACATTTTCATAACACTTCATAAAACAAAATGCATGAAGATTTTATTATTGAAAGGTTTTTATTATAGAAAAGTACATTTTAAAAATCACAAATTATTTATACAAATGCAAATGACGAGATATTTTTTTTAAACTTAATACTCAATTTTTGAAATAGTTCAAGGATCAATGAAGGCTTCATTTCTAATCTTCAGAATTAAAAAAGGGAAAATCAGTGAAAAGTACGTCATGTTGACATAATCATATCAAATTTTCTCCTTAGTTTTGTTAATGAAAAAATACATTTCAAGCTAATCATGATATCACCGACGCAAACTTTTCAAACATATTTTATATACGTACTTTTATGCTTAACCACAGTATATTCAAACAAAAATATATTTTCTATTTTAATTGTAATGGGGAAAAAAAACTAATAAAGTCATAATGCTTAAAGATAAAATAAACCCAATGAACAATATTCTCGTGATATCGCAATAAATATGAATTTTTATTCCCTTATTACAAATAAAGTACACATTTTTAATAAAGTACGCATTTTTTTTTCTTATTTTTTTACCGAATATAATTTGCAGATGAAAAAATACGTTCAAAAAGCCAGGTGTCCGAATATTTTTCCTTATTTCTCTTTTATCTGAAACCAGCAATCCAATGATACTATTTTGAAAAAATTAAAAAAAAAAAAAACTTTTAAAATTAAAAATTAAAATTTGATTTTGAAAAATAGCTAGTGAGGGCAAATCTACAAATGAACAACTTTCATTTAAAATTAGTAAAAAGATGAGATCAGATGACTAAATACACTACAGCCTTATGTTTCAAATATATAGATGGCGCTGTTACCTACGCGTTCCTACACTTGGATTTTATGGATTTTATATAAGTAGGTTGTTGAGACATTACAAAATAAATGTGCAGTATTTCTATTAGTTTATTTTACCACTGTTCTACATATGGGACAGTATGCAAAAATGGAAATCAATACAGTTTTGGTAAGATGTTGAATTTTTTATTTATATTTTTCATCTCGTTAGTCTCTATTAGCAGTCTTTCGCGAAAATATCTATATGGCATAATATAGATTGAATACCTAAATATTGTTACACTTTTAACACTCTTAAAAACAACGATAAAGAAAAGATAAAATAATCACTTTGCACCCTCGAAAAATCCCTTCATTTCCATATCACGCATGTGGTTTGTGAATTCAATTATTAAATTCTGTATTACAGAAAGAATGAAAATTATACTTAAAGCATTCATTTTGGTAGAAAGTGTGCAATCTCATTAATTTGTATTTGCAACCTTTCGCGAAAATATTGCTTCTATATATGGTATAATCTAAACATAGTTACATTTTTAGCTATCTTAAAAACAACGAGAAAAAGAAAACATAAACGAATCACTTTGCCTCATCAAAGAATCACTTTGCCTCATAAAATAATCACTTTGACTCATCGGAGAATCACTTTATTTCCTATCACGCTCGTGTCATTTGAGTTCAATTAAATTATATATTACAGAAAGAATGAAAATTATACTTAAAGCATTCATTTTTGTATGAAGTGCGCAATCACATTAATTTTTATTAGCAATCTTTCGCGAAAATATTGTTTCTATATGGTATAATATGGATAAAATAAATAACCATTGTTACATTTTTAGCTATCTAAAAACAACGAACAAAAGAAAAGATAAAAGAATCACTTTGCTTCATAGAAGAATCACTTTATTTCCATATAACGCTCGTGGGTTGTAAATTCTATTAAATTCTGAATTACAGAAAGAATGAAAGCATTTTGGTATAAAATGCGCTATGATCTTAATTTGCATTAGCAATCTTTCACGAAAAAACTGTGTCTATATGTATAATATGGATTAAATACCTAAACATTGTTACATTTTTAGCTATTTTAAAAACAACGAAAAAAGAAAAGAAAAAAGAACCATTTTGCCCCATCTAAGATTCACTTTATTTCCGCATCACGCTCGTGGTTGTGAATTCAATCAAAATCTGTATTACAGAAAGAATGAAATTAAAAAAGCATTCATTTTGGTATAAAGTGCACAATCTCATTGATTTTTATTAGAAACCTTTCGCGAAAATATTGTTTCATATGGCATAATATGGATTAAATACCCAAATATTATTGCATTTTTAGCTATCTTAAAAACAACAATTAAAAAAAAGATAAAAGAATCACTTTGCTTCATTGAAGAATCACTTTATTTTTATATTATGCTCGTGGGTTTTGAGTTCAATTAAATTCTGTATTACAGAAAGACTGAAAATTATAGTTAAAGCAGCCATTTTGTTATAAAGTGTGCAATTTCATTAATTTGTATTAGCAATCTTTCACGAAAATATTATTTCTATATGGTATAATATGGATTAAATACCAAAGGAACTGTTACATTTTTAGATATCTTTAAAAACAACGAGATAAAGAAAAGCTAAAAGAATAACATTGCTCTCTCGCCAAATCACTTTATTTCCATATCAAGCTCGTGAGTTCTAAATTCAGTTATATTTTGTATTACAATGGAATGAAAAGAATGAAAGAATGAAAATTATACTTAAAGCATTCATTTTGGTATAAAGTGTGCAATCTCATTAATTTGTATTACCAATCTTTCGCGAAAATATTGTTTCTATATGGTATAATATGGATAAAATAAATAAACATCGTTGCTGTTTTAGCTATCTAAAAACAACGAAAAAAGAAAACATAAAAGAATCACTTTGCTCCATCGAAGAATCACTTTATTTCCATATCACGCTAGTGGTTTGTGGACACAATTAAATTCTGTAATAGAGAAATAATGCAGATTATACTTAAAGCATTCATTTTGGTATAAAAAAAGCTATATATATTGTTTCTATATTATACAATATGGATTAAATACCTAAACATTGCTACATATTTAGCTATCTTAAAAACAGCGAAAAAAGAAAAGAAAAAAGAATCACTTTGCCCCATCGAAGAATCCCTTTATTTCCATAACGTGGTTTGGGAATTCAATTAAATTCTGCATTACAGAAAGAAAGAAAAAATATTAAAGCATTAATTTTGGTGTAAAGTGCGCAATATCATTAATATGTATTAGCAATCTTTCACGAAAATATTGTCTCTGTACGGTATAATATGGATTAAATACCTAAACGTTGTTACATTTTTAGCTATCTTAAAAGCAACGAAAAGATAAAAGAATTACTTTGCTCCATAGAAGAATTACTTTATTTACATATCTTTCTCTTGGGTTGTGAATTCAATTAACACGTTGAGTGCCACTTCAGTCACTGGTGACTGACACTGAACTTTCCGTTTAGGCCGCGTCAGTCTCGGTGACTGACACTTATAGATTGTATAACGGGAATCTTATTTCGTGGCCCAAACAGAAAGGCAGACCAAAAAGACTTGGCATTCACGTGTCAAATTCTGTATTACAGAAAGAATGAAAAGTAAACGAAAGCTTTTTTTGTATAAAGAAGCAATCTCATTAATTTTTATTAGCAATCTTTCGCGAAAAAATTGTTTCTATATGCAATAATATGAATTAAATACATAAACATTGATACATTTTTACTTATCTTAAAAACAACGAAAGGATAAGATAATCACTTTGCTCCATCGTAGAATCAATTTATTTCTGTATCACGGTCGTTGGTTGTGAATTCAATTAAATTCTGTATTACAGAAATAATGAAAATTATACATAAAGCATTCATTCTAGTATAAAGAAGCAATCTCATTAATTTGTATTAGCAATCTTTCGCGAAAATATTGTTCCTATACGGTATGATATGGATTAAATGCCTAAACATTGTCACATTTCTAGCTATCTTAAAACAACGAAAAAATAAAAGATAAAAGAATCACTTTGCTCTATCGAAGAATCACTTTATTTCCATATCACGCTCGCGGGTTGTGAATTCAATTAAATTCTGTATTACAGAAAGAATGAAAATTATACTTAAAGCATCCATTTTGTTATAAAGTGTGCAATCAGTAGCCGAATTTCACGTCATTAGGAACTCCCTCTTCTGAACCGTTTCTTTGAAGTTTCACTGAAAAGCGATGCCACTCCCAAAGACAAAATTGTTGCAGATTTATAAGAAATTTCCTGTATCATACAAAACATGATAATGGGTTTGCGGTTGCAGCATTGTATTGCGCTTTTGTTGTGAGATTTTGATAGAAAAAGAAGCGTTCGCTCAATTAAAGGAGTAGAATTTGACTAAGTTGATAGTACACTGTAAAAAAAAAAAAAAAAAAAAAAAAGACAAATGTTCTTAAATCTACGAAAATAAAATATAACCAAGGACGGAAATATACAATAACCTCTTCCTAGTTACTCTTGATTTCGAAAAACATTCTTTAACTTACGAGGTCTCAAGACTCTTAAAGCTACAAAATTTTCCGAAATTTTATTTTTTTTAGATGTTAAACTCCTATCTTTTCTGAATATTTTGATATAATTGCTTCCTTGAAATTCCCATTAGAACAGAAGTTATACTTTTAAAATTATACCCACTCAATAGCTAAAGCAGCGTTTCCGAAACTTTGACGTCATTTTTCTCCAAATGACGTTTTTGGGTATAACGCGCAAGAACGAGCCGTTAATTTCCAAATTGGCTCAGCCGAACTCAGTAATCTGATTGTTCGTTAGTATTAATATTTTGGATTATTTTACTGTGATTTTGATCAAATTTAACAAAATAAATAAATTTAAGTCATTATAATTGCTTTCTATTTTACATTACACTACTTCATAAGAAAATAAATACAATTTTCTACTATATAAATATCAGTTTTAACCAATCAGATTGCTGAGCTCGGATGAGCCAATTTGGGAATTAACAGCTCGTCGCGCAAGATATCTCAAAACTTCTGAATATTTTTTCATGAAATTTTCAAAACAAATGTATTATGTTAGTCTGTATAAACTGAACCAAAAATTTCCTTTTTATTGTTAAATCCCTTTTATTGTTTTTTAAATGATTATACTGTTGAAATTTTCAAAATTTTCTATTAGCTAAAGACAAAATTATTGTATTAAAAATATAAAAATGCTTTAAATACAAATTTATTTAGGCTCAGGGTAATTATTGTAATTTGCAGTATAAGTAATGCACCAAAATTTTCATTCTACTTGCAATATTGATTTTGCAATTCAAGCTGTTATACCAATTTTCTGCTCGACAAATGTCTGACAATTTGGAGCCCCCTGTAAATGCTAATTCTGCATCTTGTAATTTTTTAAATACATTAAATGAAAGAACATACTTATATCTTTCGACTAAATAAAAATTGGGTTTTAAAATAATATACATTTTAAGATATTAAATGTTAAATATGTTTATTTTTTTCATTTTTTCAATTTTTAAGAGTTCGTAGACCCCTTAAGAAACTTCAAAAACCAAGATACGAGTATTTTTTAGCTTTAACCCTTTCGAGACGGCATCCCTTACACAAATTTAATTTAATTTTAAACTTTTTTTTAAACAGTTCCCTTTTACTGGTGAAAAACAAAAAAATGCGCCAATTAAAAAAGACAAATATTACATTTATTTATTAATGGTCCCAGAAACAAATTACACATGCACGATGCATATATGCATCACCCGTCCCGAAAGGGTTAAAGAAGCATTTATAAAAACAAGGCCACTTTTGCTGCCAGTTATTTTCTGAGTAGATTGTATGGTTTATTAAAAGAAGCATAATGGGTTTGCGGTTGCAGCATTGTATTCCGATTTTGTTGTGAGATTTTGAGGGGGAAAAAAGCGTTCACTCAACAAAAGGAGCAGAATTTGACAGAGTTGTTAGTACACCGTAAAAAGGAGAATGTTTTTTAATCCACAAAAATAAAATATAAGCACTGCCAAAAATATACAATAACCTCCTGCGCGTTACCCACGCTTCCGAAACGCATTCTTTAACCCTTCATGTCATGAATTGTGAATTCATGAAAATTTTATTTGCTAAAGCATTTTTCGTGAATTGTTTAAACTACATTAGAAGAAGATTTACATAATCATTTAATAAACTTTAGAAGGATTTTAGAAGGATTGAAGGTTTTAGAAGGATTAATTAAATTTGAATTTATAGGGATTTTGTGCAATATTTATAACCTCACTCAAATCTTTTTCTTAGTATTTTCTAGAATTAGAAAATGTACAAATATAATGTTCTTACAATAGAAATATAGAAATATTTCTGAATTGAAAAATTCCCCCACCCCCACCCCCAACTGCAAGAAAGCTGAAAAGATGCAAAGGCAAAAAAAGTCATCCTTAAAAAAAAAAAAAAAAAAAAAAAAAAAAATGTGTAACCAATAATGCTTTTGGAACAAGATAAAGTAATGTATCTATAACTCATTTTAAACTGTATTACAACTAAGGATCTATTAAATGAATTTTATAACATGTTATTTTTATGGTACTTATAAGTACCGTCAGTAGATAATAAATTAACTTAAGAAACCTCAGGGTGTATTTCGATCCAAACTGCTTATTTTCTGATTCATTTTAAAATTCATTTTTGCTCTCAAACGCATCAAACTGGGAAATTCTCTTATTTAGAAACTATATAATGTGCCGTGCTTCTTAATTTTTTGATAAATGCAGAAAATACTGTAAAAAACGCTGTCAAAGTTGGCGTTTTGAACCGAATTTTCCGAAGCGGGCTATCTGGGAATGAAAAAAATGGTCATACTGAGAAAATAATTGTTTAAAAATCAAATTCTAATTAATTGAGCTGAAAATGAAATCACACGGCATGTTAAACATGTCTTCAGAAATCAATCCAGCAAGTTTCATGTTTTTACTTTTAAAAATGAGTCTGAAAATGTCTCAGAAAATTTCGAGCTGTTGGGGGTGGAAAAATATTTTTTCGAATACACCCTTAAAGAAGTATTCATAAAAAAAGTCTACTTTTGCTGCCATTAGATTTTATAGTTTAATAACCAGAGAAAAAATTGTGGATATTTATAAGAATTTTCCTGTATCCTACAAAACAGGATAATGGGTTTGCGGTTGTAGCATTGTAATTTTGTTGTGAGATTTTGAGATAAAAAGCGCTCACCCAATTAAAGTATGTAAAATTTAGCAGTGTTGATAGTACCGTCAACCGGGGCTCTTTGGTCTTTCCAGGGTTACTTTGGTCCATCCCATAAAAAAAAGTTTTTATTATTTCTATTGAACAAACAATAAAAGATAATTTGGAGTTTTTGCCCTTGAAAAATATTTTATACCCTACTATAGGGTATTTGAATAGTTTGGGGGTAATTTAATTTTTTTAGTGGCAACACTGGATGTGTTTGCAAACAACTGTTTTCGTGTGTAAATTTTAACTCTCCAAACTTTCTATAGTGAAACAATCTGGATAAGAGCTACAAATAAGGTAAGTGTCAGAATATTACCTTTAGTAACCTGTAACCCATGTGTGATCATAGTTTTTCCTTTAACTTTTTATTTTGAGAGGAACTGTTTGCGTTTTCATAAAGCTAACATGAAAACTAGTATTTCGGGACTACTTTGTGCCAGGCCTTTTTGAGTCTAAAAATAGCCCCAATTACTTAGAAATGCCTTTTATACAACCAAATCTCTTAAAACATGTTTTAAATAACATTTTTTTTTCAAATGTTACTGTAGCAAAATGTTACATTAATTGTTTTTGTTGCAGTTGCTGAGGATAACATGACGAAAACTGTTTCTTCCTTCTTTAATATTAACAATTAATTTATTGTGTTTAAATGTAAAAACATTTGTTTATCGAGTTTGCAGAATGCAGTGGTGGAAAATTGGCGCAGAGGAGGAGCCTATTGACACCACTAAATTTTAGTGGTATTTTTCGCCTTATCTAATGACAGAATTTCTGCGTTTTTGTTAACATGAAGAATACTATCAAATTTTAGTGGTGTCAATAGGCTCCTCCCCTGCGCCAATTTTCCACCACTGAGAATGTATTCATTTACATATGAAATGTATTCATTTTATATGAAACTAAGTGAATGCACCAAAGAAACCCCCAACAGGGGCTACTTTGTTCCAAAACTTTAAAAATAGTTAAAACATTTAAAAAATCCTCTTTAAACCATACAGTTTGTTTCATTGTTTCATGTTAATTGTTTACAACTCCATTTCGATGTTGAAAAATCACATATAATATTTTCTTATAATGGAAATGTGAGTGAAACGATGAAAAAGTGGCCCAAAGTAGGGTTGAGGTAGGCCCCGGTTGACGGCATACTGTAAAAAAGGACAAATGTTAATCTACGAAAATAAAATATTAGCCACGGACGAAAATACAGGGTGATTCTAAATTTGTGGTACAAACTTTAAGGGTTGGTACAGGACACTGTAACAATCATTTATTGCATAGAAATGTATGGGCGCAAGTGACACTTTGAGGTACAAACACTAGGGGGGGGGGGGGGCAATTTGGCCCATATTTTTATTTCAAAATTTCTCATTCATACCAGAAAATTCCTATACTATTCTTTTCTTTATTTGGGACAGACATTTCGTGATTGATTGCATAAAGAAAAAATTCTTCTTTGAAAATTTCCGGTATGAAATCGAAATTTTTGAATAATAATTAAAAAAAAAAAAACCCGTAAAACTAGAAAATCTGTCAAAAACAGGAAATACAGGAAAAGAAATGGAAATTGCCAGTTTTGCGGTTTTTTTTTTTTTTTTTTTTTTTTTTTTTTTTTTTTTTATAAAAAAATTTCCCATTTACACCAGAAAATTCCTATACTATTATTTTCTTTATTTAAGACAGACATTTCATAATTACATAAAGAAAACATTCTTCTTTGAAAATTTCCGGTATGATATCGAAATTTTTGAATTAAAAAAACGCAAGACTAGCAAATCTGTCAAACACAGGAGGAAATACATGAAAAGAAACAGATGGTTGGTTGCGTTTATAACAGCCAATTATCAACACGAGGGATATAGGCCCAATGGGGGTCTTTCTAAGGGAATCTAACACGTATTAACGCATGGAAATCCACGGTTCGAAGAAAACTCCGAACGATTAGGCCGACGGGCGCGATTGGGTCCGAACCCAGAACCTCCCATCTACCGGCTTCGAGAGCAGAACCTCTCAGCCACTGGTGGGGCGAAAAGAAATAGAAATTACCAATTTTGCTTTTTTTTTAATTCAAAAATTTCGATTTCACACTGGAAATTTTCAAAGAATTTTTTTTCTGTATGTAATCATGAAAAGTCTCTCCTAACTAAAGAAAAGAATATATAGTATAGAAATTTTCTGGTATGAATGAGAATTTTTGAAATTAAGAAAAATGGGACAAATTGCCTTCTGGTGTTTGTATCTCAACGCGTCACTTGCACCCATACATTCCTATACAATAAATGATCGTTACAGTGTCCTGTACCAACCCCTTAAGTTTGTACCATGAATTTACAATCTACAATAACCTCTCCAGAGTTACCCACGACTCCGGGAAGCGCTCTTTATCTTAAGAAATCTCAGAAGCCAATGTACTTTAGAAATTTAAGGAAGCATTTAAAAAACAAGGTAACTTTTGCAGCCACTTATTTTCTGAATAGATTTTATAGTTTATTAACGAGAGACTAAATAGTGCAGATTCATAAGAAATTTCCTGTATCGTGCAAAACATGATAATAGGTTTGCAGTTGCAGCATTGTATTGTGAGACTTTGAGAGAAAAAAGGCGTTCGTTCAATTAAAGGAGTAAAATTTGACTGAGATGATAGCACACTGTAAGAAAAAGACAAATGTTTCTTAAATCTACAAAAATAAAACATAACCATGGACGAAAGCAAGCAATAACCTCTTCCGCGTTGCCCACACTTCCGAAAAACATTCTTTAACTTAAGGGGGTCTCTCAGAACTCTTAAAATTGGAAAAAATGAAAGAAAAAGAGACTATTTTCAACATTTAATATCTTAAAATGTATATGATTTAAAAACAAAAATTTTGGAGGTGATATAAGATATAAGTATGTTCTTTCCTTTCATGTATTTAAAAAATTGCCAGATGCAAAATTAACATTTCTAGGGGGTTCCAAACTGTCAGACATTTGAGGAGCAGAAAATTGACATAACAGCTTACGCGCAGGATTACAAAATAAATTTTGCAACTAGAATAAAAATTTTTGTGCCTAATTATACTTTAGATTATAATAATTACCCTAAACCTAAATAAATTTGTATTTGAAGCATTTTTACATTTGTAATGTAAAGTTGTATTTAGCTAATGCAAAATGCTGAAAATTTCTACAGTATAATCATCTAAAAAAATATATATTTTTTGAAAAATAAAAAGGAAATTTTAGGTTCAGTTTATACAGACTAACATGAAACATATGTTTTGAAAATTTCATTAAAAAATATTTGGAAGTTTTTGAGATATCGCGCGCGTTATGCCCAAAAATGTCATTTGGAGAAAAATGACTTCAAAGTTTAGGAAATGCCGCTCCAGAAATTGAGTAGATATAATTATAAAAGTCATAACTTCTGTTCTAATGGGAATTTCAAGGACAGAATTATATCAAAATGTTTAGAAAAGATAGTAGTTTAACATCTAAAAAAATTAAAATTTCGAAAATTTTCAAGCTTTAAGAGTCTTGAGACCCCTTACGAAACCTCAAAAGCCAATATATTTTTGCGCTTTAAATAAGTATTCATAAAAACAAGGCTACTTTTGTTGCCACTGATTTTCTGAGTAGGTTTTTTAGTTTATTAACAAGAAACAAAATTGTGCCGATTTATAAGAAATTTCCTGTATCATACGAAAAATGATAATGGGTTTCCTGTTGCAGTGTATTGTATTGCGCTTTTGTTGTGAGATTTTGAGAAAAAAAGCACTCACCCAATTAAATGAGTATAACTTAGCAGAGTTGATAGTATACTGTAAAAAAGAAGAAATGTTTAATAATTGTACTAAAATAAAATATAACCAAGGATGGAAATATACAATAACCTCTTCCGACTTACCTACGATTCCGAAAAACATTCTTTAACTTAAGAAACCTCAAACACCAATGTATTTTTTAGCTTTAAAAAAGTATTCATAAAAATAAGGCTACTTTTGCTGCCACTGATTTTCTGAGTAGATTTTATAGATTATTAACAAGAGACAGAATTGTGCAGATTTATAAGAAATTTCCTGTATGATACAAAACATGATAATTGGTTTGCTGTTGCAGCATTTTATTGCGCTGTTCTTGTTATTGACAGTGTTGAATTTAGGAGGTGGACAATGGTGGGTGGACATTCTCCACCGGAGCCAAGAGATGCCCTCCCCCCCCCCCCCCACCGGAACAGTTGAGATTTTGTTTTTTCAAAGGTCGAAAAGTGCAATTCCCCTCCCCCCACACAGAATCTGTAATGTCCTCCCCCCGGAGCCACAGAAATCCCTCGCAGAAAAAAGTATCTGAATTCAACACTGGTCAGATAATCCTTGGAAATTTTAACTAAAAAGAAAGAATACTTGCACTGATGTACTATCCTACAATATGTCCAGGATCTGGTATGGAATACTAAATATTTCTAGCGATTGTGTAACATTATTAATTGCATTTCCACCCCCTTGCAGCATTGTATTGCGCTGTTATTGTCAGAGAATCCTTGGAAATTTCAACTCAAAGAAAGAATACTTGCAATAATATACTATCCTACAATACATCCAGGATGTGGTATGGAACACTAAATATCCAAGCGATTTTTTAACAGAATTATCGTATTCCCCCCACCCCCTCCCTTCTTTTGAAATAGACTCGTCTACAGCTACTTAAGCAAAGGACATTCATGAACTTTCATGCCTCTGATCTTTCTCCTGATGACGGCTGTTGTAGTGCAGTTGAAAGCTCTTGGGGTTTTTAAAATCTTCGATTATTATCAAATTCAGTCATTTCTTATTTGTTTGATTTAAGTTGAATTCAAACAATATTTATACATATGTAATTATTTTAGGGTTATACTTTAGCACAATTAGTTCCCCGCCATTTAAAGTTTATTATCTGCTACATTATACTATTACATACGCTAGCTTTTTATACATGACTTTATTTTGATATTCTATTCGCACCACTATATTTTAAGTATAAATTTTGTAGTACATTTTACTTGCACATATTGCAAAAGTACACGGAAAAATGCTTCCTTTAAAAAAAAGAAACGTGCCGAATAAAATTCGTATATGATATGTTAATTTCAATGTCACGTGGGAATTGACATAGGACCGATAAGGGTTAGTGCGGTTTTAAAAGGAAAAACACACTTTACAAAGATAATGCCCATATCAAGGTGAAGTGGGATAAATGTAATCCGGTTTTAGCAGTTCGGCTTGAAGTGTTTTATTTCTAATATCCTTATTTTATGCCCTATTAGGTATACAGCTCAGATTTGAATTTAAAATGTGGTTATGAGCTATGATTTTTATTTTTATATATAACTGAAGTCCAAGACCTTTTAATCTTGCCTTTAAAATATATGGTTTGAATCTGGGTCAAGTGTAATAAGCGTTCATTGAACATCAAGACTTAGACTATTTTTTAACACAAAGACTGACATGGCACACAAATATGTGTACCAGCGACATTTCCCAAGGTGTCATATGACACAAATACGTGTGCCATCAATATTTTCATTAAAGACAATTTATTGCTTCGAAACAAGACGATTGATAATTTATTACCATGTACTTTTAAAAAGAATTCTGGGTATGTTTAGTGATTTTAGTTTAACTTCAACGTGTAAAAAAAACTAAAATTTGATATTTTTGAAGGACAAATGTATAAAATTAACATTAACAAACATTGGTGCGACTGGGGATTTGGGGATTGTGAACCGACTCTATAAACACTGAAAACTGTTAATGGGCAAAATGAATGATTTTACTACTCGAATGAATTATTCGAGCATGCACAAAAGCACACTGCCAACCTTTTTTTTATTATTATTATTCAATTTCCACCCGAAATTTTATATCGAACGAGAAGTTTCTTATTTTAATTAGAATTAATTAAAGAACCTCATAAAAATGTAAAATCTCTTTTTATCTTCGGAATTTCTGAAGATAATTAGTTAAAAATGTTAGGAAGCCTTTGCAACTATACTTTTTTTTTCTTTTCTTTATACAAACTTTCTGGTGGTAATTGATTAAAAATATGTACAAAGGTTGGAAACTATGTTTTTGCACATGCCCGAATCATTCATTCGTTAGTAAACTCATTCGTTCTACCAATCACTACTGAAAACCACTCTGTAAATGTCTGCAAAAAAAGCCATTTTGTCACAATCTGAGGCAGTGAATGTGTCTAACTGTTCTTAAAACAATTCAGTGGAGCTTTATTTGATTATCCTCGCTAAAATATTGTGAAAAATAGGCTGAAGAAATATACCAACTTATTGATTGATGAAATAACGTTTTATCATTCACTAATAATTCGCGGTTTATTCTAGTCCTGCACTGTAAAAAATTTTGGTCACAAATTACGGTACATATACTGGCAACTTTGTGACCAGTACATGTACCGTAATTTAACTGGACGGTATATGTACCGTAAAATATTTAAAGTATATGCACCGTAAAAACATTCATACAGCATATATACCGTAGGTTAAATATACAGTATATATACTGTAAAAAACAATTATACAGCATATATACCGTAGGTTAAATATACAGTATATGTACCATAAAAAACATTTATACAGCATATATACCGTAGGTTAAATATACAGTATATGTACCGTAAAAAATATTTTACAGCATACATATCGTAAAAGTACAGGATGACCCCCAAAAAGCTCCCACATTTGACAGGATAAAAAACAAAAAGGACTGCAGAGAGAAACTTGTTTGTTCAAAAACATACAATAGGAATGACAAGAGTTTAAAATGACTATCTTTCAGAAATGTCTGGTATGCGTTGTCCATAGCGAGAAATACACAATTCAAGATGAAATCTATCACCACCGACGCCTAGTCTTGTGGATTAGCTGCAACTTTCACCTGAATATTATTCCCTTGGGGTTAGAAAGAGCGTAGGTCTTATGTCTCGAGAGTAATTCAAGCGGAGGTAGGAGCTTCCAGAAGACAATATGTCAGGTGATGATAGATTTCAGATTTGTCTTCAAATGTATATATGCTTGCAATGGACAATGCTAACCTAACATCATTTCTAAAACAGTGATTTTAAACTCGTTATACCCATTGTATATTTTAAAACAAACAAGTTTCTCTCTGCAATCCTTTTTGTTTTATATTATCCTGTTTGTTTTATATTATTACTTTATATTTAGAAAAAGTAGTTTGTAAGAAAAACCTGCCAAAAATGTATTGGATAATATTTATTCTATAGGAAAATGAAAGATATAATGAGTATCATAAATAATTTGGATTTTGTACGGATACTTCGACTTTAAATAATCATTTAAAAAACTAACAGTTTTAGATATATTTAATTTTTGTTTCTGCATTTTTGGTGAGAATGAAACATTGATAATTCTTTAATGGAAATGCCCATAACTTCTGCAATATAAATTTATTATCGATCTCAAAAATTTTTTAACCCTTTGCAGCACTGCTATGTCGAGTCAGACTCAACATGATCTTTCTTTGCAAAATTTGTTTTTGACATGAGAAATAAGGGAAAATAAAATTTTCCTTTAAGTTTAGTAAAATAATTAAATGAATATTTATAGTACTGGTTGATATAGAAACAATACACCATATCTACACATTTTTTAAAACAAAACTACTACCATAATTGGATAAAAAATATTTCTGAACATCTACATGTTAAACAAAAAAAATTATGTTCACCATACTTTTTTTACTCATTTCTTTTTTTAACAAACTTAATCATAATAAATATCTTGATAAAACAAATTTTTACAAACCAAACAATTTGAAAATTTGGATGAAATTTTTTTAACGCAGATAAAACACAGACAGCACATTAAGTAACAAAAAACCTTTAAAAATGCATTTTTATTTTATCAGAAATTAAATGAAAATCTTTATTAAAATTTTTCAGGCTATAAAAATAGAGCAATTATTCAATTTAAATTGAGATTAAAGTTGAACGGTAATTTTAATTATTGATTTAAATATTTAAATGTATTTCCAGACTACATGACCAGATACTGTCAATGGAACAGTTTAGATTTTAAACAATGTAAAATTTATCAACTACTGAAAAAAAGTAGTAATTTTTTTTTCTTCCCAAAATCTACTTGCATTAACGAAAATTCAAGTAAGCAGTTTTAACACCACAGGATCAGTTAAACAATCAGAAGCAAATTTTACTATTTGAAAACTGCATTCTAATCTAAAAAGAAAATATGAACTTGTGAAGAGTACTTATAAAAATTCTTAAAAATGAAAAGCAAAATAAGGAAATATAAGCACTTTGTTACAATTGGAACCCAAATACAGGTAAAAAAATATATTTAAAAATCAAAAATTTTCCAGGATCAATTGCAAAGAAAGTAATCTTTGACAATTTTTTCATTCCTGTGCTGTGTCACTTGATATGAAGTATAGAGTATGCAATAGAGTATGCAATAAAAAAAAAATCAGTTGGTAAATATGCATATGTGCATTTTTTTTAAGTTAGCAAAAACAACCCGATCTCAAATACTGAGTTAACCTTAATAACAGAATAGAAAAACTCAAAAAGAGTTTAGAGCGGAATGCCAGATTCATCCTGCATTAATATAACTAAAATAATCATCAAATTTCTAAAAAAAAGGTGCTTAAAATTTATTTACTATTCCATTACAAATGAACTGGTCTTAAAAACTCAAAATCATTGATAAAAACATGTAAAGAAAAAAAGAATGACATGTTCATTAATCCTGAGATCTAACGATCACAAATGTGATAATTTTCATGTGATTTTTTGTGACAGCTATCCTTTCAAAAGATCTCTGAGTTAATGTACAACCTCTCTTTTCCTTACATATGTTTTTAATATCAATGGTTTTAAGTTTTAAAAATCAGTTTATGACGTTAATAATATTCACCATCATATTTGAAATTCAGATTTTTTAAGCATAACTAATGTGATAATAAATATAAATAATAAATACTTAGTTGTGTATTTTTGTTCCGTTTAAAAACAATGAAAAAAAAAAAAAATCAACTAACAATTATACAGCAAAAGAACATTTATTTAAAACAAAACTACAAGTCAAATTGTTTTAACAAGCCACATACATGCTGCTAGCAACAACAAAACTAGCTTTGTTACACATTTCTCTGAAAACAACTGCTACCTCATTAATATACAAGAACAGCATCATATCCTTTTTCACATTCCATTTGCTATTAGACATGGAGGGTTGCTTTTTAACTAGAATGGTGTTGCCCACAGCAGTATTATCCTGTAATAACAATATTAACAAATTTTACTGAACTAATTGCTAGTCATTATGTACATTTAATTGGACAAAAACAGAACAGCAGCAAGTAATGATTAATACCTCAGTGATTTAAAAAAAAAAAAAAAAAAAAAAAAAAAAAAAAAAAAAAAAAAAAAAAAAAAAAAAATTATACAATTGAAAAAATTTTCAAGTTTACAAGGTTTTAAAACTACATATTTTAACATTTAAGGAAACTTTTGAAAAATCTTATTTTCCAAATCTGTCCATAAATAAATTATAATAAAAATTTGTTATTTACATGTTCACAAAGACATAATGAGATCTCTACATAATATGAATAAAAATACTTTTGAATAACATACACTTAATTATTTAAAAGTTTCCCATATCCTTGCAGAAAATCTCCATTTTTTTTGCATTAAAAAAAATCAGTACTTTTCAGTTAGACGGGCGCCAGTGTTATATATACAATATATGATATACATATATGTGTGTATATATACATATGTGTATACAGGTGTATATGTATATACATACATCTATGCATAACACTGGTGCACGGCTAACTGAAAAGTACCTACAAATCAAATAAGATTTAAATATTTTCCAATTTGTAAATATATGCATTAATCACTTGATATGTTTCACAATGTATTCAGTGTGTACAATGTAACAATGTGATGTATCAGCTGAGATTAATTTTAATTTAGAATTTTTAATCTTTAATTGTGATATTTGATTAAGGTGTAAAAAAATCATTAAAAAAAAAAAAAAATTGATCTTTTTTATTTAAATCAGATTTTTATGATTTTTTTTCCCCATCGTTCAAATACAGAATAGCTACCAACAGTTTTAGGTTTCCAAAACAAACCTCTAATTGCAAATGTAACCTGTGTTTTTACACTTTAATAAAATTATAATTATTAGTTAGTAATTACATAAATTATAAAAACTGAAAATTAGTAGTTTTATTAGTAGCATACAATAACGTTATATACATTTATATTTTGTAATAATTATGTAAAACTAAATTAAATACTAGTGATTTACATTTATTAAAATTATTAATAACTGCATTTAATCTTAAATTGTTTAACACTATTTAAAATTAATAATTATTAAACAATTAACTCTGTAATTAGAGACATAACATACATCTTTATGAATTCATAATATGATAATTAATAATTTACAATTCATTATAGAAAGTAAAAAGGACAGGATGCTAGTTGCAAAAAAGGGTACTATTTCATGAGGAAATATATAATTACTAAACACATCAGTAGTAATACAAGAAAAAAATTAGTATATAATTTCTCAGTATAATAAATAAAATGTCATTTATTTTATGAATTACAGATTGAAAAATACAATTAAATAACATGTTTTAATTTTCTTTTTCTAAAGAAATAAAGTTCTATCATTTTTGCAAGGTCTTATGCACATATACATTTAGAAATACTACTGTGGAATTCCGAAAATTTTTACTGAAATCTCAGTCTACAACTACAGGTGAATTTCATTATTTTTCAAAAAGTAAGGGTGCTTTTTGCCAATTTCAAATGGGCAGGTTGTGGTGACCTAAAAAAATGACCTAGAGGAAACAGTAATTATAGAATTTATAAAAACTGCAAATAAGTTATTTCCTTAGTTAATAGCACAAACAACAAAGCTAACAAACATTATTTGCAGCTCAGTTTGCATTTGTACTGTGAATCACCTAAATCTAAACTTACACACATGTATTCATATGCTAACCCCCCCTCCCCCCTGGATAAAATAAAATATATATATGAAAATGTTTTAACCTATTCATACAAACATACATAATAAATATAAGGAATAGCCAGTTATATCTGAAATCCCCAAAACATTCAACAGCAGTATTATTAACACTCAGTGCGAAATCTCAGCATTCTATGTTTCAAACAGTTTTGCTGATTTTTTAATCCCTAACAATTTTTATTTGGTGTATACGAGTTAAAAAAAAAAAAAAAAAAAAAAAACATTTACTGAAGATTTTTCTCTGCTTAACATTTTATACCAATTGGTTCCTTTTCTCTTATACATTCTTTTTTAATAGCGGTTTACAATAGCAGTTTAGCTGATGTCATTCTTTCATTCATCTTTAGCTCCAGTATTTGATATAAATTTATTATTGCAAAAGTAGAATGGGAAAATAAAATTCTTGCTATTTTATTCTTTTACTTGCAGAAATTTATTATATTTGCTGCGCTTATTTTATATAAAAAAATGAATATTTTGATTACTGAAAGAAAATTGATAAAAACTAGACTTTTTACAAACTTGCTATACTTGAACTTTTTATAATAGTCAGGAATTAAGCTTAAAAACAATTAGTTAAAGTTTTTTTGTGTATTCATGAATCATGAGTCAAAATACCTGTAGAAACTTTCCAAATTATGTTCACCTCAGATTTAAACTTTTAGACTTTATGATATTTTAAATATACCATGGAATTCTTTAAATGTGTCAGATTTTCTCCAGAATGCTGCACAACTTTTTAAAATATACCAAGTAACATCTCAACTCTACTACGTTCGTGATCATCAATGTTCAAACTTGCCTTAGGGGATGTACATATATAACGTTATCAGTTTAGGGGGAAGAGGGTTGTCTTTTAATATTGTTATCATTTTAGATCCAACCAAAATTTTCTATTTTTATTTGTAACTTGTTTTTTTACATCAAAAAAGCCTTATCAGTTTATGGAAATACAAACTTATGATTAAAATCTCAAATGATTATAAAAATATTTAATTCCAAAATATGGAATACCCCACCGTTTAGCATTCCTATTCTTCTGTCATATGTTATGCATACATAATCTGTGGTTCGAGAAACCAATTGATGATACTTATGTTTATTAGTAGTAAATGAATGAGAAAGAATGTTGTCCATCTGTTTTGTTGATAAGTTCTCCCCCCCCCCCCCCAAAAAAAACTCATACTGAGGCAAGTGCAAGAAAGCATTATTACTGTTGAATGCATTATATAACAAAAAGCTATCTCTATATAATAAAAGCCAGTGTAACGCTGGGCAGGGCGAATCCATCAATCTTCCAGTCTCCCAGGCAGAGACTCAAGGGGAAAAGGATCCATTTCTCCCATTGGTTGACAAGAAGCTAGAATCCTGTGATTACTTCTCAAGGTTACAAGTCCTGATAATTGAGCAGTAGTAGACACTTCTTAACAAATCAGTGCAAGGCACATCGCATTACACCACCAAAATAAATCGCCAAGTGTCACTTGAGATTATTTCAAGTATTAAGTTGCAATCATATTAAATTTTCTTTGCGACATGTAAGGAATTTTAATTTATTTATCATATAAAGTGATTCACGGAAAACAATGATATGGTATTCTTAAAAATGTCCTTTTTTTTTCCTGCAAAAAATTGATAAAACTGACTTTCTTTTAAAAAAGTAATCAATTTAAATATTTTAGGCTTATTATTTTGTAAATTATTTTTAAATTACATATTACTTATATTTCCCTTTTCTATATACAAGTGTATGTAAATTTAAACTTAAAAAAAAAAAAACAAAAAAAAAACATATCCCATATTTTAAAAGTAAAAAATATTTATACGAAAAGTAAAATGAATAATTTTTGGTTTATAGCTTTGCATCAGGAGGACAGCAGCTTAGGGGATTAGACGGTTGGGATTCAACCCGAGATACTTATTTATTAATCAATGTACATATTTAAAAAAATTTGGAGGGGGGAGGTAAACGATAAAATACAATTTCAAAGTGTTATTAAAAAAATAGTATTATTTCAATAGTTGCAGCAGACTGTTTTAATTACGCATTTTTATTGCATGTTTATTAAATTTTTGTTTTATTAAGAAATCTTAATTTTGTTATAGTAGTATATTAGCCGGAAAACCTGGTTTACCCGGAAATATTGTAAATGCTAATTGCGTGTTTATTAGAACATAAACTAGCCGAACTTTGCTCATCTAAAAGCTTCCATATTGTCAATTATTTTTTTTTTTATCAGTTTTTCAAGTTTTAAGTGAAAAACGCAATTTTTACCTACCGTCCTAGGACAGGCATTTACACTAGTTATTAAATATTTTTAAATAGTAACTATTTCTTTTAAGTTATTTGATATAAAGTATCATATACAAAGTAATATTTTATTGATTTCTCTTTACTTGAAGAGGGTGGGGGGGGGGTTCGAGGTATGATAACGTATGATATAAAGGGGGGAGGGGTCTAAAAATACCAGAAAGGGGGGCACTTTTGCAATAGCAGCTAGATGAATTTCTTTAACATACTTTTTTTTAACATTTTGTATCCTGTCTTTTCTTTCAAGCATGAATTATTTTTGCAGTTGCGTACTTTCTGTCATAACAATTTTCGAATGTACATTCCTTCTTGCTGGCTGGTAAGAGTTTCTGAAAATTTTCCACCCTCTAAGAATAACAATCATAATCCCCCCCCCCCCCCCTTCAAATCAGAATATGCCATATGTCGCAAAACAACAGATTTCTCTGCAGAAGATTCAAATTCATTCTCATTTTCAGTGAAATTCGCTATTCAGTCATTGGAAAAATCTTGAAATTTGTCAGTCAATCATCGGGAGGAAAAAAAATCGTTCACTTAAAAAGATGTAAAAATTCATCAATTGGTCGGAGGAAATCTCGTGCAATTCATAAGTCAATCATGTTAAAAAAAATTTTTCAGAAGGTTGTGGAAAATACGAAATCCGTTGAACAAGTCGAGGGAAAAATGCATGATTTTTACCAATCGGTCACAAGAAAACAGTAGCAAAATTTGCCATTCGGTACACGGAAAATACCATGAAAGTCATAAATTGGTCGCAAGTATTAAAAAAAAAAAAAAAAAAATGAAATTCGTAAGTGGATCATCAGAAAAATCCATGCGATTTTTACCAATGCAAGGGATAGAGGCAAAATTTGCTGATCAATTTCAGTAGAAAGAAAATATCGCAAAATATGCCAATTGGTCGCAAGTAAAATATCTGAAATTTGTCAATGGATCGTCGGGAAAAAAATCACAAAATTCGTTGATCAGTCCCGAAAAAAAAAAAGAACCCCAATTTCCCTCCCAATCGGTCTCAAGAAAAAGTCAAAATTTGCCAATTCATAGAAGGAAGATAACAGATTTTTAAATTGCAAAATTCGTCAATGGAATGTCGGGAAAAAAATCTCAAAATTCGGCATTAGGTCGTAAAAAAGGGGAAATTTGTCAGTGGATTATAGGAAAAATACGAAAATAGTCTATCAGTTGTGGAAAATAATCTACGATTTTCTCTAATCGGCCAATAGCAAAAACTTGCACTTTTTGCAAAGCAATAGAAAGAAAATATCGCAAAATTCGTCAGTTGATCGGTGTAAAAATAAAGTGAAAGTTGTCACTGAATCGTCGGAAAAAAAAAATAGAAATTCGTCGATCAATCATGGAGAAAAAAAAAAAATCATCGCCCATTAGTCGCAAGGAAAAGCCGAAAAATTTACTAGTCAGTAGAAAGAAAATGCCACAAAATTCGAACAGTCGTGGATAAAAAAAATGTTAAATTCGTCGGTGGATCGAAAAAATGGGCGAAATTCAGTCAGTCATGGTAAGAGTTTGTCGATCAGTTGCACGAAATTCCTCAGTAGATCGAGGTAAATATCTAAAAAAATATTGCTAAATAGTCAATTATGGAGAAAAATTGAGAAATTCATTATTCGATCGGGGTAAAATTGCAAAAATCATCAATCAGGAGAAAATCAAAATTTTTTAATCAGTCACAGGATAAAAATGCAAAATTCTTTGATTGACCCAGAGAAAAAAAAAATCAGGAAACTTGTTAGTCAATCAAGGGAAAAATCTCAAAAATATTGCAAAATTCATCATTCGGTTCTAAAAAATTATGAAATCTAGCCAGACTTGAAAAAAAGCAACATTTTTCGATTGGTCACGGGAAAATAATGAAATTTTACTGATAAATGAGGACTGTAAACAAACCAGTTCAAAATACAGTCAACTCTGTGAAATTTGCTGATGTATAATCCGCACTACATGTTGGAATGTAAACAACGGAAATTGTCATTAACAGATAAACTCATAAAGCTAAATTTGTTAATTTTTTTCAGTTATCAATGTTCCAATGAATAAATATTTAAATATAAATTGGATATAAACATTTAAATTTCCTTGAGTAACATAAAAATAAAATGTAAACAAAAAGGATGATCTATAATCTGCAAAAATTATAATCTATAAAATCCTTGGTCCCTCAGTGTGCAGATTTCACAGAGTTCACTGTATACAGTTTATAGATTCTCTTAGAATACATTTTTATCGCCATTTTTTCCAAACAATAATCTTCTTAGTAGATTTATATTGCAAATGTTACAAAAATATGCCATGAAGTTTTAGACTGTCAAACGTCTTTTTGCACGCTTTTCCCCTACATATCATCCCTACACAATGCTAGTAGCATTAGCATTGTGTAGGGATGATACGTAGGGAAAAAAGCAACGTCAGACGAATGTCTTTTTGCACGCTTTTTTCCCCGAAGTATCATCCCTACACAATGCTCAACATTGTGTAGGGTGTGTAGTGATGATACGTAGGGAAAAAGTGTGTAAAAAGACATTCGTCTGACATTAGCCTAATTGTTTGGAAATACTTGTGTAATTTACACTATGCAACTTAAACGTGTAAAGAATATAATTACCTATCTTTTGATGCTTGGTGGGCGGGCAGAAACAATAGCTGCTTTTAGCTCCATTACTTTCTTCATACTCATATGATGAACGATCTCAATATTTTGCCAAGTAGTTACATCGCTTAATCACCTCTTGGATTACCATTCGTTTTCTGAAAGAATCACAAGTAGAAATCACATATTCAATTTTGGCAGTATTGTTTACTTTCAGAAATCACATTCCATTAAAAAAATATACTATAAAAGTACTTATTTTCACGAGCCTGTCGTAATCACAAAAATTTAAACCTCGCAAATTTTTTTTTTTTTTCACCTCAAATAAAAAAAAAAAAAAAAAAAAAAAAAAAAAATCAGAAAATTTTCACTTATCCAAAATTTAATGATTACAGTTACTTAAATGTTAAGCCAAGATCAAAGTTGATAAGTACTGCATGTGTTTATTAGAGCGATAGGGAGAGGGGGCATGCGCCCCATGCGTCAGAACAAAGGGGCATCAAATAAAGAATTATACCTTTGGAATGGATCATTTTCTTCTGATGGACTGATGGCTTCCATTATTATGAATCGGCCATTATAAATGAAGTGTTAGGTGAAGATGAAAGAACAGCTGTAAAAAGTCAGAACTCTGATTTTCTGGTCAGAATGGGAGAAAAAAAAAAAAAAAAAGGCCATATATATATATATATTTTTAAATATGGCCATTTTTTGACCAGAAAATCAGAGTTCTAACTTTTTATGGCTGCTCTTTCATCTTCACCTAACACTTCATTTATAATAACTGTTTCATAATAATGGAAACCATCAGTCCATCAGAAGAAAATAACTTGGTTAAAGCGGAAACTCGGTTAAGCGGTACTCTGATAATCCGAACTCTACTGTATGTTTCATTTTTAAAATGATCTTTAGAATATTTTTGTTGGTGTTGGTCATGACCTCCGTGACCTCCCTCTTGGATCCGCCATTGTAGATTACGTAGTTCAGTTATTACATATTTTAAATTTTAAAATAAGCCGGCTATTAAAAAATTAGTAACATTCTCTTTGTAAATATACTTGGCGGAAGGGCAGGGGGACGAACTTTTCGAAAAAAAGAAGTTTCTTAAAATGTCTTAATCAAAAGGGGTTCTATTTAGGTAATTTCGGGATTTTTCGACTTTCGGTTATGTTCATATAAAATTCGCGAAAATTTCAGCTCACGAAATCACTGATATCTTCATTTTCTTGAAAAATTCGGCTTGCAAAAATAAGTGCTTTTACAGTATACATATTGTGCAGGATACGATATGGTGTATTTTTGTTTTATACACGCTAATTTACATTAAAATCATAAGTAATGAAATTTTATTTAGTAATTAAGCAGCAATAATAGCCAAAGCAACACAATTAACAAAGAATTCAGCAAAGGGAAAAAAAATTGCTATCGTCACTGATTTCAGTGCCATTTTAAATTTTGTTTTTTCAACTTAAGTGTAAATTTTGCTGTTTGCAACTGCAATGATATGTGGATTTGAGGAAGTTTCCAGTACAATCAAATTTGGCTAAAATAAGATTCTGGAACCTAACAGATCCTGAGATGTAAATATACCCGCTGCCCTTAGGGTTGTGGAGTCGGTGGGAAAAATGACCAACTCAGACTCCTGAAATTTTAAAGAAACCAACTGACTCTGGGGGGGGGGGGGGCTAATGTACTAGAAATGGTTGGGTTCCTATTATTCAGATTGCTTCATCGGTACCATGTGTTTTGAAATAGTAATAGTCGATTTATTAAGTTTGTAATTAAATAAATGAAATATTACTATTTAAAAAACGTAACAATCAAGCAATCTGAATTAAAAAAAATATCCAACTGGCAACACTGCAACCTGACACATTCCTGTTTGACCTTGAAGCATGTAGGTTTTCGTTTCATTTTATGGTTAACAAATGGGTGCAAGTTGTGATAGGTTGTCAAGACCAGGGACCCAGTTACCTCAGGGCATTTTTAGTATAAAACATTTCACCTTTTTTAAATGCATAATTTTTGTTTTAAAAGGGCAAAAGTACTCTTTTAAAATACCGGTCGAACTTCAGCCCTTCATTAATTGGCTCTGGTCAAGACAAAATATTTTCCATACGCACATGAAAACCTTTCTTAAACATTTTTACATGCCTCAGAATTTTTTCAGAACATAATTTCAAATACATAAAAAAAATACAGTAGCCTCCCGCTTAACCGGCCTAAACTGGACCGAGGTTTGGTCGGTTAAGAGAAAAACTGGTTAAAGCGGAGAAGTAAAAAAAAAAATTAAATAAGTATCTGTGGGGGATTGCACTTTTGCCTATTAAAAACGCAAAATCTCAAATCTTCCAGGGAGGACATCTCATTTCTCCTTGTTCCTGGGTGAATGCCCACACCCCAGGGCCACAACGGTGAAGGTCAATGCGTATCCACTTAGAACCGACATCCTTCCCTCAAGATTGCACTTCAACTTGAAAGCGTAAGCTGAGTTTCCGAGGTCGTCATCCCTGAATTTTGCCTGATGTTGGGAAAAAAAGTTGACCCGTTAAAGCAGAGTTCCGGTTAAGAGGGAGGCTACTGTATATATTTATGTCCATAAAGTGGACCATGTCCCAGAAGCGGGATACTAAGTATTATTTGAAATACAAATATCAATTTATTTTTTATGAATCTAATTCCTCTTTATTTTTCCTTTACCTACCTCCAAAATAACATAATAGGATGCAAATTTGCAAGTAACATTTTCAAACAAAACAGAAAAGTTAGTCAACCCTTTAACTTTTTGCTTCAATTTTGCGCAAAATCAAACCAAAGATTTCACTTAACAATGCAAAAAGGTAGTAAGTTAACAAAAACAAATCATTGAAATTTTTTTAAATGATAAATTATTATTATTTGTATATTTTATATATTATTTTTCTATTCATACACATAAAATGCCATATTTTTGCAGTATTCGAAGTTTTTGTTTTTGCTTTTTTAACCGACTTGCGTATAAGTCGAACCCGCAAATTTGCTTACCGATAATTGTCAGAAATTCCTCGACTTATACGCGAGTATATATATATATATACGGTACACATTTATAATAACAGTTTACGATACAGGAAAAATTCCAAATAAAGTGAAGTTATTAAATAAAGTAAAGGCATTGCACATTAAAATACAAAATACATATGAGCCTGAAATTTTCTGAAATACTTTTGGGTCTGAGCGAGCTGAGGGCGATTTTATAACACTGATATAAACAGATAAATAACCATAAAGTTTTGATTCCAAATTTGTTTTATGTTACATCTAAAATGAGTAATATTTCAGAATCTACCAGAAATATTTTCATTAATACATGTTAACTTCAATAGGATACTTTTTTATTTTTTAAAAGCAGTAAATATAAAACAAAATATTATATTTCTTACTATGTTAAATAAATTGATATTTTCCTTTGTTTACTTTATTTTACAGTTAAATAATTACTTTAAAGCAATATTTCTTTGTAGAGAATGAGCAATTATTAAATATTTTGAAAATTCTGCATTACAGTTACAGAGTGGATTGTGGAGCCCTGTACCCCAGCAGTGAGTGGTCCACTGTGCCCCATGTTGAAGTTCTACATTCTCATAAAAATGTTATTTAAAGCTTTCTTTTAAGCATATTAACTTTAAAATTAAATAAAAACACATATCTTACCTTCACAAAAAAGCTGTTTTAATTTACATAGGGTAGATGTGCCAGTAATGGACACCCCTTGATGTTTTTGGTTCATAAAAAAATAACTAATAAATATTTAGCTTTAATTATTTTTTTTATAATTCCCCCTTGTATGTTTTATAAAACTATGTTATTGTTGACACTTTTAATCAAACCAATCAGGAAGCAGAAAATAATGTTTCAAAGTTTTGCTGTTTTTCTGTGAAAATCTTAATGAAGAGGTTAAGAGCTGGCTTCGTTTAATTAATTTATATATTATTTCTTTTCTTGCAAAATTTGAATGTTTTTGTTTGAGTAGCAATAGAAAACTTTGAATTTTATATACTAATGGCTATTTACAAAATTTCATTTCTTTTTAAGGTTTTAAGAGGGGTGTCCATTACTGGGATGGTTAATTAGTCATTTTCCAGTAATGGACACCCCATGTAGACATTGCTAAAAATGCAATTTTAGTAATGTTTATAGTGCATAAAATACTTTGGCTTAACTGCAAACCTAAATAATCAAATTTAATTTTTAAATTATACTTACCAAAATGTAATAACACCAAAACTTTTATAAATAGCTGCTTTTAAGTTATTTTATGTGATTAATAAAATTTCGATATTTTATTTTATTATTATTTTTTTTATGTAGTACATATATATACCTCACATATTTTATAATCTGGCAATCAAACCAGTCGGGAAGCAGAAAATACGGTTTAAGAGCACAGTCAAAGAGGGGCTCATAGGGCTTAATCTCTCTCCGTTTAAATAAAAACAATGTTACAGAAGCTATTAAAAATCCATTTTCTGTCTTAAATGTTTCCTTATTAAAAAAAAAAAAAAAGTAATACTACTATTAATGAAAGTTATAGGTGATATTCATGAAACTAGTAAATCTGCAGATCAGGGGCCTCAAACATCAGTTCTACAGTTTTATTTTGAAATTATTTTATTTAGTATTTAAAATATTCAACTCACAATATCATTTCTTTCATATTTGTAATATTAATTATTATAAATGATATATCAACTAGTCTCTGGAAGATTAATTGTTAAAAATAATGAGAGAAAACAAAACTGAATACTAATATTCGAAAACTTTTTTTTAAATTACCTTTTAAATCCCCCACTGTTTCAATAATTTGATAGCTGTAATTGTCTGACATTTAGTATTTTAAACTATCCATCTAAAATAATTAAAACATCGATCTTCTGATAATTAGAATAATTGATGCAAACAGTAAATGATTATCACAAATATTTTATTAATTACTGGTATCCTAATTGTTAAATTTATTTAAAAATAACTATTTTGTTTCATTAGTATGTATTCATTAAATTCTGGTTCTAAATACAGTCATAAAAACAATATTTATTACTTTTTATGGGGTGTCCATTACTGGAACAGAGGGTGTCCACTACTGGGCTTTTGGGTGTTTTGATATATTTCTGTTATTTAAAGTTAAATTTCTATTCATATGGGAAAATGAGGCTATAAGAATGGTTAAATATTGTTGATAGATTAATATAATATTGAAAAAACTGGAATATAATAATTATAACTATTAATAAAAAAATAATTTTTAAAGAAATTCCTTAAGGGTGTCCATTACTGGCACTACCCTATATTATTTATTTTCTTGCAAAATTTGAATGTTTTTGTTTGAGTAGCAATAGAAAACTTTGAATTTTATATACTAATGGCTATTTACAAAATTTCATTTCTTTTTAAGGTTTTAAGAGGGGGTGTCCATTACTGGGATGGTTAATTAGTCATTTTCCAGTAATGGACACCCCATGTAGACATTGCTAAAAATTCAATTTTAGTAATGTTTATAGTGCATAAAATACTTTGGCTTAACTGCAAACCTAAATAATCAAATTTAATTTTTAAATTATACTTACCAAAATGTAATAACACCAAAACTTTTATAAATAGCTGCTTTTAAGTTATTTTATGCGATTAATAAAATTTCAATATTTTATTTTATTTATTTTTTTTTTTTTATGTAGTACATATAGGATACCTCACATATTTTATAATCTGGCAATCAAACCTGTCGGGAAGCAGAAAATACTGTTTAAGAGCACCGTCAAAGAGGGGCTCATAGGGCTTAATCCCTCTCCGTTTAACTAAAAACAATGTTACAGAAGCTATTAAAAATCCATTTTCTGTCTTAAATGTTTCCTTATTTAAAAAGAAGAAAAAAAAAAAAATACTACTATTAATGAAAGTTATAGGTAATATTCATGAAACTAGTAAATCTGCAGATCAGGAGCCTCAAACATCAGTTCTACAGTTTTATTTTGAAATTATTTTATTTAGTATTTAAAATATTCAACTCACAATATCATTTCTTTCATATTTGTTATATTAATTATTATAAATGATATATCAAGTAATCTCTGGAAGATTGTTAAAAATAGTGACACAAAACTAAACATCAATATTCCAAAACTTTTTTTTTTTTTTTTTAAATTACCTTTTAAATCCACCACTGTTTCAATAATTTGATAGCTGTAATTGTCTGATATTTAGTATTTTAAACTATCCATCTAAAATAATTAAAACATCGATCTTCTGATAATTGCAATACAATAATTGATGCAAAAAGTAAATGATTATCACAAATATTTTATTAATTACTGGTATCCTAATTGTTAAATTTATTTAAAAATAACTATTTTGTTTCATTAGTATGTCATTAAATTCTGGTTCTAAATACAGTCATAAAAACAATTATATTTATTACTTTTTGTGGGGTGTCCATTACTGGAACAGAGGGTGTCCACTACTGGGCCAGAGGGTGTCCATTACTGGGCTTTTGGGTGTTTTGATATATTTCTGTTATTTAAAATTAAATTTCTATTCATATGGGGAAATGAGGCTATAAGAATGGTTAAATATTGTTGATAGATTAATATAATATTGAAAAAACTGGAATATAATAATTATAACTATTAATAAAAAAATAATTTTTAAAGAAATTCCTTAAGGGTGTCCATTACTGGCACATCTACCCTATCTATAATCTTTAATTACTGAATAAAGAAAAGTATGAGCATGAAAAATTTTACTTTTAAAAGCTCAAAGTAAACAGTTAGGCTAAAATGTTTCATTCTGAGCTAACTATTGTTCTCAAGGCTAGATAAGTAATCAATCTGGTGCTGTAAAATCAACTAGCTGGAAAGAAAAGCAAAATTTAAAAATAAATAAAATATAAGGGGTGGTTCACTATGTGTACTTAGGTCCACTGTACCCCACGCTCCCCTACATTTAATTTTATAGTGTTGACTCTAAGCCGCTTTACCAGGGCGCAGCACCCGGCGGCTCTTATTAACTCTCCCAATGTGTCCGGCTGCTCTTTTAACACTTCCTATGTGCCCGTGGCAATTCAATTGATCCCGGGAAAATATCTCAAATTCTAGGGACTCTAAACAAACCAGTTCAAAATATTTTTTGTGAACAAGGTAGAAGTGTGCCATTTTTGTAGAATAGTGTTCCCTTTTTGAAAAATGCACCCTTTTTTTAGAATAATGTTCCCTTTTTGAAAAATTCCCGCCTGGCGGCCCTTTTTTTCTAGAGTCAAAACTATTTTATATGCAGTAAAATTTTTAATTACATCATTACTGTACAAAAACTGAACTGCATATGTATGTAAAATATTTATATGCATGTAAATTGTAATCGAAAAGTTGAATTATAAGGTGTGAGATAAAAACAAGATTTGAAATCTAATAAATCTCAAAATTTACTTTGAACAACACACAAATATATTACATAACAGTCAAATCCAAGTAACATATTATGCTTGGATGCCAGACAATAACCAAAATATGTTATGCCAAATATGAGGGCAATAAATTTATGTTATACCAAAATATGGATAAAATGTTTAATTTTGGTTTTATATCCGTTTTGGAAGACCCAAAAAATAGAAGACTGAAATTTTACAATTTAGGTGCATCATTTGTGGTCTTAAGGATTCAAAAAATTATGAGGAAACTCAAGAAAGTAGAATTAAAAAAACTAATGAATTTTAGTTTAGTGCTTTTAAAAGAAATTTTTAAACTATTCCTTTTATTCTTATTTTTCACATTGATTTTACATTTAGAAAGAATATTTCATGAAAGTGGAATACTCGAAAAAAATGAACACAGTTATTTAAAATTATTTTGTTACGGATCTTATAATCAATTTTTAAGCTTATATTATTACTGTTTTATATTAAAAATGTTACATATGTACAAGAAAGATCAGTAAAATAATTTTATGCATAACCGACTCCACACACATAGGCTAAATGCAAAAATTCTGCACTACTATTCTGAGCATACAATTTTTTTAAATTCACTCGGTACTTCTTTATTATCCCATCAACTGCTTTCTATAAAACATAAAACTATCGCCAAACTATAATGCCAATAAACAAATAGAAAAATGTTCCCATTAGAATTTCAGAAAAAAAAAAAAAAAAATCTGAGATGCCTGTCTGAATAAAAAACGTCAACTATCAGTAACTTAAGCAATAAAGTTTACAATATATTAATGAAAACAGAAAAAAAAATTATCTAAAATTTTATATTTATAGAAATAAAAAAAAGTCACTTAAATCTGTAAAAAAACTGATTTTGGATAAAGAAATACAGTCAAGGATCCATAATCTGCAATTTTCTATAATTCGCATTGTTTAATGAATAATGAATGTAAACAAATTCTAGATCCAAAAATGATTTTTTAAAAGAAATATCTGAAAAAATTATATCTAAAAATGAATATACTAATAAATTTTTAAATAGAAGAATTTGAAAAATTTATTTTTTGAGATAGCATATTAAACTAATTATTATATTTCATATTTTACTTTTCATGTTATACTGAATATGAAATTAAAATAGCGTCCAGAAATAAGAAAATGACATGTAATCCATAATACTCCATAATCCACAGTATTCCATAATCTGCACAACCTTTGATCCCAACTTGTGCGGATTAAAGAACTTTGCCTGTAGTTTGTAAAAACAAAAAATACAATAAATGCAATGAAAAAAAAAAATAAATTTTTTATATTGCAAATTATGATGTGAATACACCAATCTTTCTTCATTTATGGAGACAGGGCATTTCTTTTATTATATTGTAAAATTGACCTGTCCCAAAAAAATTATGTTCGCTGCAAGTACTGCTAAAATAACACCTTTGTATATGGTGTACATATGAAAGTAAAGCCGATACACTTTTTGATACTTTTCGATTAGCCAGGTGCCAGTGTTATATATACATATCCATGTATATATACATACATACATTGTGTGTGTATATATATAATATGTATATACGTATGTATATATATATGTATATAAATATGTGTATATAACACTGGCGCTCAGCTAAGCAAAAAGTACCCATTTTTTTTAAATTAAAAGAAAGAAAATGTGAAACATTTTCTCATTATTCAATTGATTGTTACAGGGCTGAAACTAGCTTTTTTTGCACATAGGGCAAACGGCAAACATGCATTTTGTCTTCTCCGCAAAGAAAATCTACAAAGTTTCTAACTGCCGACTTATTTTTAAATTTATAATATGTAATCATAAAATATGTTATATTGAACTACATAATCAGCTTTGTCAAAGGTTTTTATCTTAGTAGGTATATATTTGTTGACATTCTTCTCTCTTGAAAATATATTTTTCTCTCATTAAAGACGGGATTACGTTATTGACAGACTTCATTTTCACAAATTTTAAGGTAGTTGTAGTATTACAATTGAAGCGTTAGTGATATGAATTAAGAAATATGAAGTCTCAGTGGTATGAATTAAGAGACTGCTGCACTAGTCACACAAAGACATTCCTAAGCTAAACCTATGGGTGTAAATAATCTTCAACCAGGTACTTATGTATTAGAGTTGTTAGTATTATTGTAGAAACAAAACATCTTATCGATATTTTGGAGTAATTCAAGATTATAATGATGATGAGATGAAGAGTTGTGTTTTTCAGAGTAACTGATGAAAATAGCCGAATGTTTAGGCTAATAGAAGAGGATATTTCACATGTGGAATATAATCAAGCTATGAGAACTTTCTTTACTTAGCCATAAATTATGAAAGGCAACAGAATCTATCATCATTTTCCATTTCCAATAGATGTCTATGAACAGGGTTGGGGAAATACATCACTTTACTCGCCAGTGGCGAGTGGATTTTCTGACAAGGCGAGAGAATTTTTAGGTAGTTTTTGAAGAACTATAGGCTATAGAGATATACAATCAAAAACATTTTTTTTAAAACCTAGATATTGTAACTTTCCAAATTATTGCAATGTAAACATGGTATCTAAGTTCTATATTAAGTTTTCCTCTGATGTAGATATATTTCGTAATTTTGTTGAAAAAAGAATTATGAAAATGCATTGTAGTAATCGTAATTAATTATTTGTGCTATCACGTACCATTTTAAACTGTCTGCTGCTTATTGCTGGCTGGTAAAACAAAACCTTGGCTGGTAATATTTTCTGAAAATTCAACCCCCCCCCCCCCCCCCGGTCTATGAAAAAATTGCTGCTTTTCATCATGAGTGTTACTACAAGAAATGTTTTAAATTTTAACCATTTAAAAATATTTTTTTATCATAACTTTTATGGGAATTCATAAAATACTTAAAATAACATATTTTATCAGTAAAAATATCGTCTAAATTTACTTTTTATAAATTTCATTTACAACAATATTCAAAGGAAAAAACAAAAAGTAACACTCATGACAATGCACACAGTAATGTTTTTAATAAAAATTAATTGCAGTTGCTCATTTTGTATACAACCTTGTTGAAAGACCAATATGTAATTAAAAAATTTCATTTTATGGAAATTAACATTTTTACTTAACTAAGAAATTCAATCATTTTGTTCAGTAACACTCATTACTTTGAAGCCCAATGATTCATTTTCAAAGTTAAACATCTTTAATAGAACAACATAAACAACAACAAAAATAAATACATCCAAATAAAGAAATTTAAAATTGGCGATGATCAACAAAGAAACAAGACGGCAGACTCCGGAAGTAGTACCAAAAAGTAAATTTCATTAATTAAGTATTCAGATAAGTCAAAAGATTTTATGCACTATGAACATTACTGAAATTGCATTTTTAACAATGTCTACATGAGGATGTCCATTACTGGAAATCGACTAATTAAGCATTCCAGTAATGAACACGGCTCTTAAAACCTTTAAAATAAATGAAATTTTGTAACTAATCAAATTAATATACAAAATTCAATGTTTTATATTACTTATTACTATCAAAACAAAAGCATGCAAATTTTGCAAGAAAATATTACAAAATTTATTAAATGTCTCTTACCATGTTCATTAAGATTTTCCCTGAATAACAGTGGAATTTAAAACATTATATACTGCTTGTGCTTTCTGATTGGTTTGATAAAAAATGTGTGAACAATAACACAGATTATAAAACATGCAAGGGGGAGTTATGAAAAAAATAATAAAAGCTATTTTTTTTTTTTTAACCAAAAACATTGAAGGTTATCTATTACTGTTACAATCTACTTTACATGATTTACATTTTTTGTTGTTGTTACTATTATTATTGTTATTTATTACTATTTAATTAAAATAGTACTAGGGTCGATCCAGGCAAAATTTGGGGCCTATTTAGAGCCCTTTCACAAAAATCTATTTAATAAAATAGGCCCCACATAAATAAATTTAATAAAATGGGTCCCTTCACAGAAATGAACTTAACAAAACAGGCCCCTTCACAAAATTCTTTTTAATAAAATAGGCCTCATTCATAACATTCTTTTTCATAAAAACTGTTTTAAAATGTGTAATTTGTAAATAAAACCAGGTCATGAAAAACAAGAACTTTAGCAAGGAGAAGTTATTGTTAAAAAAATTGTTCGAATTTGAGTAACTGGATTTCAACTTTCGTTACAAAATGTTATTTTTCACAAAAATATAATTAAAATTCACAAAAATGACTTCTACTTTTCACAAAATGGGCCCCCAAAATAAAAACCTGCATCGACACCCGAGTACTAATTAAATAACTAATGATAATGAATTTAATTATCATTAAAAATTTAATATTTATGTTTTCTATAAAATAAGAAATTAAAATAATAAGTTTTTAATTGTTTAACTAAAAGTAATAACTTTAAAAAAAATGTTTGATTTGGGAGGAAGGGGTAGAAAAGTGCGGCCGGATGGTCGTATATCCGGCAAAATTGACATCCGTTGCATTCCTACAATAAATTTAATTTCAAGCCCTTTTGAATTTTCATTTTTTAAAATGCTGTTTTGGCAAACTTTTTGAAAATGACACATATACTGCTACATTAAAATCTTTTAACGTGTTCAGGCAATTAAAAATGTTACAGCGAACTCAAAATGCATTTTCACTTTAGTATTTAGTAAAGGGAATGTAACTTATAACAACATTAGGACAACAATACGAAGTTCCAAAGAACTTCGAAAGGTTACGCATTACTTAAATAAATTAATATTATATAGAGTAAAAAACTAATAATTACATTACATACCTAAATAAATCCTGGAACATAAACTGCAGTCTGTGGTTCAACATGACGACATTCGATGAGAATAATAACAGCCCAGACGTCGTGTCAGAAGGCAGGAAACAAATGGCGCGTCAGCGCGTTTCAAAACCGACCGTTGGCGTTGCCATTTCTTCGATAGGAAATTGGAGCAGCCATGGAACATAAGGTAGCGACTCGGCGTATCAGTGTTTCCAGATCGGATTACTTTTCAACACTCCGGGCGAACAGGGGCGGATCCAGAGACTTGTTTTTTTTCGTGGGGTAGAGGGGGCGATACCGAATGATACATAATCAACACAGTCATAGTTTCTATTGGTTAAATTATTCCTTGCAGTTACTTATTATAGGAATATGAAATAATTAATGCTATTTAAAATTGCTATAGACTCTCGATTATCCGACGTTCAATTAACCGACATACTCGGTTAACCAACCGTCTTATTATATAGGCCTCCTCTCCTCAAAATATGGCTTATTGTTACTTATTGTGCCGAAAATTCAAAAAATGTTACCATAGAATTTATTTATTAAATGTCTTTTCATTTTTAGCTCACAGGCTATCAAAGCCTGAGAGCTAATGTGCCCGCAGGTTCTGTATGTACGTACGTAACGCGATAACTCTAGATAGAAATATCCGATTTGCTTCAATTTTTTTTCTAGGTTCATTCTCATAAGGCACTTCCCTGATTACTTCTGGGGGTTCATTGGTTAAGTATAAAGGCGGGTACGGGGGGTGGGGGTATGATCCCCACCTTAACTTAGATAAATGTGTTTTTCATGCAGAATTATCAGATGTGCTTCAATTTTGGTATACCGGTTAATTTTGATAAGGCGCTTCCCTGATTAGATTTGGGGGTTCATTGTTTAAGTATAAAGGGGGGATCGAGGGGGGGATATCCCTTAATTTGGAAAAATGGGTTTTCTATTCCGTTTTATTATAAGGCGCTTCCCTGATTAGTTTTGGGGGTTCATTGGTTAAGTAAGGTGGGGATACGGCGGGCTAATCCCCCCTTAAGTTAGATAATGTGTTTTACAGGCAGAATTATCAGATTTGCTTCAATTTTGGATATCGGCTAATTCTGATAAGGCGCTTCCCTGATTAGATTTGCAGGTTCATTGTTTAAGTATAAAGGGGGGATCGTCGGGGATACCCCCTTAATTTGGAAAAATGTGTTTTCTTATCCGATTTGCTTCAAATTTGGTATACCGGTTTATTATAATAAACCGCTTATACCGGTCTACCGGTTTAATATAATAATGGCTTCGAAGGGGGGGTGGACGATCGCCCCCCCCCCCCCCCCCCTGTAGATCCGCGCCTGCTCCAGGATAATATTTTTTTAACTAGGCTACTTGCTACTTTTTGGGCCACTAAAGAAAAAAATTGGGCTACGATTTTCTACTTTTAGCTTCCCCCCGCTCCCCATTTTTTTCCGAATACATATTTAAATATTAGAGACACAAGTTAGAGACCGGAGGGGTAAATAAAAGACATTTTGAAAATTTTATGATTTCTCGTGTGATCGCAAGTATTCAGCTATAAGTATGCAAAATTTCTGGTCTCCAACTTTATTAGGGGCTGAGTTAGAAAAAATGCTTAAAATATACAAGTTAAAGTCCGGAGGGGTTAATAATATAAGACTTTTGTAAATTTTTATGATTTGTCGTTTGATGTGAGGTGTTCAGCTATAAGCATGCAAAATTTCAAGTCTCCAACTTAATTAGGAGCTCACTTCGGAAAAAAAATGCTTAAAATACACAAGTCAGAGTCTAGTGGGGTAATTATAAGACTTATTTCAAAATTTTATGATTTGTCGTTTGATGTGAGGTGTTCAGCTATAAGTATGCAAAATTTCAAGTCTCCAAGATATATGGTTTCTGACAGGAACGGATCCAGATAATCGTTTTTTTTTTTTTTTTGGGGGGGGGGGTGATACCTAGCGACATATAATCAAAGCAACGGTGATTCTGAGTAAAAAAAAATACTGAAGTTCACAGCATATTTTCTAAAAGGCTACAACAGAGGGGGAGGCCGGGAGGGGGATCGTCTACCGACTCTAAGTATGTGGTTTTTCGCGGCCTATGGCGAAATTTGCGTTTTTTCACTTTTTTAACCAATCCTAACCATAACCAATTCTCGTTTTTAAACAATCCTTTGACGAAATTCCCGTTTTTTCCGCGAACCTTTGACAAAATTTACGTTTTTTGCGATCTTGTGATGAAATTCACGCTTTTTCGCGATCCTTTGGCGAAATTGGCATTTTTTACGATCCTTTGACGAAATTAGTGTTTTATCCGCGATCCTGTGGCAAAATGCGCGCTTTTTCCGCGATCCTGTAACAAAATTCATATTTTTTCACAATTATTTGACAAAGTTCGCGTTTTTTTTCGCGATTCTTTGACGATCGTTTTTTGCGGTATTCTTTGGCGGAATTCGTATTTTCCACGATCCTTTAACAAAATTAATTTTTTTCTGCTATCCTATGACGAAATTCGCGTTTTTTCCGCGATCCTGTTACAAAATTAGTGTTTTTTCCGTGATCCTGTGGCAAAATTCGCGTTTCTTTTGTGATCCTGTAACAAAATTCACGGTTTCTTTAGATCCTTTGACGAAATTCGCGTTTTTTTTACGATCCTTTCACGAAATTAGTGTTTCATGCGCGATCCTGTAACAAAATTCGCGTTTTTTTGCAATTGCCTGACGAAATTCGCGTTTTCCGCGATCCCTTAAAGAAATTCACTTTTTGTTGTTGACGAAATCCGTTGACGAAATTCGCATTTATTTCGCGGCCTTTGGCGAAATTTGCTTTTTTCCCCGTTTTTAACCAATCCTTTAACGAAATTCACGTTTTACAACCAATCCTTTGACGAAATTCCCGCTTTTTCTGCGATCCTATGACAAAAATTGCGTTTTTTCGCGATCCTTTGGCGTAATTAGTGTTTTATCCGCGATCCTGTGGCAAAATTCGCGCTTTTTCCGCGATCCTGTGACAAAATTAGTGTTTTTTCCGCGATCCTGTGGCAAAATTCGCGCTTTTTCCGCAATCCTGTGACAAAATTAGTGTTTTTTCCGCGATCCTGTGACAAAATTCGCGTTTATTTCGTGATCGTTTAGTGAATTTCGCGTTTTTTTACAATCATTTGGTGAAATTAGTGTTTTATCCTCGATTCTGTGGCGAAATTCGCGCCTTTTCCGCAATCCTGTGACAAATTTACGTTATTTCGCAATTCTCTGGCGAATTTCGCGTCTTTTCGCGATCGTTTAACAAATTTCACTTTTTTCTGCGATCCTTTGACGAAATTCGCGTTTTTTTCGCGATTTTTTGACGATCTTTTTTGCGGTATTTTTTGGCTGAATTCGCATTTTCCACGATCCTTTAACAAAATTAATTTTTTTCTGCTATCCTATGACGAAATTCGCGTTTTCTCCGCGATCCTGTGACGAAATTCGCGTTTCTTTTGTGATCCTGTAACAAAATTCACGCTTTTTTAGATCCTTTGACGAAATTCGCATTTATTTCGTGATCCTTTGACGGAATTCGCGTTTTTTTACGATCCTTTCACGAAATTAGTGTTTCATGCGCGATCCTGTAACAAAATTCGCGTTTTTTTGCAATTGTCTGACGAAATTGGCGTTTTCCGCGATCCCTTAAAGAAATTCACTTTTTGTTGTTGACGAAATTCGCATTTATTTCGCGGCCTTTGGCGAAATTTGCTTTTTTCCCCGTTTTTAACCAATCCTTTGATGAAATTAGTCTTTTTTCACGGTCTTTAACGAAATTTGCTTTTTTACCCGTTTTTAACCAATCTTTTAACGAAATTCACGTTTTACAACCAATCCTTTGACGAAATTCCCGTTTTTCTGCGATCCTATGATAAAATTTGCGTTTTTTCGCGATCCTTTGGCGTAATTAGTGTTTTATCCGCGATCCTGTGGCAAAATTCGCGCTTTTTCCGCGATCCTGTGACAAAATTAGTGTTTTTTCCTCGATTCTGTGCAAAATTCGCGCTTTTTCCGCAATCCTGTGACAAAATTAGTGTTTTTTCCGCGATCCTGTGACAAAATTAGTGTTTTTTCCGCAATCCTGTGACAAAATTAGTGTTTTTTCCGCGATCCTGTGACAAAATTCGCGTTTATTTCGTGATCGTTTAGTGAATTTCGCGTTTTTTTTACAATCATTTGGCGAAATTAGTGTTTTACCCTCGATTCTGTGGCGAAATTCGCGCCTTTTCCGCGATCCTGTGACAAATTTACGTTATTTCGCAATTCTCTGGCGAATTTCGCGTCTTTTCGCGATCGTTTAACAAATTTCACTTTTTTCTGCGATCCTTTGGCGAAATTCGCGTTTTTCGGAGCTATATTTTTTAGGGGGGGGGGTGATTTGGGCGATCCCCCCCCCCCCCTCCGTAGGTGACAGCACATGTTTCCGATTGTTTGTATTTCCCGCGAAAACTGCCGTAAAAAAGTTGGATTTATATTATTTTTTTTGGGGGGGAGGGCGATTTCCCCGGTCACCCCTCCCCCCCCGTGGATCCGCGCCTGGCTTTCTGAGAACGAGCTCTGTGACAGACAGACAGAGGAGTGAGACGAATAGTGTTTCGTCAAATGAACGAAACCCTATAAAGATACGGTAAAACACATTGTGTGTGCCGAGCCTGGAGTTTTTGAAAAATAGGAAGCACCATATTTTGGTGCTTCTATTTATTTTACTCCATGGATTGATTTAACTTGGAACGGAAATTTTTAACATTCTATTATTAACTTTTTTGAATGAATTTTTAAATTCAAGTAATTTTTAGGTGGAGAAAAAAATTTCTTATTTGTCATACCTAAAAAAAGGTGTTTTTTTAACCCTTTGAGTGCCAAGAAGCGTGATCGCGCTCCTCAATACACTGGCCGAAAATGCCAGGAACGCGATCGCGCTCCTAGCTCACGCATTAACTAATACGATCTCTATTTCATACTTATCGATTCTTGTTCATCGTTTTTTTTTTTTTTTTTTTTTTTTTTTTCCGCACGTGTATTTATAAGAAATCTAAAAAATACGATCTCTATTTCATGCTTGTCGATTCTTGTTTATTGTCGCTTATGTTGAAATAATAATATTTATTGGAATTATAACATCTATTTTTTGTTTTTGAAATACTTTTCGTAAATAAAATGTTCCGAATTTAACTAATATATATATATATATATTTATTTAATTTCTACTTTCCTCTAGCAGCGTGGCACTTGTAGCTAATTCTCTAAAAATCATGTTGAAACTCAAAGGGTTAAACCTAAAATAAATTGATGAGGCAAATATGTAACATTAAAGAAAAACTTCTTTAAGAACTAATGCAAGTTAAAAATGTATTAAAAACGGATAATGATTACTTTCAGTTAAAAATAATTAAAATGTTACGTACCTCTTTGTCCCGCACTTCCGGTACGAGTATCTAACTGAATAAAACACAAAGAGCACACAAAAGCGAACAAATTCTTTCATCACATAAGTATATGGCAGGTATATATTTAATGGTACACAATATTACAATTCCGATTACATGACTTTGAATAACTCATTAATTAAAATTAAACGAATTTAAAGTCTTCGAGTTTCAATGTTCTATGAACGTCTAATTCTTCAATAAAGATTAAAGATCGGTTTGACATAATTCAACATATTAGATTGGAAGTTCCGACTCGAAAGACGATACGCATTCAAATCCGCCGAGAACCGTGACGGGCACAGGATCAACCACATGTTACACCCCCACCCCCCTCACACACTCTCGAGAACCATAAAAAGCATGTGAATCTTTAATAATACCTAGCCGACTTCGGCAACCACTTGGTTCTCTCATAAATTATATTATTTAATTTCTTGTACTTAAGTATAATAATTAGACATTTATACAGTTTTACAAAAGTAAAGTAAATTACAGACATTTTTTTCTTCTTTTAAATTATGGTACACATAGAAAATAAATGTAAAAGAAATATAATATACAGTGTGTATTGTAAGAGCTGTGCTCCTTCCAGCTCCTTGGGCCCCGAAATAATGTACCGGCTGCACCCCCCCCCCCCTCTCTCCTCAAGCCTGCACGCATTACGTAACAAGAGCATCACTTCAGGGGTTGCCGCACACCGAGGCGGGGCTACCAGCTTTTTCCTTACTGAAAAATAGTTATTTTACGGTATAAATACCGAGTTTTTATTGAAAAACAATCATTTTACCGTATAAATACCGTTTATAATCGAAATGGCATATATACGGTTTTTTTACACTTAATATACCTTAGAAATACAGTACTCATACTGTAAAGAGTGAAAACGGTACAAGTACCGTAAAATTTACGGTACATCTACTGAAATTTTACGAAAATTTTTTACAGTGTGTGATTATGCTTATTTCACTTCAATTTACTTCAATTTGATTTTGTCAAAACTAAATTTATACGGTTGAATAGAGTAAAAGACTGTTTAGGTAGCAGACAGAAAATACCCGGTGATTCACTTCAGGTACCTCTTACTTACTAGTTAAAGCCGACAGCTTTATTAGAAATTTCTTTTGAATTACATTATGCGCATAATCAAGCTTTATGCATAAAAAAATACTTTATTTTAAATTTGCACGCCCACTTATAACGAACTTTAAAAACACACAGCATGCTACTTAGATTACGCCTTATTTATTTCATTTTAATTTAATTTGATCAAAACTTAATTGGTCAAAAATATATGCTGCCATTAATTTAACACATTAAGGACCAGCATGTTTTACAGGAATTTTATTCAGTTCACACCTCTCTTTCTTAAACACTTCTTTTACTATACGAAACGAATGTGTTAATTAAATAAGCCATATTCCACTTTTCTTTTTACTGGTATATAAAAAATTCCAAAAATCACAAATATAATGTTACGAAAACGCAACGTCAGTCGTTAATGGGTTAATGTTCAGGCATTAATAAAAATGTATTTTACCATTATACTGAAAGATGGATATTTAGCATTTAGCTATTGGAAAGAAGATATAATTTATTGTTGTTCCCTTGTTGATAATCCCTTTAAGTAGCTGTTATGTAGTCCTGATAAGTTTTTGTTAAAAAGAGCGGCGACTATATTCTAGTTATTTTAATTTGTATTTCAAACGATTTCCATCGATAAACTGTAATATGAAAGTTCTACTCTTGTAAACTGAACACTAATACTGTATGCACATAATTTACGATAGTCATAAAACCACATCGAAACTCAAAAATATACATAAAATTTTCTCGCAATTTTAGCAAACCCACGGAAATACAAAAATGTAGAGGCAAACTGACGATCCAATACAATAAAAACTTTTCAACTTTCTTGAAAAGTATTAAAAATCAATGCCTTATTTCTTAAAATAGTAAATTTATTCGTGTGTTCATCCTCTTAAAAAATTAATAAATTTGGAAAGTCTGCGATATCCAGCGTCTCTAGCATTCCCCTTGAAAACAGAAAGTAAGGGGACGCTGTCCCCTACGTCCCCTCTCGACTACACCAATGACGATTATTCACTTCAAGTGCTTCTTATTTACTAGATTGAAGTTGAATTTATCCAATATTTACTCAGAGTGCTTTACGAGATTTTTTTTTTTATTATATTAAACATACAATCGGGCTTAGTCCATAAAAAATGCTTTAATTTACCATGCACTCCCATTTATAACGTACTTTAAAAACACACAGCGCGTTGCCTAGATTATACCTTATTTATTTGATTTAAATTTAATTTGGTCTAAACTTAATTCGTCGAAAATATATGCTGGCATTAATTTAATGTTCTGTCATTAATAAAAATGTATTTTACCATTATACTGAAAGATGGATATTTAGCATTTAGCTATTGAAAAAATATATAATTTATTGCTGTTCCCTTGTCGATAATCCCCTGAAGTAGCTCTTATGTAGTCCTGCTAAGTTTTTGATAAAAAGAGCGGCAACTGCACTCTCGTTATTCTAATCCCCTATAACTTTGCGGCCATTAGGTCTCATTATTTTTTCCATTCTAAAAAAAAAGTAAGTAAGGAGTCCTATCACTGTTCTGGGTGTGTAAAAACGTGCGTTGCTTTTTTAAAAAGGAGCGAACAGTTTCTTTTTTAGCAGTTTTAAATTGCTTAAATAGCTTTTAAGCCCGGTCGACTGTGCGACATTATATTGTGCACCTGCTCTGCCTCACGCCCAACTAATGACTTGATTTAAAGATTAGCTGTTCTTTTCTTTTTTATCCCTTACACCTTGAACAGGTAGCCTGTTTTGTTGAGGCCCCCCATAGAAAAGATTTAAATAGAGCATTTAACTCTTGCATCTCGACCTACCCATAGCTTTTTGGCTAGCGATTTGCTCATAATGGTTTTTCCTTAGAGTGGCTCATTATCGTCGATTTAAAAAGATCTGGGTAATTGCCGACAAATAGATATAAATCGGCGTGAGGTATATTGACGTTCATTAAATATTCATTGAAATCTGAATTGTGTTATTCTGGCGGTTTCTTTGGTGATGCATTACTTGTTGCTTTTCAATTTAGAATGCATAAGTTTAGAGTTTGAAGATGGTAAATTCAAGACTGGACTATAATAATTTTTGTATGGTAATGTGATATATATGATATAACATTATCCTATCATTATTCGGATAAACTGTTATTTGATAAGCCACCTTATGGCTGTTATAAAATACCGATTTAAATCGAACAATGGGTAATGTATTGTATGGGATGGTTCCTAAAAAGTTTTATTCAATTTTAATATCCCTTTAATCGCTTGAAAATGACTTGTGGCAAAAGAGACTACCTGCATTAGATTTATTTTTTAATGTGCCTTACCTCCATAAGCGTAAAATTGAAATAAAGGCGTCTCTAGAAGATGTTGCAATTGCAACAATCACTGACATATCCATGATATTTAAAACTTGTATCTGTTAGTGTGGCATTAACGTGTACAGCACGTTACAACTTGCAAAAATGATTTTAATTGCGCCAATATTGCATGCAATCGGCGTGCGGTGTATTAACGTTCATTAAATATTCATTGAAATTTGAATTGTGTTATTCTCTCTCTTTGTTTGGTGTTGTATTACTCCTGGCGTTTTAATATATTGGGCTGTCCAGAAAGTTCCTGCCCATTCGTGCCCACTGATAACTATTCTTATATTATATTTGTAACACTATTCTAAAAAATATGTTTTATATTAGGCTTCTTTTGAACAGTGCTGAAGAATGGAGCAGCGTTGAGAGGTTTCCTAGTTGTCAGGCAACTTAACACTCAGGCTGATGTCTTACAAATTAATGGGCCCTTGGGAAAAAGAGAAGGTGTAGTTGTTTAAAACTACATTATAAATGAAAAAATATTAATGATAGGTACTAGCATAAATGCCTTAATTTTAGAGATAAAAAAGTTAAAGTTAAGTTTATGAACTTGAATAGGAAGTTAAAGTTACATTTAAATATATGCAGATGTTGTCAAAGTATATGTAAAAGATTTTATTTTGAAAAAACAGGTGTGAGATAAATTTAAAAATATCACGTAAATTGATATACAAACTTTGACTGTCAGAAACAAACTCCTTGCATTCGTTTGAGACATTCTGATCCTCCCTCCCTACTCTCCGAACATTGCTCCACCCAACTACTTTTTGTTTTTTTTTCTCAAAATTTCTCTTCGCCAAAAAAAATTGTCTCTTTGAATGACATAAAAAAGCATCTCGATAAGTATTTTGCCATCAAGTCACAAATGTTTTAGATAGAAGGCATAGTGAGATTTCCGGACAAATGAAAGAAGGCTGTAGAATAAAAAGACACCTATAAAATTTAATAAGTATATACTAAAATTTAAATCTTCTGCGTTTCAATTTTACTTCAAAATCGGCACGAATTTTCTGGACAACCCAATGGAATGCTTAAGTTTAGAGTTTGTAAGTGTCTACCTCCATAGAAAAAGGAAGGTAACTGAGATGGAAGAAATGCGGCAGTGGTGTAGTGGTAGCATACTACTTTACAAATCGGAGGAACGAGGTTCAAATTACGGCTAAGACGTGCTCCACAATTGGCACCCAAACAACAGGATCGTTGGTGGACGATTCGAAAAGTTTAGAAAGAAATAGATGGGTATTGACTGGGGACACTGACCCATTCAAGAAAAATTTGAAGGAGGATTAATGTAAGGTTGTCATTTATCCCCCTAGGATAGAGTAGGTAATTAAGAGATGGAAAAAATACCACACTGGTGTTGTGGTAGCACACTGGTTTGCAAATCTGAGGGTGGTGGTTCGAATTCTGGTTGTTGCGGGCTGCAGAAGTTGTAGATTGTAAATTCACGAGCAGATTATAATAATTTATGTATAGTAATTCGATATATCTGGAATGAAATCATCCTATCACTATTACCATAAACTATTATTTGGTAAGCTATGATGATTAATAAATTTATGATTATGATTAATAAGCTTTTGATGATTATTTTCTATTTGGCTCTTAATAAAATAAGAATTTAAATTGAAAAGCGGGTAATATATTCATGGTTTGTAAAAAATTGTTATTCTGTTTTGATACTATCAATATTTCCCACAAAAGCTCCACGTATCGATATTACTTCAAACTTAAAATCTCAGAAGGATGCAAAAGTTTGTAGAAAACTTTATTGTGTGGTAAACCACGCAACAATAAATAATGTTTATATAGAAAACTAAAATTGTAATCATTTATTCAGTCAAAAATAGAGGGATGTCACGCTCTATTCCAAACCCGGTTGTTATTCATCTTTTTTTTTTTTTTTTTTTTTTTTTTCTGTTAATCCCTTACATCTTAAACAAGTAAAGTAGCCTTTTTCGTTGTGACATCATTTAAAAGATTTAAATAGAACATTTAATCAAGGGGTGTTAATCACAAAGGCAAGTGGGCAGCTGCCCCAAGCCCAAAATCTAAAAGCCCCTTCTATTCCCTAAGCGCAAAATCAGTACAAGCTGTGTTTAAGAAACGTTATAGAGGCTCCTAACTGGATCTTTGCCCCATAAAAACATGCGTTAGCCGGACCCTCCATTTAACTCTTGTATCTCGGAGACTACCCATAGCTTTCAGTCGAGCCATTTGCTCATAGTGGACTTAATGTGGCTCATTACCATTCATTTGAAAATATCTGTGTAAATGCAGACAAAAATGTTAGAAATTGGCGTGAGGTTCCAATGATATATTTTGTACTCAGATAATAGAATAAAATGCATCGGACAGTTGCAGTGCTCTCATTCAGTTATAATATACCACAGCAATTAACTATGATATCCCCCTTTGACTTAAGGGGACGGTGGAGCTTAAAATCCTTAAAAATATATTTTTTTTGTTTTTGTAAATTTCAACTTAAATATTATTCAAGGGTACATTATATACATTATGGCATGCATTTATCACAAAAAAATTAAAAAAAAATTTATTTTTGAGAAAAAAATGGAATTTTACGCGTCGTCTTAGAAATCTTCGAAATGCCCCGTGCGTCTTCAATATCAATGAAAATCCCCAATATTTTTTATAAAAGTTTGGTTTATATATAGAAATAAAATCAAGCATCGAATTTTATATATTTGAATTTAAAGGTAAAAAAAAAAAATTCAAAGCTTCAAAATTTTTCAAAAAAAATTTTTTTTTAACCTTTAAATTCAAATATATAAAATTCGATGCTCTATTTTATTTCTATATATAAATCAAACTTTTATAAAAAATATTGGGGATTTTCATTGATATGGAATGCGCAGGGGGCACTTCGAAGATTTCTAAGACGACGCATAAAATTCCATTTTTTTGTCAAAAAAAAAAAATTATCTTTTTTTGTGATAAATGCATGCCATAATGCATATAATGTACCCTTGAATAATATTTAAGATGAAATTTACAAAAACTAAAAAAAAAAAAAAAATGAAAAAATTTGAAATTTTGAAAATTTTTCGAAAAAATTTCAATTTTTTTCAACTTTTTTTTTTAACCTTTAAATTCAAATATGTAAAATTCGATGCTCTATTTTATTTTTATATATAAACCAAACTTTTATAAAAAATATTGGGGATTTTCATTGATATGGAAGACGCATGGGGCATTTCGAAGATTTCTAACACAACGCGTAAAATTCCATTTTTTTCTCAAAAATAAATTTTTTTTTTTAAATTTTTTGTGATAAATGCATGTTATAATGTATATAATGTACCCTTGAATAATATTTAAGTTAAAATTTACAAAAATAAAAAAAAATATTTTTAAGGATTTTAAACTCCACCGTCCCCTTAAAAAGGATATAAAATAGATACAACACAAAAATTTGATATACAGATGCATAAAATTTTAAGTAAAGGTTATTTCTTTCTTTTTTGTTTTCTCTCAAAGTTACCCTTATGTTATTTTAAATTCATGTCTATGATAATGAATGTGAAACCTGAAGAACTGATATGATGTAAGCTTTCACATTAAAATAATTATTAATCCTTCTGCACGTTTATCTATCGCATGTCAAATTATTCAATTGATTCACAAACTTCATCAAGTATATCTTTCTAAATACGAAGCTAACAACCAAACTTCTGATTTTATCATCTTCTTAAAGCGGTACTCAAAAAAATATTTTTCGCCTCTTAACCAACAGGAAATTTTCTGATGCATTCATGGACTCATTTAAATAGACTCACTTCATCAAGTTTATTTCTGAATACGAAGCTAACAACGAAACTTGTGATTTTGTCACCTGCTTAAAGAGGTACTCAAAATACTATTTTTCACCACTCAACCATCAGGAAATTTTCTAATGCATTCATGGACTCGTTTAAATGGACTCACTTTATCAAGTTTATTTCTAAATGCGAAGCTAACAACCAAACTTCTGATTTTGTCACCTGCTTAAAGCGATACTCAAAAAAATATTTTTCGCCACTTAACAAACAGGAAATTTTCTGATGCATTCATGGACTCATTTAAATAGACTCACTTCATCAAGTTTATTTCTAAATACGAAGCTAGCAACCAAATTTCTGATTTCGTCACCTGCTTAAAGAGGTACTCAAAAAAATATTTTTCGCCTCTTAACAAACAGGAAATTTTCTGATGCATTCATGGACTCATTTAAATAGACTCACTTCATCAAGTTTATTTCTAAATACGAAGCTAGCAACCAAATTTCTGATTTTGTCACCTGCTTAAAGCGGTATTCAAAATGATATTTTCGCCACTCAACCAACAAGAAATTTTCTGTTGCATTCATGTTTAAATGTACTCATTTCATCAAGTTTCTTTCTAAATACGAAGCTAACAACCAAACTTCTGATTTTGTCACCTGCTTAAAGCGGTACTCAAAAAATACTTTTCGCCACTCAACCAACAGGAAATATTCTGATGGATTCATGGACTCATTTAAACCCAAAAACTAGCAATTTGCAGGTGTAACTATGCCATTGAAACTATTTGGAATTGAATGGTGTTTTTCCTTTTTCGATAGATGCAATGCATCTTGCTGTCTCGTGGCAATTTTTTTCGAGGTGTCCAGAAATTGGATTCAAAACGACAAATTTAGCAGTTATCTTCTGGAAAATCCCTTGTTCTTATAAAAAACAATGTAAAGCGCTATTGGATTACTTAGTTAAAGAATAAGAATGTATGCAAATACAGGTGTCTAAGATTAAAATAGTCTCCTTAAATGTGTCAAAAAGTAACTTCTTCGCATTTGAGCACGACCTTAAATCAGCCAGTTTACTCAATATGGAATTGTAAGGTACAGTCGTGGTAAAAAAAAGTAGCCACACCCTAGTAACTCTGCAAGAAATTATTGTAGAAGAAAGTTACTGGTACCAAACGATTGGAAATGAAATCTACTTTTAAAGGATGTACATAAAATTTGACTAGGGGCCGTCTACATATCAAAACGAACCCAAAGCAGGGCCGTAACCAGCGAGTCCAGTCAGGGGGGGCTCTGAATTTTTTTGGTGGGGCTAACATCTTTTAACAATCCATATCTTAAGCAAACTAAATATAGTAAAACTGATAAAATGGACCTGTCTATAAAGGAACCCGTCTAAAGCGTAATCTCTCTATAACGGAACTTTCTATAACGAAATTCTTAAACGGAAAATACTTCATGGTAATCGGAAAATGAATATAAAACAATTAGGGGCGGTGTACCTCTTAAGAAAACCTACCTAAAATAGAACTTTTCTCCATCCCGTGTGATTTATCTTAGGTCTTATTGTATTTAATGAGAAAAAAATAGATAGCATCCGACACCTCATAAAAAATGACTTTAATTAAATTTTAATAAGGAAAACTAATGGATTGTACACTGTATTATATTCCCATTGCAATTTTTGCATTATTAAGCATATTCCTCCTTTTGTCCCTTGGTGTCTTCGGAAAAAGGACCCCCCCTCTCTCCGCTCGCATTTGTTCGTACAGTGTGTGCATATATACACGCAATAATTTCTGTGTGTACTTCTATGTATAACTTTGTACCAATTTTGTGGAAAATAAAATTTTAAAAAAGTTAAAAAAATAACTTCTAAACAGGCCATTTGTAATATGCTAAAATGTGCACCACTACAATTGCCAGTCCTTCCTAAGCCTGGGAAAAGTGTGAAGGGAAGTTACCTGAAAATCACTGCCATAGCCGTTTTTTAAAGTTGTCCAATTATCCGCATTTTTCATTAACCGGATCGGCATCGACCCCGATTGGTCCGGATTATCAGTGCTCTACTCTATTGAACATCGATTATATATATGCATATTTGAACCGTTGATTAATCAAATCAGTCTTTCTGTTGAATAAATTAGTGTAATTTATTATGCTAGCATTCTGACAGAAAAGTACATCTTTATTTACAAAAACACCGATTCATACAACAAACATAGAAATCTTCAACGACCCAGCATGACAATTTTTTTAAAGATGCGTTTTGAAAAAATTGAGAAAAAGGAATCTGTTGGTATGGAGGTCTGCACCATACTGCTGGGGGGCACCATACTGCACTGGTTCCAGGCTCGGGGCCTGCCCGAACGAAAGCTATCTTGACCCGGGCCGTTCATATTTTCACAGTTCACGGCAGTAAAAAAGCAGTGAAATCAGACCCGGCCAGTGGAAAAATCAATTAAATCAGATCCGATCCGACCCGACTCAATTTCTACAAAAAATTCAGATTCTTATTAACATACAATTAAGATTCTTTTAAGGAATACTGCATACATATTTATGGGATAATTTTACAGCATATTTTAAATTTACGATGCGTTCACAAGACAGAAAATACACAATAGCAGCATTAAGGATTTACTTAGAGTCCTAGACGTTTCAACATTCAAATAAGGATTCGTTAAAAAATTCATATTGCTTAGAATAAAAAAAAAACGGGAAGGTTAAAAACATGATCATAACTTTTGATGCTATATTATAAAAAATCCCTGCCGGCTCGACCTACAGGCGGAGGTAATTTTCGAAGTTAAGTACTAAAATCACCAACAAAACTTAATCAAGATTAAAGATAAACACGGTTTCTTCGTTAAGAATGAGCTCTAGGGAGTTAAACTTTTTGTGAAAATTCTATTATACACGAATACACACGCGCATGAATATGGAATAGGTTTAAAAATGACTAAAGCAAATTCAGAGAACCTCAAAGTGTTAAAATATGCTAATATTTCCATAGTCGGGTTTTTGTCATGTTTTAAAACGTTTCTTCAAACTCCCATGACGTTACATATTCACCTGCTGAGATCCATTATATTACCAATATGACGCAATATTTTGCTTTTGTTTTTTATTCGTCAAACTACTTATTTTATTTTGAGTTTTCATGCGGAAATCTTGCTCTAGAAAGCATATGACGTAATATTCAACTTGTTTTCAATTCATCCAACTATTTAATTTATGTTTTCACGTGAAAACCTTGCAATAGAAAAGCAATTGTTGTGGTGATAATTTTATTGCTTTTTTTATTGTTGGCAACTGCTATAATGAAAATTATTTATTTTTTCCTGTCATTGTTGTGTAAGAGCTGGTTTTATCAGAACCATGTTAAGACGGTATTCAAAAATATTAACCCTCCCCATTTCCATTCCCTTGGGCCGATTTTGCCCATTTTCAATCCCCGCCGAGATATTAGACATCTCAAAGTTGTTGGAGAAGACGATCCGTCCATAATTGCGACTATATATATATATATATAACTGTCCATGTAACTCTCCGATGCCAATCTCTACGCTGGAAAATGTTATATTTCGATATTGATACTAGCAAACTAGTATCGGCTCGCAACGCACATTTATACTTATTCTCGTGAAACTCATATTCATTGAAATACATCAGAGTCATATATATATATCATCACAGTCATATATATATATGTATATAAACTTTTTAGATGGGGGTGGTTTTGGGTTCCTGGGGTCCTATAATGAAAAGTTATGAAGGAATTTTTCAAAAGTAGCACCATGGTAACGACTGCAATATGTAGTATTTCTTACTAAATCTACCTAAAAGTAGATTTGCGGAAATATTTCTGTTATTCCTTAAGGCTTTTCTCAAATCCAAAGCAGCTACTTTCTGAATTCATTTCTTTTCGAAAACGTCAATATATTTTTGAGAAAATACTGTTAAAGTTAGCGTTTTGAATCGAATTTTCGGAGACGATAGCACGGAAAAGGAAAAAAACCTGCAGTCACGTCACAAGAATCTCTTATATCTCTATAAGTAATTTATTTATTAAAAATGGGAAACGCTATTCAATTCCAAATCCCTTCAATAGACAGGCTTGTCAATTTTATGCATTTACAGTTAAAAATGTGTCAGAAAGTTTTTCGTTTTTCAGCAGTGAATTTGAGAACCACCTTCAAGTATATTTCCAAAAATTCCGTTAACAGAAGTTCATTATCGCTATTAATATTTTTACAAAACACATTGCCTGCCCTAAACATCCTGAGAACAATTAAGTCCATTTCTGGCTATGTTGAAAAAAAAATGCAAGCCTGATCTCGGTCCGGCACGAGTCTGCTGAAAGAATTAAGACCGGGCTAAAACGCCATGTAACTGTCCGATGCCAATCCCTACGCTGGAAAATGTTATATTTCGATATTGATGCTAGCAAACTAGTATCGGCTCGCAACGCACATTTATACTTATTCTCGTGAATTTCATATTCATTGAAAATGGTTCATATTTTCTCGTCTGCGTTTAAATATTTATATCGGGCCGACAGACCCGCTTAATTTCTTTTATTGGTCCGGTCCAGCCCGGCAGGCACGTTCAAATTTTGCCGTCCCGGCCCGTTTGAAACTTCGCCTTCATTTCGTTGTCCCGGCCTAGTACGGGCTTCTAGCCAAGCCTGGGCCCGTGCAGACCTCTACTGTAGGATACAGTTCTTTTCACATATTTCTTCTTTAAATTAAAGACATTACATAGATTTAAATATTATATTCTGTTCAATTTTTAATATATAGAAAAAAAGAACGAAAATTTGAGATTTTGCAAATGTTTTTGCGTTATGCATAGATGCCAACAACACTTATCTGAAGTCTGTTACAAAACGAAAATATTTTCAACAGGAAATTTCATTTAATCAAAAATTTCAAACTGAAATCTAAAATGTACCTTATCGGAACAAGACACAATTCCTTATATATTTTTTCCGGTTTAAAACATGCTTGTTTTGGATCAGACTCCCGAATAATTAAGAGATGTTGGCATCTATGGTTATGTGTCTTATATTTATTAATTTGAATAATTCACAAACTTACTATTATCATTTAAAAAATATTTTAATATTTTAATTCCATACGTTTAATATTTTTAATTAATAGCTACTTGTAATTTATTTAATTTTATTAATATTTTGGTTTCTGCTGAATTATTAGATCATTTTAAAATCACGGTTGTTTGTATACGATTTAATTTAGTGATGATATTGTTTCTCTTTAAAACGAGCGTTACCTAAACCTTATTTTATTAATAATATGATTTATAAAATTAACCATTTAACAATTCGCAATAATAATTACATTTAAAATTCTGCATATGATTATATCCTTTTAAATATGAATCAATTATTACAAATATATATTAATTACATATTTTTTTAACATAGTTGGACTTAATAATAAACAAGTTGGAAATTGCTCGTCAAACGTGGCAAATGAGGTGCTAGTTTTATAAATATTTTTTTCGCCGCATATTGTACAGAATGTATATTTTAGTGTACTTCGAAAGGCTATAACATCATTAATTTGCACTTGAAATAATTTTTTCCCATTGGCCGTAATGTAACGGAAAACTTATGACTGTCCCTGTAATTAAACTATACATCCGATTTTCATAAAATATGAAATGACTCGACAAAATCTTGCAACAATTATATATTTATAATTTCATACCATTCGGAAGGCTGTAACATCATTAAAATGCACTTGCAATAATTTCTTCCCATTGGCCGTAATGTAACGGAAAACTTTTGATTGTCCCTGTAATTAAACTATACATCCGATTTTCATAAAAATTGAAATGACTCGACAAAATTATGCAACAATTATATAGTTTAAATTTTAAACGATTCGGTTGGGTAGTTTTTGCTCTGTTATATGCGAACGGACGGGCAGACAGACGGACAGACAGACGGACTGAACGACAACTATAGGTGCTACGTATTTATATAATTACGAACGCACCTAAAAAAGAGATTGTAATTTTAATATTATATTCAATACTTTTTTTTTCAAAGAAAACAACTTAGATTTAATTCATTTAAATAGCGATAACATAGATTTTTTTTTGCATACGTTTGACATGTGTTTCATATGAAATTCGTTCAATCTCATTTAGAAAAAAAAAAGCACAAGGGCATGAACGCCTTTTTCGAACAGTTTTCATTAAATGTAGGCGACTATTTATTATTATACGTTTCTTCATTTCTAAAGATCTTTAAAAATATTCTTCTTTCACTCAATAACCAAAATTTTCCTGATGCAGTTAAGAAGTAATTTTCTTTCCCTTTGCCTAAAATTTTCAGCTTCTCACATTCACGCGCCTACGAATTGAATACCGTTTCCCATTTTCTTATAAATGCCATGATTATAAATAACATGATTTATAGTCATTTGCTACTCGATGACTAGCATTTCGTCGTTAAATGCCAAGAAAATCAGCCTACAAAGTCAAATTTGCCGTCATTTTTTGACAGATTTTTTAAAATGTTCTGTATAGTTTGAATACTTGCAAATATCTTTATAAATAAATGAAATTCGCGAATATGTCCGAAAATAGCTGGTTTAGATTGGAAAACAGCCTTATAAAACACAGAACACAGTTTAATTCCTTGAGCTTGAATAATCATATCTGCAAATTTTATGTCTTTATCATTAAAATTATTTCGAAAATGTGTCAGAAAGTAGCGCATTTATGCTTGAAAATAGATTTAAATGAAATATACGCCAAATAGGTGAAGATATTTTTGTCATAATCTTATAATAAACTTAACCTTAATCATGCTTTTTACCTTAATGTTTTTTATTGTTATATGACAAATAGAAAAAAAATGTTTAACAAATTCGTGGAACACAAGCAAAAAAAAAATTGGACGAAAGTTCAAAAAGCAAACAAAAAAAGGCCCTACCTCTGCTGTCCTACTGCCTACACCAATAGCATGAAACAATTTTTGGCTTTCAAGCAATTATTTTTCTTATTCCATTTGTATAAAATGACATTTTGTTATCTTTCTATTTTTCTTCAACAAACATTCTAGTTAGTTTCCAAGTGATATTTCATCATTAACTAAATCTGCTGCCAAATACATAATGTCAACAGGCAAATCATTAACATTTAGAAACACGTATTTTTTGTGACTACGTTTTAGTGAAGAGGTTTAACCTCAGAGTAAAGATAGTCTATGTGTTTAACCATTGCTTAACTAATTATCTATTAACTATATGAGCAGCATATGTCTATTTCCATTCATCCCGTATACGATCATTACTTTTAAAATGTCAAGATGTACGAAAACATGTGGTGGCTAGTTGGAGCATCTGGACTTCATTTTTTCGGGAGAAAGAAATGTTCCTACTTAGAACACGTTTCGAGAATTGTATCGCAAGCAAGATAATGTAAAACAACTAATCTAATAGGGTTCTGAACGCAAAATGTTTGGCTTTTTCCATTGCATTCAAGCAGTTAAAAGATCTAAATGTTTTTTTTTTTTTTTTTTTTTTTCTTTTTTTAAGAAAGTTAAAACGTACATTTTGTTGAAAAAATAAAAAGTAGGGAAATCGTTAGAGGGGGCTCAGCCCCCATCGCCTCCATCTGGTTACGGGCCTGACCCAAAGTTTATTTTTTCAATAGCAATACCCAAGTTTGACATCATAAATAAATTCCACAGCCTTCAATTAGCCTAAATAAAAATTTTCATGAAATTCGTACGATTAGTTTCAGAGAAATTAATTATTTTAAAATGAGCATATTTCAGGGGTTCTATCCAAACTGATGTTCGGTACAGTCAATCAAGGTAACTTTGAACTACGGGGTGTAACTTTGCACCACCTCCTATTTTTCAATATTTTTGACTCTAAAAGACTAAATAAACTCCAGAACTCAGCTCTGTTGGCAAGGTTCTAAACTGGGATTTCTACTCTTTATTTTAGAAAATAAATTAGCAACATTATGCGCAATTAATTGCATCATCTATTTTTTTAAAGTACTGTTTTCAAGTTAATTTTGAATGCTGTTTTGAAGTTGTTGTAATCCAATTAAATTTTCATAGTAAGTAACAATATACTCATTTATAAGATATATTATTATCTAAATGTTGTAAATGTGTTAATATTTTGTGATTATTCATTTATTAATAGTTAATAAAATGTAAAATAAGAAGGCATTAACACTTTACCCCATTTTCAGGGTAACTTTGAGTCGGCTCAAAGTTATACTGATGCTTATAATTTACTAATTATAGGTGCTACTGTCAAAAATTTCCCATATTTGCACGTATGTCTTATATAAATGCCAAAAATGAACATTAGATATAACATGTAAATATTTTCACAAATATGTGTAAAATACATAAAATCCATTTAAAGGCGTTTTTCGGGGAGGAACTACTCAAATTTGACATTTCATATATTCGACATTTTTTATTCTTCTTTGAATAACACTAGTACTAGTATGTATTACTGTAACTATGGATATATATTATAGAGTTAAAACATTGAAAATTGTTTTCCACTGCATTTTTATGTTTTATATGAACAATAAACAGGTTTTTTTTTTCGTTCTAAATGTTCATGGTTCTCTTCTTCCACTTTTTTTATGCCTGATATTTGTTGTAATATCATAAATTATACAAATCTTGTGATGTTGGGAAATGTAAATTCGAAGTCTTTACATATCTGAAAACGTTTTTTGGGGTTTAAAGTTGTCCTGACTACAATACATTTTTTATAATGAATTATTTTATATAAAAATTTATCATATTGTGCAAAGTTACCGTAAATGGCTGGGTAACTTTAAACCAGGCTAAAAATCCATTTTTCATTGATTTTATCCTTATTATTCCTTAATTTTTGATAGTCAAACAATAATTTAGGATCATTTCTTCTCTTTTATGCCCCTAGTTGGGACAGTATTCTTCAAATAAGAGTGTGGCATATGAAAATAGAGAAAATGCGGATCAAAGTTATCCTGAATGACTGTACTCAATTGTTGAAATACTACAGAATGACTATGTCACTTCAATTAATGTATTATTTCTTGCCAATATGACCATTTCACTCGCTTAATATGTTTCGACTATTCCCAGCCCAAATGTTCCAATAAAACGCGTAAAATATATTCTTTTGCAGTTATGCCTTACTGCATATCATAGACGGCCCCTTAAACCATCATTTTGACGTTTTTTAATCATATTTCAAAAATTACTTAGAAGAAAAATTGAAATGGAGAATTCGCATAAAGGAGGACATAATATATATAAATCTATCAAAACACTTGTAGGTTGAAATTCATATTTTTTTTCGAATATTAATTTCATAATGCATAATCCATATTATAAAATTTTTAAAATTACAAATTCAATGTATTTATGTTTGGGTTTTTTAGTATTATAACTACACGGTAAATTATTACATTACGATTAGAATTTCAGGAGATATTAATAAAAATATGAAACCATATAACATTCGAGGCTCAAAATTTTGAATGTTTATAATTCAAAATCTTATCATCCAAAAGATTTGAAATTTCGTTTTTAGACATAGTTTGAACAATGGAGTTATAAATAAAGAGGACGGGACATATAGTGTACAGTCTATCAGTTGCGAATGAAGTAACTGAGGAGGTTGTCACAAGATGGCGGCTGGTTTTTTAAAAATCAGATCTACAGTTCCGATTACTGCTGAGACAAAACTTCTCACCAGTAAAACTGAATAGAAAATTTCGTCTCATTTAAGCATCTTATTCATGGAACAATGGAACAATAAAGCAGGTATGTGGATTCCCTAGTTGCTTGCAACTTTACATCCAGGCTAAGAATATATCGTGTTACAATGCAATGGGAGCCTTAGAAAAAAGAGCGTTTAAACGCGGCTAGTAGCAACGAAAAGGAGAGAGTAAAAGCTAAGAAGATAGGCAATTTTTAAAAGAAAAAATTGTTATTATAACTTGTAGGAAAAAAAATGTTCCATATGATCCACATAAATGTCCAGGACAGGCGAAAAAGCTGCCAAAGGAAGCCCCATAAAAAAAAGACTCAATTCAGAGACCATACATTTAATATAACTTGATAAGTAAAAAGATTAACACAATTAAGGAATGAAAATAAACTAAAATATATACGTATTTACAAGAGAGTTTAATATACTGCAATGAAAAAAGAATAAAAATGTAAAAAAAAAGCTACTATGAGGAGAGTTCTAACTAAATAAACAAACGCAAAAGCAGAGGGGAGCAAACGACAGCAAGAGGACGGCGTCCACCCAGTCTGGTAATTTGAGGCGAATAAAACAATAAGAATGAAAAAATAAGAATAATAACATGAGAAGAGCAAAATATTCAAATTTAGAAGTTGTTTTTTTTTTTTTTTTTTTTTTTTTTTTTTTTATAAAAGTTTTTAAACAAACAGCACAAACAAAAAGAAATAAAAAAGTTTAGCAAATGAAGAGCTTAATCTTCGTTAATGTTGACATGACTAGCAAGTTTATCAAATTCAGTTAATATAACCATCAAGTTTTGCATCGGATTATCAAGTTTCTTAGTCTGAGTTGAGATGTTCTTTATGCATTTTAGGAATTTAGTGATTTGAAAAATTTGTTTAACTTCGTTGAAAGTATTAAGAATGTCTTTTATATCATTAATGTAATTTGTAGGAATTTTAGAATTTTCTATAGTAGGGTAGGAATGGGTGTTTGCGGTAGTACTATCATTGATATCAGAGTTTAATTCTTCATTACTAGTAGAGGGTTCAGAGTCTTTAGTATTTTTGGTATAATTAAAATTCTTAAATATATCCGCTAAGATTTGGGTTTCTTGGGAGAGATTGCGGACACTATTACTTGCTTTACGGTTTTGTTTATTTTCTAGTCTATAGGAATTTTTTGGACAACCGCGGAAATTCGCTGGGTGCCCGAGTCCACAATTGGCACAAGTGGGTTTAATACGCCCCTTGTGGTGACAATCTGTACTTAAATGTAGATCTCCGCATTTTACACATTTAGCATCGAAGCCACATACTTCTGATGCGTGACCGTAACCTTGACATTTGTAACACTGTTTTATACGATTTTTGCTAGTAAAAGCTTCAATCTTAACAGAAATGTAATGTATAGCACTTATTCATGGAATGGAACAATGGAACAATAAAGATGGTGTATGGATTCCCTAGTTGCTTGGCAACTTTACATCCAGGCTAAGAGTAAATCGTGTTACAATGCAATGGGAGCCTTAGAAAAAAGAGCGTTTAACCCCCTAATTCTCGCTCCCGAGATATTCTCGGGCTGTGTCTTTTACTCAAATTGTTTGATTCCCACCAGTTTTATGAAATAGTGAAATTGGCTATATTTTAGTATCGTTTTTACTGTCATTAAATAAGGTGAATATTTCTTTTTCATAAAAGTGGTGCCAATAAGCAATTTGAATTATTCAACCGTAATTTAATACGAGCGTTAAGGGATAAAACGCGGCTAGTAGCCACGAAAAAGAGAGACTAAAAGGTAAGAAGATATACAATTTTTAAAAGAAAAAATTGTTAGTATAACTAGTAGGAAAAAAATGTTCCATATGATCCACATAAATGTCCAGGACAGGCGAAAAAGCTACCAAAGGAAGCCCCATAAAAAAAAAGACTCAATTCAGAGACCATACATTTAATATAACTTGATAAGTAAAAAGATTAACACAATTAAGGAATGAAAATAAACTAAAATATATACATATTTACATGAGAGTTTAATATACTGCAATGAAAAAAGAATAAAAATGTAAAAAAAAGCTACTATGAGGAGAGTTCTAACTAAATAAACAAACGCAAAAGCCGAGGGGAGCAAACGACAGCAAGAGGACGGCGTCCACCCAGTCTAGTAATTTGAGGCGAATAAAACAATAAGAATGGAAAAATAAGAATAATAACATGAGAAGAGCAAAATATTAAAATTTAGAAGTTTTTTTTTTTTTTTTTTTTTTTTTTATAAAAGTTTTTAAACAAACAGCACAAACAAAAAGAAATAAAAAAGTTTAGCAAATGAAGAGCTTAATCTTCGTTAATGTTGATATGACTAGCAAGTTTATCAAATTCAGTTAATATAACCATCAATTTTTGCATCGGATTATCAAGTTTCTTAGTCTGAGTTGAGATGTTCTTTATGCATTTTAGGAATTTAGTGATTTGAAAAATTTGTTTAACTTCGTTGAAAGTATTAAGAATGTCTTTTATATCATTAGTGTAATTTGTAGGAATTATAGAATTTTCTATAGTAGGGGAGGAATGGGTGTTTGCGGTAGTACTATCATTGATATCAGAGTTTAATTCTTCATTACTAGTAGAGGGTTCAGAGCCTTTAGTATTTTTGGTATAATTATAATTCTTAAATATATCCGCTAAGATTTGGGTTTCTTGGGAGAGATTGCGGACACTATTACTTGCTTTACGGTTTTGTTTATTTTCTAGTCTATAGGAATTTTTTGGACAACCGCGGAAATTCGCTGGGTGCCCGAGTCCACAATTGGCACAAGTGGGTTTAATACGCCCCTTGTGGTGACAATCTGTACTTAAATGTAGATCTCCGCATTTTACACATTTAGCATCGAAGCCACATACTTCTGATGCGTGACCGTAACCTTGACATTTGTAACACTGTTTTATACGATTTTTGCTAGTAAAAGCTTCAATCTTAACAGAAATGTAATGTATAGCACTTATTCATGGAATGGAACAATGGAACAATAAAGCTGGTGTATGGATTCCCTAGTTGCTTGGCAACTTTACATCCAGGCTAAGAGTAAATTGTGTTACAATGCAATGGGAGCCTTAGAAAAAAGCGTTTAAACGCGGCTAGTAGCCACAAAAAATAGAGAGTAAAAGCTAAAAAGATAGACAATTTTTAAAAGAAAAAATTGTTATTATAACTAGTAGGAAAAAAAAAAGTTCCATATGATCCACATATATGTCCAGGACAGGCGAAAAAGCTACCAAAGGAAGCCCCATAAAAAAAGACTCAATTCAGAGACCATACATTTAATATAGCTTGATAAGTAAAAAAGTTTAACACAGTGAAGAAAAGAAACAAAACTAAATATATACATATTTACAAGAGAATTTAAATTTCTTTAAGTAAAAAAGAATAAAAAATGTAAGAAAAAGCTACAGTGAGGAGAGTTCAAACTAAATAAACAGTTAAATGCAAAAGCCGAGGGGATCAAACGACAGAAAGAGGACGGCGTCCACCCAGTCTAGTAATTTGAGGGGAATTAAACATGAGAATGAAAGAAATAAGAGTAATAACATGAGAAGAGCATAAAATACAAGAATAGAAGTTTTTTTTTTTTATTATTTATTTAACAAACAACACAAACAAAAAGAAGGAAAAAAAGTTTAGCAAATGAAGCGCTTAATCTTCGTTAATGTTGATATGACTTGCAAGTTTATCAAATTCAGTTAATATAACCATCAATTTTTGCATTGGATTATCGAGTTTCTTAGTCTGAGTTGAGATGTTCTTTATACATTTTAGGAATTTAGTGATTTGAAAGATTTGTTTAACTTCGTCGAAAGTATTAAGAATGTCTTTAATATCATTGGTGTAATTAGTAGGAGCATTAGAATTTTCAATAGTAGGGGAGGAATGGGTGTTTGCGGTAGTACTCTCATTGTTATCAGAGTTTAATTCTACATTACTAGTTGAGGGTTCAGAGTCTTTAGTATTTTTGGTATAATTATAATTCTTAAATATATCCGCTAAGATTTGGGTTTCTTGGGATAGATTGCTGACGCTATTACTTGTTTTACAGTTTTGTTTATTTTCTAGTCTATAGGGATTTTTTGGACAACCGTGGAAATTCGCTGGGTGCCCGAGTCCACAATTGGCACAAATGGGTTTAATACGCCCCTTGTGGTGACAATCTGTACTTAAATGTAGATCTCCGCATTTTACACATTTAGCATCGAAGCCACACACTTCTGATGCGTGACCGTAACCTTGACATTTGTAACACTGTTTTACACGATTTTTGCTAGTAAAAGCTTCAATCTTAACAGAAATATAATGTATATTGTTAATTTGGTAAATTTCTTCAAAGTTCTTACGAGGTATAACATTTACCATGTATATCGGCATTGGTTGGCCAGTTTTGCGATTTTTAAGCATGGCAGCCCTAGTGACTGCGAAACCATGCTCCCTGAGACTATCTTCAATAATTTTAGTGTCGGTGTAACAGGGGAGGCCCCTAATGCATATTTTTTTGGGTCGAAGTTCTTTAGGATCTAGAGTGGTATATTTCTTTTTGTTTTGGTCTAACCATTTTTGAGTAATTTTAAAGTCCTTGTCAGAGTTACATTGTATAACAATGCGTTCGTCTTTTAGCGTAATTTTGGGTTTTTCTGAGTTTAACTCCGTAATTTCATGGGCAACCGTCGCCCAATTGCTGTCGACTTCGACGTAGAAAGGGTTAACAGATTTTTTAACTTTGACAGTATCCCGTGTATTTTCACTAACATTTGATTCATCCAGATCCACATTTTCAGTTAGGTTAACTTCGCTAGCGATATTTTTATATTTATTACTAAGTGGGATAGGAGAACTCTCCTCCGAAATAGGACGTTTAACTCCTTTCTTAACAGCGTTGAAAATTTCTTTTTTAAGATTAGTGTTAGAATGAAAAAAATTAGGAGTTTTCTTATACTTAACAGAGCAGAAAAAACTAAAGATAGCTGAATTTAACAAATTATCATGGGTTGGTTCCCTAAGCAAAGTAAAAGCATCAAGGCAAGTTTTCCTTACCTCTTCTTGCTCTGAAGCAGAAGCTAAATAGCCGTCCTTAGCCTTTATGTCCAAAATATATTGATCCACAAATGTGTAGAAATCACGTAATATAGTTTTAGCATATTCTTCAAAATTTGAAGAAAATCTGGCAAACTGGTCCTTGAAATTGCTGTTTAACGTTCCATTACATATTTTGTCGATAACTTCCTTAATATAATAATCTTGATCATCTGTAGCCGTCATAATGCAGCATTAAATAGCGAGCGAAAACTATTCTAACGAACCGCCACACCTTATTCATAGAAATATTTTCTTACAGATATGATAAAAATTTATATTTGTTTTTACTGGTATCAGTTTGCCTTTTAAAATTCAGTTTGTTTTACTGGTTGTCACAATATGGAGGAAACGTAGGGCCTGACTACCGTGAAAGTAAACTTCTACCAGTAAAAATTTAAATCTGTTTCTGGCGTTATTTATGACTGAAATATTACGTTTATGAGGTATTTAAATTAAATTAAACAAGAAGAAAATATCTGTATAAATTTACTAGTGGAAGTTTGCACCGGTGGTAATCAACCCCTGTAAAAGCGGTTATAGTTGAAGCTTCATTATTTTAAAGATATGCCATTTCCTCTTTATTAACACATTGTACGCGGGACACGTACTAGTTCATTTCGTTGGTTGGGGACAGAAATTATTACTGGTACCGGAAATTTTGTACGGACGAAAAAAGAAGGTGTAATACAAGAAGGCTTGCTTCCTATTGGTTGTGAGCAGGTTATAATTTACTGTGGCATTTTCGAAAATTGTCCGCATAAAATGTGTTAATAATTCCATGGTTTGAACCGAAGATTTAAAATATGTTGTAAAAACTGAGCGTTGCCATTGAAAAAAACGAAGTTTGGTCTTGTTTTGATTTGTAGATGACCCTTAAGCAAATTTTATGTACATCATTTAAAAGTAGACTTTATTTTGAGTCGTTTGATACCAGTAACTTTCTTCTATTATAATTAGTTGCAGAGTTAGTAGGAGATATTTACTTTTCTTTTTTCTACGACTGTACATTCTATCATGCACTAAGACAGCGATTATTTATACAAAGTGTCATAAAATTGCGTACGCAATTTTTACTTTGAACCGTGTTGGCTGTAGAAATATATTTCCACCTTTAAAAACTTTTTAAATGAAATGGACATTTAACACTTGTATATAACCGAAGAAAGTCTTTCTTACTAAATATTACAAAATCTAATTTTCATATGATTCCTTCATTTCAACAGTTGCTTTTAGTAAGAATCTATATTTTATGCTGTTCCTAAAAAAAATTGAACCACTATACCTTTCACACCTGCATCGCAAAAATTGACTAAAATGTTTTCTCTTATGTTATCACTGAACATACAATTATTATATTTAAATGACAAGGAGAGGACACGAGGTTGGAGTCACATAATCCGGCGACTCTTTGTGCAATGATAGAGTATTGTTAGTAGATAAACATATCACAATAATAAAGCGCAATATGCAAGGGGGTCTTAAAAAAACAAGCCCCAAAGTCACCCAATTTTGACGCTTCAGTACATAATTGGATAAATTACACACATTTCTCCGCAGCCGGATGGCACAGTTAGCAGCGCGCCAGACTTCTAAATTTTCCCTTTCGGAACTTTCTGGGTTCGATACCTCGGCAAGACTTTTTTTTCGCTATGAATTGAGTTCTGAAATACATTCTTCAATATTTGTAAATTTAGAAACTTCCTCACCAGACATGTTTTTCATTTTAATTACGACACATGTTTCGCTAAAAACCACCTGTAAATCTACGTAATTAATAAACAATAATGCCCATGAAAAAAAATTTTATTGTCGGAAACAGTTGTTCTAATTCCAAACATAAGATCCTGAGATTTAAAAAAAAAAAATCGAAAAATTATAAAACTTTTAAATTGTTAAGTGTTAGAAAAGATGAAGTTAAAATACCATATTTTAATTTCTGCAGCACATTTTAATTGATTTCGCTGGGAAGAATAACGGTTTATGCGTACGAAAAACTATAAATAAATGTGAGTAAAATAAAAATTTTGCCGTTTGACAAATTAAAATTATGTTTTTTTTTTTTTTTTTTTTTTTTTACTTTTCATAATAGCTATAAAACTGCCATAAAATTGTAATTTCTCTGTAAATAAATAAGTATATATATATATGCGAGCGAAGAAGCATGCTTTTATTTATATTTAGCTTAAATTTAAGTAATTATAATATATATACATATATATGGTCAAAGGTTACCGGCCACTTGCGATTTTAGACGTTTTGTTAAATATATAGAAAACTACATGAGGAATTATCTTGAAACTCCAGGTGTGTAAACAGAATAGTAGAGGTCATACATTTCCGCGAGGATTTTTTTCCCGAAACCCTACAGGGGACCGTCAGCAAATTGAAAAAGAACGAATATCTTTTGGATAACCCTGTAAAAACTAATGTAGCAAAAGCATCCAAACTGTAGATTATGATTAAGTGCCTTATTGTAATAAACTGTGTTCATTTTTATGAGGATAGCATGAATACTCGTAGAGAAATTAAAGTTTTTATAAAAAGAGTCCCAAATGTTGCCAAGATTTTTGCTTATAATTTGTAGAGTTCTTAATACAGGGTGTCTATAATTAAACGACCCTACTTTAAACAGGGATGAGATTTCCGACTTTTTGCATACCAGTATAAACTTACTGAAAATGTTGTCGTGCTAAATCGCATAAATGTTCCGATTAAATAAAATAACATTTTCTCTAAGATTATACTGGTATGGGAAAGGTCGGAAATCTCATCCGTGTTTAAAGTTGGCTACAAACAAAACTATTGTTCATAAAGTTGTGAAATTTTGTGAAATACATAATAAGGGGATGGGACTTTGTTTAAGCTAAAAAATATATAAATAAAAATAGTTCAAAGTTTTGCCACCAGAGGGCGATTTTCCATAAATTACACATTTGGCATTACGATAGTTTAGAAATTTTATTTATTAGCTTAACCTTATTCTAAAGACAGCATTTCACGACATGTTCCTAGCATTTCCCAGAAGACACTGCGGTCAACATGCTATCTTAAGATTCCAGGAAACTGAAAATGATAAAAGTCGTGCAGGACGTGTTTTGTTATAATAATTTTTTTTTTAACTATCGTAAATGTATGCTAAATGTGTAATTCGTTAAAAAACAGCCTCCTATTTTTTTTTCGCTCAAACAAATTCCCATACTTTTATTATGTCCTCCAAAAATTTCACAACATTCTGAACAATAGTTTCGTCTGTAGCAATTTTAAAATAAGGTCGATTAATTATGAACATCCTGTAAATAAATTTTCTAAGCTATCATAATAATGCTAAATGTGTAATTTATTTAAAATCGCCCTCTAGTGGCGAAATTTTGAACTACTTTTATTTATATATTTTTTTAGCTTAAACAAATTCCCATCCCTTTATTATGTATTTCGCAAAAATTCACAACTTTATGAACAACAGCTTTGTCTGTAGCTAACTTTAAAGTAGAGTCGTTTAATTATGGACAATTAACAATATAGTCAATTAACATTTTATTTCTGAACTGAAACATACTCCGTACTGCGATACTTTTTCTTCTTGGTTATATTTTTATGTTTGAAATTATAGTTGAGGTATATCCAGAATTCTCATTCAAACTGAACAGCAAAATAGTTAATCTGCACACAACTAATATATTAAATATATTTTTCAAAAAGTTTTTAATGCTAATAGGTTAAGTTATGAGAACTGATGAGCAGATTATCTTGACAAGATTTTATCCATGCCATTGTTTCATCATTAAATTGAGGAGGAAAAAACAGTCTCGAATTATTCTAATTTATTTTTTTTACCGATGTCTGAAAAGCAAAGAAAAAAAAAAAAAAAAAAAAAAAAGAAAGGAAAAATAACTGACTTTCTAACAGTGAAAAACTGGAAGAAAATCTAAGTTTCAAACTACCTATCTCGGCCAATTGCTTGTCGTAAGACTAAGAAACTTATTTTGTTTCATGTATTAATTTAAGGACAGAATTTTATTATATATAACTATATAATTTGAGAACCACAGAAAAAATTAGTTTTCGTAATCTTCGCAAAAAATTAATTATGTTACATAAAAGTTATGTTATTTATCGCATTAACCAATTAAAGACTAAAGTTACATTTTCGAAACATTATGCTTGTGATTTTGTTTATTTTATTACCCCCCGGTATGCTATTTCTTTCTCCCAGCTATTAAAGTAACATCTCTAAAAAATAACGTTCTATTGTATAAGCCAGCCGTAAAACAAATCAGATGCATTACTGTACGGTTAAATACTCCACTGCAATTTTTTTAACTTCTAATCATCGCACATTTTCAGGTTTTATACCATCGTATTGGGGAAAAAAGTACTTTTAAATGCAATTTGTTTGAAAACTGCATCTCAATTTATTTTTGAGATATTATTTTTTTTTTGTAGTTTTTAGTGCCATTTGTTTAATTTTGGTAACTCAAATACTCTATTTCTGTTGGAAAGTAAAGGAAAAATAGTTGGAAAATAGTAATTATATCTTTTTGTTGCCATTTTTTCATAACAAATTTTAAAAAATGTAATTAAAATGCGTGCTATTTTGAAAAAATATAAATGAATGATTCCTGATAAAACATGGAGCTGTTATAAACCAAATTTAATTTAAGTATGTATATTAATATTATAAAAAAAATGAAGGCATAGAAATCATTAGATAGCCGATTTTTTTTCTTTTTGTCGAGTTTCTTGAATGACGACATCTCTTTATTGGAATTTGTGTATTATTCAGTGATAGTGACGTCCTATGCGGCTTGGCTGGATCATAAAATGAAGTTATGAATTAAAAGAAGATGACATGTAGTGTACTGACTATTAGCTGCGAGTGAAGTAACTGAGAAGGTTGTCACAAGATGGCGGCTACATTTTTTAAAACGGATCTTCAGTTTCTGATTACCGCAGGGGCAAACACCCCACCAATAAAATTGAATAGAAAATTTCGTCTTACTTAAGCGTCTTATTCACGGAAATTTTTTCTCTCAAATGTGGTAAAAATTTCTGTTTGTTTTTAGCGGTGTCAATTTGTCTTGTATAATTGTCAGTTCGTTTTCTGGTTGCCACAATATGGCCGAAACGCAGGGCCTGACTACCGCTAAAGTAATGTCCTACCAGTAAAAATGAAAAACTGTTTCTACCATTATTTATGACTGAAATTTTGCAATAATAAGGCGTTTAAATAAGTAGAAAATTTCGATAAAACTATAGTGGTGGAAGTTTCCACCGGCGGTAAACAACCTCTGCGATAGCGGTTACAGTTGAAGCTTCACTATTTTAAGGCTGTCAGTTCATCTTTACTCATAGTTCCATGGATCATAAATGAGGAATTCTTCAGCGGATTCGGATGACGTCATTTTATTTAAAATAAAAGCGTGTGTTTTAGGTCTTAAAACTGAAATATGTTTTGTATTATCTATATTTATACACATATATTTCTTTTTCATCGGGGGCGACACTAACTTCTGAAAAGCAGAATTCCTGTTTTCTAGTTGTGATTTTTTTTTTTTTTTTAACAAATGTATTACTCTCTCCGTCCCAAATTAGTTGCAACATTTAGGTCGAAAATTTTGTTCCAAATTAGTTGTTACATTTCAAATGGGTGGAGTCATAAATAACTTCCGATGCAGTTTAGTAGATCGACGCCATTTTGTAAGGACTCTACCACCAGTATACCATAAAGATCATTTTCTTCCTAAAGAATTAACGATTCATTATCTGGAAGGTAGATTTATGCGATTACTGCTGGAAGAATCCTTACAAAATGGGGCGTGGATTAAGAACGTGCGAGCCCTGGATTTTTTAAACTAATTTGGTACTTATTTAATACGTTCGGGACCGCAGGTGCATATATGCACCCTCAAAAAGTGCTTAAAATGCTTGAGTTTGATACCAGTAAAAAAGAAAAGTAAAATTGATTTTACTTTTCTTTTTTACGACATTTTTGATGATTTAAGTCAAATAATTAACAAAAAGGGGTGCCAAACGAATAAAATTCGTGTAAAAGATGCCGGTCCTGAACGGGTTAAGGAGAGACGGAGAGAATGCTTGGTAAGTAAATGTTGATGATTGATAGCATAGCACCCTGGAATCTCTGAAAATTGTTCAAACAAAATCATAAAATCACCAGTATCAATAATCAGTACAAAAGTAATCCAATGTAGCAACTAATTTGGGACAGAGGGAGTATTACATATTGTAGATATAGTGTTGACTCTAGAAAAAAAGGGCCGCCGGGCGGGAATTTTTCAAAAAGGGAACACTATTCTAAAAAAAGGGTACATTTTTCAAAAAGGGAATACTATTCTAAAAAAGGGTACATTTTTTCAAAATGGGAACACTTCTAAAAAAAAGTACACACTTGCACCTTGTTCACAAAAAATATTTTGAACTGGTTTGTTTTGAGTCCCTAGAATTTGCGATATCAACTGAATTGCCACGGGGCGCCTATGAAGTGTTAAAAAGGGCCGCCGGGAGCAACAAAGAAATTAAAAGGGCCGCCGGGCGCTGAGCCCTGCTAAAGCGGCTTAGAGTCAACACTAAGATATGACTTTTATTTTTATGAAAAAAAAAAATTGATTGATTCGAGTAGTAAAAAAATAAAAATATGAATGAAATAGTACGGAATGTTTTGAAAATTTTTATTGATAAATTTCGGATTATGTTCATAAATGCACCTATTAAGAATGAAATCAGCAATTCAAGATACAGGGCTCCCAACACATTTTAGTCTCCTAAAAGGGGGAAAGGGCACCATGTCTAAAAATACTGCACCGAGTTTTCCTAAATATGCAAGCAAAGTTTTAAAAATTACCCCCAAAAATATGTTAATTGGTTATCTTTATAAAGGTGGGTCACTAAAAAGTACACTCAGCTAAATATTCTATTGGAAGAAGATAGGAAGTATTCTAATATTCAGTACTCGCATTGATAATTCTCCTTAAAGGAGCTTTTAATTTAAATTGATGTTTTATTAAGGGAAGACAAGACTGGGTGCAATTCTATGGTAAACATGCGAGCTGTAAGACCTGTTTTCTCGGAAACTACCTGACCGATTTTAATGAAATTTGGAATCCATATTCACAGGATTATGCTCAAGTCTGTCTTATGATAGACAGTTTTTTCTGCGACTTAAACTTTTTATTTTAGAGCAATGGCAATTTTTCAGAAATTTTATTAATGTTTTTAAAAACTGTCTGCCACATATGTATGCTGTTATATTTATGTATCAAAATCGCTTGAGTACTTCATGAGATAATGGGATTTTTACCTGAAAAATACGAGTTAAAAACGGTCCTTAATGGGCTAAGTATCGATCAACGGCTAAAGTTAAGAAAAGTGAAGGTAGATACCAGATTTAGTAGCAAGCGGTACAATGCAAACAGTAAGATAGATACTGATATTAAATAAATAGTTAATAAATAACTGAAGAAATTTCTTATGAAAGATTATTTACAAATTTTAAGTATTTGCATAAGACATTTCCGGAGGAGTTTTCAGCACGATTCTTTATTTTAAAAACGATCTGCCTGCGTTTTGCCGTACATATAAATCATTTTTATGTAATATGTCGGAAAATTGATTTATTATCTCATGTTATAAATTCATATTTATATTTAAGGGAAACGTGATCCAATTTCACGCAACGTGTGTTTTTCCAATATTGCGCAAAAAATTACTCATCAAAATTCCGACACAATGAATAAACAACTTACTACAATATTTTTTTTTTTTAGTTATTACAATCAATAATTTTTCTTGAGTTAATTAAATTGTTATGTGGCAATGAAACCAGTTTTGTTTTACTTATTACTGTAAGGACACATTGCCATGAAATATAACTGTAAGTATCGTGAATAGTATAAAAAGTTTCCGCAATTTTTCGAAATTAATTTTGCGATGTACAAATGATAATGATATAATATTAGATCGACCGGAAAATTCTGTCCATGATGTTCTTTCACGCCTACTTTTTTAAAATTCAGATTTCTTCATCGGCACCACTTTTTTGAAATGGTAAAATTCCCATTGTTTTCACCTTAATGTGAAATGTGAAAACTATGGGAATTTCACCACTTCAAAAAGTGGTTCTAATGAAGAAATCAGAATTTTAAAAAAGTAGATGTGAAAGAACATTATGCGACAAAATTTTCCGGTAGATATAATATAAATAGTTACCTCATTTAATGAGTTTCACAATAAACATTTTAATCTCTTGCCTGTGGAATGTATCTGAGAAAAACTTGCCAAAAATGGGAATACATTTTTTTTTTTTTTTTTTTAATTTTCTTCTGAACTGAAAAATTACAAAAATCCGACAAAAGGTGAGAAACTGCCGAACTTTTCCCATGAAAGTATCGCCATTTATTGGGAAAATGATAAATTACATATTATGCATTTAACGAATTGAGTTCGGGTTTCAAGAATTTTTATCTATTAACTACACGCAAGCCAAAATTTAGTTCAGTTAAGAAATACATATACCTCAGTTGGAAATTCCCCTTCAGCAATTTCCGCTAATAAGGAGAATTGTATGTGAATTCTTTTGTGCTGTCCAGTATATGATGCATAGAATTTATATACAACGAGTGACATGCAAAAAATTATTTAAATTTTATAGCGCATACCGAATTTTAAAGCGCACTTCCAGCCATTATTACTCAAAGATAGTACTGTAACCTATTTATTTTGTGCGTTCCTGTAAATGAACGACAAATGCTATGAATGCCCAATTCCAGGGTTGGCGAACCTTTTTATAGTCGCGTGCAAATTTTTTTCAAAAAATATTTTACTTGATCTTGACGTGCCAACTAAAAAACAAATTTAGTGGTTTGAAATATAATGGATCAATACTACTTGAAAATTACTTATTAAGATATTTTCTAAAACGTGTAACACACATGTAAATATTACATTGAAATAATTACAGAAACAATTATATTTCAGAAATTAATTAAAAACATAAAATGAATAATTGTTGTATCCTGGAATTTCAATAGAATGCAAATTAATGAATTTATATGGCAACCACTCTCTATTTGATTTTTTGCATTATAAATTTGCGAAAACGATCACTCACACATATAAATAGTAGAAAAAAATAATTAAAATTGAAAAAAAAAAAGCAGTTTATTTAAATAACTCTGAAATTAATTTCCAAGTTGCCATAATTTACCATCGGTAATAATCTTTCCATTTTGACAGTTTTCAAATATTTTCTTTGTTTGATAAATTTTCGAAACCATATTGAATAAGATTAAAATTCTTCAATTTGCAATTAATCGAATTTAGAATCGAATCAGATCACCCAAGTTCGTACATTTTGTATAAAATCGCTGTATCATCATTTTTAGACAAAATCAAAGCCGCGCCGTGCCAAAACTATTCTTTGGCGTGCCGAAAGTGGCACGCGTGCCATAGGTTCGCCGACCCTGATATAATGGAATTCTTTTGAGTACCACTACAAATGAGCTATTAATCCCACATACTTCATATGCAATACCAAACATGCATTGGGGATCCTAAATAACGTTTATCAATTGCATGAGAATCCGAGTATATTTACAGGAGTTAGAACGTGGACAGACGGACAGACAAACCGAATGCATAAACACTTTTCAACTTTGTTGGAAAGTGTTAAAAAGAAACCCTTAAAAGGACACAGAATAAAATTACGAAAGTTCTTTTAATTAAATCCATCCGACAGTGAAATGCATCGATTTAAAATTTCACAACTACCGTATATACTCGCGTATAAGTCGATCCCCTAACTTTTAAATTCAGATTCTGAAAAAAAAAATCAAAAACCCGCGTATAAGTCGACCCCATAACTTTTTACTCCAATTTTGCACAAAATCAAACCAAATATTTTACTTGCCAATGCGAAAAAGTACTAAACAAAAACAAATCAATGAATTTTTTTTAATGATAAACTATTATTATTTCTATATTTTCTATATTATTTTATTACTCGTACACATAAAAACCCAGAATTTTACAGTATTCGAAGATTTTTTTTCTTTTTTAATTGACTCGCGTATTAAGTCGACCCCCCCCCCCACACACACACACTCATTTTGTTTGCCAAAAGTTGTCATAAATCCCTCGACCTATAAACGAGTACATACGCATAGCTGCCAACTTGTACGGATTTTTCATACCACAAAAATTTAATAGCAAATGTTTGCTAATTAAATCACCGAAATTGAAGTAATATTAACGTGTAAATAAGTCAAAAATTTCTATTAAGTTTTAGTGGTAAGAAAAATACGTACAAGTTGGCAGCTATGCATACGGTACTCAAAAAATATTTTTTTTAATTAATAAAAATAATTTATAAATATTTTGCAACAACTTTTGGCCATAAAATGGCAAAACAAATTAAAACAATTCTGTAAAATTGAATCTATTTAACAATGAAATCTATTCCGGGAAAAAATATCAAACTCCAAAGCCGAGCTTTGAACCAGGAACCTATTGATTAGCAGGCAAATGCGATCGATACCATGGGGATATCGAGCTTGCGTAAAAAAAGCCTGTTGTTTTAAAATCTAAGTCGCAAAAATGGTCAGATGTCATTAAATTAATTCATCTAATTAAAATAATATACGGTATTTTCAAAATGTTATGATTTGTTGTGCGAACAGAGGTATTCAGCTATCAGCTGAAAAAAGAAAATTGAAAACGGTTTCAAAAGATACCCCCCCCCCCCCCTCTCCCTAGAGATATCTTACGATCTCATGTGTCTGACCCTCACCCTCCCCCTTAAAATAATAACGGTATATATGCACAGCCCCTAATTTTGAAAATCCTTTTTTCTTTCTCTTTTTTCCCGATATCATTTTGCACTGAAAACGATCTACGTGCGTTTTGCATTATGAATCAATCATTTTTATATAATGTTTCAAATCAAAAGATTTATTATCTCATGCAATAAATTCATATTTATACTTAACTGAAACACGATCACGCAAAGTGTAAATAATCATCCAACTTCCCAAAGCAATAATGAATAAACAACTTATTACAATACTTTCTTTCAGTTTATTACAATAATTACATAACAAAAAAGATAACAACAAGACGACACTTTATATACATAACAACTAAAGTATAAATAATTACAAGCTACAAATAATGCAAATAACTTTTTTCTGCATCTAAAAATCGATCGTTGAAAAAAGAAATACTGTCATCAAAATTGGTCAAACCAGTCGACCAAAACAATTACAGCTGCTCAGTTAAAGATCGCTTGAAAATAATTGCTACTTAGTGTGCAATTTTCATTATTAATTGATTCTACCAGGTAGACACTGAGAACTTTATGGTACCAAAAGTTTTCCTTTATATTGATTTAACAATTTATGATACATTATCGTATTTCCAAAGGAAATCTTTCTCTAGCATTTATAAATGAGCAATATCGTACCATTGTTTGTGTATTTATGAAACTGAAGATAAATACTTAGTAATGCTTCTTCATTTGCTATTTCCGTGACAAAAACAATGCAGCGTATACAATTACATACAGTTGTTATATGGCAGTTTATGGGTTCTGACTGAGAAAACACATTTAAAGGATTATTTTACCTCGAATTATTCACAATTATATATAAGCTTTTAATGTATAGAACAGTTTTAAGTGCAGAAAAAAAAAATATTATTGCATTTACTCATTTTGAAGAGCATTAGCTGTCTTTAATGCTGTACAAATGCAAATATAGTTTATTCTTCAAAGTTAAGTTGTCCTATTGAATATTGACTCGGAATTAAATTATATATATTAACTGCGTCGTTCAAATATAGAAGCAATAAAGATAAATTTAAATGACAATAAGTTTAGAATTTTGTTATGCTGCAGGATTTCAGATATACTTTTTAATGAATTGCCATGTGTAATTTTTTGGCATTTTGAAAGGAAATTTTCATTTCAAGTTTAATTATATAGCATTGTTGATGACTTTTCTACTTTTTCTGCTGCAGTTTTGTTGCTTACATTTTTAAATAAAGGTCCAATTTTATTTTAAATTCTGAATTTTGAAAAAAAATCTTTGATTCTTTGTATAAAAAATTATACAGTTAGAAGTTAAACATCTGATTTTAGAGAACTTTTTAAAAACTAAAATGCAGTTCATTTAGAGTGAGTATCACATTCCCAGTTCATTTCATGAATCGCATTTTAAATGCTTCATGTAAAATGTAATAAATACATACAATATATATATATATGTATGTATAAACTATTGAAACAAATCTAATTCTGAATCTGCGCCTTAAGAAACATTTGGACAAACTTTTGTTGTTTTATTGATGAAATTATATTTCTTGAGATCTTACGTTATCTTCAGCATCACACATAACTAATTATTTTTCTTTTTAAAATATTATCTTACATTTCAATTACAAATATACAATTCTTGTCCTGTCTTTGCTGGTAATAAAAGTAATTAATTGGCATTTCTCATGAGTTTATGTACAGGAGTTCACAGCATTTTTTTTTAAAGATAGCCCAAGATGAATGTGAACACTCTTTGGCAAGTAGCAGAAGATTTGGCATCTGATCTTCTGGTAAAAACTAAAACAGGGACTGTAACTGTCACAGTGTTTCCTCTCTTGTATACCCACAAGGAGATTCGCACTCTTCATCTTCTTCACACTCTGATTCATCAGATTCGTCTATAGGCGGAGAATAGGATTGAGGTCTTCCGTTGTCTGATCCTGCCTCACTTCTACCAGCAGATTGGTCATCAGATGGCTTGGTCTGCTGTTCTTCCTCTTGCTTTTGTCGTTTGTGCTTTGTGCGTCTGTTTTGGAACCATACTTTGACCTAAAAGGATTTGAAAAAAGTATTAATTAGTGAAAATTTAAAGATAAATATTAATATACAACTTGCCAAAATAATTCTATTAAAATGATTGTATGACCTAAAGAGTTATAAAACAATGTAGGAAAAAATTAATTGAAGGACCTAATTTTATTCAATCTAAGGGAAATATAAAATTTCATGTTTAGTTGATTGAAACATCTTGCATGTGTCATTTTTATTGTTGCTATATTTATGTCAATCTAAGTGAAAGATAAAATTTTATGTTTAGTTGATTGAAACATCTTGCATGTGTCATTTTTATTGTTGCTATATTTATGTCAATCTAAGTGAAAGATAAAATTTAATGTTTAGTTGATTGAAACATCTTGCATCTGTCATTTTTATTGTTGCTATATTTATGTCAATCTAAGTGAAAGATAAAATTTTATGTTTAGTTGATTAAAACATCTTGCATGCGTCATTTTTATTGTAGCTATATTTATGTCAATCTAGGTGAAAGATAAAATTTTATGTTTAGTTGATTGAAACATCTTGCATGTGTCATTTTTACTGTTGCTATATTTATGTACATATTATGTGCGTATTTTAATCAATTTATTTAAACAAAGATATAGAAGTTTAGCAAAACAGCATGGTTTACTTTTAACGATAAATTATTTTCCTTTGCATCTGTTTTTTTTCCTCTCCTCTCTCTATTTTCCGTCTTTCGTTTCAAATTCTGTGGGGGGGGGGGGGGGAGCCAAGAAATAAAACTTTATTATCGATGTTTTATTATAATTGTTTCCTAACAGCTTTTAGAAGTTTGTTTAAATGTTAAACGATGTAACACACCAGAATGTGACGGAGTGCGGAACCTTTTTCATCATATTTGATGTGGTCGTTCTTTTGTCGCCGACAAGAGCATGCGACGATAGTCCCAGACATGTTTATCCCTTTCCCTGGATATAATTCCTTTTATTAATTTTGTTCGTTTTGCTTAGAAACCTTTGAAGAGCAATAAAAATTGTCACAACTGACCACAGTGCCTTTGGGAAAGAAAGCTCAGAGAAATAATTTATGGTTCCTGTCGATGTATTTCAGGGATGGCGAATCTTTTTGAGTATGCCAAGAATTTTAAAATTATTATGTACCAATATTCTAACGTGCCAGAAATATTTTAACTTGGATAAAATTCGATAATTAATTTTTATAGAATTTTTACTTAAATATTTTTACACTTATACTAATTTTGATTCCTAAATTATTTATTATGCTGTATTTACTCAATAATATTTGGCATGTCGCATCAAATTCTGTATTACTAATCTATAAAGGAATTTCTATTTTATTGCATACTTCCTAATCAGATCATTTTTAGTTTTTCATGTAGAAGCAGGTTCAATAGATACATAATTATTTACACTAACAGTTAAAATTAAATTTTCAAAATTAAAACCTAAAATAACTTAAAACCCTAAATTAAAATAAAATAAAATCTAATCTGATGTAGAAGCGTGTCAATTAGGTACATTGCTACGCAAACTATCTTTTAAGATTCAATTTTCAAAAAAAAAAAAAAAAATACCTTTGAAATTTGATAGAGAGACAAAAGGATTTGGCAACACTATGCGTTGAAGGATTTGACGAGAAGATGACGCTACAGGGTGCTTTCATTGAAATTTATAATACTTTAATTCATTCAAAAGTAGCGGATTATTTTAATGTGAATTATATACCTGTTACACAAAAGTATACTTTTTTTAAAAAACAAACATAAAATGGATTATTCTACATAAACTGAATGTAATCAATAAGTTTTTTCGCGTGCCAGAGAAATTTTCTTACGTGCCAATTTCGGCACGCGTACGAAAGGTTCGCCACGATGCATTTGGCCCATACGCAGCCTAGAATATCTGCACAATATATATAGTATAATGAATTTTATTGTAAGAACAAGCAAGATTCCGTGGTATTAAACCTTAACGGACCAATGCCACCATATAAACAGTATTGGCACCCTTACCAAATTTATTCGCTTTGCACCACTTTTTTTTTTTTTTTTTTTTTTTTTTTTTTTTTTTTAACATTTTTATTTGTACTTTGACATTTTGTGCAGGAGAAATTTTCTAAAAAAATTACCTTTAAAATATAGTGGTGCGTATAGAATATTAAAATAAAATCATGTATTTAAAGCTACCATCCGTTAAGAGTTAAATAACAGAAAAAAATTTTAAATTTCAGATTTTTTACATTTTAGTCGAAACTTAACAGATTTGATTAACAGATAATGCTATTTTTACCAGTGGATTACAGGGAAATTTTTTTCGTAGGGCAGTAAACAGTACAGTATAGTTTATACGTAAATATGATATCAGTCAGTACTTATTCATAACTAGTCATTTACTGTCACTTAGTTTCGAGAATATTTTTTCCAGTTTTTCCATTTTTTTTTTGTATCAGCAATAAAAGAAATGGCATTAAAATATCACTTCATATCAAAACAACATAACGAGTTTCAAGTGTTTGAAATGAAAAATTATTGAATTGAAATAGGGAAAAGTATTTCTAATGTATTCAGATGTTTCAGTATTCGAATGTGAGCTCGTAATAATATGGGCTCTAGTTTAGTATGCATGGTTTTAAAGTTAATTCATAGAATAGCTCATTTGATTTCTAAAATCCGAGTATTTAAAACTAAATATTTACAATAGATTTCTAACTACTGTTGATATACATTATAATTTATTCAAACGTAGATCCTATTCAAATATTGGAAACTCATTTTGTTTATCCAACTGTTGAGCACAAAGCATTAGACATTAGAAAACGAATAGGAGTAATTTTCAGTAATTACATTTGGAAATAATTATAAAAGTTTAATTGCTTTCATAAACGGCATAAAAGGTAAATTTGTGCGACAAGCACGAGTTCGTATCATTCGAATTATTCAACGTGCATGCTTATGATTACTGATGATTACTGAATGCGAAAAGTATAAAGTACAGGAGAAATTTCATTTATTTTTAACTGTTTTTTTTTTTGTTTTTTTTTTTACGTCTGAAAACAATTTTTCCAGTACTTTATAATACTTAATTTGTATACATCGTTCTTTTTCAATGCCAAACGCACGTGGCAATTCGAAACCGTTTATTGATTACACAATGTTTAGAGTAAACAACAGTTTATTGATCCTCAAATTCGGCATTATTAGTTTCTTTTGAAAACGAAGTGAAAATTCGTGACAATTATTGCAACTATTAGGAGGTTTTAGAGTGAATTCGGGATGTTATAAAGAGTGCACGCAACATGGTAAATAATTTGGAACACGAAATATACTCATGGAATATTTCTTTCGTGAATATTTTGGGAAATAATGGTTGGAGTCCCATTGCGACTGATTAAATAATGAAATTGAATGAAAATCATTAGGGTAAAATAGCCAAATAAATTATTCAAAATATTCTAGCTTTCTTGTACTGATATTTCTTAAATGAAAATTTAATGAAATATGTGGATAAATAGCAAAAAGTTAACAAAATGATTAAAAATATATTAGCTCCCCTGTATTGATACCATTTAAAAAGTAATTGTAAATTACGAATCAACGAATAACAACGAATTAATTAAATATATTATTTCGTTTCTATCGCATTGATATGACGCGTAAAAGATAATTCGCTAAACATTCAGTTTTAAGAACGAAATAGCTAGCAAAATGATACAAAATATATTAACTTTCTTGTATTTGATATTTTCTAAATGAATATTCCCGGAAATATGCTGGTTATTACCAGGAAAGAAAAAAACTAGCAAAACGATTAAAAATATATAAGTTTTCACGTATTGCTTTAAAAACTAGTTAAACAACAAAATAATTAAAGGTATTATTTTGTTTTCCTTGTTTTGATGGTACACGTAAAACAAAATTTGCTAAAAAACCAGTTTTAAGAATGAAATAACTAGTAAAATTATTCAAAATATATTAACACTAGAAAGACAGGGAATTTTACACAAATTTTATAAAAAATATTTGACACCAGAATTCTTATTTTAAATTATTAACTTATTTATTTAACTAGTTGTTTCGCTTTGTATATTTTAAACTAGTTTTATAAAAAAATTTCTGGTTCGAACCGAAATATATTTTTTTGGTAGCTGTCAAAATGACCGCTCGCCGTCTTTCTAGTGTTAACATTCTTGCATTTGATATTTCCAAAATGAACATTCCCAGAAGTATGGATATTAAGGAGAAAAAAAACTAGCAAACTGATTAAAAATATGTTTTCCCGTAATTCTAAAATAGAAATAAGTTAAAAATGCGAATTAAGGAAAAGGCTAGTTTTCCTTTTTTTTTTCCGAAATATATTATAGCTTTCTTGTATATTGAATACATGATATATGCTTACCTAGAAATTTCTAAGAAATACGGGATAAGTTAAAAAATTATCCGATATATATTTGCTTTCTTCTATTGATAATACTCAAACAAACATTAATGAGAAATGTGGATTTATGGAAGAATAGGAAAAATATGCCAAAAATGTTAGTCTTCTTATAGTAACATTTTTAATGGAAACTTTCTCAATTTTTTAACACTAGAAGCGCCGAGAGCAGTCCATTTGATTACCACCAAATATGCGTAATTCGAGTTAAAAAGCTTTAAATAAAAATTCTGGTGTACATTTTTTTATATGAAACTTGAGCGAAATTTCCGGCGCTTCTAGTGCTAAAAATACGTCCAAAAAATATAATTTTTTTTCATCGCTTGCGCATATTTTTTTTTTTCAGTTAGGTTTTTTTATGCATGAATTTCGATTTTTGTATGTACAAAATAGTATATTTATATATTTTTTCTTTTACTTCTGAGGTTCATTAAAATGTGCTGTTTGTTAGTAATTGTTAGTAATTCTATGACAGAATAGATGAGTTTATTTTTTATTCATAGATTTTATACAGTTTTAGTAATTATTTATATATATATATATATCAAAGAACAACAAACGAGAAAAAATTACTGTGATCTTCATGAAAATTATTTGAATAAATCATATTAACACCAGTTATTTTTAAGGAATTTTAAATATATTTTTAATCAAGGATATGCAATAATATTTATTGAACCTAAACCTGAAAGCATGTTCTGTGATGTACTTCGGAAATGATATTAATTATAACGTACGATTAGAAAAAGAAAATAATAAAGATGTGAAACATCTTAATTGTTCCTTTCTAATTAGACTAATTTCCTCCACAAGACACACTATTAAGGCGTCATTAATATTTCAGATTTGACAACATACATTTTCCTTCATTAAAGTGATAGCTGTTAATGTGATATTCTTGTCATATGAAAGTTAGAAAAGTAAAGGTCGAAGTATTTTGTATAAAATTAATGATACACTTTTAATTTTGTTCACCTTATTTTGTCTCTGGCAAAAGTCTCCAAATTACATTTAATGACATATCTGTGCAAATTGCTGTCATATGTAACGTCCTCTAGAAAAAAATCTTGTTTTTACCGGTGCTTTTCAACTTAACTGCTACGACAACATTAGGGTTTTTTTCCCTGTTTGTCTATGTATAAGAGCTACAAAAAATACCTAACATGCTAGAAATCCTGCAAATAAATATAATTGAAGTAAATTGTTTAATATCATATTGAGAAGTTAATATTTTTTTTCTAAAACTAGAAATTATTTATACATGAAATGTTTTTCCCATTTCTTATCATTTTCGTGCACATACTTTTTTGAGATTTCTTATTATTATTGTGCACATACATTATACGGGATGATTGCAGTTTAAAAAATAATTATGTATAATTTTATTACATAATTTTTGTGGTGACAATTATATTAACATAGTTACCAAAGAGAGTTCAGTGTTATTGTTCGTTAGTGGGCAAATGCAATCGAAATTGTTATTAACATTCCATTAAAAACAAAATATCAGCAAATAAATATCGACTTTATTAAGATTTACTAGATATCTCAAAGTAAGATAGACCAAACTTAATGTTTCTTTCTTTGTGGATTTCCCTGTTATTCATTCATTTTATTTTTTATTTTTCTCCTGGATGCGATTCCATATTTATCTGAAAAAAGCCTGGTATAAAGTTTTTGTTTTCAAATGTGCCATGTAATTATTTATTACGATTTGTAGTGGTCATTATACAAAGTATTTCGCTTATTCAATATTTGATGCTCGTTTCTGCTTGCCTTTTTTACTTGAGAATAAGTAATCTGAAACTTCATACATTTGTAAATGAAAATGATTACATAAATACGCAAGAAAGCAGTTAATTTGATTCGAATACAACCTTAAGGTTTCAGAGTTCACATTTTTCGTTCAGTCTAAATTATATAAAGCAATATTCTTCTAAAAATTCCTTCGGATGTTTTTTTTTTATTATAATATAAAGAAAAGTTACATTTTATTTAAAATTTTGAAATAAATGTTTTAAATATTTTCATTCTAATCTTAATTTATTTTATAAGATTTAAAAATTTGCCCCCTTTATTCCTTAGATTTCTTCCAGTGATAAGAATTCGGCGGATTAAAAACAACAACAACAACAACACTATTCCAGAATAATAATATTCGCCTTGTTTAATGACTTATTTTCCGTGATTAAATAAAGTTAAGATTACTATTTGTAAATAGTGACATTGAATAATTTGCTACATCAACAAAACTTGTTTTTTCAATAAACGTAAAAGTTAATAAAGTTTTGTGAAATTCCAGTAATATTAATTCAGCGGATTAAAAAAAAAAAAAAGAAAAGTTGATAATAGTAATATTTGTCTTCTTTAATGACTGATATTCCGTGATTAAATAAAATGAAGTTTACTATTTATAAATGGCGGTATCCAATAATCTGCTAAACAGAAAAAACGTATGTCTTCAATGAAAGTTAATAAAGTTTTGTAAACTTGGATATTTTTCTATCTACTTTAATATCTTTCGTTTTGTAGACTGGGATATTTTTCTATCTTCTTTAATATCTTTCGCCTTTTTAATTTCTGTTGATATGAGAAATTCATACCATAAAGCAACATGAAAACAGCTTATCGTTCCGTTGGCATATGACATAACCAAACAAAATAAATAATGATACAGAGAAAGTTCATGATTAGTAGCTTAAAATTAGAAACGACTGTCTCGTGCTAAAGAGGAAATGCTCCGGTTTGTTTTTCTTTTTTAACTAAGCCTTATCGGTATTTTGCGGACATCTAGAGATAACCAAAAGACTTCATCCAGATGGACTTCGACAGATGGAACAGCCAGATGGATTTCGAAGGTTTCTTTCTCGAATTTTTACGCATAATCTTTAATTTAATCTTTCCTCATTACGTCTGGCGCACTTATAGCCGAATCGATGCTAAATAAAAATCTAAAAATGAAGAAACTGATATTATAATTGATGGAAAATTACTTTTCTATCGCCAAAATAAGCTTTCTAAGCCCAAAAGCTAACTGGAAACGCAGTAAACCAGTAAACATTTTTTTCGTTTTGTTATGAAGTATAAGTTACACGATCGGATTAATTCTTTTTTTCTTTATTTATTCAATAGACTTTCATTATTTAGATTTTCAATAAGTGTCAGGTGAAGCACCATCTAATTAATAATGTATCGGCAGTAACTTGAACTATTTTTACGACGATCTTTTTAACTGTAACTTTGTCGGTATTCATTTTACATCAAGATAAAACATTGCTGTTCTCCAGATGCACATCAACAGATGGGACAACTGGATGCATCCGGAGGGAAATTTAAAGCTTGATTTAAACCTTCCAGAACACTTTGCATTGCATTAGTATGATAACACTGTCCTTTTTCAGAGATGATGATAGGGTTCTAGGAAATTTTTCAATGAACTTATCTAAAATTTCGAGACATCGCCCAAACTTTTGACCTTGAATTAGATATATTTTGGAGTAATTTATAATGCATATTCATTTTTCAGTCACGAAATGTTTATCAAAGTTGCGCAGCAATATTGAGATGTAATGTTAAATAAAATGCTAATGTCGTTCCTTTCTAAAAAAGTCCTTAGGGTGCGCGGAAATAATATAATGAATTTATGTAAACTTTTGAAGCATCATAAAAATATCGGTCTTGGGTTACATACTTCTTATAGATCGATTTATAGTGTATATATATATTAATTTTCCGGTTTCAAATAATTTAGAAATAAGTATAATAATCGATTACACTTAGTTATGCATTCAATAAGTTGGGGATGGAAAACTTTAATGAGTATTTTCTAGGAACGGACCGCTTTAAATTACTGTTACATTAAGTTAGCCCAGCATCATTTTTGAACCAATCGTATTTCTAAGTGAGTTCAGTTATTTAAATAAGAATAGTTTTTGTACAGTATGGATTTATTTCAATTATTACCTTTCAGATCAATGATATGTAGTACAAAGGTTTGTGAAATATACATATCATAATCAAAATGAGTTAGAGTAATAACCTTAAAAAGCTAATTAAAATTCACTTTTTTATTGCTGAAACTTTTTATGCACTTTTATGACTTTGGTTTCACAATCGATTGTTTTGTTCTCTTAAAAATTGCAACAGTACAAGGCTACTTACGACATTTTCACGTAATTGAGGTAAATTGTAATAATTACGTAATAATATTAAAAGTAAATTGCAGAAGTCATTGAAATTTTATCACTGTAAAGTTTTTTTAAAACAATATTTCAGATACATAAATATTAATTGTCTTTTATATTATAGCAAGTTCAAACTGTGTAACTTTACGTATTTCATGGTGAAGATAGAAAAAATGTGACATAATCTATCACTGAAGTTGAGTTGTCTGTTTCTGCATAAAATATTAAAACGTGCCCTCACTCCCCCCTAAAAAAAGTAAGTGGTTTCGCAATCGATTCTTTTGTTCTCTAAAAATTTCAGCAGTACAAGGCTGCTTATGACATTTTCATGTAATTCAAGTAAATTGCAGTAATTACGTAATGATATTAAAGTAAATTGCAGAAGTCACTGAAATTTTGATCACTGTAAAGATTTTTTTAAACAATATTTCACATATATAAACATTAATTGTCTTTTAGTTGTTATTACCGCAAGTTTAAACTATGTAACTTTACATAATTGATGCTGAAGATCGGAAAAAAAGTGGCATAATCCATCACCAAAGTTTAGTTGTCTGTTTCTACGTAAAATATTTAATTTCGCCCCCACTTCCCCCTAAAAAAAAAAGAAAGAAAGAAAGAAAGAAACAATAAACTAAAGTTGTTTCCTTAAATTATCCATTAATAACAATGAACTAACTTCTTTTGCACTTTCCCATTTTTTCTTAATAAGATTATTTTAAAGCCTTTTCTCTAAATGTTATTTAAAACAGCATTTATAAACTTTTTGACAAGTTTTCTTCAATAACTATGAAAGTAATTATTTTTAAATGCCGCCAAATACAACCTTACTTTTAAAATGAAGTTTTCAAAAACGACTTTATATATAATCTAATGACCTGCTTAACTCTCTTTTCTTTACTAAAAATTCACATTAAAAAACATAATAAAGATGGAAATAATATGTATTTTTCTAAGTATACTCGGTACTCCATATCATCAATCACAATTACAAAACGCTGTATGTTTTTCCAATAGCACGCCAAAGTTTCTCAAATACATCCACACCTAACTTGAAGACAGACACCCTACATCTTAAAGATTGAAGAGCTGGTGGAGGAATGTTTTCCGCTTACCATATGTCATAACGGGATAACTTCCTCTTACGTAAAAACGTGGAAAATTTTGGTGCGAAATCCCATTACGTGGTTATTTTGTAGTTAATGGTTGTTCTTTAAGAAACAATGGGTGTGGGGAATAGATGTGTAACAGAGGAAGCATATTGTACAAGTTAATGTTACTGACACCTGATGAAGCGATATTATATCAGATCAGCTTCCGTTGCCAGATGTTTGATATTGTATAAAGCACCGAAATATGAAAATAGTATGGGATCAGTTATTTTCGTTGCTTAGTTTTTTCCCCCTTCAAGTTTTCGGCTGATTTTTGAATGAGATGGTACGATACTAATACCAGTATTCCTATTTTATAGTTTTCTGTACAAAATCTCTATGTTTATAGAACGATAATTCCTAAAATCTTTTTAAATTAATGGTAATTATGTTTGAGCCAATGACCTATCTTTTTTTTTTTTTATACTTTGTAAATTTTTATGCAGACAAAAAATATAACAAAAGTCACCTTTAAGCTTTGATTATATCCACATTTTTTTAATTTTCACGGTTTTATTTTTTTAGTAACATTAAAAATATGAAATTTATTCACATCATTAAAAGAGAAAGGTTTCTTTGTGATGTCTCATTACGAGATTATTTTGTAGTTAACGGTTGTTCTTTAAGAATCAATGAAGTGGGGAATTGATGTGTAACAGAGGAAGCATATTGTACAAGTTAATGTTACTGACACCTGATGAAGCGATATTATATCAGATCAGCTTCCGTTGCCGGATGTTTGATACTGTATAAAGCACTGAAATATGAAAATAGTATGGGATGAGTTTATTCGTTGTTGAGTTTTTTTCCCCCTTTAAGTTTCCGCCTGCTTTTTGAATGAGAAGGTACGATAGTTATACCGGTATTCATATTTTAGCAAATCTCCTTGTTTATAGAAAGATGATTTCTAAATCTTTTTAACCCTTAAATGCCTGATTTTTCAAAAATCATTTTAAAAATGTTTTTCAGCTTTCATTTTTTTAAAATAAATCATGGGAAAAATACTTAAAAAAATCATATTTTATTTTAAGTGTGGTTTACGGCTAAAAAACAGTTTGTTACTAATCGGCAATACTGGTCTTTAACTGAAAAAATACTTTTCCTTTATAAAATTCTATAATATTAAACACACAAGAATTTTAAGAACTATGATAAGAAATAAATTTTACTTGCTCACTGTAGAACAAAATAAGGTATTTCGCAAGCTTCCAAACAAAACAAAAAAGAACATGCAGTAACAATTGAAAAAATAAATTAATTTTTATACTTACACAAAGTCTTGTCACCTACATGTTGAAAATCGATTTAATAATATTTTCAGAATGTATTTTATTGGCAACACATTATAGCTTCAATATTATTCTAATAATATTTTAGAAGCCTAAATTGGGTATGTTGCCGAAAGGCAATATTCGGCATTTAAGGGTTTTAAAGCAACAGTAATTAATGTTTGAGTCAATGACCGATCATTTCTTTTTTCTTTTGATACTTATTGTTTATTTTTATGCATACAAAAAATTTAACAAAAGTAACACTTCATGTATTGATTGTATCCACAATTTTTTATTTCATTTTCAGGGTTTTATTTTTTTAGTCATATGAAAAATATATGAAATTTTATTCACACCATTAAAAGAGAAGGTGTTTTTTGTTTCGTCAAAAGTTTTATTATGAGATAATTTTATAGTTAATGGTTGTTCTTCAACAATCAATGGAAGTGGGGAATAGTGTATAACAAAGGAAGCATATTGTGCAAGTTAATTTTACTGACACCTGATGAAGCGGTGTTATATCAGATCAGCTTCCGTTCCCATATGTTTTATATTGTATAAAGCACGAAATATGAAAATAGTACAGGATAAATTTATTGGTTGTGCAGGAGGTTTTTTTTTTTTTTTTTTTTTTTTTTTTTAATTTACGACTGTGTTTTGAGTGAGAAGGTACAATGTTTATAGCTGTATTCCTATTTTAAGTTTTTGTGTTACAAATCTCTGTGTTTATAGGAAGATCATTCCTAAAATGTAATCAATGGTGATTATGTTTAAGTCATGACCGACATTTTTTTTTAATACTTTGTAAATTTTTATGCAAACAGAAAAATGTAAAAAATGTTACTTATCAAGTATTGAATATGTCCGCAATTTTTTTTACTTTACAGTGTTTTATTTTTTTTAGTCACATGAAGAATATAAAATTTATTCACATCATTAAAAGAAAAGTTACCTTTTTTGTGTGTGTGTGCGGTGCCTTATTACGAGATTTTGTAGTTTATGGTTGTTCTTTAAGAATGAATGGCAGTTGTGGGTACGTGACCACAAGAAGCATACGGTGCAAGTTAATGTTACTGACACCTGATGAAGCGATATTATATCAAATGAGATTCTTTTCCCAAGATTTTGATATTACATAAAGTACGTAAATATGAAAATAGTATGGGATCGATTTATTCATTATGTAGGTCTACAGAAAAAAGTTTTTGACTGTCGTTTAAATGAGAAAGTATGATATTTACACCAGTATTCCTAATTTAAGTTTTTTTTATAACCAATCTTTATTATATAAAACAAAGGAAAGTTGTGATAAAATATTTTGGAATTGTTGGTGAATATTTCCAAACCAATGACAAGTCGGCTGTTTTACTGAAAGCTTCGTAAATGTTTATATAAAGAAAAACTAGAAAAGGTGTAACAAAAATCACTCTCTAAGCATTGACTAGGTACTTTTTTTGTGTTAAACTTTTCAAAATGCTTAAAAAGAAAATATTAGGAAAAATTCTATATTGGTGTTTTTCAGTATGTTAACCCCACTCCTCTATCCATCATTTTTTAAATATTTTTTTATGCATATAACGAATATGTAATTTTTTCCTATTATTACGCAGCATGCAATATTTTGTGCAAAATCTTATTACGAGACTATTTTGTGGGTAATGGTTGTTTGAAAGAAAACAATAGACAAAAACACTACGACAAATTTCACTTAAATATTAATAATCTATCATAATGAATCTTATTTTTATTGAATATGTTGTGAATTTTTATTTAAAAACAAATAAATAAAAATAAAACATAATCTAAAACGAATTACCTAACTTATTCGTTAAACATTAAATATGGTGCATTTTTAACTTCATTCTTTTAATTTGCAAATTAAATATTTTATTTATTAAAACGATGTCACATTAGCAATTTTCTGTTTACATTATGTCAATCCAACCATTTTAGAAATTAAGTAATCAATGTTCAAATGGCTATAATTTCTTAGAGGCAATTTTTAGTAGTACGGGGAATATAAAATTTTGATTGGCACTGCATATACAGTGAAATACGTTTAACACGAAACTGAGGGAACCAAAATTTTTTTCGCGTTAAAAGATTCATAAAAGAAAACAAAACTCACCAATATTTTCGATGTCGTCAAATTTTATTTCGATTTCCTGTTAAACTACTAGTAGGTTTCATCCATTAAGATAAAAAGCAAGTAAGAAATTATTATTTTTTGGGGAAAAAATTAGATATCTTTTTTTGAAGTGTCTTTTTCAGCACCATATTGCCCACAAATTGTTTGAGATCATCTATTCTTTTATTCATCTCTCCATTCGAAAGCGCATCTAATTAAATTAACTGCGCACACTTTTAATTATTTTCTGCATTTCTGAAGTAGAGGGGACAAGAACTACATCGTTGATTGCGTTGTCAGATTCGTCGTCGAAAACTACATTTCACACGAAATTTTTCGTGTTAAACGATTTTTGTTTCATGTTAAAAGAAAAAAAAATGCATTAAATTGCATAATATACTGTCTGGACAGCTATATCACTTCGTGTTAACCGATTTTTCGTGTTAAGCGTTTTCTTGTTAAACGTATTTCACTGTATATGTATTGAGTGTACACTTTCGCATATACACATGCTTTAAAGCTGTGTATATGTGTATAAGTGAATTTTCCTGTGAATATGTAAGTGTACTTGATGTGTTCTTAAGAATTTATTTTTATGAGTAAATTAACACTTACTAAACCATTTAAAGAGACCTTGTGATAAATATTAACATATTATCTACTGATTTAAACGCTAAGATCCCTAAATTTAGTATAACATACACACCCATATACGTATGTATATATGCATTCTTTTTATACATATACATATTCTTTGAACTATACAATGTCGTAACATTTATAAGTAAAAGAAATAAAAAAGCGAAAGAAATTCAGCATGATATTTCGAAGCTTTCTGGATGACGTTATTAGATTATTTCTACAAAGTTAATTTGTATAGATAACATCTGCTATTATATGATACTCCAAAAATGTGTAATCACATTTAATTTACGAGGGAATAAAAATATTTTCGTCCTAAAATCTAAATATAAGCATGATAAATAAAGTTTATAATAAGGAATTTCAATACAGATATGTGTGATGGATTTTAATAAAACTTATAATAAATTTGAAAACCTTTCGACGGGAAAAAATGTTTACACTTAACGCAAAGCAAATATCCCAGGCATTAATACGAAACAGTAATACATATATCAAACATTAATGCATACCACAAACATCTACACATTCTGAAACGCTAATATCTCAAACATATTTTTTAATATCACAAACATTAGTTTATTGTGATTAAAGAAAAGACAGATTACATATGCATATTAAATATAGCTTATAACGATGAATTTCCTTTAAAAAAAATTATAAAATTTTAATGAAACTTATGATAAAGTTTAAAAACTTGTGATATATACCAATGTTTAAAATTGTTTTAAAATATAAAATTATATCAAACATAAGTGTATTGTTAATCATCAAGACAAATTACTTCCTTAATTTTGTATTTTTCATTTTTGTAATCTGAAACTGTGTCATCAAAAATAATTACAATAAAACAAGAATAAATGTTGTTAACTTCCTTTTTGAACGTGATGAAGTACAACATAGTAAACGTAATTGAAAAACGTTATTCTGGATAGATATTACTAAATTTAGCAATAATTTATTCCAAAACATATTTTAATAAAAATACATTTTAAATTATTAATTTTGCACAAGAATATGATGTGAGTAACTTTGTTAGATTGTAGTAGTAACTAGTTCATCGGTATTTTTGGGTTTCGTTAGTACCTTATATAGTTCGATATTCGAACCATTTAAAATATCAAAGATGTTTTTTTCTTCGAATATAGGGCAGTCGCTGTTCTTGTTCAGTGATTACGAAAATGCTTTTAAAATGCAATTTTAAAGCAACATATGTATCGAAATTAATATTTTTAACTTCTTTTTTCTGTGTATTCTTCTTAAGGGATGTCTCTTTTTCTCTTAGTTTTCAAAATATTGCTAAAATCTATGTTAATTTTTTTTCCTATTTCGTCTGCTCTTAAAACATAAAATATTAAATGAAGGCTGTTCTCAAATCCGAAAGGGCAACTTTATGGCATAAGTTTTAATTCATTTTTGTTCGGAAATGCATAAAACTAGCAGGTGTTGTTGTTCAGAAACTATGTAACAAAACTGTGTCGTCCCCCCTTTTTTTTTTTTTTTTTTTTTTTTTTTGCAAACGCAATAGATTTTTCAGAAATAGTGTCAAAGGGGGCGTTTTGAACCGAATTTCCCCGCGAAAGAAGAATAACCACTCAAGGAAGGGTAAAAAAGTCTTTGTCACATGATCAAAATCACTTATAACTCAATAGGTAGTACTGTAAAAGCACTTATTTTCGCGAGCCGTAATTTTCGCGAAAATGAAGATATCGGTGAGTTCGCGAGCTGAAAATTTCGCGAATTTTACATGAACAGAACCGAAAGTTGAAAAATCCCGAAACTACCTAAATAGAAACCCTTTTGCATAAGGCATTTAAAAAAACTTCCTTTTGTCCGAAAAGTTCGTTCTATTAATTGTATTATTGTTTTTATTCAAGAAGTAGTTTTTATAATATTCAAGAAATAGTTGTAAGTATTCAAGAAATTTTTGTGCTTATTTTTTATTTAAGTAATTGTAATTATTAAATTTTGGATAAGTGAAAAATTTCTGATTTCTTATTATTATTTGAGGCGGAAAAAAAAATTTCGCGAGGCTTAAATTTTCGCGATTACGACTTGCTCGCGAAAATTAAAGCCTCGCGAAAATATATGCTTTTACAGTAATTTCTTTATAAAAAGAAAAAAAATCGAAAACACAGTTCGATTCCAAATCGCTTCCATAGTCAGGCCCACAATTTTATATCTTTCCGTTAAAAAATGAATTTGTAAATGTGTCAAAACGTTTTGCGCTTGTTGAGCAGAGCAGTTGAAAACAGCCTTGAGCATAGATTTTAGAAATATTTTGAGAACTAAAAATAAAAGAGACTTCCTAATTTAAGATCAGAAGACTGAAAGAAGAAATTAAAAATATTAATTTCCTGAAGCGATATTTTGAATATAAAAATGCATCAAACGCCCATAAACAATATTCAAAATCAGACTCGAAATATTCAATTAATTTTTTACCTTATACGATATCATTTCACCGACGAAGTTATCGAAAAATTTAACAAGGCGTGACTGGCTATACTTTACCTGTTATCGTTGAAAACGCAAACGTGAGTAATAAACCTAAACTGTCCAAATGCTCATAAAAACTCTTGTGAGTTTATGGAATTTCTTTCGCAGTTAAAAGAACTTACTATATCCGTCACAATAGTATATAATGGTTAAAAAAAAAAGGATAAATTTTCAATTCTTAGTCGATAGCAATACTCAATGAGATAAAGAAAAACATATATTCCGGTATTGCTTCTATAATGATAGTCGCCAAAGTAATGATTTTATTTTATTTTCTATTTTAATGACATTAAGATCGACATTTGTATGTAGAATGCATATTTTTAGAACAGTTTAAAAGTGTTCTTGGATTCCGTTTGTCTGGACGTACTGTCTTATCCGATCTCTAACTCGGATTGCCATGTAACTGATATAGGATGGCCCAGCTAGTAGTTGATCAAATAAGATCGGTGCTATGGGGTTTTTATTATACTTCCTTCCTTTTAAGTTTTAGAAGTAAACTAACATGATTGCTACAACCCTTAATGAGCAAAAATTGAAATCTGCTGAAATTAAATAGTAACAAAATTATAAGTAAATACAGTGAAACCTCCCTGTGCGACCACCTCAATTAAGCGACAACCTCCCTGAACGACCATTTTTCATGGAACGAAATTTATTCTCATAGGCTCAGTACTAATTTTACCTCCATTCAGAGACCATCCCAATTGAACTCCCTCCACGAGCGACCCATTTCTTTGAAGAAAACTAAACAAATTCCGTTTTTCCTGGTCGCTTGAAGAAGACTTTATAAGAAAAATAATTTTGGAGAGCGCATTATTCATCAAACTTCTAAACTAAGTTTAGATTTTTTTTTTTTATTCCGGTAACTTTTATGTGTTCAAACTCCTTTGTGCCTTTTTGGGCAATGAATTTAACTCAGATGACAAATTAGAAATGACAGTCAATAAACTCCCCTGCTCTGTTCTGTAAGGAAACTCTCAAAGAAATAGATAAATTAATAAAATCGTCATTATTTGTTTCCGTCCAAAAAAAAAAAAAAAAAAAAAAAAAAAAAATTGCATTTATTTACTGAACTTCGAAAGGACTTGGAAATAAAAGTTATAAATGATAAAACCGTAAAATCAAAGCAAATGTCAATGTATTCATTTTTTAAACTTTGCAGCAATTAACTTATGTAATTAACTTTTATTTTGATACTTGGTAAACAATGTCACGAGACATATCATGCATAATGAAAATCAGTGCAGACATAAAATAAAATTATGAGCGTGGATTAATTTTTACTATTGTTACTAAAATTGCATAGCATCTCTTTTCAAATTTTAGGTAAATCAAGGGACACTGAATCATTACAAATATTCTCGTTGCATAAAAATATCTCTATTGATTCCCGGATAATGGATGGTAAATAAAATCTTGATGGATAAATTAGTCTGCTATTTTTAAAATCGATATGTAAAGGTTCTTTGCTGCATAATCTGGCCAAAGCTGTGGTTGTCCTGTTATATCACGTGGCATTGTTTACCAAAGTTATTGTTTTTAAATTTTGTGAAAATATTTCTATCATGAATGATTTTGAAAATGTCGCCGTTTGTACGTTAAAGCTTTCGTCAATCTAAATAAAGATATTTTATCACTTTTTATAGCATTATTTAGCCTAATCCGTTTATAAGTGATTATTATACATATTTTTATAAATTGTTACTGTTATTGTTTATTATAACTACTATTGGACCATTATTTCTGACAATTCTCAAGAAATGCTTCAAGAAAAAAAAAAATCACTGCTTTATTTAGAAAAAATAAAGCTATTTTCTTTCAGCCAATATTAAAAATATCTAAATAACATTGGTGAACTTTTGGGGACATGATTACGTATTCTGGCGATGAGAGGAAACTTTGACAAAGCAATGAAATTCTCAAGGAATTTGAATGCATGTAAATATGCGCCTCTTGGTTCCTTTTAAGAAATAAAACAAAATTTAAAAACATAAATAATTTTTCATTTAAAAAATGACATATGCTAATGACTTTAGGTTCAAAGTTGTCTACTTATATGTCCTTTAAAAGAAAAGAACATGCCATAAATGTATTCCTCATACAAATTGGATATCATGTTCCTGTCAAACGATTTCTCCCCAAAAGCCTTAAAAAGGAAGAAAGTTCATTTCATTAATTTTGTAATGCATTTTGAAAATTTCCGTTTCTGAGACATTTATTAAATTGCGAAAGTAAAAAAAAAAATACTCGCTGCAAGTAATTACTTTTCAATAGTAATTTTAAGGTGATATCTTTGGTTATCCATATGACGCTCATTTAAATATTATGAGATTATTTTGTTGTTTTAAATGCATTTGTAGACATGTTTGATATTTTATATAACCTCAAAATTTGTTAAATTATAATCCAAACATGATTACTGACTATGTATTAGCTGTTTCAATAATTTTATATTTTACGCGAAATAAAGAAAAAAATCTTTTGTCCGATTCCTCTAATTTTTTTCTCTCGAACTTTTACAAAGCAGTGCAATTCTTCAAAGATTTGAACGCATACAAATATGCGCACCTTCTGGTTGTTTTTAAGGAAATTTAACATTTAAAAAATATAATTCATCTTTCACTTCAAAAATTGAAAAACTGAACTTGTGTTAATGATGTTGGGTTCAAAGTTATCTGCTTATTTGTCATAACATACAGGTATTTCTTATACAAATTGTGTATCATGATCTTGCTATGTGATTTTCCCCAAAAAAGCTTTAAAGAAGAAAGGAAGCTTATTTCATTTGTTGTGTAATGCACGCTGAAAAGTTCCTCTTCTCCTGACAACGCAATGCAATTCGTCAGAGATTTGAATTGATACAAATATGCATCTTATTGTTATCTTTAAGGAAAGACAGTAACATTTAAAATATATAATTCATTTTTCATTTCAAAAATTGAAAAATTTTCACTTGTGTGAAAATTTGATGTTGATGATGTTGAGTTAATTGATGTGTGATTAATGATGTTGGGTTCAAAGTTATCTACTTATTTGTCATTTAAAATTAATGAACATACAGGTATTTCTTATACAAAATGGGTATCATGATCTTGTCACTTGATTTCCCCCCCAAAAAACTTTAAAGAATAAAGAAACTTATTTCATTAGTTGTGTAATGCTCGCTGTGAAAAGTTTCTCTTCTCCTGACAACGCAATGCAATTCGTCAAAGATTTCAATGCATACAAATATGCATCTTATGGTTATCTTTAAGGAAAGACAATAATATTTAAAAAATATAATTAATTTTACATTTCAAAAATTGAAAAATTTAACTTGTGTTAATATGTTGGGTTCAAAGTTATGCTCTAGTTTGTCATTTAAAAGAAATGAACATACAGGTATTTCTTATACAAATTGGGTATCATGATCTTGTCCACGTGATTCTCCCCCAAAAAGCTTTAAAGAAGAAAGAAAGCTTATTTCATTAGTTGTGTAATGCTCGCTGTGAAAAGTTTCTCTTCTCCTGACAACGCAATGCAATTCGTCAAAGATTTCAATGCATACAAATATGCATCTTATGGTTATCTTTAAGGAAAGACAATAACATTTAAAAAATATATAACGTTCAAAAAATAGGTTTTTATTTCATTTAAAAATAATCAATGCATGAGGAAGAAAATCGGTTTACTGTTCATTGCATAGATGCCAACCTTCTTCTTTTTAAGTCCAGCGATGAGATTTCCCGCTTTTTTGCATACCAGTATTTTTTTTTTTTTTTTTTTTGGCGAAAATGTTGTTCTGTTAAATCGCAAAAACGTTCCTGTTAAATAAAATAACATTTTCTGTAACATATTACTGGTGTACAAAAATTCGGAAATGTCACTGTAAGCCAAATAGATGGAGAAAAAAAAAAATCAAATGGTCGGAAACTATGCGATTGTGAAAAGTGGGGAGTTAAATAAATATGGATTTAATTAACTAAAACGGAAGGTAGCTTTGAATGAACATGCAACGCATTAGGAAGGAGACGGGTTAAGCCTACAGAGTTGATTAAGGGCCTACTTCAGTCACGCGAAAAGACCCGTTCACTAATGCTATTCCTATGGAAGAAATTTATAAAGATATCTCGGTCGCATTTCAATATTTTTAGATTATTTTTTTTGCAGTGGCTAGCTGAGGTCGATCTGTATGCAGGCCATTTTCTACTTTTTTCAATTTCGTCTACAAGTATTTTTAATAAGGACACTTTCATTTTCAGAACCGGTTCCTAAAATGAAAGCATCCTCTTGAAAAAATTCACCAAATGAAAATCGAAAAAGTAAAAAAAGGCCTTTTTACAGATCGACCTCAGATAGACACTGCAAAAAAAATCATCTAAAAATATTGAAATGCGACCGAGATATCTTTATAAATTTCTTCCATAGGAATAGCATTAGCGAACGGGTCTTTTCGAGTGACTGAAGGCCGAGCCAGTCCCCGACACAGCCTCAGACTTCATTTTTATACCAGTCTTCGTCTCCATAGGAAAATTTCCTTTATTCACAAATTGAAAAAGGAAAAGAAATCTTAAATCTTGCTATTTAAGAATCAAGAATGTCATCAGTTTCAACGTGTTTTTTAATCCTTTAAAAATCAGTTCGAAAGTGAATTGTTATTGATGGGATAAAAGGAAACATATTCTAACTGATTATAAGGCTTTTCACGGTCAGTGTCAGTAACATAAAAAAGACGTTGGATATCTTTTGTCTATCCTCGCATTCTGTTTGGAAGACATTTTTCATAATTACTGGAAAACAGAACCAGTCTTTCACCATAGTTGTACAATGATATTTTAACCCTTTCCGGCACACTGTGCCCGGAACGGAATACCTAATTTTAATTCCAAACTTACGAACGGCACCAAGAATATTATAGTAAAATTTTTCTTTTACAATGAATAGTTAAAATAGCATGTTTTTAATTTATAAAAAGGTCGTTCTAAAATTCCGGTGTCAGTCAATCATTTCTTCATTTTACAACAAAAATTGCCCGTGCCGGAAAGGGTTAAATGTATAAGAATTGTGACTTTTGCAGATCTGTCGGCCAGCGTTTGTGTATAAATTACTATTTTGCTATTTAAAATAGATTTTCAGGGACATGAAAATCACTATTCTCACTTTCTGTTCGGAAATCTTTTTCCAGAATTGCTGGAAAACAGAATTCATGTCTTTCCCCATAGTTGGACAATGCTATTTTAAAAGTATAACAATTGTGACTTTTGCAGATTTGTCTACCAGTTGTTGGGAATAAACAATAATATTGTTATTTGAAATAGATTTTCACGGGCATGAAAATTAATATTCTCACTTTCTGATTGGAAATCTTTTTCCAGAATTACTGGAAAACAAAATTCATTTCTTTCCCCATAGTTGTATAATGATATTTTAAAATTATAACAAATGTGACTTTTGCAGATTTATTTCCCAGTGGTTGGATAGACACTGAAGCTGAAAAATTTACAATGTTTTAAGTAATTTTTAAGAAAGTATAATCCTGTAATAAATAAAAGGTAAGTAAATTTTAAATAAATTTTCAGTAATTACTTAAAACAATATATATATATATATATATATATATATATATATATAGTTTTATATCATATTTAAGACCGCTAATCATCGGGGAATGACGCGTTCTAAATGGAAAGTTCAGCGTCAGTCACCGGTGACTGACGTGGCGCTTAACGTGTTAAACAGATTTTCAGGGACATGAAAATCACGAAACGTTCTCATGGGGGAATCTTTAAGATTATTTTTAATGCAAGAAGATATTTTTAAATGAAAAAATTAACTTTGAAACAATTTTTAAATATCATTAACAATCTTTTACTGCTTGCTGTCGGAATTGACTCGGACACTGATGAAACAAAATATTTTAGGCTGTGGCGTTGTCGGACTCCAAAAAAAAAAAAAAAAGAGCTGGAACTTCAACCGTACTACTCATGTATTCTAAAGGTTCCATTTTAAATCTATGTTAAGCGCAAAATAGGTTTTTATTTTATTTAAAAATAACCCATGCATGTAGAACCAATCCATTTTTTTTTTTCAAGTCAAAAGTTGTAAAAAAAAAAAAAAAAGGAAGGTCGGCAGCTATGTGACTCACGATTGTAAAAAATGATGGGAGTTGAATAAAAATGGATTTCGTTAACTAACTGTGGAAAATGGTGAATTAAATAGACATAACAAGTAAAAATTAAATTTAAAAAAATCAAAAAACCCGACGTGTAGAAAGCGAATTAATTAAATATTTCTCATCAATGTGAAACTATTTTTTATATTACTTACCTATTATTTTTATTTACTTGTATTGATGACTTTTAAGTTGTGTTTAATTGTTAGTTCCTATCTATAAATACTGTTTTGATGAGGCCTATAGATGGCTATGGTGGTTAGAGTTGCAGTAAAGCTAGAGATCCTACCTACACAACTTCCAGGTTGCGTAATATTTAAATGGAGCTTCTGACTATAAAACAGTCAATGAAACATCATCTTCATTTTAAAAGACCTATCCAATGATATGCCATTTAATATAGGGTGCGTAAAAAAAATTTTCGTGTCTACAGCCATTTTGTATTTTACGACCGCCATTTTGTATTTATAAAAACAAAACCATCGGAAGGTTAAGACGAATCGATAGAGATCTCATTCATTAAAATCCATCCAACCGTTGGGATGTTTCGAGGGTATAAAGAAATCCACATACCCAGATACGCGTGAAACACATAACCTTTCTTGGCAGTCGGGTAAAAAAGGAAGGTCGGCAGCTATGCGACTTCACGATTGTAAAAAATGCGGGGAGTTGAATAAAAATGGATTTCGTAAACTAACTGTAGAAAATGGTGAATTAAATAAACATAAAAATAAGTGGTGAATTTCGTCAACTAAAACGGAAAGTCTCTAGAAATGTACATGTCATGTATTTATTCTCAAAGGATAAGGTGCTATGTACCTGCGTCTCTGTGAGGTTGAGGTTCTGTGCAAGCTGTTTCCTCTCGTTTCCAACAACGTAATGGTTCTTTTCGAAGGCGTGCTCCAGCGTTAACAGCTGTGACGGGGAGAAGGCGGTGCGGATGCGTTTTGGCTTTCGGAATTGGTGCAAGATGAACCCTGCAGCACCTTGGGGACCTGCAAAGAAAAAAATATATATATATTTTCGGAATTCTCCTTTAATTTTTCGAAATAAGATTACATCGGCTAGAGAAATATTTATTTTATTTTATTTTATTTGCGCTATTTTAGGTACCGTATATACTCGAGTATAAGTCGATCCCCCCCAATTCTAAAGCAAAATTTTGAAAAAAATTCCAATTTTCGAGTATAGTCGAACCACATTTCTGGTAGCATGTTGAAAAATGATTTTTAATCGAGGATAAAAAAAAAAATAAATTTTCGTTAAATTAGTAAACTTTTTAGGTTTCTAATCAGAAATTCATCATTAACACAATTTGCATAACTACAGACATACACTCATTAAAATTTTATTAAAAACAATTAAAATATAATTAAAAATATATATAAACATATTTTCACAGCCCTCATCAGTAAACGAGCAGTCACAAAACAGCAAGAGCCACGAAAAAACAGTTAAAATCACGGTCTAAGTAGGATAAAATAATCTGCAGGAATCTGGGTTGCTTCGTTGACTGGCGATTCAGATAAAACAGTCCTCCAACCCTCAAGGAAAATACGGCTAAAATATACGGGGCAATTGGCTTCCACAATTCGTGCACTCTCAAAATCGGGGACGTTAATTTTGTCACACGAATTTAATGCGGGGACATTAAATATAATTTTAATTGTTTTTAATAAAATTTTAATGTGTGTATGTCTGTAGTTATGCAAATCGTGTTAATTATTAAGTAATCCAGACGTAGTTATGTATGTATTTTTAAAACAGGAATTCATCGTTTTAAAACTGTATAATTATGTAAAACCGAAGAAGCTTAAACTATTTTGAAACCTTATTCACATCAATCCAGTGACACTTAAAAAGATAAACTTCTTTCAAAAATCTATTCAAAACTTATCTACAAGGGTAAACAAATTCTTAGACTGCTAAAATATAGTACTTCTTTGTATTGTAGGACTTTTGGGATAGATATCTAGAAGCATTATCAAGTTGAACTCTTTTTAAAAAGGGGATTAAATTGTTGAAAGGAATGCCCCTGTATTGAAGAGAATTCTGTCCGAAGAGAAAATGGGTGCAGAACAATTACAGAGACATTATTGTTGAGCTTTTTTTTTTGTCAATCACAGGGAAATGACCATTGTCAGTTTTTATCTCTCATGTGATTATTTAAAATACTTGCCCATTCGCCGATTATCTGCGATTTTTTTTAACTGCTTTGTGTATAAGTCGCCCCCCCCCCCCTTTTCAATTCCCAAATTTTGTCTAAAATGCTTCAATTTATACACGAGTATATACAGTAGTTATAAATACTGAAAAAAAAGGGGGTTCTCAAAATTGAGTAAAACGTATTCAATTTTAAATATGTCACATACTCAAATTAGCTCCAACCCAAATGTACTCAAAATTGAGAAACAATTGTACTCATTTTTGATTCCATGGATGTGTTCATGTAGGAAAGGCAATGTACTCGCTCATTTTTGATTGGCATTGACATCAATGACAGACATTGACGAAGCACACACAAAAGCAACGCAATGTTACGTTATGCAGTATAAAGAAGACACAAAATATAGTTCCTTCCGAAGAATAAAAATGCAATATTATTTATTCTTTGTTTAAAAGAATATTTTCCCGAAGCAGAAAAATAAAATAATAGTTTCTTGAATCAAAATAACACGTATACTAATAAATTCAAGAAACTATGCACTTTTCCTTTAAAAAAATTGTCACACTGTCTTGCGAGTTCTTGAAAACACAGGAATACATCCTGACACTTAGAAAAAATAAATATTCACTTACTTGTCTTGGGTACACACAAAAAGGAAAAATCTTCGTAGTACTATTTTCAGTCAGATAAACACAAAATCGCGCGATTTTATAAATCACAGTAGATAAGAGACACACAAATAAAAAAAAATAAAAGCACGGTGATAATTAACTCGGTGAACACTGAAAAGGTTGTTGAATCATACGAGTACAGGCGGCACTCACTTTTTTTTCTTTCGTATTGGTTTTTCTGCATATTTTTCTCTGGTTTTCTTTCGCGTTAGAAGTGGTGATTGACATTTTAATACACGTAACACACACACACTGATGATATCGCACAGACGGAAGACATTTATAGACATATTAGCGTAGAATAATTTCTTCAAAAGCAGTCCATAGCACTGAATTATCATTATCCAGTAAAAACATGAGAACGAAAAAGATAAGGAAGCATCTGGTGAACTTGGATTGACTCATTTTCACGCTGCCGCATTTGCATAAAAAACTTAGCTGATAAGATTTTATGCTTCCCTTGGAAATAAACATCATAAAGCAACTAACACGTCCATGCTATTCCCGAGAAGATTTACACCAGTGAAACAGAAGTTTGCTGATCGTCATCCTTTCCTGGACGCAAGACGAAGAAAAGAGAGAAATCCGTTGATTAATCATCGGAAGGAAACATAGTTCTCGGATTTTTAGAAACAGATGTCTAGGGTATTTTTTGTTGCGAATTCAACGGCCGATGCCCCACATGTGAGAACATGTGAAAAGGGACAAACTCAATAGATAGCAAATATAAGGATTTAATGCAGATCTAGACTAATGTTAAAGACTTCAATACAATCTATATACAATTAATATATACAATTTTTGGAGGGAAAGGACTTTCGCTGAGATTTACCGGCCGTCAATACTTCGGTGCACTATCCGAGCCTGATAGGACGTCTTTCCAGGTCAGCTCGCAAAAGATCTCTGAAGTGAATTTTAACCTTCGGTTCTCAGGCTGGAGGTGCAAAATCACTAAGTCATCAAGTTTATTGTCTTTTGAAAATTGCAAGCTTTGTTAGTTCTCATGAGAATTAGTTGCACCCTCTTACTGCTGTCAGGATGTTTTGGAAAGCGCAAGCCACATCCACATAAATGAGAAAGGATAGGTTCATTTTTGATCCAAACATACTCAATTCGGTATAAGTACATTAATTTACTCATTTTTAAGTACTTCCTTTTTTACAGTGAAGTTTTTCGATACCGCTGAGATAATAAATGTCGAGCGTTTTCCTCTAATCTCGTCTAGTTTTACTACAAAGTTAATTTATAAATAGGGAATCGCATGAAGATCTGGCAATGCCAAAAGTCTTTATTAGAAAACGTTTAACCCTTTCAGGGGCAAGTAATTGTGTTTCTGTAACGTTAAATCCACATTAGAATTTTCGAAAATTTCATTTGACAATACGGAAATAAAATTTTATAAATGTTTTTCATCAAAATTATAGAAAAAAAATCTGATGCAAATGTTGATTAAAAATTAAGTAGTACGTAGAGTTGGACAAATTTGTAATTGTGATTATCTGCAATGTAATTTCAATTTAATTGTATGTAATTATAAAAACATGTATAATGATCACTTATAAACAGATTAAGTAAAATAATGCTATGAAGTGATAAAATATCATTTAAGATTGACGATCGTTTGTATGTAATTAAATATAGTTACAAATTTATGCCATAAAAAATTCTTGCAGAGCTGTACATTGAACCATGCACTATCCCAATATTTGACAAAATTTCTGTGCTTGAATGTGTGTAATTATAATCAATTACATGCAATTAAATTGTAATTATACTACAGATAATTGCAATTACAAATTATCCCAACTCCAGTGTGAATAATGTAATACTGTTGTTAAAGGGGTTAACAAAAACTTTATATTAGATTTTTAATTAATTTGTTACGTTATCCATGGCAGCAGTCATTAAAAGTCATTATAATGTTTCATCATCCCCTGAAAGTTCCATATAGCACTTTTTGCTTCGTGAAAGCTTCCTTTGAAGAAAACAGCAATAGTCTCTGTTGTCATGTTGATTAGTATCTGCAACTTTATGAATAAATTCCTATTTATGTGACCGGAAGGCGGAAGCGCAGACAACCACCTCATCGAGTTCACGGCTGAAATTCCAGAACTAGTTAAAGCTCAATTCGCATATGAAAACGCAACTGTTCTGCCAAGCCATATCTTGGTGGAACCTGAAAACCCGATTTTAGCGGTTGACTCGTAGGTTTACTATTATGTTTTCCTGCTCTCAGTCGTCCATATTTTCATACCTTTGGGTGCAGGAAATCACAATGGTAAACCTACGAGTTAACCGCTAAAATCGGGTTTCCAAGTGTTTTCCACCAAGATATGACTTGGCAGACCGATTACTTTTTAATATGCGAATCGCGTTTTAACTAATTCTAAAATTTCAGCCGTGAACTCGATGAGGTGTCTGTACTCCGGTCTATTATGGAACACGAATTTCTGTTGTCGATACGGAAAACACTAAAATTTATCAATCGCGCAGAAATTTTTCATATGTGTGGAAACTATACGTGAATTTCTTAAGTATTTTTTCTCGGAATCAGCGTAAAATATATATATATATGAACAACTTGTTTCAAATTTAATCGTGTGTATGTTCTTAAGCGTTTTCTGTACTCATTAATTTATCTCTATTAGAATTTTCAGTTATGGATTAATCTTCTACGAAAATCATTTTCTTACTCACATAAACATTTCATACTTTCAATTCGGCTTCCAAAATATACATATTGTTACAATTTTTTTTTGTAATAGTACAACAAATCTTGAAAAAATACATTCTCATAAAAATGCATTCAAACCTCAGACTATGAGGCGAGTAAAAGACTGTAAAACATAAAAAGCGTTATATTATTTCAATGTGATAATCGTACTTGCATATGATTGGCTGAATTATTAGGAAAAGTACTACATTTTCTTTACTTAAAAAAAAAAAAAAAAAAAAAAAAAAAAAAAAAAAAAAAAAAATGACCAAGACCACCTTCAGTTGAAAATTCATTCATAAATGAAAATACAAACCCATAAACACCCAAAAGCAAGAACTCGTAATATTAGGTCATCAAGCATTAAGCTTGTGATTACAAAAGGGCCAGAATACCAACGGGGCAATCTTCCACCAGTAAATTTTAATAGAAATTTTCATCTTATATAAATGCAATATTCATGAAAAATTACTGTCATGAATAAAACAAAATTTTCTCGTTTTTTTTTACTGGTGGAAGTTTGTCCCAGGGTTGGCAAAAAACCGGTTTATTTGGTTTAAACTAGGTCTCTTTGGTTTAAACCGGGTTTTTTTTTTTAAACATCTTTTCTTATCACATATACATGCATATTTATTGATAAAAATAGACATTGTTGGATATATAAATAGTATATAACTTCATTTGAAAATAAATTAAATAATTACAGTCAATTTATGAAAAAAAATTGAAAAAAATCATATTTTAATTTAAACAGTATTAGTAACTGTCTTATGTTAAAAGATTAAACTGCTCTACACACTGAAACATTGATACCCTGAAAATCTTTATAAGCAATCTTTTGATTACTAATAATAAACATTTGATGTAGTTTGATGAATGATATTCTTTTCCACATTTATTAAGAAAATAAATTTAAAATACTTCTTTGGGGTTTTGTTTTTTGAGTGACAATTCGAAGTCAACATTTTTGGTCATTAGATTCATTTGATGACAGAAAAAGAAATAGATTGGTATTATTTAAATGCTATAACTAGCTCCCAATTTTTTAATACTCACTTATTCGACTACATATTTTGATTTTAATTCTTAAAGATAATCTCCTCAATCAAGAAAACTTCCTTTTACAGTTTGACCAAAATCTTAGAGATCACCGTGTTATGTTATTAATTGCTTTAAATAATCTGCATTTTTTATGAAAATATTTTATACTAAATATTGAATATTTTTAATCTATTTCATCATTGATAAATTCACATGTTTTGAGCTTTTTTCTTTAGAGCAATAGATATATATGTCCATCAACATATACTAATTTACATCCTATACATATAAACATGACCTAGACCCACTATATGCAAAGCTTATTACTTAAATAATAAAACTAGAAATTATTTATATCTGGTAATTTGAAACACTTAAATTATAAAGAAAAACAGAGAATATGTCATATAGATTTCTTCTAATTTTTTTTTTTTTTTTTTTTTTTTTGGAAAAACAAACAAAAAACAACAACAACAACAACAACAATAAAAAAACAGTTGGTCTAAACCATGGTTAAAACCGATTGGTTTAAATCGTGCCAACTCTGGTTTGCCCCGTTGGTTATCTGACCCTTTTGTAATCAAAATTTTCATTATTTGATGACCTGATATAAACTCATTCTAAATACTCGGTTCAATAATTATATGCATTTGTAAATTTTAATAAATTATCTTATTAATATTAGTAAATAACTACTCATGCTTAAGCTTGGAACCTAATTGCTGTATATTATTAACCGGCAGTAATTTAAAACGCTTAATTAACTGGTTACTTACATCGATTAATTAGCATTATTTCCTTTTATATGCGAAACCTACAAAATTTTGCTAAAGAAAAAAGTAAAGATCCTGAAATGTATTTAAAAAGGATCAAGTGATTTCAAAGAACGATTGATTATGCACCAATATCATTTTATAGTTGAACAGAAACAATAATCAAAAAACCTATCAAAATGCAAATGCACTAACAATAAGAAAAATCAGAGCCAATTATTACTATTAATCTGATGATAAATGTTAATGGGACAAGACTAATTATGATGATGGATTGTTGGCAGTAACTGGAAGTGGTTGAACTTATTTGACAAATAATTATGCATTGATAAATTATGTATATCTATTATCACATTACTTTTTTTTTCTGATATCAATTAAAGAAACCAGATACATTTATGGCAAAAATCGACTGAAGCTTGGCCGTGGATTAGGATACCTTTAATTAATCTAAACTATTGCATCTTTTTTGCATGTCCTTATCTACGTTTTATAGGGAAAATATATTTGTTAAATTGTTAACCCCTTCAAGGGCGGTGGTTCATTTTTGCACCACTTAATTTTAATCCCAAAATGGTACATTGACACCAGAATTTTGGTTTGAAATTTTTCCTTTTATTAAGTACGTAAGTAAAGCTTTTACATACAGACATCCCCCGACTTACGTAAGTAATGCGCTCCGTTAAGTTTTACGTAACTTGAACTTTATGTAAGTCGAATTTGTAAGTTGCTTAGGTAAAATTTTGTAAGAAACTGCAATATTTATTATGTATACATATATTATTTACACCGTATTGTTTTATAAATAAAGCATCATACGACAGTATTTACTCCTATATACATTATAAACGTATAAAAATATAAAAATAAACCTAAATAACACATTTCAAATATCTTGTAAAATACGGGATTTATAAATCTAACATTGATGAATGGATTTATTACAATTTTGAATCTACATCAAACGACTACGAAAATAAGAAACAGTTAAAGAAGACTAATTTAACCGATTCTCCATGAATTTCTGATGGCAAGACAAATGAATAGCACTCACAAAATAAAATAATCCTTGATAAGCATAAAATGTATTCATTATGAATTAGATTACTACTACGAATAACTAACAATAAAGATTAAGTTGTTTCGTTATAGATTTGATTGTATATACCAATAAAAATATAACTTTATCTAATATAAAAACCATATTACGGTTGTGGTTTATATCGATATATTTTATTTATAAAATATATATCAAAAGTATGCAACTGCGTATCAAACGCGCTAATATGTTCAAAATGTAATATTCGAGATTTATTACGCAACTGCGAATTTGCGTAGGTCGCGTAATACGTAAGTCGGGGGATGCCTGCATTTTCAAATAAACTTGTTTGTAAATTCCGGTGTCAATCAATCATTTCAGTATTTTACGAATAGAAGTACTTTGCCCCTGAAAGGGTTAACTAAAAACAAAACTTTTAATTTCAATATTGTATGACAAAATTAATCTTGCAAAACTGTTAAATCACAACAAAACTTTTAATATTGTATGACAAAATTAATCTTGTAAAACTAGTTTTGCAGAAATTTTGAAGTCCAGGTTCAATATCTTTGAGTCGCCGTTTGTTATTTAATACTATTTATCACACTGTCTATCAATTATATTTGAAGTTTTAAAAAATATATATAATTTTAAAATTAAAAAAAAATTATAATTTAAATAAAATTATAATAAAAAAAAACCATACAAATTAATCATGTTTTTTATTATAACTTAAAGAAATTTTTTTGTCATAATTTGTAGAAAACTTAATTTTCTTTTTTAAGAATAAACCGCCAAACGGCTACAGATTTGAGGCATACTTTTATAATTTATAATTTCTAGTAAACCGTAAAATTTTATTTTTTTAATGTTATGAACTTTAAAAAAACATTTTTAGTATATTTTTAAGGATTTATTTTTCTAGATCGTACGTGATACATCATTGTACACCATAAGATACAATGAAAAGTACAGTTTTTTTACTTTACTTTGGAATTTTACATTGATATTTTGATTATAATTTTTAAAAATGTCTAAGGCTGGAGTTCTCAAATACAAATGAAATATTTTTAGACATATTCCGAAAGTCAATTTTATTCTTACGTGCTTAAAATTTGCAGGTATTCTTTTTCAGATGCTAAGAAACTGAATAGCGTTCCCTGTTTGAATGCAAAAGCAAAGGATGCATCAAAAAATAGCGTCAAACCGGAGGTTTTGATTGCAAAATTTCCCCCTAAACGGGGGAATGCAAAATTTGATTGCAAAATTTTACAGCATTTTTAGAAAAATCTTTTGCCTTTATCAAAAAATAGAAACCACAATTTACATTTTTTTGTTGTTGTTGTTGTTAATATGAATAAGAACACCGGCCAATTTTATGCATTTCCGAATAAAAAGGAATTTAGATTGCTATCAGAAACTAGCCAATTTGAGTTTGAGAACAAACGTAAGATCATTTTTTAAATTATCGTACGTAATGAAAGACTTTCCTGACCTTTCTGAGCTTTTATTGTCCTTTTTGACTTGTAAAAAATACGGTACTCACAAGTCTAATTTTTTATTATTATAAAATAATGATGTATACTCACATTTCTGCATAACAGTCTATTAAGATAATTATATGAGTAAAAGAAAATGAAATTCATATATTACTCCTCAAAAATAATACCTAAAAAAAAAGAATCATTTCCTTTTATAAATATTTAACCATTTTCTTCTTTCATTTGAGTTATTTATAATTACCTTCAAAATTGATTGATTCTTTTGACTCGTAAATCATCCGGAAATTAACATTCAGTGTCAAAAGAAATTGTGAAATGGCTAATAAATTGTGCTCAAACTTTATATTTTAAATGAAAATAGCATTATATCACACACTAATTGAAATAATAGACTATTCAGTGACTCATAATTCCGTTTTAATTTTCTATAATAATTCCATTCAAAGCATAAATGCAGGTGTCAAATCACATATTTAAAATTGCTTATTACGTAATATGTCTTTATATTTCAAAGTATACACACTTTATGCAATATAATAATTTACGAATTTTCAATTACATCTGGAAAATGTTCTTATTTTTTAAACCTTCTTTATTTCGTTCGAAACAAATTTCATAAGCGTGCATATACAGGATGTTCCAAAATTAGACCGACAAATTGGTTGTTCTCAACTGCTCTGCTCAACTAGCGTAAAACGTTTGTAAGGCCTGACTATGGAACCGATTTGGAATCGAACTGTGTTTTTCATTTACGAATTTTCAATGACATCTGGAAAATGTTCTTATTTTTTAAACCTTCTTTATTTCGTTCGAAACAAATTTCATAAGCGTGCATATACAGGATGTTCCAAAATTAGACCGACAAATTGGTTGTTCTCAACTGCTCTGCTCAACTAGCGTAAAATGTTTGTAAGGCCTGACTATGGAACCGATTTGGAATCGAACTGTGTTTTTCATTTACGAATTTTCAATGACATCTGGAAAATGTTCTTATTTTTTAAACCTTCTTTATTTCGTTCGAAACAAATTTCATACGCGTGCATATACAGGGTGTTCCAAAATTCGACCGACAAATTGGCTGTTCTCAACTGCTTTGCTCAACTAGCGTAAAACGTTTTGACACATTTATAAATTCATTTTTTAACAAAAAGACATAAAATTGGAAGGCCTAACTATGGAACTGATGTGAAACCGAAATGTGTTTTCCATTTTTTTTATAAATAAATTACCTACTGATGTTATAAGTGATTTTGATTACATGACAGACGTTTTTCAGTCTTCGCCGACTGGCCATTCTTCTTTCGCGCGAAAATTCGGTTCAAAACGCCCACTTCTGACACTATTTTTTGAAAGATCTATTGCGTTTGCAAAAAAACGGAAAACACAGTTCGATTATACAGTTTCTGAACAACAACAGAGCTAGTTTCATGCAGTTCCGAACAAAAATAAATTAAAACTTATGTCATAAAGTTGCCCTTCAGGGGTGTGATAGATAGAAGGCATCAAGAGGATAAAAAATTGCCATAGAACATGGTGTCGAAAACTACTTATTTAGTCACAAATTCATAAAACTGAACTTGTATGGACGACAATAATTTTGAGAAAAATAAAAACATTGCAGTGGAAATGCAACGATATGTACCTTGTTTGAAATGTTATTTTATTATGAAAATGTCTGGGAAAAGAGGGGGCTCACGTAATTGATGATACCATATGAACTGATAATCACAATCCAAAATGTGGAGCATCAAGTGTATACTGCTGACGCATATAATGGAAACTTCTACCACTTTTTTTCTAAGTGTTGTATTATTTCTAACAAAAGTGAGCATGTCTATTAAAAGTTTCATTATAATATATTTCAGTTTTCTAAAAGTTATTATCGTCAACCCCCACTGATTTAGGGTAGAACAAACACTCTGTATATTTTGATTAAATACGTGGTTTGCGACTCCACGCTCTACGGTAATTTTTCATCCTAATTCATTCATTTTTCACACTCCAGAGGAAATAAAAACTTTAAAAAATTGGAATTTCCGTTGAACCAACTTATTACTATTTCTTAAGTAAGCATGGCTTATTTACAACAATACGTACGCACAGACATCTGTTACCCGAATTTATTCGGTTCGCACCACTTTTTGTAAAAAAGCATTGTTAGTTGTACTTTGACAACATATGCAAGATGGGTTCACTAACAAAAGTACTTTTAAAATGTAGTGGTGCCAAATAGAATAATACATATAAAGTTTAGGCGGCTATTTGCCGACACTCGGCCGCAAAGAGTTAAAGCTTAGAGAGTACACCCCCCCTCCCACCATCATTAAACTTTTAATTACAAAATTCTTACAGTAATGTAAAAGATATCAGTACCGAAAGATTATGAATTCTAGAGAGTACAACGAGGGAGGTGGTTGAGGGTCCTTGCCTTGTGAAAGCGCGACCCAGGCTCATTCATGGTTGCCGGCTTTTAGCCAGGCCAGAAAAAGCCGGCCGGCTTTTATTGAAAAAAGCCGGTTTTTATTTTTAAAAGTTGGTTTACAGCTAATTTGTTTTAAATTTGGATCAATTAATTTTTAATACAATTATAAATATTTTCTGCTAAAAAAATTATAAATTTCTATTAAATTTTGTCAAATAAGTCTTTATAACTGCTAGAAGGCAACTGTGAAGGCATAATGTCTGAAATTGTTTTTTATATATTGAAAAAAGATAGAAGTTAAGACTCCAAACTGGTGTTTTGAAATTCTATATTACGTAGCTCCACATATACTACAGATTTTAAAGATTATATTTAATTAAACAATAACAAAATGTAGCACATCAAAATGGAAATACTCTTATGTGTCCCTTTGGAGAGATTAAGTTATAAATGTTAAAAGAGAAATTAGAAAGGATATAATATTTAAGGAAGGTTTGGTACGTAAGTATAAAAAAAAAAAAAAGCATTTAAACAGGAAAAAAAATCTAAATAAAATTTTGAAAATCTTGTTGCTAAGCATATTCATGCATATGCTATTCATAATGTTTTTAATAGTGAGAAATGGTGTTTTTATTACATGACTATGCATAATTTCAAATGTTTACTAGAAATAAAATAAGACTTATATATTAATAGCTCTTAATTTTTTTTAAGTAATAAAACATGTAACTAAGTAACCATCGTCCTCGTCAATTTTATAAAGCAGTAAAAATGAAAAAAAATTGTGGTGGGTGGTGGAGTTAAAGGTCAGTGTAAACCAGATAAAGCAGTTGGTATGACCCTTTTAAAATTTAGCTGACATATTTGCGATTCTGACTACAAATCACTATCACAAGCAAAACCATCTAAGTTTTATTCCAGTATTAATGTTTTCATTATTCAGAAATTGAGCTACTTATTAAACTCTAGATCAATTTAATCTCATTAAAACTAATTAAAAACACTTTAAAATGTGTAGTTTATAATTACAATGCTTCACTTTATAAAAGCCAATTATGGCCAAAAAAGGCCACTTTGGCCAAAAAAAGCCGGTTAAATCCAATAAAAAACGTGTCTTTTTAGGGTTTCGTTCATCTTACGAAACCCTATTCGTCTCGCTCCTCTGTATGTCTGTCTGTCCGTCCGTCCGTCCGTCCGTCTGTCTGTCCGTCACAGAGCCCGTTCTCAGAAACTATACATGTTGGAGACTTGAAATTTTGCATACTTATAGCTGGACACCTCAGATCAAACGACAAATCATAAAATTTTGAAAAAGTCGTACATTTAACTCTTTGGGCTCCCACATGTGTATTTTAAACAATTCTTTCTAAGTGAGCCCCTAATTACGTTGGATGAGTGAAATTTTGCATACTTATAGCTGAACACCTCACATCAAACAACAAATCATAAAATTTTGAAAAAGTCGTACATTTAACTCTTTGGGGTCTCACATGTGTATTTTAAACTATTCTTTCTAAGTGAGCCCCTAATTAGGTTGGAGGCGTGAAATTTTACATACTTATAGCTGAACACCTCACATCAAATGACAAACCATAAAATTTTGAAAAAGTTGTTCATTTAACCCTTTGTGCTCCCACGTGTGTATTTTAAACAATTCTTTCTAAGTGAGCCCCTAATTAGGTTGAAGGCGTGAAATTTTGCGTACTTATAGCTGAACACCTCACATCAAATGACAAACCATAAAATTTTGAAAAAGTTGTACATTTAACCCTTTGAGGTCTCACATGTGTATTTTAAACAATCCTTTCTAAGTGAGCCCCTAATTAGGTTGGAGGCGTGAAATTTTACATACTTATAGCTGAACGCCATCATGCGACAAATCATAAAATTTTGAAAAAGTCGTACATTTAACCCCTTGGGCTCCCACATGCGTATTTTAAGCAATTGTTTCTAACTGAGCCCCTTATTAAATTGGAGATTCGAAATTTTGCATACTTATAGCAGAAGACCTGAGGCCAGGCGACAAATCATAAAATCTTGAAAAAGTCTTACGTTTAACCCTATGAGCTACCACATATGTATTTTAAGCAATTCTTTCTAAGAGAGCTCCTAATTAAGTTGGAGACATGAATTTTTGCATACGTATAGCTGAATACCTCAGACCGCACGACAAATCATAAACTTTTCAAAAAGTCTTATATTATTTATTCCTCCGGGCTCTAACTTGTGTATTTTAAGCAATTTTTCTAACCTTCGCCCTTTTCACCCGGGGAGCACTTTTCCAACTTTTGCGGACACCCCTTTGAACATTCTTTCATATTATGCACCATAGCCTTACATATTTTAATTCCACTTTTTACCGCTAGGGGCGCCTACTTATCTCGGTGCTATGGGCGCAATCCCCTCGACTAATATATCTACGGATAGTATGTAAAACGGAGTTTCGTTCGGATAGAGGTTTATTTAGAACAGAGTGTACCCCTGGTTGCGAAATGTGGAACTAACAGATTTTTCAAAAGGATAAAGTGTTTTGAAAGGAATATTAAACGAAACCCTCTGTGCGATCTGTGATCACACTTAACCACTTGTTTTAATTTTAGCCGGCTTTTTTGTAACCCTGGGTTCATTGCACCCACTGGACGAACTTCCGTGATCGATTCTGATTGTAGATAACTTAAAAGATTGCATGACGCAAAAAAATTATTTACATTTATTTACTGAAAGTCTGAAAAGAGAATTGCATAATTTTACAGAAACATAGAGACAGAAGAAAGTAAATTTCCAAAAATCAGATCTAGCTGCAAGAGGATGCAGAGACCTAGGCAAAGCACTGTTTCTTCTGCATAGCAATCGCTACCATCTGTTGTTCGTATCAACACGTGAAGGTGGTGTGTAAGGGGAACTAATGTTTGAACTAGTTGCAGATGCACGGTACAGCCACCTGTTGACAAGCGGCTCGCCCGGGACATTTATTAAGGTAGCATTAAGTGAGTAAACATATTGATGTCGAAACCCGTGATTCACTAATAGATGGAAAATAGAGCACTTAGGCTTAGTGAGTTTAGATACGTTTTGAGATTAGGAAAAAGCGTTAGGAAAGAGGATTACTGCAGAAGATATTACATTATGTTAAAGGATGAGTTTTTCGGATTATTTCTTATATAATATCTTTTTCTTTTTTTAGAATTATTAAAAGTTTTCAATCAAACTCAATATGACTTTAGCTGTTAAAATCATACAACCAACAAAACGAAGACTTATTAGTGATCAGTTTAGGAAAAATTTGGGGTCCTTAAAGGCATCGTCTTCACAAATTATTTCATTTTAAAACAGGACCCTTCGCGTTTTTTAGGAAAGTCGGGTCTAAAGGAAGGTCCTTTCACAAAATTCTTTGTCTTAAAAACAGATTTTTCACAAAAATTTTGCACTTCCAGGGTGGCGAGTGGTCAGGGAAAAACATATTTAAAAAATGTGTTAAACACCAGTAATTTCTTAAAGAGAAATTCGCTTTCTTTAATCCCTTTATATTATTCGAAGAACTTTCTAGAAGAAAATACTGGTAGTTTTCCTCTCTTTTTGACTATGTTTTTCCCTGACCACTCGCCACCCTAACTTCTAAAACTTAAGGAACTTCTCACAAATTTAACCTTTTTTATATACAAAAGAATCTATTATGCATATATATAATAAAGCATCGAGTTAAAAATTCCTAAACCGGAACCTGAATATATAACTAATGCTTTTTTCACTCTCAAATTTTCTTTTTCTGTGGGACTGGTTTTGACAATTCTTTTTTACATCTACAGATCAATACTAAGTTTAAGGAATAATTATTAGTAGTTATTACTAACATTAATGACATTCATTCCATTGAATGACATTCCTTCACAAATTACTAGTAATAAATAATTGTAATTAACAGGGCATATTGAAAATTTATTTAACCCTTTCAAAGGAAAGTAATTGTGTTTCTGTAATGTTCAATTCACATCGAAATTTTCGAAAAAATTTATTTGAAAATAATGAAATGCAGTTTTACAACTTTTTTTCACCAAATTTATAAAAGTAAAATTTAACAAAAAAGATTCTGTTAAGAATCGCAATTAAAATTAGATGGGATATAGTACATCCAACTGCTCTTAACCCCTTCGGGACGGGAGCCTTTTACGAAATTTTTAATCTTTTGTTACCGCTTTTTAAAAACTGAAATTTGTGTCTTCTTTAATCGAGAAAATGCGCTGATTAAATAAGGCAAATTTTACAATAAAATTTTACTGGTGAGAAAAAAACAAGGATTCTGAGCGCTTCAAAAAAAAAAAAAATGCCAGTTTTCCGGTAAGAATCGGAAAAATAGTTGCCCTTATTGTACCGGAATAATTTCCGACCCAGCTCGGAATAAAATCCGCAAAAATAAGGAAATAGTCAGTAAAACAGTATTTTATGGATTTTATTCCGAGCTGGGTTGGAAATTATTCCGGTCGATAAGGGCAACTATGTTTCCGATTCCTACCGGAAAACTAGCATTATTTTTTTATAGTGTATTCTGACATCTCAGAACCTGTAACTTTAAAAAAAATCTTAAGTACTAGACAGCATAGTGACGTAATGAAGTGGTAATAGTTCTTAGATAATTGAATGCATCCTCAAACCTCTTCATAATCACTTGAATCTAGCTGAGTACATTATACCCGTTCTGAGGGACCTACAAAAGATAATGATTTGAGCATCCGCGGAGAGACTGCCAGAAAAACTGTATCGAACCCCTGGTATTCTGACGAGCGTTTTTAACGTAACTTTCTTAACTGTATGCTGTGTGTGTAATTAAATCTCCTGTTCCTGCAGGAAAAGACACACTGTAAAAAAAAAAAAAAAAAAAAAATACGACCAGTTTCCCTGTAGGAATCGGAAAAATAGTTGCCCTCCCCGTTACGGAAAATTTTCCGACCCAGCTCGGAATGAAATAGGTAAAATCGGAATAAAATCCGTAAAATACCGTTTTATTGACTATTTCCATTTTATTCCGAGCTGGGTTGGAAAATTTTCCGGTACGATAAGGGCAACTATTTTTCCGATTCCTACAGGAAAATTGGTCGAATTTTTTTTACAGTGCACTCGCGAGCTAATGCTACATCTATGGAAAGGTTATTTTCTAACATATCGTTTGCAATTCGACATTTTTAAATATTTTTTTTTAATTGGATAGCTGAGGAATGGATCTCTACATCGTTCCTTTTTCACTTTTGGTTGCAGATATTTTTTTATAAAGTTACTTTCACTTTCGAAACCAGTTTCGAAAATGAAAGTGTCAATCTAAAAAATATCTGCAACCAAAATCGAAAAAGGAAAAAGGAGCAATGTAGAGATGGGCCTCAGCTATCCAATGGAAAAAAAAAACTGAAAAATATCGAAATGCAAACGATATATTAGAAAATTACTTCCCCATAGGTTTAGCTTAAACTCGCGAATGTCCTCGACTGCAGGGACAGAAACCTTAAGGCTGTTCTCAAATCCAAACGGGAAACTTTATGACATAAGTTTTAATTTATTTTTGTTCGGAAATGCATGATACTAACAGGTGTTGTTGTTCAAAAAATATGTAATCTAACTGTTTTTTTCCCTTTTGTTTTTCTTTTTTTGCAAACGCAATAGATCTTTCATAAAATATTGTCAAAGTGGACGTTTTGAACCGAATTTCGCGCGAAAAAAGAATACCCACTCAAGAAAGAGTGAAAAACGTGTTTGTCACGCGATGAAAATAGCTTATAACTCAATAGGTAATTGATTCATCAAAAAATGGAAAACACAGTTCGATTCCAAATCGCTTCCATAGTCAGGCTTTCCAATTTTATATCTTTCAGTTAAAAAAAGAATTTGTAAAAGTGTCAAAAAGTTTTGCGCTAATTTGAGCAGAGCAGTTGAAAACAACCTTAATGCTTTTGCAACTCCGTGTGCCGTGCTTGAACCGTAAATAAATATAAGTTGATGTTTAGTGTAAAAGACATTTTTATCAGGTCATCAAGAATGAAATTTGTGATTACAAAAGAACCAGATTACCAAGAGGGCATTCTTCCACCATTACATTTTAATAGAAATTTTCCTCTTATATAAAACGCCATATTCATGAAAAATAACTGTCATGAGTAACAACAACAACAAAAAAAATCTATTTTTTTTTTACTGGTGGAAGTTTACCCTGTCGGTAATCTTGCCTTTTTACAGTCAGAAGTTTCATAATTGATGACCGGATATTTTAAAGTTAAGTACGATACAATATTCTATGAGTTCTAGTTCCATGACCCTTTTATTATGTCGAATTTTAAGTTTCTATGAACTCATCTCACATGTTTGAAATACATATTTCATTAAAATAAATTATTTTTATGATTTTCATTCACCATTTCAGATATATATGCTTAATTAATGATCGTTAGTAGTTATGAACTAATTATGTAATGAGCAACAAGTAATAATAATTACCGATAGGATATAAGAAATGATCAGAAGTAAAGTTAAATAAGTTGAAAAGCACAAAGCAGTGTAGCGAGTGGACTACTTTTTTAAAAATTCAGATTTCTTCATTGGCACCACTTTTTTGAAATCGTAAAAGTCGCCTTTTTTAATGACATACTAACTCTGGCGAAAAGAAATCTGAATTTAAAAAAAGTAGTCCACTGCAGTGTTGACACTGTGGGCTACTTTTTTTTTTTTTTAATTCAGATATCTTGATTAGCACCACTTTTTTGAAATGGAAAAATGTTCCTTATTTCCACCTGAATTAATATGTCCTTAACACTAGAAAGACCGAGAATTTTACTCAAATTTCAGAAAAATATTTCACACCAGAATTTTTATTTTAAATTATTAACTTATCCATTTAACTAGTTTTTTTTTCTTTGTATCTTAACTAGTTTTATAAAAATATTTTCTGGTTCGAACCGAGATATATTCATTTGGTAGCAGTCAAAATGACTGCTCAAGGGGTTTCTAGTGTTAAATAAGGCAAATTTTTTCATTTCAAAAAAGTGGTGCCAATCAAGAAATCTGAATTAAAAAAAAAAAAAATAGCCCATTGACTCCACTGGTAACACTGTTAAAAAATTCTCTCTTTTCTCTATCTATCAATTTTGGTATTAAAAACTTTTTTTTCTAACGTGGGATTTTATTTTTGTTGAAATAATATGCCATCATATGCAATTTTGAACTAATCCCACATGTAATTTTGATAAGTTTTTTTTTTTTTTTTTTTTTTTTTTTTTTTTTTAAGCATTCTTCTCCCCCCCCCCCCCCCCCCCCGACTAATTTTTCTCTATAACTGTTTAATCATCAGTGTTAACACGAGGTTAAATGTAATCTCTTTTTTTTTTGTTATTATTATTAGTAATAAAAGATAAATATTAATAAATCATTTTTCTCACGAGAAAACCGATAAAGGCGTGCAATAAAGGACGTAAATGCATAATCAAATGTTCGTTTCAAGGCGAATAACATTATAACGATGTTGTGAAACAGATGAAGTATGTTTATTCTTTTTGTAATTAATTAAAAAATATATTTATGACATGTGACCTTCAAAGGGTTTTGATTTCGATTTTTTCTGACATTAATGTTGTTAAAAAAGAACAAATACATTTTTATACTGTAATGGCTAAATAAAATTAAAATAATGTTATTAGAAAAAGTATAAATTTGAGTTTGTATAACGGAAATAAATTTCGCAGTTGGATAACTTTATTATTTATTTATTCATATATTTATGCAGATATAGAAATAGCTGAATAAATGTAGAGTTTTTTCTAAATAACCAAACTCAAACACAAAAAGAAAAAAATACTTTTTGGTTATTTATTTGTCTATTAACGTATATTTTGTAACGGGTAAATTACTTAATTTTATTAAAATATACTATTAATTTGGTCTAAATAGAATTTGGAATCGTTACAATTTTCAAAGCTAAAAAAAGTGCAAATTTTATAGGAGGCCCCATAAACGAGAGAGCTTTATATGAGCCTGTAATCAAACATTTTTGAGGGTATATATATGGGCAAGGTCCTCTGACATCTCCCCCCCCCCCCGCCCTTCCCGCGTCGTTTAAGATGATTTTTAAACACATGAACAATAAATAACTGCGCAAGTGCGAGTATTACTCACGTACAGAGGGTTCCGTACAATAAATATATGAATTAGTAACTGGGCATTGCATTACACAAATATATCATTAAAAGTTGTTATCTAGGCTTTAAATGTTGATGACACATAAAGTACGCCGCAAGTGTCTTTATGTATATCCAAGACGTCCGTGTCTTTAAAGGTTAATATCTCGGCTAATTACCGACAATTTTTTTTTCGAAAATCATTATCAGCAATCCTTTTACATTTCTGTGAAAGAGGTACTTCCAGCGCTCCTCAACTACTTTATTGAACGCCCGCAAGCCGAAATTTGTGTGTAACGGAAAAATGCGATTTTTCCAAAAACTATTAGCGTAATCGCTATAGTTTTCCTGCAAGGTTTAAATTAACTTCTACTACTCCTATTTTTTTTTTTTTTTTCATAATTTTAGTTTGGTAGATTCGGAAATAGAGGGGTGGGAGACATATTTTTGGATTACATTTTCGACGCTATCTCTGAAAATATAATACCTAAAATTAAAAGAAAGGTATATTTGAGTTCAGCGTTACGAAAGCTTTCACACGGCACACGATACCACATACGATATACAAAGAAAAAAAAATTCAAGTAACTTAACCCATTAAAACCCGTTCGGGACGAGCGACCGGTATTCGTGCCGGCCTCGTTTGCACTTTCATCCCGCGCGACGGATATACATGCCGGCGGTTTTAGCACTCACATCCCGAGCGACCGGTATTCGTGCCACACAGTTGGAACGTTTTATTCCAGAAAGTTTAACTCAGGAAAAAAAATTTCGTAATGAAATTTGAATATACATTTGGGAAGAACATATTTCCTTCTATCTAGGAAAGCAAATGGAATCAATTAATATATTTTTTATCCACGTCAATTTAATTTTCTTCCAAAAATGACTGCAATGAAAAAAAAGTGTGTTTATTTCACATGCATCTAATTTATGCTTCTGAAACGTGATTTTCTTTCTATCATAAATCTTTTATGTGTCAAATGAAACTTTATTTTTTGTTTATCAGTAAATTTTCTACGACACTTGGGAAAAGGAATGGTTGAGTCAGCTGATCATCTCTAAGCTTATGACGTAAGCTTCACATACGCATATGGCTAGGCTTCCAGTTGATTCATTTTCATTTACTTTTTTTCTACTTTTATCTCGATTGGATAGAGTTTATTTGTACGTCGTGGTGATTAATAGTTTCGGATTTTCGTTCATTGAGGAGGAAAGCGGGAGGCCTATTTATATTTTTTATTTTGTTTCAACAAATGCTGCTACGCAGTTTAAATATTTCCGGATGCTTGTTCAAAATATTTTCGGCACCGTCAAGTCAAGAAAACTTTTGTGCGCTCTTCTTCTTCTTCTTCTTTTTTTTTTTTTTTTTAGTTTTCCTTTAATAGTTATTCATACCGTTTCAAATAATTTCGTCAAAAATTTTATATATTTATGTATCTTATTTTACAAACTCATTAAAATGTCTAAAAACGCAGGTATTTTACTGACAATGGAATAGCTGGGATAGTAAAAAATATTTAGTAAAAGAAAAGAAAATTCCTGAAATTAATGTATTTTCAGAAAGTAAAATTTAAGAGAGTGGTGTGATTCTAACACACCCTCTCTTGAACTCTTTGAACTCTGACATTTTGAGAAATGTTCGCAGGTTTTAAAGTTAATAGTTTCAATTAATAGTCAGTTTGCCCCTTATAATTGAATACATTTATATGATTTCGTTAATATTTCCATTTTATAAAATACTTTTAACATTAACGGCAGTTTTTATCAGTATATTTAAAATTATTATTCAGTTATATTTATTATTAAAAAATATTATTCAATACTTTTAACCTCATAAATTTATTTATAAGTTTAAATATATATATATTCATACCGTTTAAATGATTAAAAGATGTTTATAAATATATGTTAAAAAATCGTGTATATATTATAAGTATCTATTAATATATATTATAAATATATATTAAAAGATGTTTATAAAGATATTTTAACATAAACAAATTTTTGGAAGAATGCATTTTAAGTTATTCATGCTTACTTATTCTTATTAAATATTCTTCAATTGATATTTCGTTTTATTATGCGTTACTATATGTATTATTTCTTTTATTTTTAAAATATTTTAACATCAACAACTTTTTAGAAAGGTTTATTTTAAAGTATAATTCTATTTTACTTATTATTATTTATTATTATTCAATATTTTTTATTTGATAGATATTTTATGATTGGTTATATATTTACATGTAAATTTTGAATTTTCACAAATATTTTAAATAGAATTAAAAGTTTTCAAACTATTTTTTATGTCTGTCTGCATAAGTATTAAACAGTTGCATGCAGAAGTTGCTTGCAAGTTTAATTTAATTATTTTTATTTGTGAATAAATCAAAAATGTAAATAAAGAATTATCAAAATTTAAAAATACTTGTCTTATTTACGGAATGTGTTAACAATTATTTAGAAACAAAACTATTATTTTTTTAAACAAAATTATCCTTTATTTGAGCAAAACATTTCATATGTTGCTATATTAAAGGAACGTAAGTGTTTTGTAATCATATAATATTTTTTAACTGAAAAACGTGATTAAAACATGCATTATATTTGTTTAAAAAGTCATTTTTACATTAAAATATCCGAGAAAATATTTCAATTTTTTGCGTAAATATATATAATAACAACATATTTCATGTATGTGCATTTCAAGTGGTTACATGGAAAAATGAAACTTTTATAATTTTTTGACGAACTCTTTAGAAGAGTTAGGCTTAGTTTCGCTAAATCCTTCGGCCCAGAAGATGAAATCAAATTTTCCCGCTCCGTCCTCAGATGCGCACTTCTGAATGCGCGCCCCGTCGCGAACAGGTTAAAGACTGGCTTCGTAACATTGTATTTGTGATTTTTTTTTTTTTTTTCGATATCAGTAAAAGAAAAAGTAAAATTTGCCTTGCTTAATTAACAGATACTTCTGACTGTAGAACATGGAGCCTGGGACCAAAGTGCCCCACATCCCCGGAACCTAACAACTGGTGAATTAACAGATTTCAGTTATTCATAAAGTAAAAGTAAGTGTTTAACAAAAAATGGTGTGAACTGAATAAAATTACTGTAAAACATGCTGGTCCTTAATGGGTTAACGTTACGAAAGCTTTCACACGGCACACGACACCCCATACGACATACAAAGAAAAAAAAATTTTTTTTCAAGTAACTTAACCTATTAAAGACTGGCTTTGCAACATTGTATTTGTGATTTTTAAAATTTTTTCGATATTAGTAAAAGTAAAAGGTAAAATTTGCCTCACACAATTAACACATTTTAAGTCATAAAGTAAAAGTAAGTTTTTAACAAAAAGTGGTGTGAACTGAATACAATTACTGTAAAATATGCTGGTTCTCAATGGGTTAATTAACCCCTCTACATATTCCCTAAATATATTTGTGAATGGTTAATAATCTACAAATATGTGGGTCAATAGCCTTTTTTACTTCAGCCAATTTGAACTTTCCACGCTCCATAGTTTACGAATAAAATGGCTCTGAGAGATGGACAGACAGACACAGGAATGATCTTATAGTGGTTCTGTTTTTACTGTTTAAGTACGGAACCCTAAAATGATTCCTCCCCTGATAAAATTTTTTTAATTATCTTTTCCTTTGGAGATTAATTATTTTAAGTCACTTGGGGAGAATAAACTTCGCAAATTTTCTTTTAAATCATTATAAATAAAGAAAATTTAGTTAACTTAAATTTCGAAATCTGGGAAGGGTCAATTCCTTATGGCTGTCCCTGATCACTGATATTAGGCAACCCACTTAATTGCAATGGTTAAAATTTAAAAATAATTATATTATATTGATATATAATTCGTGGAACTTTTTGTAGAAAGTGCACGCCTATTTTTTAGTAATTTGAAATTATAATTCAACTCGGGATCTGTACGTATATAACGTTATCACTTTAGGGTGGGATGGGGACTCTGGCACTTGATATCGTAAGATATTTCTTGGGAAGGGAGGGGGAATTGTCTTTTGATATCGTTATCATGTTTGATCCAAACAAAGTTTCTTTTTTCTTTTTTTTTTTTTTTTTTTGTCAATTTTTTCTTTACAACAATATAGTCTGTTATCTATTTTTTTTTTTTTTTTAAGTCTCATCTATTTTTATGAAAATACAAAGTTATTAGTAAAACCATTAAAGGGTTATAAAATCATTTCATTCCAAAATATGCAATATCCCAAACTTTGGCATTCCTATTTTTCTGCCATATACAGGGCGATTCAAAAAAAAAAGTTTACAAAATGACATGGCAAATCAGGCATACAACAAGAATGACAAGTCACATAGGAACATAGGGTCGCAAACAACTTATTTAGTCAGAAATATAGGGTGTTTTTCATCGTAACTCAATTTAGGTTGACGGTAATAACTTTCAGAAAAGTGAAGTACATTATAATAAAACATTTAACATACATTCTCACCTTTGTTGTAGATGTGATTACACCAAACAAAAGTGGTAGAAGTTTGCATTATACGCGACAGCAGTATGTACTTGACTGCTGCCATCGAAATACTCAGGGCCTGGGGACACAAGTTCTGACGTCATCACTAATCGACCGACTTCTCACTAGTGTTGGAATTCACACCGGGAAATTTTGAATAGCAATTCCCTTTTATTTTATTTGTGGAATAGTCATCACCTTATAAAACAATAGTAACTATTTAAACTTACTGGTGAGAATTTGAAATCCCCTAATAAAAAATCAGCAAGATGCGGCAACACTGTGGCACTCCGCATCTGGCTGAATTTTTATTTAGGGTTTCCAAATTCTCACCAGTAAGTTTAAATAGTTACTATTGTTTTATAAGGTGATAGATATTCCACAAATAAAATAAAAGGAAATTGCTATTCAAAATTTTCGGGTGTGAATTCCAACACTAGTGAGAAGTCGGTCGATTAGTGATGACGTCACAACTTGTGTCCTCAGGCCTTGAGTATTTTGATGGCAACGACTTGACGCCCCACATTTTGAACTGTGATTATCAATTCATACGGTATCATCGAATGCTTAAGCACCCTGTTTCTCCAGAACTTTCTTCGTGATGTTATCTCATTTCATACAAAACAAGGTATATACCGTTGCATTTTCATTACAATGTCTTTATTTTTCTCGAAATTATTACCGTCAACCCGGTTTTAGTTAGGATGAAGCATCCAGTGACGGAACAGTAGCGCAGCAACTGGGCAATTGTCACCACTAAATTTTAATAGTATTCTTCGCCTTGAAAAATATCCGAAATTCTGTGCTAAAATTAGCAGAAAAATACTAGTAAAATTTTGCTATGCCAATTGATTCCCTGCTGCTACAGTGTTCCATCACTGAACACTCTGTTTTTGTGACTAAGTAATTTGTTTGCGGCCCTATGGGATTTTTTTATCCTTGTTGTATACCTGATTTGCAAGGTCATTTTGTAAACGCTTTTTTTAATCACCCTGTATATAATTCGTTGTTAGAGAAACCAGATTCGAAATGATACTCGTTATATTTACTAGTAAACAATGGGGAAAAGTGTTGTCTGTTTTTTTTTTTTTTTTTTTTAGAAATTTTGCTTACCCCCGTGCAAGGCTGACAACGTATGATATCATAAGGGGGGGGGGGGGGGGGGGAGTGAAAAATTGACATAAAGGTGATAATGTTATATATCTACAACCTAAGAGACTATAAGAAGGCTAAGAGACATAAAACCAACAGAGTGAAAACGAGACTAGGGCATCTTTTTTACTCTCACGGTTTTACGCCTCTAAGTCTTATTGAATAAAGGCTCGGTAATTAAAAAATTTCAAATTAAAATATTCTCCCGTGGGTCATTTTAAATGCGTACCATTTTTCACACCATTATTATCTTATATGTATAAAAATAAAATAATAACATTTTGAACCTAAACTACTTACATGTTAATTCACCCTACGTGACAATTTACGATTATAAATCAATGCGTAAATTAGAGTAGTACCTACTTTAATATTCCGTAAACCGCTTTCATAGCCAATAGCAAATTACGAAATATTTGTATTCAGTCTTTTTGATTCATATAATTTCATTAGACGAGGTATAAAAACATGTACTTTATTGAAGCTGATACCATCATATCCATATGAGGCCAAAATAAGCAATAAAAGCTGCATGTCGCGTTGTTTACTGACGTGAACATAATGTGTTAAATATTGTCACGTAATAGATTTTGTCTAATTTCTCCCCATTTAGTTAAGTTTCATCTTTTATGACTCCTTTTTGGAGATGTTATCACATGTATGATTTAAGCTTGGCTTCTATCATTTTATAAATAGAATCTAATAAATAACGTACTGATAAGCTCATGCCCAGGTTTTACTGTCCGCGCCAGATTTCTATCTTATGTTTTACTTTCTACTGAAATAATATCTGCAAAATATCAAAAATCATTTTCCTAAAGTGAATTTTTAAGAAAGATTCCAATCTCTCTGTTCCTTTCTTTCCTTCTATAAATTTCTCTGTCTCTTTTTCCGTGTTAGTTTTACAAATGTTATATTTTCAAAGTATTATTTTTTATTTACAGATTTTATTGAAAATTTAGGTAGAAATTACTTTTTAATAGCATTGTTTGGCTGTCACCGACATAATAAATCCTTGTTGCCTATCCTAATGTTCTTTAACCTTTTTTTTTACCGCACATTTAAATATAAAGTTAAAACCCACACGGGCCAATAAAATTGTGAGGATGAAAAAAATCACGTAAAAGAAATTCATGTCTTTATTTATTTATTTACTAACACAAGCAAAATGCTGCATAAAAGCTACACCCCTTAAATAAATAAATAAAGATTTTATTATAAATTGTAATTGATATAATATTAAAATTCGATCGGCTTTAAAACGATTGTGGAAGATTGCATTATAATTTAAAAAGTGGTGATTTCCCTGTAAACGGGTTTCCATTCTTTCCCTTTGATTGGGGAATTTTAAGGTCGAATCAGTTGCTGTTAAGACATCTAATGGATGCTTTCGTATTTGATTCAAAAAGATCAGTTAAACATTTGAAAATAAATCTAATATAAAATAAACTAAGTAAACAGAGTCTTTGCCTGCCGATATTTTTTAACAACGCTATAAGAACATTGCTGTAAATAAGACATTTTAAATGCATCGTTTTTAATATGACGTAATTTTTACCACAATTTTCTTTCTCTTTTTAATATTCACATGAAAATTGTTTTTAAAAAGGAAATATTATTATTTGCGTTGTCTTAGAATTGGCAAAATAGTTAAAATGATTATTTCGAAATATGAAATAAATCATTCGTGTAAATATATTTTTAAATTGAAACATTTTGGCAACATTATTATTTGGCCGTTTTAAATATGGCGTACTTTCTCCTATTTTACTGCTTTTTATGCAGATAAATGAATGTATTACTTTAAAGTTTTCTTCCTTTCTTTCTTTCTTTCTTTTTTTTATTATTCACGTGACAATGCTAATGTTGTTAGAAAGGAAATATCCTTATTTGCGCTGTTTTAGAACTGCCAACAATAGTTAAAAAGATCATTTCGAAATATGAAATAAATGTCCCGTGTAAATAATTTTTTTAATTTAAACTATTTGGCAATATTATTAATTGGCCATTTTAAATATGACGTAATTTCTCCCACTTACTGCTTTTATGGCATATTAAGGAATTTATTATTTTAAAGTTTTCTTTCTCTTTTAATATTCACGTCCAAATACACTGCTCAAAAAAATTAGGGGAGCAAGCAAAAAAGTGAAGAGAACAGTGCAAGACAGCCATGTATGGGTATAAAATGGATAGTACATATGTATCAATGCGCAATATAGAAAAAGACGCAAAAAATTTTAACGGAGCTTTTATTCTTTGAAAAGATGGAAAGAATACGAAAAGATGGTTTGGGGCAAGAATTTGGTTTTATGTAAATGGTAAAAAAAAGTATTGTTTAGAAATGATGGAAGCTTTTTAATATGGCTTGTGGTCTCCTCTAACAGCCAAGACTGCTGCACACCTGTTTTCCATGGATGCGATGAGATTATCGATAAGACTTCGGGGAATACTGTTCCACTGCTCAAGAATTGCAATCTCCAAGTCCCGGACAGTAAAACGAGGCCTTGGTCTCGCAGCAGTGCATCGTCTGAGTATGTCCCAAACATGCTCGATCGGATTTAGGTCAGGAGAGCATGCTGGTCATTCCATAGGCTGTATTGTTTTACCTTCAAGCATGTTTTCCACAAGACGAACTGTATGAGGTTTGTCATTATCATGTATGTAAAAAAAGAAATCACTAATTGCTGCAGCATAAAATACGGCATGAGGTCTCAGTATCTCGTCTGTATAACTTCGGGCCATCAAAGTGCCATTCCGAATGATATGCAGGCGCGTACGTCCACCTATGCTGATTCCAGCCCATAGCATCAATTCACCTCGTCTGTAATGTGATATTTCAGGAACAAATGTAGGATTATTTTGAGTGTATCTTTCTCTCCATGCCAAAAAACATCACATGTCACATCCAGACTGAATCGGGACTCGCCTGTAAACAGAATTTCACTTCAACAACGTTGCCTCCAAACTCGATGTTCAGTTGTCCACCTTCTTTGGGCCGCACAGTTGCTTGAGATCAACGGAATGCAGACCTTTTGCTTACGTGCATAGAGACCACCCTAATGAAGCCTATTTCAGACTGTTTGGCTAGACACTCTTCGTCCTGTGGCCAAGAACAACTGTGTTTACAGCAGAGTAGTATTGCCCGTTCCGCCTCGACGAGTTGTTAACAGGATATATCGGTTTCAGTAGTAGCATATGGCCGATCTTGCCCTTGTCGGTGTCTACCATTCCATGTGTCTTGGTATCAATTCCACAGCCTTGCATTGACACTTCTTGCGATCCCAACAGCGTCCGCTAATCTTCGTTGTGTTTCCCCAGATTCGACTGTCCTGACAACAAGCCAAGCCATGGATTCCGGTAAATCACATTGTTGTGACATTATGAAGTCACCTTTTCTCAAAACACAAGCTGAGTAATTGAATTTTACAACTGAGACCGTGAAACAGACATTTCTGAAAAATCCCGATTTCTGCACTTATCACTTTTTTCTAGTTTTTGACGTCATAAACTTTAATTGGCATGTGAAATTTTCTTTGTCTGTTTTCTACTACGCTTTAAATTATGGATGTTTTAATTTACATTACTTATCGGTGTAAATATTTGCGTAATTTTGTTAAAACCATGTGCTTCCCTAATTGTTTTGAGCAGTGTACAATTTTTATGACGTAATTTTCTATACTTTTCTGTTTTTAACACGTAATCATTTAATTCTAATTTGAAAGGGGTTTTTCTAATCTAAATAGTCACGTGTAAATCGATTTTTAATTAAAAAGAAATATAATTCTTTGGGCTGTATTTACAATTGGCAACAATTTAAAATTGTAACCTTTTCTAGAAATATGAAGAAAATATCTCTTGAAATTGTGAAAATTTGAATAGAAAATAGAGAAAATCTCTCAAAAAATTAGTCAAATTTAAAAAATAAATGCAGTCTGCACACCGCGAGTTAGTAATGTATATCCTAAGAAAAATTATGTGTGTTTTTGATGCTACAAAACTTTTGTAATGAAACGATTTTGACCGACTTTAACATTAAATATCTCTTAAAATAATTCTTCGATTTAAAAACTATGTGCTTCAGCGTGTTTATCAAACATTTCTCTACAATACTACCAATTTTCATATTTTTGTATGCAGTGGTTTTCTTAATATTAGCGAAGAAAGACCCCCGGTCACAAAAAATTCATTTATGGCAGCAGTGACAGAGTTAGTTACTTTTTTTTAGGCTAAAGATATATATATAATCTGTGTTACCCCTGTTTTTAAACCAAACAAAGAGACACATCTATAGTTTTAGATCTTTAGTGGAACACGGATTTTAGGCGCTATTTTGAACTCTTCGAATTTTCGGAGCCTTTTATATCCCCTTTTTGAAACGTACGAAACAAAACATCATAGTAGACAAGAAAAAATTAAATTTAAAAAATCAAAAAACCCGACTGCGTAAAAAGTGAACTAATTAATTATTTCTCATCAATGTGAAACTATTTTTTATATTACTTACCTATTTTTTTATTTACTTGTATTGATGTTTTTAAGTTGTGTTTAATTGTTAGTTCCTATCTATAAACACTGTTTTGAGGAGGCGTATAGATGTCTATGAAGGTTAGAGTTGCGGTAAAGCTAGAGATCCTACATACACAACTTCCAGGTTGTATAATATTTAGACGGAGCTTCTGACTGTAAAATAGTCAATGAAACATCATCTTCATTTTGAAAGACCTATCCAATGATATGCCACTCAATAGGGTACGTAAAAAAAAAAATTTCCTCTCTACCGCCATTTTGATTTTATAAAAACAAAACTAGCCTATAACCATCGGACGGTTAAGACGAATCGATAGAGACCTCATTCATTAAAATCCATCCAGCCGTTGGGCTGCTTCTAGGGTATAAAGAAATCCACATACTCAGATACGCGTCAAACACATGACCCTTCTTGGCAGTCGGGTAAAAATCATCTTCATAGTTAAAAATTTCGGGCTATTGCGACGAGAGAAAACATTTGAGGAAGATTGTTACAATAATATGGGATCAAAGCAAATTTTAATAAGGGTATGATGACAACCGAGACCTTTTTTTATTTCACAAATCTCTTTTTTATATTCAATGGCTGGAGTAGCGCAGTTGAGATTTGTTTTCCCCAACAGAGCGAAAAATGCTTAGACCAGGAATCGAACCTGGATACTTGGCTTGCCGTGCCAATGCTTTACCTGATAAGCTCTCCGGACGATACCTGACTGACATAATACACATTTTTTCTTTTTCTTTTGAATAAAATTGGACACCCTCTGCATGATTTATAGATTTCAATTCATGTCTTTTATTAAACAAATATGAGGATGTTTGTATACCAAACTCCATTTTCGTATTAATTTGCTTAGAGTATGCTTCAAATCTTACATTATTCAGGACTGCCACTGACGGCTATTTTTATATTCTATTCTCAGCACTATTTTTAAAAAGTAAATTTTGTTGTATACATTCTCTTGCAAATGTTGTCAAAGATAATGTGAAAAATGATCTGAATTAAAAAGTTGTGGCAAACGTTAACGTAAGCATTAAAAAGTCAGTGGCAGCCCTGATTATTTAAAAAAATGATATAGCCTCTATTTGGTAAAACCTCTGATGTGCGCATAGCTCAGCCTCTGTTTGATAAAACCACTGATGTAATGTTTGATAAATATAACTGATGTGCGCATAGCTCAGCATCTGTTTGATAAAACCACTGATGTAATCTAACTTAGAGGAATAATATTTTATATTTATATCTTGTTATACTATCTCTTCAACCTCTACCACCTAAGTAGTCGCTTACCCTAAGACATATCATGCAAAATTTCGTAAAATGCTATACACATTAAATCGTGAAAGCTTAGAACAATGGTTTCAGACTATTTAGAATTGTAATTAGAAATTCACGCACTGACTTCTGCTACAGTGACAGTAAAGATAACATGATGTCATCATGCTTAGTTAAACTATGTAATGTTTGGCTATAACCATAAAGTTGGGTGGTAGATTTCATTTTGAGAACGTAAAAGAGATGTCATACATTTGATTGAAGATTTTTATATAATGATTCTAGTAATGATAAGTAAATAATAAACTGTATGGCAATTTTTCTTTTCCCTGAAGGTTTTTTTTTTTTTAGAAAACCTGTTAATAACTTGTTTAATTCTCTGTCAAGGTACTATTATGACCTTTAAATATTTTTAGTGGGGGGGAACGCATCAAATTCTCTCATATTTTAATGAATAAGTATTTTTCAGCAAACTTTAGGTTTAACCATAGGTTTAACTTAGGTTTCTTATAACTTAGGTTACTTATAACTAGGTTACTTATAATTTAGGTTACATATGTAACGTTTGGTTATAACCATTAAGTTGGACGGTAGATTTCATTTTGAGAAGATAAAAAAGATAAGATGTCATACATTTGATTGAAGATTTTTATATAATGATTATAGGATAAGTAAGTAATAAACTGTATGATAATTTTTCTTTTCCCTGAATGTTTTCTTTTTTTTAGAAAACCCGTTAATAACTTGTTGAATTCTCTATCAAGGTACTATTATGACCTTTAAATATTTTTAGTGGAGGGGACGCATCAAATTCACTCATATTTTAATGAATAAGTATTTTTCAGCAAATTTTAGGTTTAACTATAGATTAGGTTACTTGTAATTTAGGTTTAAATATGTAATGTTTGGTTATAACCATTAAGTTGGATGGTAGATTTCATTTTGAGAACGTAAAAAAGATAAGATGTCATACATTTGATTGAAGATTTTTATATAATGATTCTAGGAGAAGTAAGTAATAAACTGTATGATAATTTTTCTTTTCTCTGAAGGTTTTTTTTAGAAACCTGTTAATAACTTGTTAAATTATCTATCAAGGTACTATTATGATCTTTAAATATTTTTTTGTGGGGGATACGCATCAAATTCACTCATTTTTTAATTCATAAGTATTTTTGAGCAAATTTTAGAAAATGAGTTAAGATTTTTCAAAACTATTACGGTTATTTATCATTAAGTTAACAAATATTTCCCAGCTCTTTACTTAAATACTTTTGCAGATTATTATATTTTCTGTTCCACAATTTTGTTAGTATTTTCAAAATATTAATTGTATTTTCTGTTAGTGTTAAAACAATTTGAAAAAAAAAAAAAAGAAAGAAATTTAAAAAAGGTTTACATTGCTAAAACTAATGATGAAGAGGATAATTTAACAACAGCTTACAGTAGTGTATAAAATTTTAATAAAATTCTTAACGTTATTAAAAAATACAATTATGATAATTTTATTTGGTTACTATTCTTATGATCATTTCTTTTTAGAGCTCAATTTATAATTTGTGACCATCCAATAAATATTTTTAATAAGTAATTTTAAAGAGACCGGCAAAAAGGCTTTACATTATAACTTTGACTTTTCCTAATAGTTGTGAAAATATACCCTTGCATCAACTGAAAAGATTTTTTTCCTCCAAAGATTTTATTTTGAAATAGAAAAGCAAAGTTCTTATGTTGCAGTACATTGTAACTTTGTTTTGTCCTAATAGTTGTGAAAAAATAGTCTTGCATTAATTAAAAAAAAAAAAAAAATTCCAAAGATTTTATTTTGAAATAGAAACGTAAAGTTCTTATATTGTAGAAGTTTCAAGTTTTTCAAGCGAATATAAAATATGTGGGAGAATTACAGAGGGAGAAATTTATTAAAGTCTCAACCGAATTAAAATAAAAAAGTGTCTTTTATTTTAATAATTTTTATATTTAAATGGTTCTAAAGCAGGGTTCGCAAAGCTGGGCCCAGTCCGAAAAAACCCGGTGGGTTTTTTCAGACTGGGCCCACTTGAAAAAGCCCACTGAAAAACCCATAATGTGGGTTTTTTCAATTTTCAGCAATATTTAATGAATTTAAGTCATTTCAGTAATTAAAAAAATATATAAAAACTATTACATTAAACACTTGGAGTAAAAAAAAAAAAAAAAAAAAAAAAAAATGTATTTTAGCAAATTGAAATATTTTACTAACATAGACATAATAGGCAACATACATAGTACATAATTATAGATAAAGGCATATCATAAGAATGTCTAAGAAATTCAAATCAATTATATCCATGAAAATAAAAAATATGTATTTTTACTTTCTTCTATCTTTACAAAGCTTTTTTCTCAATTTTTGCAATAGCCTTATCATAAGAACTAATGCACTGATTTTCATCAAACTTCAGGTTCAGTTACAAATTGACCTAAGTTGTTGCTTATTAAGTTTTGGTGTATATCACCCAATAGGCGGACTGTTATGTTGCATTTTTCATGATTTCAGCAATAACTCTTTATCTCAAGAACTAATGGACGAAATTAAAAAAAAAATTAGATTCAGTTAGACCTTGATACAAACTGGTGCTGATTAGTTTTTGGTGTATAACGCCCAACAGTGGCACTATTGTGCTGCATTTTGTACAATTTCTGCAATCTCGAGCTAATGCACAGATTTTCATCAAACTTCAGATTCAGTTACACATTGATGTAAGCTGTTACAGATTAGGTTTTGGTGTAAATTGTGCAACAAGCGGTATTGGTATGCTGAATTTTTCACAATTTTCGCAAAATCTATATCTAAAAAACTGAGGCACTCAAATAGATCCTTATTAGACTTGGGTGTATATTGAACAACAGGTGCTGATTTCATACTCTTTGGGTTGTAATTTTTGGTTGCGGACATCCAAGAGGGTAGGTTCCAAAATTCAGTAATTTGTTTGAAACAATATGATACTTATTCCTTGTTAAATAAATCCAATTCAATGACCTATATTTTACAAAATTCTCATAACGCACATAGATAGTCATTTAATTTTGGCACTGTGATAGAGAATTATGAATTAACATGTATGAGATAGAAGAAAGTTTTGGGACTGGCACATCCGACTAGTTTACCCCTTTTTTCTTCCTTCTTATATATTTTAAATTTTAGTATTCTATTCATTATTTGATTTTAAAGCAAACAATTTATATCCTATTTTAAGTTTGTTAGTTTTGTAAGAAGCACTGACATTTAATTAATTTAAATTCATATAATTTGTAATATAACATTACAATTATATTGTAATAAGGGAACAATATATATTTTTTTGCTGTATAGTATATAAATAATGTAATATACAATAATGTAATATCGCATACATTACACTTTTGAAAAAACCCGATTTTCCCCGGGGAAAATTGGGTTTTTCATGAAAAAACCCGAAAAAGCCCAGGTGAGTTGGGTTTTTAAAAAAAAACCCGGGTTTTTGCGAACCCTGTTCTAAAGTAGTCTATTACTGCAGTTTTAGAAGTTAGCTAGTTTTATTTATCTATTTATTTTTCTTTGTTAATATATTTTTAAAAATCTTAACTTTAAAGTATTAACTTTAAAAATCTTAACTTTAAGTCTTTAAAAATCCTTGCATAAAAAATTCTAATCAAGACTTAAATAACAATTTCTAAACTTTAAATTCTTCATTAATTCTTTCAATAAATAAGGTCATAATAATCTTCTGATAACTATTTCTTAATATTAACTATTATTCTGATAACTATTTCTTTCTTTCTTCTATTCTTATTTTTTGTATTGGAATACAACAACAATTAAATGAATTGAAATTGTTATCAAATAACTCATTTTGAATTTGAATTAAATGTATTTTCTCGTTATAATCCTGATAATTTTATTGGATCATTTAATATGATCAAACATTCAATTGATTGAATTAGTAATCTTTAAACTGAATTTCCATTTAGAATTAATATAAGATCTAACAACAATCACTGTATGAAATATAAATAACAATAATCTTCATATTAAGCTAGATATCATTTATTATTCAACCTGTTTATAGAAATTAAAAATACGCATGAACTTTAACATGAATGGAATAAGAATATTGAAAAATATCTATAATTTAATTCATTTCTTTTTTGAAACTGTTTTTTTTTTTTTTTAAATATTTTATTTCAACTGTAATCTTTAGGGCCATTCTGAAATCAAACATGTAAGTTGTAACTATAATTTTTAATTAATTTTTATTAATCCAAATATTAAAAGCTTCGTTTTTAATATTTCTTCGTTCGGAAGTGTTCATTTATTCATCATCATCATCATTATTTTAATGTCAATATTATTATTGCAGTATGAAATTCAAACTAGATGAAAATGGGAAATTTAAAACAGCATGCGGAAGATTTGTTTAAGAATCATTCAATAATGAATATATGTAAGTAGAAATTTACATGCGAGTATCATACAAAATGCAAATCTTGCACGAGTATTGCTTCCTTAGTCTCAGATTAAGTTTACATTTTACTAAATTTATCCCCCCCCCCCCCACACACACCTTTTTATTTTATTTTATTATTATTATTTTTTTTTGTTTTTGTTTTTGTTTTGTAAATGTTTGTTTTGATACATTTAAAATTTCATTGAAAAAAAAGGATCGAAGAAAAAAAAGTAAGTTCAACAAATGTTGTTTTTAATGTGATTTAATAATTTTAAAGATTTAGGATTTGATCTTGATTTATTTTAATCATGATGTAAATTGTATTTAAAAAAAGTGAGAAAGAACTTTTTACAGGTAATAACAGTCTTTATAAATTAGAGCAAAAAAAGTTTTTAACTATAAGTCTTAACCTTTAATGCGTTTTAATTAAGTAACGGCGACTGAAACATTAACAATTCAATATTTTCTGATAAATCTAAAGTTGTATTTTTAATATTACAAATTAGTTAAACGGACAACTTTTATACTTTCATTATTCCTTACTATTTTTAGAGAAATAACCAGTAGTTTCAAACTTTACAATTCAACATATTCTGATAAATCTAAACTTGTACTTTTACTATTACAAGTTTGTTAACCGGACAACTTTTATATTTTCATTATTCCTTGCTAGTTTTAGAGAAATAACCAGTAGTTTCAACTTTACAATTCGACACTTTCTTTTAAATCTAAACATGTATTTTTAATACTACAAGTTAATTAAACCGACTACTTTTATACTTTCATTGTTCCTTACTATTTTTAGAGGAAGAACCAGCAGTTTCAGTTTTCATTCCGAAAAACACATAATTTTAGTTTAGTAATAAAAAGTAAATTATAGAAAGAATTATAGAAATATTAATTAACTTATTGATAAGTAAAATAATAATTATAAATGACCTGACGATGAACTGTTTTAAAACGGAGTTGTCATGATTATTAGGTACAGGGTTAATTCAGTATCAAATGTTACATCATTTAAATTATTTATTTAAATATTCAATTACTCAAATCACCCTTAAAATGTTGTTGAAGCAAAATGGTTTTTAGCAATAAAATGTATTGGAATACAACAACAATTAAATGAATTGAAATTGTTATCAAATAACTCATTTTGAATTTGAATTAAATGTATTTTCTCGTTATAATCCTGATAATTTTATTGGATCATTTAATATGATCAAACATTCAATTGATTGAATTAGTAATCTTTAAACTGAATTTCCATTTAGAATTAATATAAGATCTAACAACAATCACTGTATGAAATATAAATAACAATAATCTTCATATTAAGCTAGATATCATTTATTATTCAACCTGTTTATAGAAATTAAAAATACGCATGAACTTTAACATGAATGGAATAAGAATATTGAAAAATATCTATAATTTAATTCATTTCTTTTTTGAAACTGTTTTTTTTTTTTTTTTTAAATATTTTATTTCAACTGTAATCTTTAGGGCCATTCTGAAATCAAACATGTAAGTTGTAACTATAATTTTTAATTAATTTTTATTAATCCAAATATTAAAAGCTTCGTTTTTAATATTTCTTCGTTCGGAAGTGTTCATTTATTCATCATCATCATCATTATTTTAATGTCAATATTATTATTGCAGTATGAAATTCAAACTAGATGAAAATGGGAAATTTAAAACAGCATGCGGAAGATTTGTTTAAGAATCATTCAATAATGAATATATGTAAGTAGAAATTTACATGCGAGTATCATACAAAATGCAAATCTTGCACGAGTATTGCTTCCTTAGTCTCAGATTAAGTTTACATTTTACTAAATTTATCCCCCCCCCCCCCACACACACACACACCTTTTTATTTTATTTTATTATTATTATTTTTTTTTGTTTTTGTTTTTGTTTTGTAAATGTTTGTTTTGATACATTTAAAATTTCATTGAAAAAAAAGGATCGAAGAAAAAAAAGTAAGTTCAACAAATGTTGTTTTTAATGTGATTTAATAATTTTAAAGATTTAGGATTTGATCTTGATTTATTTTAATCATGATGTAAATTGTATTTAAAAAAAGTGAGAAAGAACTTTTTACAGGTAATAACAGTCTTTATAAATTAGAGCAAAAAAAGTTTTTAATTATAAGTCTTAACCTTTAATGCGTTTTAATTAAGTAACGGCGACTGAAACATTAACAATTCAATATTTTCTGATAAATCTAAAGTTGTATTTTTAATATTACAAATTAGTTAAACGGACAACTTTTATACTTTCATTATTCCTTACTATTTTTAGAGAAATAACCAGTAGTTTCAAACTTTACAATTCAACATATTCTCATAAATCTAAACTTGTACTTTTACTATTACAAGTTTGTTAACCGGACAACTTTTATATTTTCATTATTCCTTGCTAGTTTTAGAGAAATAACCAGTAGTTTCAACTTTACAATTCGACATTTTCTTTTAAATCTAAACATGTATTTTTAATACTACAAGTTAATTAAACCGACTACTTTTATACTTTCATTGTTCCTTACTATTTTTAGAGGAAGAACCAGCAGTTTCAGTTTTCATTCCGAAAAACACATAATTTTAGTTTAGTAATAAAAAGTAAATTATAGAAAGAATTATAGAAATATTAATTAACTTATTGATAAGTAAAATAATAATTATAAATGACCTGACGATGAACTGTTTTAAAACGGAGTTGTCATGATTATTAGGTACAGGGTTAATTCAGTATCAAATGTTACATCATTTAAATTATTTATTTAAATATTCAATTACTCAAATCACCCTTAAAATGTTGTTGAAGCAAAATGGTTTTTAGCAATAAAATGTATTGGAATACAACAACAATTAAATGAATTGAAATTGTTATCAAATAACTCATTTTGAATTTGAATTAAATGTATTTTCTCGTTATAATCCTGATAATTTTATTGGATCATTTAATATGATCAAACATTCAATTGATTGAATTAGTAATCTTTAAACTGAATTTCCATTTAGAATTAATATAAGATCTAACAACAATCACTGTATGAAATATAAATAACAATAATCTTCATATTAAGCTAGATATCATTTATTATTCAACCTGTTTATAGAAATTAAAAATACGCATGAACTTTAACATGAATGGAATAAGAATATTGAAAAATATCTATAATTTAATTCATTTCTTTTTTGAAACTGTTTTTTTTTTTTTTTTTAAATATTTTATTTCAACTGTAATCTTTAGGGCCATTCTGAAATCAAACATGTAAGTTGTAACTATAATTTTTAATTAATTTTTATTAATCCAAATATTAAAAGCTTCGTTTTTAATATTTCTTCGTTCGGAAGTGTTCATTTATTCATCATCATCATCATTATTTTAATGTCAATATTATTATTGCAGTATGAAATTCAAACTAGATGAAAATGGGAAATTTAAAACAGCATGCGGAAGATTTGTTTAAGAATCATTCAATAATGAATATATGTAAGTAGAAATTTACATGCGAGTATCATACAAAATGCAAATCTTGCACGAGTATTGCTTCCTTAGTCTCAGATTAAGTTTACATTTTACTAAATTTATCCCCCCCCCCCCCCCACACACACACACCTTTTTATTTTATTTTATTATTATTATTTTTTTTTGTTTTTGTTTTTGTTTTGTAAATGTTTGTTTTGATACATTTAAAATTTCATTGAAAAAAAAGGATCGAAGAAAAAAAAGTAAGTTCAACAAATGTTGTTTTTAATGTGATTTAATAATTTTAAAGATTTAGGATTTGATCTTGATTTATTTTAATCATGATGTAAATTGTATTTAAAAAAAGTGAGAAAGAACTTTTTACAGGTAATAACAGTCTTTATAAATTAGAGCAAAAAAAGTTTTTAATTATAAGTCTTAACCTTTAATGCGTTTTAATTAAGTAACGGCGACTGAAACATTAACAATTCAATATTTTCTGATAAATCTAAAGTTGTATTTTTAATATTACAAATTAGTTAAACGGACAACTTTTATACTTTCATTATTCCTTACTATTTTTAGAGAAATAACCAGTAGTTTCAAACTTTACAATTCAACATATTCTGATAAATCTAAACTTGTACTTTTACTATTACAAGTTTGTTAACCGGACAACTTTTATATTTTCATTATTCCTTGCTAGTTTTAGAGAAATAACCAGTAGTTTCAACTTTACAATTCGACATTTTCTTTTAAATCTAAACATGTATTTTTAATACTACAAGTTAATTAAACCGACTACTTTTATACTTTCATTGTTCCTTACTATTTTTAGAGGAAGAACCAGCAGTTTCAGTTTTCATTCCGAAAAACACATAATTTTAGTTTAGTAATAAAAAGTAAATTATAGAAAGAATTATAGAAATATTAATTAACTTATTGATAAGTAAAATAATAATTATAAATGACCTGACGATGAACTGTTTTAAAACGGAGTTGTCATGATTATTAGGTACAGGGTTAATTCAGTATCAAATGTTACATCATTTAAATTATTTATTTAAATATTCAATTACTCAAATCACCCTTAAAATGTTGTTGAAGCAAAATGGTTTTTAGCAATAAAATGTATTGGAATACAACAACAATTAAATGAATTGAAATTGTTATCAAATAACTCATTTTGAATTTGAATTAAATGTATTTTCTCGTTATAATCCTGATAATTTTATTGGATCATTTAATATGATCAAACATTCAATTGATTGAATTAGTAATCTTTAAACTGAATTTCCATTTAGAATTAATATAAGATCTAACAACAATCACTGTATGAAATATAAATAACAATAATCTTCATATTAAGCTAGATATCATTTATTATTCAACCTGTTTATAGAAATTAAAAATACGCATGAACTTTAACATGAATGGAATAAGAATATTGAAAAATATCTATAATTTAATTCATTTCTTTTTTGAAACTGTTTTTTTTTTTTTTTTTTAATATTTTATTTCAACTGTAATCTTTAGGGCCATTCTGAAATCAAACATGTAAGTTGTAACTATAATTTTTAATTAATTTTTATTAATCCAAATATTAAAAGCTTCGTTTTTAATATTTCTTTGTTCGGAAGTGTTCATTTATTCATCATCATCATCATTATTTTAATGTCAATATTATTATTGCAGTATGAAATTCAAACTAGATGAAAATGGGAAATTTAAAACAGCATGCGGAAGATTTGTTTAAGAATCATTCAATAATGAATATATGTAAGTAGAAATTTACATGCGAGTATCATACAAAATGCAAATCTTGCACGAGTTTTGCTTCCTTAGTCTCAGATTAAGTTTACATTTTACTAAATTTATCCCCCCCCCCCACACACACACACACCTTTTTATTTTATTTTATTATTATTATTATTTTTTGTTTTTGTTTTTGTTTTGTAAATGTTTGTTTTGATACATTTAAAATTTCATTGAAAAAAAAGGATCGAAGAAAAAAAAGTAAGTTCAACAAATGTTGTTTTTAATGTGATTTAATAATTTTAAAGATTTAGGATTTGATCTTGATTTATTTTAATCATGATGTAAATTGTATTTAAAAAAAGTGAGAAAGAACTTTTTACAGGTAATAACAGTCTTTATAAATTAGAGCAAAAAAAGTTTTTAATTATAAGTCTTAACCTTTAATGCGTTTTAATTAAGTAACGGCGACTGAAACATTAACAATTCAATATTTTCTGATAAATCTAAAGTTGTATTTTTAATATTACAAATTAGTTAAACGGACAACTTTTATACTTTCATTATTCCTTACTATTTTTAGAGAAATAACCAGTAGTTTCAAACTTTACAATTCAACATATTCTGATAAATCTAAACTTGTACTTTTACTATTACAAGTTTGTTAACCGGACAACTTTTATATTTTCATTATTCCTTGCTAGTTTTAGAGAAATAACCAGTAGTTTCAACTTTACAATTCGACATTTTCTTTTAAATCTAAACATGTATTTTTAATACTACAAGTTAATTAAACCGACTACTTTTATACTTTCATTGTTCCTTACTATTTTTAGAGGAAGAACCAGCAGTTTCAGTTTTCATTCCGAAAAACACATAATTTTAGTTTAGTAATAAAAAGTAAATTATAGAAAGAATTATAGAAATATTAATTAACTTATTGATAAGTAAAATAATAATTATAAATGACCTGACGATGAACTGTTTTAAAACGGAGTTGTCATGATTATTAGGTACAGGGTTAATTCAGTATCAAATGTTACATCATTTAAATTATTTATTTAAATATTCAATTACTCAAATCACCCTTAAAATGTTGTTGAAGCAAAATGGTTTTTAGCAATAAAATGTATTGGAATACAACAACAATTAAATGAATTGAAATTGTTATCAAATAACTCATTTTGAATTTGAATTAAATGTATTTTCTCGTTATAATCCTGATAATTTTATTGGATCATTTAATATGATCAAACATTCAATTGATTGAATTAGTAATCTTTAAACTGAATTTCCATTTAGAATTAATATAAGATCTAACAACAATCACTGTATGAAATATAAATAACAATAATCTTCATATTAAGCTAGATATCATTTATTATTCAACCTGTTTATAGAAATTAAAAATACGCATGAACTTTAACATGAATGGAATAAGAATATTGAAAAATATCTATAATTTAATTCATTTCTTTTTTGAAACTGTTTTTTTTTTTTTTTTTTAAATATTTTATTTCAACTGTAATCTTTAGGGCCATTCTGAAATCAAACATGTAAGTTGTAACTATAATTTTTAATTAATTTTTATTAATCCAAATATTAAAAGCTTCGTTTTTAATATTTCTTCGTTCGGAAGTGTTCATTTATTCATCATCATCATCATTATTTTAATGTCAATATTATTATTGCAGTATGAAATTCAAACTAGATGAAAATGGGAAATTTAAAACAGCATGCGGAAGATTTGTTTAAGAATCATTCAATAATGAATATATGTAAGTAGAAATTTACATGCGAGTATCATACAAAATGCAAATCTTGCACGAGTATTGCTTCCTTAGTCTCAGATTAAGTTTACATTTTACTAAATTTATCCCCCCCCCCCCCCACACACACACCTTTTTATTTTATTTTATTATTATTATTTTTTTTTGTTTTTGTTTTTGTTTTGTAAATGTTTGTTTTGATACATTTAAAATTTCATTGAAAAAAAAGGATCGAAGAAAAAAAAGTAAGTTCAACAAATGTTGTTTTTAATGTGATTTAATAATTTTAAAGATTTAGGATTTGATCTTGATTTATTTTAATCATGATGTAAATTGTATTTAAAAAAAGTGAGAAAGAACTATTTACAGGTAATAACAGTCTTTATAAATTAGAGCAAAAAAAGTTTTTAATTATAAGTCTTAACCTTTAATGCGTTTTAATTAAGTAACGGCGACTGAAACATTAACAATTCAATATTTTCTGATAAATCTAAAGTTGTATTTTTAATATTACAAATTAGTTAAACGGACAACTTTTATACTTTCATTATTCCTTACTATTTTTAGAGAAATAACCAGTAGTTTCAAACTTTACAATTCAACATATTCTGATAAATCTAAACTTGTACTTTTACTATTACAAGTTTGTTAACCGGACAACTTTTATATTTTCATTATTCCTTGCTAGTTTTAGAGAAATAACCAGTAGTTTCAACTTTACAATTCGACATTTTCTTTTAAATCTAAACATGTATTTTTAATACTACAAGTTAATTAAACCGACTACTTTTATACTTTCATTGTTCCTTACTATTTTTAGAGGAAGAACCAGCAGTTTCAGTTTTCATTCCGAAAAACACATAATTTTAGTTTAGTAATAAAAAGTAAATTATAGAAAGAATTATAGAAATATTAATTAACTTATTGATAAGTAAAATAATAATTATAAATGACCTGACGATGAACTGTTTTAAAACGGAGTTGTCATGATTATTAGGTACAGGGTTAATTCAGTATCAAATGTTACATCATTTAAATTATTTATTTAAATATTCAATTACTCAAATCACCCTTAAAATGTTGTTGAAGCAAAATGGTTTTTAGCAATAAAATGTATTGGAATACAACAACAATTAAATGAATTGAAATTGTTATCAAATAACTCATTTTGAATTTGAATTAAATGTATTTTCTCGTTATAATCCTGATAATTTTATTGGATCATTTAATATGATCAAACATTCAATTGATTGAATTAGTAATCTTTAAACTGAATTTCCATTTAGAATTAATATAAGATCTAACAACAATCACTGTATGAAATATAAATAACAATAATCTTCATATTAAGCTAGATATCATTTATTATTCAACCTGTTTATAGAAATTAAAAATACGCATGAACTTTAACATGAATGGAATAAGAATATTGAAAAATATCTATAATTTAATTCATTTCTTTTTTGAAACTGTTTTTTTTTTTTTTTTTTAAATATTTTATTTCAACTGTAATCTTTAGGGCCATTCTGAAATCAAACATGTAAGTTGTAACTATAATTTTTAATTAATTTTTATTAATCCAAATATTAAAAGCTTCGTATAATGTAATAGAAATATTTAAATAATTAAACTGAGTTTGTTATTTAATTATAAAATTAATATACCGAGTTAAAAAAATTTACCAAAATACAAGTTTAAAACCAATCGTTTGGGAAAGTAATTACTAACTATAGTTAATAATTTTTAAAACTATATTCAGAAATCTGTAGATAGACAAAGAAAAAGTTAAAAAGTTATTCTGAAACACACAAACTTCACAATAACTTTAACCGACAAAGTTTTTTAAAATCAAAATCAGGCAAAGAATGTTTTTTAGTGTAATATTAATAGTAATAAGATCAATAATAAATGTAATAGCAATTATAAGGATAGTTATCATTATTATAGTGAAAATAAACATGCATATGGTAAATATGAGAAACAATTTTTACGTTTAAAAAAAAAAAAAAAAAAAAAAGATTTTTTTTACATTACAATCTTTTTGTTAATAGTAAAAATCAAACAAGTGAGTTAATGTAAAAATTTTAAGTTATTTATTTTTTAAACTATATTCAGAAATCTGTAGATAGACAAAGTTCAAAAGTTATTGTGAAGTGCATAACTTCACAATAATTTTAACCGACTAAGTTTTTCTTTTATCAAAATCAGACAAAGCATATTTTTTTTTTGGTGTAACATTATTTATAGTATTATATATAATATAGTATTAATAATATCAATAAAAAAAATATGATATAAATATATAAATATGAGACAATTTTTTACGTTTAAAAAAATGATTTCTTTTACATTATAAAACTTTCGTTAATAGTATGAATCAAACAGGTGTGTTAAAGTAAAAATTTTTATTTATTATTTTTGAAACTATATTCAGAAATCTGTAGACAGGCAAAGAAAAAGTTAATAAGTTATTATGAAGTTACATAACTTCACAATAAGTTTAACCGACAATGTTTCTCTTTTATCAAAATCGGGCAAAGAATATTTTCTTAGTGTAATATTAATAAGATCAATAATAAAAGTAAAATAACAATAACAATTATAATGCTAGCTGTTTCTATGATAGAAAAAAAAACATTTTTTTTACTTCGTAATTTTTTGTTAACAGTATAAATGAAACAGTGTGTTAAGGCTGCTCTTAACTGCTCTGTTCAACAAGCGCAAAAAGTTTTGAAACATTTACAAATTCATTTTTTCGCGGAAAGTTATAAAATTGGAAGGCCTAATTATGGAAGCTATTTGGAATCGAACCGTGTTTTCCATTTTTTGATAAATAAATTATCTATTGAGTTATAAGCGATTTTGATCACGTGACAAAGACATTTTTCACCCTTCCTTGAGTGGTCCCTTCTTTCGAGCGGAAATTCTGTTCAAAACGCCGACTTTGACACTATTTTCTGAAAGATCTATTGCGTTCGCAAAAGAAAAAAAAAATAACAAGAAAAAACAAACCCGGAAAAAACAGTTTGATTACATAGTTTCAGAACAACAACATCCGCTAGTTTGATGCATTTCCGAACAAAAAATAAATTAAAACTTATGTCATAAAGTTATCCTTTTGGGTTTGAGAACAGCCTTAAAAGTAAAGATTCTTATTGAAACTCTGCGAGGAAAAACTCTTAAAACATAATTAATCAATTAAAAAATTTGTTTTCTAAATACAATTTCTGACAACATTTCTTGATGATCATTGATTTGGTCAAAGCAAAACACTGTCAAATTAGAAGGTTAAACCATAATTTTGTGACCAATTTTTAAATAAGAGTTTTTTAATAACAATATTGGACACGTTCTAATTACTTATGCATATTTCATTAACAATTTTCATGTTAAAAAACCATATATAAATATTTTATTAGCACATTCAAGTTCATATCCCAGCCTCCAAATACCTTTCTCTTATTTGATTATTAGTTAATCAGAGAACTGAAAATAAAACTTTTAATATACTGACTAAAATTTTAGCAAATAAATTATGGTGTTTTTTATGAGTAATTTATAAGATTTTCCAAATGATAAGGTAAATGCAACAAAACAAGTCAAAGATGTATTCCTAAAAAACAACTGAAAGAAATCTGATTGACTAACATCTTTAAATGGTAACTTTCCATAAACAGTTTGGAATGTTTGTTTTTTTTTTCTTCTTTTTTTTCTGCTGGTACATTTATTTATTTTCTAGAATCTAGAGTGTCTTCAAAAACAGATTTTTTGGCAAATTCTTAGGGATTTCATTAAATATATATGTTTTTATTTCAAACATTGTTTCTTTAATATTGTGTTTTATTTTAAATTATACTACTGTTTATATACTCTGTTGCATTGTAAATAATTTGTTGGATAAGCCGATTCATGCACCAGAAATTTATTACGCCCACTACTGGAGAATAAAGAAAGGTTACATTTTTTATTTTTTCAGAAGAATATATTTGGAAACACTGAATGTTTTTTCTGATACATGAAGGTTAGGACTAGGCTATATATATATATACAGTGAAACCTCCCTTGCGACCACTTCCATTAAGCGACTACCTCCCTGAACGACCACTTTTTCATGGTGCGAAATTTATTCCCATAGGCTAAATACTAATTTTACCTCTGTTCAGAGACCACACCGGTTGAACTCCCTCTATGAGCGAACAAAATTCTTCGAAGAAAATGAGACCAATTCAGTTTTCCCCTGGTCGGTTGGAGAAGGTTTTATTAAAAAATAATTACGGAGAGCGCATTATTCATCAAACTTCAAAACTAAGTTTAGAATTTTTATTTATTCCGGTTACTTTTAAGTGTTTAAACTCTTTTGTACCTTTTTAGGCAATGAATTTAACTCTGATGACAAAGTAAGGATGACGGTCAATAACTCTCCTGCCCTATTCTGTCAGAAAATCTCAAATAAATAAATTAATTAATGAAATCGTCATAATTTGTTTCCGTAAAAAAAAAAAAAAAAAAAAAAAAAAAAAAAAAAAAAAAAAGCATTTATTTACTGAACTTTGAAAAGACTTGGAAATAAAAGTTATAGTAGATAAAAATGTAAAACAGTGTTGAATTCAGGCATTTTTCTCCGGGAGGGATTTCTGTGGCTCCGGAGGGGGATTGCACTTTTTCACAATTAAAAGCATAAAATCTCAAATCTTCCGGGGGGACATTTCCATGCTCCGGGGGTGAATTCAACACTGCCGTAAAATCAAAGCAAACGTCAATGTATTCATTTTTTAAACTATGCACTAATTAACTTATGTAATTAACTTTTGTTTTGATACTTAAATTTTCATGTTTTTTCTTAATGTGAAAAATAAATTTTAATAAGATTAATTGTTACTTTTTTTCAACAATTAAAATCTAGATTTAAACATGACCTCCATTAAGAGATTACCTCACGGAGCGACCAATATTTATTGGAACGGAACGTAGTCGCTTTAGGGAGGTTTTACTGTATATATCTTTTGGAATCCAGTAACACTTTAATAATAATTATGCAAATGTCCTTAACTGGCCCCCAACTTGTGCGTTTACGTTAATATAATGAGTACAAAACTGTCACATAGTGCAAAAAAAAAAAAAAAAAAAAAAAAAAATTAAACCATTGTCTGTGGTCTAATCATATAAAAATATTAACTTTATGTAATATATAAGAAGCGGTTCAGTATATGAAAAATAACAGTTTTGAATAAATCTTAAATATATATTAATAAATAAATAAATATATTGTATGAAACAGATTTCGTCTGACCACTTTAAAGAATAAAAATTCTGAAATATATGGGAATTACATTTTAGCCTCATTGACAAAACCTGATATACAAAGGGAAACCTCCTATTAAAAATGCATTTTTAAAACTTGAAATTAAGTTGCTATAAAAGTCCAAACATAAAATAGAATACCGACAACATGTACTGAAAACGAAGTTGTTAAAGATTAAATTTAGATTTGTAAGTAGTTCTTCATCCTATAAATCTTACTGCAAACTATAATTGATGTTCATTTTTTAAGACACTTGCACAGCATACAACTTCATTATCATGAAAAATTTTACGAATAAACTTTTTTTTTTTACTTTGCTACAGAAAAAGTAAAGTAAGTTTTTTAAAAGTAAAGAAATGCAAGTTCTAAGTTAAAGAAGTTGAAAGTTTCTCAAGCTAAATACATTATGCGGCAAAAAAAAAAAAAAAAACACACATTATATATATATATATTAATTCCAAAATTTAATGTGGCAATTTTAGTTCTTTTTTTCAACTTTTTTTTTTTTTTTTTTTTTTTTTTTTTACTTCGTAACAGAAAAAGTAAAGTAATTTTTTAAAGTAAAGTAATTCAAGTTGAAGAATAAATTTAGATTTGTAAAGTTCTTCGTGCTGTATAAATGATGTTACTGCAAAATATAATTAATGTTCATTTTTTAAGACACTTTTGCAACATAGAACTTCATTATGGTGCCAAATTTTACGAATAAACATTTTTTTTTTTCACTTTGTAACAGAAAAAGTAAAGTAAGTTTTTTAAAAGTAAAGAATTTCAAGTTCTAAGTTAAAGAAGTTGAAAGTTTCTCAAGCTATATGCATTACCCGCCTAAAAAATGTGTATTTTTAAAAATTCCAAAATTTAATTTAGGTATTTTAGTTATTTTTTTAACCGATTACATTTAATTACGTATACAAAATATTATCTTATGTAAAGGTTTATTTTTGTTCACAACTTGATAATCAATAATATTCAGATTTCATTTCACACAAAGTTGTGTGTGAATGTTTTGCTTATACTTCCTTATTAAAATACTAAACAAGCAGGATGTATTTATTTAAATATTGTTAATTTTTTTCACATTTTTTTTTTCAAATCTTACGGATAAAAAAAAATTGAAAATCATGAAAATAAATCTGTTTATCCATAACTACGAAAAAGAAATATCAAAGTGCTTAAGTACAATTGTTGTGAATTCTACATAAAAAACTAAACTAAACGATGTTAAACTAAATTCAGGAAAAATAAAATATGAAAAAAAGTAAGAATGAAATAAATAAAACTAATTATGGAGTAGAAAAATAAGGACAAGCAAAAACAATTTTCTTAAAACCAACTCTTTTATCCAATATATTATTTTGTTTTAATAATAAAATGTTTTAAAACAAATTTAAACTAACTATTACAAGAATGAAGATAACGCGACAGTCATAAAAATTACAATTTAAAAAAGATCTGTAATAATCTTTAATAATACATTATACATCTAAGCAGCCTACAAAATGTTTAAACTACTCAAGCATATAAATAATCATCAACTATAATCAACATCAACTATGTTTGAATGCGGTCAGAACTAGGGATTGACCGAAGCAGCAATTTTGACGAATAACGAATACCGAGGCTTCGGTCGAAGTGAATACCGAAGCTTCGGTATTCGGCAACCGAATACTTGAAACTTTTTAATACGCATTTTTGCATATATTAGCTTTTTTAATAAGCTTTAAATGAAATTAAATTCTCAATAATTTAATTCAGTTACATTTTTATTCTTAAATCTAATAACACAAAAAAAATTTATGACTTCTCTTTCTCTCCTGCTCACAAATTCATTAAACAATCTTTTTTTTTTTTTTTTTTTTTTTTTTTTATCACTAGTCAACACCCAAAAATAACCTATGAAAGTATTAAACTATACAGGGTATTATTAAGGATAAGGATTGTCAGAAAAACAAAAGTTCATTCAAATACAAAGAAACAATGTTGTCATTAAGCTGATTTACTGATTTTCTAGGTCTAATTATAAGCATATTGAATAAGAATGTTCTCAGAATACAAAAGGTATCATATCAATTTGTACACCATTTAACTATTTTCCGTCAAATTATTGATAGAATATTTATATTTTGATTAATATTTTACCATTGTTGTGATGAAGAACAGAAATTTGAGCGATTTTGATATAATGGTTATAAAAGCTATAGGATAGGCATAGGGGTATACTTATTTGATGTGTGTATTTTCTTTAATATACACCTTAGATATACAGATATGAACTCTGATATACTTATTTGGTGTGTATATTAAAGAAAATACACATTAAATAAATTTAAATAAAAAAAAATAATGTAGAAGTAAATAAAATTAAATGATAAGGGAAAGATATGCATCTTCCTTACTTTTTTCTTCTCTGTTGTAGACAGTTGTTTTGATTTCACACCTATGTAGACTATTTTAGGAAGTAAAAAAAAATTTTTAATTAAAAATGGCCTTTGACTTGTTTTTTGTAGTGCAGCTGAACTCTCAACTCATGCACATAATACTGAAACTCATTGTTTAGGCTATTCTATTGCTAAGTAAAAGAGAATTCTTCTACTTCTATTCTTCTACTGTCTAAGAAAATACTTATCTGCAATTATTCGGCCGAATACTTAAAAATATTCGGCCGAAGCCAAATATTCGATTTGCATGCCGAACCACCGAATACCGAATCAACTATTCGGTATTCGGTCAATCCCTAGTCAGATCAAAATATTCTGCAACTTTTTACAAATAGAAGAAAATCAATAGAATATAACACAGTTTTGCTCATATAAAATCAGTTGACATAAAATAGCAAAGAATTTACCTTATTTTTATTCATTCTCATTATCTAATAACTGTTGTATTATTTTAATTTCAATTTACTCTTAAAATAGAATCAGAAGATTGACATGACACTGATAAATCATTTATAGTTTAAATTCATTGAAATGCAAAATTATTTATTACAAATGTTTATTAGTACGTTTTAGTTTTCCATCTGATAATAATAATTAATTATATAGGTAACAGTTATAATACAATAGCATTTATAATCACTTTATACAATCATAAACGCAATCGAAAAACCTATCAACTCTGCGCTTGATTTAACTTTAATATAAAACTAATTAACATGCAAATAGGAAAAATAAAATTTTAAAAATGATGTTTTTAATTTATTCTCAGATTCTAAAATCCTTTTATACGACATAAATTTTTGGCAGAGAATTAAATAGCTATTCACAAGCACATATATATATATATATTTAACTTAAGGTTACATTTACGGAAAATTCCAAATGCTATTGAAAAATCCATTTTAAAATTTCGGGTATAATTAGAAAGGTATAATAAACAGGAGAAAAAACATGTTTCATCTATTCAATAGTAATCCTGTAAAAATTAACTAAATTGCTTATTAATTTATTTAATAAGCTTAATTTGTTAATTTAAAGTATAAAATAATATCGTTTCCTTCACACGTTATGATTTCTGGTGATTTTATAGCAAGATATTATTATAAATAACAACTTTCTTGTTATAATTCATAAAAGTTGTCAATATAAAAATAAAATTATTCAATAATTATCATGTTCTTTCAGATCTTGGAAAATAAATACATTATCTTGAGGTTACATTTATGTAAAAAAACAAACCTGATTTAAACTATACAAAGAGAAACAATTCATCTAATGTCATGTTTGAAAACCATATCAATAAATTAGAAGTGTAAGTTTAATTACCCCCCCCCCCCCTGCCCTCCTATCCCATTTATCATTCAGTTATTTTAAATAAAAAATCCGACTGACAACTTTTTTTGTTAATGAATCTGTATATGATAATAGCACAAAGGAAAAGGGTATAAAATAATACATTTCTATTCACACGTTATAATTTCTGGCGATTTTATATATAAAAAAAATAATTATTCATTTAATGTCATGTTTAAAAACCTTTTAAATTAATTAAAAGTGTAAGTTTAATTCCACCTCCCCCCTTATTCCATTTATCATTCAGTAATTTTAAATAAAAAATCCGATTGACAAATTTTTTGTTAATCAATCTGTATATGATAATAACACGAAGAAAAATGGTATAAAATAATACATTTTCCTTCACACATTATAATTGCTGGCGATTTTATAGAAAGATATTATTATAAATAGCAACCTTCTTCTTATAGTTCATAAAAGTTATTTTATATTTTCGTGAATATAAAAATAAAATTATTCAACAATCAATTCTTTCTTGGAAAATAAATGCAAAAACCTTTTAAAATCTTTAACCTTTTAAAATCGTTAACATTTTAAACCTTTTTTTAAAACCTTAAACTCCTTAAATTAAAAGTGTAAGTTTAATCCCCCCCCCCCTCTTATTGCATTTATCAATCAGTAATTTTAAATAAAAAATCTGATTGACAACTTTTTTTTGTTAATGAATCTGTATAGGATAATAGCATGAAGGAAAAAGGTATAAAATAATACATTTTCCTTCACAGGTTAAAATTTCTGGCGATTTTATAGCAAGAGATTATTACAAATAACAACTTTCTTGTTATAATTCATAAAATCATCCTTTTATACTTTCGTGAATATAAAAATAAAATTATTCAACAATTAGCACGTTCTTTCTTGGAAATAAAAACATTATCTCGAGGTTAAATTTATGTAAAAAAACAAATGGGATTTAAACTATACAAAGAGAAAAAAAAATAATTATTCATCTAATGTCATGTTTAAAAACCTTTTAAATAAATTAAAAGTGTAAGTCTAATTCCCCGCCCCCCCCCCTTATTCCATTTATCATTCAGTAATTTTAAATAAAAAATCCAACTGACAACTTTTTTTGTTAATGAATCTGTATATGATAAAAGCATGAAGGTAAAAGGCATAAAATAATGCATTTTCCTTCACACGTTAACATTTCTGGCGATTTTATAGCAAGAGATTATAACAAATAACAACTTTCTTGGTATAACTGATAAAAGTCATTTTATACTCTAGTGAATATAAAAAAAAAATTACTCAACAATTAGCAAGTTCTTTCTTGGAAATAAAAACATTATCTTGAGGTTACATTTATGTTAAAAAACAAATCGGATTTAAACTATACAAAGAGAAGAAAAAAATTAATTATTCATCTAATGTAATGTTTAAAAACCTTTTAAATAAACTAAAAGTGTAAGTTTAATTCCTCCCCCCTTATTCCATTTATCATTCAGTAATTTTAAATAAAAAATCCGATTGACAACTTTTTTTGTTAATGAATCTGTATATGATAATAGCACGAAGGAAAAAGGCATAAAATAATGCATTTTCCTTCACACGTTATAATTTCTGGCGATTTTATAGTAAAAGATTATTACAAATAACAACTTTCTTGTACGGGAGCCTTTTACGAAATTTGTAACCTTTTGTCACCGTTTTTTAAAAACAGAAATTTGTGTCTTGTTGAATCGAGGAAATGCGCTAATTAAATAAGGCAAATTTTACAGTAAAATTTTACTGGTGAGGAAAAACAAGGATGCTGAGTGCTTCATGCGGCACGTATACGTGTCGCTCGTCCCCAAGGGGTTAAACTATACACAGATAAATAAATTGATTCATTTAATGTCATGTTTGAGAACCATTTAAATAAATTAAAGATGTAAGTTTAATTTTTCCCTATTGCATTTATCATTCAGTAACTTTAATTAAAATAAATCAGATTGACAACTTTTTATATTAATGATTCTGTACATAAAAATAGAAGGAGGAAATCATTCAAAATTTATTTTAAAAACGAACTGAATAAGTATATTAATAATAAAAATTATTTATTATAAGATGTATTAAAAAAAACACACTGCCGAGTTTTCTATAATATAAACTTATACACTGAGTATATCGTTGAGTATCTCATCAGGATCTTTCATATTTTTTCCGGTATTTGAAAATTATGAAACCATTTTCCAGAAAACAAAACAAAAACAACACCAAAGGCAAACAGCAGCAGTTAAAATTGTAATTTACAACAAAAACAAGAAAAATAATTTCGAGTAATAAATTGTTTGATTAAAACGCCAAAATATAAAGTAAACAAATCAAGTGATTTCCTAAAATGGGTATATCGCTTTTTTTCTAATTGCAAAGGAATAATTAATTATATAAAATAATGCAGTCTTGCTATAAATCATGAAAAGAAATTTTTTTTTCTCCAAAATTTTTGATCGAATGTTTTTTTTTTTTTTTTTTTTTTAGCTTATTTTCAATATTATCATCTATTTTATTTTTACTGCTTACGTAATTAGAGTATAAATAAATTCAAACCCTATTTAAAATTTTATAAAGCATTTGCAAATAAATTCAAACCCTATTTTAATTTTTAGAAAGCATTTGCTCTTTTATATTACTTAAATTTGAGGGGAGAAGAAAACGTAAAAATTCTTACCTTGAGGTCTATATGGTAAAATTCTAGGTTGCCTTGCCATTAACCAAGGATACGAATGATAGTCTCTATTGACCAAATAAGATGTCAAAGGGTATTGTCCATGGCAATGTCCTAATGGCATAGGTGACCCGTAAGGTGACATCACAGATGGATATGATAGAGAACTGGGTGCGGAATGCGCTGTCATTGCTAATTCATTTCTATAGTCTGCTATTTTTGGGCTGGACATCATCCTTTGATGCCCATAAGGTCCATACGAAGAATAAATATCTTCAGTCCTATAGTAAGGAGGTGTACCTGGTGTGGATAGTTTGTGATGCACATGAGCAGGAGGGGGTGTAATAGGAGCAACCTCACCATCTGAGCATGGTCCATCATTATCGGATGGAGACACTTTAGAGTTAGAGAGTCCTACGATGGATTCAATGGAGAAACCGAGTTTCGGTTTTCCTGAGCTGGCCGAGGTATGATGAGACGGTAACGTGGCTGCCGGTGCGACTGGCATCATGCTTATCTTCAAATCACCACGCATCGACGATTTGTTGATGGATTGTGAGCTAATGAAAAATGTGCAATAAATTTTATGGTACCAAAAAAGTTTGACAAGCGTTTGAAACCAATCAGATTTATCTTGTAATATTTGCAGTCGAGTGGATGGAGAATTACGAAAAGTAGTTTTTCATTATCTTGAAACTAAAGGAAATAATCAAAGTATGTTTTTGTTAGCGTCCACAACAGGGGGAAAAAAAATCAAATGTAGACCTACAATAATTTTCAAAACAATTATTAGGCGCAATATAGTAATATTTTCTTCTAATTAGATTTGCAATAATTCATAATTCTTCTCAAGCTTTGCGATAATTCATCATTCTTTTCAATCTTCATGTTTCATCAAATTATTCTACAAACATTTAAATATTTGCCATTAAATCTGAAAATAAACTATAACTGATTTAATAAATTATCAATTTTTTTTTTACAACAGCAAAATAAAAAATAAAAAAAATGACTTGAGTTCTGTTTAGGAAGTATTTTCTAAACGTTTTCAGAATATAGAAATTATAGCAATATTTCAAAATCAGAATAAAAATGATCCAATAATATTTCGAGTGAAGCGTCTAATTCTTCAATTCACTTTGCTACAGGTAATTAGGGAAACAAGTTTTCATTCTGCGGTACCGGAATTCACAACGAGAAGACACCGATCGGTAAAAACTTTCGGGCGAAGATGAGAAGCAAGTTGAGCGCCAAGTTGTTAGGAAGTTCCGTACGCAGGCGCTGAAGTTGTAACTGCATTTGCCGGGAAGCGATTGGAAGGAAATGAAGGGCAGCAACAAGTGAAGTGAGAGATTTTTTTCTCTCTCCAGTTTCGATTCGACTGGAATGATACGTGTGGTGCCATCTGGAGTATCGATGCTTAACTGAGCATAAAATGGAGTTTGTTTAAAGTCGATTTAATTTGCTTTTTTGATTAGGAAGTGTTTGTTCACTAGAAATGTAGAAGGTATTGTGGGAAGATAAATTGTAGTTGTTTCATTATCTGACCTTCCAATATTTTAAATAGAAAATATTTAAATCAAATTTTTAAAAAAGCAGTTTTTTTGGATTAAAAAGGATTTATGCTTCTTTAGAAATCCAATAAGTGTATTTTCATTTTTTAAACCCTTAACTGCATGAATTATTCTTTTAGAATTGTGTTTTTTATTTTTATATTAAGGATTAGACACCAGAAATCTTAAGATAGATTTTTAACTTTATTTAGTAGCATATTTTTGCTATTTCTAGAGGATTAATATATAATCTATATAAATATAATGGTTGTAAGAACTTAATTTATGTATTAAAAATTAAATAAAAAGGTAATGGAAATTTACATCACTATGCTTTTAAAGGTTAAAGGTGTCCGGGACACATTTAAAAATAATTTTTATTTATCCAGTTAACATTTTGAAATTTTTTGTGATGGTTAACCATATTATAAGCAAACAAAATCACATAATAAAACTTCTCATAATTTTTTAAAAAAAATTTTAATTTAAAATTTATTGGTAGTTTAAAATCGTTATAACTCGAAATATTATTCGTAGAATTTCATTTTTTTAAATTTAAATAAACAGAAATGTATAAGTTTTAATTTTGATTCAGCATTTAAAAAAAATATTAATTTAAATAAAAATTTAAAATAAAATGATGTAACTTTTTTTTTTAAATCATATTTTAAAAATTAAAATTTTTTTTCAAATTTGCTGAATTAAAATTTAAGTAAAACAATTGAAAAAGGCATGTTCCAAGTTTGAAACGTTTACCTTTCGCGGTTCATGAGTTATAAGAATTGAAATACGAAAAATGGTGAAAAAACCCATCATGAAGAAAAATGCATTTTCACAAGATGTTTTTTCCACGACAACCATAGCTTGAAAGCTAGATTTTGCAAACAAACCAAAACGAAAAAATTAATATATCCTATTCCAATTAAGATAGAAACATGACATCATTTTAAGCAGAAAAAAAGAGAGAAATTTTTAATGCAATAAAAGTTTTTTAGAAAATTGGAAGTTTTTTGTGTCCCGGTTAAGTCGAATTCTAGAGAAAGCTTCTTTTTAATTTCAAAATAATACTCTCCCATCCTTACATAAAATATCCAAATGCTAAAATTCCGTATTAAAAAAAAAAAAAAAAAAAAGAAAAAAAAAGGGGGCATGGCACTTGTAGGCATGATTATTGAAGTGATTTGTAATCGCAGGGCTCCCAAATGGTCCGCCAACTGAATACCAATATTTGTTTAGAAAAATTTTCTTTTTAGATTTTTCTTACAAACCGCCCCGAAATCACCTTTGAAAGTTAATTATAGCGCAGACATACCATAAAATTTTCTGTTAAATTTTATTGGTATTCAGTTGGCGGACCATTTGGGAGCCCTGTAATCGGTCAGATTTTTCATTTATTAATAAATGAATTACATCTTGAGTTATAACCAATTGTTGTATCATGACGACAATTTTTTTCTTTATCGCGCTGTCGCGTGCCGGAATTCAGTTCAAAACGCCCACATTAACAGCATTTTCTGAAAGATTTGCTGTTTCACGGAAATTGTTGATTTTTTTAACCGAAAAAGGAAAAAAAAATAACTGTTTAATTTCAAACTTTCTGAATAAGATAATCTGCCAATTTCATGTGTTTGTGAACAGAAAATAATTAAAATATGTCTCAGAAAGTAGCTACTTTGTATACATCCCTCACGCGAAAACACCCGCTCGCTAATGTTAATCCTATGGGAGAAATTTTTAAAAATATCTCGTTTACATTTTCATATTTTTAAATGGTTTTTTTTTCTTTCTTTTGGCATTGGACAGTCGAGGTTTATCTCTCTACGAAAGTTGTTTTTTTTTCTTTTTGAATTTTGTTTGGTGTTTTTTTTTAATGAAAATACTTTCACTTTCGAAAAAGAAAAAAAAAAAAAACCAAAAAAAAAAAAAAAAAAACAAGTGGGTAAGTGTGATAACCGATCGCACAGAGGGTTTCGTTTAATATTCCTTTCAAAGCACTTTATCCTTTTGCAAAATGTGTTAATTCCATTTTTCGCAACCAGGGGGTGCACTCTATTCTAAACAAACCTGTATCCGAACGAAACTCCGTCTTACAAACTATCCGTAAATATATGAGTCGAGGGGATCGGGCCCATAGCACCCGAGATAGGTAGACGCTCCCTGGCGGTTAAACTTAGAACTAAAATATGTACGGTTATGGTGTATAATATGAAAGAGTGGTCAGAGGAGTGTCGGCAAAAGTTAGAAAAGTGCACTCCGGATGAAAAGAGTGGAGGTTAGAAAAATTGCTAAAAGTACAGAAGTTAGAGCCCGAAGTGGTAAATAATATAAGACTTTTTGAAATTTTATGATTTTTCGTGTGATCGCAAGTGTGCAAAATATCACATCTCCAACTTAATTAGGGACTGAGTTAGAAAAATTGCTTAAAATACGCAAGTTAGAGCCCAGAGGGGTAAATATAAGACTTTTTCAAAATTCTATAATTTGTCATTTGATGTGAGGTGTTCAGCTATACGTATCCAAAATTTCAAGTCTTCAACTTAATTAGGAGTTCAGTTACAAAAAAAAAAACTCAAAATACACAAGTTAGAGCCCGGAGGGGTAAATATAAGACTTTTTCAAAATCTTATGATTTGTCGTTTAATGTGAGGTGTTCAGCTATAAGTATGCAAAATTTCAAGTCTTCAACTTAATTATTTGCTGAGTTAGAAAGAAAAGCTTAAAATACACAAGTTAGAGCCCGGGGGTAAATATAAGACTTTTTCAAAATTTTATGATTTGTCGTTTGATGTGAGGTGTTCAGCTATAAGTATCCAAAATTTCAAGTTTTCAACATAATTAGGGGCTCAGTTATTAAGAAAAGCTTAAAATACACAAGTTAGAGCGTAGAGGGATAAATGTAAGACTTTTTCAAAATTTTATGATTTGTCGTTTGATGTGAGGTGTTCAGCTATAAGAATCCAAAATTTCAAGTCTCCAACATATATAGTTTCTGAGAACGGGCTCTGTGACGGACAGACAGACAGAGGAGTAAGACGAATAGGGTTTCTTCAGATGAACGAAACCCTAAAAAAGAAACATTTAAAAATATTGAAATGCAAACGAGATATAAAAAAAAATTCCATACGATTAACATTAGCGAACACGGGTCTTTTCGTGTGAGTGAAGTGGTAATCTCTTAATAAAAAGTAAGCCTAATCCTAATGTATAATTGAAGTAATATCACTTTTAATGCAAATAATTAAAAAATACAGTACATTATTTACATGCATTTAGACGTTTAGTTGGACAAGCCCCAGAAAGTTAATTATTTTACAGTTTTTTCTTTTTAGTTAGAGTTTGTTCAGTGAGAAATCCGCACCATATGTCTTATATACACCAAGAACATCTGTTAACACTAATCAAACTACCTGATTGTCGCTTAGAAGTCGAATTATTTAATTACAATTTCTAAAATGCAACTTAATTATTTGAATTTCTTAAAATATGAAAATCACTGGCACACCGAAAGAAAGGGGAGATTTTGGAGTTAAAACTCCTTAAATAGCATTTAAAAACTTATAATATGCATACAAAACAGCTTGTCTTAAGATAAAAATATGATATGTAAAAACCAAAGTAAATAAAAGCATAAACATGATAAAATTGTTACTATTCAACTGTTTCAAGTCTTCATTATTGGAGCTTTTATTTCAACACAAAATTAATGAGACAAAAAGTTAGTAGCAGTAGTAGCAAAATAGTACCATTGGTCTTTTATGTCCCCCCCCCCCCCCCTATTTGGAAATTGAAGGAGATGCTCTTTTATAAAAACTTTAAACACATAAATAACTGATTTATTATACGGTTGCTTGTACTTTTCATTACGTCGATTTTTATGTGCCACATAAGCATTACAGGGTTATATGACATGCAACACCGAAATTGTTCATTGTTACAGTAACAATAGTTCAAAACCTCTGCTAGATGAGGATACTTGTTGCGAGACTACTATGCTACCACTATGAGAATGATGAACTGTAGCACTTGTGACAATGGTTAAGTAATGACTTAGACTTCAAACATAGACTTTAACAAGCCGTAAATCATACGTCAAACGTGGTAAATGAGGTGCGTTCGTACTATAACTAGTTTTTATATATATTCACATCTTGATGCAATAGCTGTTGTACTCTTATGCGAATATGCATGAATACAAAATTAATTTCGATTATATATATTAAATTCAGTGATATGAAAATAATAGTACTCCATCTTAAATAGGACGTAATCACCATGGCCACCTAGATTCATTACCTATCATGGGATATGATTGAATTAATTACGAATGATAGGATTTAATAGAATGATCACCATGGAAACCTAGAATCATTACCTATCATGGGATATCATTGAATTAATCATGTATGATATGGGATTTAATAGAATAAGGAAAACTTTTATTAGTATCTTATTTTAAATTATGTCTGTATTAGATTTAAAAAGTGATGTTTTAATTTTTTTTTTTTTTTTTTTGTGTTAAAATAAATGAAATCAGTAGTGGTGTGACTTTACACCAAAAGTGGTGTTTCTTTACACCAGTTGATTGCTGGTGTTTCATTGCACCAATTTACTGGCTAGTGTTTCATTACACCAATTTATTGGTGGTGTTTCCTCACCCTACTTTTGTGTTTACCTCACCCTACACCAAAAATGGATGCCACCATTTTTGGTGTAAAGTCACACCAATATTTTTTACAGTGTACTAAGGCTTTAATTTTATAAAATACTTATGTGTCCTTCTACTTTTTTTTTTTACAGAGTTTGATGTAAGCAACATAGACAATGTTATGAAAAAAAAATTATCTTCGAAATTTATTTTTGATTATTATGATTTTATATTCATTAGTTGTAAAATGTTACTTAAATAAAGAATATTGCGCTAACTTAATCAGTTGTGCTTTTCTTAGAAAAAAAGTCCTTCTACATTTTTTACACAGTGTATAATTGTAGAATAAGAATCATTTATCTAATGCACGTAATTTCATCAAACTTTATATTCTGTTAGACTTGACATAAGTGGGTGTTGGTTAGGTCTTTAAAATCATGTAACAAGTGGCGGTGCTATGCTATATGTTTCACGATTTTCGCAATAGTTACACTGTAAATTTAAATGTCTGAAATTCAGACACTTAAGAGTCTGAAACGGACTGTTCAGTTTTCAGACGTTTTAAAATGTCTTAATTTTTTTCAGACACTTTTTGCTTCTGAATTTCAGACACTTCAAGCGTCTAAATCGCAGCCATTTTTTAAAGCCATATACGTAGCCATATTTGACCACGTTGAATCCTGGAAAAATGAAAAATATTTGACCATGGTCCGTCCCTCTCCATCCCCATACACCTAATTGTAGGGGCTCCCAAAATTGGTATGCAATTTTCGTAAAGCTTATAATTTACATCTTTTTCGGCTTTGTACTGATTATAATCAATATTTTGAACTTCTAGAGTAGAACGAGATAAAAAAAAATATTTATCTAAATACAATAAAACCTCTCAATATGGTGTACTTAGGAAATTTGTCCTCAGTTCGGAGGTGTATGCTTTTTTGAGATAAAAGTATATAAAAAATGAACATGTTATGATTGAAAAATGTGTTTTCTAAATAGCGGTGTCCTCTATTTAGGAGTGTCTAATGGACGTTTTACTACAAAACTTTCATACGGTCAACTTTATTTAGCAAACACTCACCTTTTTCAACATAAACATATATTTTTACCTCAAAAAAGCGAAAAAGCAGACAAATTCAGCGTTCCCGAAATGTTCGTGATCGAGAGGTTTTACTGTATTTAGATTTTTTATTTCGTTAGTTTTTAACCTTATTCTACTTTAGAAGTTCAAAATATTGATTATAATCAGAACAATGTCGAAACAAATTTAAAATATTAGCTTTACAAATTCCATATTTCCTTTTCTGCAAAAATTCCAACCCTGCATTATGATCGTTAAATAGATGTCTCCTGTATTCGGAAGTGTCCGTTATAGAGGTTAATAGACATTCCCCAATTCCCCACAACTTAGCAAAAACCATTTTTAATCCAAAACGCATACATATTTGCTTATTTTAACCTCACAAAAGCAGACACCTCCGATTATCGAACAATTCCACAATCCCGAAGTGTCCGCTATTGAGAGCTTTGTCTGCATTTGGTTAAATATATTTTGTGTTTTTAATCTTGTCTTAGTCTAAAAGTTCAAAACATTTATTATAATCAGTGCAATGTCGAAAAAGATTTAAGATATCAGCTTTATGAAAATATCATACAAAGTCCACCCACCCCCCACCCCTCTCCTCGAAAAAAAAAAAATTAAAATTTATATAATTTAAAAATTAGATTTTAAAAAAATAATATATCGCCACATGGACAATGTATTTTTATATAGATCAGAGGATAATCACAATCAAAAAAGCTATTTAACTATCAACAAAAACAAATAAAATTTCTATCTTAATAATATATTGAAAAAATTACTTACAGTTTGCAAACTTTTTTTTTTTCTTAAATATATAAATATGTTAACATTTAATTCTCATTTCTGTATTTTTTTTTATATAAGTGCATGTAAATAAAGTTATAAAAAGCACGATTTTAAATGCCGAATCTAGTTATAGCTGTTAATACCTATTTTAAATTTCAAATTACTTTTTTACTAAAAATAATCAATATTTTCACCGGACAACGTCATAAATTTTCATACACTTTATTTATCTTCCTTTTTATCTGCGTTTGAGAACACGAAGTGTAATCAAATGGAATGAATATTTACCTCATGAAGTCAAAGAAAGATATTAGACGATCTGTTAAACCTTTTTATTTGTTTATTTACTTTTGACTTGTGGTTGGTTACTAGTGATAAGGATTAGCAGTTGCACATAGAATAGAAGAGAATGAATTTAATGTCTTTCTTTTGGAGATGTCATTGCTTTAAATTTAGGAATAAAGACGAGAATTTAGAAAGAACAACGTGATAAGTTTAAAAACATATACTTCTAGAATTAGTGGCCTTTTCGCAAAAAGGCTCAAAATTAAATTGCATTTTATGTAATATTTTATTTAACACTATAAAGAAAATTATAAAAGGCACTAATTTTAGTACTATGAAGAAAGTCATGACACTTACTTTGAAATGCTGTTGCAAGCAGTAAGAAAAAATTCTCGATTTAAAATATAAAAATCTGTTAGAGTGAGGGAGATTCCGAAAAAGACTTGCATCATTTTAGAAGAAATAATATATCCGGCTAATTATACAATAAGAATAAAAAAATTTCATCCTCAAAATATAATCCGCAGGACTAAAGTTGTTTATCAGCTTTGACGAGACAAAGAAGAATAACACAATATTATTGATATTGATAATTAATACCAATTAATGCTAAATCGATCTCCGTTGCACAGGCTTCGTAGAGTTCCTGAATGCAAATCTTCAAGTGTTGTCTACTTATGTGTCTATTCCGTCCTTATATCGACGACAGCTTATAAGAGGAATTTAGTGTCAAGCACACATGCCGGATGTATGTGTTCAATAAATAATTAAAATCACAGAACTTCACATTCTGTAAAAAACAAAGTATACGCGCACATAAAAACAAGCTTTCAGTTTGAATGTATACCAAGTTCGAACGAAAGAAATCTAAAACGCATGCGCAACTGAGAGTGCCCCCTGTTGATTATTGTTGACCGGAAGAAACAAAATATCTTTTTAGATGTTTGAAAAGAAAGTGTCTTCAAATAGGATGTTTGCAACTATTTCAGACACGTTTCTCTGTTCATTTACACCACGATGATAGTAAGACACTTAAGTGGCTCAAATTTAGACACCTATAATGTCTTAATTTTCAGATTAAGACACTTAAGTGTCTGAAATTCCTTTTCAGTCACAAATGTGTCTAAATTTAAGACGCCTCTATTTGCAGTGTATATGCAGGGGCGAATTTAAGCGGTCGCGATGTTCGCAATCGCGAGGGGCCCCGCATTCCAAGGGCCCCAAATATTCTTTCGAGTTCAGAGAGAAAATGTGACAATATGATCAAAACATTTTCTTAGCGTTCTTTTTTATTTTTTTCAGTTAGTATTACACCATTTTCATGTAATAAATAGAATATTTTTTCTTCCATCTGCCACTTCCAGAAATGTTTTAGCTTTCCCTTATCCTTTAATCCATTATGCATTATCAGGATTGTGATCGGTTTAGGAGGGATGGGTTGAGATTCAAATGATGCTTACAAGGGAACCACTTTAGGTGTTGCTCGCACCTAGAATCGAGACCTGGTGCATTTTGTAGCCCTAATTCATAAAAGTTAGAGAACCGATAAAAATTCTTTGTTAAAATCATATTTTATATATATTTTTTTATTTATAATTTTTTATTATTGGATTTTTATTTGTTAATTTTACACCAAAAGAGAGTTAAGTCGCCAGATATGGCACTTCAAAATTTTCACTAGGTTTATACTTGTAATAGGTTTACGTCCAAACCATTACAACACCGTGCGTAGCGAAAATACTGAGCTAGGGTTGCCGGAAAACTGTACGGGACAAAAAAGACGCCAATCTTTTCCCGCCAAATATGTAAATATAATATTGTATTTTTTTTAAAAATCAAATTCGTAGGTTCTTGAAGGGATTTTAAAACTTTTTTCAACATTTTATAGTTATTATTGTCTAATTTATATTTTTAACTATTAAAAAAAAAAAAAAAACCTTTACTTTAACAGCCCGAAAAGTGGTCTCGAAAATTGCATTTTCAGAAAGTTTATCTGCTGTAAAATCAAAAAATATTATTTTAACAAAAAAATTTTATCGATTCCCAAACTTCCTAATATAGAGCTTTAAAATGCACCAGGTTTCAATACTAGGTGCGAGCAACACCTAAAGTGGTTCCTTTGTTAGGTCTGAGCCGAAAGGAACACTGTTAAGAGACCTTTTATGACGAATTAATTATAAAGGTTCAGGGTCTGATTAACCCTTTTAAGGGCAAAGCAATTCCATTGCTAAAGTGTTGGAATTAATGAATGTCATCGGAATTTGAAAACAAATTTATTTATAAATAAGAAAAAAGCTATATTTCGCACACATAATAAAGCGAATTTCTTTAAATCAAAATTCTGCTGTCAATGTGGCATTTGGGAATTAAAATTAAGTGTTTTCATAGACATGCCACCGCCCCTCAAGGGGTTATATCATGGGTCAACGGAGTCGTCATTCCGGGGCCTCTGATTTTGTGGGCCCCACACTTGGTATGTAGTTTTCATATGGCTGAAATTTTAAGTGTATTTTGACTTTCTGATTAAAATCAAACTTTTGTGGTTCTAGTGTAGGGTAAGATTAAAAAATTATACATGTTTATCTAATAACATATTTATACTAGCTGACCCGCCTGGCGTTGTTCGGGGCAGTAGTAATATTTTTAAATGAACCTTAAATTTGTATGGTTTTATATCTTTAACTCGATTTTGTCTGAAATACGTACACGCTCACTGTGTGAAAATGGGGGAGAAGCTGCTAATTGTTGAGATTTGTTATGTAAATTTTTTTCATATTTTTTGGAAAATTGTATGAGGTAGTTATGAACAAATTAAACTTTAAAATGCCCTCTACTGATGAAAAAATGAGTTAAGAGGAGAGGAGTGAGTGCTTAGTAATGTATAGGCCAAAAGTTTTAAAACGATATGTCACAAGAAAAAATTTATTTCCGCCCTCCCCACTGGGGGAATGCCCCCTAATAGTCTGGGGTCAAAAATAGACCTCACCAATCGAAGGCCCGTGAAGAATTTCACTTTCGGTCAAGTCTTTAAATGGGGTCGAATGCTGCTGTAGCTTAATTAGGAACTGAGTTAGAAAATTGAACCCCCGGAAGGGCAAATATTAGTGAGGGGTGGTAGAAGGTTAAAATTATGAAAGAGTGGTCCAGGGTTTTTTCGATGATATATCACATGAAGGTTTAGCAGGCGGGCTGTGCACGCACTGCAAAATCTTGCAAAAGAAAAAAAAATCTCGAACATTTTAGTTCCATATTTCATCACCAGGGGCAAACTCTATTCTTAACAAAACTGTTTCTGAACGAAACTCCGTTAAACAACCTACCAATATATATTAGTCAAGGAGGTGGCGGACTTAGGCAATAATTTATGATATTTGCTGAAATTACTATTCGAAAATAGTGGTAAGGCACTTTTGTACTAAATAAGAAATATTTATCCCAGGGCTCCGTCAAAAATCCGCTTCCAAAACGGTACGGTTTCAAATATTTGATCCCCCCCCCCCCCCATTACACACAAAAATTGATGCCCCGTACTTTTTCAAATCTTCATTAGATGTGTTATAAACTATTTGAAAGTTCCAAATTCATCGGTTCGTCAGCTTCCTTAATTTTAACAAATTCACTTTTCTATGAAGCCTTTCTTTTCCTTTTTAAAAACTGAATTTTTTATAAAACAAAAACTTGCGGGTCGATTTTGATAAATTTGGATATTATTAACAGCGTTTAAGGCCAAAAAAAGCGATGCAAAATGCCGAAAATCGTATTGAATAACGCATTAAAAATCTCTGAAATTCAAAAATAGTAGAGAACAAAATTTGCTACATTTAGGCTAAAAGTTTGAAACCGAATTCCTTTTACTAATGTCAAAAAATCGCCCAAAAATGCGAAAGCTGCGGCTAGATACATAATTTTAAAATCTATAAATGTAATAAATATATATATTTTTTATTTTGACGGCGTTCCAAAGAATCCTCGTATAAAATCATTTGTGGTTTCGAAAGACTTGCTTAGGTGAGAATTTGAAAGGAATAATCCAATTAATGAAACAATCATTAACTTAGATAGTGCCCGTCAAGATTTGACGGTAAATAACTTGAATGTTTCATTAGAAAAATTCTCGAATTTTTAATTAGTTGCTTTTCAATTAATTATTGAAATCGTGACAAATTTCTATATTGCCTAAGTGATTCCTCATTCTTTAAGGCGATAGAGGGTGCTGTCAGTCTAACCTATTCAATGAAGTGAAAGAATTTTAAGTTTATAATTTACAACCAATTACGCTTGCTTTTTGTCAGAAATTTAAATAAAAACACTGGGTAAAGCATTTATTTTTACTTACTACGGCCTCCCCCCCCCCCCTCTTTCCATTTTTTTTTTGAAAAAATAACAATATTTATTTTTATTTATTTATTTATTTTAAACTGCACAGCCATTAAAAGCTGCCATGAATTTTATTTTTATCAGTCTCATTCCCTGAAACCTATATTTGAAACTTGATGCGGCTAATGATTTATAATATATTTTTTTTTTATTACTTGAATTATATTTTACATTTTTATTTATTTTTTAAATTTTAAACCATGGATATAAAGATAATTTCTTTTATAATTATTATATGAGTATTTTTTCTTTCTGACACACACACACATATATATTCTTGATAATGGTCAGAAAATATAACAAAAATTGTAGATCAGCTCAATTTATTTAATTGATAATTACATGCAAAATATTTTAAATAAGAAAATATTATTTTTTAAAAATATTGCTGTGTGTTAAATTTTATTTAATTATGAAGCATTCAAATAAGAATAATAACAAAATAAAAATCATATAACTTCTCCTCCTAATAAAACATGTCATTATTAAAGAGAATTGTAGCCAAGAATATTGCAGAAATCATTCTGCCGAGCGTTGGGCTCGAACCCACCTCCTCTAAAAAAAATCAGAACTTTAAACTGCTGCTTTCGACCACTGCGCCTCTAGGTGCACCGGTTCCTCTAAATTGAAGAGGTTCGAAAAAGAGTTGACACATGCGCAAATGTGTCACTTTGGTTCTAACTGTAATTGGGCAACCGTGAAGAAATTTACATATCTGAAATCAGCGACAAATTCTACATCTGGATGCATTAAAATTAAACCTATACATTTTATGTTTTAAAAATTTTATGTATTCGTTCGAAAATGTCCACTATTGAAAGACGTTGGTTGTCTGCAATGAACACCTGGCGCCCATGGGAGAGATTGTGAACCTTTCTTTCGAAGGAAATAAAAAGATTTTTTATAAATCTGTTTTTCGTGGATTTTTTGATTTCCTGTAACCGCACCGGAATAATTTTTAGAATTACTGAAAGGGAAATAGCAAAAGTGCACCAGAATAAGTTAAAGCTGGCAGAAATACTTTTATTGTTAACAATAGTATTTGTAAGTATTATAAAATATTTTAACTCTGATATATTTTAATGTAAGAGTCTGTTAAATAAAAATAGTTCTTAAATATTAAAATACGTACCGGAAAAGATAAGCAATAAATACTTAAGCTTATATTAAATATTTTCATACTGTAATTGCAATGATGAAATCCTTTATAGTTCGTGGGAAAAGCCATCCATGAAGATGGCTTGGAAATGAACAATAAAATACAATTTCGAGGACATTCGTATGAAACGTGTCTTTAACCAATTCAACTTAAATTATTCATTTTATATCCAACATAAAATAAAAGTAGCATGAGTCTTTCGTTATCGGATTTCACTTTAACTCAAAAGCAGTTATTGCTAACGTCTCGTAATCAGGAACATAGCAAAATTGAGTATTCCAGAAAATTTGATTTGGCATAGCGTATTTTTTACAACATTTAATGACATTCACAGTCACTTAACTCTTTGATTACGGATTCGGACACAGATGAGGCATTCTCACAAAATTGTAACTTTCAGGAATAAAAATTTGGTGAAATTAAACTTAATAAAATAACATTTTAAACTTAGACAAATGCCTTAATGATTTAAAATAAAGAAAAAAAATGGTCAGCAGCGACGATTATTTTATTTAACTCAGATTTAAGCGAAACTTGCAAGTTTAACCCATTAACCGCCAAAACTATGAGGTTGAAATTTTCAACTTTTTAGCCGAACGTCACTGGCCACCACAAGCTCCAAAAGATAATTTTCGCTTTATGTGATCTTAAAATTTTATGGCTTTAAGTAAGGCCATTTTTTTATTTGAAAAAAAGTGGTGTGTATGTAAATAACTTAAATATGTGCATTTATTTTGACCGTTGCGTGAACGCAACGTCAGCGGGTAATGGGTTAATTTTCCTTAGCGTTTTACCTCTCTAATTTTTTATTTTCGTCTACAGCTTTACTTTTAATGGATTTGCATAGTACCCACAGAACATTCAAATAAGAAATAATAACAATGTAGTAGTTTTAGTACAAAATTATGATATAACATTGTCTTAAAGGGATATTAAGGGAGGAACGGTAAGGAAAAAAAGAGGACGTTAAGGAAAAAAGATACGGTAAGAGAAAAAAAAAGGGACAGTAAGGAAAATTACCACCTATTTTTAGGCAAATCATGTTAAGACTAAGGGATAGCCACAATGTTCATTGATTTTTAGCGACAGTTATTTACATTGGATTAAATTAAAAAATATATATATTTATCTCGAAAAGTGCAGGAATAAACCTTGGGGATGGTAAGACTACCAATAAAGCCACAATGCTTGGAATTGGTATTTAAATGCTGATTTAAATTCTGCAGTAAATTTCCTGTCCAAGAATTTTAGCCATTCTTTCGCTAGCATACCTCTGCATGAGAAAATTTGAAAAAAATTCTGTGGCTGCATCTGAAGTGATTTTCTGTATAATTTTAGCAAAAGGGACGGTAAGGAATCTAAAATCCAGGGACAGAGTTAAAAAAATAATAAAAAGCGTAAAAATGTGTGCTAACCGTAAAAGTTCATTTTTTGCTACATATTTATATAAAGCAACAGTCCCAGTTTTGGAAAAAAATTACACCGAATTACTTTTATTGAAACAATTTTATACAGACACCACCAAACTTAAAAATCAGCATCAGGGGCACGCTACGGTAAGGAATTTCGTGGTATATTTGGACCCCCAACATCGTCCAAAACTTATTTATCTCGTTAATATTGTTGTACAGTCAAAAAATGGGATTTTTTCCAGTTTAAGAAAAAAAAAAGCAAAAAAAAAAACGAAGAATATGTTCAAAAATAAAAAATATTATTCAGAAATTTAAAAGTCAAAATTAAGTGAGAATGCCTCAGATGTTCCAACAGACGATTTTTCATTCTCTTCGTACCACTTTTTAAAATTAATCTCTGTCATACACTTATACTAGGAAATTTTCAAGAAAAACATGCTAGAAAGAATTTTTTTTTTTTTTTTTTTTTTTTTTAATTGTGACACAATTAAATTAAAAAAAAATCACTTGTCATGTGAGATTTCACTTTAGCTCAAAAGTGGTTATGGCTAGTGTTTCCTAATGAGATTCATAGCAAAATTGCTCATTCGAGAAAATGTGATTTGGCATAAGCGCATTTTTTAAAAACTTTTAATGGTATTTACAGACACTTTAAGCCTTTGATTACGGATTCGGACATATATGTCCGAGTGAACCATTTTTCATTCTATTCGTACCACGTTTTAAAAACTAGTCAGATGTGGCATTCCGAAAACTTTCTTCTATCTCATATATGTTAATACTTCCGAAAAAATGCAGCATATCAGCACCAACTGTTGGATGATTTACACCGAAATCTAATTATCAACAACTTTGACAACTTCTAACTGAATCTGAAGTTTGATGAAAATTCGTGCATTACTTTTTGAGATAGAGCTATTGCGAAAATTGTAAAAAAAATTCCATAGTAGCGCCACCTGTTGGGCTATTTACACCAAAAACTAATTAGGACCAATTTATACCAGGAAGTAACTGAATCTGAAGCTTGATGAAAATTCATGCATTAGTTCTTGAGATATAGCTATTGAGGAAATCGTGAAAAATGCAGATCAGCAGCGCCACCTGTTGGGCGATTTACACCAAAAATTAAACTGCACTAATTTACATCAGGGACAAACTGAATCTGAAGTTTTATGAAAATCCGTGCAGTAGTTTCTGAGATATAACTATTGAAGAAATCGTGGAAAATGCCTCATAGCAGCGCCACCTGTTGGCTTGAGATAGAGCGCCCGCAAAATTTTTGTCACATACAGACTCGCAAAGTGACAGAGTGACAGACAGACTCACAGAGTGACAGACTCACAGACACACATTTTCTAAAAGCCACCAAATCGTGTTCAGGACATTCTAAAACGTATAAATCCGTCGAAAACCGGAAGTCAAAAATTTTCACGAATCTAATACTTTCTTCTTGTAAAGATAGAAGAAAGTAATAACCTCTGCATATATTTATACTATAAAATAAGTCTTTTCGTTGTCAGATTTCACTTTAGCTAATGTATCTTAGTCAGGTCCATAGGAAAATTTCGTCATCGATAAAATGTTATTTGGAATAAACGAAAAGATTTTAATGGTATTCGCAGTCATATTAACCCTTTGATTACGGATTCGGACACATAAGTCGCAGTGGGCGCTTTTTCATTCTCTTCGTACCCCTTTTAAAAAATAATCTGCCATACTAAAAAATTTTCAAATCTGCTCGATTTTTTTTTTTTTTTTTTTTATGTAAGTTGTGGAACGATTGAATTATTCATTACTCTTTTGAAATGAGGAGCACAAATGTGAAACTCAATTCTTTTCCTCATAAACACTAAATTGTTTGATTTTTAGTTTCTTCTATCTTTACAAGAAGAAAGTATTGGATTCGTGAAAATTTTCGACTTCCGGTTTTGGACGGATTTATACATTTTAGAATGTCCTGAACGCGATTTGATGGTTTTTAGAAAATGTCTGTCTGTGAGTCTGTCTGTCACTCTGTCCCTCTGTCACTCTGTGAGTTTGTATGTGACAAAAATTTTGTGGGCGCTCTATCTCAAGAACTAATCCACGGAATTTTCCAAAACTTCAGATTCAGTTAGACCTTGATATAAACGGGTCCTGATTAGTTTTTGGTGTAAATCGCTCAACAGGTAGCGCTGCTATTCAACATTTTTCATGATTTACGCATTAGCTCTATCTCAAGAACTAATGCTTGGATTTTCAACAAACTTCAGATTCAGGTATACCTTCATATGAATTAGTGCTGTTTATGTTTTCGTGCAAATCGCTGAACAGGTGGCGCTGCTATGCTACATTTTTCGGAATTTCCACTATAGCTGTATCTGAAGAACTAATGCACGAATTTTTATAATATTTCAGAATCAGTTAGTCCTTGACATGAATTGGCAATTTATAGATTTTGGTGAAAATCGCTGAACAGGTGGCGCTGCTATATTGCATTTTTCAGAATTTCCACTATAACTGCATCTCAAGAACTAATGCACGAATTTTCATCAAATTTCAGAATCAGTTAGTCCTTGACATGAATTGGCATTTTATACATTTTGGCTTAAATCTCTCACCAGGTGGCGCTGCTATGCTGTTTTTTGCGATTTCCGCAATAGCACTATCTCAAGAACTAATGCTTGGATTTTCAACGAACTTCAGATTCAGGTATACCTTGATATGAGTTAGTGCTTTTATGTTTTGGTGCAAATCGCTCAACAGGTGGCGCTGGTATGCTGCCTTTTTCAGACTTTCCACTATAGCTCTATCTCAGTAATGCACGAATTTTCATCAAACTTCAAATTCAGATATACTTTGATATAAATTGGTGCTAAATTGATGTAATTTCTTGTACAATTTAAATGATTTAATTGACGTGATTTATATAGAAGTAAGTTTTGTGATGGCCACAACATACTAGTTTTACTTTACTTCTATATAGCTGAATGTTTTTTACTTTGCAACAAAACCAATAAATGGCAGCACTGATGCTTATTTCGTCATAAAATAAATATTATTTTCGGCTGAGTTTGCAAAATTCCGTCAAGACAGTGTGGTCAAGAAAGTAGGAGAGTTTCATAATTATTTAACTTAAAAGCGTTAGAATAAAAATTTTCAGAATTTTCAGGATCATTCACTTTCAAGGGCGGTGGTATGTTTATGAATCCACTTAATTTAAATTCCCAAATTCCACAGTGGCACCAGAATTTTAGTATACATTTTTCCGGTTTATTACGCATGTGAAAAATAGATTTTACGAATTTTAAAATAAATTTGTACGTAAATACCGGTGTCATTCATTCATTTCAACATTTTAGCAATGGAAGTGCTTTGCCCCTGAAAGGGTTATAGCACTTAAATTTGCAATTGGGGTATCATTTTGTTTGAGCAAGAGCAACGAATGTGTATTTGTGGCGTTATTTAATCTTCAGCTCTTAACCCTCTCGCTGCGCAACACTAGATATACTCGGGCATGCATTTTTCCGTCTAATGAATACTATTTGGTTATTCCCACAGTTATTTTTTAGCGAAAACTTTGTATGATTTAAGCAGGACATTTTCCCCGATTACGATAGTCAAAAATTTCTGCTTTAAAGAACCGGTGATAAAAGATTAAAAATTCTGTAAAAGACACTCATGGCGAAGAATTACTTACGCAGCGAGAGGCTTAACAGTGTTTGCACTTTGAGGGGCTTCCGAGTTATCTACGCCCAGTCTAGTGATGATTGTCTAATAATGAATGGGAATAATGTCTAATAATGAATGGATAATAAAGATGTTGAAAAACACTTGCCTACTGACAAGTACTTATTTTTTTCGGTACGTATTTTAATATTTCTGAACTATTTTTTTTTAACAATCTTAGAATATATTGACTGACAGAATTAAAATATTTTATAATAGTACTTACAAATATTATTGTTAACAATAAAAGAATTTCTGCCAGCTTTAACTCATTTTGGTGGTATTTTGCTATTTTCTAGAATCTCTCATATTTGCAGTTATTTTTAAAATTTATTATCAATTAAACAGAAAAGTAATTTGTTGTTTCTTTTTATTAAGACAGCGAGCTGACCCACCCGTCGTTGCCCGGGACCGTGATAAAAACCTTAAGTGAACCTCAAATTCGTATTATATTTTATACATTTCAAGTCCATTTTATCTGAATTTATATTTTTAAATGAAAAAAATCGCGAAAAAATACTGATTTTTATTGAGAAAAGTGCTCGTTAGAATGTATTTTCGTGTTTTTTCCCGTTTTGTAGTTTCATAATTAAAAATATAAACATATAGTTCTTGTTGTCCGAACTCTCTGGAATTTTTATCGGTTATAAATATCTATATAACTCTTTTGCAGCACGTGTAAAATTTTTTTTATCTGTTTTGCAGTGTTTCAAAGAGAATTGGAAGTATATGCTGTTTCATATTTTCTTATTTGCATAATTTGATTTTTACACTGTAAAAAAAAAAACGGACTAAAATACGGAAATACTACTGGCAATTTAGAGGCCAGTACTATTTCCGTCTTTTAACGGAACTTTTTCCCGGTAAATTACAGAAAAATGTCCGTTGAATTCCAAAAAACGTAAAATTTTCTGTAATGTACCAGGAAAAAGTTCCGTTATAATACGGAAATACTACTGGCGTCTAGATTGCCAGTAGTATTTCCGTATATTAGTCCGTTTTTTTACAGTGAAGAGCCTATGCTTGATTTTGAAATATGCCGGAAAAGGAAGGGCATTCCGGTATTTTAACACTTTCGGCCCTGTACATATGTGTTCTTTACTTTTTAAAATGCTTTAAACTATAAATAACGCCTTGAAGATACGTAAAAACATCATAATCACGTAAGTAAATTCTATATTTTGCCTTTTTAGGGGACAAGTAGCGCCAGCTAGCTTTGAAATAGTAATAAAAAGCAAAAAAAAAAGTTGACAAAAGTTATAATTTTTTTGGACTTTAAGAAAAAAGTCAGTGCCGAATGGATTTAAACTTAAATTAGGGACTACTTTTCCGAATGAATAATTTGCGATAAACAGTAAAAAATAATAGTATGTTTTTATGATGTTAAATCCTGTTGTAGGGGAGACCGGGGCTAGTTGGCTACAGGGATGAGTAGGCACAGTCCTCATAAACCGCCTGTTTGTAGATAGATTGCACAACCAGTCACAGAGTACCTTTCTTCTTGCTTTTTATAATCCTCATTGTAGTTTTGCAGCCTAACCTATGTGCAGTGGACATTTATTACCATTTTTCTGTTTTTTGCACTCATAAGTAAATTTTTGTTGCTTCATTCTTTTTCTAATTTCTAATACTTATCTTAATAATTGCGATTTAACTTGTGCAATTTTTCTTAGTGTATGATTAACTGTAACCACCCCGTATGTGATTTACTTGGATTATTTATGCTTAAATGGTTACGTGTCCATTTTGTGAAGACATTTATTATGGGGCTAGTAGGCGCATTGAACACGGGGCAAGTTGGCTCGGTGCCTGGTGTGTGCTGGTTGCTTGAAAAACAGCAAATACCGAGAAAAGTGATTGCAATGCAAGATTTTAGGCACACGAGGTTTGCCCAAACGGAGGCACTCGATTTTTTATTTGCGACAACAGTAACTCTGATGATGATATCGAGTAGGATAGAAGTTACTCAATGTTAATGTTTTCTTCATTATTTTATATCTGAATAATTTAGAATTTACATTGTACGGCGAAAACGCCTTTGTTTAAACTTACAGGTAATAATGAAATCGATTTCTCTTAATTGCGTGTCTTATTTGAGTTTCATTTAAATTTTTATAAAGCGTTTGCCAACTTACCCTATAGGTATAAGCAACTTGCCTCGTGACGAGGTAGGTTGGCGTACAATTTTCCTTTTACTTTAGGCTTCCGCTAAACATAAACTACAAAAGCTACAAACTCAAAACTCCGGGTATTTATAGCCCAATGCCTGTTCTTTAAAAGTACAGTTAAAATTTCATAAAAATCTTAAACAAAAATTAATAAAAATCAATAACTAAAAACTGTGTCTACTAGCCCCGGTCTCCCCTAATATGACATTTTTCAAACGTCTTCAAAAACGCTTCCTTCGACTATTGTCATATAGCCCAGTGGTTAGGGAGTTGAATTCGGAAATGATTAGGGGAAAGCTGGAAATTGTTTTAATCCCTTCAGTTTAGGTCTAAAATGAATATGCTACGTTTTCCCCCTCGTACTAGATGAGCGTTAAGAATTATGCATAGATTTATAGTCAAAAAACACGTTTAAAAAAAAAAAAAATACTATAACACTATCTAGAAATCATTAACTTTTTCAAAAACATTGTCAGTACAAATGTTGTAGAGATTAAAATTCTGAATAAAATGAGTACCTACACTTAATACTTTTGTTGAATATTAAGGTGACAATTCTACTTTAAAGTTTTAACACCGTGGTCAGAGGGTTGAACTCAGAATTAATTAGGTGAAAACTGGAAATCATTTTAATCCCTTCAGATTAGGTCTAAAACGAATACTCTATGTTTTCCCCCTCGTACTAAATGAGCATTAGGAAATATGTACATATTTACATTCGAAAAACATGTTTTTCCTTAATGTTTTTAACAATATCTGAAAATAGCTAATTCTATCAAAAAAATTGTCAGTGCAAATGTTGTAGAGCTTAAAATTCTAAATAGAATGAGCACCCACATTAGTATTTTTGTTCAAAATTAAGGTCGCAATTCTATTTCAAAATTTTGCCTTAATCACTAATCAAGAGATTCTAGCTAGGAGAGACCAGATTACCTTAACAATATCTCAGAACAGCTAACTATATCAAAAAATTACCAATACAGATGTTGTAGAGCTTAAACTTCTGAATAAATTACTCACATTAATATTTTTGTTCAAAATTAAAGTCGCAATTTCAGATATTGTTAAAAATATTAAAGAAAAACGTGTTTTTCGAATGTAAATGTGTACATATTTCCTAACGCTCACTTAGTACGAAGGGGAAAACATAGAATATTCATTTTAGACCTAATCTGAAGGGATTAAAACGATTTTCAGTTTTCCCCTAATTAATTCCGAGTTCAACCCTCTGACCACGGGTCTAAAACTTTAAAGTAGAATCGTGACCTTAATATTCAACAAAAGTATTAAGTGTAGGTACTCATTTTATTCAGAATTTTAAGCTCTACAACATTTGTATTGACGATGTTTTTGAAAAAGTTAGTGATTTCGAGATAGTGTTATGGTATTTTTTTAAAAAACGCGTTTTTTGACTATAAATATATGTACAATTCCTAACGCTCACCTAGTACGAGGGGGAAAACGTAGCATATTCATTCTAGACATAAACTGAAAGGATTAAAACAATTTCCAGTTTTCCCCTAATTATTTCCGAATTGGGCCTTTTTTTGCTCCCCTACCACTGGGCTAATATGCAAAGAACGCGAAACAACTACATTCGTTAGATTTCAGAAACTAACATATTCGTTAAATTTCAGTAAAACCTAACTTCTGTGATTTGGTTATTTACTTTTAATTTTATTAGCGTAAAAAGGATTTTTACCCCAAACTGAAAATAAATTCAGGGTTAAATGCTTAAAAAGTTGTCGTTATCGTACAAAGCCTGGGATTTTTATGAGTTAAAAACATATTATCGTAACTGGGCAAAAAATCATAAAAAAATATTGATATTTAGTAAAAAGACCTGTAAGATTTTTTTTTTTTTTTAGCACTTTACTATTTGTGCACTTCATGATAAAAATTTGTGAAAAAATATTGTTGGAAAAGAAATGTGTTTTCTTCTCGTTTTTTTTTCTTGTTTTCGCATCGGTTCTATTACTAGAACAAAATGAGTAATTCTTATCCGAATTTTCTCAAATTTTAACAAATTAAAAATCTAACTACACCCAAGCCTTCCTTAAAATTTCGTGAAAAAAATGTATATTGAATAACGAAAACTTTTGCCGAAGTCGAGAGAAATCGCGCTGAATTCATACGGTTTTAAATATTTTTGTCGAAGTTCTCGCACATTTTATTTTGTAAAAAATATTTCTACCCTTCCGAACGCATCTAAATTTGTTTAGGTGATGTAAATCTGATCTATTGAGATGATCTAAAAAGACTGTGTTAAAATACGGACGTTTAGATACTTTTCGCAAAGGAAAAATATAGTCTTCGTGAAGCGCGACGTGACCTGCACTCGCCGGCTTATTTGAAAGTGTTAAAAATATATTTATTAAAACCGATTGCACCATCGATTGGAAGAAAGTTACAGCTTTAAAAGCATATCTTTGGTTTGTCGGTACCTCTAAAATTGCGTCCTAGAGGGCGTTGATATAAGGGAAAAACTTTTTTCTGAAAAACGACCCTTTCTGATTTCTTTTTCCAAGGGTTAGCTATATTTTTTCGAATTGATTGCGGCATTTGGGATTTAAGAGTACGATCTTTCGCTAATATGTCTTCCAATTTTAACTTTACTATGTTTGCTCGGTTTCCGTTAAAGCAAAACTACTAAAAAACACAGATAACATCAAAAAGCCTGTTCTTCATGCTTCCGATGAGTAAATGGGTTTATGAGCATGCGCTTATGAGCATGAGAATTTTTCAGAGCTGGCGACGAAAAAAGCGAATGTTTGACGAGAATTCCTTGTCGTTTTTAATTAATATCGCTATTGATTAACAAATTATTAAGATTCTGAGTCTCAAGGTGCACCAGGAGAGGCCTTCGAATATTCTCACAAAAAGTTTCAGCCTCATATGGGTCGTAGTTTTTGCTAGCCATCGCGAACAGACACGCACACAGAGCAAAACTTTGTTCATTAGTATAGATTACTATTTCAGCGTCACATGATGCTTATTCTTGGCCGTAATCAAAAGGATAACCCTTTATTAGGGTTAACCCATTTTTGTCTATACCATAGTGGACAAAAAGGCTATTTTTTCCCTATCCATTTCATTTAAAGATCCTATTCAATTAATATGATTCTCTGTGACATCTATGCTTTCAGTATAAAAATCGAGATATCGCTACAACAACGGATTACTTACTTGTTGAGGCATCATCAATATGGCAGTGATGGAACAGTGTAACACCAAAGAATCAATCGACACCGCTAAATTTTAATAGTATTCTTCGTCTTACTTCAAGATAGAATTTCTCAGACTTTTAAAGGCGAAGAATATCATAAAAATTTAGTGGTGACAATCACCCAACTCCTGCGCCACTTTTCCATCACTGATATGAATTTCCGCTGCCATCGAAATACTCAAGGCCTGAGGACACGAGTTGTGACGCCATCAGTAATCGACCGACTTCCCACTAGTGTTGAACTTCACACCGGAAAATTTTGAATAGTAATTTTCTTTTATTTTATTTGTGGAATGTCTATCATCTTATAAAACAATAATAAGTATTTAAACTTACTGGTGAGAATTTGGAATCCCCCAATAAAAAATCCGACCGATGCGGGAACACTGTGGCAATCTGCATCTGGTTGAATTTTTATTTAGGGATTTCGAGTTCTCACCAGTAAATTTAAATAGTTACTATTGTTTTATATGATGATAGATATTCTACAAATAACATAAAAGAAAATTGCTATTCAAAAATTTCCGGTTTGAATTCCAACACTAGTGAGAAGTCGGTCGATTAGTGATGACGTCACAACTCGTGTCCTCTGGCCTTGAGTATTTCGATGGCAACGGGATTTCTCATCAGAATGCAGGAAAACTGTTCGGCATGAACTAAAATGTTTCTAAACCTACAATAACGTTATTTACATGGCATTAAAAAATATATATTATAGTTTTTAAATTTTTTGGCCTAATGTGTAATTGAAAAACAAATATAAAATTACTTTATTCGTTTTGTTTACGGCAATAGTCGACAGGCTGTAATTAAAGAAAAAAATAAAGTTATAATATTTTTTTTCTCATTTTTTGTAACACTTTTACTTAGAAAATAGCAAATTTAATTTTAGGGATTTGCCAGTTTTAAAGTACGCAACAAAGGGTAAAGGAATATATCGTAGCCATGATGGCAACGCGTAGAAATTGAATCAATTATGGAAGATCTATCAAAAAAAAAAAAAAAAAAAAAAAAAAAAAAAAAAAAAAAAAAAAAGGATGACATGGGCAAATAATTTCCAAATGGTCAGACATTTTCTCTTTACTTTAATTTGTTGCAGCAAACAAATGTTCATTGTTCAGATGCATTACCAAAATAAGAAATATAAAAAAGATGCTTGAAAATTATTCAAAAAGTCATAAGAAAAAAACTGTGAATTTAGCTACAGTTTTCAAACAAATTTCATTTGAAAGTACATTTTTCTCCTCTATTCTATGATTTAAAAATTAAAATTATGCGATATTTAGAAGTGATGTATGAGTGGTAAAAGCGAAGGTGATACCGCAGATCGTTTCCAACATCGTTATGATATGGAGTTATGTCTGGATTTGCGGTAAATCAAATCACATTGTGTCTGACTTCAACATTATATTTTCGAGTTGAAGTGTATAAATATATATGCGTGTATACATATAATTACAAAAATAACGGGCTATTTTTTTCTTTCAAGTTGCGTTTGGTCACGCATAACAAATAGTCTTGCTAGGTGTCCCGATTTACGCTGATGTCCCAATTTTCAGGGGTTCCAACGCCCGTCCCGCGGAACCAGTGAGTGGGTCACCAAAAGTGCCGATTTCTCATAAATGCACAAATTCTTTAAAATTTATTTTGTACCATGATATTTACCAGTCAGAAACGAGTGAAAATTAATACAATCAAACTTGTGAAAACAGAAATAGTCTATAACGGATAATTTTTATGGTCCGGCAGAATGGATTACTGTAGAAACTACCTGCTAAGGTGGAAAGCTGGCCAAAACAAAACATTTTTCTTGTTTTGGTGATTCTATTTTTATCGTTTTTAATGTATTTGGATAAGTAAATCCTACCTTTTTATAACGAAATCTTGTCTTAAGCGTAAAAATTTCACATTTCCTTATAGAAGAAATACCACACAATGAAAATTTTGACAAATGCGGTCGCCAGGTCATTTAACCGGGCTTCTTCTTCTTCTCCTTTTTTTTTTTTTTTTTTTTTTTTTTTTTTTTTTTTTACAAAAATTGACTTAAGGAATGAGAACAAATGGCACCTTTTTTCTCTCCCTCACAATGTTAAAGTAAAATTCTCATAAGATGTCGCATTATGGATGTTGCAAAGTTACAATATAGTATTCGTAAAGGGCATAGCCGAATAACCATTGGAAACATGCCTTTTAATCAAATTTCCTGATTTTTTTCCTAGACGTAGCTACGTATCTGACGATATATTTCCCCTATTATCACCCTATAAATAAAGATATTTAATGCAATAAAAATGGTTTTTCGATTTTTTCAAAAACTGCTGCACGAAATTTCATGCTATTAATTGAGGATATATAGATACCAAAGATGCATAACTGGTAATTTTTGTATAATTTTCTGTTCATAAAAACTGTGTGAAATAGCGAAATAAAAGTTTAAAAGTATAAAAATCATATCTTATGGTTATCCGAAAATTACCATTTTCTTGTAAAAAATTCTCCACATGTGCCCGTATATTCCATATAAATGCCGAAAGTTTGCGTTGGGTACTACATATAAATATTTACAAAAATGTATATTAAAATTATTAAAATTCATTTTAAGGCGTTATTTGGGGAGGAGCTACTTAACTTGAACATCCGAAGAATTTTTGGAACAAAGTCAGCAGACAAGATGTCAACTGATGTATTTTAGATTCCATTAGCATATAAGCCATGTTTTTCAACATCTTGTTCATTTTGATATCAACAGTGTTGAGAATGTTGCTCATGTGCCCATTAAAATTTAAAATACAGCAATTCTGTAACTGTTTATTCTAAAAATTCTTCGGGTGTGGATGTTGAGTAGCTCCGCCCAAAATAACGCCTTAAAATGAATTTCAATAATTTTGATATACATTTTTGTTAATATTTATATGTAGTACCCAACGCAAACTTTCGGCATTTATATAGAATATACGGGCACACATGGGGAATTTTTTACAAGAAAATGATAATTTTCGGATAACCATAAGATATGATTTTTGTATTTTTAAATTTTTATTTCGCTATTTCACAGAGTTTTTATAAAGAGAAAATTATACAAAAATTACTTGTTATGCATCTTTGGTATCTATATATCCTGAATTAATAGCATGAAATTCCGTGCAGCAGTTTTTGAGAAAATCCGTTTTTTAAAAAATCGAAAAACCATTTTTATCTCATTAAATATCAATATTTATAGGGTGATAATAGGGGAAATAAATTGTCAGATATGTAGCTACATCTAGGAAATAAATCAGGAAATTTGATTAAAAGGCATGTTTCCAATGCTTATCCGGCTATGCCCTTTCTTAAAAATTACATTTGAACAAAAAATGTTTTTAACTTTTATTTTTAGTTTCCAAAAAAAGTTCATCGAATGGAAATTTTAAAATAATAAAATCAGAATATTTTGATTGACTTCGACAGGAAATTGAGCAAAAAATTGTTTTCCCGCTTTGCTATTTCATCGTTTCCCCGCCCCCTCTTCATCAAATCTATATTGTTCAGCTGTGTTGTCAGTGTGGTACTTTTTTTAAATTCAGATTTCTTGACCACTTGATTTTTTTCACCAGTTTTTTGAAATGGCAAAATTCGCCTTATTTAATGACATGTTAATTAAGGCGAAAACAAAGGGAAATTTATCTTTTCAGGAAAGTGGTGGCAATCAAGAAATCTAACTTTATAAAAAGTAGTCCACTGGCAACACCGTTGTACAGCACTCAACTATGATGAGATTTGTGGCATTCGGCAATTAACATGGCGGTTAAAACAGACTTAAGAAATTTTCATTTCTTTCTTTTTTTTTTCTTTTCTTTAAGTTTTATTTTTCTCAGATATAGAGGAAATTCGGGTAGTATGGAATACCATTTGCATTTAGATTTGTAAGTCTACTGAAAAAATTTAAGATACATTAAAAGTTAGTAAAGTACAAACTTTGACTACTTCTTAACACATTTTTAATGAAAAAAAGTAAATATCAATATTTAGATTTAAAAAAAAAAAATGCAAGTTTCGGATAATATCAAGCAGTCGTGTAATGTGGAATAGGGTTATAAGGAATATACAATTTGCAAGAAAAAAAACATGATTTACAAGAATAAACAAGATTATTTAATGAGTAAACCGTAGTACATCATCTATAAATTATGAGATTCTTTGATATATTATTTTTAATTTTTGCAAAAATCCCAAATATAGTCTGCCCCTCCACAGTTCACATGGGTCCGCATCACACGTAGCAGGTATTTAATTTACCCTTCCTTTCTTCTGACGTCTCAATATTTTCCGTTGCAAAACAAGCACATTGCATCTTCCACATCTGGTGTACAACCTGGTTAAATGGCCATCTCAGATGATTCGCCGGAGTGAAATGATTGTTTATCTTCACTACACTCGTCGTAACCACTTCGTTCCCAAAGCTAAAATAATACTACAAATACTCATTCATTGATTTTAAACAAACAAAATGACATCATAGATGACAGAAAAAAGAACTTTTCGGAAGTTGATACTTTAGGGAACTAGTAATTTAGGTTTACAAATAGGGATCTAAAATGACAAATTCCGTTAAAATATCAATTTAATTATCACTAACCCAAATTCACACAATCACAAATTTAAGGCCTTTAATCAAGTGAATGATATAGAAATCCTCAAAATATTTTATTGTAAAGGATTTAAGTTAAATAAGTATGAAAATTTCTCAATTTCTTGGCCACACCCTCTTGAAGGCGTTTTGCAAACTCAGATGAAAATAACATCTATTTTATGAGGAAATCAGCATAGGTTTCGCCATTTATTGGTTTGCTTTTAAAGCAAAAAACATTCAGCTCTTAAGAAATGAAGTCAAAATGTAAAAAAGTCAAACAGTTTAGTTTTTATGGGGAAAAGAATAGAGGTCCACATATGTGGACCCATGTAGCGAAGAGGTTAAAAACTGTTGTGTATAACTGATATTCTACAGGGTGTTACAAAATTGTCAGAAATATAAAGGCAGGTAGAGGGGACCTAAAAAAGAAGATTTCGTATAGGAATGTGGGTGCGGAAATTCAGCGTTGAAACTGTAGAGGTTGCTGTTGAGTTCGGCGGATTAAAGCGCTTTTCCAGCTTGAATCGTCATTCCCAGCACGGATTTCAAGCAACATGCATCGTTCTATCAATTCGAAGCGCCGACATGTATTTCATGTACGGGGTTGCGGAAGCAAATTGAGTGGCTGCTCAAAGTATGTGCATAGACTGATTCCCGGATCGGAATCCGCCAGATTGCCGAACATTAGAACGTCTTCATCGAAAGTTGTGCGCGAGTGGATCATTTTATGCTTCCAAATATGATACGGCCACTGGAAGATATCGCAGAATTTCTGCAGTGGAAGAAGCAGTATTATGCACAGTAGGGAATAGTCCTTCAACAAGCTCGAAAGCTTTGGACGTGCATTGGGTGTGAGCCATTACCTTGCGCAGCTCCATACATGAAATGAATGTCGCCAAGCTCCGCATTGGTGCGTGTTGCTCGAAATCCGTGCGGGGAATGACGATTCAAGCCAGCGAAATACTTTCATCCGCCGAACTCAACAGCGCCCTCTACTGCCTCAACGCTGCATTTCCGCGCCCACATTCTTATACAAAATCCGCTTATTTAGGTCCTCTCTATTTGCCCTTACATTTCTGACACATAATTTTGAAATACCCTGCATATTACCCGACACGCTATATTGAAAAAAATAAATAACATCTTCTCTCGTCAACAAGTCACCATAGAAATAAATTGACTAACACAGCAATAAATATAACTGTTCAACTTAATACTAACCTTAGTTAACATCACAGACGAAGAGGTCTTATAATTAATACGACTTTTATAAAACTCTGCAAAAATTGAGCATAAGAATTGATTTCACTGCGTAACTCCAACAAAATGTATTCAAACAGAACTCACCGTAGTGCATTATGGAAGCACTAGGAAGTCGTTTGGCAGTTTTACGTTTGGCTGCATCACCGTAAGATCCAGATATTGAAGTATTCCATATTGCCCGACCATTCCATAATACCAGAACTTGCTCTTTATATTTTGATAAATTTCATTAGGAAACATAAATTATATTATCTTTCTAAATAATTCACTATTCTAAAGTATGTAATCAATAATTCTAAACTAAGCTTGTTATTATTTTTTCACAATTAATTAATTTTTTGAAAGCCATTGACGGGGAGGGGGGGGGATAAAAAATTTTCGCTTCCTGCCACATTTTATCAAATTTGTAAAGCCCTGCATACAATTACAATTGATCGAAAACCTCTTAAAAGCGAAATTTTGTTTCGGTCCGTAGCGATTCCACTTTCAAAGGTTTTACTGCATAAGAGATTATTGTGTTTAATTAGTACAATAAAGCATTCTAAGACGGAATATAGCATGAAAAAATCCTTTTTAGACAGGTTTCCGTGTTGTATATTTGAATGGTGTTCTTTCCGTAGCGACTCTGATTTTTTTTTATGTTTAAGACAAGATTTCCGCTACAGACAGGTTCCGCTTTCATAGGATATACTGTATTTTTATGTCCCGATTAAAATGACACTGTCTTGCTTTTTTTTACCTCCTTATCCCACCTTTTGAACCAATGAACCAATTCAGTAATCTTTGAAATGCTTAAGAGAGCCGTAATGCTCTCGTTTACTTTCAATCGAAAGTGATCAATCGATTAAGTCTTGATGCGTAGATGGTAAGCAAAAATTGGAATTTACACGTTTGTTCCGGAGCATTGTGTTGGTCGAAGCAAACAGAGGTAAGGGAGGGGGGGGGGGAAGTTCCAGAGCCATACATTTCTTTTCTTTTTTTAATATACATATAAATTAAATAAAACAATAATAATTTAGAAAAACTAAAATGAAACTAAAAAAATACAGATTTACTGCAAGAAAATCAGAATTTAAGAAAAATATGGCGAGGATTTGACGGCTAACTTCAGCAACCAATGAGGTTGCAGGTTGCGACGAATCAAATTGCCGGTGAAAATCGAGCAGGGAGAAAGGATTGAAATGGCTAGAAAGCGGATGTCTCAGAGAGCTGTAAAGTGAAAAGTTACTGTCGGATTTGACCTTTTGTGACAGTGATCTGGCAATACTAATAGTAAGTGACATAGCCATAACTATTCATATAAAGACAGTGAATTATCAATATGAAGATACAAGACAAAGTAAGGAAGGGCGAGTAACAAAGCGTAGAACAGGAAATGCATTGTTAAAAGCCAAATGCACAAATAGTTCAAAGCTGTTTGTAATTAAAAAAATTTTTTTTATTAGAAATAGACTCCTTTAACATATTAAATGACGAGCATTTTCCGGATACTTTTATTGAATGTATGTCATATATTATATCAGGAAAATAGGTCGAGGGTGCATTTGATAGCTTTTTTTTTTTTTTTTTTTTTTTTGTAATTATTATTTAAGAAAATTGGAAAAGAAGTATAGATATGAGTTTGTATTTTATACCACTGAAAATATTATTTAATTTTAATAAAGAGATGAATTAGGTTCCTCGTATTGTTAATAATACTGACTTTGTCAAACTTGATATCTGTTATCCATGGGAAAATAGGAAATTAATTTTTCATCTGTAACATAAAGGAATAAATGTTTGATAAATCTAAATAAAATGACTTATCAAAGAGAAAAGTTAATAGAAATAAATAAATGTGTTTTGTTAATAATCTACTTTATTGTTGAGCGATTCTAGGACATTTGAATGTACGTCAAATAAATAAAAACTACATTATTTAGCTAAGAGTTAAAATGAATTAATTTCTTTTTCTTAGTATTTCTTTTGTAAAGCAACATTTCCCAACATTGTGATTTTTTGAAGGGAAAATCCGCAAATCTTATGTTTAAAACGCAATGTTACTTTATTAAATTTAATTTTGGCAGAAAAGATTATTCTATCCATTTAATTTAAAAGTTTCCATTATTCTAGCGTTTTATTTAAAAATTAACAAACATGTCTCTATTTCTTATATTTCTCAATGTTCTGCTTTGTAGATGTAAAAGCCCAAACGTTACATGTTAAAATTGCATAAGAAAAGTATAATATTTAATAACTAATGTTCAATAACTAAAACTTTAGTTCAACTTGTAAACCATAATAGGGACAACATTTTAATTTAAAAATTAATAAAGTTGTCTTTTTTTTTCATATTTTCCAGCGTTTTGAATTATAGACATAAAAAACCAGTACTCTAATTGTAATAGATTATAATCTTGCAATGATGTTTACTTTAACTTAGGAATAATATTAGCTCTGTAATATTAATACCATTTTAATTTAAAAACTAACCAAGCTTTTTTTTATTTATTGCACTTTATTTTTGATAGCCACGCCCTGAAAACATTAAAAAAAACACTACTGTATTAACGGCATATTTACCTGATAACTTTTTGTTTTCCATTTGCATATATTATATAATCCATAATTTTTTTAAAAAAACCTTTTAATTTAAAATTGCTTAAATTTATTATTCGCGTTACAGACATAAAACCCCATTATTTTGGTAAAGTTTTCCGGTACGGTGTGCCTTATTTATTTATTTATTTATTTTTTAAGAATTCTAATATTGGTAGTCAAGTTGGTAGTCAACTTTAACTTTTAACACTTTCCAACATAGTAGAAAAGTGTTTATGGATTCGATTTGTCTGTCCGCCTCTACCTGAAAAAAATCCTTTGCAGTGTGTTTTAACGACATTACGCTATTTACAATGTATTGAAATTGATATATATCACTGAATTTCACTACAAGATGAATACTTTAGAATAAGGCATTCATAGCATTCATCGCTCATTTACAGGCATATGCAAAAGAAATCGGTTGCAGTACTATCTTTGAGCAATGATTGCTGGAAGTGCGTTTTCACTTTCGATATGCGCTTTTAAACTTAACTAATTTTTTGTATGTTACTAGTCATGTATAAATTCTATACCTCGTATACAGGGCTGCACAAAAGAATTCACGTACCATTCTCCTTATTAGCGGAAACTGCTGAAGGGGAATTTTCAACTCTGGTATGTATTTCCTAGCTGAACTAAATTTTTCCATGCATGTAGTTCATAGATACAAATCTATATGTCATATACAGGGCTACTCAAATAATTCGGAAAATTTTCCGAATGTAGATGGAAATCGCTGAAATTGGATTTTGAAATGTGTTGTACGTTTCCAAATGTACATATTTCAGAATACATCTTTCATATTTAATTAGACATACAGTAATCCCTTAACATTCGCGAGTTTTGATTATTCGCGAAATAAAAAATGAAGAACATTTTAACATTCGCGAATACTTAAATTCGTTATTCGAGAATTTTGTTTTACGAAGACTATTTTTCTACAACTCACTTTGTTGAATGAGTTCTTTACATTATTTGACAGTGTACACCGGCATTGTTACTGTATAGTGTATATCCTAAGTTTCGAGAACTTCAACTTTTGTATTGAGGCAAAATATACATAAATAATTCCGAGAAATTCAAAACATGACTTGATGGTAAAAATAAAAATACCCTAAATTTTCTAAAGTTCAAAATTTTTATTACAGGTGAAATATTTTTTGCAAAAATTGTATGGGAAATTTTAAAACTTAAGGGGGTCCGGGACACATTTTCAAATAATTTTTATTTATTGAGTTAAAATTTCGAAATTTTTTGTGATGGTTAACCATATCATTTGTAAATAAAATCACATGATAAAACTTCTTCGATTTTTTTTTTAAATTTAAAATAAAAATTTTATTAAAAAAGTGGGGTAGTTTAAAATCGTCATAACTCGAAATAGTATTTGTAGAATTTCAATTTTTTTGCATTTAAATAAACAAAAATATGTAAGTTTTTATTTAGATTCAGCATTTAAAAAAATATTAATTTAAATAAAAATTAAAAATATTTAAAGAAAAAATTTGAAAAAAAAATGACGCAACTTTAAAAAAAAAAATCATATTTTTAAAAGTGAATATTTTTTTCAAATTTGCTTAATCAGAATTAAATGAAAACAATTGAAAAACACATGTTCCAAATTTGAACCATTTATCTTTAACGGTTCTTGACTTATACCAATTTAAATACGTGAATTGGTGAAAAAACCCATTATGAAGAAAAACGCATTTTCGCAAAAAGTAGTTTTCGTGACAACCATTGCTTGAAAGCTAGATTTTGAAAACAAGCTAAAACTTAAAAATGAATATTTCCTGTTCCAATTAAGATAGAAACATAATTTAAACTTCCTTTTAAGCAGAAGAAAAACAGAGAAATTTTTAATGTAATAAAAAATTTTAAGAAAATTTTAATATTTTTGTGTGCTGGACCCCCTTAACCCTTTCCGGCGCAGACAAATTCTATTCGCAAAATGAGAAAATATTGACTGACACCAGAAATTGCAAACGATTTCTTTTAGAAAATAAAAACACCTTAAATAAAGCTTTCGCTGTAAAATCAAAATTTTGTTAAATATTCTTGGTGCCATTTGCAAGGTTGGAATTAAAATTAGGTGTGTCCAGACTGGACACACTGCGCCGGAAAAGGTTGAACATTAAATTGTTGGGTAAGCAATAGAATGATATACTTCCTTTACTGGTGAAGAGTCTTAAATTTAAAGGAGGAATAGAGACCGCAACGTTTACTTACAGGGAAATTAATAAACAAAAGATCTGTTCCCCCAAAAAATCGTTATATCAATAACTTTTTCAGTCACCAACTAGCAACTAAACATTGTACTACATGTTTATAATTATTCAAATTTATTTACAGCATGAACTTTTTAATGCTTAGTAAATATACCGGGTGTCCCAAAAATGACTGATGGATTTTAAAATTCCATAACTTGCAAACGGTGACAGACATTAAAAAAATTCTGGCAGGAGTGTTATGTAAAATGTCAGGAGTTTCTATGCTACGACTCTAAGTTTTAGTTACAAATAGCAACGATAGATGGCGCTGCAAGCAATAACCGTGAAATAGAGGCTCGATTTTTCGGCCTCTCTCTTCTTCCATGCGAAAAAAGGAGATTCAAATGTATTGAATGGATCCCGAAGTACCGAAAAATCGGGTCTGGACTGAGCGCCTTTTGCTCTCAGCGCCATCTATTGTTTATAATTCGAACTAAAATCAAGAATCACTGTACAAAAACTCCTGACATCATACATAACCCTCCTTCAAGAATTTTTAATATATATGTGGATGTGGCTTGCGGTTCCCAAAACAATCTAAACCACATCCTGAATACAGTAAGAGGTGCAGCTAAAATCCCATGAGAACTGACAGAGTAGACAAATTCTATAAGACAATAAACCTGATGAGTGAGTAATTCTGAACCGCAGCCGGAGGGCTAAGGTTCGATGTAATGTCAGAGTTGTGCTGCGGACTGACCTGGTAAGACGTACCCGGTCATGCTTCCGAAATATATTGAATGCCGGTAAACTGCCGTAAGAATTTCCCCCTCATCCCCCTAAGCCCTGTATATAGTTAATGTGCTCTGTAAATATAATCTATGCGTTAATCAAGACATTAAAACGTGATTATTTCTATACTACGAGTGTTCAATCAGAAGCCTTTACTACCAAAGTTCGACCACAGTCAATCCCACCTATTCTACATATATGTCACCGTTTGGAAGTTATTGAATTTTAAAATCCATCAGTGATTTTTGGGAGACCCGGTAATTTTATGTTTCAATTGCTTTTCTCAATTTAAAAAAAAAAATCTTAAAACCTAACCCCCTTTTATGCGCCGGAAGATAGTCTCAACATTCCCGATTTTGACATTCACGGAGGTTTCTACGAACCTAACCCTCGCGAATGTTAAGGTATTACTGTATTTTTACTTATTAAACGGCAATGTTTCGTTACATTATTCTGAATGTGTTGGAAAGTGTTTCATAATCTATGCTTGACGCATGATTTTTTTCTTTCTTGTTAACACTTTCAACATCGAAAAGAGTTTACGAATTCGGTTTGTCCATCTGTCGTCTATCCGCGCTCTAACTCCCGTAATATACTCGGATTGGCATGAAAATCATATATTTCTTTGATCGTTACTATAAAATGTTTAGAAGTGAAAATGAAGTGTGTAGCATTTATAATTCGTTTACAGGGCCACACAAAATTCTGTCACACTGCGGTCTATGGGGATGAATCGTTTGCTGTGCATTTTATAAATGTTATGATATTTCAAACATAATTGAAGAGCTGAGTGGATGAACATTTTCTAAACATGACACATTTTCTAAAAAAAAATTTTATCTACTGGATGAAAGAGTTATGATGTATCCTATCACATGGTGAAGCTAAAATACGAAGATTCCATTTAGTCTTGAAGATTTAAGACATTATTCATTAATATTTAATATTTAATAATGTCAATAATATTAATAATTTTTAATATTTGAAAATGAAATATGAATAAGTTATTCTGGGAGAGTATAGTACCATGCCTGTTAATATTTTTAAACACATCAAATAGAAAATAAATCATTAAAATTTACAGCAAAAACTTTCACTTCAAATTTCTTCAAATAAAATTTTTGTTACTTAACATGTTCTTCCACTTAGCTCTTCAATTGCGATTGATATACAGTGAAACCTCCCTTTGCGACCACCTCCATTAAGCGACCACCTCCCTGAACGATCATTTTTTCATGGAACGAAATTTATTCCCATAGGCTCAATACTAATTTTACCTCCATTCAAAGACCATCCCAGATGAACTCTCTCCATGAGCGACCAATTTCTTTGAAGAAAATTCCATTTTTTCCTGGTCGCTTGAAGAAAGTTTTATTAGAAAAATAATTCCGGAGAGCGCATTATTCATCAAACTTCTAAACTAAGTTTAGATTTTTTTTTTTATCCCGGTAACTTTTAAGCGTTTTAAACCCCTTTGTGCCTTTTTAGGCAATGAATTTAACTCTGATGACACATTAAGAATGACGGTCAATAAACTCCCCTGCCCTATTCTGTCGGGAAATTCTCAAAGAAATTGACAAATTAATGAAATCGTCATTATATGTTACCGTGCCAAAAAAAATTGCATTTATTTACTGAACTTCGAAAAGACTGGAAAATAAAAATTTAAAATATAAAACCGTAAAATCAAGGCAAACGTCAATGTATTCATTTTTTAAACTCTGCAGTAAATAACTTATGTAATTAACCTTTGTTTTGATACTTAAATTTTCATATTTTTTCCTAATGTGAAAAATAAATTTTAGTAACATTAATTTTAACCGTTTCTCAACAATTAAAATCTAGATTTAAAATGACCTCCATTAAGAGACCACCTCTCAGAGCGACCAATTTTTATTGGAACGGAATGTGGTCGCTTTAGGGAGGTTTTACTGCAAATCATTAAGATGGATAAAAGTATTTATAGCATTTATAATTCGTTTACAGGGACGTATAAAAGGATTCTATTACATTATGATCTATGAAGAAAAATCGTTTGCGGTGTATTTTAATAATGTTATGCTACATAGCGAAATCACTGAAGTACGCTACATGTTTGTCTATAGGTTATAGAATACATAGCATTTATCGTGCATTTATAGAAACACACAAAATAATTCGGTTAAAAAGGTGATTAAGATCGATAATTGATGGAAGTGTGATTTCATTTATGGTATGGATTTTTAAACTGATCTAAATTCGAGTGTATTAGTTGGTGAGTATAAATTTTACAGATCGCAATGCAGGGCTACACGAGATACTTGCACACATTACCGGATATCGACTTGCTGAAAGATATTTTTATTGAATTATGTGTTATTACTTACCCATCATACGTAGTATAGGGTAATCTTGTAATCGTTTTAAAAATCGAAAAACATATTTTTAGAAAGAAAATTTTGCTGTCCGTCTGGGTGTGTGTGTCTGTAATCACTCTATCTCCCGAAAAAATTGAGATAGAGACTTGAAATTTGGTGTGTCTTAGGAAGTAATAATGGGAAGAAGCCTATTGAATATCAGTAACCTCAATTATCCGGAACTATTTTTTTCGGACTCTCAAAATATTCGTTCTGATAAAAGGTATACAAAAATTTTTGAAATTGTTTATTTGAAAGAGTGAGTATAAAAGACAATAAAACATAAATTTTGCATAAAGAATGAAGTCGATCGGATAATTAGTTGCCGAGATATTTGTAATCATATTTTTCAGACTCTTCGATTTTTCATGACTCTATATTTCATTCACATTTCAATTCAAAGATATATTTTAATTAAAAATGAGACGTTTAATCAGACTCAGTAAACTGTTAGTTTATATGATTATAATTTTTCGAGTTTCAAGGATGTTTCTTTTACGCAATTCGGTACTACTTGATTATCCCGCCGACCAAAAAACTGTCGTCAAACTATAAGATTAAATGCCAATAATGACTTATCGTAAATGTCAAGCTTTTAATGCATCTCCATACCTATAAGGGGGTTATCATAGGAAAGACCCTGTTCTGTCGCCAAATGCCGCCAAGTTTAGCGCCAACTTGGAGACATAGCGCCAAATTTGGCAACCAAAATGAGTCGCCAAAAGTGCCATAGACTTCCATTGTAAGTCAATAGTGTTTATTTGCTTACAGAAAATCAACAAATTGAGATATTTTAATGCAACAAAATGTAATATTAGCTTAAGGGATTATATTAATTATATTTAAGAAAGTCCAAGTAAATTAAATTATGAATAAAAGTAACACGATACAATGCTTACCATGTATCACATGTTTTATTTTCATATTTTATATTTTGTATGTCTATGATGGGTAAGTATTACTGCCCCAACGATTAGTTTTTTAAGTTGCTTAGTTAGATATCTCACTTTATGTTGGGAAAAAATGAAAGGTACTTTTCCAGTATAGAGGCCTTGGCGAGAATGGGAAAATGACCTTGGCGAGAGAAGAATATTTGGCAACATATTTTCTCGCAACCTATTCATTGTTTTATATACACAAGAATTTTTTTCAATATTGATACAAATTATTTAAGAAGCCATTTATATATTTTTTTATATATAAACCGATGTAAATTGTATATAAATAATAACAATAATATGTATATAAATAAAATGTTTATGCGTTAAAGAATTACATATATAAGCAAGCAAAACAGTTCATTAGGTTTATTTTCATAGGTCTTTATACAATTTGGCAACAAATCTCACTTTCTGAAGCGTGCTTTTTGCCAAACTTAAAAAGAAAAGTTCGAGGCCTCTATACTAGAAAAGTACCAAATGACATTTCTTAATAATATTCTGTAAGTGTCGGAAAATGTTTCATAATCTATAGGCATGATTTTTGGTTGTTTTTGTGAAGGTTGTATGAGGTTTTATGGCGCAAAATCCCTTAAGGGGCATACTGCGCCAAAAAGTGGTTTTTCGTTAAGATGGCTTTTAGCGACAAAGTCATTTTACAGTGGGATATATTTTTTAGACGATTTTCTTTTGAGGTAAAAAAATATCACTCGTTTGCAGAAAATATTATTTTCGCTTGAATTACGTTTTTGAACGTATAAATTATAGTCTGCTACCAGAAAATTTTGCGTGCATGTAAAATGGCTCTTTGAAAGAAACGATGGATGAATGGCTGTGTTTGTGTATTTTACAAACTTTATTCTAATTCAGCTATTAAAATCCGCTATGAAAGCCGTGATTTTTTGGTATTTAAGGCCACAATAGGTAATGCTGTCTTTAATAAAGGGAAAAATCGTAATAGTCTGCCTTAAGTGAAACAATTGTTCCCTATTCCAAAGGAACTCCAGTTCAACGGAAAACGGAATTCTTACAGCACATCAAAAGGGACACCTTTTATATTAAAATGAAATCCTCAATTCAAAGGAATATTGTAAAATTATTAAAATATTTAGTGTCAACTGTAAATAAAACGATTTACACTGATTTGAATCTTAAAAAGGCAAAACAAAATCCATTTATTATCAACTCATTAATTAAAACTTGCTTCAAAGAATCTAAAAAAAGATTTTCGATTGTTACTGTGGTGATGTAGCCGATGATTTCACACTTCTCAGCTCGAGCATAAGTAAAGTTCAAATATAACTTTTGATATTTTTCATGAGTTCTTTATTAGGATAATTAAGTTAAGGTAAAATAAAAATAAAATTACAATGAAGTGTGAGACACTCTCACTTTGCTTAACAAATTCTTATGTAAAAAAAGCACTCTTCATGAGTGTACACTATCATACTCCATATCCGTCATTAGGATACTGCACACATTACCATCCAAAATCTGAGTCTAGCTGTCCAGCTTTCCTCGCTAAAACTCACTGACCCTTTTTTTCTTTCCCCCAGCATGGGAACTGAAGAGTTTCACTCGTATTGGTCAGTCATGACACCATCCTTGTTTTCATCCAACTTCCTCAAGTTCTCCAAGATCTGGAAATTTACACTTTCACACGCCCTTGAAAATTTCTCAAGGTGACAGATAAGCTTCTTTATCCTCTGCCTGAATTCCTTTCAACAAAAGGCTATTGTACTGCTCGGAAATATTTACTGATTGCTTCCCGTTCTTTGTGTGTCGAAAGCACGATGTCACATTACATATAGCGACAGTTTATTAATAGACAGAATGGAGTACAATGTTAAGATCAACACTACATACTGTTAGGAACATATTATTTCTACAACTTTCAAATATAAGTATGAAACATAACCTCTTTAGCCATAGTACCACAAACCAGTAGAACCATTACTGTCTCTATTATACGATGTTTATTATACGGGACATTCAATATGGATGTTTATTATACGGACGTCCAATTCGGATGTTTGGCCCTGCCACTGTTTCGGCCAGTGCTGGGAGGAAGAGGTAGCTTTCATATTCCTTATTTTAAAAAAGCCAACTTATATTATTCAAACACATGAAGCTCAATTTAGTGGAAACCGAATATAGGAGATTCAATACTAATTTTTATCAATACTAAATAATTATGAATGAGAATTTCGCGAAATTAGTCAGCTTTATCCAAGCTGCTTTTATTTAAGGTAACTTATATTTGGCTGCCAAATTCGGCGATTTTTTAAAGTGCCTGCCATTTTAAGACAACATGGAGGATGAGGCTAACCAGTGAACTTGGTCGAGACCTTAGTAATTGCTGTGCACATGCTCACTCACATCTAAATCGGTTGATATATACGAGTGCTGTCGCAGGCAAAAATTCAGATTTTTCAAAATGTCACCCACATTAGAAATTGAAACTGCTATATCTGAGCCATTTTTTAAGATAAAGACAAACAAAAAATTCTCCTGAATCCTTATATCAAGGTCAAATACTTAAGAAAGAAACCTTTTTTAATTTCTAATTTTTTTGCACCTCACTTTAAATATAATTTTTATTTATTTGATGGCCGCCATTTTGAAACAAGATGGCTGATGAAGCTGGCCAGCGAACTTGGTCAAGATATTGATGTATACTATCCACATGCCTTCTTACATCGAAATAGGCGAATACGTGTGTTATCGCGTGAAATATACAAGATCGTTTGAAAGTGTTAGCCATTCTAGAAATTCAAAGTGCTATAATTCAACCATTTTTTAAGATATAAACAAAAGAACAAATTTTCAGAAACAAAAACTGCTCCAGAATCTTTGTATCAAGGCCAAACACATAAAAAAATCTTTTTCATTTTCCAATTTTTTAATACCTTAAATTAATTTTTTTTAAATGGCAACCCTTTTGAAACAAGATGGCCAATGAAGCTGGCCAACGAACTCGGTCGAGACATTGGTATGTACTATGTACAGAGACAGACCAAGTTACATCCAAATCGGTTCATAAATGCGCCTATTATCGCGTGACAAAAATCAGGTCGTTTTGAAATGTCAGCCACAAGAGAAATTCAAAATGCTATAACTCAGCCATTTTTTTAGATATAGACGAAACAAAACCTGTTCCGGAATCTTTGCATTAAGGTAAAGCACATACAAAAAAAAATCTTTTTCATTTTCTAATTTTTTGGTATCTCATTTTAAATTTAAAATTTTTAAAATTTTTTTAAATGGCCGCCATTTTGAAACTAGATGGCGTATGAAGCTGGCCAACGAACTCGGTCGAAGTATTTGTATGTACTATGTACACGCCAAGGTACATCCAAATCGGTTCATAAATACGTCTGTTATCACGTGACAAAAATCAGGATGTTTCAAAATGTCAGCCACGCTAGAAATTCAAAATGCTATAACTCAGCCATTTTTTAAGATATAGCCGAAACAAAAACTGCTCCCGAATCTTTTTATCAAGGTCAAACACATATGAAAAAAATATTTTTTAAATTTTCAGTTTTTTGGTACCACATTTCAAATTTAAATTTTTCTTAAAAATTTAAATGGCCGCCATTTTTAAACAAAATGGCGGATGAAGCTGGCCAACGAACTCGGTTGAGACATTGGTATGTACTATGTATAAACGAAGTTACATAAATTTTCAAAAAAAACGGTTCAAAATGTCAATACAAAAAGACGTTTCAAAATGTCAGCCACGCTAGAAATTCAAAATGCTATAACTCAGCCATTTTTTAAGATATAGACGAAACAAAAACTGCTCCGGAGTCTTTGTATAAAGTTCAAATACATAAGAAAAAAATACTTTTCCATTTTCAAAATTTTGGTAACACATTTCAAATTTTAAATTTTTTTAAAAATTTTAAATGGCCGCCATTTTGAAAGAAAATGGCGGATGAAGCTGGCCAACGAACTCGGTCGAGAAATTGGTATGTACTATGTACACACCGAATTACATCCAAATCGGTTCATAAATACGAGAGTTACAGTATGACAAAGGTCAGATATATATATATATATATATATATATATATATATATGTATATATATATATATATATATATATCAATTTTGAACGGAGTGTGGTTTCGGGGTCTGGGGTCATGATCGATGAAAATATACCAAAATTTTATGAAATCGCTTTCCTCCGAACGGCTGCAATAGGTAGCTTTTTGTAATGAAAGCTACCTAAAAATTGTTCTAAAAATACCATCAAAATAGTCTGAAAACATCTTCTTTATTTCACTGTTGACTATTTGTCACGCCAGAAATGTGTAGGCTAGTTTTGGATGTCCGCTAAAAATAAACGATTACTATTTTTTATTGTTCATATAAGGGGTGTCCAATTGAAAAGTGTATACGTAGCGACGTTATCAAAGTTGCTGAACTTTCATTTGATTTTGGCTTCATGAAGGGTTCGTAGTGCGCTAAACAAAGTTGCGTGGTTTGTAAAGAAGTTGTGTGTGCGTAACTGACTGTACAACATGGGGCGAACAGGAGGAATCGGGCAGCGAGGCGTAGTGCGTTTTTTAGTGGCTGAAGAGGCAACGAACGCAGACATTTTTCGCCGAATGAAACATGTTTATGATGTACACTGTTTAGACCGTACATCTGTGAACAACTGGTGCAAGAGTTTCAGAGAAGGCAAACAGACAGCCAAGGATGCACCGACATCACCATCAGACGCTGCTGTCGGTGAGATGATTAGAAAGGACAGACGAATGACGACACATGAAATTTGAGGAACAAAGGAGTTTAAGGCTCCTGTTCTTGCAGGCGAAGACACTCGCGAGCTAATGCTAAAAGTATGGGGGTTATTTTCTAATATCTCGTTTGCATTTCGATATTTTTAATTATTTTTTCATTGGATAGCTGAGGTCTATCTATACATCGCTCCTTTTTTACTCTTTCGATTTTGGTTGCAGATATTTTTTTGAATGACACTTTCATTTTCGGAACCGGCTTCGAAAGTGAAAGTAACTTGATAAAAAATATCTGCAACCAAAATCGAAAAAATAAAAAAGAAGCGATGTACAGATGGACCTCAGTTATCCAATGCAAAAAACGCTATTTAAAAATGTCGAAATGCAAACAAGATATTAGAAAATAGCCTCCCCATAATAGGTTTAGCATTAGCTCGCGAGTGTCTTCGCCTGCAGGGACAGGAGCCTTAGGAAGGCACTCCGAGGACAGCGGTTTACTTCGGGCGACAAAATGAAAGATAGGGTACGAACATTCTTCCGAGATCAACCTATAAGAGTTCTGCGCTAGGGATATCGACCTACTGATGACACAATGGGACAAATGGCTCAACAAATACGGTAATTGTTTTTAGAGTTGTAATAAAAGACTTCTACACTCTGTGTCCAGTTTTCATTTGGGCACCCCTTATACATCACTTCTAAACATCGCAAGTTTCCAATTTTTATATTATCGAATAGGGAAAAAATTGTTCTATCGTTTGAAGTTTGTTTAGAACTGTGATGCTTAAATCCACGTATGATTCATATATAATGAAACGATAAAGGCTAAGTCCCTTTTTAAAATTAAGAAAATCCTTTCTGCCCCTTTTAAAATTTGAAATCCCCGCTTTAAAAAATAGAAATTTAAATTTAGAAATTAAAATTCAAACTTTCTAAATGCTTTAGTAATTGTATCTCAAGGATTAGAACTTCCTTAGCCTCTGTTAACTTGGTTTTCCAACCCAACATTTATTACTTTCTTGCTTCAAAATTGATTCATCTTTAAGAATAAAAACGCTGAGGTAAACGCAATTCTCATTTATTGTGGTTGGAGCTAAAGGCCAGATTTGCCAAACCCAAAAAACGTCATAATGCCTGGATATTTTCTAGCCTATTAAATGAGATCACCTCCTATTTCTTCAGTGTCGCACTCTAGCGGAAATATTCCATAGTTAAGATGGGACACCGAAAAACCCGTGGCTTTTTACGACCCTGATTTGCTAAATAAACTGCCGCCTCTCGGCAGCGCCTTTGGGCCGCGGGCCACGACACCTCTCTAGTCATCTGGACCTGGGTTTTGCCAAAGGATCACCTGTAATGGAAAGGCCCAATAAAACCAGGTGCAAAGATTTCTATCTCCTTTGTTTGGACTCATATTTACTCACAATGAAAATGCCACGACTACCAGAAACGTCAATGCCGTTCGACGAACCAGCCACGGTTCACAAGCGCCCCTGCACAGAACCGGTGTCCGGATTGGGCCGCTATGCTCAACAGCGCCCCGTAGTCGCCCCCGAGTCAGAGCACCTCGTTGCCTGTCCCGCATATATTACACACATATTCGTATTATCTTAACAATAAACAATTGTTTACTGCAGTTACGTAAAGTAACTAGTAGTAGCGCTACCACATTTAGCAAAAAAATTTTTTATGGAAAACAAAAAGAAATAAGCTGAGATTAAATATAAAGTACTGCATTGTGCAGCTAAGCTAAAATTTATCAACGAAACGACAGGTTTTACTTTTATGTTCAACATAAAACAAATATGAAATTAAATTGATTAATAGACACGCTGCATCAGAATATTCTCAGTTTTATTTTAATTAGAAAAAAATAAGCAGTCTAATTTCTAAGTTGTCTTATTATAAAATTGATCTATTAAAATTTATCCTTACTACCTACTTTACATTTATTCTATGATTTTCCAATTAGAGTTGTAGGCATTGAAGAAGTTCCCTTTTTAGTTAAAAGTATAGGTCCTTACATACGACCCCAATTTTTTTTTTCTAGATGTATAAGTTCATCTGATTTTAAAATTTTAGATTTTGGAATCATTATCAGTTTTTAGAATCTAATAAAAGTCAAGAATACTAGATCTATTTTCTTGGGCGAATATACTTAGCTATTACTCCTTGAAGTGGCATATCGATGATATTGTTTTGCTACGTTGTTTTACATATTTCAACTGCTTATAGAAGCAACAGTTTCTTGATATGTTTAGTGTTTACACATTTTTGGTGAGTTATATAATTGAGAAAATGAAATCTTAGATTAAAAGATTCTGTATAAAATTTCTGGTGTGTGTTAAGTGAAATCTTTCTATTAAATTGTTAAGTACATGTACATAAAATATGTTTTCTAATGGAATGATATTATTATGGCTTATTGTCGATTTATTCTCTTTACAATTCATGTCATATTCATCGTGAATTTTGAGTTTTAAATGTTACTAAAGCTGACTAACAGGCATAAATCTTCAATATTTCGCTAAAGTTTTCTATAAAAGTTACTTTATTTCTAAATACTGTTTTGTTCATATAATGCCGTCATTATTTTAATTTTTGGTTGTGTAAGGGATTTTTTGTATTATTTTTTTAAGGTGAGTCAACAGTTATAAACCTAAAAGAAATCTACTTTTGTTTTTTATATATTTAAAAAATCATACAATTCTGATTCGAATAAAATAAACAGCAAAAAAATATTCAAATTAAAACTACGTCAATTTGAAATTAATATGTCTATATTAACACAGAATCCAATTGATTTTTAAAACTTGCACCCAAATTCCTGAAAATTGTGTGTTTGCTGCTTGGGCACATTGTTAAAAAGAAGAAAAGAGAAAAAATGGGAAAGAAGGAAAAAAAAAACTTTCAGACAGATTATTTCTTTTAAACGGCTATCTATAAAATAACAATCCCACTTACTGTTATATCAATTAAAAAATGCAAATTTTGCTTATTGGGATTTGAACATGCTTCTTAAGGTATATCAAGTAAATATATATATATATATATACATATATATATATAATATATGAACCAATATATATATATACCTATATATATAAAACCGCTAATTATGAAATCACAAACACCACATAAACCAAATGTTATTTAAATTGTATAGTCCAATAGTAAATTACTTTATCAAGGGCACAGAATTCACACACACACACACACACACACACACACACACATATATATATATATATATATAAACATTAAAAGTGAAACAAGTGTGTAAAAGAAATAATTTGTCTGCAACCTTCTGTTAGTTTGTTTTTTAAGTGTTCACAAGTAGCAAAAATTTAATTTTCAGAAAAGCGGAGGTAAAAATTTAAATATTAATTGGAGTCTGTGTTAAAGTAAACATATCAATTCCATATTGACCCGGTTCTATAAAAAATATTCGTACGCGGTTTGTTTTGTATGATTGAAAATTATACAAATTTTTAATAAACATGAATTGCATAATTAAAAAAAATTTTTTTTTAATAGCATAATTTTTTAATAAATATGAACAACTAAAATCGAATTTTTTAAGATTTAAGGGGGTTCACCTTTTGAAATCTTTCTACCGCCAGTAAAAAGGGATGAGGTTTCGAGCTCTCATAAATTTGTAAATACTTATTGAAATTATATACAAACCTGTGTAATATATTTAAGCTAGATTTCAGTCTTTATAAAATATAAATATAAACATAATATAATAAAAAAATACATTTCAGTTAATATTAAAAAAAAAAAAATCACAATTCATCTTACAATCCGCACGATAACTTAGAATGGATGTATGAACACAAAATTTACGTTAAAATGACCTTTAAAATGTTTACAGAATGAATTAATTTCATAGAGATAGCTAAATATTTCCATTATTTTTTAATGGTTTATTAATTTTTTTTAGCCCCGGGGACGGTATGCTATTTCTTTCTCCCAGCCTATTTTGTCTCCAAAAAATAACGTTAGCTTACAGAAGGTACCAATAAACAAATCATTGTGCGATTAAATGCTCTGTAGCAATTTTTTAAATTTCTAAGCATCGCACATTTTTAATTTTTATACCGTCGTATTGGAAAAAAAAGTACTTTTAAATGCAATTTGTTTGAAAACTGTATCTCCATTTATTTTTGAAATATTAATTTTTTTGTAGTTTTTAGCACCATTTGTTTAATTTTGGCAACTCAAGTACTCCATTTATATAGAAAGTAAAAGGAAAATAGTTGAAAAATAGCAATTATATCTTTTTGTTGCCATTTTCTCATAACAACCGAAATAAAATTTAATTAAAAATTGCTATTTTGGAAAAATATAAACGTTAAAAAATATATACGTTAAAACATGGAGCTATTATAAATTATATTTAATTTTAAGTATCTGTAGACGCTTTCAGTGTGACCTCAGTCATGACGTTTTAGTTGGAAACTGACTCCAAACAAACGGTTGCTATGCGTCATTTCTTTTTAAATATAAATTGTGGAAAATGTTACCAGTACATATCAAATATTAACTACGATTAACCCTTAACCTACGATTTAGTCTCAACAGCTCCACGGTTTGGCAAATCCATAGCTACCACTAAAATTTAATAGAGATTTTCGGCTTGTTTAATCATGGAATTTCGACGATTAATTTAAACTATATTTATTGAGAAGTTTTAGTGGTAAGAAGAATTTACATTTGGCTCGATCATCGTACGCGGGCTATGCCCGTCATTGTAGGTTAAGGGGTTAAAACACTTAGATGTGCGATATAGATATAAGATATAGCTGCAACACACAAACAAAATAGAAAATACAACATAGCAACCGTTTGTTTGGAGTCAGTTTCCAACCAAAACGTCATGACTGAAGTCAGGACTGAAATCGTCTATATTAATGTTACAAACAAATGAATGCCTATGAATTATTAGATAGCCTTTTTTTTTGTCGAGTTTCTTTAATGAATGGCATCTTTTTGCTGCATTTGTGTATTATTTTGCGATAGTGACATCCTTATGCATTAGGGTGGGTCGAAAAAACCGAAATATTTATAATCGAAACGTAATAGCGCGGAAAAGTTGCCTTTTGTAAAAAAGATAAAATACGTAAAATATTACACCGATTGGTTAATATCTTTTACCGCCGCAAAGGGTCCAAATTTCGAAAAAATCGCAAAAAACATACTTTTAGCAATTTTTTTTTTTAAATTATCCAAACATACTTATTCAATTTCTAATAGAACGCAATAGCCACGCCAAGATATTAGTAATGTAACATTAACATTTCATTTTTGTGACATCGTTGCTTTTACCGCCACAACAGAGCCAAAATTTCTAAAAAATGTTAAAAATTAAAGTTTTTCATTTTTTCAATTTTCATAACTTTTGTAATGTTTTCGGATTTTTAACATTTCTAATAGGCTGGGAAAGGCATTTTATGTTGTTAATTTCATGCACATTGTTAACCATGATCACTGTAATTCTATAAAATAAAATTGCTCAATGATAGAAACACCTGCAGCTGCCTGCACCTAAAATTAATTTCTCGCTGCTAGAGGGCCACGTTTCACTTTGTTCGTTTTTTTTTTGTAATGTACTCCTTTTACTCTATATTTTGATGGCGCTAAAGATAGAAATATCTGCCAGGTTAAAGAGGTGGCAAAGTTTCATCTTTGCGAAGTTAAGGCGGAACATATCTCTTTGTACTAGAACCAGGTCTGAATTATTTTCGTCATTTGACCCCATCGTCTGGCAAGGAGACTTCTATATGCAATGACATTATAGATTTTTTGAAGAAAAATGAAATCCCGACTGGAATAATAATTGCAGTTGAATTTCGCGGAACTGTCTTCAAAACAGGGTGCAAAGGTGGTGTTATAGTAGGATTAGTTGAGAACAACTTTTAAAAAACCACTTTATTGGCTTCCTTGACCTCACTTCAATGAGCTTCCACTGAGACATCTTTTCAAACATCTTGATGACAAAATACAGGTTCTCTATCATATTGTGGCCCAATTGGTTGATCTCTTGCGATTTGCGAATTATTACCAATTGCAAAATTTAAGCCAATTTAATCTGATCACCTAGCTGTTGATAAAGATGATTTGTCAACTGACCAGAAGTATATGTCTGAAATATTGCAAGCTCTTTCAACACGCGTGTATACAATTGACCTTTTTTGCTGAGTCCCTGGACAAATATTTCACGCAAGGTGGATCATTACTGCTATTCGAATTTTGAGACTCTACGTTGGAACAAAGAAACCCTCTTCTTAACTTGTCATACTCTTTGAGTACATCCTGAAAATGTACTACATCAGTTGGTTCACAATTAAAATGAATCACTCATGTTTTCCAAAATCTGTGCACTATAGTTAGTAACTTACGTTACTTGACAGATAATCTACGAAAGATTATAGTTCCTGTATTTTCACGAAATGACTATTTCGCAAATCATACAAATAGCCTCTTTGGAATGATAGCATATGAAGAGGAGAACATCAAGGCCCCAGCCATGAAGAAAATTGCAAAAACACGAAGTTCTGTGGACTAGAATAGTGCGATCCGTCACTTTATCATAGCAGACTTCAACACTGAAGCTTAAAATTGTATGGCTTTAGTCTACTGACAAAACTGAAAACTAACGGAACCACCTGTTATGGTTTCTTTATCGACTAAAAACGCTGGTGAGTTTAAAATGTTCGATTAAAGATACCAGCTATTATATCTTTCCTTGTGCCACTCAATCACTAGCAAGATGCGTGAAATTATTCATTGAAGCACTGATAAAGTTTGTTTACTAGAACAGAGGGAGGATCACATCTGATCAGTTTTGGCCTCTCGAGAAATAATGGCTTCATCTGAAAGCAAGTTATATTATAAAATTCATTTACATTAAATTCTTCTTCATTTTAAGTTTATTTAACCCGTTTCGGCTAAACATCTCTATATTTTAATTAATAAAATACTAAAACATTTTGCTCATTTTATATAATTTTTGTGGCATGAATTGGCTGTTATGAAGTAAAACATCAGTAGATGAAGCGATCGTCAAGAAAAAGGAATGATTAACTTTATTTTCAAGTCTATTACAAATAGTTATAAAAAATTATGATGTATTAATAGATATAAAGTAAAATTATTTATTTCTAGACATATTATAGAAATTATAAAAATTTAGAAAAAAAAAGAAAAATTGAAAATTTTGAAATTTTTACAAAAAATATGGTCTTTTTACGGCAAATAAAGATATGATTTCATCATAATGAACATTTACCGGGACATTTCTCATATCTTCATGTAGCTATTGCGTTCTATTAAAAATTGTATTGGTATGTTTGGATAATTTAAAAAAAAAAGATAAAAAAAACATGTTTTTTGCGATTTTTTTAACCTTTGGCCCCCTTGCGGCGGTAAAAGATATTAACCGATCGATGTAATATTTTAGAAATTTATTCTGTATTACAAAAGGCAACTTTTCCGCGCTATTACATTTCGATTATAAAAATTTCGGTTTTTTCGACCCACCCTATTATGCATGTAGATGCTGTAGATGTTTAAAAGTGGATCGTAAATGTGGAATCCTTAAGCGGATGCGAATGACGTCATTTTAGATATAAAAGTGTGTGCTTTAAGTCTTAAAATTGAAATAGGTTTTGTACTATTTATATATACATATTTTTTTTTTCATCGGAGGCGACACTAAATTCTGGAAAAGCAGAGTTCCTGTTTTCTAGTTTTTGCAATTTTTTTTTTCTATTTTTCAAATTTAATTGATTTTTTTAAATATTTTCTGTCAAAGAATTTATATAACATTAATTCATTCCATAAAATGTAGGTTAAAGGTAATTAAAAAAAAGTTTTATGTTCATATACTCAATCTAAGTTAACATATCGCATGGATTGTGACATACGATGTGAAAAGATTTTGTAATAGTATTAACTGCGAACTGTATGTTGTATTATACCTGTGGGCTCGAAAGCTTTGAAATTTTTTGCTGATACTTTTTTCATTAACTTTTAATTAACAGCAGTATTTAACACTTTCCAACAAGTTTGAAAAGTGTTTGTGAATTCGGTTTGTCTGTCTCTCTGTCCGTCCGTGCTCTAACTCGAGTAAATATAGTCCAATCGCTGTAACATTCATAGATGTTATTGGGTATCATTATTGCATGTTCGGTATTGAAAACTAAATGTGTAGCATTTACAGGGATATTCAAAAACATTCCGTTACATTAATGCATATGGGGAAATGTGGTATATTTGAACGATAGTACGCTATTTTAAACACACTGAAATTTATATATATCCCTGAAGTGTACTATACGGTTGTTACTGTAGCATACACTGTAAAAAAAGGGACTAAATACGGAAATACTACTGGCAATCGAGACGCCAGTACTATTTCCGTATTTTAATGGAATTTTTTCACGGTGAATTACAGAAAATTTTCCGTTTTTTTTTTTAATTTAACGGAAAATTTTCTGTAATTCACCGTGAAAAAATTCTCGATTGCCATTAGTATTTACGTATTTTAGTCCGTTTTTTTTTTTTTTTTTTTTTTTTTTTTTTTTACAGTGTAGGGTGTGCATAGAATTTATCGTTCATTTACAGCGACAAACAAAAGAATTTGGTTATAGAAAAAAAAAATGAACAACAATTGAATTATTGAAGTGTATAAACAATAATTGCTGGAAATGTGTATTCAGCTGTGGTACTGGTTTTTAAATTGAACTATTTTTTAAAAATATTACTTTGGTGTATATAAATTCTATAGATCATATACAAGGTTGCACAAAAGTTATCAAGTACATTTCCGTTTATTCACGGAAATTGCTGAATAGAAAATTTCAAATGTGCTACGCGTTTAACTGAACTAACTTTTAGCACACTAGGTAGTATACACACAAATCTATAGATCAAAAACAGGGCTGCACAAAAAAAAAAAAAAATCTGATATTTTTCCGACTATTGGTGGTAATAGCAGAAAATGAGTTTTCAAATGCATTATGCATTTTTCAAATTGCTTAGTTAGACATCCTCTTTCACTTTAATAAACTGTGAAATTTTGTTACAGTATTCTGAATGTGTCGGAAAGTGTTTCATAAACTATGCTGGATGCATGATTTTTCGTTCTTGTTTATCAAGCAACGTGTTTTAGCGAAATTTAAGTTCTGCTGAACTTTGTCATGTAACATACGTGAAAACTAGTCGGTGGGGGCCACCGTAAAACTGTACCAATCATGGAAATGCATAGTATAAAATATGAAAATAAAACGTGTAAACTATTCATAAAACGCATTGCAATTCAAAAATAAAATTTATATGTATATTTAAATCTTTTTAATACATACCAATGCTCTATTACTGAATTGCGGATACTACTTGATTATCCCGTCGACCCATTTCGTCAAATTATATAAATCGCCAAACTACTCGCAAAATTATACAAATTGGCATAATTTTCATTTTAACCCATTAATGCCGACTTCAAAATACTCGATCGATTTTGAAAATTTTGTTCATATTTGTCTATTAAGTACATCGTACATAAATTTTATTTTTTCCGTTGTATTTACTAACTTATTTTTAATGGTAGATTTTTGTACCAACCGGCGTTTGCGTAGTACGAAATCACTTTTTATGCAAATTTTGAATTTATTGTTTGATTGCAATAATAATAATAATAATAATAATTATAATAATAGATTCTAGATTTATATACTAGTAAAATATTACTTATACTTGTATAATAAGGTTTTAAAAAAATTAAAATTACATTTAAAAAATTTAATTGCAATTCAATTTGCAAATGAAATATTTGTAAAATATATAATTTTCAAATTCTAAAACTCAGAAAAAAAGATTTAAAAATTGTAATTACCTTTAAAAAATAGTAACATATTTTTATTAAACTGAATATTTATGCATAAGAAACAACATGATAACTTTTATGGCATTGGGATGAAGGGGTTGACTACACTTTTCGCTCTTATAACTATTTCTTCCGCCACACTTTTTACATTGGGCATGTTTCTGCTCTGATTTGACTATCCAATGGTTTTATTGGTAAAATCTTTGTTCATTTTTAGCTTTATGCCTTATTGTCTAAGTCCATAATAAGAGACTATGGACTCATCTACACTGAGATATTCTGGGATGTCTAAATCTTTGCATGCTCTGTTGAAGTGCTCAAAAACGGGACAGACTTTATATAATCTGTAATCGTCCATTTCCATGTTATTTACAAAATGTACTGATCTCGAAATCACATCAAAAGTGTCTCTTCTCAACGATTGTGAAATTAAATTGTTGTGCATGTCAGTTGAAAGAGCCCAATACAATCTTCTGTTGGGTAGCTTGTTATATCCAGACACTAATAAAATGCCAATGAAGGCAAGAATATTTTCCTTTGTGAGAATTTTGTGAGTCCAAACCGACCGTGAGTCCACAGCACTAAAGAATTGCGCATCTCATTTCGCGACACGTATTTATTCACAGGCGACTTTTTTATGTGCCCTTGAATTATAAAATTTCGTTATAACGAGAGAATGGAAGTGGCGACAAAAGCCAGCACAAACGAATGCCGTAATACAATTTAGATTTTGTTAATTGGGCGGGTCCACCGAAATGGTCGCCCTATGTTGAAAAAGTGGAAAACTCGTTATATCGAGGGAGTCAGAATGGCACAAACGAAACTTTTTACGGCAAAAACCGACATTTAGATAGCACTAAATAATTGCGTATTTCATTTTGTGACACGTATTTATTTATTATTTTCATAAGTAGTTTTCTATAAGTGCCCTTGAGTTATAAGAATTCGTTATAACGAGATAGAACAGAAGTGGCAAAAAAGAAGCTTTTTGCGGCATAAACCAGCACAAATGTAGCATAAACGAATGCAGTAATAAAATTTTCATTTGTTGATGGTGCGGAGCTGTCGTTTCACTGGCCCCGCCCCATTTTGTTCGTTATAACGAGGGAACAGAAGCGGCACAAACAAAAATTTTTGCGGGAGAAACCAGGACAAACGAATGGTGTTGATTAATTTCCAAAATCAGTATGGGTTGGGGCCAGTTAAATTAAGGTTTATTTTTTTATTTTCTCGTCGACCTAAGATTGAGACTATATATATGTACAATTTTCTACCATTAAAAGTAAAAGTGAATATACGAAACGAAACAAAAGTAAAACTAACTTTAAATAGCATAATTGTACGAGAGTCACTCTGAAATTTTTGAGATACAACTAGGTTTTTAAAGTTATACTTACAAAATTTTAGGTGTGTTCAAAGTAGTCTCCTACAGCATCAATGCACTTTTGTAGACGAATTTTCAACAGATTAAATGCCTCAAGCCATTCATTTCTTGGAATAGATGAAAAAATGCATTTATAGCCACATTAATCTCTTCTTCTGAATGAAAACGACGTCCACGTAAGTTCTTTTTCAGATTAAAGAATAACCAAAAGTCACACATAGCCAGATCAGGTGAATATGGAGGATGTTCTATCACTTAAATTCGTTTTTGTTTAAGAAACTCAGCTGTTAGACCGGCTGTATGTGAAGATGCATTGTCATGGTGAAGCATTAGTCCCCTAACATTCACTTCTTGTAGAATTTCTGGAAGACATTTAGTGGTATACCAGTTTGCTGTTACTGTCTTCTGTCCTTCCAACTTAATTGCTTTGACCAATCCCGTACTGAAGAAAACGGCATACATCACTTTTTTCAGTGTGCGTTGTCTTTTCACCATTGTCGGCGTGGGATCATCTTCAAAGACCCATACTTTGCTTTCTTGACGTGTTGGAACGTCAAAAACGGTATGTACGTTTCATTACCCGTTAAAATTTCAGAAATGATGCGGTGGCCACCATCATTTAGCAATTTCAGAGTTTCTATACTGATTCTGACACGCTCCTCTTTTTGGTGCTCAGTTAGATTATGGGGAACCCAACGGCAAACTACTTTTTTTCATATGCAATTCTTCATGAATAATTTTGTGTATGGCTGCGGATCCAATGTTAAGTTCCTTCTGTATCATTTGATAGGTACAGCGATTATCATCCATTAACATTTTTCGTATGGCAGACACATTATCCGGGATTACTGCCGACGGCGGCCTTCCTGTGTGTTCTTCATCCTGAAGAAAATTGCGACCTCTGCTAAATTCTTTAAACCATCTGAATACAGTAGCACGAGCTGGAGATTCATCACCAAATGCTAATTTCAACCGCTGAACGCATTCTTCTTGATTTAATCCTGCTTTAAAATCGTAGAAAATCATAGCGCGAAAATGTTCTAGCGTCAACTCCATTTTCTCTTCTGTTTAAAATTTATTCTACGCTAAACAAGTTGAAGAAAGTCAGTAAAAAATCGTCTGCTGTGTTAAAATACTTTGTATTTTAAAATTAAACCATTATTTTTATTTTGTAAATTCTCGTCTGCTCGTATCTCAATAATTTCAGAGTAACCCTCGTATAAAGTACAGTATTACAATTGTGATTCCATTCAAAAACATTATTAAAAATGCAAAAAAATATGCGTATTTTACCTTTTTCTTTTTGAAGGTAGAGGCATGCTGATTGATTCCGTATTCACTCGTATTCACCTACGTATAAGTACCACTCACTTTAAACTTTCATACCATAGTGAATATTACTAATATTCTAATGGTACTTTGCAAAAACACTCTTTTAAATCCACTTTATCCGGATAATGGCAGCAGTAGTTCTAGGTTTGTTATTTTAGCGAGGAAGGATGCTATCTTTGACACAGACGATGGGTTTTGTGCCGACATTTTGAACAGATTGTCACGCTCGTCTTTTTATTGCTGCAAACACAGTAAAGGATATAAGATAAGTGTTGAATTCTTTTAATGTGTTCATTATGATCTTAGAATACAGTTTGACTATCTATTTTAGGAGAACGGTGTATGTATTTGATTTAACAGTTGAATTACTCGGTGGTACTTATAAGTACCGTCAGTACACTGGGTGTTGGAGAAAAACTTCTTGTTTACTTTTCGCCTGTGTAGTTATCCATCGTTTTCATCTGCTTTAAAATATAATTACTAAAATGTAGTGTAGTAATGATTTTCCTGGTATTTCTTTTCTGTTTCATTGTTATTTTTTATAGGAAATCGAAAAAGTTGTGGCACCGGCTCTTTTTTGCTATGCTAGAAATGGCATATGTAAATTCATATATTGCATATGTGGAGATGCAAGAGAACATGTTGTCCCTGAAATATAGACGTCGTATAACTAAAGGAATGCTAACAAGATCGAAACCTAAAAAAAAAATATAGTTTTTTTAGCCCTTTCAGGGCAAAGCCTTTTCAATTCTAAAGTGTTGAAATAAATGATTGACACCGGAATTTGCCAAGAGGTTTATTTGTAAATATGAAAAAGCCTATATTTCACATAGTTATTAAATCGAAAATATTTTCTGATGCCATTTGAAATTCATTGTGGGTTTTCTGTTAGAAAATTTTAGTCATAGTGTTCTGACGGTACTTTAAAGTACCACTTTAATTAATTACCTCTAAATAATTAAAAATTTTTACCGGTGAGTATTTGTTTAATGTTTATCCTTTAATTTTCATTGTAGTAACTGAAAAAAAATATCACATGAAAAAAATTGCAGTAGATCATAATGCAGTAGATAAAGGTTTAAACTTTTAAAGGAAAATTAAGGATATAATATCTGCAAACTACATTAGTCAAGCCATAATAGCATCTCATTTATTGCATGCCATCTCAAACAATAAACAAGAACGAAAATTCATGCGTCCAACATAGATTATGAAACACTTTCCAACATATTCAGAGTACTATAACAAAACTTTACAGTTTACTAAGCTGAAATATGATGTGCAAATGAACCATTTGAAAACCCAGTTTCTGCTATTACCATGAATAGTTGGGGGTAACCAGATTTTTGCCTTCGCGTTTAAAACTGATTCAGAAAATATGTCAGAAAGTTTCTGGTTGTTCAGCAGGGGAACCGCCTTAAGATAAAAAAAAAAACAATCAGAAAATTAACCTCTTTAGTTCCGAATCTAAAATAATAATACAAATGCTTATTCATTGGGTTTTTTTTTCAAACAAAATGATACCGTAAAGGACAGACAAAATATCTTTTCTGAAATTGATCCTTTAGGCGCTTAACCCCTTGGGGACGAGCGACACGTATACGTGCCGCATGAAGCGCTCAGAATCCTTGTTTTTTCTCACCAGTAAAATTTTACTGTAAAATTTGCCTTATTTAATCAGCGTATTTTTTCGATTCAAGAAGACACAAATTTCTGTTTTTAAAAAACGCTAACAAAAGATTAAAAATTTCGTAAAAGACTCCCGTCCCGAAGGGGTTAATAATTTAGATTCAAAAATATGGATCTAAAACTACAAACCCCCTTAAAACATCAATTTAAGAACCATTAACCTAAATTAACGCAATCACAAATTTAAGAGCTTTACACAAGTAAATAATCTACAAATCCTCAAAATTTTTTATTAAAAAAGATTTAAGTTAAATACATATGAAAATTTCTCACTTTCTTGGCCAAGCTGTCTTTTGGGCATTTTGGAAACTCAGATGAAAGTAACATTTTTTTAATGTGGGAATCAGCTTAGGTGCTACCATTTATTCGTTTGCTTTGAACGCAAAAAAACATTCAGCTATTAAGAAGTGATGTGAAAATGTAAAAAAATCGGACATTTTAGTTTTTATAAGGAAATGAACAGAGATCCCCATTTGGGGACCCAAGGACTGAAGAGGTTAAGAAACGCATACATAAGGTCTGCGAGATTAACAGTGCTCTTTTTCATCTAGGAATTTTCAGAAGTATGTTCTTTCTTCTGAAATTCTGTTCTTTCTTCTGTAAACAACCCTGTTGTTTTATAAATGTTTCCGGGTGGAACTGAATACTCAAATCTGAGAAATCTGCTTTTTCTGAAGTACACACTATAAATTGAAATGTCTGAAATTCAGACCGTAAATTGTGTGTAACGGAGTGTTCAATTTTAAGGTGTTTTAGAATGTCTTAATTTTTTCAGACAATTTTTGCGTCTGAATTGCAGCTATTTCTTTAAAATTCCAATTTATTATAAAAGAGTGTTATTTTTAATAAATACAGTAGCCTCTCTCTTAACCGGTCTCCTCTTAACCGGAACTCCGCTTTAACCGGCCAACTTTTTTCCCCCAACATTAGGCAAAATTCAGGGATGACGTCCTGGGGATCCCAGCTTACACTTTCGAGTTGAAGTGCAATCACGAGGGGAAGGAGGCAAAATTCAGAAAGGAGAACGTCGGTTATAAATGGATAAGCGTTGACCTTCACCAGTGTTAAATTCAGGGTGTGGCACGGGGGGGGGATCCCATCCCCCCCAGGAACAATGAGATGTCCTTTCCGGAAGATTTGAGATTTTGCGTTTTTAATGGTCAAAAGTGCAATCCCCCATCCCCCGGAACTCTATAATGTCTGATCTATCTGCAAACTGTTTTGTACAAACATTTAAAAAACTTTAGGGATGCGAACACATCACCGTAGAATTTGTATAAGAGTAGTTAAAGTCTGATAAAGATCTCCAGCATGAAACATTATTTGACGAGGATATAATTAGGACTGTAACTGAAGTTGTTCAATGCGAAGACAATCCTGATGGTAATCCAGTTGAAGTTTACACTGCTAAAATTTCATTTCAGTTAATTATAACTAATATTCATTTCACAAAATATTGAAAATATGTACTTTTTTAAAACTACACGAATTGAAAAACTAAATGCATCGTATGGGTTTAATTAATTAAATTACGCAGATACCTATTTTTTTTCTGTTTACTTCTCCGGCCTTTCCTACTTTCCTTTCTCTTAACCGGCTAACCCCCGGTCCCGTTTAGGCCGGTTAAGCGGGAGGCTACTGTACTTTTAGTTTTTATTATATTCAGTCGTATCACAATTAAAAAAAAATTCTTTCTGGTGTATTTCTCTAAAATACGTCTTAATATAAGTGAATGACAGCGATTATCTTTCAAAAACTGGTACGAATAGGGGAAAGACAGTCCACTCTATCTCCGAAACCGTAATCAAAGGGTTAATTCCATTTAAGAAATACAAGGGTCACCTAAATGAAAGTGGCATTGCTGTAATAACACCGCCATTTGAACAGAAAGATGACTGCGCATGCTTCTATAGGGGGCGCACAGTGCTGGGAATGTATGCTATATCGTCAAATAGTGGAAGAAGATCACATGCGCTTGAACAGATCGTGACCTGTCGTCAGTACTGCTTCTTCCACTACGAAAATCCCTACACTATCGAAATACTGATCTTCTTGACATACACTCCGTGCCATACACATTTTGCATTCGACGATAGATTTCATTAGCACTCACATTTCCCGGTGTTAAAAATTGCAAGACCGCGCGTTGACACCGTTTGGAGGCATCCATGAAGTGAACGATGCCTTTTAACGTGCTACCATGCTATCAAACACGCATATGGCGGGATCTGACGATTCCAAGCACTCTGCGCTCACTATAGGAGCATGCACAGCCATCTTTTTCTTTCTTCTATGGGTGTGTAACCCATATATGGGTTCTCTGAAATGTGGCTGTTTGAAAAGAAAAATTGCAGCCAATTAAAATTGCTTAAAAAATCTCAAAATTTAGCCTATAAGTACCTTATTGCTATATTTATCAAAAAATAATATGAACCAAACTGTACCTGATAGATCTTCTGAGATTTTAATTTCAAAGCACTTCCGTTGCTAAAGTGTTCAAATAAACGATTGGCACCGGAATTTAAGAACAAATTTATTTGTAAATACGAAAAATGCTGCTGCGCATACATGTTAAATAGATAAAAGTCTGGTGCCATTGTGGTGCTTGGGAATTGAAAGTAAGTGGTTTCATAAACATACGACCACCCTTGAAAGGGTTAAAAAAGAAAAGAAATTATAATTAGAAGTCGTACTGTCAATAAATAATATTTTTTATTATTATTTGTGTATTTTATTGCATTAGATTTTCTTATTTTACTATTTAGTACATATATAAATGGATTTAGATTATTCGCTCATATATTAAAATTATGAGGGAAGGATGAAATACTTCTGAAAACCATTTTATACAAAAATGATTAATCTAGTGTATATTTTTAGTTACTAAATATCTTTTGAAACACATTTCTATTAATATAACAATATAAAAAAGACATTTAATTAGTTTTTATTAAGTTTATAATAGATGAGGGAATGATGGATAATAAAAATACTTACTTTGTTTTAGTACTTGAAAGCCATGTGCTAGCTATTCAGGAATGTTTTTGAGCAAACAACAAAATAGCTTCTTCACTTTACTCATGTACAAACTGTACTAGACATATATAAAGCATGTGCTGCTTTCTATTAAGTAAATAGGGGCAAATTTATAGTTATGTGAGGGATTGATGACAAATACTAGGCACTTCATTAAAAAGTGCCCTAATTCTTTCATAATATAAAATATAAATATAATTAAATGGCTAAATATTTATTTAAGTATGTTCCATGGATTGAGAAAAAAAAATTATAAACATATGTGTTGCAATAGCAGAGAAAGCATTTTCTTTCTTACATATGCGAATGGGGACATAGTGGGGGAATGATATTTGCATTAAAAAACACATTTAATTTATCATATTTCAATTTCAATAAGCAAATAATTACAATTTACATGTATAACTGATTAATATTGATAGTTTAAATCACTTTTTTTTTTGTAATTTTAAAAATATGTCATCAAGAACCCTGGGACATAAAATTGCCACTTTTCAGAGAATTACTCATATATGTCCCAACTCTTAATCAAAGGGATATTTCAATTGAAGGGCAGTGATCTACTGTTTATGCTACGTAATTTTAATAGAAATTAGTACCGGAATATTCATAAAATTTTACTTTTATGACTTACGCGAAGAGGAATTGCAGTGTTACGTTTCTGAATTTACACATGAAAAATTTCGAAAGTTCTGCTGTGAATTTAATATTACCGATACATAATTACTGGAACCTGAATGTGTTAACCCCTTGGGGACGAGCGACACGTATACGTGCCGGAAATAGGCCTAAGGATCCTCGTTTATCCTCACCAGTAAAATTTGCCTTATTTAATCCGAGCATTTTCCCGATTTATATAGGCACAAACTTCTGTTTTTTAAAACCGGTAGCAAGGTAATAAACATTTCGTAAAAGGCTCCCGTCGCGAAGGGGTTAAGGATAGTCAACTGTATATTCAAAGATGTAACCCACTAATATAATACTTTATAACTCTTAACTTATTTTATTTAGAGATTAATTATTCGTGACAAGAGAATTATGTCAAATCAAGTTTTTGACTGCAGCAAAATATAGAATTTTAGAGTAGTCTTAGTAATCATAATAACAATTTTTATTTGTCGTTTGCTGCGTAAAAATTTTTATTCTTCATTAAGAGTTATTTAACACGATTACAGACCATCATAAATTTTTTGTAATTGAAAATATGAATCAACAATCACCATTTCGCAAAATGTATTAGTCTCTGAATAGATACTTATTAAATCAATGTATTTAATGTTTTATCACGAAATGTCTTCATACGAATTGAACGTTTTAGAGCTGTTATTTAACGGCTGAAAACTATAATCATTCTCTGTGAAGAATCCTAATTGAAACACGTCGAAACAATCGCGTAATTTAAGAAATGGTAGTTTTCTTAAACTATCTTTTATCGCTGTAATATGTAATTTAAGACACTTTTCTACTAAATGCTATCAGTTTAGCTATTTAAAAAATTACAAAGAGTGTAATATTATCTACTTGAGAAACCAATTGAGAAAATAGCATACGATAAAGTGTGAAGAACCACTAGTCTTAATGGAATGAATAACGTATTATGGTAAGTACGTGAAATAATACGTACACTGAGCATTTTTGTCAAGTTTTATAATAAACTTAGATACTTGTAATTAAGTTGAAACGTGCAATTCGCATGATCTGCATGTTGCATCTCCGCCAATATTCAATAGAATTAAAGACTGATAATTATATTGTCTGGTCAACAACTGCTCTGTAAAAGTTAATCGAGACACAAATCGGCATAAATTTCTAAGTTAAGATGTTTGGCTAATGATGATGTTTTTAACTATAGCAGCTAAGTGTATCTAATGATGATATTTCCTTCGTATCATTACGTCATCAAAAGATGGAAAAACTTTTTTTTTTTTTACCTTTTATCTTTGAAAACAGATGGATTCAAATGCAGGTGATTCAAACAGGTGTAGAGAAGTGATCCAGTTTTATCAATTATGACATTAACCACAAAGAAGGATAGACACAAAAATTTTCCTATGCTAATTATGCTCTAATTTCATTCCTGGTTTGAAATCAGGATTATGTGAACAAGCGCTACGTCTGATCAAATCTATTTTCATTTTCGACATTTGGAAAAATATATAAAAATTATCTATGTATTTTTTTGCGGTGGCAAATAGTTATTGAAAACTCTTTTTATTAAATGAAAGACAATAGATGCTTCAATTTAGAAAGTTACATCATTTTTTCTTATTTTTTTGTTGCCATCATAATATCATAATTAATGAATTAAAATAACATCCAAAATCTGTAACTACTTGTATTCAATGTAAGAATTTATCGTTTCTTTTTTCTGTTCACAACATGATGAGTTTAAAACTAAAAAATATCGAATTAAGTTAATACATCTATGAATAAAATTTACATCTCGAAAAAGCATGCAAACGGAATTCTAAAACATGGGAGCAAGTTTCTAGAATAAAAGTGTATAAAATGTTTTGCAAAGTGTATTGACAAATGTAACAATTCCTTCCATGTTTTTTTCAGGCTATCCCCCCCCCCCCCCCGTCCTATGCCGCAGATGTATCTTATTTAATCCCATTATCAGTTGCCAACACAATGAATTTAAAAATAGTTCAAGAAAATTAATTATTACATGTAAAATTCTTTGTTATATAAAGGTTAGAAGGTTGAAAGTTCCAGAAGAACGGATGAATAAGATCTGAGACAATGAATCGTGCTTTGCAATGCAACAATGTATTCTTCAGTGCTTTATTCAGCTGATTCTTGTTCGGATAAGGTGTTGATTAGTAGCTGATTGAAGCTAAATAAAAGTGAAATAAATGCTGTCTTTAATCAACGGATTTCAGCATCATTAGTGATATGTGTGTATAATAAATCAAGATTAGCGAGATAAGCAGAATAATTTTAATAAAAGGTTTGATGATAAACTGTTAAAATAATAGTGAAAAGGACGTTATTAATCTTTAGGTAATGCATTATTATGATGACGTTTCAAAACACATTTGTATGCGTAAAGAAAAACGCGTTTGCATGCGCAGAGAAAATGCTACGTGACTGTGATTTCGGTAAAAGCTGGAAGGATTTTTTTTTTCATTATTGTATTAACCTCTACAATAATATTCAAAGCGTAAGTAGCAGCTATTACTATTTAATATTTTCGGTATAAAGCAAAATGCTTGAATAGTTTGTTAAACTATTTCAATTAAAATCTTTTTGTATTCACAATGAAAATTATACTATCAAGAGGCTTGTTTTGACACTCGATGGGATGCGATGTTAGTGCAAACTAGAATGTTGGAAAATATTATGTGCAGTCGTGGAAAAGAAAAGTAAACACCACATACTAACTCTGCAACTAATTGTAGCAGAAGAAAGTTACTGGTACCAAAAGATTGGAAATAAAGTGTACTTTTAAATGATGTTTGTAAAGTTTGCTTAGCAGGCCAAATAAAAACCAGAGCAAACTTTGTTTTCAATGGCAACACCCAATTTTGACAATTTTTTTAAAATCTTCGGTTCAAACAATGCCGAGAAACGAAATTTCGAGAAATTTGGATGGCAAGTTTTGGAATTATAAATACTCAAAATTTAGAGCTTCTAATGTTAAATTACATTGTCATATTTTTATTAATATCTCCTGAAATCATAATCCCAATGTGGTAATTTTGTGTGTTATTATAATACTAAAAAACCCAAACCTAAATGCATTGAATTTGTAATTTAAAAAATATATAATATGAATTATGAAAAATAAATTTGAAAAAAATATGAATTGCAACCAACAATTTTTTTGTTAGATTTGTATTTATTATCTCCTGGTTTGTGCAAATTCTCAATTTCAAAATTTTCTTCAAAGTAGTTTTCGAATTATGATTAAAGAACGCCAAAATGATGGTTTAAGAGGGTGTCTATCGTGTGAAAAAAAGTATAATTTGGAAAAGATGTATTTTACTCATTTTATTAACACATTTGGGCTGGCAATAGTCGAAACATATTAAGTGCGTGAAATAGTCATATTGGCAAGAAATAATACATTTAGGGAAGTGACATAGTCATTATGTATCATTTCAACAATCGAGTACGAAAGTTCAATTTGTATACAGCTCCTAAAATAGGCTCATTCTAAAGTAATTAATTTCTCTCAACTAATCGTACTAATTTCATGAAAATTTCAAGATAATTAAAGGTGCAGAATTTATTTATGGTGTCAAACTTGGGTATTGCTATAGGGAGAAAAATGGGTTCGTTTTGATATGTATATGGCCCCCTAAGCAAATTTTATATACAATCATTCAAAAGTAGATTTTGTTTCCAATCGTTTGGCACCAGTAACTTTCTTCTAAATTCAATAATTTATTGCTGAGTTAGTCGGGTGTGTTTACTTTTTTTTCTGCGACTGTATGTTGTATGTATTAGTATGTTTAGCTATCACAAAACTTTCTTCTATATAAATCAAATCTTCTGCAACCATAAATTAATGACAACCTATTCGTTCTTCAGATATCGCGGAAATTATGGGTGATTGTTTTTTTTTTTTTGACGGCCGATTATCTGCTCGAGGGATATATGCCCGTGGGGGGAGTGCCCTCCGTGGGGGTCTTTCAAAGGGAACCTAACCCTTATTTACGCAAGGATATCCCAGGTTCAAAGAAAACCACAGAAAACTCCGAACGATTAGGCCGACGGGTGCGATTGGGTTCAAACCCAGCACTCCCCGTCTACCAGCTTTGAGAGCAGAACTTCTCGGCCACTGGTGGGGCCTCGGAACTTATGGAAAGCAGAGGATAGAGCCTCACCTATTGGGCGGTATACACCCAAACCTAATGAACGTCTATTTATGTTAAGGTCTAACAGAATATAAAGTTTGATGTAAATCCGTGCATTAGTTCTTGGGATATAGCTAACACAGACATCGTGAAAAACACACAATATCAGCGCCACTTGTTGAGTAAGTTACAACAAAACTTAAGAAGCAGCAGTTTATGTCATGATCTAACTGAATCTGAAGTTCGTTCAAATTCCTTGCATTAGTCCTTGAGATAGTGCGCCCATAAAATCTATATCAAATACAGACAATCGTACAGACATATAGACTCATAGAAGGACATTTTCTAAAAATAGTCAAATCGTGTTCAGGACAGGGCCTGATTACACACGGGGCACACTTACACCAACAAATTTAAAAAGAATGAATAGTTCGACTTATCTAAACGCCGTATTCATGTAAAATTCTGCCATGAATGAGGCAAAATTTTCTGTTTATTTTTAGTGGTAGGAATTTGCCCCGTTTGTAATCAGGCTCTGGTTCAAGACCTTTTGAAACGTATAAACCCGTCGGAAACTGGAAACCGAAAATTTTCACGAATCCAATTCTTTCTTCTTGTAACGATAAGAGAAAGTAAAAAAAAAAAAGAGTGTCGATTCGACTAAATGTATTGTATGCTATTTTATACAGGTTAAAGTACACCGATTAGGTTGTTGTTAAATATGTAACACGTGGTCTTTTAAGGGGGAGATCATCTTCGGGAAATCGATATTGCTTGATTTTAACACAATATTAAAAAAACTTTTAGAGAAGTAAATATTTCTTGAAATTAAACAGTTCTTTAATGCAAATTCTGCAAATTTTTCTTTACGTATTCCTTTTAATACTTTTAATGAAAAATAATTAGAAATTAGTTTAATTAAAGCACACTAATAAAGGATTTTCATAAAGGTGATTTGACTTACAAGTGTTTCGCGTAGCATTATTAAAAATATATTCGATACAGCCAGTTAATATTACATATTCGTAAAATATTGTAATTTAACTTCAACCTAAAATAATAATAGAATTTATTGATGGAATTATCTTTTCAGGAAATTAAACCATACAAAAAACAAATTTATAAAAAAATGTCAAAAAAAAATTAAAATAAATAAATAAATATTGCAGGTTCTTACTTAAAAAAAAGTAGAGGTTATAAAACTATATAAAATACAATATAATACTCCCTCGTGGCGTGGCTTAATGCGTGCGAACCCTGGATTTTTTAAACTAATTTGGTACTTATTTAACACTTTAGTGCGCAGCTTTGCATGTATGCAAACAACAGTGTTTTGAATTTAATAGATTTTTTTTTATTCGTATATACCTAATTCACACCAAAAAATTAAAACAGCAATATTTGCTCTAATTAATAACAGACAATCCGTATTTAAATAAAGCAAAATTAATCATTGAAACTTTCTGGTGTAAAAACAGATTTTTTGTACTACGTAATTTCTAGAATGTATTCTATCATAGGAATTAAAGGGTTAAAGGTTAAATTTTATAAAATAAATAATTACATAAAATTAGGTATTTGGAGAAATACTTATTAAAATATTTACTAATTTTCAATATTTTAGCGTAAAATAACCACACGACAGTAGCTTTTACTTGTATTGCAGATGTGCAACAGAAGAAAACATTGACGTATTATATGAAAAATGTATCTCTGATTTTTTTTTCATTATTTTTCCCGTGTAATAAACCTTTCAGAGAATCATGTATATTTTTTTCTAATCAAAATAAAAAAAATCGCGCATTTAAGGGTTAAGGAGAGACAGAAGGAATGCTTGGTAAGTAAATGTTGTTGATTGATAGTATAGCACACTGAAATCTCTGAAAAATGTTCAAACAAAATCATAAAATCATCGGTATCAATAATCAGTACAAAATGAATCAAATGTAGCAACTAATTTGGGACAGAGGAAGTACAAAATATTAAGTTTTTGCGTTACTTAGTTTTGGAAATAGGATGCTCCCAATGTCAAAAATGTCTGTTTGGAGAAAAATGACTATAAAGTTCAAGTTTACCTCAATTGCATAGGTATCATACATATTTTATCATAAACCCAGTTCCAATTGGAGTACCGCCATATATATTTTTTTAAAGTTCTGTAACATGTTATTCTTTAATACACTGATGTCCAAAATTAAGGACCTATCACAAAATGCTATTTTTTTAAGTAAGCGAATACTCAAAAGGAAATAATATAATTCAAATAATTACTATCCCTACAGCACAGCTAGTCCATATAGCATCTCATTCATGTCACACATGGTCACAAGTGTCACAGTCACTACGGTGAAACAAAAAATAGGAAATTCCACGCTTGACCGTAGTGACTGTGACACTTGTGACCATGTGTGACATGAATGAGATGTTATATGGTCTAGCTGTGCTCTACAGATAGTAATTATTCGAATTATATTACTTCCTTTTGAGTATTCGCGTACTTGAAAATTAGCATTTTGTGATTGGTCCTTAATTTTGGACACCAGTGTAGTACACACACACGCACAAAAAAAAAAAACTTTTTAAAAAGTTTCAAGGCGATCCCTCCTTCTTAAAGGATCTTAGGACTCTTAAGATTGGAAAAAATAGGGGGAAAAAAGACCACTTTCTACATTTAATATCTTAAAATGTGTATGATTTAAAAACACAATATTTATTGGGATGAAATAGGGAAGTATCTTCTTTCATTTCATGTATTTAAAAAATTGCCAGATACAGAATTAGTATTTATAAGAAGCTCCAAACTGTCCGACATCAGTCAGTCGACCAATCAGAAAATTGGTATAACAGCTTATGCGCATGATTACAAAATAAATTTTGTAACAAGAATGAAAATTTTTGTGTCTCATTATACTTCAGATTATAATAATTATTATGAACCTAAATAAATTTGTATTTAATTTTTTTTTTATATTTTTAATACAACAAAGTTGTATTTAGATAACGCAAAATTTTGAAAATTTCATCAGTATAATCCCCTAAAATATATACATTTTTTTTTAACAATAAAAAGGAAATTTTAGGTTCCGTTTATGCAAACTAACATGAAACATACGTTTTGAAAATTTCATGAGAAAATATTGAGAAGTTTTTGAGATATCCTGGGCGTTATGCCCAAAGACGTCATTTGGAGAAAAATGACTTCTAAGTTTCAAAAACTTTGTTTTATTTTATGTAAATATTTATTTTATGTAGCTTTAATTAATTTATCTATAAAACTAGAGATATATCTATCATTTTATACACTCTGTATTCAGTGCTTGATTTACTGCAGGGTATTCGGAGCACGGGCCTGCTGCTGAAGATTTTTTCAGTTATTTTCCAAAATCTGATGCAGTTTTAACATTTAACGGAATTAATTTTACATTTCATTCTACATTCTATTGCGTTCGTATTATATTTTTGTAACATCGTATATTTTGTCTGAAACATCCATATTTAATTACTTTATTATCGTGAATATTTTCTTTTATCTTTAACACTTTACAAATATATTTGTATTTTTATTTAGTCGTAGGCTGCCGAGCCTCCTAATATTTTAAATAATTGTAGTTTGGTATTGCGGAAAATTTTTTATTAGTTGTTGCATACTTTATCATTCCAAATATATAGACTTGCATAGGAAAAGATAATCAGCACCACACAATTTATTGTAATTTAAATTTCATAGTTGTGATATAATTATTTAAAATTAAATTAATGATTATCATATTTAATTTTTAAAGGATATTTTAAAGTAATTATTAAAGTCAATAGTGGTTATCTTAGTACCTTTTTCAAGTTTTTTTATTACTCAATCCCCCTGTAAGCATCGCTGGAAGGGGACCTTCGTAAGCAGCTGTGACCAGGGCCCCCACAAATTTCTAAATAGGTCCTTGTCAGCTACTGAGCGAGTATAATTCTAAAAGCCATAACTTCTGTTCTAATGGGAATTTCAAGGAAACAATTATATTAAAATGTTCAGAAAAGATATGAGTTTAACATCTAAAAAAATTAAAATTTCGAAAATTTTGAAACTTTAACACGTTGAGTGCCACGATGACTGACACTGAAGCGCTGAAAATTTACAATGTTTAAAGTAACTTTTAAGAAAGTATAATCCTGTAATAAATAAAAGGTAGGTAAATTTTAAATATTTGTTCAGTAATTATTTAAAACAATGTACATTTTTTCAGTTTTGTATCCTATTTTAGACGTCAGCCGTCCGTGAATGACGCGTTTTAAACGGAAAGTTCGCTGTCAGCAGTGCCATCGCTAAGACTTTTTATTGGTGGGGGAGACAACCTTAAATTGCCAAGTCAAATTTCAGTATTTGACAACTCGTTTTATAATTTTGCCAACTTACCACAGTTAGAAAGTGTAATATAGTTCTTATTTGTTAAAAGTTTAATAATATTCTCAATTAGTTTTGTAATTTTTGCCTAGTCTATCAAAAATAGAAAATATATTATAGTGCTTATTAAAATTTTAACAAAATTTGCCGACTAAATTTGTAAATTTGCCAAGTGTATAACATTCACGAATGTTTGGGGGGGAGGCTCCCCCCCCTTAGCGAGGCCCCTGGCTGTCAGCCACCGGTGGCTGACGTGGCGCTTAACGTGTTAAGAGTCCTGAGACCCCTTAAGATTTGTGAGAGATATTTTCCAAACCTGAATGTCTTTTACAAAAGAGAGTACTGCCCAATAAAATTCGAAATCATGAAATAGTCCACGGACATCTTGCAATATGAGAAGGTCTCGAACTCAATGAAAGAATTTTCCCTTTTCTAAAGTCTGAGGGAAATTTTTGGAGTAAACTAAAAGGTCAATTTAACAGTACTACTAAAAAAGTCTGTATATTAATTTTATGTAGCTTTAATTAATTTATCTGTGAAACTACATATTTATCTATCATTTTATACACTCTGTATTCAGGGCTTGATTGACGGCAGGGCATTCGGGGCACGGGCCAAGGGCCCCTGATTTTCAGGGGCCCCCAAATGCTGCTGAAGATTTTTTCAATTATTGTCCAAAATCTAATGTAGTTTTAACATTTAACGGAATTAATTTTACATTTCATTCTACATTCTATTGCCTTTGTATTATATTTTTATAACATCGTATATTTTGCCTGAAACATCCATAAATTGCTTTATTATCGTGAATATTTTCTTTTATCTTTAACATTTTACAAATATGTTTAATTTTTTTTAATACTTATTTAGTGGTACGCTGCCGAGCCTCCTAATATTTTAAATAATTGTAGTTTAGTATTGCGGAAAATTTATTATTAGTTGTTGCATACAACCGATTCATTCCAAATATAGCATACATTCAAAATATATAGACTTGCATAGGGAAAGATCATCCGCACCACATAATTTATTGTAATTTAAATTTCATAATTGTGATATAATTATTTAAAAGTAAATTAATGATTATCATATTTAATTTTTAATGGGTATTTTAAAGTAATTATTAAAGTCAATAGTGGTTATTTTAGTACCTTTTTCATTTTTTTTAATTACTCAATCCCCCTATAAGCATCGGTGCAAGGGGACCATCTGTGACCAGGGCCCCTCAAATTTCTAAATAGGTCCCTGTCTGTATTCGATATTCTGAGGATTATTAATCATTTTAGTCTTAAATCACAGGAATATGCGAAAACAGATATAAATACAAAAAGAAGAGTTTGTGATAATAACAACCATTGAACTAAACTAATGTACCTATATTTTCAGGCTAATCTAGTGCAGGATTGTTCTCAATCATCTTGTATTGGTTTAAAAAAAAGTTAAAGCACAAATTGCAAATGAGAGTTATTTTCTTTAATATTTTCGCACACTCATTTAAAAGGTTAAGTTACGTACTCTAAATATATGCTTTGAAAAATTAATCATGTCTAGACCCTTAAATAAAAAAAATATTATCATAAATCAAATACATTTTTAAACATATTTCATAAATAGTTTTTTTTAAATTCATTGTTAAAAATCTGATTAGAATCACATTTTTTTTCTTTAATATTTTCTCGCACGCATTAAAAAGAAAAAGTCAGTGTCGTACTCTAAATATACGCTTTGAAACGATTAATCATAATTACACCATTTAATGAAAAAATGTTATCATTAATAAAATAATTTTTTCAACCAATTTTATTAGCAGTTATTTTTTATTCACTGTTAAAAATCTGATCATAATCACGTTCTTTTCCTTGATATTTTCTCACACTCATTAAAAAGAAAAAGTTAGTGACGTACTCTAAATATATGCTTTGAAACGATTAATGATATTTAGACCATTTAATTTTAGACCGATAATTTTTTTCAATTAATTTCATAAGTAGTGTTTTTTTTTTTTTACTATGAAATTTTTACGACAAAAGTGTTCCATATATTTTAAGGAACAATAATAAAAATTCATAATTAAAAGCTGAAACTTTTGTATTTTGCACAGCAAATTGTTAACCCTTTGCACTCCGCGTTATTTTGAGTATGGGCTACCAGCAACTCCGCGTCGTTACACAAATATTTTATTCAATCGTCACCACTTATTTAAAAGAAGTTTTATTTAAAAGATGAAAAAGTACACAATTCCAATTATGTTCCGATTAAATAAGGCAAATTTTATTTTCTTTTATTACTGGTACCAAAAATAAAATTTCCAAGGCAAGATGATGTCGCCGTAGCCGCAACTACGGAGTTTTTCACTTACCTTATCGTGTCGCCGCAGCGACGACAACGGAGTTTTTCACTTACCTTGCAATGTCGCCGCAGCGGCGATAGCGGAGTGCAAAGGGTTAATTTACTTTTACTAATAGTTAATTTTATAGAAAAAAGTTGCAACATATCGTCGGTACCATGTAAGACTAGTCAAACTAGTGGAAAACAGTGTTTGTTCACAGTGGGCTACTTTTTTTAAACACAGATTTCTTGATTGGCCCCACTTTTCGGACATAGTAAAATATCCCTTCTTTTCGCCTTAATTAACACTCCTTCTGTCCCAAATTAGTTGCTACATTTGATTACTTTCGTACTGATTATTGATACTGATAATTTTATGATTTTGTTTGAACATTTTTTAGAGATTTTAGGATGCCATGCTATCAATCAACAACATTTTACTTACCATCTGTCTCTCCTTAAAACAGTACCAAATTACTTTAAAAAATCCAGCGTTCGCACGCTCTTAAGCCACGCCCCATTTTTAAGGATTCACACACCAGTAATCGCATAAAGCTAATGAATCGAGAACTCATTAGGAAGTAAATTATCTTTATGGTTTATTAGTGGCAGCGTCCTTTCAGAATGGGGCGTGGCTTAAGAGCATGCAAACCCTGTAAATTTGCTTCGAAAAATTCGACCCAAAATAAGTGCTACATTTGAGGAAAGTAAAAAGTGAAAATGTAAATACCAAATTGTGATAATTTTAATCGCAAATAAAACAATTTTAATTGATATTTAAGGAATTTTGTTGCACATAATATAACTTTGGTATTACCCAGCAAAGAAAGAAACAGTAGGCCATCAGCTGGAAAAAAAGATGAGAGCCACCACTGCCATCAGCGGTAAAGTGCAATGCTGCCATTACTTAAACCTGTACAAAAGTGTCAGTGCGGAATGTAGCTGGCCCAACAGTGATGGCCAACAGCAGGCCAGAATTGGTACGCCATCACATTACTTCAATCCGGCACTTTTCCTGCAGTGTACCACATATCCTACTGCTATTCCTTTGCTGGGCCAGCACTTTCCTTTTCAAAAATTTCTTATAGAATTCTCTAAAAAAACTCATAGAAAAAGTATTATAGAATTATTGCCTGTTCTTCTGTAAGCTAGTTGGTTGTGTTTATGACGGCCTATTATCAGCACGAGGGATATAGGCCCAAAGGGGGGGGGGTGCCCTCCGTGGGGTCTGTCTAAGGAAACCTAACCCGTATTTACGCTTGGAAAACCAAGGTTCGAAGAAAACCACGAAAACTCCGAACGATTAGTCTGACGGGTGCGCGAAATGGGATCGAACCCAACACCTCCCGTTTCTGTAAGCTAGTTTCACCAAAAGCTATAGAAATATCTGTAGAAATGTCTATAATAGAAACGTCTGTAGAATTTCTATAAAAATATTTGAACTTGCAGCGGTTTCCCTGTGGTCACCCTCTCAACCGCGCTCGATGCTATTCGGTTTCCGTGATCGGAGACGAACAAGTACTTTGAGTGTATTCTACGATCGCTCGTAGTTTTCAAGCTCTCATTACACTATTTCAAGTTTGTTTCTTTTGTGATTTGTTTTCCCAATCATTAAACTTGTATAGAAATTATTGTATTGTATAAAAATCCCCCCTATATATTTTATACGCTGATTGATTCCCAACTGTGTAAATTATGAAAACCGAAAAAAAATATCTAACGAATTCTATAGAAACATTTTCTTTAGAAAATGCATCCTATAAAACTTTTCAAAACTCTATAGAAACAGTATTCTAAGAAAGGCTATTCTATGGAACTTGTAAAGAATGCTATAGAGTTCTATTCAGCTCTATGAACTATTTTCGTAAGGATTTAATGCAGCACCATCACTTATTCGTAATGCCTCCTAACGTAAAGGTTCCCAGCACACGCTGCAAAAGTTCGTGCACTTCTATGATGTGGTGGGCCAGCGCATGAGATAAAACGGAGGCCGATCAGAATTATATCTGATGATTTCCAACAGAAAAGTTCACCGAAGCTGTCCAGCAGTGTTCACGCAGTCGTAGGCCATTAGCTAGCACTTCTCCATCATTGCCAGCACCTATCTCGCTGCTGGCCAGCAATTTCCTCTTTCCTGGGTACCTATTAGATTTCGCGGAAGAAGATTTTGACAACGAAGTTTTTCCTTATTGCGATGGGTTACTTTGTAGGAGTTGCCTCCACATGACATCATAATGTTTTCCATACATTTTTGTAAAGTTAAAAATACGTTGTGAAACTTTTCTACTTCTATATTGTCAAAAGCGACTTCGACAGTATCAATTAAGTTGTCAATATTGTTTGTGAGGATCTGATGTTACAATGACTACATTGCGTTAAAAACCCCGAGATCAAGTACATTTAAATCTGGACTATTTGGAGATCGACATTGTAGTTGCAAATTCCATCCATCTTTTAAACATTCTTCTGTGATACTGGGATCATCCACTGCCATATGAAGCTTCGCATTGTCCTGTTGCATGTATATAGTACTCGATGTTTTACTACTTAGAAATCTTTCACATATAGCCGGCAAAACTTTTTTTATAATCATTTTTCGGGTTTCTTCTCTGTTAACAGTTTCTACAACTTTTGGCACAGCAGTTCCTTTTGCACGATTTTTTTTAGTTTCTTTCTGCATTTTCTAAATAATCAAAAAGGCCATATTCCAACTTTTCCATCAAATATTTCGTTTCTTTTCGAGTCCCATCTTGGTCTTGCCACCGATGCCATAAAGATTACTTTGGTAATGAACCTTTTGATTTTACTATGTCTCAAACGTTCAGTTTCATCTAGGGCGCTGTAAAACGAATTACTGGTTTCGTAATATAAAACCATTTTTCATCGATATGAATACGACCCAACATTTCCAAAAGCATCCATTAGTTCGAACATGCTGTAAACAAAATCGAATTCTGTCGAGCTTATTTTTTCCTGTTAGGCTTGGCTTAATGGTGGTTGAAATAAGCTTCAAAACATTTCCCTCTTTGGGAATCCTGTGTGTGTGTAATGTTGATTTAGCAATAGTAACAGAACATGATAATCTCCGCAGTGATTGTCTTCGTTTTAATGGGACATCTTTGATTTTACTCAATTGCTGAGAAAAATCTCTTTTTTTTTTCGTCCGCATTTACGAATTTTTGTGAACTTAAATTGTAAATTTCATTATCATTTATTTTGATGACATTGCTTGCTACCACAAACGGAATATTGTACTACGATGAACATCGAATTTAATCGCCGAGGCATTTATAGGAACACAGTTTAGTTTATCTTTTTCAAATATTGCAGTAAAAATTGCAATACAGCGTTACGCTCTTTATTATTAATTTCCTTCTTTAGGGTATTTTCTAAATTAATATTCATAATTACAATTATCGTCTCATTACTTCACATTCAAGTTAACATTCAACTCCTAGTATGCCGCGTTATATTCATTGTAGTATAATTTTACTAGTGTCGATCTACTAAACTGCATCGGAAGTTATTTATGACTCCAAACCACTTGAAATGTAGCAACTAATTTAGGACAAAATTTTCGACCTAAATGTAGCAACTAATTTGGGACGGAGGGAATAATAATAATTGTCTTTGAGACTTTGTACAGTTTAATACTGCGGCTGGAAGCGCTACACTACTACGAAATTTGTCAAAAAGATATTACACTGCAGGGAGTCCCCCTTGAGGGGCGGTGGGATAAAATATATCCCACCTAATTTAAACAAGATTCTCACCAGAAAATTTTAACTAAATTTTATATTTTTAACTTTGGAGGAAAATCATTGAAAAAATTGCTTTTCCTTATTTAAAAATAAAAGTTTTCGATTATTCCGGTGAGAATTCAATATTTAGAGACATTTTTGCTTGCCTCTCAATGGGTAAAAGTGAATTTAATACCCAAATAAACATGCACAATTATCGCAACGACAAAGAAGTTCCACACAACACAAAAATTAAAATCACGTAAAAAATTGACAGTTGGAATGCGTATTGAAAATTTCAAAACGTGTTCATTGTTAGCATTAATCTGCCGAAAATAATCTTAAAAACTCAGGACAAGAATTATCTTGGTAATAAATAATCTCAAACATACTTAGACTAAATGATATCAAAGAACATTGAGACAAGCCAAATGCAACATTTAATGTCCTAGATTCATTGATGTACGAGTATATACGTGCAAAAGAACGTACAAAAAAAGGACTTGGGATCTGTTCGCATTAAATATAACACAGTAGGCTATTTCCATGCGAACTTGTTAGTCTGTTACACAGCTGAAAATCGCTATGCTTGTTGGCCACCTTTACTTTCGAAAAGTTTGCTTTGCCTTATTCAATTGATGAGATATCTCCGACAAAATAAGTCACATTTTTCCGTTCTAAAATACTGGTAGACAAAAATCGTAGTATGTAACAGACATAACAAGTTCGCATGGAAATAGCCAGTAGCACCACCTTATATCGCGCTTTCAAGGAGACAAGGAAAAAGCGCGACATAATCGTACGCAAAAAAATTAACATACAAAGATGACTTATAAGTACAGTGGCTAGAATAGATAGTGTGCCGTTCATTGGTTACCATAACGATTTTTTTTTTGGTCGTGAAAGGAGGACGCCGCAAGGTGGCGCGCATGTTATCACCGACTGGGAATTTTGAAAGCTTTTAGCGCCGTGACAGTGAAGCATATTGTAAACAAACGCGAGTTTTTCCCATAAAGTTTTAATTATGTCTGTTTAAGAAACAAAATATGAGTGAAAAACTAACAAAAAATATCAGCAAAGGTATTGTTTTGCACCTGGTTGTCGTAATTTGTTTTTTAAATAACTGTATAAAGCAAAATGTATCTGTTTTCAATTAGTTGATCTCCAATTTTGTTCTTAGTAAAAAGAAAAAAAAATGCATTTTTAGAATATTGTTTGTTTAAGTTTTCATGATAAGTGCAGTATGTTTTAGTTTTTAATTTATATTATGCTTAAAAATATTTATTGTCAGCAGTAAATTGACTATTTTGAAAATATCGGATATAATATCGAAAATATCGGATATTTTTTATATTTTCGAAAATATCACGATATTTACGAACCTTGGGCCCGGGGGAAGGAAATTCCTCCACACAGGAATGAGATGTCCCTCCGGAAGATTTGATATTTTGTTTTCAATGGTCAAAAAGTGTAATTCCCCCCCCCCCCCCTCCCCCGGAGCTACAAAAATCCCTGCCGGAGAAAAGTGTCTGAATTCAACACTGGTTTTCACAGTTTTGGAAGTAGCGAACAGTTGTTGGTATTTGTAAATAAAGCTAAAGCGAATTTAACCTTTGAATTTATTTTAAAAATTATTTACTTTTCATACATAATTCATAAAGAAACAAATGTTTATAATTTCTCTTAAGAATTTTAATATGTGATTTCCAATGTGAAAATGATTTATTTAACAAATGGGCCTTTGTTTTGAAAATAACACAAAGTAAATATTGCTATTGGGAGATTACTTTTAAATGTTTATTGTATGTTTGCACAGTTTTAGAAGTAGTGAACAGTTGTTGATATTTCATATTTGTAAATAAAGCTAAAGCAAATTTAACCTTTGAATTTATTCACTTTTTTCATACATGGATTCATTTAAAAAGAAAAAAATTCTTAAGAATTTTAATGTGTGATTTCAAGTGTAAGAAAGATTTGTTTAACAACTGGGGCTTTGTTTTGAAAGTAACACAAAGTAAATATTGCTATTGGGAGTGTATTTTTAAATATTCAATGTATGTTTGCACAATTTTAGAAGTAGTGAACAGTTGTTGATATTTGTAAATAAAGCTAAAGCGAATTTAACATTTGAATTTATTTTTGAAATTATTTACTTCTCATACATAATTCATAAATCATTTTTTTTTTAATTTTTCTTAAGAATTTTAATATGTGATTTCAAGTGTAAGAAAGATTTATTTAACAAATGGGGCTTTGTTTTGAAAATAACACAAAGTAAATATTGCTATTGGGAGTTTATTTTTAAATATTCATTGTATGTTTGCACAGTTTTAGAAGTAGTGAACAGTTGTTATTTGTAAATAAAGTTAAAGCGAACTTTACATTTGAATTTATTTACTTTTCACACATATAATTTTTATTTAAAAAATATGTCTCTGTTCTAAAATAACAGTTTGTAAATAATATATTTATTATTGAAGTATTTCAGACTTGTTTTCATCTAAATATTAATTCCTATATTTAAATGTCTTCTTATATAATATTAAAATAAGTATCGAAAAAGCATTAATTTATCCGATCTGCTTTCGGAAATTTCCAGTCTCTACTACAGTCAGCGCCATCTATTGGAGGATTACTTTCCCGGTCACTTTTTTAGCGTCGAACGGCACACTATATATTCTAGCCACTGTACTTATAAGCACAGGGTTCGTACGCTTCAAGGACTTCCAAGCATCTGTTATCAGAATTTTCGTAAAGTAATATTTGCCTTATTTAATGAAAAACAAATCTATCTTCAGATATAGCGACCAGTACTTTAAGAAATTTCTGGTACATACCAACCCTGAAGCACATGTTTTATAACTGGCTCCAAAATGCTAGTTTATACACATATTACATATTTCTCAATAAAATTAATAGTCCAGGCATTTTGTGATTGAACATGGGCAAAATTGCAATAGAAGCTTTTTACAGAATTTTTTAATCAGGAACTACTGCTTAATAGCATACTAAAAATCAGACAAAATCTGAGCACGGGAACACCCCTATATACGGATTTCAAAATGGCGGAGGGTATTTTTTGGAACTAAGGCAGAGAATATATCGCTTTAATTTCACAATTTAACTTTGAAGTATAGTCAAAAACGATAAACAGTACACAAAAGTCTACTATTTCTGACAAATTACTGCTTAAGTTCATTTTTACAGAAACGTTCCAGTGAAGAAATAAAAGTATCAATAGTTTTCATCATATTTATAGTTAGAAGTTAGGTAGTTCTTGTTACATCCATTGGCTTGGCACACCCCAGAAGCTGTAGAACAGGGCAGTCAATTACGCTTGCATCAGCATCGTAAAGTAGCACAGTTTGTCTTTCAAGAACATGGGATCATATTAAGTAAATAATCTGTAGCTGGTAGTCACTCGCAGAGTATTGGGTAGCACGAGTGTTTTTTTACATACCAGCCCCATTCTGCTGGCTTGGTTTTTTCTTCTGATATTTATTTGTAAGTAAGTGTGATAGCTATGATATTTTGTAGAAGAATCGGTCGGAGGCAAACGTTCAGGTGTAATAAACGATTTTACTGTAGTTACTTTCCTTACCAACATTTGGTGACGTAGTTTGTCTATAGAATCCAGTGCCTTGCAGTCATAAAACAGAAGCATTGCTTTTCTTCCAGCCTCAGCCATATCTGAATGTAGGCTTGAATTTGAACAAAATATTTTTGCAATAGAACGGAGCTCTGTCTTGTTCATCTGTTTGAGAAATGATGAGGATTTCCCAATCAAAAAAATTCTGGATGTTGTATCGCAGTCCGTGAAAGCATGCAGAAACAGAAGGAAGTTGCAATTTTCACGACCTAACAGAGATTGCATGTTGAGGATATGATAGACTGGTTCGTAACATGATCCTCGTCTTATGTCACTGCGATAGTATAGCTTGAAGCCATTGTCCTTTGCCTGTTAAAGAAGGAGAATCAGCAAGGCGGTATCTTCACCTATTACAGTGGTATGTGCATGTGCATGTTCTGAAGATGAGACTGGAGCACGAACAATGTCTATATTGGCATCCCCATCTGTGTTGGGAACAGTACAGCCTTGTTTCTTAAGCAATTCGCCTATGAGGGAAGTCACTGCTTGCTTGTTTTTTCATTGTCCAGAAATTCTTCCTTTTTTCCAATAAATTTCACGTATGGGCTGAAATTAATATCTCTACTGTTTTTTTTTTGTATCGTCATCTGTGAGCCACATCATTGATTGTTGGATACCCAATGTAATTATCAAAAACCATGATAGGTTTTCCATATTGTTTAACAATAAAATCAGCGTAAGACATTGCAATGTTTTCATATGTATCATTTTTTACACCGGGAAATGCGACGCAAGAAAGATCCTCCATCCAATATGTACCTTTCTGTACTTTCCACGTTGTCATATTTTTCATTGTGTAAATTTTTAATGTGTTTGATTAGTGCTTGAGCTAACTGAGATTTGTCTGAATTCCTCATCATACTTGGTGATTCAAATAATGCTGCAGGGTACGCACACGGTTCATAACGCATGACATCTCCGAGATTCATTTCACCACAAGTGCCAGTAATCATCATTCTTTGGAAGAGGAGCGCTGGATCTATTTGTATATCTAAGTCATCTTTATAACTACAAATGGCGGCAGCAGATCCTAGAGTTTTCACTTTCTTTGACCTTTTAGCCGAATACCTAAATATATCCTTCCCTATCATTTTGGAGATTATGATCATACCAAATAAGTGCAACTCATCAACATTAACTTCTCTTTTAGCTGTTGCGCCTGTAACAATTTTGCGTAGAGTAGAATCAGAATGAAATGGCGATATGTGTTCCAGTACATCGGCCACTTTTTAAATGTCATTGCTGCTCCTCTTCTGTCTGCTGTCTCTTATAGGTATTTTTGATAATTTTATCAAAGTTACACACTGCCAATGTTATTCCTATGGGAGTTTGAAGCTAAAAGTTAGCATAGAACACAATTTTTAACTATTTTCAAAACATCATTTAGTACACTTAAAATTGATATTTCGAATTGAAACTGGCAACAGAGCAAACTATATACACTTACGTTAATAAAAAGCACAGTATGGAGCTGTTTATAGCATTTATTATGTACGTTAGATGTTAGAGATTAATTAAAAAAGGTTAACATTACAATAATCTCCACAGAGATGCATTATTAAATGGCCGCCAATGGTAAAGCATGTACTTTTCAGAGGCTCATTAAAATACTAAAATTTATAAAAAGAATCTAAAACTCACTCACTAGTGTTGTATAAGCTTCAAATTACACAAATAATGTAGTAATCCGCTGTTAAATAATCATTTAACACCATAAATATAATCTTGAAAAACACTGACATGACAAACTACTCTGGTCAGATCACAATCACAGCACAGCATGTATAAAAAATATCGATATCTTTGCTTAAAGTCTCCTTAACAAAGTAAATTGGTGATGAAATGTCCATAAATGCAGGGGTCGTGCGCGTCCTGAAATTTTATAGCCAGGAAATTTTTCGATACCAGTATTTTCTTATAGATAATTACTTCTTAAATAAGGCGAAATTTCGCGCGTTTAAGCTAGATTTATTCTTCTATTAAAAAATACTGATATTTGCCCTGAAAAATTCCCTAAAGCATATTATTAAAAATGTTCCGATGCCTGGGAAAGTTATGCACAACTAGCATTTATAAGCACTGGAATCGATTCGGAGCCAGTTGCAATTGCGGATACATGAGATAGAGGAACGGGATTAACAGAAAGTAGAGAAATTTAAAAGAACTATATCTCGCGAACCACTGGACCGATTTTCATGCGGTAGGGCTTAAAATGTTCAGGAAGACTTAATATGTAGAAAGAATATATAGTATAGGGCTTACCTGAGGCCGGAGATATATCTCCCCATCGCCGGAGCTTGAAAAACTCACCGCATACCGGATGACTGTTAGGAGATCGGTCTAGTAGTAATACAGTTTAGAATGAGTTATAGATACTTTACTTTATCTTGTTCCAAAAGCATTATTGGTTGTCAGTTGTTCGATAAAAATGAATATTTGCGATCCAAATTGTTTAGTGCTGTCCTCTGTCGTCTTCCGTCTCAACTAAAAGCTATACAACAACGCAAAACGGCATATGATTCAGTCCGTTTTGAAATCCGTTTTTAAGGGTGTTCCCGTGATCAGATTTTGTCTGATTTTGGTTATATTTCTCAGTAATGGTTACGGATTAAAAATCAGTTAACAGAGCTTCTATTGCAATTTTGCTCGGGTTGAAGGTGTTTTTACTTTAATTTGCCTGGACTATAACAATAGGGACGTATTTTGTTTTATTATTATTGTTGACACACACTGGGTTGCCTAACACTGCGCTGATTTTATATTTCATTTCCCAACTGCTTATAAAACAGCAGCTTCTAGATGTGTATTAATTTTATCTTTCCACGTATATGAGTTACAAAATAAAATTCTAAATTAAAATATTCTCTATAAAATTTCTGATGTGAAATTTTTGTATTAAATGTTGAAGTACTAATGTGTTTTCTAAAGGAAGGGTGTTATTATGGATTATTATGAATTTATACTATTTAAACAATTGGTAGCACGTCATACTGTGTTTTGAGTTTTAACTCCTTGAGGGGCAAGCGTTTGTGCAATGCTGAATTCCCACCAGAAAATTAGAAAAAAATTATTTCAAAATAAGGAAAAGCAATTTTACGACTTTTTTCCACCAAAGTTAGGAAAGTGTAATTTCGAAAATTTTTTCTGGGTCAAATTTTCATTAATCGTAGGTGGGATAAAATATATCGCACCGCCCCTCAAGGGGTTAAGTGTGTACATAAGTTGACTGACAGACGTAAAACTCCAATATTTCGCTAATGTCTTTCGATGAAGTTTGATTCATCTTTGAATAACGTTTTTTATTTTTTCATAGTAAAATCACCATTTTATTTTTCTCTGTGGAAATAATTTTTTGTATTTATTTTCTGCAAAGTGAGTCAGCAGTTTTAACCCCTTCTTGGTCGCCGTCTTACTTTCAATCGGCGTCGGATGTCATGCAACGAAGAGCAAAATTGCATCGTAGAAAGTGAAATCGTCGCGTTAAATTCCGCGGCTTTTTTATTGTATTTCTTCATTTTTTTTTTCATGTTTTATGCAGAGTAGGCAATGGCATAATATGCAAAAAAGGATTTCAATGGTTTTTTTCTCCTTGATGAGCAAGAAAGATTGTAAAATAGTTTTTACGACAAGGTTGTAAAATCATTTTCCAAACATTTTTTCGTGTTTCAAATAATTATTTTTATGCATATATTTATCATAAATACCTCAAAGTAATAGATTTAATAAACATAGCATCATACTATTTTTTCTTTTTTACTTTGGTACATTGCATTAAAAACTGGAGATCACTGGATGGGATATATACTACCACAACTAGTCCAATCAAAAAAAAAAAAAAAAAAAAAAAAAAAAAAAAACTGAGAAAATATTACGAATTTAGGATTGAAAATATGTTAATTTTCAACAATGTAAGAAAATCTTTCTTTGGGGGTCGGAAATTCGAAAAAAAAGGACCAAAAGCGGTTAAACCTTGAAAAATCGATTTTTTGTTTTTCATATTTTTAAAAATATATATGCAATTCTGAATTGTAAAAAGCAAACCGCATGAAACTATTCAAATTAGAGCGGGATCAGTTTGAAATTGATATGCTACTTTAACACGGAATCCAACTTTTTCTGAAAACTGTATTTTTGCTGATTATGCGCATAGGAAAAAGTTTTACTTCGCGATATTCCTTTAAATTATTCTAATTTTCCGGCATTCACTATTTCCCTATTTTTTAATAATATCTATTATTTATTCCTATTTAATTTCCCTTTAATTTTAAAACGCGTATATTAATACAGGGTTCGTACGGATACCGTTATTTTCAAGGCCCAATATCAGAATTTTATTACAAAAACAAAAAACCTAGTTTAAACGGACGAAATTTCGCCTTATTTCAGGAGAGATTTTCCATAAGAAAATACTGGTACCGAAGAATTTCTTAGTCATGAAATTCAAGCACCCGTACGAACCCTGTTAATATTTATCTTATTCAAAATCTTAATCTAAAAGCTTTTGGTCCCTTCACAAAGTTTATCAGCTATCCCATTTATAATATTCTGAGAGAAGCTAGTTTTTATTTTCGAATGTTTAAAAAAAACAAAAAAAACATTTTATTTCCAATTTTCATTCCACGAATCTAGTTTCCCGCGCATTTGACGTTAAGCCTTTTTACTTCAAAAACATTATTCTAGTAGGTTAGGAACTAGTAGGTCTACTAGGTAGATTTCATGGAATTTAATAGTTTTTTCTTTTGTTGTTTTACTTGTAAATCTGGTATCACAGTTGACTGAGATATTTGAGAAATAGCTCTTAAATGCAATGCACGCATCTCTCAATTAGAAATCAATTGTGTTTTACTTGTATTTGTGTGCCATTACCCCTGATGAAAAACTATATTAAACATTCTTGTTATTCATGATACTTTTGATTCCTTTCGTAAATTTTTCTTCTTGCAAATATTTCCCCTTCACTTTTTGAAACTAAAATTTTCCAGTTTTGCTTTATTCAACTATTTTATAGGATTTACGATGTTATAATATTAAACTGTGTAGGTTTTCCAATATTTTGAGGTTTCTTAGTGTGTCCTGTATGCCTATTAGCTTTACTTTAATTTTTTATAATGATTATATTATTACATACCATCTTTATTAAGAATTTTGGTTAACATCGTTATATGAACTTGTAATATAACGATTAATTAACTTGTAATTTTGATTCAAAGGTAAGTTATGTATATATATATACAGGGCTCGTACGGGTACAGTTATTTTCAAGGCCAAGTATCAGAATTTTTTTTATAGAAAAATAAATCTAGTTTGAACAGACGAAATTTCGCCTCCAAAAGAAAATACTGGTACCGAAGAACTTCTTAGTCGGGAAATTCAAGGACCCTTATTGTTCCGAGTGTGTATAAAATATTTGTACTGCGATGGTTGATGTGGAATATTGAAGCCTAATGTCATAGATGCCTATATGCTCAATATCAGAACCGTATTTGCTGTATTATCATATTTGTTTTCGTTTTTGGTGTGAGAGGTCGCACCTAGTTTGAAAGGGGGGGGTGAAGGGTGACAGCGAATGAGACGTGACTACTGTCGTTTGGACTCGGGATCATATTGATGTAGCCAAGCCTCATCCACTGTCACAAATCTATCACAGAACTGCTTCAGGTTTGAAGCCATAAGCTCCAAACCAGCCTTCCCCACCCTTTCCTTTCAAGCTAGGTGCCACCACTCGCACCTAAAATGAAAAAAAAAATGTTAATATAGCAGCTATGGTTCTTAAACTGAGCATATAAGCATCTAAGACTTTAGGCTTCAATATTCCACATCAACCATCATAGGGCAAATATTTTATATACACTCGGGACAATAATTATTGAACCCCCTCGTATATATATATATATATATATATATATATATATATATATATATATATACAGGGTGTCCGAAAAGTCTGGAAACGGTCGAATAACTCGAGAAATACAAAGCAGATTGAAAATCGAAAATATACATGTTAAATATTTTTTAAAAAGCTACTCAGTCATACCAAATTTGAGCCCCGCAACCGACCCCACGGGGGTCAGAGGGAGTCCAACTTTGAAATTTTGAATAGTAAAACCCCCATTTTTTATCAGAGATTCGGATTCTACGGACAAAAATACGTGACGTTTGTATTTAACATTTTTTTCTAATCCTCGTTGATCACGGTGTAATTCAGCAAATAAAACAGATACATATTTTGGTTTTTCCAACCAGGTTCTGACATCTCGAAATCTGATTGGCCAAAACTTTTAACGTCAAAGTTGCCGTCTTTTGCAGAAATAGTGTTTCTCGAAAACCATCATTGGAGATTGTTTTCATGGCGCTTTATATGCTTTTTCCATAAAAATTAATAGAAATATTACAAAATAGAATAAATTAATTTTCTATTTGCATGTTTTTTTATCAAGTCGATCATTTTTAAATAATAAACTGCGTATTTTGATATTTTAACGAGTAAATAAGCGCCTCCCCTCCCGTACAGAAAAATGATAGTATTCATTATTTGGGGGCGGAGTGTGTTGATATTCTGTGTTTCGATGTCTTCTGCTGTCAAAAAAATCACGTAATTCAAGGCCGGATGGGAGTGTATAAGTTTTTTATTATTATTATTATTACTATAGAATAACATAAAGGAGCAAAAAAAAAAACTAACATATAAAATATTTTTGTTCTGGCTGATCAAAGGATGGGAAGTAGCGTAAATTTCAGATGGAGGAGGGTGGGATTATAGGTTTTGAGGATTGATTATTTACTGCTGACTATCAAGTAGGGCAGAAAACATTCAAAAATTCTAATAAATGTAACACTTTTTTGTAAATTAATATTTTTTTCCATTTTAACATTTTTTTTTTTTTTCTAATTTTAAATTTATTATTGTGTTGTTCGGGAGTCGTGTCCGTTTAGAAAAATCAATTTGCACCGGAAAATCATGCCCCGTAATTATTAGACATTAGATATAGGAATCAATGTCTAATTATTAAATGATAGAATTTTTCGGTTCAAATTTATTTTTCCAAACGGACACGACTTTCCGAACGACCCAATAATTTTAAACAATGGACATTTTTTTATCTTTTAATCTTTTGAATTTAAAATATAATTTTAAAATATAATTTTAAAATATAATTAAAATATAATTCTTTAAGCACTGTTGATTATTTCCTGGGGGATAAGACGTTTAAATTTTCATGGGGGAAGGATAGAAGGGACTTTCCCGAGAAGGGACTTTTATTCATATATTTCATTCAGTTACTTCGATGTTTAATGTTAAAGTTTTGTAACAAATAAGTTAGAGCTTTTGCGGACGGTGTCCTTAAAAAAGGACTCATAATTTTTATTTTACTGGCACCCAGAATATTTAATTAAAATTTTCCTTTTATAACGTACTTGAAAATAAGAAAGTTTGTATTTTCCAATAAACTCGTTTATAAATTCTGATGTCAGTCTATCATTTCATCAGCTTATAAACAGAATTACTCCGCGCCGGTAAGTGTTAAACCAATAAACATTAAAAAATAAAAACAAAATTTAAACAATATGATAATTTAAATACCCTAAAAATCCTTAAAATTTCCCCTCAAATTAAATCGAAATAAATCTTAGACTTTTAAAAATGTTTTTTTTTTGTATTTTACTAGGGGGCTCTGCCCCCTACGAGCTACGCTCGCCAACCCCCGTTCAGGGACACCAAAATCCAAAAAGCACGCTAATTTGATCGGCTTTAAAAATATAGAATTAAAAAAAAAAAAAAAAAAAAAAACAAATCAGTAGCGATCTCTTTGTAAACGGGTTTCCATTCGTTTTTCTTGGATTGGGGATTTTTAAGACCATATCTGCTGCTGTTAAAAGATACAATAGCTGTTTTCGTATTTAATTAAAAAAATTAGTTAAACATTCGAAAATAAGCTAATGTAAAATGAATTAAGTAAACAGTGTCATTGTCTCCCGGTATTTTTTAACAGCGCTATAAGATAGTTCTTTTAAATAATTCATTTTAAATGTATCGTTTTAAATCTGACGTAATTTACACCAAAGTTTTATTTCTCTTATTAATATTCACGTGAAAATACTTTTGTTGTTAGAAAGAAATATTATTTGCGATGTCTTCGAATTCAGGATAATACTTGAAAATATTATCTCAAAATATCAAGTAAATGTCTCGCGCAGACATATTTTTTAATTTAAATTGTTTTGCCATATTTTTTGGCCATTTTAAATATGACTTAATTTCCTCCATTTACAGGCTTTAACGCATAGTAATGATTTTTTTATTTTAACATTTTGTTTCTCTTTTAAAATTCCAGTGTAAATATGGTTCTTATGACGCAATTTTCCTGCTTTTAACATGTAATCATTTAATTCTAATTTTAAATATTTTTTTCTGTTTACAATAGTCCAGTGTAAATAAATTTTTAATTCGAAGTAAACATTATTGTTTGCGCTGTTTATAAAGTTGGCAACAGTTTAAATTAATAACATTTTTTAAATTTGTAAAAGATATCTCTCGAAAGACTGAAAATTTGAATTTAAAATAGGAATAAAACCTCAAAAATAGTCAAATAAAAAAAAAATAAATGCAATCTGCACACCGGGAACTTATAACCTATAAAATGATCTAAAAATGATTAAATTCTCATGTATAGTTTTTGCTCCAATAAAAATTTTTTAATGGAACGATTTTGTCCAACTTTAAAATTAAATATCTCTGAAAGTAATTCTTCGATTTGAAAACTCTGCATGAGCGTGTTTATCAAATATTTCTTTATAATACCACCGATTTCCATATTTTTGTATACGACAGTTTTTTTAATATTAACGAAGAAAGGCCATGCTCAAGGCATACTTAGATACTACTACAGGCAGCCTGATTTGCGTTTAATGTATGAAGTCGCTCGCCAGAGGACTCTGATACCCTACCCAAAATTGAAATTTGACTCTGACCGTAACTGAAACAACCTGGGAAGGATAGATATGTAAACAAACACCAAAATTACGTCATGTCGCCATGGTTACGTTTACAATTCTGCTGACATTCTAATCAAGCTTAGAAATGACAGCTAATTCGAATACAGCTGTTAAGGGTTATTATAAACTGTCCATATCAATGTAAATGTAAAGTTCTATTTATTTAAGTGACTAATATAATGTGTTTTTCTTTAAAACTGTTAAACCAACACACATAAAAATATATAAATAAAAAAAACACATGCTTAGTCTAAAACCTCAATGTCACAAATTTATTTGGTACCACTTAGTTATCCCGTCGACCAATTTCGCCAAATTATATAAATCGCTAAAACACTCGCCAAATTATACAAATTGACATAATTTTTATTTTAAATAACGAAAGAACAAATAAATTAGTATAACATTAATAAATATACAAATAAAACGTCGAAATAAAAATCACTTGATGACATAAACACGTGTAACTTGCTTACAGTCAAGTGAATATGACATTTACGATCAAGCATTATTGGCATTTAATCTTATAGTTTGGCGGTAGATTTTTGGTCGACGGAATAACTAAGTACCATTTATTTACTATTTTCACTGCTGAAACAATAAAACTGATGGAAATTTTTTTTAATATATTAAAATACTCATAAAATTCCTTGTAATAATTAATAAATGTAATTTATTAAGTAACAAATACCCTTACATGATTTAATCAAAATTGCTTGGATAACATAGAATATTGCAACGATATTTAAATCCGTGATCACCATTTCTTTCTCTGATTAAAAATAAGAATATTTAATGTTTAAGGAAGATCGGCTTTTGGTACAGATGTCATATTCGCCCCATATTGGCGCGATTTTTTTCTGTCGCCAATATCCTATAGGCAACGGGTACTTAACTTGCGCTAAAGGGCTTGATGTGGTAACCCGGATTATGTTGTTTATGCTGTTGATGTTTTCGCCAAATTGGCAACCGAAAAAAATCGCGCCAATATGGGGCGAATATGACATCTGTTCCCGGCTTTTTTTTTCTTCTTCTTGGTTCGGGTGATATTAAAAACAAATATTTTATCAGTAACAGTAAATTAATCAAAAATAGCTGCTTCAAGTCAGTTATGAGAACTGTAGTTTGATAAAAATCAAATTTTAATTGTAAAACGTGTATATGAAACCAAGCTATTTTTATATAAATACGGGACATTCAAAAAAGAATAACAGAACCGGCATTTTTCTTGAATGAACCAAACGATCAAGGTAAACAATAAATAATTTAGCTAATCTTAAAGGTATGTGTAACACTAAAATGCTACAATTGGTGTAAAATAGCCTTTTAAATCGAAGGAAATTGAAGAATATAAATATTTAATTTATTACATGAAAATACGATCAATGATTCTGAAACCTCGACAATGAGAAACAAGCATCTATCTGGGCAGAGTATAAATGTAAACAAAGAGCACGTTGTGAAGTTTTGGTTCAGGGTTTGAAGTTGGATCCGACTTCACTTTTTCGACGAAAAGCGCGGGCCGTTATATATCATAGTAGGCTATGGCCATGCTTAACCCAAGACTCCCTTATCATAAAACAGACTTGACAATCCGGAGAAAGTCTATGGGTGAAAATGTCCCCAATAATTGCCAACTTATTAGCTGACTTTGTCCCGTAAGTTAAGCCACCTGGTGTATACTCCTGGTAATACTCCATAAACAAATGCATAGTAAAAAATTGAAAATGTTGTGTTATTGGCAAAATTGTATAAAATATTTTTCGAATTCCAGTAAAATAAAGGCGTAAAAAAATATTTCGCACAATTATGTTCTGGCTTTAAAAAATGAAACATATCAAAAATGAAGATTTAAATATAAGATTTATTGATATTTTTTCAGGGTACTTGTTAGTTATCCCGTCGAGCAATATGGCCAAATTATATAAATCGCCAAACTACTCGCCAGGTTCTACAAATTGACACAATTTTTTATTTTAAATAACGAAAAAACAAATAAATTAGTATAACATTAATAAAAATACGAATAAAACGTCGAAATATTGGTTTTATTGGCCATTATTGGCATTTAATCTTAAAATTAATCAATTTATGGCAAACCATTATTGGCATTTAATCTTACAATTTGGCGACAGTAATTTGGTCGACGGGATAACTAACAAGTACCATTTTCAGTATATAGGACTTTGCGGGTTATTTTTTTTTAAATCTTGGCACAATTTGGGCTTCGGAAAGAGCGATTTGTTGCCGATTGATATAAACAGTTATGAAAACAAAACTTATGAACTGTCAGCTTGTTTTATAAGAATTTACGGCACAGATGTCACATATATTGGCGCGATTTTTTTCCGACGCCAATTTTGCGAAAACCTCGTTACCATATCATCTATATCCGGATAGGTACAGATGTCATATTCGCCCCATATTGGCGCGATTTTTTTCTGTCGCCAATATCATATAGGCAACAGGTACTTAACTTGCGCCAAAGTGTCGTTATTTTGCTTGATGTGGTAACCCGGATTATGTTGTTTATGCTGTTGATGTTTTCGCCAAATTGGCAACCGAAAAAAATCGCGCCAATATGGGGCGAATATGACATCTGTTCCTCCGGATAACCTTATCAAGCAAAATAACGATACTTTGGTGCCAGTTAAGTATCCGGTGCGTATATGACATTGGCGCCAGAAAAAAATCGCGCCAATATGACATCTGTGCCGAATTTACGTGTATAAATTTAGTTTCTAGACATTATTATTGTTTTTTATATACGATTTGTTTATATTTGTATATAAAATAGATAAATGCCTTTTTTATATTAAATAAATTGTACAAATATTGGAAAATATTGCTTCTTTATGTGAAACAGTGAATATGCTTCCAGAAATTACGTTGCCAAATTTTCTTCTCTCGCCAAAGCCCCTATACTTGAAAAATACCGATTTATTATTATATAATGTAGTATTAGCTAATGTTCTGTAATCTGTTCCACAGTCAAAGTTGACTGCAAAAACGCGATGCTGGAATAATGTGGTATTAAGTATACGGTTTAAAAATAAAATTAATTTTGCGCCAAACTACACTTACGTCAATTGGCTCTAGGTCTGATTAAGATAGAATACTCAAATTAAGATTTACAAACACCAAAATCGTAGCATGACAAGTATACGGTATTTGCGGAAAGTTGAGGGACATGTATAAATTTAAGTGATTATTAAACTTTATTTTTCCAATTTTTTAAGTGTTTATGACTTCAGTCTGTTTTTTTTTTGTGTATCTATGCGTGTTTTAACTTTCCTAAAATACTTTGATACATTTTAGTAAAACTTACATAACATATGTGAGTTAAAACAAGGAAATTAATTACGCACCAAACTATGCCCGCCAAGATATGCCAATTGGCTGTGGAGCCAATTATGAAACTTTCCATAGATTAATACATACAAACTTTATATGAAAAAACAGTGAAGCCTTCATCTAAAGTATGTTAAACTGAAATGATCCCCCATACCTTCAAAAATAAAACAAATGATAGGCCAATAAATAAATAAATGAGACTGCATTGAAACAAATTGAAGGAGCGATGTTAAATTAATACTGTAAGGTGAAATTAATTGTGAAAAGAAAAGAAATAGCAGAAACAAAATAAATCACATATTTGAAAATATAAAAGAGAAAGTGAAATATTTTACATTTTCCGGATCTAGATGCTATCCATTTATTTCAATAACTAATATCACTGAGAAATTCATGGTAAAATAATTTTCTTTCTTGATTATTATTATTATTATCATCATTTATTTACATAACGGAATACAGCAGTAAACATTTTTTGTTTAACAGTAAAATAAGTTCATTTTTTAAATAAAATGTCTAGAACGTATGTGTTCCGTTCCGGAAATAGAACGAGCTCCCCCTAGCGAGCAGTCTGTAAAAAAGTTAGTTAAGCTGTTGATCGTCAAAGCATCAACACGTCTCTAAAAGCACTCCATCCAAACTATGCGATGGATATTAATTATGATTTGCAATCTACTCAAATTTGCGAAATTTATGTTGTGTAAATGTCTTGTGCAGTTTTAAGTGTGAATAAACTCAATTAAAAAGAAAATTAACGTCTACAGTCCACATCATATCGACCATTTTGTGGTCCGAGAGAGCCTAAGAGCTACTATGGATAAGCTTAATCGATTAAAAGGCACCGTAAAGGCTGCTATTACAAGATTAGAGCAGTTTATAACAGATACGACCGATATAAAAACAACGAATGTCAGCACATTAGAAGTAAAATTAAAAAAGACAGAAGGTCTTCAAAATAAATTAGAGGAAATTAGAGAACAATATTTTGACATCCAAGAATTATCAGCGCAACAAGTGCAAGATATAGAGGAGGATATTGACACTGCTAATGAAAGGCTCGAACAAATTGAGGTAAGCTTAAAAGTTTTATTAGCATATTTTGAAAATAAATGTAATATCGCAAGTGTAAATATTAATGATCATTCAAATGAAAACAAAACAAAGGTACGCCTCCCTGAAATTCCATTACCTTCATTCGGTGGTGATTACTGTGATTTTGCTAATTTTAAAACGCAGTTTACTAACTTGATTGTTAACAATCCTCAATTAGATAATATTCAGAAGCTATTTTATTTAAAAGCTTCTTTAAAAAACGAAGCTAAACATTTAGAATCACCTGATGATGATTTCAATTCATTGTTTCAAGCTCTGATACACAGATACGAAAATAAAAGATTGTTAATCGATTCACATATTTCTGCAATTTTAAATTATGAAAAAATGCAATATGAATCCCCTAAAGAATTGCGTAATTTTATTGATTGTGTTAACAAAAACATTCGCGCACTCAAAATTATGGAATACACACAAAATAATTTATCAGAAAGTGTATTCATAAATATAATTCTGAAAAAATTGCATAACGAAACTCGAAAGCAGTTTGAATTATCTCTTCAAAACTCAGATGTTCCGATTTTTGACTATTTAATTGCTTTTTTGGAAAAAAGATGCTTAGTTTTAGAAGCGATAAAACTTTCGACTGACGCCGGAATGTCTGTAACGAAGCCCTCGAAATCTAAGAACAATTACGCAGTAAATAAATCCAGATCATTTTTTATCAACGATAATAAAAATAAAAATAATGTAAAGCCATGTGTGTTATGAAATTCGCCTCACCCCCTTTTCAAATGCTTTTTTAAACATGAGTATTCGTGAAAGGAAAATGATTGTAAGTAAGAATAAATTATGTTCAAATTGTTTACGATTACATCAAGGTCAATGCAATTCTAAATTTACCTGTAGGAGATGCAAATTAGTACATAACACCTTACTATGTGAAGTAAATGAAAATATCATGTCGGAAACGGCAATAATAAATAAAAATAACGAGTTTATTAAAAATAAACAAATAAGCACTTCTGAACCTGAGAATAAAGAGACGCCATTAATTGGTTCCAATTTGCTACTAGAAGATAAAAGAAATTGCGCAATATTAAACACAGCTATAATTTTAGTAACAGATGTGTATGGAAATAAAATTAGATTAAGAACAATTCTAGATAATGGGTCGTCTATCCACGCTTTAAGTAACAGCGCATGCAAGAAATTAAATCTAAAACCAAAACCATTCAAGGGTGTTATTTCCGGTATTAACGAAACACACCAGGAAATAAAACAAATTATCAATGTAAAAATATCAAATGAAAAAGGAACATTTTCTAAAACATTAGAGTTTGCAGTTCTACCAAAAATTACAAACAATATTCCGGTTGAAAGATTAGACATTTCAAATTTATGCATTCCTAACTACATAGAATTAGCGGACAATAATTTTCATATACCTGGTCAGGTTGATGCATTGATTGGTAGCGAGGTATTTTTTGACATTTTAAAGAGTGAGCAAATTCGTTTAGCAAATGCTAATTGTATGTTACAGAATACAGTATTTGGGTATATAATCGCAGGTTCACTTCCACAAGTTGAAAATAAGTCATATTGTTGCCTCTTAACTGAAAATAGCTTAGACAATACTTTACAGAAATTTTTTGAAATAGAATCTTTACCTGGAGATAATAAAGAAACTGTCAAAGGGGATGAAGAAATATTTTGTGAGGAACATTTTAGAAGAACCTATAAACGCGATCACACCGGTAGATTTACAGTACAGCTACCATTGAAAGAAAATGCAGAATCAGTGTTAGGAAGTTCTAGAGAAATTGCAGCTAGGCGATTAAATAGTTTATGGGCTAAATTAGATAAAAATAACACAATGGCTAATTTATATACAGCCTTTATGGAAGAATACGAAACTTTGGGGCATATGACACAAATTAAAAATGAAAACGAAAATAGGCTGTCTTATTACATTCCACATCATGCTGTGTATAAACCAGAAAAATTATCCACTCCCCTGAGAGTTGTCTTCAATGCAAGTTCAAATACATCTAGTGGTTATTCACTTAATTCTATTTTATTAAATGGAGGAGCGGTTCAGCAAGATTTATTTTCGATTATAACCAGATTCCGTACCCACAAATATGCATTCTGTGCAGACATTAAGAAAATGTACAGGCAGATACTGATTGACCCACAACAGAGAAATTTGAAAAAATTCTTTGGAAGTCCAGTACGGACGCCCCGATAAAAATATATGAACTCAGCACGATTACATATGGCACTGTTAGTGCTCCCTTTCTTGCCACGCGAACGTTGAAAGCTCTTGCTGATGAAGAAAGAAAAGATTTTCCAAAAGCTGCAGAAGTGATTCATAACGACATGTATGTTGATGATTGTTTATCTGGTGCAGGTTCCTTACAAGACGCACAGGACCTGCAATCTCAACTAATTCTGATCTTAAAAAGGGGAGGGATGGAGCTACACAAGTGGGTTTCTAATCATCCTGAATTATTACAAGACGCAGCCATATCAGAATATGCATTTGACGAACACTCGCAGCAAATTTCTGTAAAAACTTTAGGGATGCTTTGGAAACCTGAATCAGATCATTTTACTTTTAAAATTAGTATCGAACCCAAAGATGTTTATACTAAGAGAGAAGTTTTGGCACAAATTGCTAAAATTTATGATCCCTTAGGCCTAATTGGCCCTATTCTAACCAAAGCAAAAATTTTCATGCAACATTTATGGGAATTAAAGATAAATTGGAATCAACATCTGCCTGCCAGTTCTCTTCGGGAATGGCAAAATTTTCTGGTTAAATTGACAGAAATGAATCATCTTACAATTCCGCGATATGTTTTGTCTGACAACATTGCAGGTCTAGATTTACACGGATTTTCAGACGCTTCTGGAAAGGCCTATGGAGCAGCCATCTACATAAGATCTCTCTCCACAACTGGACAGTTCAAGTCTAATCTTTTGTGCAGCAAGTCCCGTGTGGCCCCCCTAAAGCCAATGACCATCCCGCGAATAGAGTTGTGTGCAGCTCTACTTTTGACAAAACTGGTTCAAAAAATAATTCCCATCCTACAGCTATGCTTTGAAAAGGTGTGGCTATGGACAGATTCGTCGATTGTTCTATTTTGGCTTAACACACCACCCCACAAACTTAAAACTTTCGTTTCCAATAGAGTCACCACGATCCAGTCTATTTCTGAGAATTATCACTGGAACCATGTATCTTCAAAATCCAATCCAGCAGATATCATCTCCAGAGGTGCAACAGCCAAGGATCTGATCAATAATGATTTGTGGTGGTTTGGTCCGGAATTTCTTCAAAGGGAAATTATAGTTCCCAAACAATTTCCTACTCTCAAAGACATTGACTGTGATCATGAACTAAAAACTGATTTTAATTTATTGACTTTTCATAAAGACTCTAACGATTTTTTTAATGTTTTATATAATTCTTCTAATAATTTTCTCAAATTAATTAGAGTATGTAGTTTTATTTTTAGGTTCATCAATAACAGCCGCCATAGAGATATAAAACGGAAACAGCTCACAGGAATTGAGCTACAAAATAGTTTACAATTTTTGGTAAAAAAGGCCCAGGAAGGTAAGTTCGCTCCTGAATTAGCAGCACTCAGAAAGGGACAAACTGTTCCTTCTTGCAGTAAGTTAAAGGGATTAGACCCCTTCATTGACAACTGTGGATTACTTCGTGTAGGGGGCAGATTAATAAATTCTGACTTACCTTTTGATGCTAAGCACCAATTAATTCTGCCCAATGATCATAAGCTCACTAAATTAATTTTTGAATACTTTCATAAAAAGTACTTTCACATAGGTGCTCAGGGATTAGTTCATCAAGTGCGGATGAAATATTGGCCTATAAAGGCTAAAAGCATTGCCCGAAGAACAGTGCACACTTGTGTCACATGTTTCAGGCATAACCCCAAAACGCTAGATCAGTTAATGGGAGACCTCCCATCGCAACGCGTAACACCTAACCACACGTTTCTCAATTCAGGTGTCGATTTTTGTGGCCCCTTCCACATTAAGTACAAAAATCAGAGAAAGGGCACTTATTCCAAAAGTTATATGGCCATATTTATATGCATGGCTACCAAGGCTATTCATCTAGAGATAGTAAGCGAGTTATCCGCTGCTGCATTCATCGCTACGCTTAAAAGATTTTGTGCCAGGAGAGGCAAAGTAAATACGCTAACTTCTGACAATGCCACTAATTTTAAAGGTGCGTCAACAGAATTAAATAACTTTAAGAAATTATTGGCCACTCCCAACGAGGAATTATCAAATTTCTTTGCCGAAGAATTTATAACTTGGAAATTTATCCCTCCGCGATCTCCTAATTTTGGCGGTCTATGGGAAGCTGGCGTTAAGTCCTTCAAACATCATTTGCTTAGGGCCGTAGGCAATAATAAAATTACTCTAGAGGACTTTGGAACTCTAGTAGTCCAAATTGAGGGGATCCTAAATTCCCGACCTTTATTTCCGCTTTCTGATGACATAAATGAGTTTGAAGTGCTTACGCCAGGGCATTTTTTAATTGGCAGACCCATTAATAGTATTCCAGAGCCTAATGTTATAAATATTTCTGAAAATAGATTAACCCATTGGCAATTAATTACCAAATATGTTCAATGCATTTGGAAACGTTGGTCTATTGTCTTCTTAAATCACTTGCAGCAGCGCGGTAAGTGGCAATTTACAAAAGAAAACATAAAATTAGGATCTCTAGTGTTATTAAAAGAAGAAAATCTCCCACCATGTAAGTGGGCTCTTGCCCGAATTCTGGAAATAATTCCAGGCAGGGACAACAGGGTTCGTGCAGTCAAAGTCAAAACTGCATGTGGTATATTTTAAGAGTCATTTCAAAAGTATGCCTGTTACCCATTCAGGACTCTTAAATAATGTTTATGCATCATTGTATTTCTTATACATATTATTTTTAAGTAATTTCCCTGATTGTTTTGTATATTAGTATTTTGTATTTAAGTATCATTTTTTAGTGTTAATTAGTTATCTATTGTATTATGTTTATATTAATTGCTGAAATATGTCATATTTCATCCCCGGGCGGCATGTTCCGTTCCGGAAATAGAACGAGCTCCCCCTAGCGAGCAGTCTGTAAAAAAGTTAGTTAAGCTGTTGATCGTCAAAGCATCAACACGTCTCTAAAAGCACCCCATCCAAACTATGCGATGGATATTAATTATGATTTGCAATCTACTCAAATTTGCGAAATTTATGTTGTGTAAATGTCTTGTGCAGTTTTAAGTGTGAATAAACTCAATTAAAAAGAAAATTAACGTCTACAGTCCACATCATACACACCAGTATGAAAATTTTAAGATTAACAACTATCATTTGCAAACTACAAAGCACATCGTAAAGAAAATGGTAAAAGACAAATGGAAAACAAATTAAAAAATATTTCTGTTTCTCACGTTAGATGGCGCTAGTCACGGGAAACCGTGTGGTTTCTAACTACGTGTATAGCGGACAAAGGAAACTTAGCGATTGCGAGGCCTGTTATTTCGATAAGGAGGCCTTGGCATAAGCATTTAAATTGCATGAGTTCTACCCGGAATATCTACGCAGATTCTCATTGATCTGTTTCCAAATCAAAACTTTTTTTTATATATAGAAGGACATGTGCTTTATCATTTTGTACACGCTCATCATAGGCATAATACAAAATCTGCAATACAAATATTTGCAACTTAAAAAATAAAAAAAATAAAAATTTATTTAGATTTCTTTTTAACGGAACCTAAGTTTTTAAAGGGTTTTATGTATCATATTGTTTTTTTTTTTTTAAATTGTTCAATTGGTTTAACTTATTTTTTATAAAAATTTAAGAACGTAGAACTAACTGAATGAAATATATTAATAAATGCCTCTTCTAGGGCTTAAAAAATGAAGAAAATAAACTTATCTGTTTTTAATTTGTTCTGCCAATTATGTTTTACATTATATTTTTTGTCACATAAGTTATTTTATTGTAATAATAAACGAACAATTTTCTACATTATCCTTCTGTTATTAAAAATAACATGTCGTCTACCCCAGCAAATAATCGTTAGACTTTAACCCTTTCGAGAACGCATCGCGTACACAACTTTTATTTGGAATACACCGTGTTTTTTCAACTGTCCCCTTTACTTGTGAAATATCAAAAAATCCTTTAATTAAAAAATTAAATAATATTATTCATTTATTAATGGTGCCCAAAACAAATTACACATGCACCTTTTTACGATGAATATATGTGCCTCACAAATCCCGACAGATTTAAAGAGTTAAATTATTTTTTTAATTAAAAATTTTCAAATATCAAAATTTTTCTATTGTTTAAATTTATAAAAAAAATGTTAAATTGAAAAAAATACATTAATTTACAAAAAAGTATTACATTTATTAGAATTAAGGAAAATATTTTTGCCCTACTTGTTTTTTTCTTGTTGCAGTAACTAATCAATGCTCTAAATCTCCAATCCGACCACCACCTGTATTTTACACAACTTCCCCATTATTTGCTCCGCCCTCATACAAAAACATTATATGTACTTCTTTTTGTTTTGTCCTATATGTTACTCTATAGTAATGGTAAAAAAATCCCATACACCCACCTCCTGACCACGATTTAGAGTATAAAAGAAGAAAAAAACAACAGAACCCTTCGAAATGCCGAATATACACGCCTACCTCTACCAAATAACGAAGATTATCTTTTTTTTTCTGTTCGGAAGAGGAGGGGTATGTTTACACATCAAAATATTTTTAAAAAAACGCAGTTTAATCGATAAGAATGGACTGAATGGATAAAATAAAAACACAATAATAGAAATCTAATTCAATATATTTCTGTTAATTTGCATGGCAAAAGCATATAAAGCACATGCCATCGAAACAACCTCCATTAATAGTTTTCGACAAACACAATTCCAGCTAAGGCGACCCACTTTGGCAACGAAAGCTTTGGCCCATCACATTTCGTGATTAGAAAACATGGTTGAGAAAACAAAATATGTATCTGACACATTTTGCTGGATTACACCGTCATCTACAAAAATTCGAAAAAAAAAATGTTAAAAGCAAAAGTTGCGCATTTTCCGCCGCAGAATCCAAATCTGAAATAAAAAATGGGGATTATCATTTAAAATTTCAAAGTTGGAACGCCTCTGTCCCCCAGGTGTTCGGGGTGGGGTGTCAACTTTGGTATCACGGAATAGCTTTAAAAAAAAAAATATTAACACGAATTTTTTTTGTTTTTCAATCTTAAATGGATTTCTTGAGTTATTCAACCGTTTCCAAACTTTTCGGACACCCTGTATTTTGCCACAGTTGATATTTTATTGTAATAATTTATAAATAATTAAACAATTTTCTACATCATCCTTCCCCTATGAAAATGAAAGCGTCGTCGTCCCAAGAAATAATCAAGGGAGGTTAAAGAGTTTAATTATTTTTTAAATGAAAAAGTTTAAAAGATCAAAAATTTTCAATTGTTTAAAATTATTAATTCTAAAAATATGAAAAAAATGTTAAATTGAAAAATATTTTAAATTGCAATAAATTATTACATTTATAAGAATTATTGAAGAAGTGTCTGCCCGGCTTGATATATTGGAGTTACAGTAACAAATCAACCATCAAAATATATAACTCCACCCCACAGAAATTTACGCTACTTCCCCATCCTTTGCTCAGAGAGCATAAAAAGTTTTTATATCTTTATTTTAAAATATTTTGTCCTATATTTTGTTCTATAGTAATAATTTTTTTAAACTGTGCACCAACATCAACCTCCGGAATTAGATGATATTTAAAAAAAAAAACAGCAGAAGCCATCAAAACGCAGAATATCTGCACACTCCGCCCCCAAATAATGAACATTATCCTTTTTCTGTCCGGGAGGGAAGGTGTATATTTACACGTTAAAAAAATCAAAATACGCAGGTTATTATTTTGAAATGCTTAATTGGATAAAAAATCTGCAAATACAGTACGAATTTAATATATTTCTGTTAATTTTTATGGAAAAGCATATAAAGCGTCATCGAAAAAACCACCACTGATGGTTTTCGAGAAACACTATTCTCGCAAAAGACGGCTTCTTTGACGAATGAAAGTTCTGTCCAATCAGATTTCGAGATGTCAAAACCTGGTTGGGAAAACCAATATATGTATTTGTTTTATTTGCTCGATTACACCGTGATCAACGAACATTATAAAAAAATGTTAAATACAAAAGTTACGTATTTTTGTCCGTAGAATCCGAATCTGAAATAAAAAATGGGGGTTATTATTCAAGATTTCAAAGTTGAACCCCCTCTGACCCACGGGGGTCGGTTGCGAGAGTCAAATTTGGTATCACTGAGTAGCTTTTTTAAAAATATTTAACGCGCATATTTTCGTTTTTCAATCTGCTATGTATTTCTCGAGTTATTCGACCGTTTCCAGACTTTTCGGACACCCTGTATGTATATACATATATATATATATATATATATGTATATTATATGTATATTAGAAAGAGTCATGGAGTGAAGTGTTAAAGCAATCAATATATTCGGCTACCACAATTTACCCAAAACAACTAGAATATATCATTTTAAAGGATAGTAATTTTTGTAACTTAAAAAGCAAGCATATTTTATAAAGTTTGTTTTTGCAACAAGGTACTATCATGATGTTCATGAAAAAAAGCACTTTAATATATGTATAACTGTGCAGCCCTTGACCAAGGATTTTTTGAAATTTTGTATTTCTAACAAAAAAGCGGACTTTTAAATTTAGGGTATCATTTTACAACAAAACATCCGATTTGTTTACAAAAAACGAATTAATTAAAATTTGAAGAAAAGTATCAGCCGCAGTCTAGGTAAGCTTTCATTAAAAAACAACAATAATAACAGCAACAGAAAAAAAGTAAATTTGTCTATCCCAGTGTTGCCAGATTGAGGACTTGTTTTAAATAGTATAATTCGCCTTATTTTTCAGGATTTTTAATGTATTTTAAAATAGGCCGAATATTTCTATTCCAAAAAAGCGGTGACAATCAACAATCTGTGTTCAAAAAAGTTCCCAATTTGGCAATACTGGTCTATCCATTCCTGAGATATACCTGGTGCAGATTTAACCCTTTCAGGGTCAAAGAACTTTTATTCGTAAAATGCTGAAATGATTGAATCACACCCGAATTTAGAAACAAATATATTTCACAATAGGTAAAAGCTTCTTTTCACGTATTTAATAGAATTAAACTTTTCAGTCCTTAATTCTGGTGTCAATGTGGCATTTCGCAATTAAAATTAGGCGGATATATTTTATCCCACCACCCTTCAAAGGGTTAAGAAAGATTCGTTCATGAAATTCGGGTTATAATATTAGCAACAAGTAACGCTTGTTCGTGCACTGTGCGAGAAGAATCCCCTACCTTCTATATGTGTTTAGTTTAATTATTATTATTAATTGTAAATAAAGAATTCGAAAGAACATTTATAAAATGAAAAAAAAAAAAAAGAAAAAGAAAATGGAAACGAAAAGTTCCCATATCATCTTTAGCATTATCCCATATATTTTTCCCATTGACAAAAATTGTTACAAATAAATGCGTTTGAATACTTTATATTTTTTTCCCCAACGACGACGCTAATTCTTCGTTCAAGGAAATATCGAAGATTATGAATTGATTAATTTGCCCAGACACATTTAAACAATGCGAAACAGAAAGTATGTCAAATCAAGTGATATCGTATTTCATAGTCGTTAATTATAATCATCATCATTATATCTAAGATGATTTTGTTTATGATTCGTGATTATTCGATAATTAAAGGGTGTAATGAGAAAGATGCTAATTACACATGAATTATGCTAAAAATACACAACTGACACCAGTGCAGTTATTCTAAATGACAATGATTATTCTCTTTTTTTAGCTTGTAGGATAAACTTGTAGAATTATATTGATGAATAAGATGAAATAAAATTAACTGGATTCATGGATCTGCTCTGCGATATACTTTTTTTTTTCTTTAAGGGGCAATTTGCTTTATTTCCGTTGAATAAATCTATTATTATTATTTTTTTTTTTACACTAGCCGCCCTTGGCGACCAGTTTGGTCTCCCTTAAAATTTATGTTTGGCAAAGCATGCTAAGCATTGTACCATGTTACTTTTATTCATAATTTAACTTATTTGGACTCCCTTAAATATAATTAATATAATCCCGTAAGCTAATATTAGTTTTTGCTGCATTAAAATATCTCAATTTGTTAATTTTCTGTAAGCAAGTAAACCCTATTGGTTTAAAATGGAAGTCTATTAGAATTTGGCGAAATATTAAAGATATTGCCAAGTTGACGTCACTTTTGGAGACTCATTTTGGTTACCAAATTTGGCGATATATCGCCAAGTTGACGAGAAACTTGGCGTCATTTGGCGACAGAACAAGGTCCGCCCCTCTATGGTAATCCCCTTATAGATATTGCGATACATTAAATGCTGTTCAATAACCAATGAGATGCGTTTCATTCGGGCGTTGCCATTAAAGAATTAACATATAATTGCGATTTTTGTGCCAGGTTCAATAGCATAATATATATAGATTTTTCTATTCCTTATAGTATTTAGATTATCCCGATAAAACGATTTGGCCGAATTCGAAGTCCTTTCACAGTTATTTAGTATTTTAACCCATTATGCCCCGACTGTATTTTTAAGTACCATTAACCCCTGAGGGTAATTTAATTAAGATTTGCACAATATATGAATTTTACCTGTATAACTTTGGTGAAAAAAAAGCTGAAATATTGTTTTTTTCTTATTTTGAAATAATTTCTTTTTTAAATTTCTGGTGGGAATTAACATTATAGAAACACAATTGCTTGTCCTTCAAAGGATTAAAGAAAATGCAATATAAAATTTATTCAATTAGTCTACTAATAAAAGTAGACTCTACTTTTCAGACAAAATACTTTGCTGGATCACATTTAGAAAGTACAACGAAACAGTCGAAGCTAAATATTTTTAATGTGGTCATTTTCTCAACCGTTTACATAGGTGTAGCTTTTCTCCTATTAAAAAAAAATGTTATACGAAAAATTTGCAACTACAAAACACTTCTTAGTTACAGATGGGATCACAATAAGTTTATTTAAGTTGTTCTTATAAAAGTTGTGAGATTTCCATAACAGTATTTTTTGTTAATTAATCTTATTATTGTAAATAATTTACAAACAGAGCACACTAACTATCGAATTATTAAATCAGTTTTAACTTAAAAAAAAATCTAAAAATCAAATTATTATTATATAAGCTATTTTGAATATCTTCAGACATTTATAGAGATAATTATTAAGGTGGAGCAATTTTTTGCTTCATAATTCAGGGCATAAAGGGTTAAGGTAACGCGCCCGTATGCTTACACTGTTTTTGGGACACTAACCCGCCCACTTTTTTCAAAGTGGGCGGGATCAGAAAGCAAAAACTATTATCCCCTTAACGGTCGCATTAAATTACGGTTTAAAAATTCAAATTGCTCATTGGCACCACTTTTTAGAAAAAGAAATATTCACCTTATATAATGACAGGTAAAATGATACCATAATAAAACCAGTTTTATATAAAACTGGTGGGAATCAAACAATCTGACTAAAAGGCACAGCCCGTGAATATGACGGGAGCGAGAATTGGGGGGTTAAACCGATCTTGATAAGTATTTTTTTCAAATTAAATTTAATACAATTTATTGAAGCTTGGACCACTTTCAGCCATTTTTATAAAAAATAAAGACATTTAGAAGTGCGAAAAAAGGGGTCAAAAATACACCTTTTTTTTCAAAATGACTGCCACTTTGTTAATTTTAAACTTTTTGATGTTAACATTTTCAGGGGCAAAGCACTTCATTATTAAAATGTTGAAATGAACGAATGACACCGGAATTTCTGAACAAATTTATTTGGAAATAATAAAAAGCTGTTTTTCACATAACATAATAAACGGGAAAAAAATTACCAAAATTCTGGTGCCATTTGGGAAGTAAAGTGGTTTCATAAACATACTGCCACCCCTGAAAGGTTTAAAAAGCTTTTAGCTCCAGTCAATATTGTGTACTTTCATAATCCTTAACGAAAATTTTTTGCAAACGACTCAGCCAAACTATCGGATCTCGCCCGATTGGATGTGCAATGCGCACACACGTTAAGACATCCCCCCACGCAACTCGAGCCATAGTATCAATTTTCTTTTATTAACCGTTTGAAGGGCAAACAATAATGTCTCTGTAATATTGAATTCTCACCGGAATAATCGAAATATTTTATTTTATAATAAGGAAAAGCAATTTGTTTAAGATGTCCCAAAGCGATACAAGTAAGCGTTCCATCTTAAATGGGAGAGGTAACCGCAAGATTAAAGGCGAGGTCACGTCAATCAAAGTCATACGCCACCCAGCGGACGGCGTGAACTACAAGAGGATTATTAACTTCTTTCCCCTGTGTGGATGATCTATAAGTTCGATATCTATGAAATAACTATGCGCACGCGCAGCCGTGATTTTATTCGTTAGTCGTCTGCAGTACTTAATTGTTGGAAGTATAGATAGAATTCGATTTATTTATTCGCCATTATTTAATTTATTAATTGAAGTTAGTTATTTAAACAAAATCAGTTCTTTTAAGAACTTATATTATTTGGGGAAATGCCACGTTGGCGTTCTAATTATTGCAGTTTTCAAAACTGCAAAAATAACTCTCTATCTGAAAGAACTCATTTTTTCCGCTTCCCAAAAGAGAAAAACAGGTTAATTTTGTGTTTTATTATAATTTATAAAAAAGTTAAAATATTATTTAATATATATTATTAAATGTCAGTGATTTTAATACGTTCTATTTGAATTATGTTTTTGTAATACAATGAACAAGGACATATACAAATTAGTTAATGTATGTTAAGATAGAATTTTACAGCAGCGTTTTTAATTCAATTCCTGATAAGATAAAGTTATAAAAATTACATAAACATGTGTATTTCCAATGAGAATTAAACGTTTTATTACGCTTAGAGTTTAAGTATAAATTATTTAATTAATTTTAAGGCATATTTTTTATTTCCCAGGCGCAGGCGATAAATTGCCAAATATTCTCTTGATCGAATTGTATTTATAATATATAAAATAGAAGCATTTCATTCATTCCATTTAAAACTCATTTAATTTTACATTAGGATCCACTTTAATTTAAAATGCAAGCAGTAATTCTTGTACTATTAAACCAGCAATAATTGATTATTTATAGTTTTAAATATTTTGAGAATTTTAGACAACAGCTTCAAAAAAATTCCTAAAATTGACAAATTACATTTTTTTTTTTTTTTTTTTTTTTTTTTTTTTTTTTTTAAATCTAGAAATATGTCGGTCATTGTATCATATCCGGGAAAAATAGTTTTCATGGGATACCTGCACTTCGCACAGGTTAATAACATTGCAGAAAGCATACAAAGTATAGAAGAAACTTCAAAAATTGGAATAAAATATTTACAAATAGTACGTGGTATGCTCAATTAAACATTTATTATCTTACACTGGTTCTTCGCAGGGGTAAAATGGATAACTTTCCGTAATCGGGCCGATAGCCATGATTGGCGTCAAATGAGAAAACAGTATACAATTGTAACTGTATAAAAGTTAAATAATGGTTAGAAAATTAAAGTAACTTTTACCGAAATAACCCAATTGCGGAATATTCTCCAAATTTGAAAAAGGCTTATGAAACACACAACAGTTGCCAATAACTGAAAACTATAGACAAATAATAAGCTCAACGTAGCAGTTGTTGGTCGGTAGCCAATAATTTCAAATTTCCCTTTTAATTTTGTACGGTTTCAATTTTTGAATTTTTCTTTTCTTTTCTTTTTTTTTTTTCTTTTTTTTTTTTTTCAATCTGGCTTCCGCAAAAGAGTCGGAATAAGTAGTAGAAAAAAGGGCTGCGGACGGAGATGGTCCAATTGAACGTATTAAAATCACTAACATTTAATAATATACATTAAATAATATTTTAACTTTTTTTATAAAAAAATTATAGGCTGAAAATCACGTTTAAGATGCTTAAAGGTTTTGAATATTTCTCTTTTGCAATTTCCCAAACAGCTGGTATATTTTAGAAATCGTAGTTTGTTATATAACTTACTCAATTGTTGTACTTGTATATACAGTTGTAACAACCATAAAGAATGTTTAAGGATTTATTAGCTACGTTTAAATAACGTAAAATTAATTTGCTAATTTATAATAAAGTTGTAAAAATACTAAAATGTTGTATTGTTACTAGAAACAGATCCATGTATATAATTTTTATTTTTCTAGCATATCTGGGAGGGAAAAATCGATTAAAATTTTTTATCTTTTCATACATATGAACAGGGTTAGATTAAATAAACAGTGTAAAAAAGTACTTTTATGTTAGCAGGCCGCAGTTCATAAACCGTCAAATATTTTCCCCATCACCAGCGTTTATGTTGCATTCAAAATATAAAATCATCATTTTAAAAATATACTCGTCATTTGAAAAACATAACTTTATTTAAAATACTCGTACTGGTATATTACACCAATTTAAACACATGCTTTTCGCTCATTATATTTAAAATAATTTTTTTTAAAAAATAAATAATAACATAAACCCAAGGTGGCCAAGTTTCTTATAATGTAGACAAAAAACCTGGAAAAAACCATGGAATTAAAAGTTACACCTATAACTTTTATTAACAAAAATGGTTTTCTTTTAGCCTTAATAGCTTGCATAAAATTCAGGTCTATTTGAAGATATTTACAATTTAAGAGTTATAGGCGGAAAAGCAGACAAAGCCATTTTAGAGAATACTTGTTAAAATTTTAATCGTGAATTTCAAATATTTACTCACTCATGGAAGATTAATCTTGTTTACCAGATTTATTGCAAAATATTTTTGTTACAGCTTGTTTTGATAAAAATATATGTATTTAAAAAATAGTTGCAATGTCAGTTTAGTTTCGGGGCAAAAGGCAATACTGTTTACGTAGCATTAGTGCTTTTTCTCCCGAAATTAAAATGACATTGCGATTTTTTTTAAATACACATATTTTAATCAAAACAAAGTGTAACAAAAATATTTCGCAATAAAACTGGTAAACAAGGTTCATCTTCCATGAGTGAGTAAATATTTGAAATTCGCGATTAAAATTTTAACAGGTATTCTCTAAAATAGCTTTGTCTGCTTTTGCGCCTATAACTCTTAAATTGTAAATTTAAGAGTTATATTCTTGTGCATATTTCTTGTTATACAATTATTCTTGTGCATACTAAGACGGAAACCTGCATAAAGCGGAGTATTTTCGTTTTTTTTTTTTAATTCAACTTTAAATTAAAAAATAAAACAATGGATATTATAAACTTATAAAATTCTGTATGCAAACTCATTTTCGGTAGGAGGGGGAGCGTTTGCGTGTGTGTGTGGGAAGAGGCGAAATCCATGTTTGTCCCAGAATGAAAAAAAAAAAAAAAAACTATTTTCGGCCTAGAAGTATTGAATAAGAATAACTGTTAAAAATGAGTTCGGAAAGCCCAAAATGCATGATCCTATACCTTTGAAGTAATAAAGGAAGAAACATTGACAATTAATAAAAATATCAATAATTTTACCGTAATTTCCCCCTTATAAGCCACGGATCAGATAACTCTGTTTTCTACCAGAATTTATTTTAAATACACTGTGACTTTTTTTTGCTTAGCATTTATTTGACTTCATTTTTTAAAAACAATTTCTGGTTTGATACAGACTTAATATAGCCACGGCTTATACGCAGGAAATTACAGTAAAAAACACTTTTCCAAGAGAGACGTTATGTCCGGAAAGACAAAGCACTATTTTCGTCATTTTGTTTTTTAAATATTTTTTGTATTTTACATTTAATTTACTAATTACTACATTTAATTAATAGTAATATTTTAAATTTTTGTTGAGGATAAAATTCTCTACAGCATGCACTACTTATGTTTGTTATTTGACCAAATAGGAAGCCAGATGCAGAGCCGGGAAAATAGGGTAAAATGTGAAAAAATTACAAAAATCTATAAATGACGGCATTTTTTGCTTTATAGCTCACCTTTAGCGCATTTCAGAATCAAAACAGTCATAATCAACTTTTTAGAGCATGAAGTAGACCATAGTTTCATTTATTAGGTAGTTAATTTTCGTAATAGACTTGGAAAATCACAGCAACGAGATTTTGTTTAAAAACAGGAAAATACTGCCCGGCAATTTAGTAAGTGTAAAAAAGAGTTTTTTTTTATAATGAAAACACGAATTAATTAACTATTTCATGTACAAGATACTAATCAACAAATAAAGTCACTTTATATATAGTCACTTTATATATGTTTCCTTTTTCTATTGTTTGGCCCTGGTAGCCCGTCTCTTGTACTTGACTCGATTGTTTATTCAAGGTCGTCATCCTCATTGTCCAGTATGACATCAGGAGCGTTGCCACATAGTATAATAATATTCATATACTTGATTAATTGTCAATATTTATTCAGCTATTACTTTCAACGTATAGAATCATGCATTTTGGGCTTTCCGAATTCGTATTTCACAGTTATTCTTATTCGATACTTCCAGGCCTAAACTGGCTTTTTTTTTAATTCTGGAGCAAATATGGATTTTGGCCCCCTCCTCCCTCCACCCCCCTCCCCCCCTCCCCCACCCCCCCACACACTCTCTCTCCCTCCAGAGAGAGGGTCAACCTATACATAATACCTGAAAATCAGAGTTACCCGAATTTTTGCAAGGCAAGGCCCTTTTTTGAGCTATTTCTACTGGATAATATGTCGATAGAGTGAGTTTTTATTTGCTCTCTAACAGCAGCTGAATGATAAGGGATTTTCCACAAATGTCATTAGTTATTAGCTGACTTTTAAAAAAAGTGAGTACTTAATGTGTATCAATGAGTAGATTTGAAATAAATGCTTCGATTTTGATACTTCTTTTATCATGGAAAAGGCTCATTCTGGTGGTTAGCCAAGAAGAACTAAACCTTCAATAAAAAATGAAAACTAAAAAAATTAAAATTAAAATTGACAATTTGTGGAAAATCCTTTATCATTCAGCTGCTTTTAGAGAGCGACTAAAAATCAGCTCACTCTATCGACGATATCTTACTCAATTTTCAGGATATTTGACTGATTTTTTTTATGAGTTACTGCTCCATAAAGTTGACTAATTATAAAAAAAAAATCTGTGTTGTCATTCGCGCATGCGCAGATAAAAATTATTTTATACAACTGCTCATATTTCATAAAATATTTAATATATTTATATTCCAATTGCACTATATTGTTTCTACTACACTTTGCTAATTTTGCTAAAATTGGCGTTAAATTTAATCGAAAACCCTGCATGATATAACATGCAAGAATTTTTTGAACTTAAAAAATACATCCTTATATCTTCATGAATATACGTGCTATTTTTACCCAAATCAGTAAACATGTTGAACTGTGTTCACAAATTTATGTTCCGCAGCGATATATCATTTCGTGCATTTTAATTTACAGTGTGATCTAAAATATTATTATTATTTTTTTTACTTTTTGTTGGCCCCCTAAATGTCCTCCTTATCATATCGACGTTGATAAATATGAGGTCAAACATATTCTTTATAATCCTGAAGTTCCAGAAAAATCAGACAAGTACATTTTACAATATTTGACAAAATGTCTAAAATTGAAAGCGTCCGATGATTAATGGCTATATAGTAGGGGGGCACAGCCTGTGGCCCGCGGACCACCACGAGTACCACTATTTTTATGCAGAAAAACTTTCCTACTTAATTGATAGAAACTTTGCTTTTAAATAATTGAAATGCTACTTTTAAATTTTTTGTGGTTGCAAACACTTTTCTGGCAAAAACAAATTGTGCAGCACTACTATATAGCATATACATTGGTGTCCAAAATTAAGGACCAGTCACAAAAAACTAATTTTTAAGTACGCGAATACTAAAAAGGAAATAATATAATTCAAATAATTACTATCCCTACAGCACAGCTAGTCCATATAGCATCTCATTCATGCCACACATGGTCACAAGTGTCACAGTCACTACGGTGAAACAAAAAATAGGAAATTCCACACGTCTCATTATGAGTCTCAAATGATCACTATATGTGACTCCACTGAGACGTCAATGTCACTGTTGTTTCGTGACGAGTCACCAAGTGACTTTACAATGTAGTTAAATTGTGACTCTCATATGACTGTCATTTTTAGACTCAATTTCAAAGTCATCATGAACGTTGCATTATGATGAGTCACCAAATAATATCACATAATAGTCACATGGTGACTTTTCACAAAAGAGCACAATGGGACTTCACAGTAGTCTCTCTGTCACCTGAAAGTCAACATGTGACTTTAATGTGACATTATTTGGTAACTTATCACAATGCAGCGTTCACGATGTCTTTGAAATTAAGTCTACATATGATAGTCACATGAGAGTCACAATGTAACTACATTGTAAAGTCACATTATGACTCGTCACAAAGCAGCAGTCACAGTGACGTCTCAGTAGAGTCACATATAGGGATAATTTGAGACTCATAATGAGATGTATGGAATTTCCTATTTTTTTACTTCACCGGAGTGACTGTGACACTTGTGACCATGTGTGACATGAATGAGATGTTATATGGACTAGCTCTGCTTCAGAGATAGTAATTATTCGAATTATATTATTTCCTTTTGAGTATTCGCGTACTTGAAAATTAGCATTTTGTGATTGGTCCTTAATTTTGGACACCAATGTATAACAATGTTTCGCATTAAGAGGAAATTTGCCTCTAGAAGGCCGACAAAAGGAGGTTTTTTAGAATTTTTCTCTGGAATAGGAATGAAGATTTTTTCACATGTCATCAAATTAGTGAATCTTTATATATGAAAGTAGCGACATATGAATAGTAAAATTCAAGCAGTCGAGGGATTTTGGACAAAAAATAGATAAGGCAAATTTTCTGTTATAAACAAGCTAATGTTTGTTTAGTCATCAAACTCCTCCGAGCCAAGTTCTAAAAAATAGGTATATCATAGTGTAGACTGAAACTTCCAAAAGGAGAATGCGCTCTATGAGCAATACTCTGATCTAAAACAACTTTTACACACACACATAAAAAAATAACTTTTGAATGATTTTCTAAAAGAAACTTGTTTATATGAAAAGAAGAAAATTTATTAGATTTTTCGGTATCTTAATACCTGTATATTTTATGTACTTATGGATGAAAATTGCGTCGTAAATCCGCTAGAAATTAGTCAGTTTAGTTTTGAAAACAGCCTTAAATTGTTTTGAAGATCGTGTCTTGTATATAAGTTAATCGTAAATTATAATGAATTTTCAATTATTTTATGAATTATTTAAATTTTTTAGGTGAAAAGTTTATACACACAGTAAACTTAAAATTCGTCATCAAGAATGAATTAAAAAATGACTCACATCTTATCCATTCGTAATGGTTAACTTTTGACGTAAATAAAAAAATACTTACAACCAAAATAATATTTGTAATTACACAAAATGCTTAGAAACTCTCATATGAAATTTTTGTTACGAATGAAATTTATTCTATTATCAACAATAAAAAGGGTTTTCTATCAATTTCAATCGAAAGAAAATTATATCTATTGGCACAAAAAAGAAAGGAAAATCTATTTTTGATGGCATGATAAACCTATGAATGAGTCCTAATCATTCGCATCACTCGTTTAACATAGCAATTATTCACCATCACTAGTGTTACAAGATCCATCACAGCAAAATTGTTTCAAAATATTTCTAAATAGATTCTTCTGACAAATACTGTTTTTTTTATAAAACACTATACACAACTTTATTGTTTTCTATCACGTAAAGCTGGAACTTATATTTTAAATATCCTGTTATCTTTATGACCACAATATTAAGTCACTTCAAATAATTGCATTTTTACCAAATCTGATAATTATATTTCACCATGGAAAAAACACAACTTGCGTATCCTGTTCTTTAGCAATTGTCGATAAATAATCATTTTACTTTTTGTTCTTTCCACATTTTAGCAGACCAATAATTGTAACTGTAACCACATTGAGTCACGCTATACGCTTAACTGATCGCAATATCGAATCCAATAAAAAAATTGAATAAAAAAATCCAAAACACGCAAATCAAACTTTCAATTATCATGACTGCGGAAAATTTAACGCAGATCATCTATTACGGGAAAAAAAGCAAAAAAGCAGAGCGTAAATCAGCAGAAGGAAATACTTACTAAACTTTGCCAATAACAACAACATAAAATTTGCAATAGAATTTTTTTTATTCCACTGCTAACGATTATTTAATGTTTATTGCCCTAAGAAAAGGCATTATAGAGTTTTATACTCTCGCAATCAAACTATTTACCAGCAAATATGGCGGCTCACCGCCTGTAATTCGATAAATTCACTTCTGAAGCCATTTTCTTTGGCGTTAATGATGTAATCTTGGCGTTGCTATTTATTGCAAAAACAATAAGTTAATCTGCATATAATTAGAAGCTCATAACGTAGCCTTTTCTTCGGCATTTTATTTCTTATTTTGGATTATTAAACCAGAGCAAGCTTTATACACTGTGTTTTTAAAGGTTTGGTAATGGATTTTTATTTCCTCCTTGATCTCGATGAAACAAAAACATCGTGTGAAAGAAGGTCAGTGTCCGCGTTTTAGGCAGAATTATTCTTCCCACGACTAATAAGTAAAAAAAAATGTATTACGTAAGTGCCTTAACTAGACAATGTGTATTTTAACTGTATAATTATATTCATTATGAATATAATTTAATTATACACACATGTAGAATTAATTTTCTGATTACTTCCATTTGCATAATGTCTTTTGATAAGTATAAAAGGTTTTCTTTTCATATTATGTTGTTCCCAATTGAAAATGCTTGATAGTATCTAATCAATCGACAGGCTGGAAAATTCCGAGAAACATATAGTTCGAATATCGTTTCTTTGTAAGCCGGTGAAATATTATCTGAGTTACTGTGAAAAATTGTCTGCTTTTGATATTTTCATTAGGCAAAGGAGCAGTAAAGACCTTCCCCAGGAGAGGGGTTTTGAATCAGGGTCAATCCATTTCCAATCACCAAGGTGGTATCGCTCAACATTTTTAATTTCCTAATCTTTTAACCAATTTTTTTTCATAGTTATCCGAGTTTAAAAACATGATTAAAGTTTTTTTTAATCATATAGTCTTTTGAGTGTGGCCATTGTTAACAAGCTACACAGCCATTTTAGGGTGAAAAACGTGTTTTACGGAAAATGCTGTAAGTGTGTTATTTTTATACCTATCAAGATAAATCGAAACCAAATTATTCAGCTTAAAATTGTCTACATTTTATGTAGTTATAAAATTTTCATTAGATTTAAGCATCTAAGTCAAAAAGATGTTTAAAAACTGAAGAAATAAAAGGTCAAACACCCCATTTCACTACCATTATTTTTTATGAAGGAGATCATACTACTTCTTTTTACAAACTTCAATCCTGAAAATTTTTTCCTTTTTTTTTTTCTTTTTTTTTTTCTTTTTTTTTCTTTTTTTTTTTTTGTAAAGCTTATTAAAAACTGTGTTAAGTCGTATGTTTTTGGCAGAATAACACTAATTAAATATAACAAAAAAATTCTGAAAACTTAGAATAATAAACATATTTGTAATATAAAGTTTTATGAATGTTTAATTTTTATGAGTCAAACTTAATTGGCTTTTGAATAACAGTTCACTAAAAACACTCCAAAACAACCCCCCCTCCCCCTATTTCCTTTTTATTTTGGTCCAGACACATAGCATTACAGAAACCTTTTACTTAGGTAGGTTCAAATTGACGATAAAGACAAATTTTTAACACCAACTTAATGATGCGAAATGGAATGACCCAACATTATTTTTCAGAAAATAAACAATTTCATTGTTTGTATGGTCTTAACCCGGGAGAACGCGCGCATATCCAGGATATGAACGGCTTTCACTTTGTCACCAATAAATACAAAATATAATTATCAGGTTATTTCACGTGGAACAATTTTGCATTAAAATAAGTCGAAGATTACTTTTAAAACGATAGTGGTGACAATTGTAAAAACCGTACGCACTCCGTGTCTCTCAGGCCCGGCGCGCGTCCTCCCGGGTTAAATTAGTTAGAACACGGACGAAATGTAACAAGAACGAAAAATCATGCTTACAGCATAAATTATAAAAGACTTTCCAACACATTCAGAATACTATAATAAAACTTCACATTTTATTATTTAGAAAGATGATGTCTAAATGAACAATTTGGAAAACGACTAACGCTTTTGAAAACACGATTTCTGCTATTACCATGAATAGTCATTAAAATATATGATTTTTTATGCAACCCTGTATATGATCTAGAGATATGTATGCATACTACATAGATGCTAAAAGTTAGTTCAGTTAAACGCATAGTACAGTTGAAAATTTCCACTCAGCAATTTCCGCCAATAAGCGGATGTTGTTGAGAACTTTTGTTCGACCCTGTATAGGATCTATAAAATTTATACACACCAAGTAATATTTAAAAAATAGTTAAATTTAAATAACGCATACCACAACTGAAAACATACTTCCAGCAACTATTGTTCGTATGCAGTAGCGCCAACTTTTGAAAAATATTGTGTGGGCTCAAATACTTTTGAGTAAAGTAAGTTGGTTGAATTGGGTTCTATGGCACAAAGTCCTCCCTTGGACATGCTGCGCCAAGGACAAAGTAAGACATACAATTTTTCTCATAGTGTGTGTGTGTGTGTGTGGAAACAGAGGCGCGGGAAGAACGCATGACTAAAGATGATAATTTGAAGTTGTTTTTATCTAAGCAAAATTATAAAATTATTATAATTTAATAAATAACTTTATTAAATTATATTTTTATGAGTTCTTCCTTATAAATGCATTAATATTTATTATAAATAACATAAAAATTAAATATCCAAAAAACTAAATGTAAAGAAAAACATACAATTTAGTGATCTAATTGCTTTATCAATTCACGACATTAAAACATATCACAGAATATGCAGGAAACTTATTTTTGAAAGAAATTTAATTATAAGTCCCCTGAAGGGATAGTAAGAACCTTGTAATACACCTCAGAGATGTATATTATTTTCCATATGTTTAAAATACTGTAATATTTTTAACACGTTCGCTGCCAAAGCTATAAAGTACAAATTTTCAAATTTCTTCTTGAAAGTCGTTTGCCACCACAAATTCAGAAAGGTAAATTTCGCTTTACTAATACAGCGAAATTTCTGCTAATAAATAAGGCAATTGTTTTTTTTTATTCTAAAATAATGGAGAGAAAGTAAGTAATAAAATAAAGCCACGAATATTAAAACTACGAGCATACTCGTAGTTGGCGGTCAACGTGTTAAAATACACGACAAACGATTTTTCTCCGTAGACCGTAATGTTACTGAATTCTTTTGAGTGGCCTTGTACATGAACCACAAATACAACACGCTCCATTTTCAATACCGAACATGCCATAGTAAGCCCCAATAACATATATTCATTTCATGGCAATAGAACTATATTTACGCGAGTTAGAGACAGACAGACGGCCAAACAAACCAAATTCATAAACACTTTTAAACTATGTTGGAAAGTGTTCAAAATCGACTAATGAAAATGCAATCAACTAAAAGAAATTTATCATTGAGTTGTTTCAAGACAGAGGCTTAATAGGGGTGGTGTGAGTTTGTCCGCGACTATGGACGTTAAATCTGATAGGTGTGTTACATGTGCCGTCAATCATATCACCACGAGGTATTAGCGACCGGTGAAAGGCGACAAAAAAAAAAAAATCATCAGGCGCCAAATAGAGTTGCTGCGGCGTTCTTTCAAGGATTCTTAAAAGGAGACTTTTCTTCAATTTTTAAAAGCAGAACAACATCTTTTAACCCTCTATCTACTGACGGTACTTCTAAGTACCATTAAAATAACTTGTTATAAAATTAATTTAAAACATCGATTAGTAGTAATACAGTTTAGAATGAGTTATAGATGTATTACTTTATCTTGATCCAAAAGCATTATTGCATAGGTGCCAAGTTGCCACTAATCCTCCGTAATACATGAGTTAATTTAACCCTGGTTTAATACATTTCGCACCAGAATTTTTATTGAGAGATGAAATTAAATAAGTTCCACGTAGAAAACTGGAATTAAATAAATAAAGATTCATCAAATAATTTTTCTGGTTCGAAACGTTGTTAAACTGGGTTAAATTAATCCATGCATTACGGAAGATTAGTGCGAACTTGGCACCTCTGTTATTGGTTACACAAAATAAAAATATTTTTAACCCCTTCGCGACGGGAGCCTTTTACGAAATGTTTATTACTTTGCTACCGGTTTTAAAAAACAGAAGTTTGTGCCTATTCAAATCGGGAAAATGCTTGGATTAAATAAAGCAAATTTTACAGTAAAATTTTACTGGTGAGGATAAACGAGGATCCTTAGGCCTATTTCCGGCACGTATACGTGCCGCTCGTCCCCAAGGGGTTAAAAGGGTGATTTCTTTCGCCTTTGCATCTTTTCAGCTTTCTTGGCGTTGGGGGAGGGATTTTTCAATTCGGAAATATTTCTATATTTCTATTGTACGAACATTATATTTGTACATTTCCTAATTCTACAAAATACTAAGAAAAATATTTAAAATAAAATATTTGAATGGCGTTATAAATATTGCACAAAATCCCTATAAATTCAAACTTAATTAATCCTTCTAAATCCTTCAATCTTTCTAAAATCCTTATAACATTTATTAAATGATTATGTAAATATTCTAATGTAGTTTCAAAAATTCACGAAAAATGCTTTGGAAGATAAGATTTTCATCAATTCATAATTTAGTACATAAAGAGTTAAATAAAACCTACTGTTTTAGAAAATCACGCTTAACAGAGTCCGATTACTCCAGGGACACGCAATCACTATTGTTTCCGAATAGCAATATTTACATTATTTGTGATAGAAATGTTATGTTTAAATAGGTTGAATATTTTCGGGTTGAGGTCGGCTTATACCCGACACCCCCAGGATTCTTGTAGGTATGTCTCACTCTTTGAAAATCGCTGCTCTAAGCGGCATTTATCCTTTTCCCCAAAACAACTTCAGGTAGTTGTAGACAAAAACATTTAAAGCAGAATTATGATTTAAGAAATATATAGGATGAAGATACATAAAAGACATTTTATTATTAAAACACGAAGCAAAAAATATTAATTTTAGTTGAATTCTTAAAAAGTCGCTTAAAATACAGGAAAGCCCTCGGAGTGTAAGAGGTTGCAGTTGGGAGGAAAATCTAACGCCTTTCCTTGTATATTCAATTATTAATTTAATTCTAGTTCTTGTATTATAAAATAAGGTTAAAAGCTTTATTATATGCCTTTTCCTTAAGAAAAAAAATAATGAAATATTTTGACCTCATTTATCCAAACAAAACATTTGGTGAATAACAATATTTTATATATTATCTTGCATTTACTTATCTTATATACTTCCTCTGATTATTTTTCGTTATCAGAAAAGGCTGCAAATAACTACTTTATTATTTACTAAGGGAATTCCGTTGCTCGATTTTTCCCTTTCGAAATGCGAATTAAAGGAATGATTGGGCCCTACTGCATTCAGCATCGTAAACTCGTGCGGACTAAGCCTGTTTCGGTTTATAATTAATTATTGTGATTTTTAATTTCGGTCCAGATTAATTTCAAATTTTCAGCATCATCGTTCTTGTTGCTATAGGAACAGATTTGACATTCTCCAATTTGAATTTAATCACCGGGATAATTTGGCTCAAAATATGATTTAATTAAACGGCAATAACCGTACAGGTATAATCCAAGGGCAAACGAAAGATGCGGCCGCATTGGATATTGAAGAGAAAGGACGCCCCGCCGGCGAAGCTTTTTTACTTAAAAGGTCGCTATGACAAAGGGTTTTGTATTTCGAAGGCCCATAACCTTCTACTAGGGGTTAGATTATCCCTGTAACTGTTCATCCAAATACTTTGCGAAAAATACTTGCTGTATTAGTGGTAAAACATACCATAGATTTAAAAATCTGTATTTCACTAAGCCCTCGCTAGTAGCACAGAACGTTTTAAAAACATAAAAACCCAAATATTTCGTTTTAATTTCTTTTTTAAAACGTTTTATCCACGCTGTGTGCTCCTAAGGATAATACATTTGAAAACATAAGTACCGTAATTTCCGGTGTATAGCCCGCGGAACAAACAATTTAGTTTGGACCTAGAAATTTTATTCATATTTGAAGACCAATATTTACCGTGATCTAAAAAGTTACATTTTATTTTTAAAAATTTCTGGGTCGAAACACGATTGTTGGATCCGCGGGCTATACACCGGAAATCACGGTAATAAAAAAAAATAGGATTATAATATCTATCTACCCTCTAATTAAAATAAAATAAAATGTTTCTTAGACCAGAATAATTATATAACTTTTGTATTATCTAAAAAAACTGTGCCACACTTTCATTGCGAATAACTGATAATAAACAAATAACAAATAGTTGTAACGAAGTCTTTTTAGGTGCGTTCGTAATTATATAAATACGTAGCACCTATAGTCGTCGTTCAGTCCGTCCGTCTGTCCGCATGTAACAGAGCAAAAACTACCCAACCGAATGGTCTGAAATTTCAAATATATGATTGTTGCAAAATTTTGTCGAGCCATTTCAAATTTTATGAAAATCGGATGTATAGTTTAATTACAGGGACAGTCAAAAGTTTTTCTTTACAATACGGCCAATGGGAAAAATTATTGCAAGTGCATTTTAATGATATTAGAGCCTTCCGAATGATCTGAAATTTTAAAGATATAATTGTTGCAAAATTTTGTCGAGCCATTTCAAATTTTAGGAAAATCGGATGTATAGTTTAATTACAGGGACAGTCAAAAGTTTTTCTTTACATTACGGCCAATGGGAAAAATTATTGCAAGTGCATTTTAATGATATTAGAGCCGTCCGAATGATCTGAAATTTTAAAGATATAATTGTTGCAAAATTTTGTCGAGCCATTTCAAATTTTACGAAAATCGGATGTATAGTTTAATTACAGGGACAGTCAAAAGTTTTTCTTTACATTACGGCCAATGGGAAAAATTATTGCAAGTGCATTTTAATGATATTAGAGCCTTCCGAATGATCTGAAATTTTAAAGATATAATTGTTGCAAAATTTTGTCGAGCCATTTCAAATTTTAGGAAAATCGGATGTATAGTTTAATTACAGGGACAGTCAAAAGTTTTTCTTTACATTACGGCCAATGGGAAAAATTATTGCAAGTGCATTTTAATGATATTAGAGCCGTCCGAATGATCTGAAATTTTAAAGATATAATTGTTGCAAAATTTTGTCGAGCCATTTCAAATTTTAGGAAAATCGGATGTATAGTTTAATTGCAGGGACAGTCAAAAGTTTTTCTTTACATTACGGCCAATGGGAAAAATTATTGCAAGTGCATTTTAATGATATTACAGCCTTCCGAATGGTCTGAAATTTTAAAGATATAGTTGTTGCAAAATTTTGTTGAACTATTTCAAATTTTAGGAAAATCGGATGTATAGTTTAATTACAGGGACAGTCAAAAGTGTTCCGTTACATTACGGGAATGGGAAAAATTATTGGAAGTGCATTTTAATGATGTATCAGACTATGCACTTTATGAAGTGCAAAAAATTATACATTCAGTACAATATGGGGTGCAAAAAATAATTATAAAACTAGTTATAGTACGAACGCACCTCATTTGCCACGTTTGACGAGCAATTTCCAACTTGTTTAAGTTGCGTTCGTAATTGTATAAAAACCTAGCACCTCTAGTCGGCATTCGGTCCGTCTGTCTGTCTGTGCGTCCGCATATAACAGAGCAAAAACTACCCTAGCGAATGATCTGAAACTTTAAATATATAATTGTTGCAAAATTTTGTCGATTCACTTCAAATTTTATGAAAATCGGATGTATAGTTCAATTACAGGGCCGGTCAAAAGTTTTCCGTTATATTACGGCCAATAGGAAAAAAAAATATTTCAAGTGCATTTTAATGATGTTACAGCCTTTCGAACAGAATGAAATTGATATGCGCTTATGAAGTGTACTAAAATATACATTCAGTACAGTATGCGGTACAAAAAATATTTGTAAAACTTATAGTACGAACACACCTCATTTGCCACGTTTGGAGTGCAATTTCCAACTTGTTACTAATCCTAGAAGCAACGGTGAGCAAAGTGACTGACATAGAGTGAAAATTATCCAGTACTCCTGACAAACGAACTCTAGTTCATGATTTGATATATAATAATTGAAAGCTGTTACATAATCTAGAATTTCTTAGAAGTAACAGAGAGTAAACAGAAATGCTAAAATTTTCGCCTTTAGCACAAAGCATTGAATTACTTAGCCAAATTTATTGCTGCCAACAGATATAATAAAATGATGCATTGAATTATTTACGAACAGCTAATGTAAATAAACGTTTCATTACATCAGATGAATGACTTCATTAAGACTTCATTAAAAATACCAGAGTGCTCAGTGTTTTTAATTATTTACAAGCTCTTGCCTGCACTATTTTCAAACTTCTCATTCTTCCTTCGTCTTTTAGCTTTTCCCATAATTCCTGCAACAGCCAAATACCTTCTGTCGTATTAATCCCTAATTAAAGATCTTGCAACTGATAAAGAAGTGACTTCTGGTTACTTTATGCGATGAATTTGGGGCGTGGACCAAGATTATGATGAAATAGGAGTAATTTTCTGTAAGATATATAAGGCAATTGCCAATACTTATTGCGTGCGTAATTCCTGCCATTGGAAGTTATCAATCAATTGCGCATGGCAGGTAAATTTGATTTCCACTAACAAAATAATAAACATGGAACTATAGAAGCGATACTTCAAAAAGCATGGGATTAGTTTTGAGCTACCGGTTTGCTGATAAATTGTTTTTCTAAGATACTGTCAAAGTGTGGAAGGTACAAAAGGATGAGTAGTTATCCGTTAAAAGAAAATTAAAAACGAATGCATTTCAGGTGTAATTAATACATTTCCATTGAAATAAAAAATAAAGGAATTGCTAGCTTTTATCAGTTGTAATGTCAGCACATAAATGAAATGTGTACATTTAACTGTTTGCTTTTAAGGGGGTCCGGGACACACTTTAAAATAATTTTTATTTATTGAGTTAAAATTCTGAAATTTTTTGTGATGGATAACCTTATCATTTCTAAACAAAATCACATAATAAAACTTCTCATATTTTTTTTTAATTTAAAATTTATTAAAAAAGTGGGGTAATTTAAAATCGTTATAACTCGGATTATTATTTATAGAATTTCATTTTTTTTTCATTTAAATAAACATAAATATATAAGTTTTAAATTTGATTCAGCATTTTAAAAAATATTAATTTATAAAAAAATAAAAAATATTTAACGAAAAAAAAAAGTGGTGCAACTTAAAAAAAAAAATCATATTTTCAAAAGTAAATATTTTTTTTTTCAAATATGCTGAATCAGAATTAAAGTAAAACAATTGAAAAAGATATGTTCCAAGTTTGAACCGTTTACCTTTAACGGTTCTCGAATTATAAGAATTATAATTTAATCGAATATATTTATTTATATATTTTAATCGAATTATAATTTAAATACGAGAAATGATGAAAAAACCTATCATGAAGAAAAACGCATTTTTACAAGAAGTCGTTTCCATGACAGCCATTGCCTGAAAGCTAGATTTTGAAAACAAACCAAAGCAAAAACATTTATAATTTTTTTTTTCTAATTCAGATAGAAACATGATTTAAATGTCATTTTAAGCAAGAAAAAACAGAGAAATTTTTAATGAATAAAAAGTTTTTGCAAAATTTGAAGATTTTTTGTGTCCCAGACCACCTTAAGTCACTTATGTAATAAATATAATTAAATAAAGATTCATTTTTTGGGGCCCTATAAAATAAATATAGGGTGAGTACAAATGATGGACTGGATTTTAAAAAATCATATTTTCGAAACTACTGCACATATTACAATAAGTGATACATGAATTTAAAGGGAAATATACCAAGTTTTTTTTCAGTTACAAATGCTCGATGTATGACCCTCTTGTCACACGGCATACGGGGATTTTTTGTCCCCAGATTGTTGATTGTCACCGCTTTTTTGAAATAGAAGTATTTGGTCTATTTAAAGTAGATTAAAAATTCTGAAAAATAAGGTGAACTATACTATTAAAAAAAAAAAAAAAAAACGGTGACAATCAAATAATCTGAATTAAAAAAGTCCCCAATCTGGCAACACTGCGTACGTCCAATCTGTAATCCAGTTCGTTCCAAACATTTTGTAGCATCATTCTGTCTCAATGGTTCTGAATGCTGCACAAATGCGTTCTTTAAGTTCTGGCAGTATCAAAGATATTGTTTACGTACCACCAATGCCGAAAACAAAGTGTTCAGAACTTTAAGAACGCATTTGTGCAGCTTTCAGATCCATTGACAGAGTAATGCTACAAAATGGTCCGAACGAACTGGATTACAGATTGGACGTACGTCGTGTGACAAGAGGGTCATACATCGAACATTTGTAACTGAAAAAAACTGGGTATATTTCTCTTTTAATTCATGTATCACTCATTGTAATATATGCAGTAGTTTCGAAAATATGATTTTTTTCAATTGGGTCCATCATTTGTACTCATCCTATATGTTAAAAATATCGGAGTATAGTAGTCGTATAATCTGCAATGGAGTGCCGAATTTGCTTGTTACCGGTCCAATAGTCATCAGTATTTCTGAACAATAATATTATCTTTATTTAATTGCCGAATTTCTGTAATTAAGTAAGACAAAAATACTATGCGGAAATAAAATGACGATAACTATTTGAAAATAAGGCTACGAATAATATTCGACCTGCTGGTACGCGGGATCGCCATTAATTGTTATAAAAGTTTTAGGAAGGCCGATGCATGAATGATTGACGCATGGAATTATGATTTTTAACACTATGAATAAAGATTCTAAGCCAAAGAATAAACTTATAATGCGGATTATTTGTTTCCCTTGTCGAATCATAGAATTTGTAAAACGAACCGTGGTTTTAGAGCATTTTCCTTTATAACTAACTAGAAAACCCCGCGGCTTTGCTCGCGTAATATTTGAAATATGCCAAATGATATTTATATGTCTATTTTTTATTAAAAGAAATTATTCTTTTAGAAATAATTCAAAAATTACTACTTAAAACATAGTTTGACTAAACTTCATTATTACACTACATTAGGCAGAAATTAGATATAAATTAATAAAAAGAAATAAAATTAAAGAAATGATAATTTAGAAAATATTTTGAAACTTTTATGCTCAATTAATACGCTTATTTCAGTATTCATTTGAAGTTTTGAATTTTTTAGAAACCATCTTCTTACGTCTTAAAATTAACCATCATGTCAAATTCAAAGTCCTACCACCTCTCTCAACATAAAGGGTTATGTTGAAATAGGATTAGTCACCATTAATTTGCCAACATTAATTTTGAAATCTGTTTGTTATTTCCTAATATTCCACAGAAACGTAATTTAGAAAGCTTTTAAAGGCCTTTTTTAGAACGTTTGTTGTTCCTGTGAATCCCAGGTTGTAGAAACATCCGCATAAAATGTAGCCTGTGTAGGATCAGAGACTGTTACCACTGATTCGCAATTATTACTTTTATAATCGGTTTATATTCCCTGAAATTGCATTGAAATCGTAATTTAGGACTTTTTAGAACACTTTTCGAACCTCCCCTTCGTTTCATCCCTTTTTAATTCGAATTTATTTTCGACAGTCCTTCGAGGGCATTTATATTTTATAAGTAACTACCATGCCATATTTAAAGTTTCTAGCCTCTTCAGTATCACAGAAATCGCAATTTAGAAAGTTTTTTGCTCCTGAAACCCTCTGGTGGTAGCGGCACAGACATAAAATATAGCTTATGTTTGAACAGGTTCTATCACCAACAATTTGACACCATTATTTTTTAAATCGGATCGGTATTTGATAAGATTGCATAAAAACTGTAATTTAGAATGTTTTTAGAACGCTTTTCACTCTCTTCATCCTTTTAAAATCTGTTCCGACTGTTCGTAGAAAGCAGTTGCATCTTGTACGTAAATACCATGCCATATTTCAAAATGTTAGACCCCACAGTTGTGTAAAAAACGCAAATTAGAACATGTTTTGCTGTTGCACCGCCAGATGGTAGTGGTAGCAATATAAAATATAGCCCATGTTGGAGCAAGGACTGTCACCATCAATTTGCAACCATTACTTTTGAAATAGGTTTGGTATTTCCTGAGATTGAGTAGAAATCGCAATTTAGAACTTTTTACAACGTTTTTAGAACGCTTTTCGAGCATTTTCACCCCTTTTAAATTTCCATTTTTTTTCGCAACTGTTCCTAAAGATCATTTATATCTAATAAATATGTACCTTGCCTAATTTCAAGTTGCTAGCCCCTACCGATCGCAAAAATCGAAATTTAGAACGTTTTTTGCTCCTCCACCCCCCAGGTGATAGTGACACCGACATGAAATAGCATCTATGCTAGAGCATAGGCTGTAAGCATAAATTTGCCTACCATAACTTTTGAAATCAGCTTGATTCTTCTTGAGATTGCTCACAAATCAGCATTTAGAACGTTTTTAGAACGCTTTTCGCGCATTTCACCCCTTTTAAATTTCCAATTTTTAAATAAATGTTCTTAGAGATCATTTATATCTAATAAATATATATCATGCAAAATTTCATGAATATAGGTCCTTCCATAATTCAAAAATCGCATTTTTAGAACGTTTTTAGTTCCTGCATCTCCTCTGGGGTAGTGGAAACAGACGTAAAATAGAGCCTATCTTAGAGCAAGGGCTGTCACCATCATTTTACATCATTATATTTGAAATCGGTTCAGTACTTCCTGAGGCTGCATAAAAATAGCAATTTAGAATGTTTTTTACAACGTTTTTCGCGCGTTTTCACCCTTTTTTAATTTCGATTTTTTTTTAAGAAATGTTCTTAGAGATCATTGATATCTTATAAGTAACTACCATTCCAAATTTCATGATTCCAGGCCCTTCCTAACACAAAACCGCAATTTAGAACTTTATTTTTCTCGTGCAACCCTAAGGTTTGATACAAACATGAAACAAAGCCATGTTAGGTCTGTCGCCATCAATTTACAACCATTACTTTTGAAATCGATTTGATACTTCCCAAAATTGAGTAGAGATCACCATTTAGAATGTTTTTTAGAACCCTCTTCACGCATTTTCACCCCTTTTAAAGTTCAAATTTTTTAAGAACAATTCATAGAAATCCTTTATATCTAATAAGTAACTAATATTTCAAAATGCATATTTCTAGGCCCTTCAGTGACGCAAAAATTGCATTTTTAGAACGTTTTTTGCTCCTGCAACCCCTTTAGGTTAGTGGCACCGACATGAAATATAGCCTATCTTGGAGCAAGGTTTGTCACCATCATACTGACACCATTATTTTTTAAATCGGTTTAGTATTTCCTGAGATTGTGTAGAAACCACCACTTAGAACTTTTTTTAGAACGCTTTTTGTGCATTTTCATCCCTTTTATATTTCGAATTTGTTAAGAACTGTTCTTAGAAATCCTTTATATCTAATAAGTAACTAATATTTCAAATTTCATATTTCTACGCCCTTCAGTAACGCAAAAACCGCAATTTAGAATGTTTTTTGCTCTTGCACCCCCTTTAGGGTAATGGTACCGACATAAAACATAGCCTATGTTAGAGAAAGGGTTGTCACCATCATTCTGACACCACTATTTTTTAAATCGGTTTGGTATTTCCTGAGATTGTGTAGAAACCCCCATTTAGAACGTTTTTAGAACTCTTTTCTTGCATTTTCACCCCTTTTAAATTTCGAATTTTTTAAGAACTGTTCTTTGAAATAGTTTATATCTAATAAGTAACTAATATTTCAAATTTCATATTTCTAGGCCCTTCAGTAACGCAAAAACCGTAATTTAGAACTTTTTTTTTGCTCCTGCACCCCCTTTGGGGTAGTAGTACCGACATAAAATACAGCCTATCCTGGAGCAAGGGTTGTCACCATCATTCTGACACCACTATTTTTTAAATCGGTTTGGTATTTCCTGAGATTGTGTAGAAACCACCATTTCGAACGTTTTTTAGAACGCTTTTTGTGCATTTTCACCCCTTTTATATTTCGAATTGTTTAGAAAATGTTCTTAGATATCCTTTATATCTTATAAGTAACTACCATTCCAAATTTCATTATTCTAGGCCCTTCCATAGCACAAAATTTGCATTTTTAGAACTTTTTTTGCTCCTGCACCCCCTTTGGGATAGTGGCACCAATATAAAATATAGACTATGTTCTAAGTTGGACTAACACCATCATTTTGATACCATTACTATTGAAATCGGTTCGGTAGCTCCAGAGATTACCTCTAACAAACAAACAATTTTTACTTCTTTATCATAGAGGAAAAGGTCCAAATACCGGATAGGGTCCAAGTACCGGCTACTGGGTGTTCTGAGAACTGAGCGCAGCGCAGCCTAGCTGAGATAGGCAGAGTTTGAAACTTTAATTACGAGAAGAAAGCTAATAAAAGTACGTAGCTGAAGTCTGTCTCATTTACAAACAGCAAATGCAGAAGTATGGAAATGACGTAATCGGGGACCTCAAATTTTTTCAGATATGTGTTTTTCCTTTGTTTAAAATATATTGATCGGATATTGGCTTGAATTGATGATGAAGTTATTTTCTTCACACATTTATCTCTCAATCGCCGCACGCAAGTTACTGGTATTTTACCATATGAAGGAGTAATACCTGTTTTAATTTAAACATAGCAGTGGTCCGAATACCGGCTAGACGGTATTTAGACCTCTCTGTGTTTGCTCTGCTTGAAAAGGAGAAAAATAAATTCATTTAAATAGTTCCATAATTAATAAATTAATTTAAATGGTTCAGAAATAGTTGCAGTCCTATTTCGCAATATTAAATAAAAAGCAACCGTGGCTGCAAGTCTTCAGGAGCGACACGGGTTACCGGATCACTTCACAAAAAGCTGAACACTCCAAATTAGCCTGCAATAAATAGGAAGAGAAAGAAGAAAAACAACGGAGGTAAACATGAAGGAAAAACAATCAAAAGGGGCAGAAATTGGATTTTAAAAAAGTGAAATGATGCAATTTATGTCTTCTGAGAGGGTGCTTTCTCCGCGGACAAGAATGGGGGAGTGGATTCTGGGTTAAATGTTATGAATGCTATATATGGCCCTATAGCGACTGCACCGACGCACAGAGTGATATTATGTAAGTGATTTTTTCAGATAAAATAATTCACATTTCAATCAACAAGCCTTTTTATTTTTGTTTTACACGTTAAAAAGCGAAATTAGAAACATAATGGAAAGCAGACTGTGAGAGATAGTCGTTAAGAATTTTATAAATATGACAAAAATGCTTGTTTATTAAAAATTACGTATTTTTTCTGCACATAAGAAATGTTATTAATCAATAACATTTATTAAAATACTATTCTTATTGCTTAATAATTGTCATTAGCTCTATTTGTGTGATCTTTTGGAGAAAAAAAAACTTAGGTGCCGGAATTTAGACCCCATTTTGAAAACTCAAAATTTGAAGACTTTCGGAATTCTGCTTTTTATAAACAGAAAACGAGTTTTAAACTTATTTTTCATTCTCTAAACAGGTGGAAAACATGTCAAGGTACCCTCCTGTCACCTTTTTCTTTTACTAATTTTGAAAATTGTAAGGGTTGGGTTGATTTTTGACGGCCAATTATCTACACTAGGGATATAGGCCCGGGTGGGAAGTGCCCTCCGTGGGGGTCTTTCTAAGGGAACCTAATCCGTATTTACGCATGGAAAATCCACGGCTCGAAGAAAACCACGAAAACTCCGAACGATTAGACCGACGAGCGCGATTGGGGTCGAACCCAGCACCTCCCGTCTACCAGCTTCGAGAGCAGAACCTCTCGGCCACTGGTGGGGCTGAAAATTGTAAGATCCAGATTGAAAACAAAAGTGGTAGCCGGTATTTGAACCTTTGCCTCTATTATTATAGATAGATAAATATATACCATGCAAAATTTCATGAGTCTAGGTTCTTCCATAATTCAAAAGTCGCAATTTTAGAACGTTTTTTGCTCCTGCATCTCCTCTGGGGTAGTGGAAACACATATGAAACATAGTCTAATTTGGAGCAAGACCTATCACCATCATTTTTACACCATTATATTTGAAATCGATTCAGTACTTGCTGAGACTGCATAGAAATCGCAATTTAGAACATTTTTTACAACGCTTCTTGACCCCCTTTTAAATTTAGATTTTTTTAGGAAATGTCCTTAGAGATCGCTGACATCTTATAACTAACTACCAATCCAAATTTCATGATTCTAGGCCTTTCCGTAACGCAAAAACAGCAATTTAGAATGTTTTTTGCTCCTGCACCCCTTTGGGATAGTGACACCGACATAAAATATAGCCTATCTTGGAGCCGTTGTCACCATCATTTTGACACCATTATTTTTTAAATCGGTTTGGTATTTCCTGAGATTGTGTACAAACCACCATTTAGAACGTTTTTTAGAACGCTTTTCGCGCATTTTCACCCCTTTTAAATTTCGAATTGCTTAAGAACTGTTCTTAGAAATCCTTTATATCAAATAAGTAGCTAATATTTCAAATTTCCTATTTCTAGGCCCTTCAGTAACGCAAAATATCGCATTTTTAGAAAGTTTTTTGCTCCTGCACCCCTTTGGGGTAGTGGCACTGACTTAAAATATAGCCTATGTTCTAAGTTGGTCTAACACCATCATTTTGATACTATTACTTTAGAAGTCAGCTCGGTAGCTCCAGAGATTACCTCTAACATACAAACAATTTTAGTTCTTTATAATATTAGTATAGATAATCTTCGCATATTTTCAGTTATATTCGGGAAAATCAAATTGCATTACTAAACACTGAATTCAACTTCTAAGGATTTTCATTTTAGAAAAAAAAAAAAAAAAAAAAGGAAAAGACTGACAGTAATGAAACTATAATTTAAATAGTTATCAATAGAAACTTTCACTGTATATTTTCTATATCTTTACTTTCTTCTATCTTCAATAGAAGAAAGTATTGTAATAGAAATTTTTTTCGATTTCCGGTTTTCGACGGATTTACACGTTTTAGGGGTCAGAGATCACAAAAAACATATTTATACGAAATGTCTGTCTGTCCGTATGTCTGTGTGTCGCCATTGTACCATCGAAAAGTGTATGAAAGTATGCATAGAATTGAACAATTTTTTTTCTTTAAGTTTTTGGCTATGGCAAGCAGCTCCTCACTGAATTTTGGAAAAATCCGCCGGTAGGGGGCGCTGTAATAGCGATTTTTGTGCAATTTTCAATATTGTACCATCAAAAAGTGTATGAAGTTATGCATAATTCTAATAAAAATACTAATAAAACTAATTAAAATGAAATATTGACATGAGATAGAAGAAAGTTTGGGATTGGCACATCCAACTAGTTTTAAAGTCATCTTTAAGTTCAGCGTAATTTTTGTTTCCGTATTTTGCGCTAAATTTGTTAAATTTTGAATTCAAAGAACATGGTCATAAATAATTAAAGACTTTATAAAATACTGTATAATGTGTAGGGATTTTGTAGAAAACCAGACAGATGAAATAATAATAATAAAAAAAAAAAGACTTTGTCAAACAAATTTCTGTTTCGGATAAAAATAAATTCAAATGTAAGTTTTAATCAAACCGCTAATTAAACAGAAAAACTACAATAAAGATTTGAAATAGCCTTTATTTTTGCTGCCTGCTGAAGTATTTCCGTATTATATATTTTGGAGGATTCAATTTAAAAAATCAATTTAAACATACACGTTCTTGTTCTTATTAATCTCGCCACGTATTCCAACTAAAAATATGTATTTCGTATCGAGGACCTGAAACATATAACTCGATCAAACGATTTCAGTGTAAAAGTTTTATTTAATTGCACTTTTTAGTTGCAAATGGGAGATCTCTATATATGGTAGGAGGAGGGAGGTAAAGGGAAAAAATCATCTCTTTTTTTCGGCAATTTCTTGTGTTCTTTCTCTAGTATTAACCATAGAGTAAAGAGAAAGAATATAGATGAAGTGTGGTAGCTGGGGATGACGCCAAAAATGTAACCCTAAAATCCGCTACGTTCGGTCCAAACACAACCTCGTGATTTCGCAAAAAAAAAGAAGAAAACTTTTAATAATACGGTTTTTAATTAATAATATAATAAAATACTGCTTTAGAATGCTTAAATATAAGCAGATCATTTTCATTCAGAGAAAAAATGCACGGGAGATGTCAAAGATTTTGGTTCCTGTTCCACGTGCATGTTTTGTTTGAGTCGAATGAGGGCATTTAAATTTGAGCTATAACGCGTATCATATTGAAATAGTTTTTACGGCATACTACATCTCCATCTATCTCTTTCCTCCATGAGTATTAATACTAAAAAGGCCGGGAATTTTACTCAAGTTTTAGAAAAATATTTCACATCAGAATTTTTATTTAAATCTGTTTAACTAATTTATTTAACTTTTTTTTTCTTTCTGTCTCATCTGAACAACCCAGTACAAAAAAAAAAAAAAAAGATTTGTCATTATTAAAGAATTTGATAATCTTGCAAATCAATTCAACATCAACGAAGATTATTTTTTCTGTCTAGTTATATTTTTTCCCCTGGTCTTTTGTCCTGTCCTTGTTTTGTTTAAAAAAAACACGATTTAAGCTTAGATTATAGTACTCCTTTACTCTTTTATGCTTTTTTCATATTTTCCTTATCTTTATTTAACTGTTTGTAAAATTTATCTCAGGGTTACCAGACTATGAGGTCGCCGTCCTCTTTTTCTCATTGAACACCATTTGTATAATGTTTCAATTGTATAATTTGTTTGAACTCTCCTCCTTTAAATTTTTTATTATCTTTTTATGTTTAAACGTAAAATTTTCAACTTGTAAATATTTAAATAAAAAAAAATTTCTCTGTTACTATTCAGTTTTTGAGCATTTTTATATTATGTTAAACTACAATGTATGGTCTATTTTTTTTATGCTGGGGCATCCTGTGGGAAGCTTATTCGCTTGTTTATGGACTGTTTCAAGCTGTTTGGGTGTACTGGACGTTATTTCTTCCTTTTTTTTTTTTTTTTTTTTTTTTTTTTTTGTATATTATTAAACTAACATAACATATGTTAGTTACTTTTTACATTTTCATTTTTTTTAATTAATTTTTAAACTTTCTGTTTTTGTGGCCACCATTCACATCTAAACATTCTTCTATGGCTCCCATTGCATTCTAAAACGCTTTTACTTGTATACCGAATGTAAAGTTGCATGGCAACTAGGGAAATCAGTAAACATCTACATTGTTCCTTTTTTCCACTCTTTGTGTCTCTTAGACTTATTTTATGAAGAAATTTCTGGACCGAACCCCAATATATTCATATGACAGCGCCCAAAATGACGCCTCACGGCTCTTCAAGTTTTAATTGGCGAATAAGAAATTGTTTGACAAATGTATGGATATAATGAGAGTCGATATACCGATATTTAAGGCTCCTGTCCCTGCTCGCGAAGAGACTCACGAGGTAATGCTAATCCTATGGGGAGGGATTTTTCTAATATCTCATTTGCATTTCGACATTTTTAAATATTTTTTTTTTTTTTTTTTTTTTTTTTTTTGCCTTGGATAGCCGAGATCCGTCTCTACATCGCACCTTTTTTACTTTTTCGATTTTGGTTGCAGACATTTTTTAGAATGTTACTTTCATTTTCGGAACCGGTTTTGAAAGTGAAAGTAACTTTATAAAAAATATCTGCGACCAAAATCGAAAAAGTAATAAAGGTGCGATGTAGAGACGGGCCTCGGCTATCCAATGCAAAAAAAAATATTTAAAAATGTCGAAATGCAAACGAGATATTAGAAAAATCCCTCCCCATAGGATTAGAATTAGCTCGTGAGTCTCTTCGCGAGCGGAGCTGGAGCCTTAAGGAAGATCGAAATCTACTGAGATGGTAAATATTTAAAATATTAAAAAAATATTTGATGATATATCGTCCAGCCCTAATTCTTACTATATTAAATATTTCCGATTATATAAACACCTCTTTTAAGTTGATATGCGATTCTTTTCAGTTATAAACTAGTATGTTGCAACCAACGCAGAACTTTCTTGGCTTAGATGCTCTATATTCCCGCGGCCGCCATCTTCAATGTTTTGAGATTTCTTGGCGATGTTTTACATTTTATTTTCGTTAAGCCTAACATGCGCTTAACCCTTTCAGGGGCAAGTAATTGCGTTGGCGTAATGTCGAATTGCACCGGAATCTTCCTAAAATTTAGTTGCAAAATAAGGAAAAGCAATTTTATGACTTTTTTCCACCAAAGTTAGTAAAGTAAAATTTAATAAAATTTATCTGGTGCAAATCTTCATTAATCGTAGATGGGATATAATATATTCCGCCGGCCCTCAATGGGATAAATCGCTGCTTAGAGACATTTACTACCTGACGGAAAAGGAGTTTTCACGCCAAGAAAAAATCCAAGATGGCGGCCGCGGGAATATATGACATCTGTTCCACTTTCTTCTAAATCATTCAAATGTATCATATTAAAAATTGTAGTTACTCACTAACAATTAACAATATAAAATATAATGCATTTCTTTGAATTTAGTATAGAGTTTCTGTGAGTGATCATTGAATTCGAAAAAAAGGAAGAAAAGCTTTCAAAACAACCATTTTGAATAGTATTAAAATAACTATAACACTACTAACACTATAAAAAATAATTCCGTTGATTGCCAGTATAATACTATACCTATTCTTACGGAATTTTATTTTACTCGTCGAAATGATTTCGTGAATATATCAGAAAGTAGCAAATATGAATTTAAGAAGATCCTTGATAAAACTCTAGTTTATTTGTCTAACTAGTAAGTTGTAACCACCACAGAACTGTTTTCCAAGTCATTCAAATACAGTCAAACCCCGATCTATCGTTCCCGCATTGATCGTTTTATTTCTATGGTCCCTGCACAAATCATATTTAAATAACGTTAACGAAACCCGCATGCATCGTTCTTCAAAAAGTCATTTTCCCGCATTCATCGTTGAAAAATTTTTCTCCTCACCGAAATGAAATTGAAGGTCAAGTGGATCCATATAACACACAAAGTGGAATTACTTCTTTTATCCTAAAATAATTCATTTGTGGTGTTCTAAGAAGCTAATAGTATGACATGTATGTACGTGTAAATAACTAAACGCGGAACAGGTGTTCTTGTTTGGAGAATGGGTTAGTCTATTCTGTGTAGAAGGGAGGATGGATGCAGTCACTTCGACCAGTGGCCACATTCTTTAACATTTCTGGCTAATCTGTTGTGTGCAGTGCATGTGTTTAATTTCAAGTGTATGAGCTTTCAATTTAATGCGTTTTGCGCTAAATTTTATGCGTTCTGTGAATTTTAAGTATGGCAAAACAAATCCGAACCTTAAAACTCATACATAAGGAGACTTCACATCATAGATAAGGAGGAAAGAATCCTTTTGAAAAAAAAATTAACATCGCTAAACATTCCGGTATACCGCCTTCAATCCTGAATTCGATAATTTCGAAAAGAAAGAAATTAGAGAGCAGGCTGATAAATATGGAACTTCTGCAAAAGAGAGAAAAACTAGCAAAATGTCTACTTACAGTGAGTTGGAAAGACTTTTCTTCGCTTGGTACGAACAGTCTCGTGCGTTAAATATTTCTATGGATGGGAATATTCTTCAACAGAAGGCTCTTGAAATACCTGCCTCATATGGCATGAATACTTTTTCTGCATCAAATGGGTGGATTTCACGTTTTAAAATTCGCCATGGATTGGCAACCATGAAATTATGCTGCGAAAGTGCCGCAGTAGTAAATACTGTTGCCATATTAATGTGGTTCGAAAAACCTACGAAGTTACTAGAAAGATAGAAGGATTGTGACATCTGTAATGCAGATGAAACAGACCTATTTTATAGAGAAAACGCTAGCGTTCACAGGAGAGTATTGTCATGGAGGTAAACATTCCAAAAAAAGACTTACCGTGCTACTATGCACAAATAAGGATGTTTCTGATAAACGAGCATCCCTCATTGGTAAATCTGCTAGACCTCGATGCTTCAAGAATGTAAAAGAACTGCCTGTTGTCTACCATTCGAACGCCAAAGCATGGATGGAAAATTATATTTTTACAAAATTTCTTCATGACTTTGCTAGATCAATCGGTCCTCAATAAAGGAAAACCGTTTTATTTATTGACAATTGTTCAGCTCATTCACCAGAGACATCGTCTTTAAAAAATATAAAAGTCAGTTTTTGTCGTTCAACCTTTTGATGACGGGATAATCAACTGTTTTTACGGGAGAAAGGTAGTGAAACTATATTTATGTTGCATGAAAAAAGCAAAAGAACATACTACAAAAATAGACCTTCTGCAGGCTATTCATTTTGTACTTTCAGCAGGCATGAAGTAACCTCTTCAGATATCCAGAATTGTTTTGAAAAATTCGGTTTTATGCGAAAACTTGATGCGAATGCTCAACAGAAGGGAAATAAAATAATGATGATGGTGATGATAATGCAGATGAAGAGTGGTTGCGTGTATCAGAGGATGTATCTGGTGAGAAATTTAGAGATTATATTTTCATTGATCAAGATGTTGCGACATGTGGTCTCCTAAGCATAGAAGGAATGTGTGATGATGCAAAAAATGAAAATAATGGTGAAGAAGCAGAGGATAATGTTTATGCCGATGAAGTACGACTAACACTCGAAGAAAGAATTCCGTCGATTGCCAGTGTAATTTATATATTTTTACGGAATTTTATTTCCCTAGTCGAAATGATTTCGTGAATATATCAGAAAATAGCAACTATGAATTTAAGAAGATCCTTGATAAAACTCTAGTTTATTTGTCTAACTAGTAAGTTGTAAACACCACAGAACTGTTTTCCAAGTCATTCAAACATATTAATTTAAAAATTGCAGTTACACACTAACAACAATATGAAGTATAATGCACTTCTTTGAATTTAGCATAGAGTTTCTGTGAATTATCCTTGTTAAAATTATACAATAAATAAATAAATAAATATAAACTTTTAAAATAACCACTTTGAATATTATTAAAATCCGAATGACACTCTAAAAAATAATTAAGTTGATTTCCAGTATCATTTACGTGTTTTTACGGAAATTTTTTTCTCGGTGAAATGATTTCATAAATATCTCAGAAAGTAGCCGATAAACATTTAAGAATGCCCTTGATAAAACTCTAGTTTGTTTGTCTAACTAGTATGTTATAACAACTACAGAACTTTCTTCTAAGTCATTCAAATGTATCAATTTAGAAATTGTAGTTAGAGAGTAATATGAAGTATAATCTATTTCTTTGAATTTAGCATAGTGTTGCAGTGAGTGAACATTGTTAGAATTACAATAAACAAATAAGTAAATAAAAACTTTTAAAACATCCACTTTGAATAGTATTAAAATTCGAATAACACTCCAAAAAAGAATTACGTTGGTTGCCAAAATAATTTATGTATTTTTACGAAATTTATTTTCCTTGTTGAAATGATTTCGTGAATATAAGAAAAATAGCAGATATGGATTTAAGAATATCCTTGATAAAACTCTAGTTTATTTGTCTAACTGGTATGTTGTAACCATCACAAAACTTTCTTCTAAATCATTCAAATGTATCAATTTAGAAATTGTAGTTACACACTAACAATTAGCAATATGAAGTATAATATATTTCTTTGAATTTAGCAGAGTATTGCTGTGAGTGATGATTGTTAGAATTACAATAAACAAATAAATAAATAAAAACTTTTAAAACATCCACTTTGAATAGTATTAAAATTCGAATAACACTCTAAAAAAGAATTACATTGATTGCCTGTATAACTTACGGATTTTTACGGGGTTTTATTCCTCGTTGAAATGATTTCGTGACTATAAGAAAAAATAGCAGATATGGATTTAAGAAGATCCTTGATAAAATTCTAATTTATTTGTTTAACTGGTATGTTGTAACAACCGCAAAACTTTCTTCTAAATCATTCAAATATATCAATTTAAAAATTGTATTACACACTAACAATAACAATATGAAGTATAATGCATTTCTTTGAATTTAGCACAGAGTTTCTGTGAGTGATCATTGTTACAATTACAATAAATAAATAAATAAAAACATTCAAAAGAGCCACTTCGAATAGTAATAAAAATCAACTAATTACTCTAAACAAGACTTCCATTGATTGCCAGCATAATTTACAGGATTTTATGGATTTTTACCCTCGTTGAAATGATTTCATGAACATGTCAGAAAGTAGCAAATATAGATTTAAGAAGATGCTTATTAAAACTCTAGTTTGTTTCATTAACTAGTATGTTGTAATCACAACAAAACTTTCTTCTAAGTCATTCAAATAAAACAATTTAAAAATTCTATTTACAACTAAAAATTAGCAATATGAAGTGTATGCATTTCTTTGAATTTAGCATAGAGTTCTGTGAGTGATCATTGTTAGAATAACAGTAAATAAATAAATAAAAACTTTCAAAATAGCCATTTTGAATAACATTAAAATTCGAATAACACTCTGAAAAAGGAATTGCGTTGATTGCCAGTATAATTTACGTAGTTTTACAGAAATGTTTTTCCTCGTTGAAATGATTTATTGAATATAGCAGAAAGTAGCAAATATGGATTTAAGAAGATCTTTGATAAAGATCTAGTTTATTTGCCATGTTCTCTTTTTTATATTTTTACAATCTAAAAATAATTTCTGAATTTTGCTAATATAATTAATTACTGTATTTTTGCCGGGGTTTTTTTCAGTGTAAGAATAAAAATAAATCCTACAGCTTGAGAGAAAACCAATATTTCGCAATATCTGTCAGGGATATTCTCAAATTCCTATTTTCAATACTTTTGACTCATTTACAAATTCACTTTCATCTAAAAGAAAAAAAAATCTTACGGAAATTATATACTGCTAATCAACATATTTTTTTATTTTTTTTTACAGTCTGAACGTATATTTTGTCATTAACTCTTAACTATTGTTAGTGGTTTTAATTGCAGCTGCTTTTTCCAGTTTTCACGGTTCGACTTTTAATTTTCAGTTTAACTATAAACACTAATGAAATGTTGTTTCGTTTGAAACCCTAGTATTATCACTACAGACTTCTGAATAGGTGAATTTTTATTATAATACTTCTATAGTTAATGTCCAGTACAGAAATAGTGTCCTATGAGTTAAATGAGCCTTGAATTCAATAAAACTGTCTCAGAGACCGATCTCAGTAACTATGCGTAAGATTTGGTGCTGTTCTACTTAATACGTTCAAGCCGTCGTGCATCACCGGTGGGTCAACTCGACTGTCTTATCAGTCGGCGTGTATCACCGGTGGGTCATGATTGACTGTCGCATCAAGCGGCGTGCATCAACGGTGGGTCCCACTCGACTGTTCCATAGAAGGCGTGTACTACTGGTGGGTCACACTCGACTATGCTACAGACGGCGTGCACTATAAATGAATCACACTTGAATATTCGAAAATTCAGTAGTAAAAATAATTCATTATTATAAACTTAATACATTCATGACGGGAAACGGGAATTGTCGTTTTCATTAAAAAAATATCATTGACTAAGGGCGTGGCTTCTACCTTACACAAATGCATTTATATCATGTTTCCATATTTCTTTAGATTGTTAGACATTTTATATTAAATTCGTACATATGTAGTAAATAAAATCATGTCTCTAAGTAATTTACTCACTACTTGCGAACTTTCAGACATTCGCAATCAACTCTGCTTGTTATATTCAATTTAATAAATATGAGAGGGGCTGGTCATTGCATAAAGTGTCTGAATAAGCGACAGTACCGTGCCGCCAGATGAAGCAAAACATGAATTCGAGCGCCGCCGTCTCACAGAGAAAAACATGAATATCAGCGCCGGCGTGAACGTTTTTATAGAAATGGGAGGCAAGTATAAAGTTCATTGCAAAAAAGCATATCATATTAGGGTATATTGTTATATGCTCACTTCCGATAATTGTAGACTTACTTACAGAAACTGTTAATGTTTTTAGGAAAATAATTTAAGCCTCTGAACATTAGCGTATTTTCCTAAAATTTGTGGTATGCAAATAAAATTATAAGACGAAACGCAATATTTCACTTTGATTTAAACATAAAATATGTAATATGAACTTTAAAAAGTTTACAGTTTTTCTTAAAAGGCGACTAAAATAATAAAAGAACAGTTACAATTTTAAAATACAAATTTTATTTTAAAAACTTCTTAGTACTTTCAGGCTTTACCAAACTCTTCATCGCATAATATTATAATAACTAATTGCTGTTTATTTATACAAATACGTCACTTTTTTTTGAAAACGAGAGAGCCAATAATTATTAGAATTGAAAGTAGAAGTAGCAGTTTCTTGGATTGAACTTATTTAGAAAAAATATATTTTTGAAAACGAGAGAGTGATATATTTTCTCTAATTAAGTTCAATCCAATAAACTGCTACTTCTACTTTCTTATAACTCAAACTCTCTCGTTTTCAAAACGAAGTGACATATTTGTATAAATAAACAGCAATTATAATATTCGCTGCATAAACATCAATTATAATACTTATTATAATATTCTCTGATGAAGGATTTGGTAAAGCCTGACAGTACTGAGAAGTTTTAAAATGAAATGTATATTTTAAATTATAACATCTCTTTTATTATTTTAGTCGCCTTTTAAGTAAAATAGTGAACTTTTTAAATTTCATATTATATATTTTATGTTTGTGGCATGCTTTATAAAACATTTTTAAACACGATTTTAAAATGTTCAGTTGTCATAAAACACGTTTTTGAAACTAGCAATAAAGAAAAATGCAACATAACGACATGCTTGTGTGATATTAAAGAACAATAACATTATGATGAAAGCCAAAATGGAATCAGGGTAGTTTTCCATAATAATAAAAACAGAAGCACCATTTGTTGGATCACATAGAACGTTTAATCAGCACCAATCAGAGTCTCCGACGAGTCGGATTATCCGAACTCAAGAATGGTGTTTGACTTTCTAATCTCGGTCAACCCGACAAGAATACCAGCCCGAACACGAACAAAAACAAATTTCTTTGATCCAAAACCCGACGTGAAGTCGACAAAATAATTTTCATCCCGAAATTAATGAAAATCAATACACATTTGAAGGTTATTATGGAAAAAAAAGTTGTTTACAATTATATCTCTAATAAGCTTGGAATTTTCAAAGCTATCTGAAGCATAATTAAAATAAATTTCGAAAGATTACAGTAAAATTCTGAGATAACGTCAAAATTATCGAAAGAAGGAACTATTTAGAAGTGAAAAAATGAAGAAACTCTCACGTTCAAAAGTATAAAACCATGTACGTTTTAATAGATTGCCTTAAAAAAGAAAAAAAAAAAAAACTTATGGGTACCCACATAAAACTAGTCATCAAAATGGTAACTTTATAGTTATTCAAGCAAAAATGTATTTAGTACATGATCGAAAATTGAAATTTAGAAGGCAGCTATTAAAAGAAAAAAAAAAGCCCAGAATGATTGTCGTCCTTGAAGAATAATAATATAATAATATTTTAATATATTTGAAAAATAATCCGAAGTATTTTTTGTTCAAAGAAAAATTACTCTTCATTATTCGATCGAATTGGTGGAATATTGCAGTGACGATTGTCGAAAATACCTATTTTCATCGTATCCCATAAAAGCCTCTTTTAAAAATTTTGGTAACCGGAAAAATATATGAATAATGTGTAAATAAATTTGAAGTTCAATCTTTTGAGCTGCAGTTTTTTAAGCCTCCATTCCTGACACAATCCTGTCTTTTTATGACGGATTGAACCTTGACGGATTGTTATCTAGTTAGTCTCTTGCCATTCGTGATGGTTGGGTTGGCGGAAACCTCCGCAAATGCGAATGTCAAAATCGCGAATGTTGAGACTATCTTTCCGTCCATTAAAGCTGGTTGGGTTTTATGATTTTTTTTTTTATTGGAAAAAGCAATTGAAACGTAAAAATACATTTATTAAGCATTAAAAAGTACATGCTGTAAATAAATTTGAATAATTATAAACATATTGTACAAAGTTTAGTTGCTAGATGATGGCTAAAAAAATTTATTGATATATGATTGTTTGGAAGAACAGATCTTTTGTTTATGAATTTCCACATAAGGAAAAGTTATGGCCTTGATTTATATTTTAAATTTAAAGGGGCTGGCCACTCAGCTTCGGAAATCTCCTCCGTAATGTTAAGTTTATGGACTTTTGATGCATTCATATATTTAAAATATCTTCTCGGGAAATTCATAAAATTTAACACTTTTTTTCTGTGTACTCTTCTTAAAGGTGTCGCTTTTTTTTCTTAGTTTTCAAAATATTTCTAAAATCTATGATGAATTTAATATTTTATGTGTTAAGAGCGGGCGAACTGTGAGTAAGATTTTAACCCTTCCTATAAAATTAAGTCTATACTTTAGAAATATTGTGAGAACTAAGAAAAAAGGGAGACATCTTTTAGGAAGTGTACACAAAAAATAGAAGTTAAAAATATTAATTTCCCGAGGAGATATTTTAAAAATACGAATGCATCCAAAGAATATAGACTTTACATTACGGAGGAGAATTCCGAAGCTGAGTGACCAGCCCTCTTAAGACTTCTCACTAGTGAGGAGTCTTTCTTGAGTGAGGAGTGCGATCCTTCACTAGTGAAGGATCGCATTCTATTTTGCTTTCTCAACCAGTTGTTGTTGAAGCTTTAAAATTTCACATACAATTTTTATAGAAAAATTTAACTTGAAATAAAAATTTAGAATTTTAGAAGATTTAGGATTTTTTTTATTTTTAGCATCAAGTCATGTTTCGGGTTTCTCGGAATTACTTATCTATATTTTGCCTCAATACAAGGGCTGAAATTCTCGAAACTTACAGAATACAGTATTATGCAGCTTTTCAGTGTCAAATAGTTCTACGGAAATGGTAAAACAAAGCCAGTTTATTTTGTAAAAAAGTATTTTTTACAAAGTAAAATTCGCGAATAACCAAGTTAAGATTTTGCGAATGTTGTAATGTTCTTCATTTTATCTTTCGCGAATAATCAAAACTCGGGAATGTTAAGGGATTACTATATTAGTAGAAGCTTAGTGTGCAACGATTTATTTTATCCAATTTTATATATTTTAGACAAGAAATCATATTTCTCATATATTTTAGAAGGGTTTAAAAGTTTAAAAGAAAAAACAGGTAATTTTATAAAATAATATAATTGGTATTTAATGCCACACAAACATGTCTTCAAGACGCTATGTCTTTTATTGTTAGTTTTTAATCCCTTAAGGGGTCTCAGGACTCTTAAAATTGGAAAAAAAAAAAAAAAAAAGACCATTTTCAACATTTAATATCTTAAAACGTATTTGATTTTAGGACACAATTTTAATTGGAATGAAATATATAAGTATGTTCTTTCATTTTATGTATTTAAAAATTTATAAGATGCATTAGCATTTACAGGGGGCTCCAAACTGTTAGTCATTTGACGCGCAAAAAATCGCCATAACAGCATACGCGCACGATTACAAAATAAGTATTGCAACTGGAATGAAAATTTTGGTGCCTACTTATGCTTCAGATTGTAATAATTACCCTGAACCTAAATAAATTTGTATTTAAAGCTTTTTTTTATATTTTTAATACAAAGTTGTATTTAGCTAATGCAAAATTAAGAAAATTTCAACAGTATAATCACCTAAAAAAACATTGTTTTGAACAATAAAAAGGAAATTTTAGGTTCAGTGCATACAGACTAACATAAAACATATGTTTTGAAAATTTCATGAAAAAATATTCATAAGTTTTTGAGATATCATGCGCGTTATGCCCAAAAACGTCATTTGGAGAAAAATGGCTTCAAAGTTTCCGAAACGACGCTTCAGCTATTGAACGTGTATAAATGGAAAAGCCATAACTTCAATTCTAATTGGAATTTCAATGAAAGAATTATATCAAAATGTTCAGAAAAGATAGGAGTTTAGCATCTAAAAAAATTAAAATTTCGGAAATTTTAAAGCTTTAAGAGTCCTGAGACCCCTTAACAGTGTGGCCCGAACTGGATTCGGGCAAGAACACTTTGCTTGCTTCGTTATTAAAAACATTTTGATACCACTAATTTGTAACTGTAAATTTATCTTTATTGATTGTCAGATATTTTTCGATTAAGTAAGGTAAATATTTTAGTATGGAAAAAGTGGTGTCCAGTCCCATTTTTAATTTTTTTGTAAGAAAACAAATGTCACTGTTAAGGGGTTAAAAACGTTTCTTTTTTAACCCGGTGGGCGGTGGGATATATTATATCCCACCTAATTTAAACAAGATTCGGACCAGAAACCTTTAACTAAGTTCTATATTTTTAACTTGGGGGGGGGGGGGGGGGGGTTGAAAGATTGCTTTTCCTTGTTCAAAAATAAAATTTTTCGATTATTCGGGTGAGAATTAAATATTACAGAGACATTATTGCTTGCCTAATAAAGGAATAAAGCATACCCCGAATTTTAGGAAAATATGGTAGTGTACAGATTCTTAAATTATTTTCATAAGAACATTAACAGATTTTGTAAGCCTGTTTACAATTATCAAAAGTTGACATATTATCTATTAATAATGCATCGATAATTTTAAAATCTGTAACGAGAGTAATAACGTTAACCCCTTAAGCGTCGTGCCCGATAAGTGTAGGATACTTTTTTAAAAATTTAGATTGATTGCCATCACTTTTTTGAAGTAGAAACATTCACCTTATTTAACACTTTGAGGTGAAAGCCCGAGTGTCGTTCAGAGTGTATTTCGTGCATTCGAAGCGAACTAAGCCGCTGCCATTGAAATACTCAAAGCCAGAGGACACAAGTGTGACGTCATCTCTAATCGACCGACTTCTCACTAGTGTTGGAATTCACACCATAAAATTTTGATAAGCAATTTTCTGTTATTTTATTTTTGGAATATCTATCATCTTATAAAACATTAATAACTTTTTAAACTTATTAGTGAGAAATTGGAATCCCCCAATAAAATATCAGCCAGATGCGGCAACACTGTGGAATTCCGCATCTGGCTGAATTTTTATTTAGGGATTCCAAATTATCACCAGTAAGTTTAAATAGTTATTATTGTTTTATAAGATGATAGATATTCCACAAATAAAACAAAAGAAAATTGCTATTCAAAATCTTCCGGCTTGAATTCCAACACTAGTGAGAAGTCGTCGATTAGTGAAGACGTCACACTTGTGTCCTCTGGCCTTGAGTATTTCGATGGCAACGACTAAGCTCGAGAGTCTCTCGGGGTCAAATGTTAACGATCTGAGCTATAAAAATACCTATTATATATGTTCGCTGTCTTTTTTTATATTATCTACAAACCTTTTATTTTGAAAAAAAAAAAAAGTACGTGACCGCATCAAACAGAAGTAAGCATATGAAAATATCTAGAATCAGAACTTATTGTGAACCTTATATTGTTGCTCTTTGTGCTTTGAAATGCACCACACAAAAGCAAATTTTACTAAATAATGTTTATATACAAATAAAACCTATTTCAGATATTCGTGCAACATTTGGGCAAGTTTTTATCGAAGTCTATATAAAATTTTATGTTAAAAAATGATGTTTTCTTATACGGAACTTTTTTAAGAATATAAAACATGCTTTTTTCCAATAATTTCTCATTAAATATTAATTTTTAGTACATTTAAATAGTTCCTTGATTATGAATAAGAACAGTTTGAAGTATATAATAAAAAAAGTAATTAAAATACCTATTTTCCGAGTATTTTTTAAAAAAAATCATGAAAAGTACCAAATACTTTCAGTCCAGAGCATGTTATTTTTGTGAGGCCTCATCAAAGATCAGGTGTTTGTTCCATCACTAACAACTGGCATTGACGAAGTTAGTACACGCATACCTACAGTCATTCAAAGAATTACACCGGGCATGCTGAAAAAAAGTGTGGGATGACTTATCGTACCGTCTCAATATCGTTCCCATTGAACACTTATAACTGTGTTGAATTTAAACTTTCAATTGTTATTTTTGATTTCCTATAAACAACAAAGTTGTACTTTTTTTAAGCCCTATATTCATTTATGTACACCCTGTACACACACACACATATATATATATATATTACTTTTATTTTTTTTCTATTTTTTAGTGCTTAAAATATTTCATTATTGCAATTTTGCAACCATATGGCACAGTCTGGCGCATAATGATTTCTATTGTTTTTGTAACTCTTATATAGTTGTAACCCTAAAGAAGATTTGGTTGGTTGGTTGGTTGTATTTATGACGGACAATTATCTGCACGAGGGATATAGGCCCAGGGGGGGGAGTGCCCTTCGTGGGGGTCTTTCTAAGGGAACCTAACCCGTATTAACGCTTGGAAATCCAAGGTTCGAAGAAAACCACGAAAACTACGAACGATTAGGCCGACGGGCGCGATTGGGATTGAACCCAGCACCTCCCGTCTACCAGATTCGAGAGCAGAACCTCTCAGCCACTGATGGGAAAGAAGATTTGGCGATTTATCACTCGTGACCGGCTAACTGAAAAATACCTTAAGTAACTTTGCCATCGGAAACACACATGTGTATATAATTTTTATAATTCTGAGATATCAGGAATTGAGGAGAAAATCTCTTACAAAATTCCCTCTTTAGATACATTAAGAACGAAAAATGATGCGTCCAGCATCGATTATGTAACACTTTCCAATACATCCAGAATACTGTAATAAAACTTTACTGCTTATTAAGGTGAAATATGTCTAAATAAACGATTTATAAAAAGGACAGCGCAGTTGTAAACCCAATTTCTGAAATTACCTTCAGTAGCCGGGAAAATATCGGAGTTTTTGTGCAGCCCTGTATATCATCTATATAGATTAGTATCTGTACTTCATAGAATGCTAGAAGTTAGTTTAATTACACGCATAGCACAGTTCAAAATTTCGATATAAAAATTTCTGTCAATAAATGGAAATGTACTTGAGATATTTTGTGTAGCCGTGTGTATGTGATCTATAGAGTTTATACACACCAGGTAATAAGTAAAAAAATGATTAAATTTTAAAAAGCCTACCACAACTGAAAATTTTCAGACATTATTCTTCATAGGCAGTACTGTTTCCAAATACTTTTGTGTGTCCCTGTAAATGAATGATAAATTATATGCACATCAGATTCTACAATAAGCACCCCGGAAATACACATATATTTCAATATTTTAAAAATAGTGTAATATCATTTAAATGCACCACAAATGATATTTTCCCATAATCCGTAATGTAACGGAATTCTTTTGAGTGTTCCTGTAACTATATGGTATTGCTTCAGTCGTATATTACTTAGGCATAATGTATTACTTCTTCACATACAGAATAACTGTTTTTTTTAACTATTATTAATTCTTCTCCAATAATGTCTTTAGTGCCCTTTGTTGTAGCACTGAATGTGTATAAGGACTCTAATTATACTTAACCCCTTGGGGACGAGCGACTGGTATTCGTGCCGCGTAAGGTGCTCAGAATCGGTGATTATTCTCACCAGTAAATTTTTATTGTAAATTTTACCTTATTTAATCCGAGCATTTTCCCGATTCAATTAGGCAAAAATTTCTGTTTTAAAAAACCGGTGATTAGAGATTAAAAATTCTGTAAAAGATGCTCGTCCCGAAGGGGTTAACTACCTTTTACAGTGGTTCATAAACGCTGCTTGCAGACACCAAGAGATTCGCAGCACGTTTTCAAGGGGTCCATTAGGTATTAAAATACGACTTTAATTAGAATCACGTATTAAAATGCGACAGAATTTTTGCATCAACTTAACACATTTCCGACGGGCATTTTTTATCAAATCTAAATTTTAAAACAGTTGAAATTCCTCCCTGTTCTGAAAGTCTTTTTTAAATTGGTGTTTTAGATAGGTTTTCCAAGTTTATGCATCGGTAAATATCTTTCAATGTACGAATTTAATATAAAATGTCTTACAATCTAAAAAAATAGGGACACCATGATATAAATGTATTTTTTGTAAGGTAGAAGCCACGCCCTAAGTCAATGATGTTTTTAAAATGAAAACGGGAACTCTCACTTCCCGTTGTGAATTTGTTAATATTTTCTTTTCTTTTCTTTTTTTTTTTTTTTTTTTTTCTAAACTCGTCTTAAAGGTTATTTATTTGCTTTCCCTTTGGAAAACTTTTCAAAAAATATATGTATTGTACATTTGTTTGTGTTGCACATTATAATTGCAGAAGCTACCTCATTAGATCATTAATTAACCTAATGTACCTTTTCAGGTAGGTCGTTGCCACCGAAATACTCAAGGCCAGAGGACACGAGTTGTGACGTCATCACTAATCGACCGACTTCTCACTAGTGTTGGAATTCAAACCGGAAATTTTTGAAAAGCAATTTTCTTTTATTTTATTTGTGAAATCATCATATAAAAAAATAGTCACCATTTAAACTTACTGGTGAGAACTCGAAATCCCTAAATAAAAATTCAACCAGATGCGGAATGTAACAGTGTTCCCGCATCTGGCGGATTTTTTATTGGGGGGATTCCAAATTCTCACCAGTAAGTTTAAATAATCATTATTGTTTTATAAGATGATGGATTTTCAGCAAATAAAATGAAAGAAAATTGCTATTCAAAATTTTCCGGTGTGAATTTCAACACTAGTGGGAAGTCGGTCGATTAGTGATGACGTGACAACTCGTGTCCTCAGGCCTTGAGTATTTTGATGGCAGCGGGTAGGTCCGGCATTAAATGTGATTTATTTTATTTATCTAGAATCTGCGGATATTCTTGTGAATAAAGTCAAAGGAAATACTAATAATACTGATTAAAAGTCGGATATAATTAATTTGTAATATTTCTTTTAGTTTATATATAGGGTAATTCTAGGATAGATGGCCATAGAAAGATATGGCCACTCTAAATATTTCAAAAACTATATCCTAAATTGCAGCATAAACTTTGTTCGTAAGAAATAGTTCAACGTGTTCATTCATTGCAACGTGCTACGATGTTTTTCAATTATAAAAAGAAAGTGTTATTTTAATGTTTATTCAATTTAGTGGTTGGATATTTTTGTTGAGTTAGGTATCTGAAGGTTTTGCAGTTTTTTACATTTTTTTTTTTACTATAAGGATTTTTAAGGCACGTATATAATCCAATCTTTGTTTTTAAGTCTAGAACAAAGATGCACAATGGCAAAGTGACGCTTTAACCCTTAAATGCGCGATTTTTTATTTCGTTTCGAAAAATTATATATGATTCTCTGAAAGGTTTATTATACAGGAAAAATAATGAAAATAAAAAACAGAGATACATTTTTCATATAATACGTTAATTTTTTTTTCTGTTGCACATCTGCGATACAAGTAAAGACTACTGTCGTGTGGCTGTTTTACGCTAAAATATTGTAAATTAGATATTTTAATAAGTATGTCTCCAAATACCTTATTTTATATAATTATTTATTTTATAAAGCTTAACCTTTAACCCTTTAATTCCCTTGATAGAATACGTTCAAGAAATTACGTAGTACAGAGAATCTGTTTTTACAGCAGAAAGTTTCAAATGTTAATTTCGCTTTATTTAAATGTGGAATGTCTGTTAGTATTTAAAGCGAATATTCTGTTTTAATTTTCTGTTGTGAATTAAGTATATACGAATAAAAAAAAATATTAAATTCAAATCACTGTTGTTTGCATACATGCAAAGCTGCGACTAAAGGGTTAAATTGGGTGTCAATATGTCCATCAATTTTAGGAGAGATAGCCACATCAAATCGAGGAGAGATGGCCACCTATAATCAATGCTTCAAAATTATACGGAGTTGGGATTTTAACTAAATATAATTATTTTTAAAATAATTATATAATTTTTATGTTTATAATTATATTAATTGATGTAATTATTTAAATTTTAACGAATATAAATATTCAATATCAATAATATAATAGATCCTAACGATGTATTTTCACTTCAGAAAATATTGAAAAACTTCGGAAACGTTCATTCCAGAAACAGATAAAGTTGATAAATAAACTTAAAACCGAGAAAAATCTGGAATAAAAACTAGAAAAAAAACAAAAACATGACACTTCCAGTAACGAAGAAGATAAAATACATTGAAATTATTAGATTCTACTGATTCCGAAGGAATAAAATTGGATTGGAATCATTGTGTTAGTTGTGGAGAAGAATGTAATACCACAACCAAAAAGGATTACAGCATACAATGCATAAGGTGGCGGAAGTGGTTCCATGAAACGCGTGCAAACCATCAAAATTTTTGCCGAAAATGTGGTAAAATTTTATAGAAGGATTGAAATGATATAGAAGGATTGAAATAGAAGGATTGAAATTATACTTTAAATTTTGTTTATTCAAATTTTATTCACTGATTTTCCGTGATATAAAATTGCATCTTTACAAATTTATATGTGTTTTTCGTGATTAGCTATATGAAATGTGTTATATTTTGCTATTTTAACTCATTTTTTTCTTTTTTGTATTGGTTTGCCATCTCTCCTCGGCTTGAAGGCGAAATGGTCATTTGCCAATTTAATTTCAATTTTCTTTCCCACTTTTTCTTCTCGATATTTAATTATTTTTTGTCCAAAATATGATAAGTATATGTATAAGAATTTAAATATGCATAAATATTTCTTGTATTTGCATTCTAAGAATTTTTATTTCAATCTTTAAAAACTATAACCATCTATCCTAGAGTTAAACTATTATTCAACATGCTAAAAAGTATCGTTAATTTTTTTGGAATTCTTAACTCGCACATAAATGCTTTTCAGCAGCTCGTCATTAAAACATAAAGTTTTTTTCCCTTTAATGCATCGGATTTGTTTATAGATTTCAAAGGTGTCTAAATTTCACTGAAAACTTTTAATTATCTCTTGACGAAATAAAGAAAAACTATCAAATTTTCAGCATATTATTTTTTTCTAGATTATATCCTTACTACTGTCTGTGGAAGGACTGGAATGCACTTCAAAAACAAATATAAAATCCGAATTACCCATAAATACACCTATTTATTGTCAGACATTTTACCATAAGAAATTATGTTATTTCACATTCCCTCTGATATTTTAGGAACATTTTAGAAATAAAGAATTTCTACATATTATTTAGAAGTTTTAGTTTCTGCGATTTCTACGTAATATCTACCCATTTATACTTTTTCTAAAAAACCCTTTTCTACCAAATTTCCTTGCAAATATTTAATTACCTCCTCTATAATTAATCAAGAACTATAAGTTTTTTATGTTATTTATACTCTAATTATGTGCCTAATGACCTCTGTGGTATGATTGGAATGCATTTCAGAAAGTCGTAAGTATAAGATCCTTATTATCTATTAATATCTTCATTTACGGTCAGACCTCTTAGCATTTCATTACAAGTGATAAAATTCCAAGTTCTTTCTGATAACTTAAAAAACATTTTTGAAAAGAATATATCTGAATTCTTACATATTATCAAGATTTTTTTTTTTTTTTAAGATCTCAACATATTAGCTACATATATATCTTTTTTTAATCCTTTTCTACTACGATTACTATTTCATCTTGGAAATTTATAACTCGCAGATGAATACCGCTTCAGCAGGTCGTTCATTACTATAGAAAGTTTTATAAAAAACAAAATACAATGAATTTTTATAGATGTCAAAAGTACACTGCCGCATCTAAATTTCTCAGCAAATTTTTAATTATCTCTTATGGAGTTAACCAAAAACTATCAATATATCATATTAATTCTACTTCAATTATGCCTTTAATGTCTTCTATGGTAGGACTGGAATGCACTTCAGAAACTCATAAATATAAGATACTAATTACCCGTTAATGTACCTATTTATTGTCAGACTTATTGCCATTCCATTAGAAATGATGATATTTCACATTCCCCCTTAACGCTTAATATATATGGAAAGCCGAAAACTTTCATATCTGGGATGTACTCATTTTTTTAATGGATGTCCATAATTACTACCATAAGGGGTGCGACCAGGTAAGCTTTGCTTGCTTTAAAAGCATGCGATGTGTGTCCTCTGGAAATGATATTATTTATCAACGACGACATTAATCGTGCTCATCGACTGCCCACTTATGAAAAAGGTTGACATTTACCACGGTGCGACGAGGCTATCAAGATGCGATTAAGATGGTATGTGATTTAGGGAGCTGCCGAAAAGTTGTAGAGTCATTAATATCATGTTTTAATCAGATGGATTCATTAACTTCTCGTCTTGTTGCATCATGAAAAAGGTCATTAACAGAAACATCTGTGCTCTTATGAAGCTTCATCGGATCTACAAAAGAAAAGAAAAAAACAGAATTACTCTTCATGGCTTTTCATTAAAAAGTTAGACGAAAGAAAGATTAATTTTTCATTGAAATAATAATAGAGCCTGATTAGTGGATACTTGTTTCGCGTTTCAAAACCTAAAGTATTAAACAGCGTATCATTTTCTTTATGAGGTGTTTTTTGAGGGTAGGATTTGTTTATCGGCTCTTGTACTGAAAAAATGATCAGAGTGCTTGTTCTGATTTTCTGGGGATTTTAAAAATCTTTTATTGCTTCTTTACAATTTACATATTGCTATAAGATTTATATTTATTTCAGACTTGTGTAATTCGCGAGATAAATGCTGATAGAAATTCATTAACTTTATCGAAGAGGTATCGAATCTTTTCAGATGATTTTAGGTGTAGAGTTGTTGGAAAGTTGTAGAATCATTAATGTAGTGTTTTAATCAGGTGCACTCATTAATTTCTCATCTTGTTGCATGAGGAAAAAGGTCATTAGCAGAAACATCTGTGATCTTATGAAGTTTCATCCGATCTGCAAAAGAAAAGAAAAACACAATCAGTTTTCATGGGTTTTCATAATAAGGTTATATGAAAGAAAGATTAATTTTTCATTGAAATCTTAATAGAACCTGATTAGTGGATACTTGATTCATGTTTCAAAACCTAAAGTATTAAACAGCATATCATTTTCTTCTTGAGGTGTTTTTTGAGGGTAGAATTGGTTTATCGGCTTTTGGACTGTAGAAATGATCAGAGTACTTATTCTGATTTTCTGCGGATTTTTAAAATCTTTTACCGCCTGTGTACATTTTATAGATTGCAATAAGTTTTATATTTAATTCAGACTTATGAAATTCCGATTCGCACGACAAATGCTGATAGAAATTAACTAACTTTATTTAAGACATATTCTTACACGGAAAAAAAAGAAAGAACTTTAACATCAAATGTTTGCGATTTTCGTTTAGTTAAATTATTACAGATTAAAAGATGTTGAATATCTTCAGATGATTTTAACTGTAGAGTTGTTGGAAAGATGTAGAATCATAAATATCGCCTTTTAAGCAGATTGATTCATTAACTTCTTGTCTTGCGCATCATGAAAAAGGTCTAACAGGAACATCTGTGCTCTTGTAAAGCTTCATTCGATCTACAAAAAGAAAAAAAAAACAGTTTTCATGGCCTTTTCAATAAAAGTTATAATGAAGGAAGATTATATTTAAGGTTTCTGACATTTTAAAACAATCTTATTTTTTTCATACGACAGTACTCGTATATATTAACCGTTTCGATGTGACTGAGCATGCGTACAGAACTTATCAAGTTTCCACACAATTTCATTGTTCAGTTTCATCCACTATGTTGTTTTAAAATGACTTGCACTTCAAGGTATCACAAAATTTAGTGTATTTTGTATTCTTTTATGTATATATTTCCGTCTGAAAGCGGATGTAACAGTTTGAAAATGTAGAAAATACAATAAGCTTGATAAGGAACTGGAAAACATGAAAACCAACATCTTCGAAAAATATTTGTTTTGAAATAGTAAGCATTATTATTATTTTTTTTTACATTTATACTTTTAAAAACGGAAAGACACTTCGAATAAGCTTTTCTTCGAATTTCAGCGGGAAGCTGACATATTAGTTTCAAAATTCAGAAAATTGGAAAACTTTAAAATTAATACAAATCAGTAGTTTCAGTTATTTTTTATTCATTTATTTATTTTAAAATAGTAAATATTATTTTTTTTAACGAAAGAGACAATTGGGACCGAGAAGGTAGAGAAAGTTCTGGTATCATGGAATACTATTTACATTTTGGAAGTCAGCATAAAAAATATGAGATACATTAAAAGTTGGTAAAGTACAAACTTTGACTATTTCTTAATACATTTTTAATGTGTTTAAAGAGGAAGAGAAAAAATACCTATCGATAGTTAGATTTAAAAAACGAGTTACACTTTTCGGGTAATATGAACAAGTCGGGTAATTTGGAATAGGGTTATAGGAATAGCAAAATTGCAAGAAAAACCAAGATTATTTATTAAGTTAAAAGTTAGTACATCATCAACAAATCCTCAGATTCTTTGAAAAATCGTTTTATTTTTTACAAAAATCGGAAATGCAGTCAGTTGTTTCGGCCCCACTGCAGTCTATATGGGCCCACGTCGCACTTATCTGGCAGTTTTCACTCCTCCCCTCTTTCATCCTCCATTGCATAAGAGGCACACTGCATCTTCCTCATCTCGTGTACACAACCGTCTAAAAAGCTCACTTCAGATGATACGTCGGAATGAAACGATAATTCATCTTCACTAGACTCATCTTGAAACTGTTGTCTAGCTGATATTCAATATCACATGACACATCATCTTGAAAAATTATAATCCGTTCACTCGTCAAAAAGTTAGATAACGGTAAACTGAGTAATGCAATAATAAATATAACTGTTCAACTTAATATTTTACTTGGTTAACATTCCTGACGAAGAAGTCTTATAATTAATACGAATTTTCTAAAACTTACCTCCAAAAACTGCCACAATTGAGAGTAAGATTTAATTTCCCCATGCGTCACTCTAACAACAGGTATACAAACACAACTCACTACACTGTTAAAAATATCGTGAAAAATTACCCCTGTTTTTAAAGGCTATCTATCTATTTTCTGGCAAATGAAAACGCTTCATAAACGCCTATGGAGTGTTCTCATTGGTCAGAAAATAGATAGCCTTTACAAACAGAGGTAATTTTTCACAATATTTTTAACAGTGTACAGTGCATCGTCGGAGTACTAGAAAGTCGTTTAGCAGTTTTACGCTGGGCTGCATCATTGTACGAAACATACACTGGTTATCAAAAATTAAGTAAAAGTCACAAAATGCTAATTTTCAAATACGCGAACACTCAAAAGGAAATAATATAATTCGAATAATTACTATCTCTACAACACAGCTAGTCCATATAACATCTCATTCATGTCACACATGGTCACAAATGTCACAGTCACTACGGTGAAGCAAAAAAAATAGGAAATTCCATACATTTCATAATGAGTCGCAAATGATCACTATATGTGACTCCACTGAGACGTCACTGTGACTGCTGCTTTGGGACGAGTCACCATGAGACTTTACAATGTAGTTATATTGTGACTCTCATGTGACTGTTATTTGTAGACAAAATTTCAAAGTCATCGTGAATGCTGCATTGTGATAAGTTACAAAATAATGTCACATTAAATTCATATGATGACTTTCAGGTGACAGAGAGACTACTGTGAAGTCACCATTGTGCTCTTTTGGGAAAAGTTTCCATGTGACTACAATATGATATTATTTGGTGACTTATCATAATGCAACGTTCATGATGACTATGCAATTGAGTCTCAAAATGACAGTTACATGATAGTCACAATTTAACTACATTGTAAAGTCACCTGGTGTCTCGTCACAAAGCAGCAGTCACAGTGACTTCTCAGTGGAGTCGTATATAGTGATCATTTGAGACTCATAATGAGATGTATGGAAGTTCCTATTTTTTTTTGCTTCACCGTAGTGACTGTGACACTTGTGACCATGTGTGACATGAATGAGATGTTATATGGGCTAGCTGTGTTGTAGAGATAGTAATTGCTCGAATTATATTATTACCTTTTGAGTGTTCGCGTATTTGAAAATTAGCATTTTGTGACTTTTCCTTAATTTTTGATAACCAGTGTATATTGAAGTTGCCCGAACCATTCACAATACCCTAATTTCCTCTGCGGCAAAAATTTTCGTGTTTCTCTTTATTTTTCTAGAACTTTATTTAACGTGACAAGGGCTGGCGATCACGATTTCAAAATGTAGAAGAAACCGAATGATTCGTTTTCATCTGTATGAAGATCCGAGTAAATTCCGGAGAGGCGCAGGCACAATCGACGGTTTGAAGGAAGCTAAGCTTGCCATTTTGCAAAGTTCATTGTGGTTTTTAATCAATATCTTGACTAGTTGCGAAAAAATTAAATAACATATTTCGAGATGCATAATTTCACACTAGCCGAATCTTTCAGATTGGCACGCAGCGGTCTTTGTTCAAGACAGCGCGTATATACACAAACTTATAACCTTATTATTATAGATTGTCTGAAAAACTTTTCTATTATTCGACATTTTAATTTGTATTGTTTACTAACTCAACACTTGGAAGCTATAAAATATTATGTCCATATTAAATATTTAGGAAAACCACCACACCACCTCTCCATATTTGAAAATTATATTTATTTGCATTTTAGAAAAAAAAAAATAGCTTTCCATTTTTTAAATTAAGAATAATTTTTAAAAGCAATACCCATTGATAACGTAAACACGTTAACACTTATATTATTTATAAAGGTGTTTTTTATATATATTTATGTGCATACAATGTTTGAATATGTAAGATATTGTGAATTTTTTTTAGTTATTTTAGTTATATAACCTTTTTAATATTTTTTATTTATTATTCCATTCCTTTTTACACATATGTTTTCATTTTAATTATACCAGCTTTCTATTAACATTGCTGCATATGCGCATGATATTATGAATATTATTTTGTTTATTTTAATTATATAACCTCCTTAATTTTTTTTAAATTTATTTTCACAGAAGTGATTTCATTTGCATTATATATATATATATAAAACCATTAAAAACCACTACAAATTACCAACAAAAATGTGAAATTATAAATAAAAAGAAATTTATTCAGTGAAAATAAAACTGTTCTCCTTAACATATTCAACATATATTTTAAAAACATAGTAAAAAAAAAAAAAAAAAAAAAAAGAGGAGAAAATGAATAATGGAAATTTCTAGAACCAAGACAGATTCATTCCACAAAAGTGATTTCCACAAATAAAGTGTGTGGTTTCATCTTTGTATTAGCCATAAAATAGCTAAAGAATACGAATTTGGCACTATCACACCCAATAAATACATAAATAAACTATTGGAAAAACAAATAAGTTTAAAATAAAACATGATTAAAAAGGATTGAGAAATAAAAAACACATTACGAATTTGAAAATTTTTCTAACCAAGAATGAGGCAGCAATAAAAACAAGTATAAGAGATTATGTGCACATGTTGCCGGAAAAGTTTTTTTAAAATGATGATAGATCAAGAAGTAATGATGTACTGTATAGTCATGTACATACTTCAATATATGTGGCCAGCGCTCTCTATAGACCATTTAAAAATGAGTTCCACCACGTTATCCAAGGAATCAATGAAATGCTGCCATCTTTATAATTTATTAGTAAAACAATATATATCGACCAGATAAATATTTGTGCTTTTCTACTTTTCTATTAGTTAATAAATTTCTGCATATAATACATTTAGTTATATTTTCTTACTTTTGCCAGTTTAATTCTATGTTTTTAAACTTTTAAACCTTTGAAAGGCGGTGGCATGTTCTACATACCATTTAATTTTAATCAAAATTTGTACCAGATATTTTTAAAAATGAGATTCGTCAATAATAATTTTTCCGAAAAACAATTATAAAATTACATGTTATATATTTCCAAATAAAAGTTTTCAAAAATTCTAGTGTGAAGTCACCATTCCAGAAATGCAATTACTGCCCCAGGAAGTGTTAAGACTTTTTACGGAAATTATGATTTTTTGTTCAGGATGCTGAAACCTCTATAATACACTAAATATTTACTAAGCGATTTGTAAATAAATACAACATACCATTTAATTTTAATCAAAATTTGTACCAGATTTTTTTCAAAAATGAAATTTGTCGGTAATAACTTTGCTAAAAAAATTATTATAAAATCGTATATCCTATATTTTCAAAAAAAGTTGCGAAACATTCTGGTGTGAACTCAACATTCCAGAAACTTAATTATGACTTTTTACGGAAATTATGTTCATTTATTTTGATTCTGGGACACTGTAATACTTTTACTAATTGATCCGTAAATAAATACTTATATACCTTTTAATTTTAATCAAAATCTGTACCAGATTTTTTTCAAAAAGGAAATCTGTCGATAATAATTTTGCTAAAAAAAAACCGGTTATTAGTGCAGTAGAAATAAGGTAAAAAACACCTTTAGGTGGAACTAATTGGAACAAAAATTATTCTTGTTGTAAATGGTAATTAACAAGCTCCTAATGAACGTACTAAAAATATACAGTCGTACTAATAATAAACAGTCGTACTTTTTTGGCGGCTATCTAAAAAAAAAAAAAAAAAAACGCGAAAAATTTTTAAAAATCGCAAACAGTCATGTGGGGTATCAAATTACAGGAAATTTTTGAGCTGAAAAAGAATATGATAATTATTTTTAAAAGTATAAGTAAATAAAAAAAAAAATATGGTGAAAAAATGGAGGATTTTGGATTCTGGAAAAATATTATTTTATTTAAAAAATTCAAAAATTTAAAAAAAGCAAAAGAAAAGGGATTTAATTATCAAAGGGATTAAAATCATATTTATGTAACCAAATTCAAATCTTCTCTTCATCTTTATTTAAATCAAAGCTGTATCCTGTGTTTGTACAGTCACGACAGTTTTTAGTTTTTACAAACTACTGAACATGGAAGTCTATATTAACGACCTGTACACTTTGTAGTGTTACATGTTTCTTCAACTGTAGTTCGCCAGGCACATTTAATCGTATTTAAGAGTTTGTCTGGTGCTGGGTTTAAGTTTGTTTATATCGGCTGAAATTCTCTATCAACCAACTGCCAACCGCATAGTGTAGGATCAGGAACTGGCATATTAATATTTTTCCATATGAACACTGCAAATGCACTCGAAGTAGATGGTATTTCGATGCATTTTGTGTTGGAGACAAACGCGCTATATCAATTTTTTTTTTAGCTGAAGCTATTTTTCTCATGTATTGTTCATAAAGAAGCACGTTTAGGTCACTTGTTTCATTGCTGCCTTCATAAAGTGACACAAGAACTTGGCCGCCAAGCCCATGATGCATAATTTTAAAACATTTGAATTTTCAGAAACACGTTATGATGTATTTAGTACAGGAGAAAGGGATTTCTATCAGCAAATACGAAGTCACTCGACTTAAAAATGGTAAATTTTTCTGTGGAAAATGTTAAAAAAGTACCATAATATAAGCTTGGAAATTTGATATCACACCATTTTTTAGCCACAACTTTCATCTTTTTCTTTTTTTTTTTTTTTAGCTTGGCTTTTTTTTTACTTTTGAAAAGTTGTTTTTTAGTAGATATCATTTCTTTTTTTTAAATAAATTATATATAATTTAAATAATCTACTCACTTAAATTAAAATAAGTCTTATTAGAACCGTTGTCAGTAGAAAGGAAACACGATATGTGTAAATTTTGTTTACATATCATTCATTTCTTAGGGTAATTAAGGATTTAAAAGCAATGAAAGCCAACTTCTTTTCTCAAGTATCAGTCTTCTTCAATTTACATGGTATTTTAAATTTATGAAGAATGAAAGATTTTGTAAAAAAAAGATAGAGTCGAAATAACATATAGACCTATAGTTGGTCTTTTAGTTAGATATTTGTTTATTGCTAGATATTTAGTCAGATATTTGTTTAAAGATAACTTTTTTTTTTTTTTTTTTTTTTTTTTGAAAAATTGTTTTATCTTTGCAAATATCTACGGCTAATCCGAGAATGAAACGCGACATACAAAACAGTGCAGATATTTTTAGAAACGGTTCTTAATGAAACTTTACATATTTTAGATAGTTAGTACGCCAAATGCAGGCTTCTACGCCGAACGGTATCACAAAAATTGGAATTTTAGATTTTTTTAAACCTTTTTAAACTTCAAATATATTAGGAAATGATTTCTGAGAGCATTTAAGTTTCAAAAGTTACAACCATGTTAACTTTCAAGGTCATGCTTTGACAATTCTATTTAAATCGTAATTTAGAACGTATTTATAGCGTTTTCTGCTCGTTTAATCTCTTTAAAGAGAGACTTCTTTTTCAACAGTTCTTAACGAGCGCTTAGATCTTAAAAGTAACAGCTTGCCAAAAGTCAGGTTTCAATCTTTAACGATATCACGATAAAGCCATTTTAGAGCTTTTTTGCTCCTGTGCCGTTAAAAATTTCGATTTTTTTTAAAGAACTGTTCACGGTAAATATTTACGCCTTAAATGTTACAACTATGTGAAATTTCGATTTCCTTAGGACTAAGAATTTCAAAAACATCATTACATTTTTACTCGTTTTACCTTTTTTAAATTTCGATTGTTTTAGAAATAGGTTTTTGCAGCACTTACATCTTAAAAGTAACCACCATATCAAATTTTATGTTTCTCTCCTCAACAGTTTCACAGAAATCTTAATTTATGAATGATTTTTGCTCTTGCAACCTTTTAAATTTCGAAATTTTTAGAAATTGCTCAGGACGAGCATTTGCGTTTCAAAAGCATTAATCATGTTAAATTTTAAGTTCACGATCTAACAACTCCATTCAAATCGGAATTTAGAACGTTTTTAAAAAGCTTTCCACTCATTTCAACCTTTTAAAATTCGATTTATTTAGAAACAGTTTTTAATGAGCATTTACATGTGACCACCATGCAAGATTTAAGGATTCTATCCCGAACTGTATCACAGATTCGAAAACACAAAATTTTTTTTTGCTCTTGTACACTTATAAATTCCTAATTTATTAGAAAACGCAAAGCATTTACGCCTTAGAAAATAACATCCGTGTCAAATTTCATGTTCCTAGCCCATACAATTTCTTTGAAATCATAATGCAAACCGTTCTTAAAACGTTTTCCTCTCGGTTCACCTCTTAACATTTCGATTTTTTACAAACAGTTCTTAGCGTGCAATTACATCTTTAAACAAACCGGCATACCGAAATTCAGACCTCTATCCCGAACAGTATTACAGAAATCGCAATTTTAGAACGTTTTTTACGCTTACATCCATTCAAATTTCGAATCTTTTAGGAACTTTTCTGTGAGATCATTTACGCCTGATAAGTAAAAAGCACGTCAAATTTTATATTTCTAGTATTAACACTTGCAAATAAATAATAATTTAGAATGTTCATAAAACGCTTTTCTGTCGTTTCAAACTTTTACCTTTTACTTTTCTAGAAATCATCCTTATCGAGTATTTAAAATAATCACCATGTGCCAAATTGTCGGTTACTATTCCGAACAGTATCACAGAAATTTGAATTTTAGAAAATTATTTTCTTTTGTACTCTTTTCAATTTCAAATTTATTAGATTATTTTCGCCTCTGGCTAGTAGTTTGGTCACCGTTAAATGTATGCTAAGCATTGCATCATGTTACTTTTATTCATAATTTAATTAACTATCTCAATACTTCGGCAAATAGTAAGATTCTGATAGAAAAAACACGAACTCGTTACTTTTATGTTAGCGGACGCAGGTGATAAATCGCCAATTATTGTTCTCTTCTCATTTATTCGTATTGCCTTAATTTTACTTAAACTATAATCCTTTCACTTATTTTATATAAAATGTGTAACTTTAATTTCAAATACAAACGTTTATGATACATGCCTTTCATTTAATTTTTTTAAAAAGAAAAAGAAAAGAAAAAAATGCCAATTTCATTATCAAAGCATTGTTTTTAATTTACCACGCAAAAAATAAAAACTGCTACTGGCGAGGTAAAAAATACCATTGGCGAGTTTTGAGACTGGCTATCATAAAAGTACGAAGAACTTCTTCCGATCATGTTAGCAATGTATAGCTTTTTCGTTGTTATGTATTTAATCTTTTTTGAGAAAACCACTTAACTCACGTAGGCATTTATGCTTCATGTTCATTTGAGCACAGCTGTCTCAAACGCAACGTGGTTGGCGCAATACTTTTTTTTTGTTGTTGTTTAACCAGTTTGGCGAGAAAACCACGTTTCCGGGTACCTGTTCGACCTAGCTGGCGAAAGTAGTAGTTAGTTTTAATTATTATAAAATTGTTTATTTGGTATAAAAACACAATTTTATTTTAAAATACACAAAACTTTGGCACAGATGACATATACGCCCCATACTGGCGCGATTTTTTTACTACGCCAATTTGGCAAAAACATCAGCAGCATAAACAACAATATCCAGTTTACCATATCAAGCAAAGTAGCGACACTTTGCCGCCAATTAAGTTCCCATTGCGTACATGACATTAGCGTCAGAAAAAGATCGCGCCAATAACTTTTATTGGAAACACACACAAATTATTTTATTATAAAATGCACAAAGTTTAATTTAATGTAAAACACACGCAATCTCTTCTACAGGATTGTCATATAAAGAATAATTTCGTCAAAATCTCTGGGTTGCTATTGAATAAAATTGCCATTTTGGCACTAAAAGGATACCCCAGTGCGTCTGAGGCATCTTTGTCTACGTTTGCTTATCTGTTGAAATACGTTCGATAATACGGATATTTTTAAACCTAATTAATAATCTTCCGTATTTGGGTCTATAGCCAATAAGCCTATTTGGCTAATACAATTTGGTACAATGGAGTGTTTCTATGAAAGCCTTTAACGATATTCACAGTTACATTCATTTATATAGTTGAAATATCGTTTTTTTTTTCACCCGAACCTTTGCAATAGAATCGACTAAGGAAGATTAGAAAATCTAATATCTTAGCTAAAGTTCTTCAATCTGATGTTATGCACGTAATAAAAGCATATCAAATTATTGTTTTGAACGCCACTGGCTATTGAGAATGGTAGGTATGATTACGATCAACAATAATTTTCGGTGATCAAATTAGTGAAATCACACTTCCAAAAATTATCATCCGTTGACGACCATATATCTAATTCCTTGTCTTACCCTGTAAATCATTTTATCTGTATTCTACAAACATCTTTTAGTATGCAAAATTTAATTCAGCGTAAAAATACATAACTCATTTAAAAATCACCTTTAAGCAATTTACGCTCATAATCAGTAGCGCTTACGAATTCTTTTTTGTAGCCCTGTATGTGATCTATAGCATTTATAAACATCACAAAGTATGCAAAAATTTTAAAGTTAAACTAGTCGTTGGGGGCCACCGTAATACTTACCCATCATGGATATAGATAATATAAAATATGAAAATAAAACATGTGATATTTGCTAAGCATTGTACCATGTTACTTTTATTCATAATTTAATTTATTTGGACTTCCTTAAATATAATTAATATAATCCCTTAAGCTAATATTACTTTTTGTTGCATTAAAATATCTCAGTTTGTTGATTTTCTATAAGCAAGTAAACGCTATCGGTTTACAATGGAAGTCTATGGCAATTTGGCGAAATATTAGAGATACCGCCAATTTGGCGTCATTTTGGCGACTCACTTTGGCCACCAAATTTGGCGATATACCACCAAGTTGGCGACAAACTTGGCGGTATTTGGCGACAGAACAGGGTCCCTCCTATGGTAACACCCCTTATATGTATGGAGATGCATTAAATGCTTGACATTTACGATAAGCCATTATTGGCATTTAATCTTATAGTTTGGCGATAGTTTTTGGGTCGGCGGGATAATCGAGTAGTACCGAATTGCGTAAAAGAAACATCCTTATAACTTGAAAAATTATAATCCTATTAACTAACAGTTAACTGCGTCGGATTAAGCGTCTCATTTCCAATTAAAATATGTATCTTTGAATAATTGAAATTTGAAAGAAATACAGGGTCATGAAAAATCGAAGAGTGTGAAAAATAGAATAACAAATATCTCGGCAACTAATTATCCGATCGAGTTCATTCATGATGCAAAATTTATGTTTTTTATTGTCTTTTATATTAACTCCTTTGAATAAACAATTTCGAAAATTTTTGTATACCTTTTATAAGAACGAATATTTCAAGAGTCCTAAAAAATAGTTCCGGTTAATCGAGGTTACTGATATTCAATAGGCTTCTTCCCATTATTACTCCGTAAGTACACACCGAATTTCAAGTCTCTATCTCAATTTGTTTGGGAGATAGAGCGATTACAGACACACAGGCATACAGACGGACGGACAATTTTTTTTTCTTCTAAAAATATGTTTTTCGGAATCTCCAGTGTCTGAAACGTACAAATCCGTCAAAAAAATTTTCGATTTTTAAAACGATTACAAGACTTACCCTATACTACGTATGATGGGTAAGTAAAAAGCCTATCATAACTAAAAATGCTCATCCAGCAATATACATTACTTCGGATACAGTATAGTATCCGAAACCTTTTTTTTTTTTTTTTTGTCCCTGTTAATGATATGCATTTCATATTATACAGGAAGTAAGTTGTAGTAAACCTCAGCAATGTATATCAATGTTACGATATATAAAATAGTTTAACATAATTAAAACACGCCGGTAACAATTTTTCGATCTATACCATTATTTAACCGAATTCTTTTACAGGTATTACCTGTATGTAGCCCTGTAAATGAATAATAAATATTCTTTGCATCAAATATTCTACGGAATACTTATTTTAGTGCACTTCATAAATGTATATTAATTTCATTATGTGTGAAAGTGTGTAACATCATTAAAATGCACTTGAAACGATTTTTTTCCCGTTGATCGTAATATAACGGAATACTTTTGCCTATCCCTGTAAATAATTTGTAATTGCTACAAACATCTTTTCTTCAGTAACGTGCAAAAGTTTCAGGGCTTTCCGAGTGTATTTACGTGAGTAAGAGCGCGGAAAACGGACTGACGGCCAGACAAACCGAAGTCATAAACACCGTTGAACTATGTTGGAAACTGTTAGAAACAATCTAAGGTAAAACCTTATTTCATTAACTCGCACAAAAATGACGTCGAAGATGTTTTCTAATTGTCTGAGCGAAGCGAAGGCTAATACTCAGCGAAATATTACTGTCCGGACACATTACTACTACGATGGATATTAACGCCATGTCCTACTAAAAAAAAAAGCCTAATAAAAACCTTTCGTCAAGCATAACTCAAAAAATATTTGTCGGATTTCGTTTCTGATTGCACCAGAAGGTACCTATGAGGGTCGCCTACTATGAAAAATAAGTTCCAAACCGTTTAAAAATTATATAGAAAAAACTGATAAAAAAGCACAATTTATCTGCATACGTCACAGAAATTTGGTGTGCGTCACTTTCACCGGTTGATGTTTTCGTAGACCAGTGTTGAATTCAGACACTTTTCTCCGGGAGGGATTTCTGTGGCTCCGGGGGGGGGTGGGGGGTGGAATTGTACTTTTTGACCATTGAAAATACAAAATCTCAAATCTTCCGGGGGGGGCTCATCTTATTGCTAGGGGGGGGGGGAATGTCCCAGCGGGCCACCCCCTGAATTCAACACTGTCGAAGACAACTGGTTTGAACACACGGAGCAAATAAAAAAAAATACGCACGAATTAATATTGAATAGATCAGTTTCAACCACGTGATCACAAACCTTGCAACAACCCGTGGCAACCAGTTTTGGTGGGCAAACAAATAATAATACAGTACTCCGTAGCACGGTGACCGTTTTTAGCCTGTTATATAAAATCTGGCCTGTTCTATGACAAAAATTGTGGATGATTAAAACAAAAGACATGAGTGTTTATTGCTCCGGGAGGTTATCTTTCTCTGGATGTCTGTCTGTCTATCATACAGCATGCAATTTTCATGTAAAGGATGATATTAATATGCAGTAAAACCTCCATAACGGACACATCCGATTAGTGGACACCTCTATTTAGTGGGCATTTTTTCGATTATCAACTCTTAAATAACTGTACATGTTTTACTCTCAGTAGCGGTCACCTCTAAATAGAGGACAAATTCTGCATTCTCGGGGTGTCCGCTATTCAGAGGTTTTACTGTATATAATATTGATAGTTATTTTACAGGGCCACACAAAAGAATGAGAATATATGATACGAATATAAACTAAATTCGGGATTGGTAGATCGCTGATGGTAATGTAATTTTAGGATGTTCTTACAGTCATCCGCAGCATGTTTTTAGAGTTTCGTTCATCTAACGAAACCCTACCTGTCTCACTGCTTTGTCTGTCTGTCTGTCCGTCTGTCACAGAGCCCGTTCTCAGAAACTATATATGTCGGAGACTTGAAAATTTGCATACGTATAGCTGAACACCACACATTAAACGGCAAATAATAAAATTTTCAAAAAGTCTAATATTTAACCCTCTGGGCTCTAACTTGTGTATTTTAAGCAATTTTTCTAACTCCGCCCCTAATTAAGTTGGAGACATGAAATTTTGCATACTTATAGCTGAACACCTCACATCAAACGGGAAATAATAAAATTTTGAAAAAGTCTAATATTTAACCCTCTGGGATCTAACTTGTGTATTTTAAGCAATTTTTTTAACTCAGCCCCTAATTATTTTGGAGACAGGAAAATTTGCATACTTATAGCTGAACACGTCACATCAAATGACAAATAATAAAATTTTGAAAAACCTAATATTTAACCTCTAATATTTTGTCTCACGCAATTTTTAAATTTAAACTGTTTTGCAATACTATTTTTTGTTCATTTTGCATAATGTCTTCATTTTGCGTAATTGTAATGTGACGCAATTTCTTCTATTTCAGACTTCTAACGCATGTTAATGAATTTATTTTACAATATCCTTTCTCTTTCAAAATTCACATGTAAATGTAGTTTTAATGGCGTAATTTCCAATAAGTGCTTACTTTTTATACCTAATTATTTAATTTTAATTTCAAGGTTTTTTTCTGTTTATAATAGTAACGTGTAAATAATTTTTTTTATTTGAAGCAAACATTATTGTTTGCGCTGTTTATACAGTTGGCAACAGTTTAAATTAATACCATTTTCTAAAATATGTAAAAAATATCAGTCAAGATGCTGAATATTTGAATTTAAAATAGAAAAAAACCCTCAAAAAATGAGTCAAATTAAAAAAAATTAATGAAATCTGCACACCGGGATTTTCTATTGAATAAAATGATCTAAAAATGATTAAATTCACATGTATAGCTTTTGCTCCTATAAAATTTTTTTAAAGGAACGATTTTGTCCAACTTTTGCATTAAATATCTCTTAAAATAATTCTTCGATTTGAAAACTGTATGCATTAGCGTGTTGATCAAACATTTCGCTATAATACCACCGATTTTCGTATTTTTGTATGCAATAGTTTTCTTAATATTAACGAAGAAATACATCCGGTCACAAAGAATTCAAAACCGGCGGCGGCGGCAGCGGTAACAGCGTTAGTTACTTTTTTAGAATAGAGAGATACATAAAAAGGAAAACTTGTCTATCTGCCTGTTTGTAATTCTATAAAAATCCACAATTTGGAAGCCAAAATTGTGAAAAGATACGTACATGTGTATTAAAACATGGCCGAGGCAACAAAAGTAATCCGGAATCGAAATAATTTATAGTTAATTTTTAATTAATAAAAAAACCACCAATTTAACAGCAATTTCTTATCAAATTTAAACATTTTTCGTTATAGCAGTTGCCAACAATTAAAAAACACAATAAAATTATTACTACAACAATTAATTTTCTGCTGCAGATTTCCACGTGAAAAATGAAAATGAAATAAATAGTTTGACGAATTTTTAAAAAAGGTGAATATTTCGTCATAACTTTCTATTGCAAGATATTCACGTGAAATATGAAAATGAAATAAATGGTTTGACGAATTTAAATGAAAGTGAATATAACTTCATAACTTTTCTATTTCAAGGTTTCCACGTGAAAGAGGAAAATATTACGTCATATTGGAAATATAAAGGACATGGTGGATATAGTATAACGTCATATGAGTGTGAAAAATGTATTGAAGCATGATAAAGACCCGATTAGGGAAATATTGGCCTATTTTAACATTATTGCTCCAATTATAAATTGAAATAAGTTCATTTATAGCTGTATTCTTTTGTATTCTATATACATTTATACATTTTTATATAGCGTTTTCATATGATTCATTCATACAACATTTCGACTGCTTTTTTTAATGTTTGTTTTGTGTTGTATGTTAAATTTTGAAATTGATTTTTCAGAACAAACATCCTTCAAATTCTGGGCAACGCCGGCACTTTAGTTTGTAACAGATAAATGGCTTTTGTATCTGTACATCTAATGCTAATATTATAAAGCGTTATAATATTATAAAGTATATAATATTATTAATGCTTGTATGTTTGTGAGGTGTTATCTCTGAAACTACATAGCCAACTTAAAAAAAAATGTTGGTGGCCATCTCTGCTCCGAAAAAAAGACTATTTTATGTCAGTGCAAGAAACTACATCGCTGCAGGAGCAAAAAAGTTCTAAAATTGCGATTTCTGTGATATTGATTAGGTTAGAAACTTTAAATTTGGTGCGGTGGTTACTTTTAAGATGTAAATACTCGTAATGAACGCTCTCTAAAAGGTTCAATTTGACGGATAAACGTAAAAATTTCTAGAAAGGTTCTAAACTATGATTTATTTGGAATACTGAAATTTTGGGATACTGTTGGGGTTAGAAACTAGAACTTTGGAATGGTAGTAATTAATAAGATGTAAATGCTCGTTGTAGAACGAATTCTAAAAAATAGAAAGACTAAACAAAGCGGAAAAGGATCTAAAGATGATCTAAGTAACAAAGTACATGGAATTGTTAGGAATATAAACATGAAAATTGACATGGCTGTATTTATCATGACGTAAATTCTCGCAATAGAACAATTTTTAAAAGTGTCGCTATATAAAACAGTGCAAAAACAAAAAACTTTCACAAATTTTCTATCTCTGTGTTACTGCTGAGCCCAAAATCTTGAAATTTTGCTTCAGGTTAGTTTTAAAATATACAATTGTCTCTATGAATGGTTTCTAAAAAATTTGAAATTTAAAAAGATGAAATTAACGGAAAGCGATCTCAATTACCATTAATTTGGAATTATTAGGTACAGCAACTTTAAATATTTCATAATGCTGCATTTCCTACGCGAAACATGCGATTTCAATGCAACAAAACTGATTTTGGTATTAGTTTACATATGTTGTAGTGATATATTTACACAATATATCACTAACATTAAATAAATTGTGTAAATATTGAATAAAGACCTGTATGAAACAGTGAGTAGGTTGCCCGAAAATACTTGTTAAAGTGTTCCTTCTCTAGGCTTTTCTCTCTCTCGCCAAGGCCACTAACAGAGGGACGTGCCGTTTTAAATGTGATATTAATTTTTTATCCGATTCATTTTTCTAGATATTTTATCATAAGGCCATATTCTCAATTATCATTAGTAGCTTTTTTATATATTAACTTATTCTGGTGAAATTTTATAATCGGGTTCATATTGGCGTATGTTAGGTTGCATGATTTCCTGATTAAATATGTATGGATTTGTAAATTACTTCAAATGACACTTTGACAGCTCAAAAGTTATGCAGACGATATATTCAGATCTTGTGTCATACTTTATGTTGTAATCATTGCCGATTTCTTTTATTTAATACATGCTAAATACAGCTCAACTTGTGCAGAATATGTTTGAAAACAAAACAATACAGCGTATGTTGTGGCCAGCATACACTCATCATTTAAATCCGATCGAGCATATCTAAAACACACTCTAACGAAGTATTGCATGCCACTGTTGATGTATTTGGTACTTTGATACTGTATTAGATTTTGAGGAGAGAATTCCTTAAATGTTATCGACAACTTCATTGCATCCGTGGAAAACAGATATTGTACAATATTAACTATTCCGGGGGAGCACACTGGTGTGTGCTCCCCCGGTATTGTCCATAAAGTATAGTCCATTCTTTTTAAACATCATATATTTGTCATTTAAAGTTACTCAAATTGGTGCGGAGCGTCTGATTATGCTCTTGACATCATTTGATACAGTTAAAATTCCGATATAAGTAATTTAGTGTTTCATTTTCTATTTTACTTTTAATATATTGCGTACTTTCAATTTTATATCCATGCATGGCTGTCTTGAATGGTTTGATTTCCCATTTTTTAAACAGTGTATACGAATTTATATATAAGATTTTGTAATTCTACGATTCGTTTATTTTCATCATTTCAGTTTATCGCAGTATATGGACAATTAAAGATAACATCTCATTTTCTTTGCTTCCACATGTTATTATTAAATCTATGTTCTCAGTAATATCGCTCAGACTAATCCGTCTGAGGGAAGTCCTAGTTGTAAGTTGAGTTTCTGTACACGAACGAAGTGCCTATCGTTTACCATGTTTTTTTTTGTTTGTTTGTTTGTTTTTTTACCTGAAAACCTTTTCACATTCAGCTCACTTCATTTTCTAAAGTTTTGTTTACATTAGGAACGAAACCTTAAATGCCGATAACTTTCAATGCATACTTCTTAAAAGTTACCATTTCTCTAAAAAATTATTTTTATTTTAGAAATCTTTCTAAAAATGTAACTTTCATGCAGTTTTATTCGAAAAAATAATCTTGATGGAAAATACCAGATTGAAGTTGAAGTTGATTTGTGCTTTTATAATTTGGATAGTACACGCTCGTTGGCGGGTTTATCGCTGTTTGGCATAATTTGATAATTAACTAACAGTTTTTTGCTTATTAAGGATCGAAATTTCGTTTTTTTTTAAACTAAATTTTATAAAAGCACGTAGATTGAGTAATTACGAGTCCGAAAATGCATTCCATACTTTTTTCTGTCCATTATTTAAGTCTCCAGCTTAATTGAATCGATATATGTTTGACGAAGATTTTTGTGATCATTTTCAGTATCTCGACGTTTTTTAAAAAATCTTGTATCTCTGTTTATAATTATTTTATAAATATGAGTTTGGTTTCAAATTGAAGCTTTTCTTCTTTAGATTCTTCTGGTATTCGTTTTATTTCTCTGCGATGCTTACTTTCTTAAATATCTGAAATTTTAAAATGCCACGTTTGGCCGATTTAACATGGAGAAGTTGACTTCAGTATAATAAGCAGTTACGTGGTTCTGGCTTTTGGTTCTTGGCGTTGTTTAATTGGCGGGGTTAGCATTTTTTTTATAGCTTGGCTTGGCAGAACGACCGTCCTGCTTGATCTACATGTTCTCACCAGCAATAATAACTCCTTTTTTAATACTTTCATGTTTGTTGCTTTGTCTGATTTCAATAAAATTTCACCTTTAAAACGTTTACCGGTAAGTTTATTTTGAATGCTTCTTCCAATGATGTTAGCATTTTCTGCAGTTAATTTGTTTTTACTATCTGTAATTCTATTAAAAATATTCTATAAATCAGTTGAAGTAGCATTAAATGGATTGTGGTCTATAAAAAATTGCATTACTTTTTTCATATCTTCGAAATCTCTCGCCATCCTTGCATCAGTTAAATCAGTACGTTGTTCACTGCCAATACGTGAAACATTGGTCAGCAAACTCGTTGCACATGCTACTTCACTACATCTAGAATGGCTCAAAATCCAAGCTGCACGTTGAATTTCAATCCTACCTCCTCCATGAGTTACACCAGAACGACTTTTAGTGCATTTCGTGAGCGTTTCCTCAATGTGCATATCGGTCCAAACAATAGACCACTTCCTATCCTTTCTTCGTACAGTAAAGTGGTCTTCGTTCTGTATTTTGTAGAGTTCTGATTTCGTCGTTTTTAGTTCCTGCATTTGTTGAAGGTATATTGTTGCACATTTAGCATAATTGTTATGACCTGAACTCGCAAAAAAGGTACCATATGCTCACCGCCTGTAAGTGCATTTCAAAATTTCCTGATTGCTTAGATGAAACAAATGTTTTTACAATATCTACCATGTTCAGATACAACAGTCAGAATTTAGCAGTAAGGTTTTGTGATTTAAGAAGTTTCTTCCTTTCATATATTAGTGTTGAAAGTTTATGAAGGTCAAGATTTGAAATAACTTCCACTGCCTTGATATCAACTGTGAGCTCTGTTTGGAAAAGATGAATAAATTTTTCAAGATTAAAATCATCATTTGACTCCACTTCCATTGCGTCACCAGTAGTTCATTGACTTTTTGATGCAATCTCGCTAAAATCTGATTCTGTAGTAACTTTAACTGGTCGGTTTGCCTACAGGGTCATGTAGGTATCATTTTTCAAAAATTCCCCCCTGTTAATCTTTATAAACATTTTACTTTTAAAAAGCAATATCATACTCTTTTTATGCATTAAATTTTCTGTAATTTGATACCCCACATGGTTTTAATTTTTTTTTTTAAATTTTTCATATTTTTCCAAGATGGCCGCCAAAAAGCGCATTTTGCGCAACAGTACGAATATATATTTTTAGCATGTTCATTAGGAGCATGTTACAACCATTTACAACAAGATTTTTATTCCAATTAGTTCCACCGCTAACGCTATTTCTACTGTACTATATAAAATCGTATATCTTGTATTTTCAAAAAGAGTTTTAAATAATTCTGGTGTGAACTCAGCATTCCAGGAAAAGACAATTATTGCCTTAGGAAGAGTTAAGACTTTTTACAGAAATTATGATTCTTTATGATTCTGAAACAACTATAATACTTTAACTAAGTGGTTTGTAAATAAATATTTCTTTATCGCAGACAACACAGAAAAGAAGAAACAAGTTATCTTCCTGACTAACTCATCCGTGCTTCATTTGCCCTTTGGAAATGAATAATGCATACTAATAACTTGATTTAATCTGTGAGGAACAAAACGGACTGTGTTGTAAATTGTCCTTTTCTTTATGCTTTTTTTTTAACTTGACTCGAAGCAGATTTCTTCCTCAGTCATTTCTAGTTTAATATGAAAAGATAAAAGGAGGTTTTAGAAATTGCATATGGGGCATTCTCACAATCTTTTGATTTTTTGGGGAAAAAATCTGACAAAATTAAACTTCCTAAAATAACATTTTAATCTGATAGACGAATGCCTTAATGATTCAAAATAAAGAAAAAATGGTCAGCAGCGAAATTTTTTTTATTTAACTGAGGTTTAAGTTAAACTTGCGAGTTTAATTTTCCTTACCATTTTACCACTAAAACTTTTATTTTCTTCTAAATTTTTACTCATAATGAATTTACATAGTACCCACAGGACATTCAAATAAGAAATAATAACAATGTAGTACTTTTAATACAGAATTTTTGTATAACATTGTCTTAAAGGGGTGTTAAAGAAGGGACTGTAAGGTAAAAAAAGGGGATGGTATTCGAAAAAAGGGACGAAATGGTAAAAAAAGGGACTGTAAGGATGGAACGGTAAGGAAAATTACCACCTATTTTTAGGAAAACCATGTTAAGACTAAGTGATAGCCACAATGTTCATTGATTTTTAGAAACAGTTGTTAACATGGGGTTAAATTATTATTATTATTTTTTTAATGTACCTCGAAAAGTGCAGGAATAAACCTTGGGGACGGTGAGACTATCAATAAAGCCATGATGCTTGAAATTGATATTTAAATGCTGATTTAAATTCTACAGTAAATTTCCTGCCAAAGAATTTTAGACATTATTCCTATAGCATACTTCTGCATGAGAAAAAACTTGAAAAAAATTCTGTGGCTGCATCTGAAATGATTTTCTGTATAATTTTAGAAGAGGGATGGTAAGGAATCTAAACCCAGGGACAGAGTTTAAAAAATAATAACAACCCTAAACATGTGTGCAGGTTAATTTTTAGCTACATATTTATGTAAAACAATAGTTCCAGTTTCAGAAAAAAATTACGTCAAATTATTTTTACTGAAACAATTTTTATCCAGACAACTCTAAACTTAAAAATCCGCATCAGGAACACGGGACGGTATAGGAGTTTTCCAGGTGTTTGAACTCCCAACATCGTCCAAAACTTATTTATCTCGTTAATATTGCTGTGCAATCATGCAATGGGATGTTCCCCAGTATATGAAATAAAAAAGAACACAAAAAAGTGTATTAAAATAAAAATTATTATTCAGGGACATGAAAGTTAAAAGATTGTGAGAATGCCCATATATGTTACAGTTTATTATTTGAGTATTTTGCTATAGTCAGAAAACTAGTCTGATGTGCCAATCCTCAAAACTTTCTTCTTTCTCATGCATGTTAATCTCTCAAAATAAATAAATAAATAAATAATAAATAAATAACGCTGTCACCTCCGCTGTTTTTGAATTTTTTGTGGCCGGGGGCTCTTTCTTCGTTAATATTAAGAAAACTACTACTTACAAAAACATAAAAATCAGTGGTATTATAGAGAAATGTTTGATAAATACGCTGATGCAGACAGTTTTTAAGTCGAAGAATTATTTTAAGAGATATTTAATGTTAATGTAGGTCAAAATCGTTCCATTAAAAAAGTTTTATAGGAACAAAAACTATACATAGGAAGTTGATCATTTTTAGATCCTTTTATGTATTATAAGTTCGCAGAGTGCAAATTGAATTTATTTTTGTTATTTGATTCATTTTTTGAGGATTTATTTCCATTTTGTATTCAAAATTTTAGCATTCCGAGAAATATTTTTTTTACATCTTTTAAAAAAGGGTATTATTTTAAATTGTTGCCAATTTTCAAAACAGCACAAAGAATAATGTTTCCTTAAATCAAAAATTCATTTACACGTGACTATTACAAACAGAAAAAACTTTGAAATTAGAATTAAATTATTACGTTTAGCAGAGAAAATATAGAAAATTAAGTAAAAAAAACCATATTTATATGCAATATTTAAAAGAAAAAGAAAATTGTAAAATAATAAATTCATTAATACGCATTAAAAGTCGTAAGTAGAGGAAATTGAGTCATATTTAAAATGGCCAAACAATAATATTGCCAAGCAGTTTAAATTAAAAAATATATTTGCGCAATACATTTATTTCATATTTTGAGATAATCTGTTAAGCTAGTGTTGTGAATTCTAAGACAGCGCAAATAATATTTCCTTTCTAACAACATAAGTATTTTCATGTGAATATTAAAAAAGAAAACGAAAACTTTGGTGAAAATTACGTCAGATTTAAAACGATTCATTTAAAATGTCTTATTTAAAAGACCTTTCTTATAGCGTTGTTAAAAAATACCGGGAGACAAAGACTCTGTTTACTTAATTAATTTTATATTGGCTTATTTCAAAATTTTCATTGATCTCATTTAATCAAAGACGAAAACAGCCCGTTAACAGAGAGATCGCCACTGTTTTTTAAATTATAATTCAGCCTTCGGAAATTTTTTATAGTCGATCAAATTAGCCTGCTTTTAGAGTTTGTGGTTTCTGAGCGGGGGTTGGCGGGCGTAGCTCGTAGGCGACAGAGCCCCCTAGTATTTAAAAAAGTTGTTACAAACGTTAATACTTGAGTGTTGTTACTTCAGTATTATATAAACTTTAACTTTTATCTTAAGTTTCTGCTTCATTTAACTAATTGGAGTAAAAACGAGTGAATCTCAATAGTAATATTTAATAAAATCGATATTTTTCGTAATTCAGTTGTACATCAGCTGCTTGAGAATCGCCGGATTAGCTGGATGCGAAAATCCGATATAGAATAGAACTATGAAAAATCGAGAAAAATCGCTGTTACAGATGCCCCTTCCGGCGGATTGTTAGCAAATTCACGTAGAATCTGCTGACCATAGCCAAAAATATACGCATGAAATTTGATTTGATTCTATGCAGAATTTCATACACTTTTCGATGGTACAATAATGAAAATGATACAAAAATTGCTATTATAGCGTCCCCTTCCGGCGGAATATTTTCAAATTCAAGAAGGACCTTCTGGCCGTAGCCAAAAAATATACACAAAAATTTTGGTTCGATTCTATGCATAACTTCATATACTTTTCGATGATACAATAATGAAAATGATACAAAAATCGCTATTATAGTGTCCCCTTCCGGCGGAATATTTTCAAATTCAAGAAGGCCGTAGCCAAAAAATATACACAAAAATTTTGGTTCGATTCTATGCATAACTTTATACACTTTTCCATGATACAATAATGAAAATGACACAAATATCGCTATTACAACGTCCCCTTTCGGCGGAATATTTCCAAATTCAATGGGGCCCTGCTAACCATAGTCAAAAACATACACAAAAATTTGGATCAATTCTATGCATTACTTCATACACTTTTCGATGGTACAAAGAGGACACACGGACGGACAGACAGACATTTTATATAAACATGTTTTCCGGGATCTCTGACCGCTAAAACATATAAATCTGTCAAAAACCAGAAATCGAAAAAAAATTCGATTACAGCAATTTCTTCTTTAGAAAGAAGAAAATAAAAAGGCTAAATATCACTAATTCATAAATCGTCGTGCTCGCAAAATGAAATATCGGTTCTAGAAATACCTTGCTTAACGTGATTTATACTGTCATCTTCAAAATCACTCCATTTGATATGTAAACAAATCTGATAATGGAATACACATTTTAATAAAGCATGGGGATATGGGGCATTCTCACAATCGTTTGACTTTCGGGAATGAAAATCTGGTGGAATTAAACTTGCTAAAATAACATTTTAATCTGATAGACGAATGCCTTAATGATTCAGAATAAAGAAAAAATGGTCAGCAACGAAATTTTTATTATTTAACTGAGGTTTAAGTTAAACTTGCGAGTATAATTTTCCATACCATTTTACCACTAAAACTTTTATTTTCTTCTAAATTTTTACTCATAATGAATTTGCATAGTACCCACAGGACATTTAATTAAGAAATAATAACGTAGTAGTATGTTTAGTACAAAATTTTGGTATAACATTGTCTTAAAGGGGTGTTAAAGAAGGGACGGTAGGGGAAAAAAGGGGGACGGTATAGGAAAAAAGGGACGGTAAGGAAAATTACCACCTATTTTTAGGCAAATCATGTTAAGACTAAGTGATAGCTACAATGTTCATTGATTTTTAGAAAGAGTTATTTACATTGGATTAAACTTTAAAAAAAAATTACTTTACCTCGAAAAGTGCTGGAATAAACCTTAGGGACGGTAAGACTACCAATAAAAACACGATGCCTGAAATTGATATTTAAATGCTGATTTAAACTCTGAAGTAAATTTCCCGTTAAAGAATTTTAGCCATTCTTTCTCTAGCATATTTCTGCATGAGAAAAATGTTGAAAAAAAATCTGTGGCTGCATCTGAAGTGATTTTCTGTATAGTTTTAGCAAGAGGGGCGGTAAAGAATGTAAAACTCAGGGACAGAGTTAAAAAAAAATAATTACAACCGTAAAAATGTGTGTAGGTTAATTTTTTGCTACATATTTATATAAAATAATAGTCCCAGTTTAGGTAAAAAATTACATCGAATTACTTTTATTGAAACAATTTTATACAGACAGTTCCAAACTTAACTAGTCGGATATACCAATCCCAAAACTTTCTTCTATCTCATGCATGTTAATACTTGAAAATTAGCTATCACACTACCAAAATTAAACGGCAATCTATGCCCATCATGAGGATTCCATAGATATGAAATTCCGTGCATTAGTTCTTGAGATATGGCTATCTACGAAATCGTGTAAATACAGCAAAATTCAGCCTAGCAGCCCCACCTATGCTTTACGCCAAAACCCATGTTAAACAAAACTACCAAGCAACCACTTACGTCAAAGTCTAACTGAATCTGAAGTTTGGGGGAAATCCGTGCATTAGTTTTTGAGATAGAGTTATTGCGAAAATCATGAAAATGCCAGCATAGCAGCGCCACCTATTAGACGATTAACACCAAAACCTAATCAGCAACAACTTGTGTTAACATCTAACTAAATCTGAAGTTAGATGAAAATTCGTGCATTAGTTTTTAAGATAGAGCTATTGCCGGAATCGTGCAAAATGCAGCACAACAGCGCCACTTGTTGAGCGATTTACACCAACACCTAATCAGCATCAAGTCATATTAAGGACTAACTGAATCTGAAGTTTCGTGAAAATCCGTGCATTAGTTCTTGAGATAGTGCCATTTCGGAAATCATAAAAAATGCAGCATAGCAGCGCCATCTATTGAGCGATTTCCACCAAAAACTAATCAGCATCAATTTGTATCAGGGACTAACTGAATATGAATTTTTATTAAATTCCGTGCATTAGTTCATGAAATAGAGCGCCCACAAAATTTGTGTCACACACAGACACACAGACAGATACATAGACAGACAGACAGACAGACAGACATTTTGTAAAAACATGCTTTTCGGGTTCTCTGACCTCTTAAACGTGTAAATCCGTCGAAAACCGGAATTCGAAAATTTTCATGAATCCAATACTTTCTTCTTGTAAAGATAGAAGAAAGTAAAAATCAGCATCAGGGACACGGGACGGTAAAGGAATTTCCTGGTATAATTGAACCCCCAACATCGTCCAAAACTTATTTATCTCGTTAATATTGTTATGCAGTCATGCAATGGGATTTTTCGCAGTGTATGAAATAAAACAAAACACAAAAATATGTATTAAAATAAAAATTATTATTCAGGGACTTAAAAGTCAAAAGATTGTGAGAATGCTCCATATAGGAACATATTTTTGAATAACTTCCATAGTATTTGAATACTTTTCTAATGTTAGAAAACATAATCGTATTCTATTACATTTATGCTCGCTTTATATACTACACAAGCATACGATGTTTTTTTTTTTTTTTTTTTTTTTTTTTTTTTTTTTATTCAAATAATTGATTTTTATTTATTTTTGTAGTGCTGAATCCCAAAATAGTCTTTATTTTGAACCATCATGTCAGGAGCTTTTGGAAATTGTAAATTTCAAAGGTAAAAAGTAAAAAAATAGCGAAAATCTGATACGAAAAAATAGAGGAGATACTTGTGATTTTTAACTTTTAATAATTTATTTTTATAAACTTTTAGCGCTGAATCTTAAAATGACCTTCATTTTTAACTATCACGTCAGAATTTTTCGCAAATTGTAAATTTCAAAATTAAAATAGAGTGAAAATATGATACTATAAAATAGATGTAAATCTTTTTTTATTGAATTTTATTTTATTTAATTCAATAATTTACAGTTATTTAATTTTTTTGGTTTAAACTGGGGATTCTTACAACTAAACAGCTTAGGGGCCCGTAGAGATGGCGGGTGGGGAGGGGTTCAATTTCAACTTTGAACTTTTAAACTTTTAAATTCACGATTTGCGAAAAAACCTGACGTGATGGTTAAAAATGAAGGTCATTTTTCGGATTCAGTGGTAAAGAAATACATAAAAATCAATTATCAAAAGTTAAAAAACACAAAAATCACATCTATTTTATAGTATCAGATTTTCGGTATTTTTGACTTTTTAACTTTGAAATTTACGATTTGTAAAAAATCCTTACTTCATGGTAAAAAATGAAGATCATTTTCGAATTCAGCGCTACAAAATACATATGAATCAATTATCAAAAGCTAAAAATCATGACACAACCCAAATTTTGCAGGCTATTGTTACTTATAAATGGAACATCTTTGTTAATGTGATATATTCTCATCGTCCAAAACCACTCCCAGTTGTCTTATTTAATCAACCCTGATTAACGGAACAGACATCTTAATGAAACTCGAATAAAGGAATGTTTTTATTACTGCAGCAATGGAAATTGTTTTCGTTACGCATATTTTAAGACTTTTTATGGAAATCTGCTCCGTTTTTTCACAAACAGTTATAACGCGTTTTACTTTTATTTAAATACTATCATTTTCTATTTATAGATCTTACGAAAGCATAAGATAATGTTCCAATTGCAAAATTATGGAATGTATTAAATGAAATGTCTATAAATCCAAGTATTATTAGAGCAATTCAAGAACTTTACAGACAATCAAAAACAAAGAATAAAATAGGCCAGATATTATCAAAAGGTTTTATAACAGATAAAGGACTCAGGCAGGGATGCTGTATTTCCCCAACACTTTTTAAAATTTATGTTGAAGAAGCATTGAAAATGTGGAAGAAGAAATGCAGTGGAATGGGACTTAATATGAATGGAACGTCAATATTTACTCTACAATTCGCAGATGACCAAGTTATAATTGCAAAAAGTAAAAATGATTTAGAGTAAATGACGGTGAAAATTAAGGAACAATATGAGAAATGGGGACTTCACATGAACGTCAGCAAGACCAAATACCTATATATAGGAGGAAATGAGACAGACCTAAATCTAACTAATAACATAAAAATAGAAAGCTGTAAGCATTATAGATATTTAGGTGTAGACATTAATAGAGAAGGAAGAGACTCACAGGAAATTAAATACAGAATTTGTCAGGGGAGAAAGGCTGTAAAACTATTAAATTCTATTTGGTGGAGTAAGGAGATCTCTAGGAAAAGAAAGTATAATATGTGCAACTCAATTGTAAAGAGCATATTGTTATATGGAGCCGAAGGATGGAGAATTATGGAGACAGAATGAAAGAAATTAGCGGCAGTAGAAATGGACGCCCTAAGAAGATCATGCAGGATATCAAGAATAGAAAAAATAAGAAATGACAGAATCAAGGAAATGATGAAAATAAAGGGAACCATATTAGATGATATTAAAAAAAAGCAATTAACTTGTATGGTCATGTCAAAAGAATGAATGAGGAAAGTCTACCCAAAATAACATTCAATTATGAAACAAACAAAAAAGGAAACGGGGAAGACCTTGGAAAGGAATGGACCCTTGACCGGAAGAAATGAAAAGAATTCTTGCAGATTCTTCGGATGGCGGCATCTGACGCCATAAACCGAGTTTATATATATATAATACATTTTACTTGTTACGGAAATGTCTTCAGTTAGGAAGAGAAAATATCATTTTGGTCATCCTCCATACTTTATATGTCCCCTGGAAATACAAAATAAATGCTAATAATTGATTTAATCTTCGAAGAACACCACAGACTGCGTTGTAAGAAATCCTTTTCTTTATTTTTTACATTACTTTACTTAACTAAATGTCATCAAGTAATAAATAATATTCAATTGAAGTTGTATTTAATATACAGGGTTAGCCTCAATGATTCATCGGGTTCAAAAGACTGTTTATTTAAAAGTATACGACGTACAAAGATTTGATACATTGAAAGATACATACACTCATCAAGGTTCTGGTACATACTACAAATGTTCAATGTGTGCGCCCTTAGTCACCCGGCACATATCCCGGCGGTATCAGGGCCGCGGATTCGGTGGGAAAAATGGACGACTCCGACTCCGACTCTTTCGCTCAAAAATGGGCCGACTCCGACAACGGAGACCTGCTTGTAAAATGGACGACTCCGACTCCAGTAATTTTAACAGATCCGACTGCGACTCTTTCGCTCAAAAATGGGCCCGACTCCGACTCCGCAACCCTAGCGGTAATCCAGTTCCGTTTGTTCAATAGCACCCAGATAGCAGGAACATTAGCATCAAGTTTGATTTTTTTTTCTGACATTATCTTGCCGTGACAAATTTGAATTGAGAAATTCGCAGCAAATTTCCCGCAAGGTATACCATCTTCCACTTGCATGAGTAGTTTGTTGTGAAACTGATGGCAAGACTGTCTTTCAGTCACGAAACTGACGAAAGCAAAAAATCCCTCTGTTGGGAGAATAGACAATCCGCACATACGCAGAAATTGCAGAAATTTTATTCGGTTGGCACCGCTTTTTCTATACGCTATACTTATAAAATACCAAAAAAAAAAAAAGGGCTCGTATTGAAAAGTACAAATATTACCGTAACTTGTTTGTGGTGATGAAAATGATGCATGCACTTTCTGACAGTTAGTTCGCATCAATAGACCTGATTAGGACTATGGACCCCTCCGAAGGGGTCAAACGTATAGCATAACAGTTGTAAATAGGTAGTGCGGAGTGGAAAGATTACTACTTTGCAGTAAGTTTGCAGTATATTTGATTACTTGCTTGCCGTTAATTTGCAATATATTTGATACAGCATGAATTTAACTTGCACAACAAGTTAGCTGCAAGTTCAAAGTGTGGTGACTTCGACGTTTGCGTTATCTTGCTAGTATGAATTTTTAGTCTTGTCATGCTGAGCTTGCTGCAACTTTGCAGGTTTTCAAAGCAAAACTTCTGCAAATTAAAAATGCTATCTGGGTTGATGCTAAGTTAAGGTGCATGCATCGTTTTCACCACAACAAACAAGTTGGGGTAATATTTCTATTTTTTAATTTGAGCCTTTTTTGGTATTTGATAAGCACAGCGTTTAAAAAAAGCGGTGCCAACCGAGTAAAATTTCTACAATTTCTGTGTATATGCTGATTCTCTATTCTCTCAATAGAGAAATTTTTTGCTTTTGTCACTTTCGTGAATTAAAAACAGTCTTGCCATCAGTTTCGCAACAAACTACTCATGCAAATGGGTGATGGTATACATTGCGAGAGATTTGCTACGAATTTCTCAATTCAAATTTGTCACAGTAAGATAATATCAGAAAAAATCAAACTTGCTGCTAATGTTCATGCTATCTGGGTATACATTATTAATATAAATACACTTTACATTTGCATGCAATATACTGTACAGTTTACATACAGTATTCTATGCATTTTACATAGAATATCTTATAATGCATATTACTAAGTAATCTGTAAAAAAAAAAAATAATAATAATAATAATACATCTTTAGCTCGGATAAGAAAAAAGAAGACAGAAGTAAGTTATGTTATTGTTCTTAATCATCCGTGCATCATTACACCTTCTGGAGATGTATAATACGTGCTGAAAATTTAATTTAATCTGCGAGAAACATAACAACGTGCGTCGTAAATTGTCCTTTTATTCATTCTTTACTTAACTTGATTTGGAGCAGATTTCATTCTCAGTCATTTCTAGTATAAAGTTAAAAAATAAAAGAGATATTTAAAAGTTGCATTAATTTCATTATTTAGTATTTGAGTACATCGCTGCAGTTAGAAAACTGGAAAACTATTGATTCTCACTAATTAATGAAGCGTATGTCAAACACAATTGCGCTCGCTTAATGTAATACATACTTGCCAACTTTTACACTTTAGGTGTAAAATTTACACTTTTTGACCAATTTTACACTTTTACACTTATGATACTTATTTTTACACTTTTTTTGCAAAGTTTTTCCCAAGTTTGATTTTTCTTACCTTAAAATTGTGAATTACTTTCTTGTTGCTTTTAATAACGGCAAAAGCAGAATGCAATTAGGGGATTGTAAAAGAAATGAGTTAAGTTTCATTGCCAAAAACCAGCAGAAATTCTCTATTAATTTTCATTATACGTAAAAAATCATACGTTAAAAAAAAAAATGTTCAGACGTTAGTTAAAACGTAAAAATGAAAATAAAAAAAAAATCTATGTATGTCTTTAAAATCAGTTTCTTTGGGAATTTTATAATGGTTTTCACATTTTTCTCTCATCAAAACAATCTTTATAATGGTTATAACTGTATTATTTAACAATATGAATATGTACTTTAAAAAGGTGTATAATGTCAATCGCACGTCATTTTACACTTTACCAGAATTTTCAAAAGTTGGCGGATATGGAATATCAGCAAAAGGAATATCCGCTCAATGCAATGTAGCATTCTCAATAACCAAAACAAACCCATTTGGGTTATCTCGATAAATTACCATTAATGGAATTCATATATTACTGAAACATTATTATTGCAAGAATTTTTAATAAATCCCTTAAATCAGTGTTTGAATGTTTCATAAGTGGCACAGAGATCTCTACGGATTGTCGAGTTTCTGAGGTAACGATGGCCGTTCTTGATGGTTAATACGAGGGATGTATGATAAGTACCTGGCCTTGACAAGACAAACACATTTTTTATATCTAAAATGTACTTTATTTTTCAACATAATCTCTTTTTAGTTCGATAAACTTAGCCTAAAGATTTTCTATTTTTTGTATCCCCTGTAAAAAACACGATTTCACCAACCTTTCAAAATAGGCATTTTTTTCAGCAATTACTCATCGTTAGAGCCAATTTTTTTTCAACCGATCCGTTTTTTCATATTTGGAAATAGAAAATAATGGCTAGGAGCTAAATCTGGCGAATATGGTGGATGTTATGAAGTTCGTATCCTAATTCATGGAATTTTGCCATGGGGACGACACAGGTGTGCACGCGTGCATTGTCTTGATGAAAAAGAATTTTGTCTTTGCCAAATGCGGATATTTTTTTTTCACAACATCGTTGAAACGATCCAATAAGTTGGCATAATATTCTCCATTGATCGTTTTGCCTCTTTGAAGGTAATCAGACGAGAATTATGCCGCATGCATCCCAAAACACTGCAGCCATGACTTTGTTCGCTGATAAAGTCGCCTTAGCCTTTTTTGGCACAGGCTGGCCACGAAAAACCCACTGTTTGGACTGTTCCTTAGTTTCTGGTGTACTGTGATGAATCCATGTTTCCTCAACAGTTATGAATCTATGCCAAAAATCATTTGGATTGCGCATTAACTTCGCCAAACATTATTTTGAAATTGACACTCGAGTGTGTTTAATGTCAATAGTGAGCAATCGCGGCACCCATCTTGCGGAAAGCTTTTTCATATCCAAATGAGTTGTTAAAATATTTTGCACCCATTCAGTTAAGATGCCCACAGTCTTAGAAATTTTGCGCAATTTCACTTTCCGAATGTTTATCAGAATATCGTGGAATTTTTCAATCATTTCTGATGTCATAATCTCAGTTGGACGATTTGGACGTTCTTCATCAAAAATGCTTGTACGGCCGCTTTTGAATTCAGCTGTCCAATATTTTATGCTTGATAACGAAGGGTCAGAGTCCCCATAAACTTCTCTGAGTTCCCCTTTTATCTCATAATTTGTTTTCTTTTTCAAAAACAGGTATTTTACCACTGCTCGATATTCAAGTTTTACCATTGTTGAAATATCGCCAAAGTTGTTCTATTCAAATGGCTTCCACTCACAAACTAAACCACGTAACGACTTGGCAATTTGCCAGTTGTTGTTGTAAATGGTCACCTTTGCTAAATAAATCATTTTTTAAATTCTAGTAGCGCCCTTTCTGGTCGAGGACAGATGCTTATCATACAGCCTTCGTATGTTTATATGTAGATTTATTTAAAATATTTTCCTATTTAATTATTATGATGACAATTACGATGCTTTTTGGATTATAATTACTGGAGTTCCACAAAAAAGATAACTGCAGCTGACAAGAATTTTTTGTTATAGATGGTACTTTAATGAAACTTTGTGATAACATAACACTAATTTTTAAGGCACACCAGACTTGGCTGCATCTGTTATTTTTTAAAACCATAAAAAATGTGGCGCCAATTTGCATAAAGGTGTTCCAAATTTGTACATCTCCACATTGAGATAATATAATTAATAAATAATACAATAACTAAATTTCCTGATCTCAAAAACGAAGAGATTCTAGACTTGTGAATTTCCATTTTGAGAACACATTTTGTAGATTCTCTGACCTAAATTTATTTTAAGTACAATATATATATATATATATATATATAATTGTATTTAAATATTTATTATATTCAATCTAAAGCCTGACACAAATTATAAAAGACATCAGTATCAACTCTAATATATATATGAAAAAGGCTATTACAATCACAGGTATTATTTGAAATAAGGAACATTTAAAAATTTATTAACTTATAATAATAACGTTTCACTAAATCGAGAAAAGTACGACAATATTAAAATGTAATTGAAATAATATAAAATTCTGGAAATACATATATAAAGTAATTTTTTTCATTTTGCACAAATTGTGCGATTGCATAAACGATTTTTATGAACAAATGCTAAATTTTCTTTGACTTGATTAAACAATATGCACATTAACTTGACGAAACATGCATGCACGTCATCTATTTTTATTTCGTAAAAATATTTTTCCGTTTGGATGAAAAAGTAATTAAAAACAAATAAGTATCTATTTTTATAAACATTGTAAATATGTTTGTCCATTTGAAATTTAACTTCGATTAACCTAGATTTTATCCGTTATGAGATGAAATCCATCTATGTTAATGATTTTAGAAATGCAAGCCAATAATCTGTTTTATATATTTTTTTAATTGTATTCCTTAAGATAACAAAGATAATATCGAACAATGAATCATTTCAATGGTTATGTAAAGTGAAGTACACATTAAAATATAATTATAAAAAATATTTTAATTTAAACTTTTATGAGTTTCTGAACATAGCTAAATTAGACGAAAATATACACATAAAATCGAAGAAATTAATTTTTCTAAAAGATTGTTAAGAGGGTACTTCAATCATGGGAAAACACCCTTTCGCTAATGTTAACACTATGGAAGAAACTTTTTAAGTTAGGTCGTTTGCATTTCAATACTTTTATTTATTTATTTATTTATTTATTTTTTTTTTTGGATTGGTTAGCTGAGATCTATCTGTACTAAAGCCGTTTTTAACTTTTTAGATTTTGCTTACAGTTTTTTTTTTATTAGGATATTTTTACTTTCGGAACCGGTTTCGAAAGTGAAAGTATTCTCATTAAGGGGAATCAGGATTATTAAAATTTGAAAAAATGAAAACAAAGAGACCATTTTCAATATTTAATATCTTAAAATATACATGATTTTAAAACACAATTTTTATTAGGATGAAAGAAATAAGTATGTTCTTTAATTTCATGTATTTAAAAAATTGCAAGATGCAGAATTAGAATTTATAGGGGTTTCCTATAGTCATGTCAGACATTTTAGGAGCAGAAAATTATTATAACAGCTTACACGCAGGATTACAAAATAAATTTTGCAACCAGAAGGAAAAATTTGGTGCCCAACCTATAGTTCAGATTATAATAATTACCTTGAACCAAAATAAATTTGTATTTAAAGCATTTTAATATTTTTTATACAAAGTTGTACTTAGCTAATATAAAATTTTGAAATTTTCAACAATATAATCACATAAGAAAATATTTTTTTTCGGAAACGCCGCTTCAGCTATTGAGCGGATATAATACTAAAAGCCATAGCTTCCGTTTTAATTGGAATTTCAAGAAAACAAATACATCAAAATGTTCAGAAAAATAGGAATTTAACATCTAAAAAAGTTAAAATTTCGAAAATTTTGAAGCTTTAAGAGTCCAGAGACCCATTAAAAAACCTGCAAGGAAAATCGAAAAAGTAACAAACGGCCTTCGTACAGATCGACCTCAGCTTTTCAATGCAAAAATAAATCATTTAAAAATACTGAAATCCAAACGAGCTATCTTAAAAAAATTCTTCCATAGCATTAACGTTACCGAACGAGTGTTTTCGGGTGAGTGAAGGAGCCCTTTAAGGCGGTTCTCAAGTACACTGCTCAACAAGCCCGAAACTTTCTGACACATTTACTACTAACTCATTTTTAAACGTAAAGGCACAAAATTGGCAGGGCTGACTATTGAAGCAATTTGTAACCTAAATGAGTTTTTTTTTCTTTTCTTTTTTTTTTTTTTAAATAAAATATTTATCGAGTTATAAGCGATTTTGGTAACCGGTTTTTCCCCTCTCTCGTTAGCCTCCGATATGCTATTTCTTTCTCCCAGCAAATAAAGTGTCGTCTCCAAAAAATAACGTTCCGTTGTATAAGCCAGCCGTAAAACAAAGCAGATGTATCATTGTATTGTTAAATACCCTACTGCAATTTTTTAAACTTCTAAACATAGCACATTTTCGATTTTTATACTGTCGGGGAAAAAAGTACTTTTTAATGTAATTTGTTTGAAACTGCATCTAAATTTATTTTTGAGATATTAATTTGTTTTTGTAGTTTCTAGCGCCATTTGTTTAATTTTGGCAACTCAAGTACTCTATTTCTGTAGAAAAAAAAAGTTGGAAAATAGTAATTATATCCTTTTGTTGCCATTTAATATATCTGAGTTCATTAAATTTTGAGTAACATGAGATGGCTATTATTAATATTTTTTAATCCTCTAATAGGCTTCTTGTAAGTACATGCTTTTTTATGTCTTTTTTTTTTAATTTGTCATCTTGATAGTCTCACAATAGCTCTGTGATCGGTATATATATTTCTCTTACGTGGCGCCAAAATCAGGGTGAATTTGTAGCTTGCCGTTTGGCAACAGCCATAGCGACGATTCTCTGTAGTTAATTTCCGGTCACATGACCCGACCCATTCAGCAAATAATAATTCAGAGAGAATTTCTTTTTAAGCACAGGCGTACTTCTACCAGCAATTAACTGGCTGCTTGAGTCGTCCCGAATTATAGGAGCCTTAGTTTGATCAATGTAAGAATAGCAATGCTATTGGTTCGTTTTACGGTGACGTGTGCCTTTACCTTATCAGCTTTATGATCAAGATTGTCTTTTAGACGTAGCAGAAAACGTTTTGTTTGCATTTTGTTAGCGTCATGTTTTTCAAAGCGTTTTAAATGAATTTAAGCCGTGCTGTGAAACATTTTAGATGAAACTGTGGCGTTTTTATAGTGGTGGAAGTTCATGAGGAGTCTTATAAGCTTTAAATATAGATATTTTATTCAACAACGGGCAAAGGGTTGGCAGACAAGATCTAATAAATTTCGCCCTCACTCCGTGATAGCAATAAAACAATCTTAATTAAATATAAAGCATAAAAGTTAACTCACGTAACTTCATTTCTCCGGAGCGTGCTTGACGTGCGACGGCGGGTTCATTTCAACTCCACGTCTAGATTTCATCTCATTCTAAATCTGTTCTTGTTCCCAGGCTAAGCTCCAGCCGTACATGGCCGTTTCTCCACACCAAAACTATTTACGCCAACTCACACTCTCTCCAACGTCTAACTGCACTGACTAACCAACTAACCGACTGACCGCATAACATAATTTCGCTCCCCTATTTATAATCTGGCAGAATGAGCAAATAAATTTGCATACGGTTACCACTAACTCGCAGAACAGTGAACTACTAATTAAAAATGCACCGCGGACAATTAGAGTGCCTCTATATTAGAGTTACGTCTTACACCATGTTCACCTTCAAACTACTAGAGAGCCTTTGTAACAAAGTTACTGGTTCCTTGGAAAACAATGCCTTTTTATTTGCATTTTTAACGAAGTTTTCCATTAGATTTTTATGCACTAAAGATATTTGTAAATTTCATGTGTTAAAACGATTTATGATAATACTTATTCTTGCTAGAGTTGTTGCAAATACTGGCGAGAGAACGAAGTGAGCTGGAATCGCGTTACAATTCACAGGGGTTGGCGATCGTTAGAGAGCAGGGTGCTGAACACCGTAGTATTACAGGTATTGAGCTATTTTGGGGCATTGTGAGAAAGCAATTCTTGTGCAACTCATACAGTAAGTTTTGAAACATTACTTTTCTTGAAAGGTCTCCAAAGTAGCAATAAAGACGATCTTTGGCAATGATCGCCTACTAAAATTTTCAGATATTTATGATAAATCATTTTTTTGTCAATTATTGTTAAAATGCCTACTTTAGATCCTTATAAACACAGTTAACAAATGAAATTATTTTTATATACCTACTAATTGAAACAAATACAGTAAAACCTCTCTAAAGCGAACATGTTCCGTTCCAACAAAAATTGGTCGCTCCGAGAGGTGGTCTGTTAATGGAGGTCATGTTTAAATCTAGAATTTAATTGTTGAAAAAAGGTAATAATTAATGTTACTAAAATTTATTTTTTCACATTAGGAAAAAATACGAAAATTTAAGTATCAAAACAAAAGTTAGTTATATAAGTAAATTACTGCAGAGTTTAAAAAAATGAATACATTGACATTTGCTTTGATTTTACGGTTTTATCAACTTTTATTTCCAAATCCTTTCGAAGTTCAGTAAATGCAATAAATGCAATTTTTTCTTGGACGGGAACAAATAATGGCGATTTCGTTAATTTATCTATTTCTTTGAGAGTTTCCTGACAGGATAGGGCAGGGGAGTTTATTGACCGTCATCCTTAATTTGACATCAGAGTTAAATCCATAGCCTAAAAAAGTACAAAAGGGTTTAAACACTTCAAAGTTAACGGAATAAATAAAAATTCTATACCTAGTTTAGAAGTTTGATGAATAATGCGTTCTCCGGAATTATTATTCTAATAAAACCTTCTTCAAGTGACCATGAAAAAACAGAATTTGTTTCATTATCTTCAAAGAAATTGCTCGCTCATGGAGTTAGTTCAACTGGGTGGTCTCTGAATAAAGGTAAAATTAGTATTGAGCCTATGGGAATAAATTCCGTTCCATGAAAAATTGGTCGTTCAGGGAGGTGTTCGCTTAATGGAAGTGGTCACACAGAGAGGTTTCACTGTACTAATATACAGTCAATTTTAATTTATTAAAAAAAAATGGGTGTCAATCCTTGTGGAATACCTTCCCCTTCAGAGCCAAAGTGATTATGTTTGAAATGATTGAATGTCACCTGAAATACCGAACAAATTGATGCGAAAATAAATAATTTCCTTCGAGTACATTATAAATACAAAATTTTATTTAAAAATTCTGTGTGGTATTTGATAATTGTTTATTTACTGTTAAAATTAACAGTAAATAAACAATTATTAAATTAAAGAGTTAAAATTAACCCTTAATTTGTTTTGGTGGTTTGGCCGAGGATTAAAATTAACCGTTATCGGAAGAAAGCTTTTTATACATGATTCGCCACTAGGCTGTAACTGTATTTAATGAATAGTCGCAGAACTAACACAGACAACTACTTTTATATTCTATTGCCACCACTATGTTTTAAAAAACATACATAAAGATGGAACAAAAAAAAAAAAAAAAAAAAAAAAAAAAAAAAAAAAGCTAGCGGTAGCTCAGAAACAAATGTGTACTCAAAGGGTTAACCCTGTTACCTCATACGATCGATACAATAAAAAAAAACGATGTGTCACGCGAAAGTGACATAAGAATGACAAGGGTTAAGTGGCATAAAAAATATACCGTCACTCTTCAATGGTTGAAATCATATAAAAGCTTTTGAATATTCAAACACTGCAAAAAAGGAGTATTTTTCAAAAATTATATTAAGGAAAAGTCTATCTCGTTATAATTTGCATGAAAAGTCATTGTCATCTTTGGTCATTGAGATTTAAAATTCAATCACTTTCTCAATCAAAATTCATTTATTAATTTGATGTAAATTCAAGGAATAAATAAATAAAATAAATACCATTTATTTCTTTATAAAACTTTATTTTTTACCATTCTAATACCTTAAGAAATTAAAAACAGATAACAGTATTAATTATTGAAAAATTAATTTACGAAGGTTTTTGGAACTCAACTCTTTAAAATTGGTCATAAAACAGAAATACTTCGCGTGAAAAAATTCCTGATTTAATGATGTAATAAATGCATGAGAAAGGTTACAAGGTTTGTAGTTTAAATGCTGTGCTAAGTAATTGTTTATTTATTCAACCGAAAAAAAATTCCAACCTTTTGTTCTAAAAATTAATCACGTTTATTCAAGGCTATCAGCTATTCAACATCAATTTAAGGTAACTTATTATAGGTTTGCGTTTTAAATTTAAATGATTACTGTTTTTTTCTCTTTTTGTTATTACATTTTTATATGATTTGTTCTTAGTTATGAAGTATACTTTTATTGTAGTATTGAAACATTTTACTTTAATTTCATTTGAAAAAAAAAAGGATTGGATAAAATTTCGCGTTCTTAAATGCAACTTATTGCACAGTGCAAATGAAAAAAAAAAATCTATCTTGCTATTTTTGTTTTTGATAGAGAAATTTTTAAAACAAATTTATTCTACCTTACATGTTTTAAAATCTCATCAGTTATATTTATCAGCTAGCAAATAAACGAAATTAAAATCAATAAAATATTGGAAAGATTTAAAGTAGTCCAGGGTCAGTGGCGTAGACTCAGGGGGGGGGGGGGGGGCTTGCATCATTTTATTACCAGTATTATTCTATGCTAAATTTTGCTTTGTTTAACCGTATAACGTTCAATGATTAAATAAAGCCAAATTTTCTATATAATAGTGCTGATAGTAAAATGATCCAACCCAAAATGATACAAATTATTCAAGAATATGAGAGCGGCATTAAAATTGCTGAAATCGGCCGCATATACGGGAAATCGTCATCCACGATAAATTCCATTCTGGAGAAAAGGAAAGCAATAAAGGAGACTAATGTAACACCTTACAGCAGTAAGCTCTTACTATTGTACCATTTAGAAACTCCTAGAGTTTTTAGCTTGGTTTTCCAAGCGTAAATACGGGTTAGGTTCCCTTAGAAAGACCCCCACGGAGGGCACTCCCCCCTTAGGGCCTATATCCCTCGTGCTGATAATTGGCCGTCATAAACACAACCAACCAACCTAGAGTTTTTAGTGTAAAAAACTGTGATTAAAAGTGAATTGTATGTGATGTGGAGGGCAAACAAGCAAGCATGGGTCACCAGATAAATTTCCAATAAGTGGATGAATGAAGTGATTGGCCCGAGTGTGAAAAAATACCTCGAGGTGTGCCCCTTAAGTGTATTCTGGTTACGGACAATGCTCCTGCACATCCTACAGATTTGAGATACACATTGGAAAAGTTCAATTTTATCACAGTGAAGTTCTTGCCCCATAATACCACACCACTTAGCCAGCGCATAGACCAGAATGTAATTTCAAAACTCAAAAAATTATACATAAAAGCAATGTTTCAAAGGTGCTTTGAGGTGACATCAGGTACAGAATTGGTCTTAAGAGAATTCTCGAAAAAAAGTTTCAACATTCTCAACTGTATTAGCATCGTAGATAAGGCTTAGCAGCGAGTGATATTCAGGGTTGATACTATGGGCTGTAATCAGCATAGGTGGACGCACGGGCCTGCATATCATTCAGAATGGCACTTTGACGGTCCGAAGCCATAGAGACGAGATACTGAGACCTCATGTCGTATTTTATGTTGCAGCAGTTGGAGCTGTCTTTTTTTCTATGCATGATAATGCTAGACCTCAAACAGTTCGTCTTGTGGAAAACATGCTTGAAGCTAAAACAATACAGCGTGTGGAATGACCAGCATGCTCTCCTGATCGAAATCCGATGGAGCATGTTTGAGACATACTCAGACGACGCATTGCTGCGAGGCCAAGGTCTCCTTTTACTGCCCAGGATTTGGAGATTGCAATTCTTGACCAGTGGAACAGTATTCCCCCAAACTCTTACCGATAACCTCATCGCATCCATGGAAAACAAGTGTGCAGCAGTCTTAGCTGTTAGAGGAGACCACACGCCAGATTAAAAATCTTGCATCATTTCTAAACAATACATTTTTTTTATCATTTACATGAAACCAAATTGTTGCCTTAAACCATCTTTTCATGTTCTTCACATCTTTTCAAAAAAAAAAAAAAAAAAAAAAAAAAAATAGCTCCCTTACAAATTTTTTCGTCTTTTCTTCTGTAGTGCGCATTGATACACGTGTACTATCCATTTTATGCCCATACATGGCTGTCTTGCATTGTTCTCTTCACTTTTTTGCTTGCTCCCCTAATTTTTTTGAACAGTGTAGTTACACATGTTAATACTTCAATATTATTAGTTCAATACTATACCAACTTTAATTTTCATCTTAAATTTATGCTTAAGTCAATTAAACGGACTAAAAACCAGTTAATCTGTATCATGATATTTGTTAAAATTAATAGTTTTTCCTTATTCTGTTATTATCAGCTGTTTACGAATAGCCAGCTTAGCAGGAAGCGAGTTCCCGCCGCTGCACGAGCCGCCGATGGACAATAGAACTACGAAAAATCAAGAAAAGTATACAAAAATCGCTATCACAGAGCTCTTTACCGCGCAATATTTCCAAATTCAAGGAGGAACTGTTGGCCAAAGCCAAAAACATGCACAAAAATTTGGTTCAGTTGTATGCATAATTTTATACACAATTCGATGGTACAGTAAAGAAAGTGGCAACGCTATTACAGAACCACCTTTCCAGCAGATTTTTTTCAAACTCGGGGAGGATTTGCTTGCCATACCCAGAAACATACACAAAAAAATTTGTTCAATTCTATGCATAACTTCATACACTTTTCGATGGTACAATAATGAAAATGGCACAGAGATCGCAATTATAGCGTCCCCTTCTGTCGGAACTTTTTCAAGTTCAGGGAGGACTTGCTTGCCATAACCAGAAGAATACACAAAAAATTTGGTTCAATTATATGTATAACTCCATACACTTTTCGATGGTACAGACATCGCAATTATAGCACCCCCTTCCGGCGGAATTTTTCCAAATTCAGGTAGGACCTTCGTGCCATAATCAAAAACAAACACGAAAAATTTGGTTCAATTCTATGCATAACTTCATACACTTTTCAGTGGTACAATATTCAAAATGGCACAAAAATCGCTATTATAGCGACCCCTACCGGCGAAGTTTTTCCAAATTCAGGGAGGAGCTCCTTGCCATAGCCAAAAACTTAAAATAAAAATTTGGTTCAATTCTATGCATAACCAAATACACTTTTCGATGGTACAATATTCAAAATCACACAAAAATCGCTATTACAGCGCCGTCTACCGGCGAATTTTTGCCAAATTCAGGGAGGACGTGCTCGCTAAAGCCAAAAATTTAAAATAAAAATTTGGTTCAATTCTATCTATAACTTCATACACTTTTTGACGGTACAATGGCGACAGACAGACGGACACACGGACTGACGGACAGACAGACATTTTCTATAAACATGTTTTTTGGAATCTCTGACCCCTAAAACGTGTAGATTCGTCGAAAATCGGATGTCGAAAAAAATTTCATTTACAATACTTTCTTCTATTAAAGATAGAAGAAAGTAAAAATCAAAATCAAAATTAAAAATTAAATATTTCGTGAAACCCATTGGTCTCGTCTTGGGCATCTTCAATGTCTTCATGGATGTACGTCTACTTGTAGGGAAAAAAATAGTTATTAGGGTAGTTCCACCTTTAAGGGGAGGGGGGGGGGAGATCGTCAAAAGAAAATAAACAAATAAAACAACCATCTTGAAAGAAAAAGAAAAGTTGTCCTCGTGGGTGGCAAATTTCGTAAATAAATATATATATATATATATATATATATATACACAAATTATGTCAAAATTTAAAAATCAGAAAAAAATAAAAAATGTAATATACACACACACACATATATATATATATTAATACGCTTTAATTAATTTATAGTTTTATATTAGTTAAATTATGATTATTCGCTGAGAAACCAAATTAGAAATTCCATTTTTCACCGTTGTCATATCTTAAGAAAGAAACAGAATAAAATTTATATTTTTTTAAATAAATTCACTAGCTATTGTTTTCTAATATGCTTTAAAAACGGTGATTTTTCCATCATCAGCTTCGGTGCCCATGCTAAATAAAAACATTTTAAAGGAAATTGTAAGTACAGTGAAATACGTTTAACACGAAAACGCTGAACATGAAAAATCGGTTAACACGAAATGATATAGCGGTCCGGACAGTATACTATGTAATTTCATAATTTTTTTTTCTTTTAACACGAAACAAAATTCGTTCAACACGAAAAATATTCCCATTCGATCTAGTTAGTTTGAGTTGAAATTGTTCAATTTTGTGTTAAAACAACTGAATTTTGGATGAAAATCAGTGAATTTCGTGTTTTTTGTAAATTAGCTCATGTTTTATGAGCACAATGGCTGAGATATCGGTGCGAAAACAAACTGCTATTTTGCTTGAAATGAAGATGAAGCTGCGTAACGCAGTTGATGAAAATGAAGGACGAAAACAGAAATCTGCAAAGAGTTTGGCATTGCCAATTCTACTTTATCAATGATAATAAAAAACAAGGATCCCATTACATTAATGTTGGAGTACAGTATGTTTAAACCAGAGAGAAAACGTATGAGAACTGCTAAGCACGAAGACTTAGAGACAGCTTTGCTTATTTGGTTCAAACAAGCTAGATCGCAGAATGCTGGGAAAGACAAAAAAAAAAGGATATCCGGTTTTCCTCCCCCCCCCCCCAAAAAAAAAAAACAATATTTTTTTACTTGCTTTTTATCCTAATAGATGCAACCTACTGGTAGTTTAACAAGAAATCTAAATAAAATTTGAGGACGTCGAAAATATTTGTGAGTTTTGTTCTTTTTTTTTTTTTTTTAAAGAATCTTAACGCGAAATTCTTTTAACACGAAATAAAATTTCGGTCCCCTCAGTACCGTGTTAAACGTACTTCACTGTAATTTTATGAATTGAACTAGTGAAGTTAAACGTGATTTTCAAAATAAACATTGAACTATTAAAAAGATTGGGATTTTTTTTTAATATTTTAGTTACTTTATACCTTTTTATCCCTCTGCCTACCAGGCACATCCAATAACCCGACAGAAAGAACGGATTTAGTTCGATTAGAATAAAATTCAGCGGAATTTGATAAAATTAAGAAATCGGTTCGTAAACTCGCATTTTTAGATCTAAATTCGTAAATCTAGAAACATCTTAAAAGAATATCGAATAAAACTAATGAATTTTAACTGCGGTTGGATGCATAATTGTCATTTTTATACTTTTTTTGGTAGTCCGAGGGTTAAATTATTTAACCGTGAAAGGTAATTAGCGGATACACTGTGTATATCGGTTATATGTGTTAAGAAATCGGTTCGTAAACTCGCATTTTTAGATCTAAATTCGTAAATCTAGAAACATATTAAAAGAATATCGAATAAAACTAATGAATTTTAACTGCGGTTGGATGCATAATTGTCATTTTTATACTTTTTTTGGTAGTCCGGTTAAATTATTTAACAGTGAAAGGTAATTAGCGGATACATTGTGTATATATTTTTTGGGAGGACACCCTGTATTTGTACATTTTTATGAGTTTCTATTTAAGGTTCAACAGAGTTCATTCTCTAGTCTCTTTATGTCCTTTATTATTTTTACTATGCGTATAATATCTGAATAACTCCAGCCACATAAATTTCAGTACAGTGTTAAAAAAATGCATCGCTGTAAAAAATACCTGAAATGCAAACACTAATAACAACGGCTCGTTAAAAAAACACGCTTTATAATCTTCATTCGCTTGAGGGAACTTATTTAAGATTTTCTTCTTCACAGTCTGAGTTATTTTAATATAAACCCTAGATGAATAAAGCTATTTGTTTGAAATAACCTGTATTTTGCGTAACAAAACAATTGCGCGTAAATGACAGTACTTTGTATTGTATTTAACCGCTCACAGAGTTATATCTTTCAGCTAAATGAATGCTACTGGTGCTTTTCTATTCATATTTTATTCCCCTTGTTTTTACATCTTCTTAAAAAAATTTCGTTTAATATGCAACTTCATGATTATGCTTTATATTACTTGATTACTCGAACAAAGATTACTTGTTTTATGAAATTGCCCATTCTTTAAATGGAGTATTTTAATCAAAATTTTGTTCTTCCAACTTGGTAAATTACAAACATTCATATAAAAGGAAAAATTAATGAGGTGTATTAAAATCTTTTCGAAAGAATAAGTGTCAAATGTCTGTTTTCCACGCTGGAAAAAAAAATTTTGATTTTCCCAGACGTATAATTTTCCTTGAAACTCATATAGCTAACAATTATATATTTTCTATTTCCGTGGGAAAAAAGAAATTAGTGCGTTGTAGACATTACAAAATTTTCTTCTATGTCTTATTCGAGTATATTAATTTAAATACTGCAGTTAAATACTATTAATTATGGATATGATGCACAATGCATATGAAGTACAGTGCAACTTAACATGGAATTACACACAGATAACTTACAGAATTTTAACAAACGCATAGAGCAATAACATCATCGGTATTCAAAACTAAATTTGTGCCACATTAAATTAACAACTTTAAACAAAAGACTTAGTGGAATTCTTCACAACAGAAACTGAGATACTGTACTAGAAAAAAAGCGTACACTTAAAAAAAAAAAAAAAAAAAATACGACCAGTTTTCCTGTAGGAATCGGAAAAATAGTTGTCCTTATCGTAACGGAAAAATTTCCGACCCAGCTCGGAATAAAATCCGTAAAATACCGTTTTATTGACTATTTCCTTTTTTTTACGGATTTTATTTAAAAACGAAAAACCAAAAATTCTATAAATTAATATTTCTAATCTAATTTAAAAAAAATAACTAAACAACAGCAAAGAAAATAAACGTTTTCGATTTAAAAAATAAAAAACAATTTATTTTCTCTGATATAAACAAAAGGACTACGTCTGAATACGTTCATAATTATAATTTTTTTTTCAAAATAACAGACATTACATTACACTACATTAAAGTTTATTTTAACTAATTAATTAATTTATTTATTTAAATTTATTAAAATTAATTTTCCTTTTGGCAACTTGGTGTATTTGATGATTGTTGATGTTTTTTCTGCTTGTTGAACTTTAACACCTTATTATGACTTTTACATTAGGAATTAGCAGAGGAGGGATTCAGAATGAATCCTAAACGTCTTTTTAAATTGTTTTTAGTGTTTTTATCTTTTTAATGTAATGTAATGTAATGTCTATTATTTAAAAAAAATATATATATATATATAATTTATTTTCTCATTTATTTAAAAGTATTCACAATTTATTTTTTAAAGTTATAAAAAATATTCGCATTTAAAATATATTTTAAATAAACACATTTTAAATAGATATTTTAATTAAAATATTAAATGAAAAAAAAAAAAAAAAAAAAAAAGAATAAAAAAACCGATTTTACTCAAAAGAAAAAAAATCTCGCATAAAAATATAATATTTATATTTTACATCTAGCAATCTACATAAAAATATTTATAATTCATATGTTTATCCTATTTTAATACTAAAATATTAAAACCGCAGCCACATTATCATTAAAGACGAAATCTTCCCGATATTAACTTCGAAATTCAAAGCTTTTTAAAGAAATTAATCAGGCCATACCTATCAGGCTATACCAACATATTTACTTCAAACTGTTTCACTACTGTATAACTGTAACCGAGTGGTTAGAGTATGGTCTCGTAACACTAAGGTAGCTGGCTCGACTCCACGGCCAACAACTTTCATTTTATACCCATTTTCTTCAATTGACGTGTATTTTACCTCTTGTAAAGGAGAAAAGCAAGTAAAAATTAAATTTAAAAATTCAAAAAACCCGACTGCGTAACAAGCGAACTAATTAATTATTTCTCATCAATGGGAAACTATTTTTTATATTACTTAACTATTTTTTTTATTTACTTGTATTGATGACTTTTAAGTTGTGTTAGTTCCTATCTATAAACACTATTTTGATGAGGTCTATAGATATCTATGAAGGTTAAAGTAAAGCTAGAGATCCTACCTACACAACTTTCAAGTTGTGTAACATTTAAACGCAGCTTCTGACTGTAAAATAGTCAATGAAACATCGCCTTCATTTTGAAAGACCTATTCAATGATATGCCACTCAATAGGGTGAGTAAAAAAAAAATTTCGTCTCTGCCGCCATTTTGTATTTTACGGCCACCATTTTGAATGTATAAAAACAAAACCTTGCCTATAACCATCGGACAGTTAAGACGAATCGATAGAGACCTCATTCATTTAAATCCATCCAGCCGTTGGGATGTTTCGAGGGTATAAAGAAATTAACATAGCCAGATACGCATGAAAAACGTAACCCTTCTCGGCAGTCGGGTAAAAAGAAACGGATATTTGTTTATTAACGGAAAAATCCTGGTAGCACTGCGGCCAGGAAATTTTCCGTGAATTCAAGAAAGTATTTCTGAGAGTGTAGCGGAATAACATTCTCTGTATAAAAACTAAAATTATGCCAAATTATATTAACAACTTTAAATAAAAGATTTAGTGGATTTCTTTACAGCAGAAACTGAGTCAAAAAAAAAAAAAAAAAAAAAACCGCATAGCGCAACATTAAACCCTGGCCGGTATTCTAAACTAAAATTGTATCAAACATATTTTTTATATTAATAGAATTAACCCTTAAATGCGCGATTTTTTATTTTGTTTCGAAAAAATTATATATGATCCTCTGAAAGGTTTATTACACAGGGGAAAAAAAAAAAAAAAAAACAGAGATACATTTTTCATATAATACGTCAATCTTTTCTTCTGTTGTACATCTGCAATATAAGTAAAAACTACTGTCGTGTGGCTGTTTTACGCTAAAATATTGCAAATTAGTAAATATTTTAATAAGTATGTCTCCAAATACCATTTTTATTATAATTATTTATTTTACGAAACTTAACCTTTAACTCTTTCATTCTCATGATAGAATAAGTTCTAGAAATTACGTAGTTCAGAGAATTTGACACCAGATTTAAATGGTTAATTTCACTTTATTTAAAAATCGGAATGTCTGTTATTAATTAAAGCAGATATTGCTATTTTAATTTTCTGGTGTGAATTAGGTATATACGAATAAAAAAAATCTATTTAATTCAAAACACTGCTGTTTGCATATATGCAAAGCTGCGCACTAAAGAGTGAAATAAAAAGTTAAGTGACTTTCTTCGCAACAAAAACTAAGATACTGGAACTTACATACATAAATAAAATTTTTAATTTAGGAAAATATAATATAAATATAAATAAGAATATACAATAACATATTCCAAGTTGCTTTTCTTTATCTTTAAAGAATCCTCTGAAACCAATATATTTTTGAGATTTAAAAAAGCTTTATAAAAACAAGGTTTTTTAGCCCTCGATATGCTATTTCTTTCGGACAGCAATTAAAGTGTCGTCTCTAAAAACTAAAGTTTGGGCCCATATCCCACGTGTAGATAATTGGCCGTCATAAACAACACCAACACCACCACTAAGAAATAACGTTCCGTTGTATAAGCCAGCCGTAACACAAAGCATATATACCATTGTACGGATACGGCTAATCGCTACTGCAATTTTAAACTTCTAAGCATCGCACATTTATTTTTATACCATCGTATAGGGAAAAAAAGTTCTTTTAAATGCAATTTGTTTGGAAATTGCATCTCAATTTATTTTTGAGATATTAATTTTTTTGTAATTTTTAAACTTTTTTCTGTAATGGTTGGCAACTGAAGTACACTGAAGTACTCGATTTCTGTAGAAAGTAAAAGAAAAAAGAAAAAATAGTTGGAAAATAGTAGATCATTATATTTTTTTGTGGCCATTTTCCCATAACAACTGAAAAAAAAAAGTAATTAAAATACGTGCTATTTTGAAAAAATATAAATGAATGTTTCTGATAAAACACGGAGCTATTATAAACTATATTAAATTTTCTGTATCCATATTAATGTTACAAACAAATGAAGGCATGTGAATCATTAGATACCGATTTTTGTGTCGAGTTTCTTGAATGACGACGCCGTTTTCCACTGGATTTGTGTATTATTCTGAGTTACTGACGTCCTATGCATACTTTTCTGTAGATGTTGTTTAAGACTGGATCGTAAATGTGGAATTCTTCAGCGGGTGCGAAGGACGTCATTTTATATAAAATAAAAGCGTGTGTTTTAAGTCTTAAATGTTTTGTACTATATATATATATATATATTTGTTAATTGGGGGCGACACTAAATTCTGATCTAGAAAACAAGAATTCTGCTTTTTCAGACTTTAGTGTCGACCCCGATGAAAATAAAAAATGTATATATAAATATAAATACTACAAAGCATAATTCAGTTTGAAGACATAAAACATACGCTTTTATTTATTTATTAATTGTTTATTTATTTTTGTATGGTGCAATTGATTTTCGGAAGCATTTTCGAGTAGATTTTCTAGTGTATTAATCATTTTTCTAAACCGGGAATACAGGTTTTTATATGTTATAGGATGCTATCGATTCTATTTGCATGATATATCGATTTGCATGTTCAACAAGCATGTTTTACAAACAAACTTGATAAATTAACAGCATAAAAAGTGACATTAAAATTCATAATTTTGTTACTCTTGCAAGTATAAATTCAATTACGCAAACAAAAAATGTTTGATTGAAAATTGATAGCATCTTAAAAACCGATATTCTGTGTTGAGAAAACTGATTAACCCTTTATGTACTGAATTATGAATTCATGAAAATTTTATCTTCTAAAGCATTTTTCTTGAATTTTTGGAAACTACATTAGAAGATTTATATAAACATTTAATACATTTTAGAAGGATTAATTAAATTTGAATTGATAGGGATTTTGTGCAATATTTATAATCCAACTCAAATCTTTTATTTTAAATATTTTTCTTAGTATTTTGTAGATTTAGGAAATATACAAATTTAATGTTCTTACAATAAAAATATAGAAATATTTCCGAAATAGAAATATTTCAAAAATCGCCGCCCAACGCCAAGAAAGCTGAAAAGATGCAAAGGCAGAAGAAATCATCCTTTTAAAAATATTTTTGATTTGTGTATACCAATAATGCTTTTGGAACAAGATAAAGTAATGTATCTATAATTCATTCTAAACTGTATACTACTAATCGATGCATTAAATGAATTTTATAACAAGTTATTTTAATGGTACTTATATGTACCGTCAGTAGATTAAGGGTTAATATACTATAAAAACTACTCGGTAACGTTTTCGAAAGTAAATGACAGCAAAGGAAACTTGTTTATGTAAACGCTTCATTAAATCTCAAAAACATGTTAGTATCTTAGATTTGTGCAGATAAAGAATGCTTTTCGGAAGCGTGGGTAACATTGAAGTAGTTATGGTATACCGTCAACCGGGGATACTTTGGGCCAATTTTTCCTGGTTCCATTCACATTTCCATTATTAAAGAATATTGTATGTGACTTTTCAACGTCGAAATGGAGTTGTAAACAATTAACATGAAACAATGAAGCGAACTGTATTGTTTTAAAGAGGAGTTTTTTCATTTTTTGAATTTTTAATTATTTTTAAAATTTTGGAACAAAGTAGCCCCTGCTGGGGGCTTCTTTGGTCCATTCACTTATTTTCATATAAAATGATCACATTTCATATTTAAATGAACTCATGATGAATGAATGCATGAATGCAAATGAAAAATGAATGCATTTGCTAATAAAATAACACTGCAAACTCGATAAACATTTTTTTTTTTTTTTTTTTTTTTTTTTTTTTTGACATTTAAGGGTGTCTGGGACACATTTTCAAAAAAAATTTATTTATTGAGTTAAAATTTTGAATTTTTTTGTGATGGTTAACCATATTATCTGTAAACAAAATCAAATGATAAAACTTCTCATAGCTTTTTAAAAAAAATTTAAAATTTAAAATTTATGAAAAAAGTGGTATAACTTAAAATCGTTATAACTCGAAATATTATAGGTAGAATTTAAATTGTTTTTCATTTAAATAAACAGAAATATATATATTTTAATTCAGAGCCAGCATTTAAAAAAATATTAATTTAAAAAAAATTAAAAATATTTAAAGTAAAAACTTAATAAAAATTGATGTAACTATTTTTTTAAATTTATATTTTCAAAAGTAAATATTTTTTTCAAATTTGCTGGCTCAAAGTTAAAGTAAAGCAATTAAAAAATATATGTTCCAAGTTTCAAACATTTATCTTTAACGGTTCTAGACTTATAACAACTTAAAGATGAGAAATAGTGAAAAAACCCATCATGAAGAAAAACGCAATTTCACAAGAAGTCGTTTCCTTGACAACCATAGCTTGAAAGGTAGATTTTGAAAACAAACCAAAACGAAAAAAATAATATTTCCTGTTCTAATTAAGATAGAAACATGATTTAAACATCATTTTAAGCAGAAAACGACAGAAAAAATTTTAATGCAATAAAATTTTTTTGATAATTTTAAGATTTTTGTGTCCCGGACCCCCTTAAACACAATAAATCAATTGTTAATATTAAAGAAACGAGAAACAGTTTTCGTCAAGTTATCCTCAGCAACTGGAACAAAAATAATTAATGTAACATTCTGCTACAGTAACATTTGAAAAAAAAAAAATGTTACTTAAAACATGTTTTAAGAGATTTTGTTGTATAAAAGGCATTTTTAAGTAATTGGGACTATTTTCGGACCAAAAAAGGTCTGGCACAAAGTAGCCCCGAAATACTAGTTTCCATGGTAGCTTTATGAAAACGTAAACATTTTCTGTCAAAATAAAAAGTTAAAGGAAAAACTTTGATCACACTTGGGTTACAGATTACTAAAGGTAATATTTTGACACTTATCTTATTTGTAGCTCTTATCCAAGTTGTTTCACTAGAGAAAGTGTCGAGAGTTAAAATTTACACACGAAAACAGTTGTTTACAAACACATCCAGTGTTGCCACTAAAAAAATTAAATTACACCCAAACTATTCAAATACCCTATAGTAGGGTATAAAATATTTTTCAAGGGCAAAAACTCCAAATTATCTTGTATTGTTTGTTCAATACAAAGAATAAAAACTTTTTTTATGGGATGGACCAAAGTAACTCCGCAAGGGCCAAAGTTGCCCCGGTTCACGGTACTTTCGTTCGTGGTTATGTTATATTTTCGTAGATATAGAAAATTAGACTTTTTTTTACACCGCGATCATTGCAAAAAGTGTAGCATAGCATAGCAACACACACTGTTTAATAATCTAAATAAAAGTTGGCATATTGTTTTACATATATTAACCCTCCGCCCACCAGATGGATCCAATGGACCCGACAGGTACATTCAAAATGATTTTTCTCGTGAAAAAAAAGACTGAAAATTCTGTAAATATGTTACTTTTTCTGGAATGTTTTATTCTTTTTATCTTATAAAGAGTTAGCTCGAATGAATGAGCGGATTTAAAAAAATTATATATTCAAAACTCTTACACATATTATAATAAGTGATATATGAAAATGAAGAAGAACATTTCAAATTTGTTTTCAGTTACAAATGTTCGATGCGCAAACTTTTTGTAACACGACAAACACCTAAACAGTAATCAAGTTCGTTCCACATATTATATGGCAGGTTTGCATAGTGACCGATCCTTAACCTTAACATCCACGAACCTACACGAGGTTTCCTGAGCCGGAGTTGCTTTACGGAAGGCCTACAAGATCAGATACCATTTTCCGGCAGAGACATTTATGCGGGCCAGACGATAAGAAAGTTATTCAGAAGCCCCAAGCGGGAAGACCCGGGAGGACGGGGAAAATCCCTCCGGACGTAAAGCGCCCTGCTCCGGGATTTTCGCCCGGTCCTCCCAACTCGGCCGACGGAAACCCTCGTGGATCTCGCCGGGAGTCAGTAGGACCAGACTAGGTGCCTTTAGCGACCCCAGGTGGGCACGGAAAGTTACACCTAGACGGAATAGTTTCCGCCTCGCTAGGGGGTTGGATGGTCCGGAGTCCCGTCCGCCCCCCGCAGCCCGGCTTCACCCAAGGGCGCAGGGACCGCGGAAGGCCGGCAGAAGCCCGGCCACCTAAACCTTATTTTACGGTCGTCGAGGGTACCTAGGCACGAATGCCCATGACCCCGTGCAGTGACCGACCGCTACCGATAGTGCCCTCGAAAGTTAGGTGGAGACACCTCTAGATCCTCACCACTGGGCTAGGCAACCTCCAGTAGCGCACAGACACGCAGGATCTGGGTCGAACCAAGAGTTCCCCCAAGGTTCGAAGCGCCGCCGCCATACCGGCGAGCCTCCGGCCCGGTTCCCTGCGGGAATGGTATTCGATGGCGGACCTGCCGGCCAACCCCCTCCCAGGGGATACGACACTACGTAGAGCAACCAGAGCCATACTGGCCTCCCCACGCGACCGCTACCTGTTCAACGGGGGCGCCGCCAAACCCTACCCACCCTAGGGTCGGCTCACAACTGCTTCAGCTGCGGTCCTTGGCGGGATGAGCCACCTGAGTCAAAAAGTAACTCAGGCGCTGCCCGAAACCCTCGCCCTTTGGTTGATCCGGGAGACCCTGCATGGCGGTCCCTCGAGCCCCGTCATCACTAGCGACTCACCAAGGACTTTCCTCTACTTTTCTCTACAAGGACTTTCCGCTACTTGTCTCTACAAGGACTTTCCTCTACTTGTCGCTACAAGGACTTTCCTCTACAATTGGTGGATGGGGTCCTATCGCTTTGGCTAGTCTTTGCCCGGCGACACCGTCCGGCCCTAAGACCGGCACCGGGATCGACCTATGGACCGTCGCTATCCGGCTTGCCCAGAGAACTCGGGTGCCGGGGGTTCGCACTTGGCAAACAAGATAAATTGATTGAATTACGAAATCAGAAGAAACTTTGCTTTTATAAATTCTTCTTCAAACCTAGAAAATATAATTGGTTTCTGAGGTGTGTAAAGAAAAAGCACTCTTTTTGGAATCGTGGATAACTTGGATGAGGTTATTCTGTATTTTTGTTTCGTGATTATATTAAGGTAAATGCACTTATATTGGACCACTAATTTTTTAAGTTTAAAAACAAGCTCAAAATGCATTTCTGAAAAACGACTGAAAGAAATCTGGTTGACTAACTTCCTTAAATGTTTATTTTCCATAAACTGTTTGCAAAATTGCTTTTTTCCTGCTAGTGCGTTTATTTTCTAGAGTGTCTTAAAAAACAGATTCTTTAACAAATTCTTCGAATTCATTAAGAGATAAGATTTTTTTTTAACAGTGTTTCTTAAATATTTTGTTTATTTTTAATTAAACCACTGTTGATATACTTTATAACATCGTAAATAATTTGTTGGATAAGCCGAAAACTTAACGATCCATGCATCAGATATTTACGAGGTCCATTATTAAGGTATACAGGAAGGTAACATTTTTTATTTTTCATTTTTTCCGAAGAATATATTTTGAAACTTTGAATGTTTGTTCTGATACATGAAGGTTTGGACAAAAAATATATATACCTATTGCTTTAATAATAAATTAACATTAAATAATCATAGCTGCCAACTTGTACGGATTTTTGCTACCACTAAAATTTAACAGAAATTTCTGCCTTATTTAATTATTAAAATTCACCGCAATTCGGCGATTGAATTAAGCAAAATTTTCTATTAAATTTTAGTGGTAGCAAAAATCCGTACAAGTTGGCAGCTATGAATAATTATTAATTAACATTTAATAATTTTTAAATAACATTGAATTATTATTAAATAACATTTAATAATTTTTAAATAACATTGAATTATTATTAAATAACTTGAATAATAAATGCACAATAAATAATAATAAAAAATATGATAAATGTTCTTAAGTAGCCCACTACTGGTGCGTTTACCTTATATGTTCATATACTGAATTATGAATTTATGAAAATTTTATCTTCTAAAGCATTTTTCGTGAATAGTTCAAACTACATTAGAATATTTACATAATCATTTAATAAATTTTAGAAGGATTTTAGAATGATTGGAGAATTTAGAAGGATAAATTAAATTTGAGTTGGGTTGGGTTGATTTTTGACGGCTGATTATTTACTCGAGGGATATAGGTGCCCTCCATCGGGGTCTTTTTAAGGGAACCTAACTTATACTTACGCAAGGTTTCCCAAGGTTCGAAGTAAACCACGAAAACTCCGAACGGTAGGACGACGGGCTCGATTGGGTTCGGACCTAGCACCTCTCGTCTACCAGCTTCGAGAGCAGAACCTCTCATTCACTGGTGAGGCTAAATTAAATTTGAATTTATAGAGATTTTGTGCAATATTTATAACCCCACTGAATTTTTTTATTTTAAAGATTATTTTTATTTTATCTTAATTTTTTTTTTAATCTAAGTATTTTGTAGTATTGGAAAATATACAAATTCTTAGAATAGAAATATGGAAATATTTCCGAATTGAACCCCCCTCTCCTCGTCACCCCAACGCCAAGAAAGCTGAAAAGATTCAAAGGCAAAAGAAATCATCCTTTTAAAAATATATTTGTTTTGTGCAACCAAGAATGCTTTTGGAACAAGATAAAGCAATGTATCTGTAACCCATTCTAAACTGTATTACAACTAATCGATGTATTAAATGAATTTTATAACAAGTTATTTTAATGGTACTTATAATGGTACTTCAGTAGATAAAGGATTAATAAACAATTGTCCTTCTTTACAGAGAACCTTCGTGTTCTAACTTTAATAAAAAATGAGCGATTGTCATGGGATTTGGAAATTTTGTTAAGATAAAAAGCAACGTTTTTATATTTGGACGTCTTAGTCATATCGAATGCATCATTTTATAATAATATGTTAGAAAAATGAATCTATTTGTATCTATAATTTCATAAGAATGCTCCAATTGTTACGAAATTTCAAAATTTATAATATGAGTTACTCTAATTATATCTTATAAATATAACGTTTAATATTACAAAAATTATATTACTATATTCCTTTCAGAAGACATACGGAGTAAAAATTTCTTTCCATATATTTATTCATGCAATTTTTAGTATTTTATTCAGCAATTTCTCCAAAAGTCCACTATATTAGACACATCAACTTTTTAATACAGGATTCCATAAAAATATTATGCTATTTCGTTTGTTGAAATAGCGTGAATTCCAAATAGATTTTGAAACACATGTTCATAAATTCAATGATTTTTTTTTATTTTAAAGTTACAGATTTAAGAATCGTATATTTAGAAAAATATACTGTACGTTCATTGACATTTTTATTTATCCAGTTTTTATTTGTGTATATTTTTCTCCAAGTTTTTCTTAAGTACAGATATAGTTAGTAATAATTATATTTACTTTACACTCATATGAAATCATTAAAAACATTTATGTTCATATCGGCTAAAAACCTGCAACAGTTTTACAAACATTTAAACCCATTTTTTTAAAAAAAGGAAAAAATCTCTGAAATGAGAGAAAAAAATCTCTGAAATGAGAAAAAATAAAGTCTAGATTTGCACCGAAGGAGCCGATGATTAAAGACTTTAACATTCCAATTTCTCTTTATAAAAGTAATGATGTCGGCATTTAAAAGAACACGAGCGATGAAAAAAAGAAAACTGATGAAGATAACTTTAAATTTACTTAACTTTTTAAATCCAAACACGAGTTAAGTAAAAAGGAAAATTAACTTGAAATTCAAGCTTTGTTTTGAAAAACTAATGACGTGAAACCAAGGACGTAAAAAAGAAACCTGGAAATGTTAATTGCCTCAAAACGTTCTCTAATGCATCGCCTTTAGTTTTCTTTTTGCAGAGGTATCATTTAGATATTTGAAAACCATTAGTCAAGCGATTTTTAATGCAACTGGGGTGTTAAATGGAAAATAAATAGTGTTTTCTTTAAAACGCTCCGCTACGTTCAGATGTTGTTTTAGGTTTTCTGCCCTCTTTCGGTTGATAAATTGCGATTTGAAATACATAAAAAGGTAAATTCTTTTTAATGAAGTGAAGATAAAAGTAAATTATAAGATTTTTTACATATATTATTGATTTGGAACCTAATTTCAAGGCTATTTTGTCATTGCAAAAAAATCCGGTGAGCGTTTATGAAATTAAATGTTCTTATTTCAAGGGCATTTAAAAAATAGGCGATAATGACTTTATTATTATTTTTATGACTTTTTGGGATTTTTTTAGTTAGATTTAATAAACATGTGTCGTAAGAATTTTCTACTAAAAGAATTTGATTTTAGAATATTTACAGCTACAAAAAGATGTAATTGATTTTATAAAACACTGAATGTTTTATCATGTGAAAAAATCCCAGCCGGCTCGGCCTACAGGCGCAGGTAGATTTCGAATTTAAATGCTAATTTCAACAACAAAATTTAAATCATGATTAGAGATAAACCCACTTTAACAATTTTATCAGCACGCTTCTGACGAGTTTTTATTTCATTTTTATATAAGAGATGGTTTTATCAGAATCGTTTTAAGTCGGTATTAAAAAAGTACTTTTCCATGCTCAATAACTCAAAATTTTTCTGGCACATTTTCAGATTCATTTTTAAAAGAAAAAAAATATGAAACTTGCTGACGTGATTTTTGAAGAGTTTATACGCGACCTGTGTTTTTATTTTTCGTTCAATTAATTAAAACTTCATTTATAAACAATTATTTTCTAAGTAGGATGATATTTTTCTTTTCCAACACAGTCGCTTTGGGAAATCCGGTTCAAAATGCCCACTTTGACATCATTTTCTGAAATATAATTCTGCCTCTATCAAAAAATCGACCATAACGGTACATTATATAGTTTCTGAATAAGAGAATCTACCAATTGGATGCGTTTGAGAGCAAAAATGAATTTAAAATTGAGTGAGAAAATAAGTAGTTTGGATTTGAATACACCCTGAATATGATGATTTTTTTCTTCAACCGCTATGTATTTTTAATTTGTTTTTGCTATAAGAATTGGTCCTATTAAAAACTTGTCAGTATAAATGCTGTAGATAATATTAAGAACATATATAATAAATTCATGCGGATTTTATATCTTGTGAATTGACGAAGTTATGATTTTTTTTTTAACACCCCCCCCCCCCCCCTTCCTTTCTATTTTCATTTTCATTTTTATTTATTTTATTTCATTTTATTTTATTTCATTTTACTTAATTTCGACACGAATTGGTCCTATCAAAAACTTGTCAGTACAAGAGTTGTAAATAATATTAAGAAGATTTATAATAAATTTAATTGGATTTTATATCTTGAGAATTGACAAAGTTATGAATTTTTTTCTACCAAAAACCCTATTTTTGCGCCCCTTGAGCCCATTTTTAATTTTATCAAAAATCTGTGATACATAAATTTTTGGCCCTATTTTTAGAAATAATAAACACTTATTTGGTGTGTACAAAAATTAAGAAGTTATGAGGTGTTTTCAGTTTTCACAAAATCTATCCCTATTTCCATCCCCTTGATCCGATTTTGCCCATTAACGAACTTGAACGAGATTTTCTGCCCGTTGATTTTATGTATCAGTTTGGAAGTGATTTGTGCAGAATTACGGAAGTTATCGTGTTCATAAAAAAGTGATATATATATATATATATATATATATGTATGTATCTACCCTATATATATAAAATCCTAATGAAACGAATTTATGAAACGGAAGTATGAATCGACTGATTAAACAACTGATTATGTTTCACGGCGATTTCTCCTACAATATGGAATACTTTGCGGTGAAATTAACACCAGAAATCAATATTGATCCGCAGATTTCAAAACTGGTATTAGAATTTTTAAATTCGAATTAGTTTTCGAAATATTAATTTTTTTCTAATTTTATATACATTTTTCTAATGATGGCAACTCAAATTTTAAACAGATATTTTTCATTCATATTTCAGAAAAGGTTGACATGGTAACCCGGCTATTGTTGTTTATGTGATAATAAATGTTTATTTACTTTTATTTCTTTTTATAAATTATATAAATTATTTTGTTCTATGATTATTAATTATTTTTTTGATAATTCCTTTAGAAAATAATAGAAAATAATTAAAAAATACGGTACTACTTAGTTATTCCGTCGACCAATTCCGCCAAATTATATAAATCGCCATTGATTGACAAATTGACATAATTTTTATTTTAAATAACAAAAGAATAAATAAATTAGTATAACATTAATAAATATACAAATAAAACGTCGAAATTAAAATCACTTGATGACGTAAACACGTGTAACTTGCTTAAAGTCAAGTGAATGTGACATTTACGATCAACCATTATTGGTATTTAATCTTATAGATGGCGATAGAATTTTTGGTCGACGGGATAACTAAGTAATACCAAAAATGCATGTGCAACTGGTATTTAAAAACGAGGTTTTCGCCAAATTTTCGTAGGTATTTCTTAGTTATCCCGTCGACCAAATTACTGTCGCCAAATTGTAAGATTAAATGCTAATAATGGTTGCCATTAAATTATTAATTGTAAGATTAAATGCCAATAAAACCATTAATTCGACGTTTTATTTGTATTTTTATTAATGTTTTACTAATTTATTAGTTTTTCGTTTTTTAAAATAAAAATTATGTCAATGTGTATAATTTGGCGAGTGGTTTCGCAATTTATATAATTTGGCGAAATTGGTTGATGGGATAACTAAGAAGTACCTTTTCGTAAAAAAATTAAAATCACGCCAAACCTGCGGTGCGTATCTGGCCAAATATTACCACTCGAAAAAAAAATGCTAACTAGCGAGTTGAAAAAAAGTTATTGGCGAGATTTGCATCCGGCTAGCGTAACAGTACTTAGAATTCTTTACGACCATGGCGACTTTTATGTAGTTTTATTCGGAAAAAAAACTGATTTTTTAATCAAAATGGAAAACTTACGGTCCCATATTGGCGCGATTTTTTTCTGACTCCAATGTCATATACGGAACGGGCACATAACTGGCGCCAAAGTATCCTTATTTTGCTTGATAAAGCCGGATGTTGCTGTTTATGCTGTTGATGTGTTCCCCAAATTGGCGTCGTTGAAAAATCGCGCCAACATGGGGAGTATATGACATTTGTGCGAAACTTTCATATGAACGGTGAAGGGATCGGACCGTATTTGTTTATAGCAGTTGATGACTTGAACTATTATAATATATTAGATGTAAATTTCCAACTGGGCGAAAAATGTCCGGACCAGGATTCGAACCCGGGACCTCCCTGGCTGAAGCCGCCAGTGCTCTGCCATCTGAGCTATCCCGGACGATTCTGGTCGAACTTTTTCACCCAGCTAACCTTGATGATTACAGCATCTGGTCTGAAACCTGGTTCAGCTCAACAGAATAAATCTCAGGTAATGGAACCCCAGAAATCGCTGGATACGAAATTACACTAGATTAATATTAACACAATTATTCTAATTGGTAAACAAATCATATTAGATGTAAATTTCCAACTGGGCGAAAAATGTCCGGACCAGGATGCGAACCCGGGACCTCCCTGGCTGAAGCCGCCAGTGCTCTGCCATCTGAGCTATCCCGGACGATTCTGGTCGAACTTTTTCACCCAGCTAACCTTGATGATTACAGCATGTGGTCTGAAACCTGGTTCAGCTCAACAGAATAAATCTCAGGTAATGGAACTCCATTACCTGAACTCCATTATTTTTCGCCCAGTTGGAAATTTACATCTAATATGATTTGTTTACCAATTAGAATAATTGTGTTAATATTAATCTAGTGTAATTTCGTATCCAGCGATTTCTGGAGTTCCATTACCTGAGATTTATTCTGTTGAGCTGAACCAGGTTTCAGACCAGATGCTGTAATCATCAAGGTTAGCTGGGTGAAAAAGTTCGACCAGAATCGTCCGGGATAGCTCAGATGGCAGAGCACTGGCGGCTTCAGCCAGGGAGGTCCCGGGTTCGAATATTGATCCGGACATTTTTCGCCCAGTTGGAAATTTACATCTAATATGATTTGTTTACCAATTAGAATAATTGTGTTAATATTAATCTAGTATTATAATATAGATGAAATGATGGCGATAGAATAATATTTGGCGACTTATCACCTGTGCTTAGCTAATATTAAAGTACCAAAATGGCACCTAGAGTATAAAAAGCGAAGTGGTCCGCCTAGAACTGTTGATGATAGTCACATGACTTAGGCTATTGTTATAGAGATTGTTTTAAAATACCGGGAGACAAAGATTCTGTATACTTAATTTATTTTATTTTAGCTTCTTTTCAAATGTTTAACTGATCCTCTTTAATCAAAAACGAAAATAACCATTGGATGTCTTAACAGCAACTGATTCGCCCTTAAATTTTTGCAATCAAAGGGAATTGAATTGAAACCCATTTACAGGGAGATCTGCACAACTTTTTTCAGTATAATTCGATCTTCTCTAATATTTTTAAAACCCATCAGATTAGCGTGTTTTTAGATTCTGCGGTGTCTGAACGGGGGTTGGCGAGCGTAGCTTGCAGGGGGCAGAGCCCCATAGTATATATATATATATATATAGATAGATAGATAGATAAAGTTTTTTTTTACTGAGGGTGGTTTTGGGTTCTAGGGGTTATGATCGGTATAGATCTGCAAAATATTTTCAGAAATTTCAACATAGAAGAGAATGTAATAGGTAGTATTTCATTAGAAATCTGCCTACAAACAGATATCCTTTACACGCACATACAAATAGTACATGCAAACACATACTTATGTCACAAAATTGAGACATTTCGTGTTGTAAAAGTGAAAATATCCATAGCAAATTCTTATATTAAAACAGTAAGCTCTTCTATTGCACCCTTATCCTTCTAACAGGCATGTTGCCACAAATTTTACGACAAACGTGAATTTTCTGAAACTTTTCTTTTCTTTCATTTATTTATTTTCGTTTCTTTTTTATTTGTTTTATGCCATGTACACTTCAATAGCATATATCAACTACATGGCAATCCGAGTATACAAGGTGTTCCAAAATTCTGCCAACAAATTAAGAGGGGTAATAGAAGGCAAAATTGAGACATTTCGTGTTAAAACTGAAAATATTCATAGAAAATTCTTATATTAAAACAGTAATCTCTTCTATTGCATCCTTATCTTCTATCGGGCACACTGTCACAAATTTTACGACAAACGTGAATTTTCTGAAAATTTTCTTTTTTTTTTTCATTTATTTCTTTTCGTTTCTTTTTATTTGTTTTATACCACGTAAACCTCAATAACATACATCAACTACATGGCAATCCGAGTATATAAGGTGTTCCAAAATTCGACCAACAAATTTAGAGGGGTAATAGAAGGCAAAATTGTGGCATCTCGTATTACAAAAATGAAAATATTCATAGCAAATTCTTATATTAAAACAGTAATCTCTTCTATTGCATCCTTATCTTCTATCGGGCACGCTGTCACAAATTTTATGAAAAACGTGAATTTTCTGAAACTTTTCGTTTCTTTCATGTATTTCTTTTCGTTTCTTTTTTATTTGTATTATGCCATGTAAACCTCAATAACATATAATTAAGAACATGGCAATCCGAGTATACAAGGTGTTCAAAATTCAACCAATAAATTAATAGAAGGCAAAATTGTGACATTTCGTGTTACAAAAATGAAAATATCCATAGCAAATTCTTATATTGAAACAGTAAGCTCTTCTATTGCATACTTATCTTCTATCGGGCACACTGTCACAAATTTTGCGACAAACGTTAATTTTCTGAAAATTTTCGTTTCTTTCATGTATTTCTTTCCATTCCTTTTCTATTTGTTTTATGCCATGTAAACTTCAGTAAAACATATATCAACTAAGTGGCAATCCGAGTATACAAGGTGTTCCGAAATTCGACCAACAAATTAAGAGGGGTAATAGAAAGCATCAGGAGGATGAAAAATTACTGTAGAACATGGTATCGCAAACCACGTATTTAATCAAAAATTCCCTAACTCTATTTGGGTTGACGGAAATAACTTTCTGAAAAGTGAAGTATATTATAATGAAACTTTTAATAGACATGCTCACTTTTGTTAGAAATAAGAAAACACACACACACAAAAAAAAAGAAAAGAAAAGAAAAGAAAGAAAGAAAGGTGGTAGAAGTTTCCATTATACGAGGGTGTATCAATAAGTTTTTGCTCTCCCATAGAAATAATTGAGTGAAATTTATGAAATTCCTACATTTTATGAGTCCTTGTCTAAATATTCAGTGTGAACAGTAACACATTTGTGCAACAGGTATTTCTAAGAGATGGGGGAGGATGTATTCCAGGAGGCGCGAAAAAATTCAAAGTTTGAATTAGTCTATCTTCAAAACCTTTTTATGTATAAAAACAAGGAAACACTTAAAATGCTTCATTTAAAACACATTACTACATAGGTGTAATAAAATATATACAAATGTTTTTCAAAATTAAAAACACTAGATGTTAAAATGATAAAAAGCTACTCCGAGCGCTTTCGGCTAACCTTAAGCCTTTGTCAAGGAGAAGAGAATTGACTGATAAAAACACTCGACGCTCGATGTTCACTGCTACACATTGATCGGGCTTCCTGAAGAGAGTTTCCGGTCAATGTGTAGTAGTGAACATGGAGCGTCGAGTGTTTTTATCAGTCAATTCTCTTCTCCTTGACAAAGGCTTAAGGTTAGCCGAAAGCGCTCGGAGTAGCTTTTTATCATTTTAACATCTAGTGTTTTTAATTTTAGAAAACATTTGTATATTTTTTATCACACCTATGTAGTAATGTGTTTTAAATGAAGATTTTTAAATGTTTCCATGTTTTTATATAATAAACAAAGGTGAATCTGGCGTTCAAGATTGGACTATTTTATTAGGTCAATTTATTAACCTTTTAATGTATAAACATGACATTTTGGATATTGATTAAACAGATTATGCTTTGTAATATGCTGTCATTAGGAATTTATTAGCCTTTTACAGAATGTGTGTATTGTTGAAATCAAAATAGCTCTTTTTTTACTCGCGCATGATATCTTGAGAAAGTATGTATGGAATGTCATGAAATTTGGTAAAGATACTAAACATATACGGTGTGTTTAAAATGAACTACTCTTAGGCCAAAATTATTTAATTAACTATCTAAAAAAATATTTTGTAAAAAAAAAATATATATATATTTTTAATGAATAAAAATAGTCATAACTAAATATATTACCATTGTAAATACTTAAAAGTAGTTCATTTTAAGCACCGGTTTAATATCTTTACCAAATTTCATGAAAATCCATACATATTTTCTCAAGATATCATGCGCGCAATGACTTCTGGAGTAAAAAAAAGAGCTATTTTGATTTCAACAATACACAAATTCTATAAAAAGCTAATAAATTTCTAATGGTAGAATATTACAAAGCGCAATCTGTTTAATCAATATCCAAAATTTCATGTTTATACATAAAAAGGTTTTGAAGATAGACTAATTCAAACTTTGAAGTTTTTCGTTAATTTTCGACGCGTTTAAAAGGTACAAGACCGCTTAACATAAAGTTTGTCAGTTTTGGACTGACGATAGTTTGGTTCTCAGGTACAGAATTATTTTTTACCAAAAGAGCTTATTCTAGTGTAAATGTCAAAAGATGGAAATTTGGTTCAACATAATCATTCAAATGCCAGAATCATCCGATAAATTAAAAGTCATGATTATATATATTAAATGTTATCTTGTTGTAGCTCTATTTTTGCTTCATGTGCCGAAATTTTAGGATAATTTAATCATTGCTTTAGAAGCGAGACGTGAAATTGAATTAACTCGAGATCTCATCAAAAAAAAAAAAAAAAAGAAAAAAAAAAGCAAAAAAACTAAACGCATAGTATAATCACAGAAAATAATAAAATTTTGGACGAAGTTTTTCACAAGTTTACAAAACTAATTCTAAGCATAACTCATAGCATCGAAATAATTCGAAAGCCGCAAAGTTTTGAATATATTACAGACGACATAGACACGAACGGACAAATTGATATTATTTAAACAATTAGTATAACAAACTGAAGAAAAACAGCATTCTAAAAATGAGCTTCCAAATAAATTAAATTTATAGAAAAATTTTCTAGACCAGTGGTTTCGAACGTGGGGCGTAGGCCCCACAGGGGGGCAATATGACTTTTCAGGCGGACAATTTCAGATTTCTTATTAACAAATTTTCTGGGGGGGGGGGCGGGGGTTCCTAATGAAAGTAGTGTCGTAGTCTAAAAATAGAAATAACGAAAAATTTTAAAAGTAACCGGATAAAAATTAATTTTCAAAATGTACCCAGATAAAAGTTCAAAATACACTTTTACCGGAATAATTATTTGGATTGCTTTTTTAAATAATTTGAAATCTTTTTTTTATTACAAAATCTTTTTCAATTTTTCTGGTTTTATCATTATTTTAGTAAAACACTCTTTTTTTACTATTTAAAATCAGTGGTGGAAAATTGGCGCAGAGGAGAAGCCTATTGCCCACCACTAAATTTTAGTAGCATTTTTAGTCTTATCTAATGATGAAATTTCTGAGTTTTTCTTACATTGAAGAAAACTTAAAAAAAAATTTGGTGTTAATAGGCTCCGCCTCTGCGCCAATTTTCCACCACTGTATTTATTTTTTTAAAAAAAAAAAGCTTGACCATCTATTCATAGTGTAATATGCCCCATGAAGGAACTTTTGCATATGAAATTTTGTTGAGTGCATCTAAAATTGACTATTTGGATTTTTTTTTTTTTTTTTTTTTTTTTGAATTATCTAAATGAGGTACTACTTTTATGTAATTAATAAATCCCTGTGCGCATTACGGAAGGGAATTGGTAGAAAGTAAGCTTCTTACGGCTCTTCTGCAGCACCACATACGCAATATATAAACATACTTCATGACATATGCATTTTTAAATTTCAAATCGGAGAAAACATGGTGGACAAATAATAATAGTGGGGAAAAGAAAGCTCGCTATCAAAGAAGTATGTTATGAGGGGAAAGTAAAATAGTTACTTAAAAGGGATAAAAGCACGAATCCGGAAATGTTACTCGTGAATTATGTTATCCACACAGTTTCGGCAGTAAACAAATGTCACTTGCTCTTAATGAACTACTAAAATCCATTATAAAATGTATCATTTCTGTCAGATGTAATATAAAATGTTAGAGTATATGTGTAATAAAAAATGTAATTTCCCAAAAAACAATAAAACTTTGGTAGATGTAAATGCGAAGATCAATGGCCTCATTGCATTCATATAAAGTTATGTTAAAAACATACTTGTAGTAAAAAAATATGATTTGATAAATTTAAGTATGCGAAATCACTTATCAGAGTCGATTCCGGAAAAATAGAAGTTTATTTTTTATGCAATAAGATTTATGTGATATAGAAAGAAGGGGTGACATCATGATTTTAGAGATGCGTAGATGGGGCGCGTCCAAAAAAGTTTGGGAACCACTGGTCAAGACATTGAATCATGTGATCATTTTTCCTGAGTGGAAAATAATAATCCAAAAGAAATAAGCAAAAATAAAAATGCATTTCAGAAGACAATATTTCTTTGTTTTTATCCTCGATTCTGGAGCAACACAACACCTGAATAATGATAAAAACCTGTTTTCCGAATTAAATGAAAATGCAGAATCTTTAAATATTATTATTGCTAATGAGGACAATTTACCAAAGGTATGGTAAACGTTCCTATAAAAACATCAAATGGTTTAAATTATAATTTAATACTCAAAATGTACATCATTTACCAAAACCGAAAGTTGCTTAATCTCAGTTAAGAAGATTACTGACGAACGTTTTTCGAATATTTTGACAAGTTTTAATGGATAATGAAATATATCTTGAAGGTTTCATTCACGATAACAATTTATTCAATGTCATGTTATGTAATAATGAAGATACTGAATTTATCGAAACTAATTTAGTGTTTAACTGTGTAAATAAGAAGTGTATAACATTATGGAAAAGACGTTTTGGCCATATATTTATTAATGTTATTAACACGTTCACGCCGGCTCCTATATTCATGTTTTCCGCTGTGAGGCAGCGCTCGAATTCATGTTTTGCTTCATCTGGCGACGCGGTACTTTCGCTTATTCGGACACTGTATATAATGACCCGCCACTCTGATATTTATTAAATTGAACTCGAATATAACAAACAGAGTTGATTATGAATGTCTGAAAGCTCGTAAACAGTAAGCAAATTACTTAGAAACATGATTTTATTGACTGCGTATGTACGAATTTAATATAAAATGTCTAAAGAAATATGGACAACATGATATAAATGCATTTTCTGTAAGGTAGAAGCCACGCCCTTAGTCAATGATATATTTTGAATGAAAAGCAAGAATTCTCGTTTCCCGTCGTGAATGTATAAGGCTTTATAATATTGAATTGATTTCACTAATACTGAATTTTCGAATATTCAAGTGTGACCCACCTGCAGTGCACGCCTTCTATTTAACAGTGGAGTGTGACCCACCGGTGACGCACGCCGCCCGATGCGACAGTCAAGCGTGACCCACCGGTGATGCACGCCGGCGTGAACGTGTTAAAGAAAATCTTGCCGATGGCTTTAAACTTTATAGATGTCATCGTAAAAATTAATCTGTCCGGAGCATTAAAAAAAAGTATGAATTTCCAACTCCAAAAGAAACAAATTTAGCAAATACATCAGAACCCCGCTAATCCGAACTAATTGGGACCGGCACCTGTTCGGATTATCTGAAATTCCGATAAAAATAGAAAAGAAAAAGATGTGTGCTAAAAAAAGTAATTTATAAGTACTCAGTAGTACTGTAAACAACCTCTAATCCAGCATCCTGAGGTCCGGCTAGCTGGATAATCCGGTACGACTTTCGGAAAAAATAGTATTCCTTGTTTAGTCACTGCTGATGTTTATAATAATCCAATGGAACTTCAGAATGAGAAATTACGTAACAATACATTACAAACGGTTCAAAATCATGAATTTATAAATAGCTCAGTCACCACGTCGACGAAAGGGACAAAAAAAGACATTTCTTTAGATAATTTGCGAAATCAAATTGTTCAAAGGAAAAATAAATTTTTATCATCTGAATTAAATACTTTTTGTATTTTAGAAAATAATTTATAGTGATTGGCAAACATACTGATATTAGGGATTTTTTAAGATGGCTTCTACGAGTAGGTTTACAGTGCACGTTTTCATTTTATATTTGAGTACATATGTTGCACTTTTACATTATTGAGTATTTTTTTTATATTTCATTCAAGCTGTTTAAAGAACAAAAAACATGCTTTACTGCCATTTTTTGTTTAATTCTAACTTTTACACGTTTTTCCTGACATTCATCCTGTAATCCGGAAAATTTCGTAGTGAGATTCCAATTTATTCAGATTATTAAAATTGTTCAATTGAGAACATAAAAAACAATTGCATGAATTAAATTTTTAATTGCAGTTCACGTTCAGTTTTCAGTAAAGGAAATCTTAAAAAATTATTTACGTAAATTCAGTTGCACTTTTTTAAAAATCGTTATACAGTGTAACGATTAGTGAATGAGATTCCAATTTATTCAGATTATTAAAATTATTCAATTGAGAACATAAAAAACAATTGCATGGATTAATTTTTTAATTACATTCAGATTCAGTTTTCAGTAAAGGAAATCTTAAAAAAATATTTACGTAAATTCAGTTGCACTTTTTAAAAAATCGTTATACAGTTTAACGATTAGTGAATGAGATTCCAATTTATTCAGATTATTAAAATTATTCAATTGAGAACATATAAAACAATTGCCTGGATTAGTTTTTTAATTGCAATTCAGATTCAATTTTCAGTAAAGGAAATCTTAAAAAATTATTTACGTAAATTCAGTTGCACTTTTTTAAAAAATCGTTATACAGTATAACGATTAGTGAATGAGATTCTAATTTATTCATATTATTAAAATATTCAATTGAGAAAATAAAAAACAATTGCATGGATTAATTTTTTAATTGCAGTTCAGATTCAATTTTCAGTAAAGGAAGTATTAAAAAAATATTTACGTAAATTTAGCTGCACTTTTTTAAAAATCGTTATACAGTGTAACGATTAGTGAACGAGATTCTAATTTATTCTGATTATTAAAATTATTCAATTGAGAACATATAAAACAATTGCCTGGATTAGTTTTTTAATTGCAATTCAGATTCAATTTTCAGTAAAGGAAATCTTAAAAAATTATTTACGTAAATTCAGTTGCACTTTTTTAAAAAATCGTTATACAGTATAACGATTAGTGAATGAGATTCTAATTTATTCAGATTATTAAAATATTCAATTGAGAAAATAAAAAACAATTGCATGGATTAATTTTTTAATTGCAGTTCAGATTCAATTTTCAGTAAAGGAAGCATTAAAAAAATATTTACGTAAATTTAGCTGCACTTTTTTAAAAATCGTTATACAGTGTAACGATTAGTGAACGAGATTCTAATTTATTCTGATTATTAAAATTATTCAATTGAGAACATAAAAAACAATTGCATGGATTAATTTTTTAATTACATTCAGATTCAGTTTTCAGTAAAGGAAATCTTAAAAAAATATTTACGTAAATTTAGCTGCACTTTTTAAAAAATCGTTATACAGTGTAACGATTAGTGAATGAGATTCCAATTTATTCAGATTATTAAAATTATTCAATTGAGAACATATAAAACAATTGCCTGGATTAGTTTTTTAATTGCAATTCAGATTCAATTTTCAGTAAAGGAAATCTTAAAAAAATATTTACGTAAATTCAGTTGCACTTTTTTAAAAAATCGTTATACAGTATTACGATTAGTGAATGAGATTCTAATTTATTCAGATTATTAAAATATTCAATTGAGAAAATAAAAAACAATTGCATGGATTAATTTTTTAATTGCATTTCAGATTCAATTTTCAGTAAAGGAAGTATTAAAAAATATTTACGTAAATTTAGTTGCACTTTTTTAAAAATCGTTATACAGTGTAACGATTAGTGAATGAGATTCTAATTTATTCAGATTATTAAAATTATTCAATTAAGAACATAAAAAACAATTGCATGGATTAATTTTTTAATTGCGACTCGGATACAATTTCAATTTAAAGGCAGCCTTAGCAATACATTTAATAAATTCATCACGGAACAATAAATTCTAAATAAACAATCTTTTCTGAGACAGTGAATACCCAATGAGACAAGTAATCAATAAAATTTCCAGGTACAGAATTATCGGTATTTATGTTAAAATGCGTGGTATAAACATTATCCGCCTTTATTTAAATGAATGAGTCAGATTAACATGTTCATTTATTCAATTATCATCAATTCTGCTAATCAATTCATTCTACAAATCGTAAACTGTTTGTCTACAAGGAAAAACAAGGTCTTCCCAGCCAGGTATCGAATTACTAACTCAATTAATCAGATATATCACGAACCTCTCCACGACAAATTTGCCTAAATATATGTAACCCAATCTCTAATTACTTGGGAATGAAAATGCCCTGAATGAAGACAATCTCGGTTAGATTAAACAAAGAAGGAAAGAATGACTGTTGTATCTACCTCAGCTTACTTTGCGAAATAAGAATAATTATTTTGAAGCACTGCGGACGCATTCAAAACACCCTCTGGTGGTAATTAGTATCACTTAAAGCATTTATCAACCAAGGTTAACAACCACGTTTATTCATTTTTGTAGTCGTATTGATTGAGTCACAAAAGAAACCGAATTCTGAAGCTTTCTTTCCTTCTAATTAGTCTAAAAGTGATGTGATGCACTTTGAACTGCATCTGCCATTTTGTTTCTTAATTTGAACGGTGGAATATTTAATAAAGAGGTCGTTAACCACATGCTTAAGAACATGCGAGGGACAGGGGAGGGGAAGAGGGCACGTTTGCACTGGGATCTAAGCTTTAAAAAAAAAAAAAGCCTGTAAAGAACCGACTTCATACTCAGGATATGCATTATACACAAGGCTATCACAGACGACTATTTTAGTATTCTGCCCGTACCACTATTTTTTAAAAATACATTTTGTAGTATATTTCCTTTGCAAATGTCATAGCGTATGCAAAAGGTTTTTGTTTTGAAAAAAGCGGGGCAAAATAGAATTAAAAATTAGTTGCCTGTTGCAGTCCTGTAATACAGGATATGGAAGGTGACATAACATAATCTGTAGGTTTAATTTGAACGGTGGAAAATGTAATCCTGATGTCGTTAACCAATGTAAGAACAATATAAAGTAAGAATAAATATTGTAAATGTAAGAACAGTTTAGTTGTTTAGAATTTGAATTCGAATTTGTGAAACTTTGTACATGGATAGATGAAGTAATTTGATGCCCGAAGCTCAAACTAACGTGTTTTGATTTTAAATATCCTCAATACTACGACAAAATTATCAAAGGAATCCATTTTGTTTTGATTGGAAGAGATTTTGTATACACATTCGAATTTCTGTTGTATGAACATAATTAATAAAAAATAATATAAATTAATGAATAATTATACTTATATTATAATGTGTATTATATTATAATTAAAATTATATTTTATTTGTAATTATGAATTATGAAATAATTTAAAAGTAATAATTAATTCATAATTTCTATTGTACAGACATTTTCTTCAAGAAAAGCATTCAGAAAACAGAAGGTAAAAATTTAAATTTTCCGAGGAGAAATTGGAAAAATACGTTTGCGTTCCAAGCGCAGGTTTAGCATTAGAGAAGGGAATTTGTGACCTGGCTGATAACAAACCTTAACCCCTTGAAGGTCGGTAGGATATATTTTATCCCGCCTACGATTAATGAAGATTTGCACCAGAAAAATTTTATAAATTTTACTTTTCTAATTTTGGTTGGGGGGGGGGGGGAGGGGGAGGAGAAAAAAAAGACGTAAAATTGCTTTTTCTTATTTTGCAATAAATCTTTTTGTAGATTCCGGTGTGAATTCGACATTACAGAAACACAATTACTTGCCCCTCAAAGGGTTAACCCTCTCGCTGCGTAACCCGAGATTTTCTCGGGGATGTATTTTTTCGTCTAATTAACTCTCCTTGATTATTCCCACCTGTTATTTTTTTATTGTAAATTTGGCGTTATTTAATAGGAGCATTTCCCCTTTAAATTACATAAAATTTTTTGTTTTGAAAAACCGGTGACAAAAGAATAAAAATTCTTAAAAGACGCTCGTCGCGAAGCTATTTTGATAAAACAATTACGCAGCGAGAGGGTTAAAAGACGAAAGCTTTTTCTTCAACACAATGAGCAATCATACTTTTCACTGAATAAAATCTTCTTCACCGTCACACCTTTGATATGCATTACATTTTACGTACAAAGTATAAGATATCTGCCTTCTTACATCACTTGTTAACAGAACACCAGTTTTTACAACTAATTTTGCGCTGAACTCTTTATGCAAAGTTTGACAGGTAAACGCAGAACAAAAATGGCGGTTGATGACTTGATCAGCATTATGGGAAATTCTAATTTAGGCTAATTGGAAAAAGAAGCTCTTTCTTTCTCATCAGAAATACAAATAAACTCAATTCGAGTCCGATAACATCTGCTTTTCCGCAGAGTCCGCTCGTTGCATGTTAAGAGTGTAATTAAGTAGCGTAAATTTGATAAGGTGCAGCGTGAAGAAACAGGGTTGAGCGGAATTTATTTCATTAGCAGCTATTAACCCATTTCGTTAGGTTATTTTTCAGTAAAGACATCTTCTTTTCTTGTTCGGTTGGCGTTGGTGGAGGTAGTTTCCTTAAAAACGATTCTGAATAGAATTAAAACGATACTAGCATTTAACCCTTTATCTACTGAATTATGAATAGAGGAAAATTTTATCTTCCAAAGCATTTTTCGTGAATTGTTTAAACTACATTAGAAGATTTACATAATCATTTAATAAATTTTAGAAGGATTTTAGAAGGATTGGAGGATTTAGAAGGATTCATTAAATTTGAATTTATAGGGATTTTGTGCAATATTTAAAACACCACTCAAATCTTTTATTTTAAATATTTTTCTTAGTATTTTGTAAAATTAGGAGATGTGCAAATATAATGTTCTTACAATAGAATTATAGAACTATTTCCGAATTGAAAAATCCCCCCCCCCCCCCCCCCCAACGCCAAGAAAGCTGAAAAGATGCAAAGGCAAAAGAAATCACCCTTTTAAATATATTATCGTTTTGTGTAACTAATAATGCTTTTGGTACAAGATAAAGTAATGTATCTATAACTCATTCTAAACTGTATTACAACTAATTGATTTATTAAAGGAATTTTATAACAAGTTATTTTAATGGTACTTATAAGTACCGTCTGTAGATAAAGGGTTAACAGCAAATTGAATTGGTGCTATTATCAGATGATATAAACAGTAACGGCAAATTTTGAAAATAGTGAAAATATACATTTAAAAATACACAAAAATACATTTAACCCCTTTGGGACGAGCGTCTTTAACAGAATTTTTAATCTTTTATCACCGGTTTTTCAAAACAATTATTTTTGTCTAACTGTGTCGGGAAAAAGCTCGGATTAAATAAGAAAAAATTTAACTAAAAATTACTGGTGAGAATAATTAAGGATTCTGAGTACTTTATGCGGCACGTATACCGGTCGCTTGTCCTCAAGGGATTAACCCTTTGAAGGGTGGTTATGAATACAAGTACCTTGAGCCTGAAAGGGTTAAAAAAAAACCTTTATTCAGATTCGATACGTTTCATTGCTGTGATGACAACATCCTCAAGAAGTAAAATGATACAATGCAATCTTACGAGTGAGAATATATGTAATTATTCAGCCTCCATGAAGCTTCCTAAAATTTGGAAAGAGATGATATACAGAATAATGAAACAAAAATATAAAATAATTCACGTTCACAAATATCCATTTTTAATATTGCAGTTAATTTCATTATGCTTGAATTCGCGTGATTTTTGTTTACCAGTTTTTCAATTTAAAGTTTTTTGCGAAAATTTTAGTCCTTGAGTATGTTGCCGTTTGAGCAACGAAACATATCAAATCTCAATAAATAAACGTATTTTTTGCCTTTTAAATGTATTTTTACCAGTTTTAGCAAGTATTAAGTTAGTTTGATGTTTTCAAGTGATTTTTATACATAATTTTGTAAAATAACACATGCAATGTTTTCCTCAGTGCGTGGGCGTGGAGAGAGAGAGGCGGGGGAGGAGCCAATGACTAAAGATAATAATTAGAAATCAAATTATGGTTTTACTAAGTAAAATATAAAATTATTATAATTGAATAAATAATATATTATATTATATTCTTACAAGTTCTTCCTTATAAATACAATATTTAATATAAATAACATAAAAATTGCTAACTATTGAAAATGCAAAAAAACTAAATATCAAGAAAAACTAAATATCATTTTAGCCAACTTCACCAGTTCATCAAGACATTAAAACTGATGGCAAAATATGCAGGAAATTTGTTTTTTGGAGAAATTTATTTTTACATCAGCTGAAGGGGTTTTAGTGCTCCTGTTCTTACTATTTTTCAAAAAAATATATATTTTGAGAACTTCAATAATACCAAATTTTATTTCAGCGATTAAATAAATAACGAAGTAAATCAAATGAAATTGAGTGGAGAGATCAAATTATTGGGTAGGCTCGCGCCCCACGGGCCATAAGTTGGCGCCGTTATAAGGGGCAAAAGATTAACCCGTATTTACGAAAGACATGTAGCCCAGTAGTAGGGGAGGAAAAAAAGGCCGAATTCGGAATTAATTAGGGGAAAGCTGGAAATTGTTTTAATCCATTTAGTTTAGGTCTAGAATGAATATGCTAAGTTTTCCCCCTCGTAGTAAGTGAGCGTTAGAAAATATGTGCAGATTTATAGTCAAAAAGCACGTTTTTTTTTTTTTTTTTTTTTTTTTTGCATACTATAACAATATCTCAAAACAGCTAACTCTGTCAAAAACATTGTCAGTACAAATATTGTAGAGCTTAAAATTCTGAGTAAAATGAGTACCTACACTTAATATTTTTGTTGAACATTAAGGTCACAATTCCACTTTAAAGTTTTAGACATGTGGTCAGGGGGTTGAACTCAGAATTAATTAGTAGAAAACTGGAAATTGTTTTAATCCCTTCTGTTAATGTCTAAAATGAACGTACAATGTTTTCTTCCTCGTACTTGGGTGAATGTTAAAAAATATGTACATATTTATTTTCGAAAAACACGTTTTTTTTTTTAATTACCTTAACAATATCTCAAAATAGCTAACTCTATAAAAAACATTGTCAATACAAATGTTGTAGAGCTTAAAATTCTGAATAAAATGAGTACCATCAATAATATTTTTGTTCAACATTAAGGTCGCAATTCTACTTCAAATTGTTCTCAAGTCAAGAGCTTGAAGGTAGGAGACACCAAGTTAACTTAAAAATATATCAAAATTGCGGTCTTAATATTGAACAAAAATATTAAGTGTAGGTACTCATTTTATTCAGAATTTTAGGCTCTACAACTTTTGCATTGACAATGTTTTTGATAGAGTTAGCTGTTTTGAGATATTGTTAAGTTAACGTGGTTTCTCCTGGCTTCAAGCTCTTGATTAGCGATTAAGGCAAAATTTTGAAATACAATTGCGACCTTAATGTTGAACAAAAATATTAATCATGGTACTCATTTTATTCAGAATTTTAAGCTCTACAACATTTGTATTGACACTGTTTTTTATAGAGTAGCTGTTTTGAGATATTGTTAAGGTAATTAAAAAAAAACGTATTTTTCGAAAATAAATATGAACATATTTTCTAACATTCACCCAAGTACGAGGAAGAAAACATGGTACGTTCATTTTAGACCTAAAATGAAGGGATTAAAACAATTTTCAGTTTTCTCCAAATTAATTCTGAGTTCATCCCCCTGAGCATAAGTCTAAAATTTTAAAGTAGAATTGTGACCTTAATGTTCAACAAAAATATTAAGTGTAGGTACTCATTTTACTCAGAATTTTAAGCTCTACAACATTTGTATTGACAATATTTTTGACAGAGATAGTTGTTTTGAGATACTGTTATGGTATGCAAAAAAAACGTGTTTTTTGACTATAAATCTATACATATTTCCTAACGCTCACCTAGTACGAGGGGGAAAACATAGCATATTCATTCTAGACCTAAACAGAAAGGATTAAAACAATTTCCAGCTTTCCCCTAATTTATTCCGATTTCAACTCCCTAACCACTGGGCTAATGGCATTTATAAAAAAATAAATAAATATCGATGGAGCACAGAAGTTATAAACAGGTTGGCAACTCTAGTCGGTTAGACTCCGAATTCGGCCATCTTTATCAGGGGATGTCTACACTGCTGTATTATTCCGTCTTAATAGGAGTTGACTAGGAGGCTCTGTCCCCTGAGCTCTGCGTGAGCCAATCCCCGGAGCAATAATTATTTTGCGGTCTTACCGCAATAATGCGCTTCGCTCACTTTTTTATTATATTTGTATTTTATTTTTTATAATACACAAACACACATTGAAACCACAAACCAACAATAATTTACTTTAACAAATATATACTTGCAATATATCGTTCCGCACAACATTTGTAATAACCACCAAAGTATTGAATTTTTATGCCTTTACAAATGCCGCTCTTTTTTGGTAAACATTAGACTTGCGTTTTAAGACAAGATACAATCTGAGTTTTAAAAAAATTATCTTGATTTGACGCAATCTTAGTTTTTGATTAAAAAAAAAAAAAAAATGCTGCTAAATTTACATAATTTTCTTCTACGGTAAACTTTTTTATTTACTACCTAGGGGGATCTGCCCCCTGCAAGCTACGCTCGCCAACCCCCGTTCAGATACCGCAGAATCTAAAAACGCGTTAATCTGATGGGTTTTAAAAATATTAGAGAAGATTGAATTATACTGAAAAAAGCTGTGCAGATCTACCTGTAAACGGGTTTCCATTAAATTCCCTTTTATTACAGAAACTTAAGGCCGAATTAGTTGCTGTTAAGACATCCAATAGTTGTTTTGGTTTTTATTAAAGAAGATCAGTTAAACATTTGAAAAGAATCTAAAATAAAATGAATTAAGTGTACAGAGTCTTTGTCCCCGGTATTTTAAAACAATCTCCATAACAATAGCCTAAATCATGTGACCATCATCAACAGTTCCGGCGGACCAGTTAGCTTTTTATACTCTAGGTGCCATTTCGGTACTTCAATGTTAGCCAGGCACAGGTGATAAGTCGACAAATATTATTCTATCGCCATCATTTCATCTATATTATAATAGTTCAAGTCATCAACTGCCATAAACAAATACGGTCTGATCCCTTCGCCTTTCATATGAAAGTTTGGCCCCATATTGGCGCGGTTTTTTTTCGACGCCAATTTTGGGAAAGCATCAACAGCATAAACAACAACATCCGGTTTACCATATCAAGCAAAATAATGATACTTTGGCGCCAGTTAAGTACCCGTTGCGTATATGACATTGGTATCAGAAAAAAATCGCGCCAATATGGAGCCGTATATGACATCTGTGCCGAAAGTTTTCCATTTTGATTAAAAAATCAAAAAAATGTTTTCGAATAAAACTGCATAAAAATTGCCATGGTCGCAAAGAATTCTTGGTACTGTTACGCTAGCCGGGTGCAAATCTTGCCAATAGCTTTTTTTCAACTCCCCAGTTAGCATTTTTTTTTTTTCGAGTGGTAACTTAAAACATTGATTTGAAGTTAAAATTAAATTTCATGGTATATTGCATTATTTTAATATTTGGCCAGATGTCACGTTCGGCGTGTTTTTTTTTTTTACGAAAATTTAGCGAAAACCTCGTTTTCGAATACCAGTTACATATGTATTTTTGGTACTACTTAGTTATCCCGTGGACCAAAAATCTATCGCCAAACTATAAGATTAAATGCCAATAATGGTTGATTGTAAATGTCACATTCAATTGACATTAAGCAAGTTACCCGTGTTTACGTCATCAAGTGATTTTTATTTCGACGTTTTATTTGTATATTTATTAATGTTATACTAATTTATTTGTTCTTTCGTTATTTAAAATAAAAAATTATGTCAATTTGTATAATTTGGCGAATGGTTTGGCGATTTTTATAATTTGGCGAAATTGGTCCACGGAATAACTAAGTAGCATCGTATTTTTAATTATTTTCTGTTAATATTTTCAAAAGGAAATTAAAAAAAGTAATTGATAACTATAGAACAAAATAGTTTATATAATTTAAAAAAAAGAAATAAAAGTAAATAAACATTTGTTATTAAATAAACAACAATAGCCGGGTTACCATGTCAATCAAAATAAGGCCATTTTGGCGCCAATTAGGTACCCCTGTGCGTATATGACATCTGTGCCTAATATTTTTCTTTTCGCTTTGTTTAAAAAAAAAAAAAAAAAAGAAAGACGTGAAAGTCATCAATTTTAAATGAAAGTTTTGTATTTTAAATAAAATGAATGAAAGGACTATATTTTGAATGAAATTAATGAAATATAGAAAAATGCGACGGGGCAAAATGTTTGGCTATTTATCACCTGCGTCTCGCAAACATAAAAATACCGAGTTCTTGATTTCTCTATCAGAATCTTTCGATTTGGCGAAAGATTGTTCAAGTAAATTGAATTATGAATAAAAGTAACATGGTACATTTCCTAGCACACATTTAACCCCTTAACGCTCGAATTAAATTACGGTTGAAAAATTCAATTTGCTTATTGGAACCACTTTTATGAAAAAGAAACATTCACCTTATTTAATTACAGGAAAAATGATACTTAAACATAGCCAATTTCACTATTTTCTAAAACTGGTGGGAATCAAACAATTTGAGTAAAAGACACAGCCTGAGAATATGACTGGAGCGAGAATTAAGGGATTAAGGGAGGCCATACTGGTCATCAAATTAGTTTAAAATAATAACCTTTTCTGAAATATGAAAAAAAAATACCTGCTGTGATTAAAATTTGAGTTGCCATCATTAGAAAAAAGTATTTAAAATGAGAAAAAAGTAATATTTCGAAAACTAATTCGAATTTAAAAATTCTATTACCAGTTTTGAGACCTGCTGATCAATACGGATTTTTGGTGTTAATTTCATCGCAAAGTATTCCATATTTTAGGAGAAATCGCCGTGAAACATAATCAGTTGTTTAATCAATCGTTTCATGGGATCGTTTCATAACTTCGTTACATTTCAGTCGTTTCATAATGTCCGTTTCATAAATTCGTTTCATTAGGATTTTATATATATAGGGTAGATATTCAATCGCCATGCGTCATTTCAAAATATTTTACTGTGAAATAAACCAGTATGAGCCTCTGTGTCTACTGTAACGTCTAAGGTGACGTATTCACATGGATTTAAATGTCTCATAATAACTCTTAAAATTTATAAATTTAAAATATTAAAAAAGAAATATTGAAAATGACGGAAAAATTATTTTTTCCAATAACTTACTTAAAATGTTTTCAGACATCACTGATATATTCTGGCGAAACTATGCAACGATCCGGTGATTATAAATATGTAGAAAAGGTTTTTTACTGCATTCCTTTCCTAAGAGCTCAATAGATCCAACCTTTAAATTAATTTTTATCAATTCAAGTTTGTTTTTTTTAATTTATTTTTACATTTTTCTACTTTAAAAATGCTTTAACTTCAACAGATATGTAAAAATGACATATAATTATTTTTAATCAACGAATAGGTATATTGAATAGAATTAGGGGTGGATTTTGAAATATAATACATACATAAATACTTTTCTAAATGTAAATATGAAGAATTTTGAATTTTTCACTCAATTTTAGCATAGATAAAGACGTTATAACTTTTTTTCATAAACTAACAGGTTTATAGAAAAATCAATTCTGTGACGTTATAAATAATGCTCGTGTGAATGCTCGTGCGAAAAAAATTGTGTAAAAATATTAAAAATTGAAAAAAGTTAACATTTTTTTTTCTATAAAAACTAGCCATGATGTTATGTTTTTTTTTTTTGTCGTGAAAATAAATTTGTTTAAAAATTTCCTTTTATAATATATAAAGAAGGTACAAAAAAGAAAAAGACATGATATTTTTTTTTTCAAAGGGCACCCAACCGCTTTCACCCGTTCGGGACCATGGGTGCATATGTGCAGGCACCCTCAAAAAGAGCATACAAAATTTGTTTTAGTCACCAGTGAAAAAGAAAACTTTAGTTTCTTTAATCAGAGCATTTTCGTGATTGTTTAAGTAAAAATAACTTTTGTAAAAAAAATTGGTACCAATCGAATAATATTCGTGTAAAAGCCGCTGGTCCCGAAGGGGTTAATAGGTTGGGACAATGATAATGGCTTTGATAGAAAAAATGTAGGTTTACAAAAAAAAAAAAAAAAAAATTGATTTAAAGCCCCATGCATTGTATGTCCCATGTTCCAAATATATTTTCTAAACCTGACAGTCATTGACGCTACGAATATCGATAATGAAACTATTGGTTTCTCTCACATATTACTAACATTGTTCTTTTCTATCTCTTGTGCTTGTCGATGAAATATTTTAACTACTCATGCAGATGATTTAACCATGAATGTATTATCTAAAACACTGTGGTCGAACTGAATCGATACTGTAAAACCTCGATAATTATTCACTTGAAGTGTGTGATGATTTATTTGAAATGTGCAATACTCTTTAAAACTGAATGAACGATCCAAATATCACGTCAAATGTCTAACTACAAAAAATCCCCGCCGGTTCGCCCTACAAGCACAAGTAGTTTTCGGTAGTACTAATTTCACCAACAGAAAGTAAATCAAGATTAGAGATAAACTCAGTTGAACTATTTTATCTGTCCACATTTGACGAGTTTTTAATTTAATTTTTCTGTAAGAGTTGGTTTTATCAGGATCATATTAATACAATTTTTTCTTCAACCCTTAATTTTTTCATTACTTGAGACTATTTTTAGTAACACCAGCCATTAGTAGATTTCATCTTATCAAAAATTGTTATTACAAAAGTTATAGATAATATTAAGATTTATATAATAAATTTAAACCTTGTGGTGATTGTTTCATTAAATGAACCATACACTATATTATGAATTCTGACGTTATCTCTTTTAATGGGACACTCGCGCGTTTAATAATGCAACCCTTAATATACAGCATCTCTGAGGGTTCTCAAAAATTTTCATCACGCAAATTATACTTTTTTATCGCCTTAGTGGCGGATTAACGGAGATGTGATATTTTTTTTCTACAATTCCCCCCCTCTCCTTTTTTTTTTTTTTTTTTTTTTGCTCTAAGATTTGGTTCTATCAAAAACTTGTCAATATAAAAGTTGTAGATAATATTAAGAAAATTTATAATAAATTGAAGCGGTTTTGATATCTTGTGAATTGACGAAGTTATGCATTTTTTCTTCTTTAACAGCCCCTTTATCTGTAAGAGTTGGTCCTATAAAAAAATTGTCAATAGAAAAGTTGCAGATAATATTAAGAAGATTTACAGTCGGACCTCTATTTAACGAACCTCTATTTTGCGAATTTCTCTATTTTGCAAACTTTTACTCGGAACCAAGAACATTTTGCAAATTTCTTCGTAAAATAACCTCCAAATAGCGAAGTGTATTTTCTATATAACGAACTTTTCCTTGGGATCTAATTTTTTTTTCTCCCTATTTCTTAAAATATTACTGGACATTTCAAACTTATTCTTTCTTTTAACACATTTTATGATGATCAATGACCATGAACAGGTCTTATCAGGCACCTAACTCACCGAGAGCAGTAAAATCGTTGTGATTCTTTGCTTTCCATCCAAGACGAGCAAACTTTCAATATTCCCTTTTAACCCTCAATGGAGCTGCCCCGTGTACTTAAACTATAGTTTCCCGTTTTCTAGATTGTTGATCATGATCAATCGTGTCGGTAATTTCGGTTCTTGTAGCTCGAAAATGTCAAAGCAAAAGTGCTTGAGTATGAAAGAAAAAAAATTATTCTTGATGAGGTGGATGAAGGCATTAAGAAAAAGAATACTGCTTTAAAATTTGGTATTCCTCCAAACAGCTTATCAACCATAATAAAAAAAAAAACGTGATTTTAATGTAAAATTATTTTTTTAACTGAAAATACAATGTATATCCAGACAATGTTTTGTTTCATTCTTATTTCCCTTGCAGATTTCTTTTTGGTGGGTAAAATAAGTAAAACAAATAGATATAATTTATAAAAAGAGTGTGACTAATTACTTTTTTTAATTATATTTATGGACTTAAAATGTGTTTTACGTAGTTTAAAGTATTTTAAAAGGTGACTCTCTATTTAATGAATTTTCCATATAACGAACTTTTTTTCGGGATTTAGCAACTTCGTTAAATAGAGGTCCGACTGTATAATAAATTTAAGCAGATTTGATATTTTGTGAATTGACGAAGTTATGAATTTTTTTCTTCTTAAAACCTTATTTTTTTCGCCCCTTGAAGCCATTTTTAATGATATCAAAAATCTGTGATACATAAATTTTGGCCTTTTCCTAGAAGCAATAAATAATAACTTTAAACTGATTAAATATACATCATAACTAGGGGGATCTGCTCCCTGCAAGCTACGCTCGCCAACCCCCGTTCAGACACCGCAGAATCTAAAAACACGCTAATCTGATCGGTTTAAAAAATATTTTTATTTTTAAAGGAAAATAACAGAAAAAAATAATTAACTATGGAACAAAACAATTTATGTAATTAAAAAAAAAAGAAAATAAAGTAAATAAACATTTATTATTAAATAAACAACAATAGCCTAGTTACTATGTCAAATAATGCTATTTTGGCGCCAATTAGGTACCCTGGTGCGTATATGATATCTGTACCTAATATTTTTCTTTTCATTTCGTTTAAAAAAAACTAAAGAAGTGAAAGCCATTTATTTTAAATGTTTCAGTTTGCATTAAATAAAATGATAATGAAATACAAATTAAATTATGAATAAAAGTAACATGATACATTTCTTAGCATACATTTAAAGGAGGCCAAACTTCTCGCCAAATTAGTTTAAAATAGTAACCTTTTCTAAAATCTGAAAAAAAAATATCTGTTTGATTAAAATTTGAGTTGCCATCATTAGAAAAATGTATATAAAATTAGAAAAAAATTAATATTTCGAAAACTATTTCGAATTAAAAAATTCTAATACCAGTTTTAAAATTTGCGGATCAATACTAATTTTTGGTGTTAATTTCATCGCAAAGTATTCCATATTTTAGAAGAAATCGTCGTGAAACATAATCAGTTGTTTAATCAGTCGATCCATACTTCCGTTTCATAAATTCGTTTCATGAGGATTTTATATATATAGAGTAGATAGATTAAGAAATTATGAGTTTCTTTCTGTTTTCACAGAAACCTTCCCCATTTCTACCCCATTTGTCCGCTTTTGCCCCTTAAGGAACTTGCCGAGATTTTCTGCCCCTTGATTCAGTTTGGAAGAGATTTGTCAGAATTATGGAAGTTATCGTGTCCATAAAAAAGTGATATATATATAGATAGATAGATAAAGTTTTAGACTGGGGGGTTGGCTTTGGGTTCTAGGGCTCATAATCTGCGTAGAACTGCAAACTTTTTTCACAAATTTCAACATAGGGGGAAATGTAATAGGTAGTATTTCTTCCGAAATCTTCCTAAACATTATTACATAGGGTGAAACCAGGGTTCTCGCTGCCGCTCGCCACTGCGCCAAATCACGACAAAATGATTCATTTGGCGAGTAAACGGATGATTAGACTCGGCAAATTGCGAGTGCTCTCAATTTTTGCTCAGCTGAGGATGCAAACAAGAGTGGTTCAGACACTCTTGTTTAATCGTACCGTACAATTCAATCGTACCGTACCATTTACATTATTTTTAGGGATACTAACTAGCTTAACACCAATCTAATTTAGCGTCAGCCAAAACCACAGTAGGCAAAAATGTCATTTCAGTATGTGTTAATGTGCCCCATAGTCAATAGTATTATTTTGAAATTGCTTTTGAAGCATGGGCTTCAATGAAAAGCCGAAGAATACTAGAAAAATAAAGTTTTTTGACTCGTTTTGTTGTTTATATTTTGAATTTTTCAGAATTCATTGAATGCAATATCTTAAAATCCTGATTTAACTGGGATTTAAAGTTTTATTTTATAACATTTTATTGAATTAAATCAGATTTTAATTTTTTTTTCTTGATTGTGCAAGACATTTAGAATATAGTTATTTTTTTTTTAGTTTCTGTAGCGGATAATAAAATTTAGATGAATAACTGATTTATACGCAGCTATAAAAATTTAGGTTATTTTAGAAAATAATGAAAAAAAGGGGGGATACATTAAGCGGTTTAAGATCGAATTTCAATGTTTCACAATGAATTTAATCTGCTATTTTTTTTCATTTGGCGAATGTTTTTTATTTTTTATTAGCCAAATTGATAACATTCATAAAAAGCCAGCGAGAACACTGGATGAAAACCATAGTAACTGACGCCTTGAGGATTCTTTCTTGTTGAAATCACTATTACAAATCTGAAATCTATTTTATATTTATCTCTCTTTTTTGAAATGATACTAGAAATACGAAGGTAAGTCAAAAATCATCTGTAATGTATTTATAAATTTTATTGTAATACAAATAGGAAACTAACGTTAATCAGTCAGCGAGAACACTGGATGAAACCCATAGTAACTGACGTCTTGAGGATTCTTTCTTGTTGAAATCACTATTACAAAATCTGAAATCTATTTTATACTTATCTCTCTTTTTTGAAATTATACTAGAGATACGAAGGTAAGTCAAAAATCTGTAATGTATTTATAAATTTTATTGTAATACTAAACTAACGTTAACATCATTTTTCAATATAGTCCCCTTGCTTTTCAACGCATTTGGTGAATCGTTTCACAAGCTCCCTGGTGCTCTCAGAAAAGAAGGTTTTCGGCAGCGCACCGAGCCACGCAATCACTGACTTTATGAAACCCAAGTCTGGTGTAGATGATTTCGTAGGCAGAACCATGACTAATTTGCAGGCGATGTGCCACTTCAACAATAGCCACTCTACTGTCTAACAGAACCATGTCACGTGCACGCTCAATGTTGTCATCATTTGTGGCTATACACGATCGTCCGGCAACTTCCACATGCATAACACTTGTGTGACCACTTTTTTAATTTTTCAATCCATTCTTAGACACTCCGTTGCGGCAAGCCCCCAGGGGGCTTGCCGCAAAACCGTGAAAACCTTCCGTGCCGTGAAAACCTTCTTTAGGTTTTCACGGGCTTCGCAACCCCGCGCATCCGAGCAATAGTTCTCTTTTCCATTTCCTCTAATTTCTCTTGTCTTTCTTTCCTCTTTGTTTCACTCTCGTTGTGGTTTCCTCTTCGGAGGTAAAAGCAATTCTGCATAACCCGATATCAACCTGTTTACGTCGACTTATGGAGAATAGTAAACCACCCACGAGTTTGCCGTGAGTGGTGACCTGTGTCCTTGGAAAGGGGGATCCTGGCAGTTCAGGGAAACCAACACACTGATTTGGCCTCTGCTTCAGGTAAACGGGAGGTGCATATTGGTCCCGTATGCATCAATCGGCTGTCAGCTGACTTGTGACTGGCTGAGGATTAAGTGAGTGGGCACATACTAGCCATCTCGATCCTTGAGGGGCAAGCAAAAATGTCTCTAAATATTGAATTCTCACCGGAATAATCAAAAAATTTTATTTTTAAATAAGGAAAAGCAATTTTATAACAATTTTTCTCCAAATTTAAAGAAATAAAATTTAGTTAAAATTTTCTGGTGAGAATCTTGATTAAATTAGGTGGGATATATTTAATCTCACCGCCCCTCAAGGGGTTAAGGGTGAAAACTGGCAGAGGAGTGTCTTATGAACGTATGGGCCCTGATTGGCACTGGTTCACGACTGTGCATCCCCTTGTTGGGCTCTGTAGTGGTAGGTGAAGCCGGGATCTGAATTATATTATTTATTCAACTATGGATGGAAGTAATTCATTTTTTTCTAAAATTCTCCTATGTGGAGAGCAACAAACTGTACAGGCAATTTCATTCACACATTACTTCGTCATCAAACGCACTGATAGCCTGTCTGATAGTTTTTTAAGAGAACTTCTCCTTTCCTTACAGCAGAAACATTCCAGTCTGCTTTTGGGGGTGGTCATTCACTAAAAAAACTGCAATCCGGGAGTTTGCTGGTTGAGGTTTCTTCAGCCAACCAATCACAAATTCTGTTAAATAGCACCACAATAGGTTCCTTTTCTGTTTCTGTCCAAGTACATCAAACTCTGAATACAATTCGCGGTGTAATATCCGAACCAGAACTTTTATTCTCTACAAAGAAAGAACTTCTACAAAATTTAAAAGACACAAATGTCATAGGTTTTCGCCGTATTACAATCCGTAGGAATGGCCAAGTTATGCCTACAAAGCACATTATTCTCACTTTCAATAGCACTGGTCTTCCAAGTAAAATTAAAACTGCGTACCTAAGCTGCCCAGTCAGACCTTATATACTTAATCCTCTCCGTTGCTTTAAATGTCAGCATTTTGGTTACACTACAAGTACCTGCCGTGGTTCTGTTACTTGTGCACGTTGTGCAGAAGTCAACCACGATGGTAAATCTTGCGAAAATGCTGAACGCCGAGCGAACTATAAGGGTGACCATACCGCATACTCCCGTTCTTGTCCAAACTGCATCCGTGAAAAGGAAATCATTGCTGTCAAAATTACCCAAAAACTTTCTTACTCAGATGCTCGTAAACTTGTTGAATCCAGAACCCCATCTATCGGAGTATCTTACTCCAGTTTACTAAAGCAACAATCAAAATCTGTAAGGCACATAAGCACCCAGACTGAATCCCCTATTCCACCTATGACAGTACCACCTAGCATCCCAAAGAAAAAACTCGTGATGCCTGTTGTCCAACTAAAGAATATGCTAGCCCAAAATTAGAACGTTGGCTACCATTCACAGAACATGTTAAAATAGAATACGAAATTAGTGTGTCACAAAAATCGTCAGTTCTATCCAAAAAGTCACCCGAACATCAGGCTCAGACTAAGGGTTCTACATGTGAATAAACTTTACAGAAACCTGATAATTTTCGAACTCACAAAGTAAAGCAGAAATCTCGTGCACAAACAGAAAGAAAGAAAACCTCAATTCCAACCTCTTCATAGTGGAAGACTGTGAAGAAAAGAAACCAGAAATCATGTCTCAGCCCATGTATTAGTAATGTGAAGAACCTCAAGCAGCTGCAATACTATGTGGAAGAGGCTATGGAATCCGAATCCTACAGTAATGACTCGGATGTCGACGTCCTACATTAATAACTCGGATGTTGACGACAAAAATACTATGTTAGAAGAATATGAGCCTAATTGAGTTTACATTGTTTTTTATTAATCTGTGTTTTAAATATATTTGATTTTAAGTAGTATTTAGATTTTTAATATTTCGTGTTATTATTGTCTTATTATTTTACTGATCGAATGGATTTTAATTGGTTATATTTTCTTTTTTATCTCCTTGACTGGTTTTAATTCTATTTTAATTACATGTATCATCACATTGCTTTCTTTCTTTCTTTATTTTTTTTTTAATCTTATATATCTCTGACAGTCTTTAATGTAACTTTTAAATTTTAACTATGTTTTACTCCTTACCTTTTTCTTGGCGCAGCATATCCCTAAAAGGACTTTGTGCATTAAAGCTCCATTCAACAAACCAACCAACCATTTCTGCAAGACACTGTTCTCGTATTGTGCCGAAAGTCTTTGATGGATTACGGCCACCTGATGAAAAAATGTCAAACGAGAAAATCCTGATAATTGCTCGTTGCTCCACTTGGTGCAAAGCTCCAATGGAGCGCCCATGATCTATCTGAAACAAAGGAAAACAAATGGAGGAATTGCGATCGAACTTCCATAACATGACCAGAACAGCATAACAATAAATAAACGAGGACAGGGGTCAGTATAAACAATGTAAGAAGAATTATGTCAAAAGTGCGGATATTTTTTGACTTACCCTCGTACATTTTTTAAATATTGCTGACAAAACTTTGAAATTTTATACATTGTATTATGAAAAAGTAATTTGTTTCATAAATATGGTCAGTAACTCCAGTAACTGACACCAACCCTATTTTAAAAAAGCAATATCTGACAAAAAGTTAATAAGTGTCTTACACTTTATTTGCAAAGATTAAAAAAAGGAAAAAAGTTATTTTATATTTGAAGGAATTTATGCTTTAAAAATACATTAATCTTTATTATAAAAACAAAACTCTTAAACCTTTTTTATATATGATATCATACTATAGATGCATGTGTCCCATTTTTAGGTTTTAAATTATTAGTCATGGAGATATGCAATAACTGACATTTATGAACCAGTAACTGACAAGTGGTGTCAGACACTGGTAGAACAATTTAAATTTTAATGGGGTGATACAAGATAAATTTAATTTATCGCTATGTTTTTTTTAAACATTCAAATAATAGATTTCAAATTTCTTTAATATAACCAATATTTGATACCCCTGTCGGAAACTGGTAAATTGAAATTTCTGGAACCAATAACTGACAGTCAACATTAAGCTAAATTAAATAAATATACACTATAAATAATGGACCTAATGTATCATAGGCATCTTTTAACTAATTTCTATTTGTACATACATACCTACACAATGGCACTATGATCTATGTAGGATTTTGACCTCCCTCAGTATACCTTGCCAGACTTTCGATCTATGGCCTTTAATTTATAATTTATAACATGGTTTTGTGTTAGATCTTTCTCTACCTCTTTTATCCATCTCTTCCTGGGTCTACCAATACTTCTTTTCCCTATTGATTTATCATTGCATATGTTCTTTGTGCTTCTCTCATCCCTCATTCTGATTAGATGGCCTAACCATTGCATTCTTCTTATATTAATAGTATTTATTGTATCTTTCTCGTTATATAACTGTTCAGTATCCATATTTGTCCTGATACGCCATGTATTGCCTTCATTAATAGCTCCAAAAATTTTTCTTAGGATCTCCCTTTCCCAAGTAATAAGTCATCTTTTTGTGTAGTGGTCCAGGTCTCACAATTTCTATTTGTCAAATTCTGATTTGTATGCCCGTGGTCGACTGTTTTCGACTATTTGGGAAGTAAAGCAAAAAGTAGAGCGGAGTCGAATCTCTTTACAGCCACTCATTCTCCAAACACCAGTTCGAAGCATGCCTGATATGATTTTTAAGTCAATTCAAAAGGAATGGTATTTTTTCGTATAACAGATTTTAATCAGAGAAAAGTTACAACAATGTAAATGATTGAAAAAATTACCACTTTAAAAAATACTTCGACTGTTTCGCTTGCTTTCGAAATGTGATCGAGCATAGAATTTTGTATGAAAATTAAAATCTACTTTTATTAATAAACGGTTAAAATAAATTTTATATTAAATTTCCTTAAATTTTTTACTGATGTTACTGGTCTCACAGACCGTTACTTTTTTCAATTTTTATAGTTTAACTTGTAACTTTCAGTTTAACTACAAGCACTACCGAAATCTGTTTCATTTTGAACTTTAGTACTATCACTAAAGACTTTTGAATAGGTGAATTTTAATTATAATAGTCCAGTACAAAAAGTTTAGTGCAAAAACACCATCCTATGAGTTAATCGAGCCTTTTATTCATACTTCGATGGAGCGGTCTCACAGACCACTTCACAGTACTTATGTGACAATTTCTGTCACATCAGTTAAAGGTTAAAGGTTCTTAAAAGTACCGTCAAAGAAGATGGGTTACAGTATTTCTTTGCGCTGAAAACATCAACTTATTTGCTGGAAAGGTTTACTTTATTAACAAGACGTTTGAGTTGATTTAAATTTTTGAATTTATAATCTACTTTAGAAAATTATCGTGTTATAAAAAGTTACAAAAGAAACCAACACATTAGAGTTAATAAACATTGATAACGACGATTTTAGCAACGCGTGTTTTTACATATTTCAACCTTTTATTTCTAATTTTAAAACCGATATTTTGTCAGATAAATTAATATATTTATTCAATTTTTTATTATATTACCTAATCACAGTACATCCAAATTTTACGATTGGTCTCCATCTGTTTTGGTCTGTATCTGTGAAACGCTTCACAATGGCAAAATAAAGATAAAAGACAGTAGCAAAAAAACAGCGAGTTTTTTCATAATCAGGGCTCAAGCCAATTTCACGTATTGTGGCTGACATGTTTTGGAAGAACATGAATTGCTGTTATGAAATTTAATTAAAAAAAAACCATTTAATCCTTATAAAAATACGTTTCTTCAATAAACTATTTTTCTTTTATATTTATTTTTACATTCTTTTTGTAATAGTTTTTGTAATTTTTCGATAAATTAATAAATCGTTTTTTTTTTCGAAATGTATTTGTATTCACTCATAATTTGTTCTTACATATACTTTTTGGGGGGTTGGCGAGGGTTTTGGAGCGTTAAAGGACACCAGCTGAAGTTCTGTACATAGGCGCCAGTCATTAGTGGCGCGCCCCTGTTCCCTTTAAACGAAATATATCCCGATAATAAAAAAAAACTAATAACTTTATATACTTAAAACCACATCATTAGCTTAATTTCTTACCCATCTGATAAAATGCAAATCTTAAAGTAAAAGAATCCACCTACAAACTGACCCATTCCATCCATCCATCTCTGAAATACACCCACTTAGCAAAAAAAAACAAAATTAAAATATCACAATGTAATGGTTGTTTTAATTAAATTAAACTAAACCTCCAACATTGGCTGCTTATTAATTAATCTTAAAACTTCATCAATACGAATAAATTCTCCACGCCCAACAAGCAATTAAATGCAGTTAATTTAAAAGGTCACAGACTTGTTTTTTGTTCTTAATTGTCTCTCATAACTTTTCAGAAGTGTTCAGAAGCACGGGAACGTGAGCTGGAAACAAAGGAAAATTTCTAACAAATCGTGGGCACACGCTTTTTGCTTTTCCCTAAACTGTTTCCGTAATTTGCGATCCTGCACGCCTCAGGTGTTAAGGGTTTTTGTGAAGCCTACTCAGTCGTGTTAAATTGTAGCAGAATTGAAACGTGAGAAGTGTTCGTCGCTGATAAGGGATTGGAAAAGGTAACGCGAAGTGATATAAAATATGTTGTGACGTGACGCTGCAATTCTGCGGAACTAAAGTTGTCAGAAATTGGATATCAAAATTGGCCGTTTAATCCCAATTATCTCTTTTATTTCTCTCTATAGAGAAATATCATGATGGTTTATTGGGCAAGTGATAAGCATGACGGAATGAAAATTATTATGTTTGGAAATAAAATAGAGTACATTTAGAAATAATAGCTTCAAACTGAGGTGTATTTATTTCTCTTGCCTAATAATAATACTTTATTTCTAAGTAAATGATCAGATGCGTTTTGTCTGAAATAATCAGGGAATTCAAAGCTTTAAACTAAATGTATTCTTTTTATTTAATTTAGTAAACTAGGTTTAATCCATGTCGGGATATCGGACTCTCAAAATAAAACGTTTTAAAACATTTTTTTCCATTGTATTAAGAGTATTAACATAATTTAACAATACTTTTTTAATCATGTCAAAACTCTCAACACAGTAAACCCAGGACAAACTTAAAACTATGTTGTTGTTGTTCTAGGCCTAAGCAACTTTAAATAATTGATACAGTTAAAGGTTAGAAAATTTAGCAATGTAGTTAACTTGAGGCTGTAGATATGAGGAACTCTGTGGCACCATTTACAGGACTTCTTTAGAATTTTATCCAGTGCCGGATTTTATTTTAAAAAGGCTCGGGAAAAAACAATTTAGAACATTTTTGCACATTTTCTAAAATTTTTTAGCTATAAATAACATAATATTTTAGTCTCAGGTTTTTGTGAAACCTACTCACTCATGTTAAATTGTAGCAGAATTGAAACATGAGAAGTGTTCGTCACTGATAAGGTATTGGAAAAGGTAACGCGAAGTGACATAAACTATGTTGTGACGTGACGCTGCAATTCTGCGGAACTAAAGTTGTCAGAAATTGGATATCAGAAATGGCCGTTTAATGCCAATTATCTCTTTTATTTCTGTCTATAGAGAAATATCATGATGGTTTATTGGGAAAGTGATAAGCATGACGGAATGAGAATTATTATATTTGGAACTAAAATAGAGTACATTTAGGAATAATAGCTTGAAACTGGGGTGTATTTATTTCTCTTGCCTAATATAACACTATTTATGTCAAGTATAAGATCAGATGGGTTTTGTCTGTAATAATCTTGGAAATTCAAAGCTTTAAACTACAGGCATTCTTCTTATTTTATTTGCAGTAAACTAGGTTTAACCCATGTCGGGGTTACTTGGACCCTCAACAAAAAACGCTTTAAAACAGTCTGGTTCTACTCTATTAAGAGTATCAGCAAACAATACATTTTGAATCACGCCAAAACTCTCAAAACTCTCAGCGCAGTAAAGCCAGGACTAATTTAAAACTGTTTTGTTGTTGTTGTTGTAGGCCTAAGCAGAATTAAATTATTGGTACAGTTAAAGGTTAGCAAATTTAGCAAATTAACTTGGGGCTGTAGATATAAGGAACTCGGTGGCACCGTTTACAGGACTGATTCTTTAGAATTTTATCCAGTGCCGGCATTTATTTTAAAAATGTTCGGGGAAAAAACAATTTAGAACATTTTTGCACATTTTCTAAATTTTTTTGAGCTATAAATAAAGTAATATTTTAGTCTCAGGTTTTTGTGAAACCTACTCACTCATGTTAAATTGTAGCAGAATTGAAACATGAGAAGTGTTCGTCATTGATAAGGGATTGGAAAAGGTAACGCGAAGTGATATAATATATGTTGTGACGTGACGCTGTAATTCTGCGGAACTAAAGTTGTCAGAAATTGGATATCAAAACTGGCCTTTTAATGCTAATTATCGCTTTTATTTCTCTCTATAGAGAAATATCATGATGGTTTATTGGGAAAGTGATAAGCATGACGGAACGAAAATTATTATGTTTGGTAATAAAATAAAGTACATTTAGAAATAATAGCTTGAAACTGGGGCGTATTTATTTCTCTTGCCTAATATAACATTATATCTAAGTATAAGATCAGATGTGTTTTGTCTGTAATAATCATGGAATTCAAAGCTTTAAGCTACAGGCAACGCTGCAGTTGGACAACGCTGATATATAGCACATTGCTAAAATCATAGGACACTTTTGATTTTAAACGTTTTGTCGAATATCTAAAGAAATACTCGTTCATGAACTTCGGGAATGTAGAAAGCATGTTTTAAAATATATTAGAGCGTGTATTTTGCAAGCAGAGCAATTAGGAGACCAACAACAAATTAAGTAAAATTATTATTTACCATCACCTTGTGTCATAAGAAGCTCGAACTAAGTTGCAACTGTAACAAACAATTTTATAAATCCTGCACAACGTTTTTATGCATTTGTGTGAAAATAGCAAGTATGTTCATGAAGATGTAAACGTTTCTTTTAAAAATTAATGTCTTTTCTGGTGTTCGAATGAATTTTAAAAGTAGTTTTAAAGGATTTTCGTATGAAAATTGTAACACAATTTACTGATTTTTAATGATTTTTTAAATAACTAGGGGGCTCTGCCCCCTACGAGCTACGCTCGTCAACCCCCGTTCAGACACCGCAGACTCTAACAGCACGCTAATTTTACCGCCTTTAAAAAGATTTCGGAAGATTGAATTATAATTTGAATCTGACAATTGTAATCTGACGTAATTTTCACCAAACCTTTCTTCCTCTTTTTAATATTCACGTCAAAATACTTTTGTTAGAAATGAAATATTATGATCATCTTAAAATGTCAAGTAAATGTCTCGCGCAATTTTTAAATTAAAGTTGTTTTGCAATATTATTTTTTGTTCATTTTACGTAATAAGTGTAATATGACGTAAATTCTCCTATTTAGGACTTCTAACGCATGTTACTGAATTTATTATTTTACAATATTCTTTCTCATTTAAAATTCACGTGTAACTATAGTTTTTATGACGTAATTTTCAATGAGTTCCTGCTTTTTATATTTTTTGTTTATAATAGTCACGTGTAAAATAAATTTTTAATTTGAAGCAAACATTATTGGTTGCGCTTTTCATACAGTTGGCAACAGTTTAAATTAATACAATTTTCTAAAATTTGTAAAAAATATCTCTCGAAATGCTGAAAATTTGAATTTAAAATAGAAATAAAACCTCGAAAAATTATTCAAATTAAAAAACTAACTGCAATCTGCACACCGGGAAATTCTGACGCATAAAATGATCTAAAAATGATTAAATTCCTATGTACAGTTTTTGCTCCTATAAAACTTTTTTAATGGAACGATTTTGTCCAACTTTGGCATTAAATATCTCTTAAAATAATTCTTCGATTTGAAAACTGTCTACATCAGCGTGTTTATCAAACATTTTTCTATAATACTACCGATTTTCATATTTTTGTATGCAACAGTTTTTTTAATATTAACGAAGAAAGACCTCCGGTCGCAAAAAATTCAAAACCGGCGGCGGCGGCGGCGGTGACAGCGGTAGTTACTTTTTTTTAGAATAGAGAGATTTAAAATCATGAAATATAAAAAACAAATCTTATCAACGAGTATTTGTTTGCTGCAATAATGTTTATTACAATTGACGATTGACTGTTGGGAGGATGTTTGCAAATTAAATTGAATAGATAAGTATTATATTTCTTTCTTTTTTGTACATTAAGTGAATCTTCATACATAATCTTCATAATCTTCATACATAAGCACATAAAATAATATAAATATTTCAGCATTTGTTTCCACGAAAGTATCAGTTTTAATGAATTCCATAACTTTATTTGCATATATAATTGCATATTTTGGGTGTTGTTAGTGTAGCAGTCTAAAATATATAAATATTAAACAAAAAAAAGTTATGCTTATGGCTATTTTAAAATTGATAGTGAATAAAACGTGATTTTTTATTTGAAAAACTTATAAATTCAAATTATAATTAAAATATCATTTTCGTACTTAATTTAAAATATCAACAATACATGGCAGTGCTATAATTATTTAAAATTACTCCCTATCTATATAAAACAGTACTTAACTAAACATTTCATTAATAGATGACAGGACTATAATTCGTTCATATTAATTCCCTTTTTATTAAAAAATATCCACTGTTGACAGATTCTACAAATTTCATCAATTACTTCATTTCCATTTAATACCTGTATTTCTTCAATCTTTTTTTTTTAAAATAAATTTCCTCTAGGTTCCTTTAATTAGCATATAAAATAACGTATTGTGTTTTGTTTTATTACTATAATATACTTAATAATTATTATATTTATATTATTATTAATTATTATTACCTCCATTTGTTAATTTTAAACTATCTGAATTCATTGTTAACTGTAACTGATTCTTATAACACGTGAATGGATATTGCTATGTCGTTTAGGATGAATGATTTTGTGGCTATTCTGAAATTTTAGATATTTAATTTTTTTTTTGTCCTATTAAAACAGTAAATTTTTCACTCACATGTTCCTTTTTTAATTTTTGTTATGTATGGCTTGATTATGTCCAAAATTTTGTGGTTACGGTTTACCAGGCAATGTTAGCAATTTGTATTCAAGCAATGCTTCTTATTTCTACTTCAGAAATTAACCATATGTACTTATGATGTCGAAATATTGCCCTTGAAAACGACATTCGAATCATAAGATCCATTTTTATTAATGATTGTTCTCCTTCATTGAATTGCATTTCTTTTGTGGTTTTTCTTATTGAATTTATGTAATTTCCAATATATACTGCATTTCGGACAATGGATTTAATGGTGATGCCAATGAATTCATTTTTTCTGGTTTTTTTTAGGGTTCCGTACTTAAAAAGTATAAACGGAACCATTATAAGATCACTCCTGTGTTTGTCTGTCACAGCCATTTTACTCGTAAACTATGGAACGTGAAAATTCAAACTGGGAGAAGTAATAAAGGCTATTGACCCACATATTTTCAGATTATTAAACATTTATAAATATATTTAGTAAAAATGTAGAAGGGCAAATTAAGTTACTCGAAAAAAAAATCTTTTTTTTGTATATCGTGTTGGGTGTCGTGTGAATGCTTTCGTAACGCTGAATTCAAAAATAATTTTCTTTTAATTTTAGATATTATATTTTCAACGATATCGTCGAATATGTAGCTCAAAAATATGCCCCTCCCCCATCTAATTCCGAATCTACTGAAACTAAAATGATGAAAAAATTAGAGGTAGTAGACGTTAATTTAAACCTTGCAGGAAAATTATAGCGATGACCGTAGGTCACATAGTTTTTGAAAAAAATCGCATTTTTTCGCTACACACAAATTGCGATTTACGGGCATTCAGCAAAAGTGTTGAGCAGCGCTGGAGGTACCTATCGTAGCAGAAATGTAAAAGCGTTGTTGATCATGATTTTCTAAAAAAATCGTCAGTAAGTAGCCGAGATATTCAGAAACAATTTATATCAGGGACTAACTGAATCTAAAGTTTGATGAAAATTCATGCATTATTTCTTGAGATACAGCTATTGTGGAAATCTTAAAAATTGCAGCATAGTAGCGTCACCTGCTGGGCGATTTACACCAAAAATTAAACAGCACTAATTTATATCAGGGGTTAACTGAATCTGAAGGTTGATGAAAATTCGTGCATTAGTTCGTGAGATAGAGCTATTGCGATAATCATGAATAATGCGCATAACAGCACCACCTATTGGGCGATTTACAACAAAAGGCTATCAGCACCGAATTATATAAAGGACTAACTGAATGTGAAGTTTTCTGAAAATCCATGCTTTTCTTCTTGAGATATAGCTACTGTGGAAATCATGAAAAACGCAGCGTTGCAGCACCAGCTGCTGGGCGATTTATACCAAAAAGTAATCAGAACTAATTTATATCAGGGACTAACTGAATCTAAAGTTTTATTAAATTCCGTTCAATAGTTCTTAAGATAGAGCGCCCCTTAAAATTTGTGTGACACACAGACAGACAGACATTTCGTAAAAACATGTTTTTCATTATGTATGTCCCCTAGAACACAAAGTTTTTTACAAAGTCTTAGTATTCTTTTAGCAATGTTTTTTTAATAATACAATTACTAACCTCATAGCATGCATGGTCACGGTGACGTCGTTGTGACGTCACTGTGAGTCACTGTGGTCACGTCACATCTGTGACCAAAATGCCACCACTCAGTGATGTCACATTGTGACTGAGATGTGAACTTCTTAGAAAACTTTAAAAAAATTACAAAAAATATTCAAAATATGTTATTTATGTAAAATTATATTTTCTGGCAATTAAAAAAAATTGGGACGTCACTGTTATGACACTGCATGTAACGTACGTCACGTCACATATGTTACGAAAAAAATCACCATATTGCAAGTCACAGTGTGACAAAAATATGAACATCAAAAATGTTTGAAAATGAACAGAAATATTACATGCCCGAGTTACAGCGACATAAGGAATGAAAATATATTAGTGGATAGGAAATAGTAAATTCGGACACGAAAAGAGGGGGGGGGGGCAGAAAAAGGAAAATGCACGGTAGAAGTATCAACAAACTAGATTTTCATGCTATATTTTATCAATTTGTTATTTAAGACAGTGAAAGTATACTTTTTTATGATTTCAATTTTATCTACCATTGCAATTTAATCCTACACTGATTGCTATTATTATAAAAGTGTTTCTCGGAAAAATGGTACGTATTGGAGCAATTTGGATAACATATTTAGAATTAGGAATATTAAATCTGTACACTTTATATATTTAGTTTGCAGGGAGGAAGTTGTTTTATTTTATTTTATTTATTTATTTATTTTATTTATTTATTTATTTATTTATTTGTCGACCAGTGGTATTCGAAACACTTCTGTGGTTTCAAACTAAAATTTTCTATTACAGTTAAGTCTGTATCTTTTAATGAGCACGTAGAAAGAATACTCAGTGTTTAGTCATATATGCATTTCTTGCTTTAGAATTTGCATTCAAGTCATATTTTTTCCTGTTAGTGTTTAACTATTTTAAATAACTATTTTTTTAAAAATTCTACTTCTTTCAGACTTTTTAAATAAAATTAGTATTTTCTGAAAAAATATGTATACAAATTTTATACAAAACCCATGATATAATTATTCGTATTCCAAATTCGTGTTTTAGAGATATGACTTTAAAAAAAGTTATTTTACAAATTGTTTTATTCTACAGAAAGGAATATGAAAAAAATGACAGATTGACAAAGAAAATTTTTTTATCCTGTATACTCTCTTTTCATTTATTAAGAAGATACGTATTTATTTATTACGTGTAAAACAAACTTTACTTTAAAAAAAAAGAAAGAAAAAAGGCAGGTGTTTCATTTAAATAGAAAATTTTCATTACAGATACTCTTAAATAAGATAAAATTATTGCGCATTTAAACTCTCTGTTGTGTACTAAAAAAAAAAAAAAAAATTATAATAATACAGTAGGAGCACCTGCTTGGTAAATATCGTCTGCGCTCGATTAAACCGCAGAATAAAATAAGAATCAGAGAACTACTGACGCGGGAAGTCAGTTTTTTAAGCTAACAGAAATATGCCTGACAATTTAGGATAAAATACGGATATTATTAAAATATTTATGGAACTTAAAAGGTATGTCCTATTTAATTTAAATTTTTTGTTCCTGTTTGATAGATTATTATCATGAGTTAAATAGTTGTATGTTATATACAATGAGACTGAGCTGGGATTCTTTTCAGAAGCAATATGGCGATGGAAAGATTTTTGAGAAATTGTTAAATGCATTTAATTCATCTATTATAGTTTGTTGTTGTTTAATAGTACAATTATAAATACTAATTATTTAGTGTTTTTCAAATTGTTATAATTATTTTTTTAATTGTATTTAAGCATTTTTTTGCTTCTTGTGATTTTAATCAAACATTTAATTGTAGACATTCAGAATCAGTTATTAAATTTTCTTTGATTGTAAACTCATTTTCTACGTTTTCGATACATTTATTTTATTGGCATTAAAAAATAAAATATAATATTTAAGCATTGAAATAAAGTGTTTTTCATGCCCGATAAAGTTGAAAAGTGTTTATGACTTCGGTTTGTCTGGCCGTCTGTCCGCGCTCTAACTCGCGTAAGTATACTCGGATTGACCTGAAATTTTTGGATGTTATTGACGTTTACCATAGCAAGGTCCCTATTTGTAATGAAGTTTGTAGCATGTTTAGTTCATTTACAGGGACAGCCAACTGTATTCCATTACATTACGGCCTGTGGGAAAAAAATCGTTTCAAATGATTTTTTATGATTTTACACGCTTTCAAACAGAATAAAATTGATATGCATTTATGAAGCGCACTAAAATGTGCATTCCGTAGAATATGCGATGCAAAAGAATAGTTATTTTTCATTTACAGGGCTAAAAAAGGAATTCCAATACATAATGATATAGGGGTGGAGGGAATTGTTTGCGGCGTACTTTATTTATGTTAATCTTTTTGATATGTAATGAAATTGATATACGTCGTTGAGGTTTACATACTATGAATTATTTCATGTATAATACGAAGTGTATATAGCATTTACAGGGACACACAAAATATTTCAGATACTATATTGTATCCGAAGTACTGTTCATTAGCGATGATTGCTGGAAATGCATTTTTACTTATGATTCACTACATTTATGCATAGCATATGGTGTATATATATATGCTATAATTCATATACAGAACTATACAAAAGTATTCGTAAGGGTTACTGGGTATTGCTTAAAGGTGGTTTTTAAATAAGTTATGCATTTTTACGCTGCACTGTATTTAATTTACTAAGAAATGTTTGTAGTATATAGATAAAATGATATACAGGGTCACGCAAAGAATTGGATACGTTGCCGTCTATAAATTATAATTTCTGGAAATGTGATTTCAGCAGTTTTAAGAGTGTTTTCGTTTGAATTAAATTTTAACTAAATAGTGGCGTGTAATAAAGGTTCTAGGTAAACTACGGGGTTGTACAAAATTATTTAAGTATGTTTTCATATATTAGTATAAATTGCTGAAAGAGAATTTCAACCTGTTATGCGTTTCCTTGATAAACTAAATTTTTCCAATATATAGTATATATATATCAATCTACAGATCAAATACAGGACTGTTTAAAAGAATTAGAAAACTTATTTGGCTGTGGATGGTAACTGCGTAAATCAGTTTTTCAAATGTGTTACGCGTTTTCATGTTTACTTAGTTATCTTATTTACGTTATTCCCCCGATGTCTTGTTAAAACATTTAGGAGGAGTTGGAAAGTGTTTTATTATCTATTCTTAACGCATGATATATCTTACTTGTTGTTTCTATTTCCCAGATAAGTCTTTTCCTATAAAACATACCAAATCTAATTAGCTCATATTCACAAAATACAATATATACGGAATAAAAAAATTAAATAAATACGGCTTATCCTGTCGTTCTATAAATAACAGTTGTATTAATGTCCGTAAGACTCCATGTTCGTATTTAATAAAGCAATGACAAATCACATCACATTAAAAAGCTTACACATTCTTAATATTAAGCTTGAATTCAAGATCAAGCTTAGAACTTATTAAAAAAAGATGTCAGTTGATAAGCATTGTTTTTTAAATGGAAAATTAAAAATATTTTAGAAGAATAGGACTCCAAAATAGCGATATCTTGCTGAAAAGTACGGTAAAAAGATAAGATTTTATATTTCAAACAAAACTTTACTTTAAAATTATATTAGTGTTTATGACAAGAATCATCACAGTATTAAGTATTAATACTTGGAAATTTTTCCAGAGAGAAACATTTGCCTTGCATACAATATTTCAAATAAAAATCAAATTTCAAATAAATTGCTTAAAAGGCACAAAGGCCAACATAGTGAAAAATATCCACGCCGGGACTCGATCCCGGGTCATCAGTATAGCGCACTGACATTCTACCGACAAAACCACATGGAACGATACCCAGCTTGGAAAATTTCTTTTTATTACATGTTGGCAAGGCTACAAACGCAGCACAAGATGGAATATTTATCGTGAGCCACCGACATGGGGTAAACACGAAACTTAATTAAATCCAGCATCGATTGAAACTATATTAATAATTGGAAATTTTTCCAGAGAGAAACATTCGCCTTGCATACAGTATTTCAAATGAAAATCGAATTTCAAATTAATAGCTTAAAAGGCAATTTTAATTTGAAATTTGCCTAATATTAATATGGTTAAATGAAATAAATATATTAGACTTTTCAATAAAAAAAAAAGTCTGACCTACATTCTTTAAATTGGGAAGGCCGGTTTGGATCCCCTAATTTATCTTAATATAAAGATAATTGTTTCTTAACCCCTTGAGGGGCAAGTAATTGTGTTTCTGTAATGTCAAATTCACACCGGAATCTGCTTAAAGATTTATTGCAAAATAACGAAAAGCAATTTTACGTTTTATCTCTTAAGGCTGTTCTTAACTGCTCTGCTCAACAAGCGCAAAACGTTTTGAGACATTTAGAGATTCATTTTTAACGGAAAGATATAAAATTGAAAGCCTGGCCATGGAAGCGATTTGGAATGGAACTGTTTTTTCTATTTTTTGATCAATCCGTTACCCATTGAGTTATAAACAATTTCGGTCACGTGACAAACCCGTTTTTTGCCCGCTCTTGGGTGATTTTTCTACTTTCGTGCGGAAATTCGGTTCGTTTACTTTAACATTATTTTCTGAAATATCTATTGCGTTTGCAAAAAAATGGAAAAAACAGCTCGATGACATAGTTTCTGAACAATAACACCAGCAAGTTTCATGCATTTTCGAACAAAAATAAATTAAAACTTATGTCAGGCAGTTGCCCTTTTGGATTTGAGAATAGCCTTAACCCGTAACTGGAGACATGAATTTTCTTACGCGTTGAGAGATATAATGTAATTTTCCTTTTTTGTCTTTTGTAAACAGCGTTGGAATTTTTTTTTAGAAATGCAATATATTCTGGAAAGCATGTAATGATAAAAGAACTACTTGTCGGTACTGAGGAATGATTTTATTTAAGGGCTTAAAAGCAAATGATAATCAGAGCCAAAAAACAACGTGGAATCATTCTGACTCCCGTCTCCAGTTACGGGTTAAATCGAAATGAGTAAAAAACAACTTCACCGCACAACAGCCACACAAACAGTGACAAAATCGCGACTCTACCAATAGGAATTTCCCATAAAGCAGGGTTTCCCAAAGTGCGGTACGCGTAGCCCTTGGGCGTACGCGAAGAGTTTATAGTGGGTACGCGCCGAATCATAATAGGATTCGTGTCCGCATCATATTCACAACAGACATATGATGCGGAGCAGCTAAACGTGTCACTAAAAGGAGTTTTCTCTTATTGAGTCTTTTAAAAACAAAATTCTAAAATACTCTTAACGTTAAAGATGACATGCGACTTTACTTAAAAATAACCTCAAATATGTCATAAATAAATAAATAAATAAATAGATAAATGCAAAGATAAAAAACTCACCCGACACATTAACAACTTGCTACCTGAAAAGCTTACATTGAATGCAGACTCAAAGTTATACTTATTTGCATCCGTTCGTTGTTTTTTATTTCCATTTTTCTATTCATGATTCTTGCAAGTTAAACAACTTGGAAATTGCACCCCAAACGTGAGAAATGAGGTGTGTTCGTACTATAACTTGTTTTATAAATATTTTTTGCACTGCCTATTGTACTGAATGTATATTTTAGTACACTTCATAAGTGCATATCAATTTCATTCTGTTCGAAAGGCTGTAACATCATTAAAATGCAATTGAAATCATTTTTCCCCATTGGCCGTAATGTAACGGAAAACTTTTGACTATCCCTGTAATTAAACTATACATTCGATTTTCATAAAATTTTAAATGGCTCGACAAAATTATACAACAATTATATATTTTAAATTTCAAACGATTCGGTGGGGTAGTTTTTGCTCTGTTATATGGGGACGGTCAAACAGACAGACGGACCAAACGACGACTATAGGTGCTACGTATTTATATAATTATACAAACGCACCTAAAAAGGGGGTACGCCATTAACGCCCGTTTCCTCAAGAGGTAAGTGAGGCATAGTTTGGGGATCACTTTCCTTGAGAACCACGAGGTAATAGCACTCACTACACCACTTTGTTACACAGCTGATACGAGATACCCCAATTTCCTTTACAACTTTTTTTTTTACCAAAAGAATTGCACTTTTTCTATAATGTATAAAAAACGTACATTCTGTGTAAAAAAGTATCTAGAATTGTTAAATGAAACACAAAAAAATTATTTATACATCAAAATTTATTTTGTCGCTTTAAAAGCAGGCCCCATCGAGTTCAACACAACTATGCCAGCGCAGGATCCAATCCTCCATTAGGGTCATACCATGGTAACTTACGTTACATTTAGAACAATTTACTACAGAAATTTTTGTAATATAACATGAAAAAATATTCAAATGTAAAGTTGACATGATTTGTTAATTAAATCTATCCAAAGCTCAATTTGGATGAAAATTGCCTAAAAAGTGAGAATGAAAATTACATTTTTTATGGCAACTTACGCTCCTTTTTCTGTAATGTCAGTTACGATATTAAATAAAACTGCCAGAGTTCAAGAAATAACACTAAAATTCTGTAACTTTCAACTAAATTAAGCTTTGAATATGTTTAATTAACAAATCACGCCACATTTGCATTTTGAGTATTTTTTTTTTGGTGTTATATTACTAAAATTACTGAAGTAAATTGTTCTAAATGTAACGTAAGTTACCATGGAATGACCCCATACATTTTTCGTAGGCAGATTGGAGTATGGTCTTTAGCTCCTTCATCGAATTGACTTTTAGATCCTCAATCGCCTCAACTCGCTTAATTTATCTTTGGGAACTGAAAAAAGCCACACGTAGAGGCGAGTAAGATGCTCGGTCAATGACATTCGGTACGTTTTTGTCCGAAAACTCTTGCACAACGATAGAACAAAATTGAGCTCTTTCGGTAACAGTCGTGCGGCGATGTGTTTGACTCCCAAAATACTAATCATAACGTTATGAGCGGGCTTAAAAGATATGTTCACCTCTTGAGCCTACTCTCTATGACTCGTGGGACAATTTTCGAGCACCAGCTTTTTGATTGTATCGACGTTTGAGTCGTTTGTAGACGTTGAAGGTCGACCAGAACGGGGCAAATTAACTATCACTTTACGACCCTCTTTGGGTGTTTTATACCATTCAAATTTTGTTTGAAACACAAAATTTGAGGTAAATTCTATGTTCAACAAATCTTTCCACTGTTAAAATCGCAGAGCTCTCAAAAGAAGGATTGAAAAGACAGCTGCTGTCAAGAAACTAACAAGGTGAGGGCTAACTTTGGTAATAACAGATTTTGATTATTTTAATATACATTGTAGGGTAAAGACCACTTAGTCTCAGATTCAACGGATTTTATACAACGCTCCTTAGTTCTTGAGAAACAGGGGGATGGGGGGGGGGGGGGGGTCTAATATTATAACACAACTTAAATACTTACTTTCTAACGATCGGACTACCTTGGTCATAACTCACTTGGTATGGCGTTTGCTCATTGTTCCACGGGCTCCGGTTCGATACCAGGACGCGCTACATTTGTTTTTCTCATTTTTTTTTTGTTTTATGAATAATGTAAATAATGTATTTGTAATTATAACTTAGTAATTCATTGTCAATTAAAAATTAAAATATTGTATATCAGTTATAGTTTTGACCTATTTACTTTTTTAATATGTAACTAAATAGTTGTATAAAACATCCTAAAAGTGTTAATTTTTTTTAAATCACTTTTAAACTGTATTTCATATATTCTTTATCGATGCAATGATATTGAACAATTGTGTCAATTCGTGATTTTAAAGAAACATCATTTATGTATTGCCTTAATAAGGGAAGTCAATACGAGGATAATATTACACTGTTTTTAAAGTAATAAGCATAATTATATTAAAACTTCGCGTAAGAATTAAATTACAACCTACTTTTTGCATATTAAAGATTTTTAAATTTGTAATAATTATGCTTGCACTTTGAATTATTTTACTTTCCCATTTATCTTCTTCTTGATTTTATTTTTATTTTATTTGAATATGTTTTATTTTATCATAACTAGAGGGTGCCACAACAGATTTTAGAATGATTTTGGAATTTTTATTATTCAATAATTCATCCATTTTTTTTAATCTCTTTAAATGATGAGAAATAATGTTTTAACCCATTGTAGGCCAAGCATAGAAATTTTATAAAATGTGGTATTATTTTCATTGAAATATGCTTAAATTACATTCATTAAGACAAAAAAAAAGTTTCGTGCATGAAAAATAATATTTTATTTGGGAAATAAAATGCATTCGGTCATTGGTGCGCTAACACACCATTAAATTTAAAATTAATAATTTTTTTTAAATTTTTTATGACATTTGCTTATTATTATTTTATTTACAGAACTTGCAAGTTTAATCCATTATAAAAACATATGATTTATCTCAAGTGGAATAATTACACATTTTTGAAAAGTCGAATTTGTCAATAACCGTTTCAATTTATAAAAACTAGCGTATTTTGAAAATTTCTCAACAGAAAGTGTTTGCTCCAATTGAATTACGCCCCACCAGTGGCGGAGAGGTTCTGTTCTGGATGCTGGTAGCCGGGAAGTGCTGCGTTCGAACTCAATCGCGCCAGTCGGCCTAATCGTTCGGAGTTTTCATGGTTTTCTTCGAACCTTGGATTTACGAGCGTTAGGTTCCCTTAGAAAGACCCCCACGAAGGGCATCCCCCCCCCCCCCATTGGAGCCTATAACCCTCGCGTTGATAATTGGCCGTCATAAACGCAACCAACCAATTGAATTACTGATAGTTTATAGATGTCTCCAGAATCCTTAAAAATAGTAGAAAAATAAAATTAGTGAAAAATATTCGTCACAATGTTAATAAAAAAAATATTTATTGAAATGGTGCGTTTACGCAGCTTTGGCCGAAATTGGGTTAAACATCAAAAATGCTAAATTAAAGTTTAAAACTATTAACATTATAATTTATCTACGATATTAAATTTTTAATTGAGATCATTAAATTATAATATTTATAAAACAAAAATTATAAAGAATTAAATTACAACCTATATTTTGCATATTAAAGATTTTAAAATTTGTAATACTTATGCTTGCGCTTTGAATTATTTTACTTTCCCATTTATCTTCTTCCTGATTTCATTTTTATTTTATGTGAATTTGTTTTATTTTATCATAACTAGAGGATGCCACAACAGAATTTGTAACGATTTTGAAATTTTTATTATTCAATAATACATCCATTTTTTTAAATCTCTTTAAATGATGAGAAATAATGGTTTAAATATCAAAAATGCTAAATTAAAGTTTAAAATTATTAACATTATAATTAATGTACGATATTAACATTTTTAATTGATATTATTAAATTATAATATTTATTAAAAAAAATTATAAAGAGTTAAATTACAACTTATTTTTTGCATATTAAAGATTTTGAAATTTGTAATACTTATGCTTGCACTTTGAATTATTTTACTTTCTCATTTATCTTCTTCCTGATTTTATTTTTATTTTATTTGAATTTGTTTTATTTTATCATAACTAGAGGGTGCCACAACAGATTTTGCAACGATTTTGGAATTTTTATTATTCAATAACACATCCATTTTTTTTTTTTTTAAACCTCTTTAAATGATGAAAAATAATGGTTTAAATATCAAAAATACTAAATTAAAGTTTAAAAATATTAACATTACAATTAATGTACGATATTAAAATTTTTAATTGAGATTATTAAATTATAATATTTATAAAACAAAACAAAAAAGAAAAAAACAAATGTAGCGCGTTCCGTTATCGAACCCGAGGAATAACGAGTAAACGCCGTACCAAGTGAGCTACGACCAACGTAGTCCTCTCGTTACAAAGTAAGTATTTAAGTTCTGTTATAATATTAGACTCCTCCCCCCTGTTTCTCAAAACTAAGGAGCATTGTGTAAAATCCGATGAACCTGAAACTAAGGAGTCTCTACCCTACAACATATATTAAAATAATCAAAATATGTTATTACCTAGGTTGGCCCTCTCCTTGTAAGTCAAAGATGACTCTCAAACTTCGCGTTATAACTCAGTCAGAGACCCCAAATTACAGAAAAAAAAATTGTTGTGAAATCTTTTATGCGTGTCTTTTAAATGATAAATTCTAAGTATTTTTCTTACACAGAATGTGTTATAAGATACTCAAATTAAAAAAAAAAAATGTTCAAAGGGTACTAAGTTTCTTTAAGAGGTCTCAAGACTTATAATTGGAAAAAATGAAAATAAAAGACCATTTTCATCATTTAATATCTTAAAATGTATATGATTTTAAAACACAATTTATATTGGAATAAAAGATATAAGTATGTTCTTTCATTTCATGAATATAAAAAAAAAAAAAAAAAAAAATGCAAGATGCAGAATTAGCATTTATAGGGGACTCCAAGCTGTCAGACATTTGTGGAGCAGAAAAATGGTATAACAACTTACAGGCAGTATTGCAAAATAAATTTTGCAATTAGAATGGAAATTTTGGTCCCTACATCTACTTCAGATTATAATAATTTCCTTGAACCTAAATAAATTTGTAATTAAAGCATTTTTATATTCTTAATACAAAATTGTATTTAGCTAATACAAAATTTTGAAAATTTCATCAGTATAATCCCCTAAAAGAAATATATATTTTTAACAATAAAAAGGTAATTTTAAGTTCAGTTTATGGAGGCTAACTTGAAACATATGTTTTGAAAATTGGATGAAAAAACATTCAGAAGTTAATGAAATATCATGCGCGTTATGCCCAAAAACGTCGTTTAGAGAAATATGACTTCAAAATTTTGGAAACGCCGCTTCAGCTATTGAGCAAGTATGATTCTAAAAGCCATAACTTCTGTTCTAATGGGAATTTTAAGGAAACAATTGTATCAAAATGTTCAGAAAAATAGGAGTTTAACATCTAAAAAAATTAAAATTTCGAAAATTTTGAAGCTTTGAGAGTCCTGAGACCCCTTAATCTTCCCGGCACGGGCAATTTTTGTTGTAAAATGATGAAATGATTGGCTGACACCGGAATTTTAAAACGACTTTTTTAGAAATCGAAAACATATTTAACTATTCATTGTAAAAGCAAAATTTTACTAAAATATCCTTGGTGCCGTTCCTAAGTTTGGAATTAAAATTAGGTATCCCGACCCGAGCGCATTGTGCCGGAAAGGGTTAAGCCTAGAATTTGCAGTTCGTAAATTTGTCCCTGCATATGCTGTTTCTAGACTATGAAAAAGTACGTTTTCATCTTAGGATTGTTCTCGAATCTAAAGGAGTTACATTCTGACACATTTCTAAATTCATTTTTGATCGGAAACGCATGAGATTTGTAGGCAATTTTGTTCAGAAACTATGTAATTGAAGGAAATTTTCCATTTTTTGGTAAAGACAGATCTTTCAGAAAATACTGTCAACGTTTGAGAGATACAGTGACAAAAGGAATGAAATAATGTTAGTGGATACTACTGTCGCCTGTACATGATAGGTGAAAAGTGCCAAAAAACAATAAAATAAATTACATGTGCAAATTAGATTTTCGTGACATATATTCTTGAATTGCAATCTAAGATAGAGGCAATACCTTTTTCACGCTTTCAATTTTTTCTAGGATTGTAAATTAATATAACAATCCTTCATTATTTGTTATTATTATAAAATATTTCTCTAAAAAATGGTGCCGTTCCCATATTTAGATTTAGGAATATATGTTCTATATAGCCCATATTTTTTTTTGCAGAAACGCAAAAATTTTATTTTTTTTGCCGGAAGTTATTCGAAAATCAATTAATCGAGATTCACCCAGCTTTAAAATTATTTTAAGAGCAGCTTTTAAAGAAAATATCTGATTCTTAGATGCATGAAATAAATATGCTTAACGTTACCTAGAAATATTTATTTTTCATCTAACTGAAGTGATTATTTCAACAATCATATTTCATTAGAGTGTACCATTTTAAAAATATTTTTTATTACTTGCTATTGCTCTAAATTCAACTTATAAGTTTTATAAAATAATCCAGAAAATAGTCTAATGCGTGTAACAGTGTGGAAAATAAAGCAATTTCAGCGGTTTTTAGTTTGCATTTTAAATGGAAATGCAGAAAAGCAATTAACTTTTGTAAACAGATGCGTTGGTTCAATACGCATATCCACGCACAAAACGTCTAATGATTATTTAGAACAATGAATCTAGGCGAAAAAAGACCTATTCATTTAAAGTAAAATTTTGTTTTTATCTAGGCCATCCAGGTATGAAGATGTTAACTTGATATGGGAAACTAAAGAAAAATAATTTAGATCTTTTCGTAACTTAAATATAAACCGTAATTGAGATATAAAACGTAGAATAGACATTTTTCTTAAAGTAAGAAACACATAATAGTAATTTAAAAGGTGTTTTTAACACGTTCCACAAAGTTCAAAAACCTAGTATGTGTTCTTTTAAAGCTTAAACTATTACTTACAGTTTAGAATAAACTGGGCAAATTGTCCCATTTAACGGGCTAAAAGCGGAATATTAAACACACGTTTTCATTTCGAATGAGAAAAATTAAAAAGGTGGGAAAAGGAGATTTGTTTCGAGTTTTCAAATTCCTCTGTTATTCTAACCTTAGATTTTTATCAAGTGTGTTTATGTGTATACAGATTTCTTTGCAGCAGATCGCGTCAAATGTTTCATTTGGCGAGAAAACAGAAGATTAAAATTTCCCAAATTCAAAATTTGAAAACAAAATTGTTTCGATGACACTCTTGTTGATAATATTAAACGATTAAAATTTTTTGTGTGTAGCTTATTATTTGTATTTTAATTCTTTTTCAGAAGTCATTCATATTATATATATATATATATATATATGTATATATATATATATATATATATCTATTTTCATTTAATCCAGATATTTCATTTGGCGAGAAACAAAAGATTAAAATCTCCAAAGTGCGAGATTTGAAAATAAAATTGCTAAGATGACACTTTTATTGATAATTTTTAAACGATTAGAATCTTTTGTGTGTAGCTTATTATTTGTATTTCATTCATTTTCAGTACCCATTTACATTTCAAAATATATGTTTCCATTTAATCCACTCATAAGTTTCATTTGGCGAGAAAACAGCAACAATAAAAACGCCAAAACGCGATATTTGAAAACAAAATTGTTTCGGGGGCAACGATTAAAATCTTTTGTGTATAGATTATTTGTATTTTCATTCATTTTCAGAACTCATTTACATTTTTTTAAATATGTTTTTATTTAATCCATTAATAAGTTTCATTTGGCGAGAATACAACAGAAAATCGCCAAAATGCGAGATTTGAAAACAGAATTATTTCGATAACACTTTTATTGACTATTTACTGTTTGGCAATCGTGATGTTAAAAGTTTTTGGTAGTATTTCTTCCGTTCAAACATTCAAACATACTGATAATATTAACTTTGTATATTGCTTTGTTATATTACTATTTAAATTACCTCTTTCTTAGGTGCGTTCGTAATTACATAAATACGTAGCACCTATAGTCGTCGTTCGGTCCGTCTGTCTGTCTGCCTGTCCAACCGCATATAACAGAGTAAAAACTACCCAACCGAATGGTCTGAAATTTTAAGTATATAATTATTGCAAAATTTTGTCGAGTCATTTAAAATTTTATGAAAATTGGATGTATAGTTTAATGACAGGGACAGTCATAAGTTTTCCCTTACATTACGGCCGATGCGAAAAATTTTTTTCAAGTGCATTTTACTGATGTAGAATCCTTTCGAACAGACTGAAATTGATATGTACTTATGAAGTACACTAAAATATACATTCAATACAATATGTAGTGAAAAAATTATTTATAAAACTAGTTATAGTACGAACGGTTAAACTCGGTTAAGCGGTTAAGCGGTTAAAGTCTTTTATGTGTTGCTTATTATTTTTATTTCATTCACTTTCAGCACTCATTTGCTTTTTTAAGAATATGTTTTCATTTAATATCCTAATAATTTTCATTTGGCGAGAAAACAACAGATTAAATTTGTCAAAATGCGAGATTTGAAAACAAAATTCTTTTGGTGACACTTTTAACGATTAAAATCTTTTGTGTGCAGCTTATTTGTATTTTCATTCTTTTTCAGAACTCATTTACTCCTTTTTCTTTCTTTTAATGCACTAACATGCTATCCCGACTGCCAGGTTTACTCGGGACTTCGGGAGTTGTTTCTCAAAACTGTTTAATAATAAATACGGATAGATTATTTTTTTGTTTTTCTCGACTTTCAGAAGCATCTATAATACACTTGTTTTATTAGTTTCTATAGTGGATGCTTCAGTTTAGATCAACAAAGCATCTAAAATAGCAGCGCTACCTATTGGGCGATTTGCACCAAAAAGTTATCAGCACGAAATTATATCATGAAGTAACTGAATCTGAAGTTTTCTGAAAATCCGTGCTTTAGTTCTTGAGATATAGCTATTGTGGAAATCATGAATAATGCAGCATAGCAGTTCCACCTGCTTGGAGATTTACACCAAAAAGTAATCAGCACCAATTTATGTCAGGGACTAACTGACTCTAAAGTTTTATTAAATTCTGTTCATTAGTTCTCGAGATAAAGCGCCCACAAAATTTGTGTCACACACAGACAGACAGACAAACAGACAGACTCGCAGACAGACATTTTGTAAAAACATATTTTTCGGGATATCTGACCCCTAAAACGTGTAAATCCGTGGAATTCCGGAATTCGAAAATTTTCACGAATCCAATGTTTTTTTTCTTGTAAAGATAGAAGAACGTAATAAAAAAACTAATAGTAAATTTCCTTCTTAAATTTCTACAAATTATTAAAACTGAATATATTTATTATATCGGATATTATTTTTATCAAATATTAACGATTTGTTTAAATAACCGAACAACACTGGCGAAACCCTATTCGTCTCGCTCCTCTGTCTGTCTGTCCGTCACAGAGCCCGTTCTCAGAAACTATACATGTTGGAGACTTGAAATTTTGCATACTTATAGACGAACACCACACATGATACAACAAATCATAAAATTTTGAAAAAGTCGTACATTTAACCCTTTGGGCTCCCACATGTGTATTTTAAACAAATCTTTCTAAGTGAGTCCCAAATTGCGTTGCAGGCGTGAAATTTTGCGTACTTATAGATAGACACCTCAGATCAAACGACAAATCTTAAAATTTTGAAAAAGTCGTACATTTAATTCTTTGGCCTCCCACATGTGTATTTTAAACAATTCTTTCTATGTGAACCTCTAATTAGGTTGGAGGCGTGAAATTTTGCATACTTATAGCTGAATACCTCACATCAAACGACAAAACATAAAATTTTCAAAAAGTCGTACATTTAACCCTTTGGGCTCCCACACGAGTATTTTAAACAATTCTTTCTATGTGAGCCTCTAATTAGGTTGGAGTTTTGAAATTTTACATATTTATAGCTGAACACATCACATCAAACGACAAACTATAAAATTTTAAAAAGTCGTACATTTAACCCTTTGGGCTCCCGTGTATTTTAAACAATTCTTTCTAAGTGAGCCCTAATTAGGTTGGAGGAGGGAAATTTTGCATATTTATAGCTGAATACCTCACATCAAACGACAAATCATAAAATTTTCAAAAAGTCGTACATTTAACTCTTTGGGCTCCCACATGTGTATTTTAAACAATCCTTTCTAAGTGAGCCCCTATTTAGGTTGGTGGTGTGAAATTTTGCGTAGTTATAGCTGAACACCTCACATCAAATGACAAACCATAAAATTTTGAAAAAGTCGTAAATTTAACCCTTTGGGCTCCCACATGTATATTTTAAACAATTCTTTCTAAGTGAGCCCCTAATTGGGTTGGAGGCGGAAAATTTTGCATACTTATAGCTGAGCACCTCGCATCAAACGACAAATCATAAAAATTTTCAAAAAGTCGTACATTTAACCTTTTGGGCTCCTACATGTGTATTTTAAACAATTCTTTCTAAGTGACACACTATTTAGGTTGGATGTGTGAAATTTTGCATACTTATAGCTGAACACCATCATGCGACAAATCAGAAAAATTTGAAAAAGTCGTACATTTAACCCTTTGGGCTCCCACATGCGTATTTTACGCAATTCTTTCTAACTGAGCCCCTTATTAAATTGGAGATTTGAAATTTTGCATACTTATAGCAGAACACCTGAAGCCAGGCGACAAATCCTAAAATCTTGAAAAAGTCTTACGTTTAACCCTTTGAGCTACCACATATGTATTTTAAGCAATTCTTTCTAAAAGAGCCCCTAGTTAAGTTGGAGACATGAATTTTTGCATACGTATAGCTGAATACCTCAGACCACACGACAAATCATAACATTTTCAAAAAGTCTTATATTATTTACTCCTCCGGGCTCTAACTAGTATATTTTAAGCAATTTTTCTAACCTCCGCCCTTTTCATCCGGGGAGCACTTTTCCAACTTTTGCCGACACCACTTTGACCATTCTTTCATATTATGCACCATAGCCTTACATATTTTAGTTCCACTTTTTACCACAAGGTGGCGCCTATTTATCTCCTTTGCTATGGGCCCAATCCCTTCGACTAATATATATACGGATAGTATGTAAAACGGAGTTTCGTTCGGATAGAGGTTTGTTTAGAATAGAGTGCGCCCCTGGTTGCGAAATGTGAACTAACAAATTTTTCTAAAGGATAAAGTGTTTTGAAAGGAATATTAAACGAAACCCTCTGTGCGATCTATAATCACACTTACCCACTTGTTTTGTATCGCTAACTGTATATCGGAAATAACATTATTAGTGCAGCCAAACCATAAAATTTTGATTTTTCTTGTTGAGGTATTCTGTAGCGAATAAGACATGATAAAATTTTTGTTCTTTTTATTATTGACAGTAATTATAATTATAAAAAACTAAACGTCCACATATGTGATCAAGCGCGTGAAGAGGTTACTACACTCTCAAGGTGAATACGACATTCCGAAAATATAACATAATGTATTTATTTTACTTTGTTAACGCCAATTGTAACCAGAAATTTTTCTTTAATGTGTATTTTTCAAAGAGAACTAAAATTCAGTTTGTGTTGCATTTCCTAGTCGATCTGATAAACATAAAAAAAGTTACGTGGGTTTCATGTACTTTGTTCTATCATGCATAAATCAGAATTTGGATCTTTAAACGTGGTTATCCCATAACTGTATTTTTAACGATATTTAACGACTTTATCACGATAACTCGAACAAATCTTAACCAATCTTCTTCAAGTTTTGACGACTTTTTAATAACAATATTATCTAGAGCATAATCGTTTTTTTCTCTTTTTTGAAGATCTCATTAAGTTTTTTTTTTTTTTTTTTTTTTTTTTTTGTACTTTTTATAATCAATCAATGTTCAGTTTTTTTGTGTATGAAAATCGGTACCTTAACTTTGAATTGTCGCCATTTTGTTCAAAATCAATCTTTCAAAACAAAACAAACTAATGAATGATAATCGTACGATAACTTTACCAATCAGTATGATTGTGTTAAAAATAATAGTATAAAACGAACTATTACTCTCTAGCTTTAAGTGTTCGGTGTAAAGATATTATGCTTTTCCTTAATTTCAGGTAATATTTGACAGACTTACTGTGATTGGCTACCAGAACGACATCATCTCCTAGTAGCGAGCTTTCTGGGCCAACTTTATTTGGTCATTATAAACAGTTTTGCCAAATCTAATAGATTTTTCATTTAGGAATTCCTGATTCACACCAGAAAATTTTAAACAAGAAATGCAATAAATAAAATGCAAGAAGAGTTGTTTAAATATAATATTTTAATTTCTTGAAAAGAATCCTCCAAAATACATGTTTTTTTTTTTTTTTTTTTTTTTTTTTTTTTTTTTTTTTTTTTTTTGGGGGGGGGGGGGTGTTCGTTCATCTGACGAAACCCTATTCATCTCGCTCCTCTGTCTGTCTGTCCGTCACAGAGCCCATTCTCAGAAACTATACATGTTGGAGACTTGAAATTTTGCATACTTATAGATGAACACCACACATCATACGACAAATCATAAAATTTTGAAAAAGTCGTACATTTAACCCGTTGGGCTTCCACATGTGTATTTTAAACAATTCTTTCTATGTGACCCTCTAATTAGGTTGAAGACGTGAAATTTTGCGTACTTATAGATGGACATCTCACATCAAGCGACAAATCATAAAATTTTGAAAAAGTCGTACATTTAACCCTTTGGGCTCCCACATGTGCATTTTAAACAATTCTTTCTACGTGACACCCTATTTAGGTTGGAGGCGTGAAATTTTGCATACTTATAGCTGAACACCATCATGCGACAAATCATAAAATTTTGAAAAAGTCGTACATTTAACCCTTTGGGTTCCCACATGCTTATTTTAAGCAATTCTTTCTAACTGAGCCCCTTATTAAATTGGAGATTTGAAATTTCGCATACTTATAGCAGAACACCTGAGGCCAGGCGACAAATCATAAAATCTTGAAAAAGTCTTACGTTTAACCCTTTGAGCTACCACATATGTATTTTAAGCAATTCTTTCTAAGAGAACCCCTAATTAAGTTGGAGACATGAATTTTTGCTTCACCCGCAGAGCACTTTTCCAACTTTTGCCGACACCCCTTTGACCATTCTTTCATATTATGCACCATAGCCTTACATATTTTAGTTCCACTTTTTACAGCCAGGGACGCCTACTTATCTCGTTTGCTATGGGCCCAATCCCTTCGACTAATATATATACGGATAGTATGTAAAACGGAGTTTCGTTCGGATAGAGGTTTGTTTAGAATAGACTGCGCCCCTGGTTGCGAAAGGTGGAACTAACAGATTTTTCAAAAGGATAAAGTGTTTTGAAAGTAATATTAAACGAAACCCTCTGTGCGATCTGTGATCACACTTACCCATTTGTTTGTTTTTTACGTTGCTGGTCTGTATAACCCCTGGAGAGATAATTGTTATTACCTTTATTTTGGATCATCTGGTACAATTAAAATAAATCCTTTTGAATTATTTTTCAAATGAAACTGTAAGTATTGCAAAATATCTTTAGCCCAAAATACTTATTTACTAAATTCCTGTATAATAACCAATTTCATGATTGAATCACTTTACATCTAAAGCATAATTTATTTCAAATTTATGCCCAAGGAAAAAACAGGAAGAGATAAAGACTAAATAAGCAGTTAAGCTGCCCGCATTTGACGTTTAGAAATATAATACTTAATTAATGACGAGTAATAACATTTGCATGTGGGAGATAAACAGACGATTAATGGTTCAGGTAAATTATCGCTTATTACCTAATAAAAAAGAGGTAAATACGTCGAAATTTGGCGGTTAAACAGAAGATAACGCATCAGCTTTATATTTGGCCGCCTTCAGTGACTAAACACTGTCCTTGTAGCAGAAACCCACCTTGAATGTGCGAAATGTAAAACAAGATCTTAAAAAGATTCGAATGTCAAAGTTTAGCTATCATGGAAAAGAAATAGTAATGCATTGATAAATCACGTTATATTATTATGTAGTAATTTATAATGGGATTCTTTTTTAGAAAATAATAAATATATCTACTTAATAAAGGAATAATTTGGAATAGTTAACCACACTTTTCTTCGTGTGTTTGTTGTTTAACCCTGTCGCTGCGCAACCCGAGAGATACTCGGGCATGCATTTTTCCGTCTAATTAATACTATTTGGTTATTCCCACCGGTTATTTTTTAGCCGAAAACTTTGTCTGATTTAATCAGGACATTTTCCCGGATTACGATAGTCAAAAACTTCTGCTTTAAAGAACCGGCGATAAAAGATTAAAAATTCTGTAAAAGACGCTCATCGCGAAGAATTACTTATGCAGCGAGAGGGTTAATGTTTTTAGTGCCTCATATCAAGAACTTGAAAATACTAAATTATACCTATTTGTGAGAAAGTAACGTTATATTCTAAATCGAACTTAGTTAACCCCTTAATTCTCGCTCCCGTCATATTCTCGGGCTGCGTCTTTTACTCAGATTGTTTGATTCCCACCAGTTTTATAAAATAGTGAAATTGGCTATATTTTGGTATCGTTTTTCCTGTCATTAAATAAGGTGAATATTTCTTTTTCATAAAAGTGGTGCTAATAAGCAATTTGAATTTTTCAACCGTAATTTAATTCGAGCGTAAAGGGGTTAATGAAGACGAAGGTATTTTCTCGTTATAACAAAGTTATTGCAGTCACCAAGTTTAAGGTTTTATATAATGAAGCAAATAAATAAATATTATACACATTCAGATGAATCATCGAAAATTACAGAATGACGTCTGTAATAGGTGTAATTTTAGATTAGAAGGGTGATATTAAATTACCAAAAACATCTTAACACATTCACGACGGGAAACGAGAATTCTCGTTTTCATTCAAAAAACATCATTGACTAAGGGCGTGGCTCCTACCTTACAGAAAATGCATTTATATCATGTTGTCCATATTTTTTTTAGATTGTAAGACATTTTATATTAAATTCGTACATTGAAAGATATTTACCGATGCATAAACTTGGAAACCTATCTAGAACACCAATTTACAAAAGACTTTCAGAACAGGGAGAAGCTTCTGCTGTTTTAAAATTCACATTTGATAAAAATTGCCCGACGGCAATGTGTTGAAATTCACCATAATAATTTTCCAAATTTAGAAATAGGAAAGAATTCCCAGAAAAAAAAAATGCTTATCATTAAATTTTAGATGCTTACCATAGTTAAAAAAAACATCCTTACCATTTAGTTGTTAATTTAAACAGATTATTTTTAGCTATTTCTCTTTAAGCATATTTTTCTGACGTTCACATTATGTTTTTCTCTTTCAATTACTTATTCAATTACTTTAATGAATCTAGAAAAAAGAATTCTACAATTTATCTGTTTGGAGAAGATAAGCTAAGACATTTAATAAAAATGACTTGCGCAAATGATAATCTCTTCTCTCTATTGTTTTAAATGTATAGAACACTCATTACTAAACGCATTTCGCTTTTAAAAACACGAGAAAAACGGGGGAAAATGTTTGTGAGTTTTCAAAATTTTTGTGAGTTGTTTCCGAATTTCTCTTAATTTCGTCATCTACTCCAAGTTAAACGTTGATTTTAAAGTGTATATTTATTGTTTTTATAGAAATAAATCCTGTTATGAATTGCTACTCAATATTAACGTGATTTATCAACGCATTACATTTTTCATTTTCATGATAGCTGAACTTTCACTACAAGATATATTTTCTTCTTTTTTAGATAATAAGCGATTATTTGCCTGAGTCAACCATTTTCTTTCTTTTTGCTAATTATGACTTGGGTTTTCTTTAAATTTCAGATCGCTATAAACTAGTTCGACATGCCATCTGATTATCTTAGTCAAACTTGTTGAACATATGATTTCCAAGAACCAAAGAAAAAAAAAGGGGGGGAGGAGGGGGGTTACACTTCGATACTTAATTTCTAATTCGCATTTTTTTCCAGAGATGATTTTTTAATGATTATGAAGACGACTTTTAATTAAATTTGAAAATGATTATTAAATGAGTATGGAGATAATATTTAATCCTACGCATGCTACGCAAATAAGGCTTCACATATCTTGTAGTTCATACGGTAGATAAACAGTCGATTACTGGTTCAGGTAAATTATCTCTTATTATCTGATAAAAAAAGATAAGTAAGTTGAAATTTGGAGGAGTGACAGAATATAATGCGTCAGTTTTACATTTGGTCTACCGGAAAATTCTGTCGCATAATGTTCTTTCACGCCTACTTTTTTAAAATTCTGATTTCTTCATTAGCACCACTTTTTTGAAATGGTAAAATTCCGATTAGCACCACTTTTTTGAAATGTTAAAATTCCGATAGTTTTCACATTTCACATTTCACATTAAGATGATAAACATTGGGAAATTTGCCATTTCAAAAAAGTGGTGTCAATGAAGAAATCTGAATTTTAAAAAAGTCAGCGTGAAAGAACAATATACGACAGAATTTTCTGGTAGACCTAATATTTCGCCGCTTTTGGTGACTAAACACTTTCCTTGTAGTATAAACCCCCCTTTAACCCTTTATCTATTGCATTATGATCTACTGCAATTTTTTTTTTTTTCAGTTACTACAAAGAAATTAAAGGATAAACATAAAAAAAATTATCACCCGTGAGAAATTTAATTCCTTAGAGGTAATTAATTAAAGTGGTACTTTAAAGTACCGTCAGTACACTATGACTAAAATATCGTAACAGAAAACCCACAAGGTATTTCAAAGGGCAACAGGATTGTGGTAAAATATTTCTATGTGAAATATAGCCTTTTCTTATTTATAATTTTTTTTTTTTTGGCAAATTCCGGTGACAATCGTTTATTGAAACACTTTAGCATTGAAAATGAACCCTTGAAAGGGTTAAAAAAACAATTTTTTTTTCGGTTTCGATCTTGGTAGCAGTCCTTTAGTTATGCGACGTCTATATTCCAGGGACAACATGCTCTCTCGCATCTCGACAAATGCAATATATGAATTTACATATGCCATTTCTAGCATGGAAAAAAGAGCCGGTGCCAAAACTTTTTCGATTTCCTAGAAAAAATAATGATAAAACAGAAAAAAAAAATACTCGGAAAATTATTACTACACTACAATTTAGTAATTACATTATAAAGCAGATGAAAACGATGGATAATTACACAGACGAAAAGTAAACAAGACGTTTTCTCCAACAGCCAGTGTACTGACGGTACTTATAAGTACCACCGAGCAATTCAGCTGTTAAATCAAATATATACCCCGTTTACCTAAAATAGCTAGTCGAATTGTATTCTAAGATCATAATCAAGGCATTAAAAAAATCCAACACTTATCTTATATCATTTACTGTGTTTGCAGCAATAAAAAGACGAGCGTGACAATTTGTACAAAATGTCGGAACAAAACCCATCGACTGTTCAAAGATAGCCTCTTTCCTCGCTAAAATAACAAACCTAGAAATACAGCTGCCATGTATCCTGAAAAATTAGAGTTACAAGAGTGTTTTTGCAAAGAACCATTAGAATATTAGTAATATTCACTATGAGGTGAAAGTTTAAAGTGAGTGGTACTTATAAGTACCGTCAGTAGATAAAGGGTTAATGTGAGAAATGTGAAACAAGATCGTCATAATTTTTTATAATGTTTATTTCAAATTTACAGGAAACAAGAAAGGACCTTTTGGTTTCGGGTTTTCTTCTTGACTTCTTTTACTGTCTCCAACGTTAAGAGTCACCAACGCCGAGGTCACAACCTCGGCGCTCGGAAATATGGGTGTAAAAACAACAATTTTTTTGTGACTCAGCTATTACTTATGTATAATTTTTTTTTAACATATACATAGAAATGTTATGAATAATTAAGAAAAAACTAATAAAAAATTTAAAAATGGCAGAGGAATGAGCCGTCAAGTAGGACCCTTTTTTAAAAAAAATCCTTATTGATGGCGTAACATTTTTCTCTGGGAGGCATCGTCTAAAAAATAAAAATAATGTTTTTTTCTTACTTAGAAAGGTAAGAAAAAAAATTAAAAAAATTGTAGAAATGACAACAGTTTTAAAACAAAACTTTGATTTTTATCAAAATTTTGAGTTTTAGAAATTTATAAAAATGAACGCGGCCTCCAACAAAAAACTCCTATGCTACATCTTAGATATTACTATAAATACTATGTGGTTTAAATTTCATCAAAATTCGTTCAGTAGATCTTAAGATGTCTTGTACACAAGTTTGAAAACAGTAGTTGCGAGAAAAACGCAAAAGAAAAAAAAAAAAAAAATCCGCGTCAGCGTAAGCAATTATTTTTTATCTTCAACCTGAGATTCCTGGACCGTGCATGACGTCTTCCAGTGATACTTCGATGTGCTCAGGCTCAGACTTCTTTTGAACAGCTTTTAATTTCCTGGAGACTTTTATTCTCTTGTTGGGCTCTCATGTTGGCTATAAATAATCGGTAAAAAACCAAGTTCTCGGACAATCCCAACTTTATAACTCCGGAAATAATTTGAATTTTGAAACGGTTAAACGCTTAAAATATTCTTATAAGTATAAAAAAAAATTATGAAGTAAAAAAAAAAATCGATTTTTTAAAAATCTCAAGGCGGTGCAACCTCTCAACCCCTTCGGGATGAGTGTCTTTTACAGAATTTTTTATCTTTTATCACCGGTTTTTCAAAACAGAAATTTTTGTGTAATTGAACCGAGAAAATGCTCGGATTAAATAAGGCAAAATTTACTGGTGAGAATAATCACAGATTCTGAGCACCTAAGGCAGATCACACACATATACATAGAAATGTTATGAATAATTAAGAAAAAACTAATAAAAAATTTAAAAATGGCAGAGGTATGAGCCGTCAAGTAGGACCCTTTTTTTGAAAATCCTTATTGATGGCGTAACATTTTTCTCTGGGAGGCATCGTCTAAAAAATAAAAATAATGTTTTTTTCTTACTTAGAAAGGTAAGAAAAAAATTTTAAAAAATTGTAGAAATGACAACAGTTTTAAAACAAAACTTTGATTTTTATCAAAATTTTGAGTTTTAGAAATTTATAAAAATGAACGCGGCCTCCAACAAAAAACTCCTATGCTACATCTTAGATATTACTATAAATAATATGTGGTTTAAATTTCATCAAAATTCGTTTAGTAGATCTTAAGATGTCTTGTACACAAGTTTGAGAACAGTAGTTGCGAGAAAAACGCAAAAGAAAAAAAAAATTCCGCGTTAGCGGAAGCAATTATTTTTTATAATTATCTTCAACCTGAGATTCCTGGACCGTACATGACGTCTTCCAGTGATACCTCGATGTGCTCAGGCTCAGACTTCTTTTGAACAGCTTTTAATTTCCTGGACTCTTTTAGTCTCTTGTTGGGCTCTCATGTTGGCTATAAATAATCGGTAAGAATCCAAGTTCTCGGACAATCCCAGCTTTATAACTCCGGAAATAATTTGAATTTTGAAACGGTTAAACGCTTAAAATATTCTTATAAGTATAAAAAAATTATGAAGTAAAAAAAAAAATCGATTTTTTGAAAATCTCAAGGCGGTGCAACCTCTCAACCCCTTCGGGATGAGTGTCTTTTACAGAATTTTTAATCTTTTATCACCGGTTTTTCAAAACAGAAATTTTTGTCTAATTGAACCGGGAAAATGCTCGGATTAAATAAGGCAAAATTTACTGGTGAGAATAATCACAGATTCTGAGCACCTAAGGCAGATCACACACTAACAGACAAGCGGACAAAACCGCGTGACACGAGACACTTTGTAGCGTTAAAACCGGTTTCTTCTTTGTTATCAGAGTGAAATGTTTGAACCAAAATTTTTTGGTTAAAGTAAGTTCTTATGCTCAGTATGAACCTAAATATAACAAAAAATACAAAAATTTGAGAAATTGAGGACTTCAGGGTTCGTACGGGTCCTTGAATTTTAAGACCAGTAAATTCTTCGTTACCAGTATTTTCTTATAGAAATTATCTCCTTTAAATAAGGCATAATTTCGCGCGTTTGAACTAGAATAAAAAAATACTGGTATCTGACCTTAAAAATAACGGTACCAGTACGAACGATGGACTTTTTAAAAATAAAATCGCATTTGTTCATAAATAAATTCTAAAAAAACATACATATAATTGTTATTTTAATACATTTTTAGGTTTGTGCTGAGCGTAAGGACTTATTTTAATAAAAGAATTTTGGTTTATTGATTTTAGCCCACTACAAGGACCAGGGCGTTCCCCGGCGCAAATCGTAGGATCCAAGTTTGAGCAGCTACAGCGCCGCCACTTTATTATTTTTTTTTTTCAACAATATTTTTTTTTTTTTTTTTTGTAGATTTAAAAGTCAATATTATTTTGTACTTTACTGTGCTCGAATAAATGTTCTCGTTTTCCTTTTTAAAAAATCTTGGAAAAAAATACAGCGTTTTACACGAGTATCCCCCTTTAACCCCTTAACCTACTATGGCGGGCATAGCCCGCGTACGATGATCGAGCCAAATGTAAATTCTTCTTACCACTAAAATTTCACAGTAAATATAATTCAATTTAATCATAGAAATTCCATGATTAAACAAGGCGAAAATTTCTGTTAAATTTTAGTGGTAGCTATGGATTTGCTAAACCGTGGAGCTGTTAAAAGCAAATCGTAGGTTAAGGGGTTAAATTGCCTAGACCAGGGTTGCTAGTTTGACGGGTTTTTTTCTTTCAGAAATTCAAAATTCATACTGGAAATTCTGAAAGAAGCAATTTATCCTTGTGCAATCACGAAATGTCTGTCATTACATAAAGCAAAAAGTACTGTTCGAAATTTCCGGATAAAAAATGAGGTCAAACTTGCAACTCTGGATAGACCAGCAATGATATATTGCAGTTCTGATCATGTTTCTATACTGGGAACTGGAAATAAGCAGCTTTTGACTGCTCTATGCACTTTGCTAAAATTCTTTGTCTAGCAGATATTTTTGTCTAACTTATATTTTTCTTTTAAAGAGGCATTTTCAAGATTTCTAAATATGCCCCTTTCGCGGTCTCGCCTTTAAGAACTTTTACAAAACACAAAACTCACCGTAAACTTAAAAAGGCTCAAAGCATATAGGAGAAATTTTATTGTTTCTGCCTGAATGCCCAATCAATAATCTTCGGGTAATTAATAAATTTCTTTAACATATCAGGAAGCGTACAGTTCTACCAAATTTTTTAGTACAATTTTCCGCCTTATTTACCCACCCCCCTTCCCAAAGAATATTACAAATTCTACAATCAAGGGGACAGTTGCTTTCAATCGGTCAAATATTCTAGAAAACTGATTCAATTTCCATACCTTTTCAAAAACTAACTAATCAAGCAGATTCAGCGAAATTTAGGGATTGTTAAGTATAGCATTACTTGTTATAATAAACAAAACAGATTGATGAAAAATATTTAAATTACTTAGGAAAGCTTAAATAACCTACTTTTTTAAAGTATGAATTCATGAATTCAACACTGCTATTCTGAGTTTGAATATAAAAAATTCTCAATTTCCATTTCATTTAACACATATTTCATACCTAATTAAAAATGACATTACAAATTAAGTCGTCTTTGTGTTTAAAAAAAAAAAAAAAAAAAAAAATTGTATGCTTGAATAGTGCTGGAACACTATCTAGCAATAGTCAGTTCCCGCAACGTTTCGGTTAAGAATCAGAACATTTGCGTAATTTGATGATATTGATTTACAAATATATTTTTATAAAATATAGTTATGAAATTACAATTGTAATAATTATATATATGGGTAATATAGGAATGGGGATTCCTATAAAAATTATTGATTTAATTATAAATATTAAATATGTATTTTCAAAAAATTGTTTTATCAAGCAAGACGGTCGTTCTGCCAAGCCAAGCTGAAAAAAAATGCTAACCCCGCTAAACAAACAAACGCCAAGATAAAATGGCAAGACACCGTAACTACAGCGCCTAGAAAATACAGTGTGGAAAACGGCTATTCCTATAATGCTTTAAAAAGTGCTAAAAACTTGTATCCCATAAATCTCCAACAATGCTCAGCGGCAATACGCTGATACGAGCGCCATCTCGTAACTCTTTTCAATATAAACCCTGTGTTTTCAAAAATTATAGAATGTTAAATATAAGATATTTTAGTCTGTTATAAGCTAATTTAGTTAAGGAATGACGTGAAATAGGTTAAAGAGTCTCTTTTAGAATGACTATCGTTTTAAAATCACGACGATGGCGCTACGATCGACATCTTGTTATTCAGCATCGTTGTACATTTATGGGATTCAATTTTTTAGCACTATTTTGTAGCCGTTTTCCACACTGTATCTTCTAGGCGCTGTACCGTAACTGCTTATTATACTGAAGACAACTTCTCCATGTTAAATCGACCAAACATGCCAGCGTAAAATTTCCCGTATCAAAAAAAACCAATCATCGCAGAAAAATAAAATCAAAACCAGAAGGACCTAATGTGAAAGATCTTCAATTTGAGACCAAATGCATCTTCATAAATTAATTATAAACAGGGATATAGATTTTTTAAAATAACGTCGAGATACTGAAAATGACCAATTTCTTTTCTTCGTCACACCATATGTTTAAATCGAGGTAGAGACTTAAATAATGGACAGAAAAAAGTAAGGATTGCATTTTTGGACTGACATTTACTCAATATACGTGCTTTTATAAAATTCAGCTTTAAAAACAAATTTTCTATTCTTAATTAGCGAAAAACTGTTAATTAATTCTAAAGTTTACAAATTATGCCGAACAGTGATAAACCCGCCAAAACATTTTAGAAATCATATACTATTCTTTTATATTATCCTTTTTCATTGATTTCATCGAAGAAAACTAAGGCCGAGATGAAGATAGATTTTTCGCTGTTAGCGAAATGAGTTTGACTAATCAGAAGCCAACATGTTTGAGAATTTTTGCTGCTTCTGGATCCCGGACTATGTCATAAAAGTTTTGAGTCATTTTCTTAGTGCCATGGATGAAGTGCAGTAGAAATCTAGGCTGGGATCCAGATAGATTTTTCGCTGTTAGCGAAACGAGATTCACCAACCAATAGCCTGCACTTCTGCAAACAGCGAAAAGTTCTCAAAAATGCAGGCTTCTGATTGATGAATCTCGTTTCGCTAACAGCGAAAAATCTATCTAGATTGCGGCCAATTATGTTGAACACAATTTTGCATTTCCACATCCAGGAAGGGTATTGATGCCATAACAACAGTACATATTCGAAACTATTTAAGGCATTGATTCTGAACTCCTTTGCTATAAATTTCAATATCCTCTTCTTTTTCTTTTTCTCATAAAACTTTTATGAGATACTTTTGTAGTGAATTTCAATATTAAAGAAGTTGTTGTTTCCATAGTAACAGTACTTTTCTCTATTGCTCACTCTAAAACACAAATATCGAAATTACAGCGCCTAGAAGATACAGTGTGGAAAACGGCTATTCCTATAATGCTTTAAAAAGTGCTAAAAACTTGTATCCCATAAATCTCCAACAATGCTCCGCGGCAATAGGATGATACGAGCGCCATCTCGTAACTCTTTTCTATATAAACACTGTGTTTTCAAAAATTATAGAATGTTAAATGTCGGAAACTATAAATATAAGATATTTTGGTCTGTTATAAGCTAATTTAGTTAAAGAATGACGTGAAATAGGTTAAAGAGTCTCTTTTAGAATGACTATCGTTTTTAAATCACTACGATGGCGCTACGATCGACATCTTGTTATTCAGCATCGTTGTACATTTATGGGATTCGATTTTTTAGCACTATTTTGTAGCCGTTTTCCACACTGTATCTTCTAGGCGCTGTAGCAGTAGTAGTTTCCTGTTTCCCTTCTTATCAGTTAGAAGTTCTTTGGGTAAATTACCGGTACCACGTGACTTTTTCAGCCTCGAACCCACATTTGGAATATCCTCCATTAGACGATACGCGCATGGACGATCTCTATTAGACTAGGGAAATAATTCAACATGTATTAGCCTGACGATAATGACACGCTCGCAAAGACCTTTAACGATTTGTTTTTATCACTTTTAACAATAAACATTTATTGGCCGTATGTCGCTACTGCGTTATAGAGACACACTTGTTTCTAATTAGATCCCAGTCCTAATGTATCAAAATACGGAGTTTGCTTTCTGTACTATTCCTGAGCTCATTTGTAGCGTCTAGAAATATAGGTCGGGATCCAGGTACATTTTTGCAAACAGTGAAAAGTTAGCAAAAGTTCTGGCTTCTGATTGGTCAATCTCGTTATGATAACAGAGAAAAATCTACCTAGATCACTGTCATAGTTTGGAAACCGGCTATTCCAGTAATGCTTTAAAAAGTGCTAAAAATTGAATCCCAAAAATATTGAAAAATACTGAATGACAAAGTCGATAGCAGCAATATTTTCTAGATCTTCTCTGAGCGAAACATTTTCTCAATTGATTTCTTTTGAAATAGTTACGTTGGAATTACCATATGTCGGTTTAATCGACATTCGTCTTTCTGCCTCGTTCAACAATTTTTTAGCGCCTTTTTAATAAGCCGATTTTTAAGCTATATCTTCTAGAAACTATAGCTCCGTTATAGCGTCTAGATTATATGTTTTAGAAATCGACTATCCCAGCAATACTTAAATAAATAAAAAAAAAAGCAATTTAACAAATTACAACGACCATTTGGAAAATGATTTTTTCAAAGACTAAAATTTAAGACATAAAAAATCGTACGGAGTTAATCATACATTACGTACGCCATGAATTAAACATTAATAGTGTTATGACACGTAAAAATTGCAAGCGCAAAAATCGCCTGCGAATTGTACGTATTATCCAAGCATTTCATTGGCTGTTCGGGAAAAGGCTTTTCCATCGTCAGATTTCCAAGAAATCTGATGACACATTTTAAATGAAATTTCATTCTTAAACTTCTAAACATCCGACAATATTACTTTTTACACCGTCGGATAGAGAAAAAAATGTACTTTTAAATGCAATTTGTTTGAAAGCTGTATCACAATTTGTTTCTGAGTTATTAATTTTTTTTGTAGTTTTTATTACTTTTTTGTCAGAGTGGCAACAAAAGGTATCCATCGTTGTTGAAAGTAAAGGAAAATACAGATTACTGTATAGCCCAATCAGAAATCGAATAAAATGCGGATTAAACCAATAAAAACCTTCAGATATGCTTTTGATTTCCTACCCTGACAGAGAACAATAACCATTTTTCCAAATGGTTAAAAAGCGCGGAAATACTAAATCCCTTAAATGTACAACGATGTTGAATTCCAGTCATTTGCATCGACATCTGCAGGATATTTTTTAAAGAAGAAAGAGACACGTGTAATGCACCGCTACAGCGGCTTGAATACATAATGTGGAAATTTGCTATCCAAGATGAAGTTATATGTACAGTTTATATCTTCAAATTTTTAGATTTTTTTTATCAAAAATGTTTCATTATCATGTCTAGAATTGCTAGATTTACAGATCTTTAAACAGATCTTCGATTCTTTAGATGCCTGCGGGGCTTCATTCTCAGATTATCCGTAGGTATTTGTAAAGGTAAATTTATTTTACAAAACCGTCAGCAAAAAAAAATGTTAGAACAAACAATTAGCTGACAGACTAACTGTAAATATATATTTTATTTAGACTCTATCTGTTTTTTACTAAATTTTCATCCTTCATAGAAAATTTTAAGGAGATATAAATTGAGAAAGACTGATACTTTGAAAGAAAAAACTGACTTTCCTTACTTTTAAATTATTAATTACTCTAAAAAATGAATGATAGGTAAACAAAATGCATACTATTGTGTTTGTTCCCTGCTTATAAAGGCTATACAAGGACTAATTTTAGCGAGTAGAATTATTTCAATTATATATAATCTGTTTAAAAAAAAGAACTGATATCAACTAAAAAAAAATTTTTCAATAGTAAAAAAAAAAAAAAAAAAAAAAAGGTGAAAGTTGTGGCTAAAAAAATAGTGTGATATCAAATTTCCAAGCTTATATTATGGTACTTATTTAACATTTTTTATTAAAAATTTACCATATGTAAGTCGAGTACTTAAGTATGCGTTCATAAAAAGCCTTTTCTCCTTTACTAAATACATCATAACGTGTTTCTGAAAATTACATTTTTTAAAATTATGCATGATGGGCTTGACGGCCATCTTTCCATATTTTACACAAATTTCTAAGCAGACAAGCTCGTAATATGTTTGCATTATTAAGAATTTAGAACGTCTAGTTTTAGCTGCAGACAGATAAATTAAGAAAGTCTTTTATTTTGAAAAAAAAATGATTTTTACTGCTTTAATTAATTAATTAACCACCTCCGAAAAAAAAGAATCATGAGATTAAAACTGAAGTTACTTCAGCTTTATTTTAAGACACAAATTTTTAGGCACTCATTTCCATAAATTAAAAGCATAAAATGTTTGCTTTAGCAACAATTTCGAACTTCCGATCTTAACAACGCACTTGTGTGCTTAGAAATTTGTGTAAAATATGGAAAGATGGCCGCCAAGCCCATCATGCATAATTAAAAAAAAATTAATTTTCAGAAACACGTTATGATGTATTTAGTAAGGGAGAAAAGGCTTTTTATGAACGCATACTTAGGTACTCGACTTACATGTGGTAATTTTTTAATAAAAAATGTTAGATAAGTACCATAATATAAGCTTGGAAATTTGATATCACACTATTTTTTAGCCACAACTTTCACCTTTTTTTTTTTTTTTTTTTTTTTTTTTTAGTTGATTTTAAAATACATGTAAGATTTTGTGTATGTAAGTTTGGATACCAGAAGATAACAAAAGGAAGTCCTGACTAGACGTACTGACGTCGCAGCATGACTGCTAAAAGAAAGGACGATTTATTACAGGATATCGTAAATGCATAAATGTGTCAGAATAAGTTTATGACTAGGGACCACCTAGATTTTATGGGTATGAACTTTTGACACAGGGAGGAGACATAATTAAAATAAGCATTTGCGTGGGACAGTGCGGACTCGAATTTTATAGGTCGAGTCAAGCACCCTACAAAATTATCCCACCGCCAATAAAATAGGGGATCTTTAAAATGGATCCGCCTACCAGCAAGGTATGATTTTGTAAGAGAAAATTTTGTAGAAGTCAGTCTAAAAAAATATTCGGAAGATGTAATACCCTAGCAGCATTAGCGGAGCTACGAATAAAGATGGAAGGTGGATCCTGTGATGATGATAACTCGATAGCGCCAACCTGAATGAGAATGGATGCTGCCCGATGCCTTTCCGTTGTTACTGCTAAATGCCATTCCTTATGCCGCAACATTGAGTAGACTCTTCGTCTAATATTGGAATATAATCCCGTGCCCTTCGACAGCTCTGGAGTCCGATGTGTAAAAGCAACTGAATCTTCTAATACAAGGTATGTCTCTAAATATTTCTATTACCACAAATTATTTACTCATTATCAGTAATTTTGAAGATTGAAAATATAACGGTATTGTGGTTACGTGGGATCCAAACGAATTAAGATAAGGTTTATAAATAATGTAATTAAAATGAGAAATTTGAATTCTTATTACTTAAATTGAGAAAATATGATAAGTTATTTAGTTAGACTTTGAAACTCCAGGTATAAACTAAAGCTATGAAAAGCAGTCTCAAATTCTGCTTATATTCTTTTAGTAAAATAAAATGTGTATGTAAATATTTTATGATTAATTTAATATAAATAAAATTATTTAGTCATGAGATAAATCTCTGTTATTCTTTAGTGTTAAAAATTAATGTGTGTCATTTTCCTTTCAGCTTTATTTAAGGTGGCTTAATTCATAGGTGGAAGAGCCCTCGTAAAAATTCACAACTCAAACTTTTTATTTATATTTTGTAATTAATTAATTTGTTAATTAAATTTTAGTGCGCGAATGTTTATTAAAATTTGGGTAAAGACTCGCGCTGCTCTTTCACTAGAATTAAAGATTAATTTACGTTCACTTGTATTTAACAATTATTTCGGTATATATATAATTTATACCAAGTACTATGTGGTAGCGTGGTTGGATAAGTTTGAATAATAAATTTTATAGTGAGAACTAGACGAGTTATAATTAGGTGTAAATATCTGTCCAGCAAATAGGAAAACAAAGGTACAGTTTAAATTCAAGTAGCGCAAAATAAAAGTTACTCTGATATCAAGCGGTTTTTTATATTTCATTCTGAATGCAACAATTAAATTAACTTGTGTAATATATGTTCATTCGGAATGTTTACTTTCAGTAAATATTAGAAAAACCAAACCCCAATAACGGCTACTAAAATTCTTATGGTAAAACACATTTTTTTCAATTGATTTATTGAGAAATTTAAGAAGTAAAAGAAAGGTTTTCTTGTTTCTGTGGTATGAAAATTATTTGTATCATGTATTTACTTTAATGCTCCACTGCTATATGAATAATACTTTGTTGAACCAATTTAATCGGAATGAAAATTATTTACACAATATAACAGCCTTTCTAAAAATTAAAAAAAAATCTTAATTTTCTTTCCCGCACGTAGAGGCAGTGTTGCCAGTGGGCTACTTTTTTTTTAAATTCAGATTTCTTGAGTGGCACCACTTTTTTGAAATAGTAAAATTCGGCTTATTTAATGACATGCTAATTAAGGCGAATAGAAGGGAGATTTTACCATTTCAGAAAAGTGGTACCAATTAAGAAATCTGAATTTAAAAAAGTAGCACACTGGCAATACTGCGTAGAGGTTTTTACACCGAATTAGAATATTTTCTTCTTTTTTACGCTAAGCTGTCCTTTTGGACAACTTCGACATGAACAGGATGCTAAACTCGTTTACATATGGAAGTTAATATCTTATTTATTTATAATAAAACTTTTCCCTTTAGCATTTCTGGTTGGAATACTTTTTTTAAATCATGCTAATTAGGAAAATGAAATGTGTGATGCTTGATTATTATTGTATAAAATTATATAAAACTACAATACGTATAAGTATCACATATACCTATTTGAAAACAATTAGATATCGAAGGAAGTTTTCTTTTTTTTTTTCGATATTGGAAGTATAGTTATGGCTTTTTTTGTTTAATCTCTCATGTGTGTGTGTTTAAATAACCGAAAGTTGCTGTTTAACCCCTTGAGGGGCAAGCAATTACGTTTGTGTAATGCTGAATTACCACTGTAAATTTAGAAAAAAAAAAAAAACAATTTCAAAAAAAGAAAACGCAATTTTTCGATTTCTTTCCACCAAAGTTAGAAAAGTAAAATTTCATAAAAAATTTCCGGTGCAAATCTTCATTAATCGTAGGTGGGTTAAAATATATCCCACCGCCCCTCAAAGGGTTAAAATGCCTCATAAAGAAAATATATTCTAATACAATGACTAAGAAATGTACAACACATCTGGAGTTTTGTAAGAAATTGGGGGGGGGGGGGAATATTTCTAATAAATTTTCAGAAAAAAAAACCTTTTAATCAAAAATTAAAGAAAAAATTATCTATCTTATTACAGATTTTATTTTCATGCCAGAGTGTCTAAGAATAAATATAATTTTTATTGATTAAAAATTTTGCTCGACAGCGCGCAGTGGGATGTTTTGATGATCTAGGTGAACAGAATCCATTTTTCCGATTATCTCGGAATTTGACAAAACGGCGTGTACTTGTAGCTGAATGTCTGTATTTTCGAGATCCGTACTAGTTTTGGCGTAATAAATCAGAGATGTCGATTAATTGTGACCGTAAAGTAGACATTTGCGCAGTTGGTTTGACGGAGTTTCAAAAGTTGCACTAGCTTCCTCTAAGTTCGAAAGCACGTCATGACTAATTTGTATTATTTGAAAGCACGAGTTTGCTGACCTAATATCACAGCTTAGGTCAGATTTAACCCATTTTTGTTTCAAAATAAACTATATTAAACCCGCTTTACCGCTTATTTCAAAGGCTGAAATTCTGAATGATCCTTGATGTTGTTTACAAATTTCATCTTGACTTTTAACAAATTATTCAGCATTATTCAGCAATAAGCATTTTTTTTTAATATCAAAGTGCCATTCCTAAAGTACTGAAAAATTAAACAAACTCCTGCAGATAGCTGCAGATTAGTACGTTTTTATTAATAAACAAGCATCATAATAACTTCCATTTTCGAGATTTCTATTTTCGAGATCCGTACTAGTTTTGGCGTAATAAATCAGAGATGTCGATTAATTGTGACCGTAAAGTAGACATTTGCGCAGTTGGTTTGACGGAGTTTCAAAAGTTGCACTAGCTTCCTTTAAGTTCGAAAGCACGTCATGACTAATTTGTATTATTTGAAAGCACGAGTTTGCTGATCTAATATCACAGCTTAGGTCAGATTTAACCCATTTTTGTTTCAAAATAAGCGATATTAAACCCGCTTTACCGCTTATTTCAAAGGCTGAAATTCTGAATGATCCTTGATGTTGTTTACAAATTTCATCTTGACTTTTAACAAATTATTGAGCATTATTCAGCAATAAGCATTTATTTTTTAAAATCAAAGTGCCATTCCTAAAGTATTGAAAAATTAAACAAACTCCTGCAGATAGCTGCAGATCAGTACGTTTTTATTAATAAACAAGCATCATAATAACTTCTAGTGCATGTATGTATGTTTAGTTCAAATCTTGCAAGTCAAATTTAAATCACTTTTAATTACCCTATTGAGCAGAAACAATGAATATGTGTGTAATTTGAATGGCAATACAATATTATTATGATTTAAAGAACGTATAAGTTTCTTTAGAATACTGTTTCTACAGGGCTTCACAAAAATTTAGATTAAAACTTGCAAGTTAATTTTAAACCAATTTCAATAATCTGATTGGGCTGAAACTTTGTTCAGGATATGTAATTCTGATGACAATGCAATATTATTATAATTTATGGAACGTAGCAGTTACGCTTTTTTACATGGACACATAAAAGATTAGTTTAAATCTTGCGAGACAATTTTAAACCACTTTCAATTATCTGATTGAGCTGAAACTTTGCCTACATTTGTTTTTCCGATGACAATTCTATTGAATTATGATTTGACGAACGTAGAAATTATGCATTTTTTAAAGGGCCACACAAAAAATCGGGGGAAAGATTGTTGCTAAAAAGCAGAAATTTTAATTAAATTTCTACAAAATTACTGTAGGTTATTGAGATACACAATAGTATTTTTTAAATTGAAAATAAAGTGCGTAGCAGTTGTATTTCTTTTACAGGACACATAACAAAATTCGAATACATTACCGTCTATATGCAGAAATTTTATTTCATATTGAATAAAATCTATATAGGTTATTTATTCAAACAACAGCATTTTTTCAACCGAAAATAATTTTGGTAGCATTTATAAGTTTTACAGGGTACCACAAAATATTAAAGTTTTTTTTAATATGATTTCATTTAAAAAATTTTATTTTTCAGGATGACTACACAAATTTCTCGAGAAATTCTGAATAGACAAAAATACAAAAAAGAAATGATTGTTAACTTACATCTGTGCATTAAATTTTTTTTACTTAGTTATAAAATAAGTATGTTTAACGCATTATTTGTAATATGTTATACAGGGTGCCCACTAAAGCCCTTCCAACGTTCTAAATTGCCGCACGGTTGCAGCTATACACATAAAAGTGGTGTCTAGGTATAGTAAAGTGGCTATGCTCTACCAGATGACACCGCTTCCAGCGTCACCTGGTTGAAAACAGCTGAGTTAGTATTGCTATTTCGAAAACAAGATTCATGCTCAGAACGAGATTCATTTAGCATTCATGTTCACAAGGTGTCCTTTGGAACTAAATCGATGATGCTCTACAAATTTGTCATTCACTTTTATCCCATATTTCGAACAGTTTTCGCGATAGGAACGCTAATGCCGCCATTTTGCAACTGGTGGCGCTGAAAGCGGTCTCATCCAGCAGCGCATATCCTCTTTACTATACCTAGACACTACGTTCATGAATATAGATGCAGTCGTTCGGCAGTTAAGAGAGTGGGAACGGACTTTAGTGGGCACCCTGTATTTTTATTTTAAGACATGGTTGTTAAATAACCAAATATTTATCACAGTTTGAGTATTTTATCAGTGATGCATTCAAAAAACAGAAAAAACTAATTAAACTTCAACGAAATAATTCTGCCCACCTAGATCGTCAAAACGTCCCACTGTGCGGCGTATAAACAAATCCTGCGGATGAGGCAAATTTCTTCAGTTGGCAGTCTCTTTTTAATTATTCTTCGTATCCTTGCCATAATCGGGTGTCTGACACTTTTCCATAATCGAAGCTCTTTTCCATCCTATGAACTGGCATGAAAAATATATATTTTAAAATAAAATAAAATAAAATAAAATAAAATTATTATTCCGAGCATATGCTGACGAAAAGTGTCTTTTAACCACGCTAAAATAAACTGATGCGTGCAACACAAGACGATTTTTTTTTCTTTTTGTTAACAGAGTTTAAAAAGTACAAAATAGCAGTATTTTATGGAAGGGGGTTCTGTTAAATTTTCTTTGAGAATCAATTGCCAATTGTAGTGATTCTATCACTAATTGCTTTATATTATTGAAGTAAATAAAGATTAACTATTGAGATAAATTTATTTCAAAAGTCACTAAACCTAGCTGTAGTTTAAAAAAAAAATTCATTACTCATTTCAAGTACATATTTTTTTTCCATTCGATGACGTAAAAATTAAAAAATATACGATATTTAGAAAAGATGCATGGACGATAAAAATGGCAACCGCTTTTTGGTAACAGTCACAAATACCCTACACATTTCTCAAACCGACAGGAAAGTCTGTAATGAATAAGACTTTGTCAGTAATAAATCCCAATGCAAAAAAATATCAGAAAATTATGATATATCTTAAATAGAATTACACATTTCATTCAAAACTTAATTCATTGCTGTTTTCTGAAATATACTGTTTTGGAAAATATTCAGATTAACCCCTTGAGGGGTTAATATATTGGTATCCGAGTACATATAATATAAAATATGTACTCGGATATATTTTATCCCACCTACGATTAATGAAGATTTACACCAGAAAAAAAATTATGAAATTTTACTTTTGTAACTTTGGTCGTAAAATTGTATTTCCTTATTTTGAAATAAAATTTTTCTAAATTACCGGTGATAATTCAGAATTGCACAAACACAATTGCTTGCCCCTCAAGGGGTTAAGATCAAACTTGAATAAATGGAAACATGAATGGAAGAAGATCTTGTGTTCTATTTCTGTTTTACATTTACGGATGAAGGTGTTATGATATGTTATATTGTAAAACTAAAATATTATTAAGTAGTCTTGAGGATATGAGATATACGTTCTTAATCTTTATCATTATTTATAGGATAATTTTAGTAATATTGATATTTTTTAATATTTCAAAATTAACGTTTTATTTCATTACAGTTCGTATTTTGGAAAATATTCAGATTCAGCTAAAACTTGAATGATTGAAGACGTAGGTGGAAGAAGATGTCTTGCAAAACTGTTTTATTTTTATGGAGGAAGATATTATTAGGTGATTTTCGGCATTGAAAATATAAAATATTATTATTAATCAGTCTTGAAGATATGTAACAGTATTTCTTAATATTTAATATTTTTTATTTAGTAATATAATAATATTTACATTCTTTTTTATTTGAAAATTGAAATTTTAATTAATTGATTTTCGTATTTTTAAAAATACTCAGATTCAGCGAAAACTTGAATAAATGAAAACCGGAATAGAAGAAGATCTTGTGTTCTATTTTTATCAAAAACTGTTTTATATTTATGGAGGATGGTGTTATGATTTGTTACCTTTGATATTGTAAAACTAAAATATTATTAATTAGTCTTGAAGATATGACACATGCTTTCTTAATTTTTAATATTATTTATTTGGTAAATTTAATAATATTTATATTTTTTAATATTTCAGAATTAAAATTTTAATCCGTTACAGTTCGTACTTTGAAAAACATTCTGATTCAGCTAAAACTTGAATAAATGAAGACCTGAATGGTATAAGATGTCATGTTCTATTTTTATCAAAAACTATTTTATTAAACTATGTGCAAACAATTTTATTTTTATGAATGAAGCTGTTATGAGATGTTATCTTTCATAATGTAAAGCTAAAATATTATAAATTAGTTTTGAAGATATGAACATTCTTTCTTAATATTTAATATTATTTATTTCGCAATTTAATAATATTTATATTTTTTTAACATTGCAATATTTTAATTCATTACAGTTCGCATTTTGAAAAACATTCAGATTCAGTTAAAACTTGAAGAAAGGAAGACCTAGGTGGAAGAAGATGTTCGTGTTCTATTTTTATCAAAAATTGTTTTATTTTTATGAATGAAGGTGTTATGAAAAATAGAATAAATGAAAACCTGAATGGAAGAACATCTTGTGTTCTATTTTTATCAAAATCTTTTTTATATTTATGGATGAAGGTGTTATGAGATGCTATCTTTGATATTGTAAAGCTAAAATATTATTAATTGTCTTTGAATATATGATACATTATTTTATAATACTTAATATTTTTTATTTCGTAATTTAGTAATATTTATGTATTTTTTAATATTTCAAATAAAAAATTTGAATTAATTACTTTTCGTATTTTGAAAAATATTCAGATTCAACTAAAACTTGAATAAATGAAGACCTGGGTGGAACAAGATATTGTTTTCATTTTTCTTTTATTATCAAGAAGTGTTTTATATTTACCCTGTAAAAAGAAAACTATATTTTACAGGGGAAAAAAAACTGTTCTTTCAAATGCAATTTGTTTGAAAGCTGCATCTCAATTTACCAATTTTTAATGGTTTTTAAAATATTTTTCAAGTATGAATTTTAAAAATATCTGCCTCTATCGCATGTAGCCCGATTACGAGAGATAACTCGTTTGCACTTAAAACAATACACTGTAGAAAAAAAAGTCAATTAACTGAAAAAAACTGTCAATTTTAGCGCCAGTGGAAAACCGTTTAATTTACAGAAAATATCTGTAATTTGATTAAACAGTTTTTTCTTAAAAAAAATTGATTTTTTCTGCAAAAGTTACAAAATCCATAGTTTTTCAGAAAAAAACTGTTTTTCCTTTAAAACAATAAAAAAATATGGATTTTGAAATTTTTACAGAAAAGGTCTATATTTTTTACACAAAAAGCTCTTTTGATGAATGGATTACAGCTATTTTCTGCAAATTAAACTGTTTTCCACTGACGCAAAATTGACAGTTTTATTCCGTTAATATGACAGATTTTTTTTCAGGGTGTGGTAGAAGGCTCCTGAGGTAATCTAGGATATTGTAACGATAAAATATTATTAATTAGTCGTGTGAAGGATTTCTGAAACAAGTAAAAGACAACTAGTCACTTATTTTATAACCTCCATAGTAATTACTTGTGATTAATATAATTTGGTGCGTATGCGAGTATATTTAATGTTGTTAGGTAACTCATTTTGTATTGCGTTCTGAATACCTTAAATGATTGATAATGATTAAACATGATTGCCCATCAAGTTCATCAAAAAGTATTTTTATATGAAAAATATCATTTGTATTCAAATGATAAAGTTTTTAAATTTATTAAAAAATTGCATATTTAAAAAAGCAGTCAAGCTTACATTATAATTGTTAATGAATAATTAAATTTAGCCTTATGAAGTTAATCTCATGTTTGATTTTAACCACTTAAATTTGATTATGGTTCTTAACCCTTTACATCCCAAATTGTGAATTCATGAAAATTTCATCTTCTAAAGCATTTTGCGTAAATTTTTGAAACTACATTAGAAAATTTACACAAACTTTTAATATATTTGAGAAGGATTTTGCCAATTAAAATTAATTAATTAAATTTAAATTTATAGGGATTTTGTGCAATATTTATGCTTCAGTCAAATCTTTCATTAAAAAAAATTTTTTTTTGTATTTTATACAGTTAGGAAATGTGAAATATAATACTCTTACAATAGAAATATAGAAATATTTCCTAATTGAAACTTTTCCTTCACAATCTGTCAACGTCAAGAAAGCTGAAAAGATGCGAATGAAAAAGAAATCATCCTTTTAAAAATATTTTTGTTTTGTTCAACCAATAATGCTTTTGGAACATGGTAAAGTAAAGTATCTATGACTCATTCGAAACTTGCATTATTGCTAATCGATGTATTAAATGAATTTTATAACAAGTTATTTTAATGGTACTTTAAAGTGCCGTCGGGGCATAAAGGGTTAATTGATGTCCTACGCGTTTTGGTAATAATGCTTTTCAGTGAAAGAAAACCACATTGTTACTTTTTCCTCTTACTTCGGAATACTTTTTTCTCTCTGAATCGTAAATTGTTATTTATTAAGTTTTCATATTTACATTATGATTATTAATTAAAATTTAAATTCAACCGCATGAAGCTAATTTCAAGTTTGGTTTTAATCATTTAAATTTGCTGATATTCCACAACTGGCGTGTCCTTTATTTTTTTGGTAACAGCGCTTTTTTCAATAAACAAAACCCTCAATGTCACTTTGATTTTTGAGTACTTTTACGTACAGTGGCGGTCAAGAGTTTCTGGCCAGTTAGTTTCTTTGATTTGTTTGTCAGAAAGTTTCAGCGAAGAAGAAGCACAATTGCTCCAAAAGTTAGGAATAAGCAAATTACCAATGACCATGTGATCATTTTGATTGAATACTGAAGATACTTGATACAAAGGGGAGGAATTCGAAATTACCGTGTGCAAAAGTTTCCGGCCATTCGTCATCCGTTAGTTTTTGCTATCGGTAAAGTGTTTTTTTGGCCATGTTTGTTAATTAATCAATGTGAATAACGTATTTGACATTCAAAAATGAAAAGTTAAACAATTTATTGTTCCTAAATATGTGATTCGTTTGTCGCTAAAGGGACAATCCTCTTGTAAGATTGCGGCAAAGTTGTCGATCGGAAAATTTGCTGTGAACGATATTTTAAAAATATATAAAGATGGTCATGGCCTTCGGAACTTGCCACGGTCCGGAAAACCCAGGAAAACGACTATTCTTGTGCACAGAATTATCAGGAGAAAAGCAGTTGGTGACCCGCATAACAATGCCTCTGCAATTCCCCGCGATTTACGGTGTTAAAATATTGCAGAAATAAGTCGGTCTACCGTGTCAAGACACTTACGTGACGTAGGACTTTATGGAACAGTCGGTGTTAAAAAACACCTTTCATAAATAAAAAAAGTCAGAGGGCCCGACTGGCGTTTGCCAAGGTATACAGAGTCTGGTCAAGTGAAAACTGGAAAAAAGTACTATTTCCGATGAGTCGACGTTCAATCTTTATGGGAGTGATGGCAGACACACATCTGACGACCTAAAAACAAAAGATAAAATTCGAGATATGTTATTCCTACAATGAAGCATGGTGGAGGACACGTTATGCTGTTGGGAGCATTTTCAGTAAAATGTGCCTGTCGTTATTTGAAATCCGCGGCAAGATGAATAGTGATATGCATAAGGATATCTTGCAAGATCATTTGCTGCCTTATTGGAGGAAAAATTATGGTCGCAACTATTTGTTTCATCATGATAACGACCAAAAGCATACATGCAAGCTCGCCAAGCAGTGGCTTTCGCACGAAAAAATTCCGCTTTTGAAATGGACAGCCCAATCACCCGATCTGAATCCAATGGAAAATCTTTGAAACTAACTTGAAAACGTGTGTGGAATTATAAATATTCCAATTCAGCAGCATTTTCACAAAAATTGCAAGAATCGTGGAAAAAACTTAACATTGACTATCTACAACCGTTCATTGAATCGATTCCAAGTTGCTGCGCCGCAGTACGTATTGCTAAATGTATGAATACAAAATACTAATTGTAAATATTGTTGATCACTGTTATTTTCTGTTATGACACAATTTTTTTCCAAACTTACCAAGGTGACCGGAAACTTTTGACAACATGTATTTTCTTTTGCAATTAATTTTGTCAATTAAATGTATTAATATTGATTTTTCATTCCATAAATAAGTTCTTAACTCTTATGTCAATAAAATGTATAAGTATCACTTTGAGATTCCTTTTCATATGGATATACTTAGAAATTAAACAAAAAAATTATGCTGGCCGGAAACTTTTGACCGCCAATGTATGTCTTCAAATCGTTGATTGCTATTAGTTAAGTTTTCAGGTTTACACTGTAATTATGAATGAATTATTATTTGCTATGCTTTCAAGTTTACAGTTTAATTATTTATCAATCTATTTATATAAATATTAATGACGTGAATTATCACATTGCTAGCAAAGCGTAAACCAACTTAGTGAAAAATGTCCAAGCCGGGAATCGAACCCGGGTCCCTGGAATAGATCTCCAGTGTTCTACCACTAAACCACAAGGACGATGTCCAGCCTGGCATTTCTCACTTATATAAGTTGGTAAGGCTGCAACCGCAGCACAAGTCTTCATGAGCACACATTCCTAGCGGCGTAACATGAGACGCAAACAAACCCAGCATCGGCGAATATACAATTTTAATTATTTTTTCAACTACATTTCTGCAGTGAAATTACGCTTGAAATTATTGAATATTAATGACGTGAATTATCACATTGCTAGCAAAGCGTAAACCAACTTAGTGAAAAATGTCCAAGCCGGGAATCGAACCCGGGTCCCTGGAATAGATCTCCAGTGTTCTACCACTAAACCACAAGGACGATGTCCAGCCTGGCATTTCTCACTTATATAAGTTGGTAAGGCTGCAACCGCAGCACAAGTCTTCATGAGCACACATTCCTAGCGGCGTAACATGAGACGCAAACAAACCCAGCATCGGCGAATATACAATTTTAATTATTTTTTCAACTACATTTCTGCAGTGAAATTACGCTTGAAATTATTGAATATTAATGACGTGAATTATCACATTGCTAGCAAAGCGTAAACCAACTTAGTGAAAAATGTCCAAGCCGGGAATCGAACCCGGGTCCCTGGAATAGATCTCCAGTGTTCTACCACTAAACCACAAGGACGATGTCCAGCCTGGCATTTCTCACTTATATAAGTTGGTAAGGCTGCAACCGCAGCACAAGTCTTCATGAGCACACATTCCTAGCGGCGTAACATGAGACGCAAACAAACCCAGCATCGGCGAATACTTAATTATTTATATACGGCGAATACTTAATACTTAATTATTTATATAAAATTGTAGTGTCTGTGTGTCCCTCACAATTCCGATTGGACCACATTATTAATCACGGCCATGTTAGGCTTCCTATGGAGAAACTAGTACTTCAACAATGAGTAATTGTTGAAAAGTACTAATACAGAGTTACTGCAATATCGCCAAATTTTTACCAACTTGGCAAATTATCGCCAAATTTGGCGACAAAAATAAGTTGTCATACATAAAGCCAACTTGGCGATAGCTGGTTAATTTAGCAAATTCCCACTGAAACCCCTTAATCTTTATAATCGAGCTCACCACAATTTAATTTAAACTCAGCGCATTAGGGGTTTTTTTTTTTAAAAAAATCTATGCATCAGAATTCAAAGAGTAATATACGAAAATGTACGTCTTTAACACGTTCACGCCGGCGCGGTGGGTCACACTCGACTGTCGCAGAAGTCTCCGGCTTTTTGCTACTATTATTTTAGAGAAAATGAATATCCTTTAAATCGCCCAATTGTTCTAATTAAATGAAACAACATTTTCTGTATTAAAATACTGGTATCCAAAAAGCCGGAGACTTGGCAACTCCGAGACAGTCGAGTGTGACCCATCGCGCCGGCGTGAACTTGTTAAATCTTCATCCCGATGCTACTAATAAAATAACCGCCACTAGAAGGCTCTGTACTTCTGTTGCTGCTAATTATCCGATTTTAATGTGCTTTACATAGCCGGATGCAGAAATTAAATTCTCGGTACTTTTCCAGTATAGGGGGCCTTTGCGAAATAGAGAAAACTAGATGGGCGAAAAAGGAAATTTGACAACATATATTCTGGCAACCTATTCACTGTTTCATTTCATATATACACGATTTTTTTTTCAATATTTATACAAATTATCCTTATAATAGTATAAATGTCAATGTGTATCCGAAAGTTTGAATGAAGTCAGCGTCTAAACGGATGAATTAATGTTTTTGTGTTTTTGGATATAGATTGATTACAACCTGGAAATGAACATAGGCTATGTTTAATTTATTTTATTCAAATTGTTTTCTTAATAATTTATAATTTCATTATTTTACATACAGAATCAATTGACAATTTTCCTATAATATTTAACCATCTTTCTTTACCGCTGACAAGAAAATCAAAACCCGGAATAATACTTTCTCCGTGACAATTAATTTTGAATTGAACAATTTCCATATGAAAATACAAAGAATTCGAAAGAAAGTATATGACGTCCTAGTTGAAACAAACAAAAAGGGAATATTTTTTATTATACATAAAGCATGAATACATGTTACGTTAATAAGAAGTTTTCTGTCAAAAATGGCGTAATAATTATAACGGATAATAACGAAAATGAATTATATTATTAACCCCTTGGGGACGAGCGACCGGTATACGTACCGCCTAAGGTGCTCAAAATCCGTGATTATTCTCACCAGTAAATTTGTATTGTAAATTTTGCCTTATTTAATCCAAGCATTTTCCGATTTAATTAGAGAAAAATTTCTGTTTTAAAAAAAACGGTGATAAACGAATAAAAATTCTGTAAAAGACGCTCGCCCCGAAGGGGTTAAGAAAATATTTCGTTTGGAAAAATATGACATCATATTTGAAATAAAACAGGCATTTTCAAGTATTCGTTAAAAATACAAGGAGCATGAATATCAGTAACTAATGAAAATAGATAAATAATGACGTCATACTTAAAATGAACAACATATATACTTTCTTCTAATACTGATTAAAAAGTGTGAATATAAGTTACATACAAATGAGAGTTTTCATTCAAAATTCACTTTATGATTATCAGGAGAAGACATTTTCTTGTGGAAAAAAGGGGGAAATAAAACTGATTAAAATATTTTTTGACGCTATGTTCTTTTTAAAATTGAAAAAGAAAGTAAATTTCCCAGAAACTAAAAACATATTTTCACACATTAAAACTTCATGAATTAATTTATTCCACAGAAGCGAAAATCGTCTGTCGACACATTGACATTTACATCCAAGGTGTAAATGTAACTTTCGTGCATTTAAGTGGATAGTTATTGCCCCCTATTCGTACGAATTGAATTTTAAAAAAGCATATACTATTTTAATTAATTATTTTTAAATGTTGGCAGATTAAATGTTTCAGAAAAGCGTTTTTATTAATAAGTTTTATCGGGTAAAAATGGTGTATATTTTTTCATGTAAAGCGTTCATTTTAATTAGAGCGTATTAGTATACATTTATTTTAATTTTGTCAAAGTGATGTCATTTTCAATTCACATAACAATATATTTTTTCAGAAATAACGTTTTGTATCAAAAATCGCATAATTTCAAAATGCAATTTTAGCCTACATTTTAAATACTATTTCTTACTTGAAATTTAGTATTTAATAAAATTAATGTCTGAATGCTTATCTAAATGTACAATAATATTAGATTTCATTAAGCGATTTCATGTTTTAAATAAATTAAAATACATATTTTTACATGATTCATGAAGTGAAAAAATATTAATATAAACTTTAAAACCTAATTTCTGCCATTTATGTTATATAAGTGAATGAACAGTAAATATATCATTTGACGTTCCATCTATTTTTTTCCATGAATACCCAGTCCCCCATCTTTTCACACTTTTGGGTGCAGAAAAACACAATCGTAAACCTACGAGACAATCACTAAAATCGGATTTTCAGGTGTTTTCTACCAATATATGACTTGGCAGACCGATTGCGTTATAATATGCGAATCGAGTTTTAACTAATTTTGGAGTTTCTGCCGTGAACCCGATGAGATGATTGTATGTTCTGCCACCTCCGAGTCTATTTGTATATGTGCCCGCGCTTGATATTTAAAACTACAATCCCCTTTTTTATATTTTTATTTTAATTTTAAAAGTATTTTAGGAAATTTCTCCACAGTGCTGGCAACTGGGTTACTTCCATCGTTACAGAAAAAAAGGAAACAATCGGAATTACTATATCATTACCGCTGCTATTTTCTCATTGCAATTAAAAGTAACTATTAAGTAAAAGTAACTATTAAATAAGTAAATTTTGCGACGGTGAAAGTGACGACATTTTAAATTTCGCTGTATATAAAAACAACAACAACAAAAACTAATGTGTCATAGGGGCGAACTTTCGTCGATTTTTGCATTTTGTAATACCAAAGATCAAAGCCTCAATCGATAACTTCATAATTTATTATCTGAATATCAGGTAACTGATTACTTATAGTAATAAAGTTTAAATTTTCAAAAATTTGAATAGTTAAACTTCAGTTACAAATAATACTTGTTTTATAAGTTAGGCCAGACTTACGCATAATATTGATTATTTATTGTAATTATTTTTGTAGGTTTTTTATAACTTCAATCTAATAGTTCTTTCAACCATCTCTTCATTAGTCGAATTCAACGGGTTCCGACACGTAAAATATAATAAATATAAACGATAAAATAGAATAACAGCGATGTACATTTATTCATCACTTATTCTTAGAAAAGGCGTATGAAATTTCAAGCTCATGAAAGAAATTTAAATGCCCTATAAAAACAAAAATAGGCAAATTGGGAGTTTCAGAAGTTTTTCTACTATATAATGTGATAAATGGTTAATTTTATTTGCTTTTAATTATCGAAATTCGTTGCTTAATTGATGCATTTATTCTTCTTTAAGTGTTAAGTGAACGAAGTCACGAGTAAGAGCATAATAATATAATAATATAAAATAATATAAATATTATATACGAGTAATAATATAAAAAAGCCATTTATCTATTTAAATGCAGGAACAGAAGCAATTTGTACATAAAAAACAAAATAATACAAATTTAATTAAAACACATATAAACAAACAAAAAATTTCATCAAGTTTGTTTTCATAACTGTTTATATCATTTGTCAACGAATCTTACTTTCTGATGCCCGAATTCCGCCAAGCTTAAAAAAAAAAAAAAAAAAAAAAACGCCGAGGCCCTTATAATGGAAAATCCTGAAGTATTGTGGTCAAATTTTAATTTATCCTTAAATTTCATTTTTAATTTATTCATTACATACACTAGGGGACCGTACCAGGGCTTCCCGGGTCAAAGAATATAGGTAAAAGGATTTTTTATAATTGAAAACTAATATTTTTTTTATATGCAATAAATTTTTTAGATTGCCCACTTACATTAAAAGAGCATTTTTCGTATGGAAAATGCGAATTATGCAATCAAATAAATTTTTGAAATTTATCAAAAGCGATATTTCCTTATTAAGCGCATGCTAAGAGATATTTGACATAGATTTTGCAACTTACGGCATTCTTTTATATTCTGATAATTTCGGAGCTTATACATGTCTGTTAAATTTATGTTTTATTTATATTATTTTATTTATTTATGCATAGGGAATTTTTTTTAAATGGATATTAGCCGTAAGAAAATGATGAACTCTTTATTTTGTTTTAAGGGCAAACGGATTAATCTTTCGCAATCGAGCTCCGCGCGATATGGATAAATTAAAAAATATTTCATGCTTTAAAATTGTTTTTAAAACCATACACAATCAGTAAAGTGAGATGAACTTTGCAAACAAATTCCATTTGAGAAAAAAAAATCCTACTTTGTGATCTAAAAATTTAAATTGTACGATTACAAATATGTTAGATTTGTGTTTTTCAATACTATTCTTTTATTTCTTTATAAAAGAAGTATTAATTTCGTTAATTTATCTTTCACAAATATGTTAGTTTGGTGGTTATTTTTAATATTATTCTTTTATTTGTTTTTAAAGGAAGTATTAATTTTGTTATCCAAAAATAATCAGAAACAAATGCTTAAAAATGCTTGTTGCTTTATGTGAAAAATGTTTATTATTATTTTGTATTGAAACCGGCACGTGATAAGATAAACTTAAAAAAATTCATGCTTAAAAATTATTTTGGAAAATATTACATCAGTCATTTAAGATACAGTTTTCAAACAAATTGCATTTGAAAATAATTTTTTTCCCTATGCGACGAAAATTGAAAACGTACGATGGTCAGAAGATTTAAAAATTGCAGTAGCGAAAATTCCAAGACCGAAATTTGATCGTGAAGTGTTGCCATTCGCAAAATGACGTCAGCGTTACACACATACGTTTGTTCTTTACAATATAGATACTTAATCAGTAAAATATAATAAAGATCAGTTTTTAGGATGTGGTTATCAATTGAGAAGGAAAAACAATATAGAAAATGTATGAGGAGAAATGCGTGTTTTCTAAAGCAGTATGTTATTTTCCGTTATTATGCCCCTAATATAATATTCTGCTCCTAATGGGATTTTGCGCCACTAAACCCTATACAACAATTTTTATCAAAAGTTTTGAATTTTTCTCAGAAAATAGCATGAATAAAGATAAAACACCTCATTATTTCTCTCTTGTCTGCAATAATGAAAGCTATCTAATTTTCACAATTTTGAAGACATTTCATAAAATGCTTTTAAAATTAAAATATAAAAGTGGGGATATTTTAAAAAACAAAACAGATAGTGCGATCTACAAATAAACAGCTTTCAGTTTAAATATATATATATATATATTAATAAAATTGGTTCAGCAGAAAGGTCAGGGCAGATGACTAAAAAACACACTTGTATTTTAAATATATAGATTATATAAAATTAGGAAAAATTAAATTAAGCAACTTATGTAATTTTGATAAAATTATAGCAGAATGTCCTAAACCATAGCATTAAAATTTTATTATTCGAGAGAATTTTGGACAAAAATTTCAGGAACATGATATTATTTTGTTTGCTTGCCTAACTCATCGAAGCAAATCCAAACAGGCGAGAATCATCAATTTCTGTAATATAAATCGCTATTATTTGCATGCCACCTCTCTTTTATAAAGACCCTCTAAATTTTTGCAAGACATTGCGTTTTATCAGTGTGTGATTTCGATTACATTATTTTCAAAAGTGAAGCAGTTTCAACTGTGAACAATTTCGAAGCAGCTGGGCTGTGAAAACGACGCACTTCTACAAAACATAATTCAGGTTTAAGAATTAAAATACACACTTTTTTATAAAATGACGTCATTTGCATACGCTAAATTAATCCACTTTTACAATCCAGTCATAAATTTCGTCTATAGAAAAGTATGCAAATGACGTCATTATCACGCAATAACTGACAATATTCTTGACATAGCACATATTTTAATTTTTTTTTAACTTTTTTTTTCAGGTTTTATGAGAAAATGGCAACAGAAAGATACAGTATCTCCTATTTTCGACTATTTGCCGTTTGCTTTCAATAGAAATGGGGTACTTTTGTTGCCACGATAAGAAAAATGGTATTAAAAACTACAAAAAAATTAATATCTCAAAAATAAATTGAGGTACAGCTTTCAAACAAATTGCATTTAAAACAGTCTTTTTTTCCTTATACGACAGTGTAAAAATTTAAAATGTGCGATATTTAGAAGTTTAAAAATTTGCAGTAGATAAAATTGCAAAACCAAAATTTCTTTTCAAATTTCAAAGTGTAGCCATTCGCAAAATGACGTATGCGTTACGCACAGATATGTTTGTCCTTTATAATATAGATAGTTTTTCATAAATGCGTTTCGTTTTTAAAATGAGTTATTTTCATCTATCACTGCGAAACAAACGAGAAAAACACATTATTGCTGATGTGTTGCATATATATATATATATATATATATATATTGTCATTTTTCGTCATTTTTGGCGGGCTATCTTTCTTGTAATTAATATTACACTGTATCAAAATAATATCAAATTTCATTTTAATCCTTATTTTCTGCCTCATTAATGTTTTTAGTATTTATTTAATTTTAATCTCTTATTCAGGTGTGAACGATTTCTGAAACATGCAAAAGACAGTTATCATCACTTACTTTACATCGTCCACGGTAATTACTAGCTATTAATATAATTTGGTGCGTATGCGGGTATATTTAATGTTGTTAGGTAACTCGTTTTGCATCGCGTTCTGAACATCTTAAATGCAATATTGATAAACAGTGGTGGAAAAAAATATCGATAAAAAAGTAGATTAGCGTTAACCAGTTCAAAACCACTCGTTTTCCCTTTAGAAATATATAATTAAGTCTCTCATTTTTCTTCGCATTGGAGTTTGATTTCTTCCCTTAAGTTTTTAAATATAGGCTGAGATCGAATCTCTCGAATTAATTATTCGCAGATAAAGTTATTAGTGATATGAAATTATGTATGCGTAGTACTTAATTATAATAACCTTAGTTGTCTAACATTTAATTGAGAAAATTATTAAGTTTTCGAAATTTATTCACTGTGCATCAGTTGAATGCTATGTATTATGACTTAATTACTTTGGTGTAATTACATAAAGGAATAAACACAAAACCCTAATTTTCGAACACAAAAATAGATTGTGAGTGATAAAAATCTATAGCAAATAGGTACTAGCCTAACAGTACAGCCTGATGATGTGACTTTACTGTGACGTCACAAATCGTCACAACTATGTAATGATCCAAAATGTGGCATCGTTCATTCGTCTCATAATTATGTTCTCTCAAGTGACCATTATTTTGTAAGTACCTTGTGAAGTCACCGTGACTGAGCTTCGTGAAGAGTCACCCGATGGCATTACAATGAAATCAGCTGGTGACTTTCATTTGATCGTCATTTGAAAACTACACCGTGAATCACGATCACCGTTAAATTGTGACGAGTCATCAAATGACGTCGCAGCGAAGTTTTCTGGCGATTCTCGAGTGACCGTCCTTTGGATATTCCTCTACAATTTCACTATGACCGTTGCTTTGTGAAGAGTCACCCGATGGCATTACAATGAAATCAGCTGGTGACTTTCATTTGACCGTCATTTGAAAACTAAGCTGTGAATCACGGTCACCATTAAATTGTGACAAATCATCAAATGACATCGTAGCGAAGTTTTCTGGCGATTCTCGAGTGACCGTCCTTAGGATAATCCTCTACAATTTCACTATGACCGTTGCTTTGTGAAAAGTTAGCATGTGATTTCATTGCTGTCCCGTCACAAAGGAACTGCGATGATGATTTCACAGTAGGGTCTTTAATTGATGGTACATGAGAATGAACATGCGACTTCATTTTAATTTGACATAGTGATTCTTCACAAAGTGACAGTTATGGTAACTTCACAGTGGAGTCACCAAATAACAATTACTTGTGTGTAATAATGAAACGAATAGAATTTAAATCATTTTAGTTATCATATTGATTGTGGCATTTTTTTTATCATTAATTATGCCTCTGTGACGTCACATCCACTGGCTCTGCTATTGCGTCAGAACCTATTTCCAACAGCTGTGTTTTATATCAGTTGCTTTTGACCATTTACACTTAATTTTTGTATTCGAGAACAGGCTACACCTGCTACATTGGTCGGTTTCTCTAAATGAACCTTGAATGAAACGAAAAATACGGGTGAATTTGTCTTTTAAATCAACAAGGGATTATACCCGGGCTTCCCAAGTTACAGGCAAAAACCATTTACTTAATTGATAATTATGAAGATTTTTTTTTTTTAAGTTGTGAAAATAAAATCCCATAACAAAAGTACCACTGATCCAAATGACCTGAAATTTCACCTGTATGCTCCCAAAGCAATGGAAATTTTTTAGCCGTGGTTTTAGAAAAAAAAAATTAAATCGCCCGACAGATGACACTGTTACATGCAGTAAAGACGGGAGACGAGCTTGCGCACGACACACGCACAGTGGCGATAAAAGCATGAAGCATGCACACCTCGTGTTCATTATTCTGGTTTCAATCTCTGCGATTTCTGGCTCTGGGGGTAATCTAAAGAATACTGTGTATTGTGGTGGTTTACGAACTTAGCTGATCTGAAGGCACGCATTGTGCACCAGAACCACAGCATCCAGCCGGATACTCTTTACTTTGTTGTGGAACATGCGGTTTCACGTTTCCAACTCGTAGCTGAAAACGGGGGACAGCACTTTGAAAATCTCTTGCGTTAGTTGCGCAGTTCCGTGCGAATGCTTCGCTCCATATTTTTATTTCGTTCTGTTTTCGAAGGTGTTCGCAGTGCCTTTTCCAATTACTGCACTCTCTATGTTTTTGAATGCGTAATAAAGTTTTATTTTTCTCAAAGTAATGTCCATTGTTTTCCTTCCACTGACAATATTCTTTGTTTCTGTTAACTTACAGCGCCATCTGTCGGTGCGATTTTAAGTTTTTTTTTAACCACGCCTGAAAAATTCCCATTGCTTTGGGAGCATACTGATGAAATTTCAGATCATTTGGATCAGTGATTCTTTGTTACAGGGTTTGTTATAGGGTGTTCGAGGGTTTTACTTTTACAACTTAGAAAAAAAAATCACCCTTATATTAGATATTTTACATTTAATATATTTTTTAGAATACTTACTAACATTACCAAAAATCATATTTATATGAAAAATAGTAATTAGTTTAAATAAAGTTTTGAAATTTATTAAAAGCGATAGTTTTGTATTGGCCTCGCACCAGGAGTTAATAGCCGAAGAAATCGCCAAAGATCACTATTTAAAATCAGCCATTTTTTTATTCTGATCATTTTAGTGGTTTAAGTGCATAATTTGATCACATGTATTGAATTTGTATTAAATTTATATCTTATTGTATTGCTTATTTATTGAATTTTTTAATTTCGTTATGTCATATAAGCTGGAAACAAATGCTGATATTTATATTCATTTAAGTACAAACGGATTTATCTGAACGTAATCATCTGCAGGCGCGAAATACATAGATTAAAAAAAAAAAAAAAAAAACCATGCCTGAAAATTACTTTGTAAACAATAAAAACTGAGTAAACATCGATACATTTTCAAGCAAATTGCGATACAGTTTTCAAACAAATTTCATATGAAAGTAAATATTTTCCCCTACTATTCGATGATGTAAAATTTTAAAATATGCGATGTTTAGAAGTTTAAAAAAAATTCAGTAAAAGTTAAATTTAATCGTTTGGTGTTGTCACCGTCAAAATGACGTTAGCGTTACAACGCACGAACACGTTTGCCCTTTATAATATAGTTATAAATCTTTAACTGGGATGTCCTTCCGCGTTGTCATTACGTTATTATATTTTCTAATGTGTAACAAACACTGTTGTGTATAACAAAGTTTGGGCTGTTAAGGACCAAATCTGTTAGTTGGTTACCTATAGTAGGAACTGATAAAGAAAGATAGAATGTTATGAAATATACCATAATCATCCCTGAAGAACTATCTAACTAAAAAAGCAAGTCTCTACAAAATTACTCCAGAAGAACATTTTAAAAAGGATAATCTTTCATAATCGGATTCATCTGAATATAGAACTTCCCCTATAATTGTACAATTAAGAAACGTAGAGCGATACGCAATATATTAAAACCATCCCTGAAAAAATATCTAACTAACATTGCAAGTATCATCAAAATTCCTTTCAGCAGATTTTTTTTTTAAAGACTAATCTTTCATATTCAGGTTCAACTGGTTATAGAACATTTATCCATAATTCTATAACTGAGCAACGCAGAACGAGATCTTATATGCTAAAATCTTCCCTGAAAAGTTATCTCCCTACCATTGCAAATTTGAAAAAAAAAATCCATAGAGCAGAATCTGTAAAAACGATTAATATTTCATAATTGTGTTCATCTGATTAAAGAACTTTCATCCACAATTCTCTAACTGAGCAACGTAGAACGATATGTTATATACCAAATCCCTGAAAATTTACCTAACTAACGGTGCAAATCCCGTCAAAATCCATTCAGCAAAACTGAAGTTATAAGCAACCTGAACGAACTTCCTAATTGCATTTTATATATAGTAGATAGAATTTTGGGTTTGTACCTTACTTAAGGACACCAGTGTAATTAAATTTAATTAAAATAGGCAATCTAACACGGGTTACCCGAACTACCGATATACAGCTTTGTGTACTGAACATATATAAAATACGTTTTTAATTGAAAACTCTAATATTTTTGTTACATTTAATCTATTTTCTTAAATTACCCAATAATTAAATAAAGCACTAGAAGATTCAGCCTCCTGTTCGCTAATGCTTGAAAACCTCCGTGAATTGCAACGCATTCACATTTGGACCACTACACAATCCTTGCTCGCTTCGCCCGCTCGTCTCTATTTGCATCAAGTCTAGCCTGAATGAATATAAATCATTTTAACACATGAAATTTACAAGTATTTGAATGTATAACCTCTTCATTTTCAAAGCTAAAATAATAATACAAATGCTTATTCATTGGCTTTTTCCAAACAAAATGACATCGTAAATGACAGACAAAATATCTTTTCTGAAAATGATCTTTTAGGTGCTTAGTAATTTAGGTTAAAAAGTATGGATCTAAAACTATAAACACCCTTAAAAACATCAATTTAATAACCATCAACCTAAATTAACGCAATCACAAATTTAAGAGCTTTAAACAAGTAAATAATCTACAAATCCTAGGAAATTTTTACTGAAAAAGATTTAAGTTAAATACTTAAGAAAATTTCTCACTTTCTTGGTCATAGTGTCTTTTGGGAATTTTTAGGCATTTTGCAAACTCAGAAGAAAATGAAATTTATTTTATGTGGGAATCAGCTTAGATGCTGCCATTTATTCGTTTGCTTTGAACGCAAAAAACATTCAGCTATTAAGAAGTGATGTGAAAATGTAAAAAACTCGGACATTTCAGTTTTTATAAGAAAAAGAACAGATGTCTCCGTATGGAAACCCAGGAGCCAAAGAAGATAAAAAAATAATAGAAAAATTCGTTGAAAATGCAAATAAAAATGCATTTTTTCGCCTATAATATTGCACAGTATGGCTTAAATTCATTTAAAACTCTTTGCAAATCATGACGCTAACGAAATATAAACAAAATGTTTTCTGCCGTTTCTAAAAGACAATTCGATCGGACTCCCGACGCCATTTAATTGCCGGTAGGAGAAGAACGCCTGTGTTTAAAAAGACATTCTCTCTGAATTTTGATTTGCTGAATGGCTCGGGCATGTGACAGTAAATTAACCACTGAGAATCGTCACTGTGGTTGTTGCCAAAAGGCAAGCTATAATAAATTCTGCCTGATTTTTGTGTCACATAAGAGAAATATATATGTAGATATTCACATTAGCCGCATGCTTCAGGTCAATAGCAAAACATTTCAATATTCTGGTCGTTTCAATATTTAGCCTCATATTTCGATTAGCTACATGTTAAAATTCGTGCTTTATTTATTTATTTATATTTACTTGTGAAATTTACATTTCGTTTGACAATTTATTTATGGGATATTAATACGAAAACAAACAAATGCTGTATTGTTTGCACTGTTTTAAGTGCAAACCAGTTAATCTTCCGTAATTGGGTTATATGGAAATTTAAAAATATTCATTCTTGATTTTTCTGTAAAAAAAATCACAAAAAAGGAAAATCAATAAATTGAGAAACAAAATTTTAAAAAAATTGCAAGTATGTGTTTCTTTTCTATTCGACAGTGTACAAAATTGAAATTGTATCATGTTTAGGTTAGAAAAATTGCAGTTAATCTGAAATTTTTTGGTAGGTCGTTTAAACGTTTCAATATGACGTCACTTCACATGAACATGTTTATGCTTAGATTAGATATATACATTATAGTTGTCAGGCTCAAGATATTTATTTAACCCTTTATATCCCAAATTATGAATTCGTGAAAATTGCATCTTCTAAAGCATTTTTCGTGAATTTTCGAAACTACATTAGAAGATTTACACAATCATTTAATAAATTTTAGAAGGATGTTGCCAATTAAAATTAATTAATTAAATTTGAATTTATAGTGATTTTGTGCAATTTGCATAATCCATTCAAATCTGTTATTTTAAATATTTTTTTTTAGTATTTTATAGATTTAGGAAATTTACAAATAGAATGCTCGTACAATAGAAATATAGAAATATTTCCTAATTGAAACTTTTCCTTCACAATCTATCAACGTCAAGAAAGCTGAAAAGATGCAAATGAAAAAGAAATCAACCTTTTAAAAATATTTTTGTTTCCTGCAACCAATAATGCTTTTGGTACAAGATAAAGTAAAGTATCTATAAATCATTCTAAACTGTATTACTATTAACTGATGTATTAAATGAATTTTATAATAAGTAATTTTAATGGTACTTATAAGTACCATTGGGGCATAAAGGGTTAAAATATTCCGATGTTTAATTTCGTATTCAAGATGACAATGTAGACTCTTAGTTTATTTTTGTGTAATAAAAGAATATTAAACAATTTTAAACCTGTTTCTGAAAAGGTCGATGGCTTAGTTCAACTATATGTTTTAACGAACGAAGGAATGAAGTTACTTTAATATTCTTTTATAACAAAAGTCATTATTCTTATGTTATAAAATATACATAAAGTCAAATTCTTATGTTATTTATTGATTTTAAAATATTAGTTAAAATTAAGAATATTAATTATTAATTAAAAATTAAAAATATTAATTAAAAATTAAAAGTATAATAATTTAAAATTTAAAATTTAAATTAAAAAATAATAATTATAAAATTTAAAATGTAAAATAATAATTTAAATAAAATATTAAAAATATTAATTATTAATTTAAAGTGTTAACTACCAATTATTAATTAAAATTTAATATTTAATAATTATTATTAATTAAAAATATTGTTTGTTAATGGAAAATTAAAAATATTAATTATTAATTTCAAATTTCAAACGTTGATCATTAATTGCAAATTACAAATTAAAACTATTAATTATTAATTTAAAAAGTTAATTATTAATTATATTAATTAAAAATAAAAATTATTAATTATTAGTTTCAAATTTCAAATTTTAATCATTAATTAAAAATAAAAAATAAAAAATATTAATTATTAGTTTCAAATTTCAAGTGTTATTAATTAAATATAAAAAATATTAATTATTAAAATAGTATTTTTTTTTAAATTTAAGATGTGAGATGCTTTTAAATACTAAAATGAATATGACACATTAGGTGCTTGATGCACAACTTGGCAAGAAACAGACAACTGCATGTCCGATATGTTATGCACTTTAAAATCTATGAATTAGACATTAGTACAAGATTGTGTGTTTCGAGTTTTACAAGAATTTCTTTAATTAAACTACAAAAATAAATTAATTTTAACATATAGAGGGAACAATTAGAATTTTGTGTTTTCTGTAACATTAAATACTCTTATTCCCAGCACATGGTGTCCCACCAGTGTCCAAGAAGTTCTGCTTGCGAAGCTGGTAGACGGCAGGTGCTGGGTTCGAACCCAATCGCGCCCGTCGGTTTAATCGTTCGGAGTTTTCTGTGGTTTTCTTCGAACCTTGCATTCCCTAGCGGTAATACGGGTTAGGTTCCCTTAGAAAGACCCCCACGAAAGGCAACCCTCCTCTTGGGCCTATATCACGCGTGTTGATAATTGACCGTCATAAACACAACCAAGCAACCAACCCAGCAGATGGGACATTTTAGACAGAAATCTTGCAAAATTATTATTTCTCCCTTTGAAAAAAAGTGGCATGCATGCGAAAATAATTTTATGTACCGGAAGAAAGTTTTGTGAAATGCTGAATAATCAAATTGGATTTTTAGAAAATAAAATAAAATGTATACTCCTTTCATAAGTGGTAGCTTTATGTTTCAAAACAACATTTGAAAATATTCATTGACATTATTGGATGTAAATATAAAATAGAATATTTTGTATAAGGCTAGCTAACAAATTTACTGCTTACTTTAAAAAGAGCTAAGCTCAGAAATGTTAAAGTTATGCTCTAAAGTTATTAATGTAGTTGAAAAATCAAAGAAGTTGGAAATTGTACGTTAAAGTGACAAATGAGGTGCGTTCGTATTATAACTAGTTTTATAAATATTCAGGTCTTGGCGCAATAGCTGTTGCAAAAATGCATGAATACAAAATTTATTACGATTATATATATATTAAATTCAGTAATACGGAAATAAGACTGTTCTTAACTGCTCTGCTAAACAAGCGCAAAACGTTTTGACACATTTACAAATTCATTTTTAATGGAAAGATATAAAATTGGAAAGCCTGGCCATGGAAGCGATTTTGTAATTGAACTGTGTTTTCCATTTTTTGATCAATAAATTACCTATTGAGTTATAAGTGATTTTGATCACGTGACAAACACGTTTTTCGCCGCCCTGTCTTGAGTGATTATTTTACTTTCGCACAGAAATTTGGTTCAAAACGCCTATTTTGTCACTATTTTCTAAAAGATCTATTGCGTTGCAAAAAAAAAAAAAAAAAAAAAAAAAAGAAGAAAAAGAAAAAAGAAAAAAGAAAAATAAAGGAAAAAACAGTTCGATTACATAGTTTCTGAACAACAACAACTGCTAGTTTCATGCATTTCCCAACAAAAATAAATTAAAACTTATGTCAGAAAGTTGCACTTTTGGATTTGAGAACGCCCTTAATAGGACTCCATCTTAAACAGGACGTAATCACCATGCCAACCTAGAATCATTACCTATCATGGGATATCATTCAATTAATTATGTATGATAGGATGAAGAAAACTTTTATTAATATCGTTTTAAGTTTTAATTCGATTTACATAGAATTTGAAATGACTCGACAAATTATGATAATGAAGAGATTATACATTAAAATTCAAACCATTTGGTTGGGCAGTTTTCCCGCTGTTATCCCTTTAAGACCCGGAAGATTTTCACATTTAAATATTACATTCTTCTGGTTATTAACTCTATTGACTCTAATGAGACTTAAAAAAATAATTAAAAAAATCCCTGCCGGCTCGGGCCTACAGGCGGAGGTAGATTTCGAAATTAAGTACTAAATTCACCAACAAAACTTAAATCAAGATTAAAGATAAACCCAGTTCCTTCGCTAAGAATGAGCTCTAGGGAGCTAAACATTTTGTGAAAATTCTAATATACACGCACGCATGTATATGGAATAGGTTTAAAAATGGCTAAATCAAATTCAGAGAATCTCAAAGTGTTAAAATATGTTAATATTTCCATACTCGGGTTTTTATCATGTTTTAATACGTTTCTTCAAACTCAATGACGTTACATATTCACTTGCTGTGGTCCATTGACGCAATATTGTGTTGTTTTTTTTTTAATTCGTCAAACTATTTATTTACTTTTGAATTTTCATGCAGAAATCTTGCTCTAGAAAACTTATGACACAATATTCAATTTGTTTTCAATTCGTCAAACTATTTATTTCATTTTGAATTTTCATGCAGAAATCTTGCTCTAGAAAACTTATGACGTAATATTCAATTTGTTTTCAATTCGTCAAACTGTTTATCCAATTTAATTTTTCACGTGAAAACATTGCATTAGAAAAACAATTGTTGTGGTGAGAATTTTATTGTTTTTTTTTTAATTGTTGGCAACAGCTATAACGAAAAATATTTATTTTTTCCTGCCATTGTTGTGTAAAAGCTGGTTTTATCAGAATCATGTTAAGACGGTATTCAAAATTTTAAACCTTCCCCATTCCCATTCCCTTGGACCAATTTTGCTCATTTTCAATCCCCGCCGAGAAATTAGCCATCTTAAAGTTGTTGGCGAGTTTGAAGACGTTCCGTGCATAATTGCGACTTTTATCGTGCGGACAAAATTTAGTACATACATACATACATACATATATATATATATATATATATATATATATATATATATAAACTTTTTAGGTGGGGGTGGTTTTGGGTTCCTGGGGTCATGTAATGAAAAGTTATGAAGGAATTTTTCAAAAGTCGCACCATGGTAACGACTGCAATAGGTAGTATTTCTTACGAAATCTACCTAAAATTTTTCGTCACCCCCTGGAGCGTGGAGAGTTCCCACACGAACGTGCGGTTTGGGCTTTTTCTAAGAAAGCCCGACCCGCACGATCGTACGTGTTGGGCTTTTGCTGTGACATAATTACTTATAAGATGATTTGGGATGTATTGGCTGAAATACTGCAATGGAATCCTTACTGACTCTAAAGCCTAAAAAAGGAGAGAGAAAAATTAATATTGGAGATGTACTTATCGACTTCAAAAAATTCATATTTTAATTAATTAAAAAATGTTTCCTTATTTAAAAAAAAAAATATGATATCGATTTTATTTTTTCTATAATTCTGTAACTTTTTTAAATTAAAATTTAAGAAATGAAAGACATACCTGCAATTGCATGAAATCTGAAGGAGCAGAATGAGGTACAGAAATGAACTTCTTAACATCCCATATGTATTTTTACTTTCTTCTATCTTCAATAGAAAGTACTGTAATCGAAATTTTTTTCGACTTCCGATTTTCGACGGATTTACATGTCTTAGGGGTCAGAGATCCCAAAAAACATGTTTATAGAAAATATCTGTCTGTCCGTGTGTTCGTCTGTCCGTCTGTCTGTCGCCATTGTACCGCCAAAAAGTGTATGAAGTTATGCATAGAATTGAACCAAATTTTTATTTTAAGTTTTTGGCTATGGCAAGCAGATTCTCCCTGAATTTGGAAAAAAATTGGCTGTAGGGGGCGCTGTAACAGCGATTTTTGTGCGATTTTGAATATTGTACCATCCAAAAGTGTATGAAGTTATGCATAGAATTGAACCAAATTTTTATTTTAAGTTTATGGCTATGACAAGCAGGTCCTCCCTGAATTTGGAAAAAATTCGCCGCTAGGGGTCGCTGTAATAGCGATTTTGCATATTGTACCATCAAAAAGTGTATGAAGTTATGCAGAGAATTGAACCAAATTTTTATTTTAAGTTCTTGGCTATGGCAAGCAGGTCCTTCCTTAATTTGGAAAAAATGCGCGGTAGGGGGCGCTGTAATAGCAATTTTTGTGTCAGTTTGAATATTGTACCATCGAAAAGTGTATGAAGTTATGCAGAGAATTGAGCCAAAATTTTGTGTTTCTTTTTGGTCATGGCATGAAGGTCCTCCCAGAATTTGGAAAAATTCCGCTGGAAGGGGGCGCTATAATAACGATGCCTGTACCATTTTCTTTATTGTACAATCGAAAAGTGTATAAAATTATGCATACAATTGAACCAAATGTTTTGTGCATGATTTTGGCTTTAGCCAAAAGGTCCTCCTTGAATTTGGAAATATCGCGCGGTAAAGGGGCTCTGTGATAGCAATTTTTGTATATTTCTCTTGATTTTTCGTAGTTCTATTGTCCATCGGCGGCTCGTGCAAAGGCGGGAACTCACTTCCTGCTAAGCCGACTATTCACAAACATCTGATAACAACAGAATAAGGAAAAACTATTTTAGTTCATTAGCTCATTAACGTTTTTAGTTCATTTAATTGACTGAAGCAGAAATTTAAGATGAAAATCAAAGTTGGTATAGTAATGAACTAATAATATTGAAGTATTAACATGTGTAACTAGTTTTTGAAATATTAAGATGTATAAGATAGAAGAAAGTTTTGGGATTGGCACATCCAACTAGTTTTTGTTGTTGTTGTTGTTGTTTTCAATATCTCAGCCTCTGCCGAAACTGGCTTGGAGGTAGAACTTTGAGGAATGAGTTCAGGGGGCTTTGATGAGGAAGAATGATCCAAAATTGCCATTTCTAAAGAAATATTTGCATTTTTTTCTTCATCGAGCCCATCTGAACTTGACTATCCTTCTAATAAATCTACTTCAAATATCTTGTCCTCAACCTGTAAATTCAGAGTCTGATTTATTCATCAATTGCAATATTTCTTCTTGTGTGAGAATTCGTTTCCGTTTAGGCATCTGAAAAAGTATTTTATTTTGCTTTGTTTAAAGTTAACGAAGTATTTTGTTTTTTAAATGTCTTAGAAAATTTTATTAATTGAAAAGAAAAAAAAAGTAAAATTTAATAAAAAAAAAAATAATAATTCATCCATGACAACACCCAAGAAAATATGGCATTAATTATACAACAACATACTTCGTTTTCATTCTGGCTGTCACCAAAATTATTGAAACAGAAAACAAAATGAACATAGAGAGAGCTCTTACCTTTACAGTAGCACTGACTAACGTAACGCCCAAGTCGCACGATCGTGCGGGTAACGAAATCTGAAGTCCTATGAGCAACATAAATAGTGTATAATTAATGTTTTTTATTATATTACACTTATTTAGACATTAAGCAAAAATATTTATGCAAGCAATTAGAAATATACTGATAATTACCTTTTTACGATAGATAAAATGATGAGCTGTTTTCGTTGTACTTGTAAACAAAGCTAATCATGCCGGCTACACTGCAAATAGAAGCGTCTTAAATTTAGACACATATGTGACTGAAAAAGAATTTTAGACACTTAATAACTCTTTAGTGACTAAAGAGTAACAAGAAAGAGAAATAAAACTTAAAGTAGAGTCAAGAGTAAAGAGAAATAAAACTTAGACACTTAATAAATACACACTTTCAGATAAATAGCTTTATCTGAAAATTCAGACATTATAGATGTCTTAATTTAAGATGCATAAGTGTCTTACTATGACCATGGTGTAAATGAACTGAGAATAATGTCTAAAATATCCGTAAACGTCTTATTTTAAGACACTTCATTGCTTTAAACGTGTCTTAATTTAAGACGTTTTGATTCTTCCGACGCAATAACCACCAGGGGGCACTCGCACTCCCAATTGCGCATGCGTTTTAGATGTCTTCCTTCGAAGTGATATACGTTGTAATTCAAACGAAGTTTGTTTTTATGTACGCGTGTATTTTAATTCGTTTTTTTGCGAAATGTGAAGTATTGTGATTTTAATTCGTATTATCTTGGATTATTTATTTATTGAATACATACATCTGACGTGTGTGCTCGACATCAAATGTCTCTTAGAAGCTGTCGTCGATATAAGGGCGGGATAGACACAGAACAGAAGTAGACGACGGTTGAAGATTACACCCGGAAATTCTACAAAGCGTGTGCAATGGGCTTAGTGTTAACTCGTATTAATTTATATCAACAATATTGTGTTATTCATCTTCGTCCTGTCGAAGCTGGCAAAAAAAAAAAAAAAAAAAAAAAAAAAAAAAAGAAACTTTTGTCTGGCAGGTCCTGTTTTGAGGATGAATCATCTCATTCTTTAAATATGGCTAGTCGGATGTATTTTGGGATTACCTTTTAAACTGGTGCAAGTCTTTCTCCCTCACTGTGTTTGTGGTAGTTTTTAAAATTTCAAATCGAGGAATTTTTCTTACCTCTTGCAAACAGCGATTTAAGTAAGTTATAATTTCTTTATAGTACTAAAATTAGTGTCCTTTATGATTTTATTTATTGTACTAAACAAAATCTTACATGAAATTTAATTAGTTTTGAATCTTTTTGCAAAAAAAAAAAAAAAAAAAAAAAAAAAAAAAAAAAAAAAAAAACACTAATTCTAGAAGTATATATTTTTTAATTTATGACGTTGTCTTTTATTACAAATTATGTATTATTTATTCTCATATTTTTTCTCAAATTTAAAGTAATAATATCACTAAAAAACTGACATATTTAAAAGTTAAGTTCATTCCCTTGTTTTGTTTTGTTTTCAATATGGCAGTTCTTAGTTTCAATAACTAATGCTTATCTCATACTAAACGACCACAAGGAAATAGAAAAAAAAAACTTTGAAAGATCTCCTAAAGCTTTCTTACTTCCTAGCTAGGGATTACAATCCCGGATTGAGATCCCGGGATCCCGCTTTAATTTTAATCTCGAAAATCCCGGGATTTTTACTGGAAAATTCCGGGATTTTCGGGATTGCCTTTTTTTTTTTTTTTTTCAATTGAACAATATTCAGCTGAAATTAAAAAATATATTTATAAACTTTCGCTTTTGGAAAAAAAAATCAATTGATTTTTATGAAATTTATATATAATTGAAAATTAATATTTATCTCAAGTATTTCTTAGATATATTTCTAAAGCTATTAAATCTTTCAATGTGGAAATCTTTTCACTTGGAAACATAGAAGTAAGCCAGTCACGAAAAAGGAAATCATTTGTTTATTTCAATTTCGCTGCGTGTGTGGATTCGAAGGTCATTTTCCAATTAGACTTTACTGATAAATATCGCAAGTGTGTATCATAGTGATATCATGAGCTAAATTTTTTTTTTTTTGCTTTAAAGATGTCTTGTTAAGTAGCTCATAGGAATGATAACAATAAGCCCATGTTGCAATATAAATTTTTAAAAAATCTAATTTTTAAATGATAAGGATTTTCATTTTTTTTTTCGGGGAGGGGGGGGGGGGGGTGTATGCAATTTTCGTAAAGCTGATACCTTAAATCTTGCACTGATTATAATGAAAGTTTTGAACTTTTAGAGTAGGACAAGATTAAAAAACTCAAAATATGAGTAAACAAAATACCGAAGTAATTTTTTTCTCAATATTAACCCTTTGCACTCGAGGGCTGCGGAGCGGAGCCATTTAAAATTTGTCTTCAAACTCGAGGTCTCCGCTACGGAGACAATGCAAATAATTTTGTGATACCATGTAATCTTGGCTTTTCTAGACAGGTATCACAAAATTATTTGCATTGTCTCCGTAGCGGAGCCCTCGAGTTTGAAGACAAATTTTAAATGGCTCCGCTCCGGAGCCGCCGAGTGCAAAGGGATAAAGTACAATATTTATTTATTTATTCATAGTTAAATAGCTGTTGTGATTATCATCTGATATATATGTAAAATTGCCTATGTGGCAATATAAATTTTTAAAAAATCTATTTTTAAATTATATGAAGTAGAGTAGGACAAGATTATAAGAAATATATATTTTTATCCACATACTTTAAAAACCCTCAATAGCCCTTGCCGTTGAATTTGTCCGATAATCGGAGATGTCTGAGTAAAAATATACACTTTTGTGAGGTAAAAATATACAAATATGTATGCCATGCGGATTAAAAAAGTATTCGCTAAATAGATGTTTCAGAATAGCTATTCGGGAATGTCCATTAACCTCCACAACGGATACTCCCGAATACCGGACATCTCAATTTAGATAACAATAATGCAGGGTTGCATTTTTTGCAAAAGAACTTCTTGATTAAAGAATGGGCATACTGGGCCGTGCCCCGTGCCCCTCCCCCCCCCTCCCCTTACGATTTTAGTGCCCACAAATTTGATGTGCAATATTTGTAAAACTTATATTTTAAATCTGTTTCGAAATTGTATTGATTATAATCAATATTTTGAACTTTTAAAGTAAAATAAGATTAAAAATAAAACAAATTTTAAAAATCTAATATTTAGATAAATATTTTTTGTTTTAATCTTGTTCTACTCATGAAGTTCAAAGTATTATAATCAGTAAAATGTTGTAAAAGATTTAAATTATCAGCTTAACAAAAAATGCGTACCAAAATTGGGAGCACCAAAAAAATCAGGTTGTAGGGGGGGAGGGGGGGGCAGGACCCCAGCCAAATATTTTTCCAGGATTCAACGTGGTCAAACATGGCTACAGGTATGATGCTTACCAAAAAAATGGATGCTATTAAGACGTTTGAAGTGTCTGAAATTCAGACACAAAAAGTGTCTGAAAAAATTCAGACATTTTAAAATGTCTGAAAACTGAACACTCCGTTTCAGACACTTAAGTGTCTGAATTTCAGACATTTTAATTTACAGTGTAAAAGTAAAACATGTACTACAACCGTCATCCGTTGATAAAAAAATGATACTTTACTCTCTTTGCAAACCAGAACAATCGTTCGATTCGGGGTTTTATCACATACGACTGTTTCAGAAGCAAAAATTTACATGTATGTCTAACCCGCACGATCGTACGGGTTGGATCTTAAAGGGTTATATATGTGGACAGACGGACGGATCAGACGGCGACTATAGGTGCTACTTATTTATATAATTACGAACGCAACTAAAAGTGAATATGATGCATTATATGCATGATGCACATCTTGGCAACAAACAGACAACTGCGTGTCTGATATGTTATGCATTTTAAAAGTCATGGATTAGAATATCGAACAATATATATGTTTCGAGTTTTACAAGAATTTATATTAATTAGAATACCAAAATAAATTCATGTATAAAACAAAAAGATGTATGTAAAGAGAATAATAAGAATTTTGTGTTTTCATTACAAAAAATACGCATCTTCTCAGCACGTAGAACATGTTGTATAGAAATCTTACAAAATTATTATTTTTGACTTTGAAAAAGGTCGTATGCATACGAAAATAATTTTATATACCGGAAAAAAGTTTCGTAAAATATTTAATAATCTTATTAGATTTTTAAAGCATATGGAGTATCTCCAATGAAACAAGCTAGCAAAATTTTAATTCTAATTTGTAAATAAATAAAATAAAATGTATACTCCTTACAAAAGTGGTAGCTTTATGTTTCAAAACAACATTTGAAAGATATTCATTGACATTATTGGATGTAAATATAAAATAGAATATTTTGTATAAGACTAGCTAGCAAATTTATTGCTTATACTTCAAAAAGAGTTAATCTCAGAAATGTTAAATTTATGCTCTAAAGTTATTAACGTTGTTGAAAAATCAAAGAAATCGAAAATTGTACGTTAAACGTGATAAATGAGGTGCGTTCGTATTATAACTAGTTTTATAAATTTTCAGATCTTGGCGCAATAGCTGTTGCAAAAAATGCATAAATACAAAATTTATTACGATTATATATATAAAAAAATTCAGTAATACGGAAATAATAGGACTTCATCTTAAATAGGACGTAATCACCAAGGCAACCTAGAATCATTACCTGTCATGGGATATCATTGAATTAATTACACATAATAGAATGAAGAAAACTTTTATTACTATCGTTTTAAGTTTTGATTCGATTTTCATAAAATTTGAAATGACCCAACAAAATTCTGAAGAGATTATATATATTAAATTTCAAAACATTCGGTTGGTTAGTTTTTGCGTTACTATATTCGGGCAGACGGACAGATTAGACGGCGACTATAGGTCCTACGTATTTACATAATTACGAACGCACCTAAAAAGCAAAACAAAATTCTTTAACTCTCAGTATCATGTGTATCACTTTTAATCATCATAAAGAAATTTCGTATTTAAGAATTGATTGAGATTTCATTAGCTTTCGAAATATCTTTTTATCTTACTAGGGGGCTCGGCCCCCTACGAGCTACGCTCGCCAACACCCGTCCAGACACCATAGACTCTAAATGCACGCTAATTTGATCGGCTTTAAAAAGATTTTGAAAGATTGAATTATAATTTAAAAAACAGTGGCGATCTCTCTATAAACGGATTTCTATTCATTTCTCTTTGATTGGGGAATTTTAACGCCAAATCCGTTGCGGTACTACTTGATTATCCCGTCGACCAATTTCGCCAAATTATATAAATCGCCAAACCACTCGCCAAATTATACAAATTGACATAATTTTTATTTTAAATAACGAAAAAACAAATAAATTAGTACAACATTAATAAAAATACAAATAAAACGTCGAAATAAAAATAACTTGATGACGTAGACACGTGTAACAACATTTCAAAATAAGCTAATATAAAAGGAATTAAGTAAACAGAGTCTTTGTCTCCTGGTATTTTTTAACAAAGTGAAAAGAAAGTTTTTTAAATGAGACATTTTAAATTAATCGTTTTTAATCTGACGTAATTTTGACCAAACTATTCTTTCTCTTTTTAATATTCACGTGAAAATACTTGTGTTAGAAATTAAATATTATTTGCGCTTTCCTAACAAAAATAGTTGAAAATTATCCTCTTAAAATATCAAAAAAATGTCTAGCGCAATTTCTAAATTTAAACCGTTTTGCAATATTATTTTGTGTTCATTTTATGTAATAACTGTAATGTGACGTAAATATGACGTAATTTCTCCTATTTAAGACTTCTAACGCATGTTAATAAATTTATTGCTTTACAAATTCCTTTCTCTCTTAAAATTCACGTGTAATTATAGTTTTTATGACATAATTTTTAATAAGTTCCTGCTTTTTGTACATAATTATTTAATTCTAATTCAAAATGTTTTTTTCTGTTTATAATAGTCACGTGTAAATAAATTTTTAATTTATTTTACACGTATAATTTTTTTTTTTTTTTTTTGAAGCAAACATTGTTTCCGCTGTTTATACAGTTGGCAACAGTTTAAATTAATATCACTTTCTAAAATCTGTTAAAAATATCTCTAGAAATGCTGAAAATCTGAATTTAAAATAGAAATAAAACCTCAAAAAATTAGTCAAAATAATAAAATTAATGCAATCTGCACTCCGGCAAATTCTAACGCATAAAATGATCTAAAAATGATTAAATTCCTACGAACAGTTTTTGCTCCTATAAAACTTTTTTAGTGGAACGATTTTGTCCAACTTTAGCATTAAATATCTCTTAAAATAATTCTTCGATCTGAAAACTGTCTGCATCAGCGTGTTTATCAAACATTTCTGTATAATACTACAGATTTTCATATTTTTGTATGCATTATTTTTCTTAATATTAACGAAGAAAGACCTCCGGTCACAAAAAATTCAAAACCGGCGGCGGTGACAGCGGTAGTTACTTTTTTTTAGAATAGAGAGATTTTTCACGAAATGTATAATTTTGATTTTTATCGTATATTTTTAAGTGTACAGTTATACACGTTTGTACAATTAATGTTACTTTGGAATTTTATTTCTGTTTCAAAATTTTATTGGTATAGACGGGAGGCGGCAGCTTTGGCAATCACCTCATCGAGTTGGAGGCTGAAATTCTAGAATTAGCTAAAACTCGATTATCATATTAAAATGTAATTGGTTTGCCAAGTCATATATTGGTGGAAAATACATGAAAACCCGATTTTAGTGGTTGATTCGTAGGTTTATCGTTATGTTTTCCTGTTCCCAGTCCTCCATGTTTTCATTCCTTTGGGTGTAGGAAAACGCAATGATAAACCTACGAGTCAACCACTAAAACTGGGTTTGAAGGTGGTTTCCACCAAGATATGATTTAGCAGACCAGTTGCATTTTAATATGCTATTAGAGTTCTGCCTAATCCTGTAATTTCAGCTTTCAATTCGATGAAGTGATTGTCTGTGCTTACGCCTGAAGGTGATATTTAGATCAGAACAAATAACAGCAAGTGTAATTTATCCTGATATAATTGCAGGCTTTTTTTCGATAATTGTGTTAAAACATAGGTTATTTTTCTTCCATTTCGGGTTCGATTCGGGTTCTAACCGGATTTCGGGTTGACTTTAAATAGAATTTTTTGGTTCAGGTCTAGTTTTACATAAGACTTGAGCTCCAACTAATCTGTATAGATTAATTTTCATAACATTAACACTTTAGTAAGAAAACATGATTCCTAATAAGCCACTACTAGTTGCTAACTTATTACCACAACTCAAGGCTAGGATTTTAAACGAACAGATAACATCAAAGGTGAAATTTACGTCAGAATAAATAAAAGCTACTTTAATTTATCCTGATATAATTGCAGACTATTTTTCGATAATTGAGTTAAAATATGGGTTAACTTTCTCCCATTTCGGGTTCGGGCCTGATTTCGAGTTGACTTTAAATAAAAATTTTTGGTTCAGGCAGAGTTCCACGTAAGACTTTAGCTTCAACCAATCTATATAGATTAATTTTCAGAATATTAACACCTTAGTAAGAAAAAATGATTCCTAATAAGCCAGTACCAGTTTGGCTCCAATAATTCACGTCACCCTTTTTTCAAACAGGCTTATTACCACAAATTAAGGCTATCATTTTAAACAAACAGATAACAAAGGTGAAATTTAGATAAGAATAAGTAACAGCCACTGTAATTTATTCTGATATAATTGCAAACTATTTTTCGATTATTGTGTTAAAATATGGGTTAATTTTCTTCCATTTAGGGTTCGATTTGGATTCGGGTTGAAATGTATGGTGTCCGGACCGGATTTACAGTTAGCTTTAAATAGAATTTTATGGTTCAGGTCGAGTTCCACGTAAGACACGAGCTGCAACCCGTCTATATAGATTAATTTTCCGACTATTAACACCTTAGTATGAAAACGTGATTCCTAAAAAACCGCTACCAGTTTGGCCCCAATAATTCACGTCACCTTTTTTTCATACAGACAGAAAATTGTTCCCATCGTATTACCACAAATTAAAGTTGTCATTTAAAGCAAACAGAAAACATCAAAGGTGAAATGTAGATGAGGTAAATTACAGCGACTTTTATGCTACTGTCAGCAGGCATGTATTAAGGCATGGGAGAAATTACGGATTAAGGGTTAATTTTGACAGGCTGCTGGAGTGATTCAGATTTGAAATCAGCCACAATCTGGTATAACCAGTAACTGATTTCACTGGAATTGTGTTGTTTGTCTTTTCGCGTAGGTTTTTATAACAGAGATGGGGGAAATATATGTCTTCAATACATAATTAAATAAGAAAAAAACAAGTGAAATTGAAATAGTGTGAACGCTGAAAAGAGGAACACGGAAAAAAATTAAGTATTAGTAACATTATAAAACAAAACTTTTGTTGATGTTATGAAAAGATTTAATGTCAAATTTTGTTTAATATTAGTTGATTTAATTTAATTTTTTTTTAACCCAGTTTTTACTAATGTCCAATGAACTGATTATTAAATATTTGTGTTTATTATAAATAAAGTTTGTCTATTTAATAGACTTTACAGCCACTTCTTTGACTCCAAACGAAATGAAATTAAGGGGGTCCGGGACACATTTTCAAAAAAATTTTATTTATTGAGTTAAAATTTTGAATTTTTTTGTGATGATTAACCACATAATTTGTAAACAAAATCAAATGATAAAACTTCTCATAGCTTAAAAAAAAAAAAAAAAAAATTAATTTAAAATTTATCAAAAAAGTGGTATAACTTAAAATCGTTATAACTCGAAATATTATTTGTAGAATTTAAATTGTTTTTCATTTAAATAAACAGAAATATATATTTTTTAATTTAGAGCCAGCATTTTAAAAAATATTAATTTTTAAAAAAATTAAAAATATTTAACGAAAAAATTACAAAAAAAGTGGTGCAACTTTTTTAAAAAAAAATCATATTTTCAAAAGTAAATATTTTTTTTTTTCAAATATGCTGGCTCAAAAGTAAAGTAAAATAATTGAAAAAGATATGTTCCGAGTTTCAACCCTGTATCTTTAAAGGTTCTCGAGTTATAAGAATCTACATATGAGAAATGGTGAAAAAACCTATCATGAAGAAAAACGCAATTTCACAAGAACTCGTTTCCTTGACAACCATAGCTTGAAAGGCAGATTTTGAAAACAAACCAAAACGAAAAAATTAATATTTCCTGTTCTAATTAAGATAGAAACATGATTTAAACATCATTTTAAGCAGAAAACGGCAGAGAAATTTCTAATCTAATAATAATAATAAAAAATGAAAATTTGAAGATTTTTTTGTCCCGGACCCCCTTAAAATCAACGAAACAGAATTAAAATTACACACACACACACACATATATAGATATGCGTATGTATGCATAAACCGGGTGTCCCAAAAATGACTGATGGATTTTAAAATTCAATAACTTGCAAACAGTGACAGATATCTAAAAAATTTTTGCAGGAGGGTTATGTAAGATGTCAGGAGTTTTTATGCTACTATTCCCAGTTTTAGTTACAAATAACAGCTATAGATGGCGCTGCAAGCAAAAGGCGCTAAATCCAGGCTCAATTTTTTGGCCTGTCTCTTCTCCCATGCGAAAAAAGGAGATTAAAATGTTTTGAATGGATCCCGAAGTACCAAAAATCAGGTCTGGAATTAGCACCTATTTCTCGCAGCGCCATCTATTGTTTGAAATTCGAACTAAAATCAAGAATCACAGTAAGAAAACTCCTGACATCATACAAAACCCTCCTGCAAGATTTTTTTAATATCTGCCACCGTTTGCAAGTTATTGAATTTTAAAATCCATCAGTTATTTTTGGGACACCCGGTATGTATGTATGTATGCATCTGTATATCGGCTAGTATAATCTTTATACAGGCACTTTATATCGCTGACAAGCACTTCAAATAATTAAAAAGAAACGTAATTCAGTTATTTCGAGTGGCTTTGTATAAGAACTATAGATGACATAGGCATTTACTAAAACACTATACTTTACTACTGCTGGAAAATGCATATCATTGCAAGCATTGTTTAACAATTCCTAATGTTTTATGAGGAAATAAATTTTCTAAATTAAAACATAATAAATTTCAAAAGCTCATTTAACAGTTGTAGTGTGCTTCTACAGTAGATAAATGTACCTTCTGTGTAAAAACTACCTAGAATTGTTAAATAAAACACAAACAAAATATTTTTTCATCAAAATCTATTTTTCTACTTTCAAAGTAGACTCCATGGAGTTTAATGCAAATATGCCGGGGCAGGATCCTGTCTTCCATAATTTCTAGGTAGGTATGGCCTTTAGCTCCTACTGCGAATTTGCACCACCAGTTGCCGAGAGGTTCTGCTCTCGAAGCTGGTACACGGGAGGTGCTGGGTTCGAACCCAATCGTTCGAAGTTTTCCGTGGTTTTCTTCCAACTTTGGGTAACCTTGAGTAAATACGGGTTAGGTTCCCTTATGCTCGTGTTCACCTTCTACTTCAACCTAAGAAGATCTGGGTTGAACGCTGAAATGATATTCCCGATTAACCTAATTGGATATGATAGCGGTTGAAGTCCAATCAAGTTGTTGATGAATACAATTTTAGCGTTCGATCCAGGTTTTCTGTGTTGAGGTAAATGGTGAATACGAGCATTAGAAAGACCTCCACGGAGGGCACTCCCCACCGGGCCTATATCCCTCGAGTAGATAATCGGCCCATAAAAACAACCAACAGACCAACCTTCTGTGAATTTACTTTTATGGCCTCAATTGACTCAAAACATTTCCTTGAAGTGGTAATTTTATTTTCGTGAACAGGAAAAATTAACACGAGGCCATACCAGGCAACTACGGCCCTTGGTCGATGACATTAGTTGCGAGTTGGTCAAAAACTCTTGCAGAATAATACGAGAAAATTGAGCTCTTTCGCCACCAGATATATTGCGATGAATTTCATGCCCAAAATATTATTCATAACTTTATGAACGGACTTAAAAGATTTGTGAGATATATTCAGCCAACTCTCTAAATATACGACGATTTCCAAGTACTAGCTTGAAAATAAATAGTAAAAAGAATCATTCAAAAATATTAAAATGAAAGCGAGAAATTTGAAAATAATGCCCTCATAGACTTTACATTACGCTTTCCTTTTTTGCCGTGACTGAAGTGAGCTCTTAACGGCTTACGTCAGTCACACGAAAAGACCCGTTCGCTAATGCTTTTCCTATGGAAGAAATTTATAAAGATATCTCGGTCGCATTTCAATATTTTTAGATGATTTTTTCTTGCAGTGTCTAGCTGAGGTCAATCTGTAAAAAGGCCGTTTTTTACTTTTTCGATTTTCATTTGGGATATTTTTCAAGAGGAGGCTTTCATTTTAGGAACCAGAATAACGAAATCGAAAAAGTAAAAAACGGCCTTTTCACAGATCGAGCTCAGCAAGCCATTGCAAAAAAGAAAAAAAAAAAAAAAAAAAAAAAAAAAATCATCTAAAAATAGTGAAATGCGACCGATATATCTTTATAAATTTCTTCCATTGGAATAGCATTATCGAACGGGTCTTTTCGCGTGACTGAAGAAGGCCCTTAAGGATCATTAAAGTAGATAATATTGTCTGGAGCTTCATCTACTTTAAGATCGAAAAATTGAAAATCAACAAATGACAGCGATTTGAAAAAAAAGGTCTATTTCTGACCGCTATTGAGGTGCTTCTAAAAACATTTATTTTTTATAAAAATGGTTGAAAGTGGTTGAAGCGCCAATAAATTTAATCACCTTTAATTAAAAAAGTGTACGGACGTGTTGTGCTAAAGCACTAAATAACGAAAGGACTTCGAATTCGGTGAAATCGGTGTACACGGATAATCTACACAATATAGGGAATAGAAAAATGTAAAATAAGAAATATCTATTTTTTGAACTGAAAAAAGGCAAATTTTATGAATGATAATAATTATATTTTAGCTTATGACTTATACATTTTAATTTATAAACAGGGTTGTAGTATAATCATGATATGAATTCATTTCTTTCATTTCTTATTCACTTTAGAGTACTTCAAGTTTTATAATTTCAAAAATACAACTTTTTTTTATTGTGATATTACGCGTTAAAGTAAAATGTTAAAATCTGATTTTGAGAAAAGGTGAAAATATATAATTTAACCCCATGTTCTTTCAATCAGATTAAACTGTTAATAATTTTGTGTTATGTTGAACCAATTTTTTTGTGCTCCAGTAGCTACAACCATAAAATGGTGAAATGTTGATCCAACATTTAGAGATAAGAGTTCAACCGAAGCTCCAAATCTTGGAATGAGATTTCACCATCTTAAGGTTGCAGCTACTGTAGCACCAAAAGTTGGTTCAACCTGTTACACAATTTTTTACAGTGTACTACTATAAAAATGCCTGTAACACTAATTTTCAGCAACATAGAGACAAAGTTCAAACTGCTTCTAAACAGCTGTGAAAAAAGCTTTAATATTGCATAAAATCAAATTTTTGACTAAAAAATATTCATTATAGTGGTTTTCTACGTTTTCGGACGAACATTAACGAATATCGTGTTGGAGGAACAGGAAGGTGTTCTTTATGCAAACAAATTAAAAATTGCACGTCAAACGTGGCAAATGAGGTGCGTTCGTACTATAACTAGTTTTATAAATATTTTTTTCACCGCATATTGTACTGAATGTATATTTTAATGCACTTCATAAGTGCATATCAACTTCATTCTGTTCGAAAGGCTGTAACATCATTAAAATGCCCTTAAAATAATTTTTTCCCATTGGCCGTAATCTAACGGAAAACTTTTGACTCTCCCTGTAATTAAACTATACACCCGATTTTCACAATATTTAAAATGACTCGACAAAATTTTGCAACAATTATATATTTAAAATTTCAGACCATTCGGTTGGGTGTGTTTTCGCTCTGTTATATGCGGACAGACAGACAAACGTACCTAAAAATTAATATTTCTAGGGAAAAAAAAATGAAAAAATACGTTAAACGTGTTTTTCTTGAAACAACATTTTTCCCCTTTACCTTGAAACTTACTTTGTTTATTAATCCTCCGGCATCAATTAATTGATCATCCAGATATCAAGAACGTTTTTTTATAGTTTAAATGCAGTTAATAATTTTCAGAAAATTTTAAAGTAACATCACAAAACATTTAATTATTTTCTGGTTTAAAGTGTTTTCTTTTTCTTGTTACGTTTCATATATTAGTGAGTTACGTAGATTGCACAATTTAAGCTATAATTTATTTTATTAATTCAGTCTCTTTTAACCCCTTAATTCTCGCTTCTGTCATATTCACAGGCTATGACTTTTATTCTGATTATTCAGATTTGTTTGATTCTCACCAGTTTTATAGAATAGTGTAATTGGCCTTATTATTGTATCATTTTACCTGTCATTGAATAAGGTGAACATTTCTTTAAAAAAAAATGGTGCCAATAAGCAATTTGAATTTTTAAACCGTAATTTAATGCGACCGTTAAGGGGTTAAACATTTGTTATGGAACTGTATAAAAATAGTTCTGCTAAAACAAAATGGAATTGATCACCATCACTGTTCTTTTCTCTCTCTCTCTGTCTTCTTATATACTTCAAAAATCTATGACTTAATAAATAATGCTTTTAATTCTTTAGATTTGTTTGAAAAAAATTAATATAAATTGTACAAACTTACCTTACTTTGTTTTCCAGAAAACTCCTCGATTGATCTGAATGATTTTTTCAAAAATTGTTCTGTATGCATGTAGGTTTTAACTATGTAATACTTTTGGATAACATCTATTTTTTTCGGCCCACATAAACACCAAAAAGTATACTGATTTTTGCTATCCATTTTTTCCGATAAACGCCATTTTGACAAAAAAATGACAAGATTATTATTTTTGTCGGTTCGAACAATAACTCTAAGCCTACAGATTATAAAACTGTTCGTAAGTTAAATTTCTGATTTATAGATCTGGTAAGAAAGCGTGGGAATTAAAACTGTGTGCAGACTGAACTTCACCGCCATTCGGTAAAAACAATTTTTTTTTCTTTTTTTTTTCCAAAAGATTTTAAAATATAATTTAAATTGTTTACATTGTAAAAAAAATCTAGGTATAAGCAGTAGAATGTAGAAGACCCCTTAAAGGTAAACAGATGCATTAATAAAATCTACAGTTATATTTTTCGTTTATATTTAACCAGATATATCCCATAAAATCCCTAGATATCAGCAGTATAATGTAAAAAACCCCTTTAAAGGTACACAAACACAATTAATAATATCTACATTATATATTTTTTTTATTTAAAATAAATCCCCAAAATACCTAGATATAAGAAGTAAATTGTAGAAATATTGTTTCACCAATACTTATTTATACACAGGTAGTCAAAACGCCGAATAATCCATTCTTTATTTCTTTTTTTTTATTTATCCTTTAGTTATGGTAATTTTGCTTTCCGTAGCGAAACGCTAATCACTGAAGGCAACCAAAATAGGTAAAACGAAGTTGTTGAACGAGGCAAATATGTCATGTTTGATTTGTATTTAAAGTTATTTTGAAGGGTAACTGACAGGCATAAATGGTCAACAAATATTCATTTTCGAAAGGTCAGGGGTTTAAAAATAACCATTAAAGTCAATTTTGTATTCGTTTAACACTTTGACCGTTGACTTTATAAGTTAACCTTTATTTCAATTTGTAAGTGTGAAAAGGTAATGATGCAGCATTCAATTTTGATCGATAAAAATGAAGATTTGGATTTACTTGTAGAACTTTTATGGTAGATTGTATAACGTTCTAAACTTTATCCTAATATTCGCCAGCAAATTTTGAAAATTCTTTTGCTCGAACAAGTAAAAATTAAATTTAAAAAATCAAAAAACCCGACTGCGTAAAAAGCGAACTAATTATTTCTCATCAATGTGAAAGTATTTTTTGTATTACTTACCTATTTTTTTTATTTACTTGTATTGATGACTTTTAAGTTGTGTTTAATTGTTAATTCCTATCTATAAACACTGTTTTGATGAGACCTATAGATACCTATGAAGGTTAGAGTTGCAGTAAGGCTAGAGATCCTACCTACGCAACTTCCAGGTTGTGTAATATTTAAACAGAGTTTCTGACTGTAAAATAGTCAATCAAACATCGTCTTCATTTTGAAAGAACTATCCAATGATATGCCACTCAATAGGGTGCGGACATTTTTTTCGTCTCTACCGCCATTTTGTATGTTACGTTCGCCATCTTGAATTTATAAAAACAAAACCTAGCCTATGACCATCGCATGGTTAAGAAATATCGATAGAGACCTCATTCATTAAAGTCCATCCAGCCGTTGGGATGCTTCGAGGGTATAAAGAAATCCACCCCAGATATGCGTGAAACACATAACCCTTCTTGGCAGTCGGGTAAAAAGAAAAAAAAAAAGAGTGAATTTTTAAAGAAAAAATTTAAAAATGTGAATGTTCAAATTAGTTTCGATAGAAATGTTATTGAGAAAATTCAAAATAATCATATTTATAACAACTATAGAACTAAATATACAGGATGTCCATAAAAGAATTTTCCAGTTTAAATGGTATATTATAACAGTTTAATTTAGACTATTTACAACAAACTATACATAAAATTGAATATAAACTAAGCTAGTTTTTCTTACACATGTGCAATAGGTACACCTTTAGTTATACATCACACATCCAACCTAAAGTCCAATTTTCCCACACTTCGGTTAACAAGTCCGGAGTAATGTAAACAATAGCCTCATCAATTCTATGTCTCAACTCCGGTAAATCATTAGGTAGCGTCGGAAGGTAGACACGATCTTTAATAAAGCCCCAAAGGGAAAAATCGCATGGCTCTAACGGCTTTTAAACCTTCAGCTCAGCAATAATGCTTTACACTCAGGAGTCGCCATTTTGCGTATGTAGCACAGCAAGCGAGTACATAAAAAAGCAGTTCTCGCGCACGCGCTTATTTAAAACTGTCAGTTACTCTTCATTTGTGACCTTGAACCAAAACTCTACAATGCTTACAGTTGATACCATTAAAATTTATAACTGGAACATTCTTTTATGGATGCGCTGTAGTTCTTATATATATATATATATATATATATATATATATATATATATATATATATTATGTATAAGCGTTCAATGTTTCTCCTAACTTTATGACTATAATTCGTGTACTTCCGAAAATTTTGTTTACAATATTACAATCGTTGCCCTCGATTAAGGAAAATTCAGCGCTTTAATTGACGTTTGGTAGGAAGAGCTAATTAAAAAATATGTCCTTTTTTACGTTTCTTTTTTAAGGTATGGTAAAACAGGAAAGAAAAAAAATTAACACGTTGAAAGCAAAAGATTTTGTTGAAGTGGCGTTTTTGGCAGATTTTACAAAGCGGTTTTCAGTATTTATCGATTCGGTTGACAATTCCCAATCGTGACAATGTTTGTTAATTTTATAACAAGTGATAATTTTATACATTCTTAATTCAAAAATATAAAATTTTAGTTATTTTTACACTTTGAATGTCAGAGTGAAAGCGCTAAACATGGTTGCCGGGTCCACAGGGTTCCTTTTATAAATATATACATTTTTAATTCAAAAATATAAATTTTCAGTTATTTTTACACGTTGAATGTCGCAGTGAAATCGCTAAACATGGCTGCAGGGTCCACAAGGTTCTTTTTATAAATATACATTTTTAATTCAAAAATATAAAATTTTAGTTATTTTTACACGTTGAATGCCAGCGTGAAATCGCTAAACATGGCTGCAGGATCCACAAGGTTCCTTTTATAAACATACATTTTTAATTCAAAAATATAAAATTTTAGTTATTTTTACACGGTGAATGTCAGAGTAAAATCGCTAAACATGGCTGTACACAGGGTTCCTTTACGAATACATGGTAATAAAGTATCAATAGTTCTGTTTCATAGTAATAAATTGTCTTCAATGAAAACACGGATGGCAACTCGTATTCGCGTGGAATGGAAGTACGGAATTTGTGTGGAAGAAATATTTCTGGCACATCAGATTATCAAATTGCGTAAATACGGGTTAGTTTCCCTTATAAAGAACACCACGGAGACATCCCCCCCCTTCGGGCCCATATCCCTCCTGTAGATAATTGGCTGTCATAAACAACACCACCACTAGTTTATTATCATTCTCATAAAAAATCTTAACTGAATTATTAGTATAAATTTTGATTTATAAGTTTCTTTATCATGTTCGGAAACTATTCTTTCCGAACTTTTTTTACAAAAACGTTTTATATACTATTCACCCATATTTTTTTTTCACAAAATATGTTTTATATATTATTCACACATTTTTTTTTGTAGAAAAATGTTTTATATATTATTCACACATTTTTTTCACGACAAAATATGTTTTATATATTATTCACCCATTTTTTTTTCACAAAAAATGTTTTATATATTATTCACCCATTTTTTTTTACAAAATATATTTTTTATATGTTATTCATCTATTTTTTTCACGAAAATGTTTTATATATTATTCACCCATTTTTTTTTTCACCATTTTAGTCAAACTATTACAGACAGAATTTCATCAGAATGATAAATAAAGACACGAGTGCATGTTTTCAGATTAAAATCAATTTTCAAAATTTCTACACAGAATTTTTAGTTTATATTTCATCCATTAGTTTAGAAATACAATGGTGCTTTTTAGGTGCGTTCCTAATTGTATAAATACGCAGCACATATAGTCGTAGTCTGGTCCATCTGTCCATCTATCCGCATATCACAGCTCAAAAACTACCCAACCGATTGGCTTGAAATTTAATGTATATAATCATTGCAGAATTTTGTCGAGTCATTTCAAACTTTAAGAAAATCGAAACAAAACTTCAGAAGATATTAATAAAAGTTTTCTTCACTGTATTAAATCCTATGACATGTAATTAATTCAATGATATCCCATGATAGGAAATGATTCTAGGTTTCCATGATCATTGCATCCTATTTAAGATGGAGTCCTATTATTTCCGTATTACTGAATTTCATATATAGAATCGTAATAGATTTTGTATTCATGCATTTTTGCATAAGAGTGAGACAGCTATTGCACCAAGACCTGAATATATATAAAACTTGTTGTAGTACGAAAGCAGCTCATTTGCCACGTTTGACGTATAATTTCCGACTTGTTATTTCTTTCTGTCAAATTCTTTCCAATTTTTTCTCAAAGATATATTCTATACATGTGTTATTACCATTTCAATTAACTGTCACCATTAAAAGTCTATGCGAATACAAGTCAGAGATAATTTTCAGATTATCAATAATCTGCTTTGAAAGGCTCGGTACTTAAATAAAATTATGAGTTTAAATATTTTTTCACAAATATTTTTTATATTTGTTCAATGTCTTTTAATCACCGTTTAATCAAACTATTACCGAAAAAATTCATCCGAAAGAAAAACAAGTACGAAAAATCATGCGTCCAGCGTAGATTATGTAACACTTTCCAACATATTCAGTATACTCTAACAAAACTTCAGTTTATTAAGGTGAAATATCATGCCTAAATAAAAAATTTTAAAAACTCATACCGCATATGAAAACCCAATTTCTGCTATTACAACAAAGTAAAAAAAATATCAGTTTTTTTGTGCAGCCTTGTATATGATCTATGAATTTGTACTTAAAAACTGATCTGTGAATTTGTACTTAAATTTCATAGTATGCTAAAAGTTAGTTCAGTTGAACGCATAGCGCATTTGAAATTTTCCATTCAACCATTTACGTGAATAAACGGGAATGTACTTGAGAACTTTTGTGCAGCCCTGTATATGATCTATAGAATTTATTAACTCCAATTAATATTTAAAAAGAATAGTTTATTTTAAAAACGCGTACCACAACTGAAAACACACTTCCACCACTTACGAGGGTGTATCAATAAGTTTTTGCCTTTACATAGAAATAATTGAGTGAAATTTATGAAATTGCTGCATTTTATGAGTCCTTTTCTATATAGTCAATGTGCACAGAAACACATTTGTGCAACCAGTATTTCAAAGAGGGGGGGGGGATGTACTCCTGGAGGCACGGTAGTACACCCACAGGGGGTCATTTTTCTAACTTTTACCGACCCCTACATGTGACATAATGTTGGAAAGGCCTGTGACCACTTATTCATGCTATGCATGCACCTCCCTCACCCCTATCCCCAAATTTGCCCTCCAGGGGGCACTTTTCTAAATTTTGTGGAAATTATTCATGACCCCTGGGGGTAAATTTGGGGGGAGGGGCTCGGGAGGTGCATAGCATGAATAAGCGGTCACAGGCCTTTCCAATAATATGTCACATGTGGGAGTCGGCAAAAGTTAGAAAAATGACCCCCTTTTGGTCTACTATCGCGCCTCCTGGAATACATCTTCCCCCCTTTCTTTGAAACACCGTTTGCAGAAATGTGTTACTGTGCACCGTGACTGTATAGAAAAGGTTTAGTATAATGAAGAAATTTCATAAATTTCACTCAATTATTTCTATGTGATGGCAAAAACTTCACACCCTCATATTCTTCATAGACTTCAATAGTTAAATTTCTTCTTTTGTCAAATTCTTATGTGTGTCCCTGTAAATGAACCATAAGTTCTAATCACACCATATTCTATACTAAGAACCTTGTAGTAACCTCAGTGATGTATATTAATTTCAATATGTTTAAAATAATGTAATACCATTAAAATACACAGCAAACGATTTTCCCCCCATAGATCGTATAATGTAACGGAATATTTTTGAGTGGCCGTGTAAATGAACCGAAAATGCTACACACTTCATTTTCAAAACCGAACATGCCAAAGTAAACGCCAATAACATAAAACCATTTCATGGCAATCGAACGCGATTTAGAGCATGGACAGATGGACAGGCAGACGGACAAATACACTTTTCAACAATGTTGGAAAGTATAAAAAATACAATGTTGGAATCGAATTATAAGTTTTAATTTCGTTTATTAATTTGTAAATGTTGTATTTTTTCTCTCTTTTTTTCTAATTCTTTCCAAAAATGTTTCCTCCACAAAAATATGCTTTAATGCTTTATGTATTTTTAACACCATTTAACACATCGGCTGATAAGTTCCATATATAAGTAAGCATATTCGTGAAATCTGGGATATGGTCGGTATCCAAAGAATGCTGTACAATTTTAGACTGTAGGTTTCCAGATTTGTTCTTTGTATATCGACCATATCCCAGATTTCACGAATATGAAAGTTATCAGATCCGGTTGCAATAATATTAAAAGTAGAGTTTTTCTAGAAGGTGTGTTCACTCGTAAGCAAACGTCGCCGATAAATGAATCACGTGCACTTCCTCCTGAATACTCAGCATTGTTTTAAAAAATTTTTATACTTTATTTAATTTTAACTGCTAATAATTTTTAACTGTAAACATGATATATAGTTTTCTGTCATTTGAATGTTTTGTTGCACTGATGAGGGCTAAAATTTAGCTTGAAACGTTTGCTTTTTAATTGTATTAAATGTATTTATGTAATTTTACTTGTATGTCTGATGAATTGTAATATATTTTTTATTTTTAACTCGTATAGCAGACGTTAAACAATGATTATTTATTTTAATCTTTCTAAACATATTTGTATCACCATTTATTAGCTTATTATTGTCAGAAATTCATGTGAATATCAATCGAAGATACGAAATCATATTTTCAGACTATCATCAATGCATGTTCCTAACTCACTGTATTTGAATTCAATTATAAATTTCAATTTGGTTTATTAGTTTGTTAATACTGCACTTTTTTTTCTCTTCTTTCAGATGTTTTTCAAAAATGTGATTTTCCACTCATTTATTTTTATCCCCAGTTCAATTAACTTATTACCAACAAAAATTCATTTGAAGATACTAGTGCATGTTTGCAAGTTATCTCATTCTATCTTTTAAAAAAATCCCTGTATTTGATGTAAATTACTAGTTTATATTTCCTTTGTTAGTTTAGAAATATATAGGTTGCTTAGTTTTTTCTATCTCAAATTATTTCGAAACATTTTTTCACAAAAAGTTTATTGCCTAAAAATAAATAAAATAATGATAACAAGTAATATAAAAATTTTGTTTTTTAAAGTCAATTCCTACTTAGGACATCAAAGAAAACTTTAATATAATCAAGCTAATATGAGTTTTTGTTGCATTAAAATATCTCAATTTGTTGATTTTCTATAAGCAAGTAGGTTTACAATGGAACTCTATGGGAATTTGACGAAATATTACAGATATCGCCAAGTTGGCGTCACTTTTGGCGACTCATTTTGGCCGCCAAATTTGGCGATATATCGCCAAATTGGCGACAAACTTGGCGGTATTTGGCGACAGAACAGGGTCCCCCCCTATGGTAACCCTTATTGAAAATACTTTCATTGAAATTCAATAACCAATGGCGGCCATTTTGTTTCCCATGCAAAACTAAAATTAATTAATTAAAATTTAATTAATTAATTAATATTTGGAAAAACTTTATTAACATCAATTGTCATCCAGTACAAGTTTAAAAAAATTTATTTCAACCTGATAGGATGAATAATGAGTATTTTATTAACGATTGAAAATTTGTACAAGATAAATATATAAATACATAAATAAATATAGGAAGAGTGTGAGCTAATAGTAGGAATTGAAAAAAATAGATAAATATGTATTTTTATCAATTAACTTATTACAGGAATCATTCGCCTGAATGGAAATGAAAGATTAAGGTACCTGTTTATAGGTTATTATTATTATATCTTCAAAAATCAATATATTTAAATTGAATTATAAATTTTAATTTAATTCCTTGGTTTGTATGTTTTTTTTTTGTTGTTTTTTTTTTGTTTTTTTTAATTCTTCCCAACTTTATCCGCAAAAATATTATTTAAGGGGTCTCAGCATTCTACAAATCGGAAAAAATGAAAAAAAAAAGACAATTTTCAACATTTAATATCTTAAATGTATATGATTTAAAAGCCCAATTTTTATTTCGATTGAAAGATGTAGGTATGTTTTTCATTTCCTGGATTTAAAAAAATTGCAAGATACAGAATTAGTACTTATAGGGCGCTCCAAACTGTCAGACATTTGTCAAGCAAAAAATTGGTATAACTGCTTACGCGCAGGATTACAAAATGAATTTTGCAACTAGAATGACATTTTTTGTGCCTAATTATACTTCAGATCATAATAATTACTCTGAACCTAAATAAATTTGTATTTAAAGCATTTTTATATTTTTAATACAAAGTTATATTTAAAAGATACAAATTTTTGAAAATTTCAACAGTATAATCACCTAAAAAAATATTTTTTTGAACAATAAAAATGAAATTTTAGGTTCACTGTATAGAGACTAACATGAAACATGTATTTTGAAAATTTCATGAAAAAATATTTAGAAGCTTTTGAGATATCCTGCGCGTTTTACACAAAAAGGTCATTTGGAGAAAAATGACTTCAAAGTTTCGGAAACGCCGCTTCAGCTATTGAGCGGGTATAATTCTAATAGCCAACAATCATACCAAAATGTTCAGAAAAAATAGAAATTTAACATCTAAAAAAATTAAAATTTCGAAAATTATGCAGCTTTAAGAGTCCGGAGACCCTTTAATGCTTCATGTATTTTAATCATAATTTCTCAATCAATTATTAGCACACTGTGAGCAGCAGTCAAGGTTACGAATGCAAGATTTCAAGATATCTTCGATGTATCTGTAAAAGTCACTGCATTTGAATTCAATTTTAAATTTCAATCTGATCCATTAGTTTGCAAATATTGTAATTTTTTTTTGTTCTCTTCTTCCTGGTGTTTTTCAAAATTTTACAAAGATATGATTAATAGGAATAGCAGTCAAAAATACGAGTATCGTATTTTATGGAAGAAACGCTGCGGCGTTTACGAGTTTGAGAGTTAATTTCTTTGTCAAGTGCGGCGTTTACGAATTTTTTTTCTTCGCGCGCGTAAAATTGGGATAAAGTAAAAATTCCCAAGTCCCCTGCTCAACAACGCGAAACTGCCTTACTTTAACGATAATGAAAATTGTGACATTTTCGATGATGATACCGAACCATACAGGTGGACAAAGACAATTTACAACCCTTCCACTCAGATATTGACGACCCAGATTTTGAAGGTTTCAAATAGAAATTAAAAAAGGATTAAAGGAAATGCAACGTAAAAAGCGTCCTAAATTGCGCCGACCACTTAAAAAATTGTGGAGCGCCTAAGTAGAGGGGTCAGCGTCGCGCGCTCTGTATAGTTTTAATACCGATAGACGTCTCCTTAATTAAAAAAACCCACAAAAAATATTTAAAACCTGATTTAAGTGTTTTAAATAAAATTTTATAATTTTAAGTTAGTAAAAATGAGGCACCCTACACTGTTCAGAAAACTTTGAAGGAAGTTAGTTCAATAAGATACTGACGACAAAAGTAGTGTTCCCACAAATGCGGCGGTTACAATATTTTTAAGCTTATTCAGAGCAATTTTGAGCAGTGCGGCGTTTCTTCCATAAAATACGGTACATGTTTTGAAGTTATCTATTCTATTTTCAAAATATCCCAATATTTAAATTGATTTACTAGTTTATATTTTCTTTGTTAGTTTTGAAATACTATACGGATGTTTTGTTGTTTCTACTTCAAATTATTTCAAAACATTTTTTCACAAAATGTCTCTTGCATATATATTCTTCATCTATTTTTATCACCATTTCAATTAGCCTATTACCAACAGAAATTCATCCGAATAGCAGTCAAAGATACGAATACATGTTTTCAGGTTATCGTCGATCTACCTTCAAGAAACGCTATTCCACCCAACCCCTCACAAGATGGGCCTTATCTGGAGGAAAATCTCTCTATGGTTATCTCTCTAAATACAAACCTGTCAGTTACGGCCATTCTTGACATGTGTTAGGAGTCCTTTTTGCTATTTTCTAGGATAGACAAGATGGTCAGGCAATCATCTCAGTAAAGAAGAACATACATTGGCATCTGAAAACCCATCATTATTATTCGAACCTTCCTATTTGTATAGCGAGAATAATAGACGGTTGAAGTGAAAAATTGAAGTTAATAAGTTCTGATGGATTGGAGATTATTAAATTATATTTGTTGATTTTTGGCTGTATCTTTTGGCAAAGGTTCGCACAATTGAAGGGGAAGAGCTAAAAATGCAGGTTGTGAACAGACATATGTAGTCAACAATAGAATAGATCGTGTTCTGTTTTGTTTATTTAGAGTTAATGATGATGCATTAAGGTGAGGCGCAGGCTAACTTACAATTTTGAATAGTGGTTAGAAAAGCCATCCGAATTCATCTGACATATGAACAATAAAATCTTTTAAAATACATTGTTTGTTTCATCGTTTTGTTTCTTTTATTTTATAAAAATGAAAGTTGAGTGTTACGTTAAAAAAAAAATTATATATTTTTTGTGTGACGAAAAAGAGATCTCACATAGAAACAAAAAGCGGATTTTTACATTTTCTAATTCGGATTTTTCTTTTCTTGAACATGTCCTGATGTATTGGAGATTATTAAACTATTTTTTTTTTTAATTCTTGCTTGTATCTTTTAGTATAGATTTGCACAATTGGCGGGAAAGAGCTAAAAATGTAGGCTATCAATAGACATATGTTGTCAACATTAGAATAGATCGTGTTCTCTTTTGTTTATTTAGAGTTAATGATGATGCATTAAGGCGAGGTGCAGGCTAACTTACAATTTTGAACAGTGGTGAGAAATGCTACCCGAGTTCATCTGACAGATGAATAATAAAATACATTGTTTGATTCATTGCTTTGTTTCTTTTATTTCATAAAAATGAAAGTTGGGTGTTACGTTTAAAAAATTATTTTTTGTGTGACGAAAACGAGATCTCAAATAGAAACAAAAATCGGAATTTTACATCTTCAAATCCGGATTTTTCTTTTCTGGAACATGTCCTGATGCACTGGAGATTATTAAACTCTTTTTGTTGATTTTTGGTTGTATTTGTTGGTAGGGGTTTGCACAATTGGTGGGGAAGAGTTAAAAATGCAGGTTGTGGGTAGACATAATTTTAGTCAACAATATAATAGAATGTGTTCGCTTTTATTCATATAGTTACTCATGATACAGTTAAGTTGAGATGCAGACTTGTCTTAAAAGTGGTTGAAAAAGCTATCTGAATTCACCTCGCAGATGAACAACAAAATCTTTTAAAATACATTGGTTGAAATGTTGTTTTGCTTTAATGATGATGATGGCAGATGAAAACAAAATATTTTTTGTGTGACAAAAAGGAAATCTGAAATAGAAAGAAAAATCGGATTTTTACATTTTCAGATCCGGATTTTTTTTTCTTGAACATTTCCTGATGTATTGGATATTATTAAACTATATTCGTTGATTTTTGGTTGTACCTTTTGGTAGAAGTTTGCACAATTCACGGGGTAGAGCTAAAAATGTAAATTATGAATAGACATATGTTGTCGACAGTAGAATATATCGTATTCTCTTTTGTTTACTTATAGTTAATGATTGATGCATTAAGCCGAGGCGCAGGGTAACTTACAATTTTGAATAGCGGTTGGAAAACTCATCCGAATTCATCCGACAGAAATAATACTAAAATCTTTTTAAATACATTGCTTGATTCATTGTTTTATTTCTTCGCTTTTATAAAAATGAATGTTGGAAGTTATGTTTAAAAAAAATGATTTCTGTATGACAAAAACGAGATCTCATATATATAGAAACAAAAATCGGATTTTTATATTTTCAGATGCGGATTTTTCTTTTGTTTGAACATGTCCTGATGTATTGGAGATTATGAAGCTATATTTGTTGATTTTTGGTTGTTCTGTTGGTAGAGGTTTGCACAATTGGTGGTGAAGAGTTAAAAATGCAGGTTGTGGATAGACATGATTGTAGTCAACAATATAATAAAACGTGTTCGCTTTTATTTATTTAGTTACTCATGATGCCATAACGTTGAGATGCAGACTTGTCTTAAAAGTGGTTGGAAAAGCTATCGGAATTCACCTGGCAGATGAACAACAAAATATTTTAAAATACATTGGTTGAAATGTTGTTTTTCTTTTATGTATTTAATATAAATGAAAGTACTACATAATAAACGACGCTACTTTATAAAGTTGTCTGAAAACGAAACTATTGGTCAAAAAGTTGTGAAATTTTGTGTCTAACATAATGAATGAATGGGAATTTGAGCGAAAAAACAATTAGTTCAAACTTTCGCCACCAGAGGTCTTTTTTAATAAATTGCACCTTTAACCACCGCCCACTGAATACTAGGCATGAGCTCTGTGAAAATAATGGCTGCTGTCGTAGGCGGTTTTATTTATTTATTTTTAAGTGCTTGTACGGTCCGTTCAATTCGAACACCAATAATTTTTCAAAGTTCTTACACTTTTTTTTTTCAGGGGATGGTCTGTATTTTTGTCTTATTTAATCTGAGAAAAATAAAGCGTAAAAAGTTTTTAAAATGTGTAATTCATTAAAAAGCCCCCTGGTGGCAAAATTTTGAACTAAATTTTTTTTCGCTCAAACAAATTCTCATTTCTTTATTATGTCCGTCACAAAGTTTCACAATTTTCTGACCAATAATTTCGTCTGTAGACAACTTTAAAGTAGCGTCGTTTCATTATGGACACCCTGTATAATGTTAGGTTCTAATTTGGTTTTTTGTTTAACACAATTTAGGTGTCTCGTATAAACGTAAAAACTAGATTTCTGTACTTTTCAGTTTCGGATTCTTGGCTCGAATATCCGTAGGCATAGAATGTGAAAGTGTGAAAGACAAAAAAACTAAAAGAGCCCGAATGCGGCTACAGCTTTAATTCTGATGCAAGAAAAATAAAAGTATGGTTTTGATTGTAAATTTATTGTTAGAGCTGTAAATATGTTTTAAATAACAACATATTTTCAGTCATTTGTTTTTAATCAATGACAAATTGATTAAAAATAATTAAAATGTATGATGTTTATATAAAACCTCCGTATTTTTTATAGTCAGAATAACAGATGATTGAAATGAAAAATTGAAGGTTAATAAGTTCTGGTGGATTGGAGACTATTAAATTATATTTATTGATTTTTAATTGTATTTCCTGCTGGAGGTTTGTAGAATTGACGGAAAAGAGCTAAAAAAATATTTTATGAATAAACTTAAATAGTCAATAATGGAATAAATCGTATTCTTTTTTATTTGTTTAGAATTAATGATGACACAATAAGGCGAGGCGTAAGCTAGCTTATAACTTTGAAAGTTGTTAGAAAAGTAATTTAAATTCATCTGGCAGACAAATAACAAAAGCATTTAAAATAAATTGTTAAGGATATTATTTTACTTTCTTTATTTAAAATAATAAAAGCCTAACGTTAGGTCTTTTTTTTTTTCGTTTTATGACAAACTGAAGAAATAATTAAAATATGTGATTTGCGTAAATGGATGAAAATTGCACAAAAATTCTAAACACGAATATATGCGTGTTGACAATTTCTACAAGTCAACGAAAGTATTTTAGAAATACAGATTATCTAAAGCAATTAAATTTGATGCAAACAACATTATGTTGCGATTTTCTAAACTAAAGGTATGAGTTAAACCCGTTCTATTTTATTTTAACTCTTCAACTTTTGTGTAATGCCCCTTGAAACATTCACAACTCTTAAACAAAATAAGTTATCCACTTCAATTTTTGGTCATTTCTAAACTCAATTTACAGGAGACATGAACTGCTTAAAACTCTGTATATGTATATATATAATGCGTAGTACGTTATCTGTCCGTTATATACTGATTGTTTAAATGGAAATTCTACATGAAGCTCTGAGATTTGTAAATCAAAATTGATATCGATAGCTCTTACCTTCTGTTTAAAATTTATCATAAATATAATCTATACTTTTATGGAGATATCGCTGAAACATTACAAATTGTTCCAGCTGTTATTGGCTCTTTCTCTCTTTTTACTTTCTTCTATCTTGACTAGAAGAAAGTATTGGTTTCATGAAAATTTTCTAATTCCAGTTTTCGACGGATTTATACGTTTTATGGGTCAGAGATTTCAAAAAAACATGTTTTTACAAAATGTCTGTCTGTGAGTCTGTCTGTCTGTCTGTCTGTCTGTCCGTCCGTCTGTTTGTCTGTCTGTATGTGACACAAATTTTGTGGGCGCTCTATCTCAAGAACTAATGCACGGAATTTAATAAAAAATTATATTCAGGTAGTCCCTGATATAGATTAGTGCTGATTAGTTTTTGGTGTAAATCGCCCTGCTATGTAGCATTTTTCAGGATTTCCGCAAAAGCTCTATCTCAAGAACTAATGCACGGATTTTTATAAAACTTCAGATTCCGTTAATCCTTGATATGAATTGGTGCTGGTAACTTTTTAGTTCAAATCGCCCAACAGATGGCGCTGCTATGCTGCATTTTGTAGAATTTACACGATTTTCGTAATAGCTCAATCTCAAGAAATAATGCACGGATTTTCATCAAACTTCAGATTCAGTTAGTGCTTGGCATGAATTGACGTTTTGCCTCTTGTGATGTAAATCGCTCAACAGGTGGCGCTGCTATGCTGCATTTTTTGAGATTACCGCAATAGCTCTATCTCAAGAACTAATACTTGGGTTTTCACCAAACTTCAGAATCAGGTATACCTGGATATGAATTAGTGCTGTTTATGTTTTGATGTAAATCGCTCAACAGGTGGCACTGCTATGCAGCATTTTTCACGATTTCCACAATAGCTCAATGTCCAGAACTAATGCACGGATTTTCATCAAACTTCAGATTCAGTTAGTCCTTGACATGAAATGATGTTTTGTACCTTTTCGTGTAAATCGCTCAACAGGTGGCGCTGCTGTGCTTCATTTTTTGTGATTTCCACAATAGGTCTAGCTCCAGAACTAATGCACCGATTTTCATCAAACTTCAGATTCCGGTATACCTTAATATGAATTAGTGCTGTTTGTGTTTTGGTGCAAATCGCTCAACAGGTGGCGCTGCTATGCTGAATTTCTCAGAATTTTCCCCTACAGCTCTATCTCAATAACTAATGCACGAATTTTCATCAAACTTCGAATTCAGGTATACTTTGATACGAATTGGTTCTAAATTGATGTAATTTCTTATACTATTTAAATGATTTAATTGATGTGATTTATATAGAAGAAAGTTTTGTGATGGCCACAACATACTAGTTTTACATTGTAAGCCATTTTCAACAGCATATTATATGCTAAATTTTTTAAATGATGCCAAGTGTTTCACAGTCGAAATGAGTTCTTAAAATGGATTAGGCAACAATATCATCAGCACTGAGTTTGCGTAAATATACAGATTTATTTGCTTTAATCGAGAAAAATATTGTTGACGATTTTGAGGAAATTTGTGTTATGTTTTATTATTTCTGTGAGATTTTTTATGGTTAATTTACCTTTCAAGCATGAAATTCAGAGATTACCTTTGAATAATTTCAGTTTTACGAACTCTTAATAATAGTATAATGAAATCTTCATAGTTATTCTATAAGGCTTTAATTAAAATTTTATTTATGACTTAAAATTGTTCAAGTAAATTACTTTTTACCTCTTTACCTTATGAACCTTTTGATAACTTTTTAGATCAACTGTCCAAACTCCAAAACGTGAAGTTCGTTAATTTATTGATTAACACATCAAGGTCTTTATTACGTTTCAAGTACATGAAAATTATAGAAAGACATAATTGGATGTGTAAGTTGTTATACAAAGTGACAAGTTTTTAAGGAAATTTGGGTTATATTTTGTTATTTCAGTGCGATTTTTTTACGGTAATTTACCTTTCGAGCATGAAATTAGTAGATTACCTTTGAATAATTTCAGTTTTTCGAACTTTTAATAATAGTATAATGAAATCTTTATAGTTATTATATAAGGTTTTAATTAAAACTTGATTTATGAATTAAAATTGTTGAAGTAAAATTACTTTTTACCTCTTTACCTTATGAACCTTTTGATAACTTTTTAGATCAACTGTCATCTCCAAAACGTGAAGTTCGTTAATTTACTGATTAATACATCAAGGTCTTTATTACGTTTCAAGCACATGAAAATTATAGAAAGACATCATTGGATGTGCATGTTGTTATACAAAGTGACTAGATTTTGAGGAAATTTGTGTTACGTTTTGTTATTTCTGTGAGATTTTTTTTACGGTTAATTTACCTTTCGAGCATGAAATTAATAGATTACCTTTGAATAATTTCAGTTCTACGAACTTTTAATAATAGTATAATGAAATCTTTATAGTTATTATATAAGGTTTTAATTAAAACTTGATTTATGAATTAAAATTGTTGAAGTAAAATTACTTTTTACCTCTTTACCTTATGAACCTTTTGATAACTTTTTAGATCAACTGTCATCTTCAAAACGTGAAGTTCGTTAATTTACTGATTAATACATCAAGGTCTTTATTACGTTTCAAGCACATGAAAATTATAGAAAAACATCATTGGATGTGCAAGTTGTTATACAAAGTAACTAGATTTTGAGGAAATTTGTGTTACGTTTTGTTATTTCTGTGAGATTTTTTTTACGGTTAATTTACCTTTCGAGCATGAAATTAATAGATTACCTTTGAATAATTTCAGTTCTAAGAACTTTTAAAAATGGTATAATGAAATCTTCATAGTTATTCTATAAGACTTTAATTAAAATTTGATTTATGACTTAAAATTGTTCACGTAAAATTACTTTTTACCTCTTTACATTATGAACCCTTCGATAAATTTTATATGTTATCTCCAAAACGTAAAGTTCGTACATTTAATGATTAATACATCAAGGTCTTTATTAAGTTTCAAGCACATGAAAATAATAGAAAGACATCATTGAATGTGCAAATTGTTATACAAAGTGACTAGATTTCAAAAATATTTCTTCAAAGCTTTAAAAACTTTTTAATATTTAACCTTTTTTATCTTACATAAATTTATCACCTTTTCAAATTTCAACATTTTTAAAAAAATAAAACAAACTGTTGATTAGCCTCTAAATATGAGCCCTGCTCCGGTAATTAGGAAGTACTGACTACTTTACTATGCAATAATTTAAAAAAACATGATTTGTTAAGGCTGTTCTCAAACCCAAAAAGGCAACTTTATGACATAAGTTTAATTTATTTTTGTTCGGATATGCATGAAACTAGCAGATGTTTGTTGTTGTTCAGTAACTATGTAATCAAGCTGTGTTTTACGTTTTTTTTTTTTTTTCAAACGCAATAGATCTTTCAGAAATAGTGTCAAAGTGGGCGTTTTGAACCAAATTTCCGCGCCAAAGAAGAATAACCACCCAAGGAAGGTTGAAAAACGTCTTTTTCACGTGATCAAAATCGCTTATAACTCAATAGGTAATTTATTTATCAAAAGATGGAAAACACAGTTCGATTCCAAATCGCTTCCATAATCAGGCATTCCAATTTTTTATCTTTCCGTTAAAAAATGAATTTATAAATGTGTCAAAACGTTTTGACACAACACGTTTTGAGAACAGCCTTAATTCGTCCATCCTTATATAAACACTTTTTTTAATTTTAAACATACATTTGAAATATACTCAGAAATGCTGCGTTTTTTCATTTGGTAGATTTTGACAAGACTATAAAAGATTAGCCATGCAATCTTACTTTAGCATATTCTCTTAAATTTTGATTCTAGATTACCACTATTTCGGAATATAAATATTACTTTTATATAATGACACAGATTCGAGATAAGTTTTATTATTCATAAGCTGTGGAAAATATAAATGTTTGAAAAGTATATATTTTGCATATAAAACATTTGTGATAAAACTTAAATATTTTTATATGTTAAAATTCATATATTTCAACTATGTGTAAGAAGCATTTACGACCATTATTCAAGAACATTAGAATTTCTAGCATGTATTTAAGAAATTCCTGTGTTACAGAACTTATTTTCATACATTTTTACGATCTTTTATATCTAATATTCGATCAGCTATTTCCAGCAACCTTCTTTTTTATTACATACTAACGTAATAAAAACTCAGGTTATGTTCAAATCCTCTGTATATATTTTCAAAGTCACCAGACTTTAACAGCACCTAAGTAAGTTAAATAATACCATCTATAGATATTCGGCCCTTATTTTTTAATCTATTCGTTCTTGATTTATGGCGACCATTAACTCCAGATTTATGTTAATCGAGGCAGAATTTAACAAGGCTGTAAATTAAGCTAGTGTGTGTGGCAACACTTCTTCAGATGCACTAAAGTGTCTGGAATTGTGGGTAAACTACGCAAGGACGATCCCATGCCATAAAAATGAGGCTTAGCCCGGAAAATAAAGCTGCTTATAGAGAGCAAACGAACAAGCACCTGAAACGCGATGTTTGTCTTATAAGAGCATCGTAAATTCTTTAAATTATCGCCTGTTGTACAAGTATTTTAATGTTATCAGCGTGTTTTAAATCGAAATGGATTTGGTAATTTCGTTAAGCGATTTTAACGTTTCAATTTAATGTCTAGCAAGATGGGTCATATATCGAATTATTTATGTATAAATAGATCTTTAAAATAGATTTTCTCTTGTTGTTATTTACGGTTAAAGTTAAGTGGAAGTATGTCACTATCATCATATTTGGGTAAAGTTGGGAAAATAAACGTACAGTCGTGGAAAAAAAAAAGTAAACGCCCCCTACTAACTCCTCAAGAAACTATCGTAGAAGAAAGTTACTGGTACCGAGCGATTGGAAATAAAGTCTACTTTTAAATGATGTATATAACATTTGCTTAGGGGGCGATCTACATATTAAAACAAACCATAACTTCATTTTTTTCAATGGCAATACCCAATTCCGACAGCATAAATGAACTCTACACCCTTCATTTAGCCTAGAAACAAATTTTTATGCAATTCGTACCATAAGTTTCCGAGAAATTAATTATTTTAAAAGGAGTGTATTTTAAGGGCTGTATCCAAATTGAAGTTCGGCACTCGATTGTTAGCCGAGAGAGCCGCCTTCTTGATCAAAGCACCTTAAGACGCCTGTTAGATAACAGGACAGCAGAAGAAATTTCAAAATGTCTACTCACTTCTATCATAGACGGCCCCTTAAACCATCATTTTGCCGTTTTTTAAGCATAATTTGAAAACTATTTGGAAGAAAAATGTGAAATTTAGGATATTCATAAAGCAGGACTTAATAATACTAAATCCATCAAATAAATTGTAGGTTGCAATTCATAATTTTTTCGAATATTAATTTCATAATTCATAATTCATATCATAAAAGTATAAAAATTGCAAATTCAGTGTATTTATGTTTGGGGACATTAGCATTATTGCTACACAAAAAATTAGCACAGTAGGAGCATAATTTCAGGAGATATAAATAAAAATATGAAAATGTAATTTAACATTAGAATCACTAAATTTTGAATGTTTATAAGTCAAAAACTTATCATTCAAATGACTTGAAATTTGGTGTCTAGGCATAGTTTGAACCGAAGATTTGAAATATCGCGTTAAAATTGGGTATTGTTATTGAAAAAAATGAAGTTTGGGTTCGTTTTAATATGTAGATGGCCCCCTTAGCAAATTTTATATGCATCATTTAAAAGTAAACTTTATTTCCAATCGTTCGGTACAAGTAACTTCCGTCTACGATAATTTGTTGAAGAGTTAGTAGGGGGTGTTTACTTTTTTTTTTTTTCCACGACTGTACATATGTATTTTGCATGTAAAATTTGTAATGAAACAGAAACATTTTTAGATGCGATCGTAATTATATAAATACGAAGCACCTATAGTCATCGTCTGGTCCATCCGTCTATCTGTCCATCGGTCCGTATATAATAGCGCAAAAACTACCCAACCAAATGGTTTGATATATAATCGTTGCAGAATTTTATAGAGTCATTTCAAATTTTATGAAAATCGAATCTAAACTTAAAAATATATTAATAAAAAATTTCTTCATTCTATTAAATCCTATCATACGTAATGAATTCAATGATATCTTATGATAGGTAATGATTCTATGTTACCATGGTGATTACGTCCTATTTAAGATGGAGTCCTATTATTTCCGTATTACTGAATTTAAAATATGTAATCATATTAAATTTTGTATTCGTGCATTTTTGAATAAGAGTGCAACAGCTATTGCACCAAGATCTGAATATTTATAAAACTAGTTATAGTACGAACGCAACTAATTTGACACGTTTGACGTACAATTTCCGACATTTTTTTCCAATTTTTTTCAAAAATGTCGACATTTGTTACCAAACAACAGAAGATTTTATTCAGAAAATCAAATAGATACAATTGCAAAATAATTATATTATGGTTAGCCTTGATATTGTTTCATTAATCCGTCAATTGGCACACAGAAAGTTTGTTATAAGATTTGTGATTATATTGAACAGATGGAAAATTTTGAAAGTGATATGAAATTAACAATAAAAAGAGGACTTAATCTAATCTTTCCTAATAACTTTTTCATATTTAATGGTAAATATTATAAACAAAATCATGACGCCCCAATGGGTTCCCCTATTTCAGGTTTATTAGCTGAGTATACTCTTCGTCTATTAGAAAATAACGTTTTTAGTAACGTTTCAATTAATGCCCCATACTTGGCTTAGATATGTGGATGATATTTTTATAATTTGGGAGTACAGTCTTGAAGAACTCAAAATATTTACAAATAATCTCAATAGACAATAACATTAAATTCACTATTGGAATTGAACATAATAATTGTCTTCCATTCCTTGATATAATGTTAACAAGAACAAATCAATCTATCGACAGGTCTGTTTTCAGAAAAAAGCATGGCTAACCAGGCTACCTACCAAATAATGCATGTTCTCCATTTAACTATAAAATTTCCACCTACAGATTTTTCATAAGACGGGCTTTTCTAGTATGTAAGGTTAGTCTGCCTAAATGAGACACGATTCCCCGTAGTTTTGTCGCATTTAGGGTATATTTGGGATTTTATTATATAAATGTATATTTTATTAAGCAACAAATTACTGAATACTGTACCTTTAGTTCAAAACTAACTTGTTTTGTAGAAATTTAATAATTATCTGTAGTATAAAACCGCAATATAGGATTGTCGGATTTAGGTCATTTTTGTCGCATTTATGGCAGCTAAAACCTAAATGAGACGTTAATAGTCCTAAATGTGATAATGCATTTTATACATGACAATTCATCTGAAAAAGTTCATTTAACTATTAACTGCTGTGACAGAAAATTGCCACATTACAACTGTGAGCGGTCTGGGAAACCATTCGATTGAAAGATGAATAAAATGCGCGATTAACTCATAAAATACTGTTTTTGTACTAAACTGTTTGTACAGTACTATTTCTAATAAAATTTCGATTTTTCAAACATTTTAAACAATAGTACTAGGCTCCAAATGAAGCAAAATTTGCATTATAAATAACCCTCAAATAAATAAATGCGTTCCAAATATAAAAAACTCTCATCCCTCTTTGCCAAGGAGCTATGGCCATAACTACAATTAAATGATTGTCACAGAAAACATCATTTAAAATTCGCGAAATTCGCGCGTCAATATTAACCCATAATTTATACACCAGTGCGATTTGGGTTTCCGTAACTTCAACTCCGCATAATATTTCTGACAATCTGGTGATAATGAAATGTAACTACATGATCCATGTACGAAATTTAATAAGGAATCGAAATGAAATATTTGATTTTATCAAAATCCTTATTTTGTGAATGAAAAATGCGAATTAATTAAAGACTCCGACATTTCGGTCGGTGCGGATTCACAGTGTGAGCTTACGGATTAAAAGAGTACATAAAAGATATTTATAATATTGTTAACCAGACTTTATAACATATAACTTTATTATAAAATGCCACATGATAAATATATCAGCCTTAGAAATAGATAAAATCGTAAATATTTCTAATAATTCTGATTAAGCGAAAGACAAGCTCTGTACCTGATATTCTGTTGCACCCCCTCGCCTCTTCATTTTTCTTGCACTTTCACAATAAAATTAATATTTTCTGTACTTAAAAATACGTATATGGAAACAAATATTCATTTAGACAAACATAGTTTTATTTATTTTTTATCTTTTACCAATTTAAAAGTAGAAAATGTCGATTATAATGATTAAAAGTGAAAACAGAATTAAAATATCAGATTTTATAAAAGTGCTAACAAAAATTATGACTCCTAAACCAGGAAATAACTCAAGTGCATCACGTTTTAATCGGATACAGCATTTAAGTTACCGAATGGTATAATGTTGGTAAATTTAACTTACTTAACCACATTTAAATAAACATAAATTGTTTTCAATCTACACAAGATTTTCCAGAAATTTTTTTATGTAATATTATTGCAAATTCCTTAATCATATGTCTATATTATGTTACTGAAATAGACACTGCGTTTCTTACACGTTTTTTTTTTATTAAAAATTTTAACGAAGCGTATTTTTCTTCTATGATCGTCTTAAACACATATTTAAATTCCTGGTTAAAGAAAAACATTAATGGAGGATTATGCTGACTCAACACAGCTTATTAAACATAAAATTTGATTTAAATATCATTTTAACACAATATATAAAAAATCCCATATAAACTTCTTCGTTAATCTTCTAAATGTTTCGTCGCATTTACAACAATATGTATGTCGCTATTAGGCACAGGCTGGAAACAAGCTCTCCTAAATGCGTAGTCCACTTCAAATTCTAAACCGGAAACTGGTCGCCTTTTCTTTAGTTTAACTGGTCAGGTACCTGAAACGGACAACGTAGCTCTTGACATTTATACGGTTATTTGATCTTCAAAGTTAAAAAATAAAAACCGTGAGCCACTTTCGGGAATTTTTGTCGCATTTACGAAACATGGGGCCGATGTAAAATGAACGATGTGTATTTGATTGGAAATTTCTTTTAAAGAAATCGTTTTACATGCAAAAAAAAAAAAAAAATGTTTCGGGTTTTGTTTCTGAAGTTCGTATGCTTCATTACATAACATTTATTTACGATTCTTGCATTAAGATTTTATGTAAAAGAACATTGTCGCATTTAGGGGTTATCACATTTAGGCAGACTGACCTTACTGAAAATAATTTGAATAATGAATTAGATAATATTCGTTGAATTGCTAATAAAAATGGTTTTAAAGTTCAAGATATTATTAAGTTAATTATGGATATTGCTAATAATAAGAAGCCTGAACATAAATGTTATTCACAAATATACAAAATTTATTCTACTCAGTATTATACTATTATACGAGTTTGTTTTTTTTTTGGGGGGGGGGGGGAATTAAAATACAGTCTTAAAAAGTTCAATATCCTGTTAGTAGCCAAACCATCTCCGAAGTTAAAGAACATTATATGCACTAAAATTGGCCCAATTAATTTTGAGAATTATTCAGGAGTATGTGAAATACCATTTATTAGAGCAGACGGACCAAAGAATTACGGACGGATGGACAGTCGGACGGACAGACAGACGGACGGACAGACAGACGGACGGACCGAACGACGACTACAGGTGCTACGTATTTATATAATTACAAACGTACCTAAAAATAATGTTACATGAAAAACTGAATGGTGGCGTTTCAGATCAGTGCATCATATATCGTACAATTTCACAATATTATAATTTATTTGTTTTGAAAATGACTCCGGTAGAGTCGAAACATGTCAACAGTCAAATAAAACAATTTTACTGTTTTTAATGTTTTAATCTTACAATTTTCAGCAATTAGAAATAGTATAGTGTCGTTTTATTTTAATCTTCTTTTTGTATTATTATCGAATGTCGAAAAAACATACTTTCTAATAAAAGTGACAGTTAATAATTCTCTTCTTCCAGATGTTTTAGTTATTTTTTTTTTTACTTAAGCTAATAAGACAATTTATTTCACCTAGCAATATAATGTATTTCCAGCCATCAACTCAGGATTAAAGCGCTATTAGGTCAAGAAAAACTTTAGTTTAAATCATTTTAATTCCTTTTCCTTATTGTAAGTTTCGTGCTAAAACGTTTTAATTGGTCTATCTTTAAACAATGTTTGCTAATGCTTTCTGTTTCAGATAAATAAGTTATAAAGATAAAAATAAAGATTTATCTTCACTTTTTTTCCTCCAGATTTGGCGCTGTTTCATTTACGCCATTTTATGTTAAATGTGTGTGATCAGAATTGTAAGATCGAATAATAAAAAACCTTTATTTCAACGCTCAGAATTTCGACTGCATAATGGAAATCAACCGGATCCATTTAAATGTTTGGTGAATTTTGTTATGAGTGAAAACCAACCAAATATACAGTTTTTTTTGTTTGTTTGTTTGTTTTGTTGTTGGTCTTGTTTATATATATATATTTAAGTATTGCGCGGCAGCGCAATACTTATTTATTTCCAGTGTCACTTCTCAATGTTAATTTAACATAGAAAAGCCTATGGAGATGGTAACTTTTTCATTTTTTCTTCCCACCTTTTTGTCCCTGATGCCACTCATTTTTAATTCCTTGCTAATTCTAATAATATTATAAATTCAAAGTGTAAAAGTGTGCCAAAGTGTGCCAGATGTCAGAGTCAAAACGGATCAAAAAATGCCTTTGCATGTAGATGGATTATAATCTAGAGAGTAACATGGGCTAATTTTTATATACATTATTCAAATATTTTTCTTAATAATTCCAAATTTCGCTTTTTTTATTGAGATTCAACGGACATTTTGTAATAAAATAAATTTTTTTTTTTCATTGTTGTAAATAATTCAAAAGCCGTAATAATAATTTGCCTATTTTTCGTTGAATGAATTTCACGTGAAACATGAAACTGGAGAAACTGAAAAAGTTTTTTTAAGAATTAAAAAGAATATGAATATGACGTCATAGTGGAAATAAAAATGACATTTTCAAGCAGATTTTTTATGTTCAGATTGGAATTTTTCGTGCAAACTACAACAATATTCATTACTGCACTGGTGAAAATTTTTGAATCATACACAGGTAAATTACATCACAAATTGTGATACGATATCGCACAAAACAAAGCCTGATGATGATACCCTCCATTAATTTTGAAATGTGTTCGTTTGAAAGCAGTAGTTATTAAAAAACTTGACATATTAAACAAAAACCTAATTTGCAGATCAAATTAAAAAAACAAAATTTATTTCCTAAATTGTTTAAGCCCGAGAAGAGGGAGATATTAAGATATTTCATTCAATTCGTTCTACATTTAATGTTAAATTTTTGTAACCAATAAGTTAAACCAATTGAACATTAAAAAATAAAAATGAAATTCATACAATATAATACTTAAAACACCTATATACTCAGATTCCGTTCAAATGAAATCGAAATAAATCTTAGAATTTTTCCATTTTTAAGTTGTAAATATTTGTACTGCAGATTTTGCATTATGTTTATGACGATTGTACATAATATGATAAGATACATGCAAAATACAAAACTTTAAAAAAATTCTAAGATTTATTTCGATTTCATTTGAACGGAATCTAAGTATATAGGTGTTCCGAATATCATCGAATGATATTTACAAAAAAATGCAGTTTATTAAATTTATAACTTTAATTTGAAACATACATAATAATTTGCATTATGGGTCAAACTAAAAGATTTTTAAACAAGGCAGTAAATAAGCAGATTAGAATAGTATATACGTATTTTTTTCGAAGATAACGCACACACGAAGGCGCATGCACTTAGGCTTGAAGATCACAATTTTAAATTTTCTTTCCTAAAATCTTCAGAAGATGGTGTATAATATGATCTGTATATTCTAAATTAAATTATCTGTATATTATATCTATTTATTCTAAATTAGCATACTCCTGATTAGACAATTTGTGATACTGATCTGAAAATACAGATTCAAACATATTTACTTGAGCCGTTAAGACTTTTATTGTCTCTTTTTGAAGCTGTATCGTCTTGTAGTATTCCATCATTTGCTCATTTGGGTCTTTCATGAGATGGTAAGGCCGACGTTCTAGCATATGCTGCAAGTTCTTAAGTAACATGTTTTTTTTATCCAGCTCGACATCTTTGGCCTGTATTGATTTCATTTTTTTCAACAGTTCCTTTTGCAAATAATTCTTTTTCTGTAATGTTTCAAAGTAATGTGGATCTGTATATTGTACTGTTCGCCACTTGTGAGGATTCAACTTGAGCGTTTCTAAGTTTTTCGTCTTCCATTTTTCTTTAGTAAATAACAGCTGTGACTTGGTTAATTCTTGTTGCATTTCGTGCAGCTGTGACTTTTTCTGTTCTGCCACTTCGTTTTTCCGTGCATATTCGTGGAGTTTAATCTTCAGCATCTTGATTTCCTCCAGTGATTTTAGGTGATCTGTTTTTAAAGCTGATAATTCGCGAAGTAGAAGTGCAACTTTGTCATTAAATTTGTATATTTCGCCATCTTTCGCTTTTAGCTTATTCAGCAAAACATTTTTATTGTCAGTGAGTTTCAAAACTTGCTCTTTAGCTTTGTCTAATGATTCTGTTTTCTGTATCAACTTTTCTGTAAGATCTTTGTACCATCGACTATCAATTTCAGACTTGAAAATTGACTTGGCAATGGGTTCCGTAGATGTTAAATTTTTACTTGGACTCTTTCTTTCAGAATTAAACAACTTTTTGCACCTTTTCTCCATAATTAGGCTTCGACGAAAAACTCTGAATTGTACATTTCTTTTTTAAATTAGTCAGATTTAATTTTTTAGACCTCTTATTACTCGTGGAAATAAACGTAAATTAAAAATTTATCTCGTGAATCGATAATCAGATTATTTGCTTCTAACTCAGCCTTTTAAATGCAAGAACATAATCTCAGTGAGAGAGAAATAAAAAGTAAGTGAAATATATGTCATTTTGACGCAATTTCTGTAAAATGTAATAGTTTTATCACGGGCTGCTGAAAAGATTCACATAATTTTCCGATTGTGGATGGGAACAGATGAAATTGGTTTTTGAAATGTATTATGAGTTTCCGCATGGTTGAATTAAAACGTAATATTTTAATTTTTTAAACGGTGCGGTTTTGTTACATTATTGTGAATGTGTTGGAAAGTGTTTCATAATCTATACTTGACGCATGATTTTTTCTTACTTGTTTAAAATTTAACTGACTTTTTCCCTATTAGTTAACTAGTCTAATTTCTATAGAGTATATACAGGGCAGACAAAAAGACCTAGAGCACATTTCCGTTTATTGGCAGCAATTGCTGAAGAGGAATTTTCAACTGTCATATGCGTTCCCTAACTGAGCTAAATTTTAGCATAGTACAATGTAACATATATGTGCAAATCTATACATCATTACAGGGCTTCACAAAAATATCTGGATATTTTTCCGGCTATAAGCGGTATTTGCCGAAATCTATTTTCAAATGTGCTATGCTTTTTTCAAATTGTTTGCTTAGCCATGATCTTTCACTTTGTTAAGGGGACAATTTACCTTAAAACTGATCAAAACGTCGATTATTCTTTTTATTAACACTTTCCAACAATGTTGAAAAGTGTTTATGATTTCTGTTTGTCTGTCTGTACGCGCTCTAACTCCCGTAAATATACTCAGATCGTTCTGAAATTTTCGGATGTTAGTGACCTCTACCATAGTATGAACCGTATTTCAAATGAAGTTTGTAGCATGTTTAGTTCATTTACAGGGACAGTCAAAAGTTTTCCGTTACATTACGGCCTATGGAAAAAAAAAACCTTTAAAATGATTTTTAATGATGTTACATGCTTTCAAACATAATAAAATTGATATGCATTTATCAAGTGCACTAAAATATGCATTTTCTGTAGAATAAGGGGCGCAAAAAATAGTTATTATTCATTTACAGGGCCACACAAAAGAATTCCGTTACATAATGATATAGGGGTGGAGGGAATTTTTTCCGGCGTATTTTAATTATGTTAAATTATTTCATATATAATGAAATTGATATACGTCGCTGAGGTTTACTATAACTTATTTCAAGTATAATACTAAGTGCATAGCCTTTACAGGGACACACAAAAGATTTCAGTTATTTTATTGTATCCAAAGTACTGTACAGTAGCGATGATTGCTGGAAATGCATTTTTAATTATGTTATTTGTTATGCATTTTTAATTATGTTATGTTTTAATTATGTAATGGTTACTGGGTATAACTGCAAATTGCTTAAAGGTGATTTTTAAATGAGTTAGGCATTTTTACGCTGAACTGCATTTAGTTTACTAAGAAATGTTTGCAAAACATATATAAAATGATATACAGGGTCACGCAAAGATTTGTATACATGGCCATCTATAAATGATAATTTCTGGAAATGTGATTCCGGTAGTTTTACGAGCGTTTTACTTTGAATTAAACTTTAGCTAAATAGTGGCGTGTAATAAAGGTACTAGGTTAACTACAGGGTTGTACAAAAGTATGCAAGTATGTTTCCATCTATTAGTATATATTGCTGAAAGAGAAATTTCAACTATGTATTTTCTTGCTAAACTAAATTTCCCCATTATATAGCATATATATTAACCTACAGATCAAATGCAGGGCTGTTCAAAAGAATTGGAATACATATTTGCTATGGACGGTAACTGTTGAAATCAGTTTTTCAAATGTTTTATGTGTTTTATACCTTATTTCCTTATATAACGAAGTTTTGTTAAAGCATTCAGGAAGTGTTGGAAAGTGCTTCATAATCTATGCTTAATGCATGATTTTTCTCACTTGTTTAGTATTAAATGAAAACCTGTTTAATTGTGAACATTTTGGCACCTGATTTTTACCAATACGGCAATTATATCGCGAGATATTGTAAATTTTGTTAACACACTCGGCGCAATAAAACCCACACAAATCAAAACTTTAAACGACTTTTTCTCCATGCTCATATTTTCTTCACTTTCATGTTTTAAAAATGCGAAGGCTTTTTTGTAAACGTTCTTTATTATGTGTGTGAGGAATTAGCCTTAAGGTTTTTTTTTTTATTATTTAAAAAAAAAATAAAAGTATATAAAGATGTGTTAGATTTCATCGTTTTGCACTATATGTATAATTAAAAAAATAATATTAAATGTAAAATTAGATGTATCTAAAAATACATGAGCAGTCTTGTGTAATACGCATTTGATAATTGTAAAAAAACAAAAACAAATTGGCCATAAATATCAATTTTTAAAATAGTATAAATTTAAAAAATTAAAATTTTTCTAATTTTTTTAAAATTTTAATTAAGTATGCAGTTTAATTTTTTTAATGTAATTTTGGTTAAACATTGAAATGTAATGAGTTTACCTGTTGAACTATATTTTTAAAAATAAACAAAATTGTTAAAAAGGTGAATTGCCTCCTTAAATGTTGAAGTTTTGTTAATGTAATTCTAAGAGTTTATATGACATCCTCGAATCTATGATATCTAGTGTTAATTAAATTGCACTGCGTTCGATGTTCTAGGAGTAACAGTTGTAAAATACAAACACACCGTCAGATTTTAATATAATAGGTTCTTGTTCGTATTTCTTTTCCTGATAATCATGATGTGAATTTTGACAAAAAACTCTCAACAGTATATTTAACTGATAATCATGCTTAATAATCAGAATATATTTTTTTTTTATCGAGACAAGTATTGGTCCGTAGGAAAACCTATCTCTGTTGAAAGTGTTTTGTTAAAAAATATTTCAATTTTTTGTTTATGATATGACGTTATATTCACCTATATTTTCTGTTCTTGCTGTTCCTTGTATTATTAAGTTATGAAATTGATTCATGCTATTATTAAAATATATTTGAAAATACCCATTTTATTTCACATATGACGTCGTTATTTTCCCAGATCCCTCTTTTTAATAATGTACTGCAATTCTTAAAGTTTTGGAAAGTGTTTCTTCATCTATGTTTAAGGCATGATTTTTTTCGTTCTTGTTCTTAAAAAAAAAAAAAAAAAAAAAAAAAAAAAAAAAAAAATGTTCCAAAATTTAAAAAAAAAAAAAAAAAAAAAAAAAAAAAAAAAAAAAAAAAAAATTACTCAAGTAATAAATAATTTTTATTAAACATCTAAAATGCAAGATAAATATAAAAATGCACTGTTATGCAAATTTTAGCTGTTAAAAATTCTTTAACTTGTGAAACAAAAAATTTTAAATTAATTGCACAACTAAAAAAAATAGCACTTTAGATTACAATATCATAAAGAAAATTGAGCGCATTACAAATCATCATGCTTATCTAGATCATATCTAGATATTTCCACAGCCGTCTCAAGTCAAACAACCCGTTTTAATAACTCCAAATTACGTTCACGTGGCTGCAATCATGCCAGAATCTGGCTTTCCAAACATCGACGTATTTGAATATCGTTATCGGTGTAGATCAGGTAATGTTTTCGTATGAGGGTCTCATGTTTGAGCAGCAATAGAGGCGGTTGGCCTACCATAAAAAACATTACCGACCCGTGTTTGCTCTGTGTACAATAAGGAAATCTAATAAAGTTGAATCTGCAGTCGCGTACGTCTTTTATTAGGATGTTTGTTGAAAGAATAATTGCTATTTTTCTTAGAAATCTGTGTTTTAATAGTATCATGCATCGGTAAAATGATGTTTTCTGTGTTTCAAAATAAGCGATTTGTGTAATAAAACTTGCTGCAATGAATTTAATATCTTAGATGAAGGGGTTACAATCAGTGTGTCGCGGCACACTGGTGTGTAGTGAAAGAATCTCAGGTGTGCCACAAATTTGTTCGATCACACGTGTTATCAAAATTTAAAAAATTAATTGAAGGATTTTTTTTCAATGCATCATACTCAGACAAGCTTTAAAAGCCTACACTAGTCACGCGAAGACACTATAATGTTATACCTATAGAAGCGTAATTTTCAAATATCTCGCTTGAATTTTAATATTGCATAGGCGAATTTCATAAGGTCCCGCACGAGGAATAGGAAAATAAGGCTATAGATATCTCGCTTATAAGCGCCACTTTGAATTCTCTCTCTCTCAGTTATACGCGGAAATAAAAGCGCAATTCACAAACTTTAAGTAAGTGCGAAACATTTATTAATTTATTAAGATTTTCCTGCACGTGTCAAAGTAAAAAAACCGTTTCACAAAGTTCCTGAGAGGGTATAAAGGGCCTTACAATTCGAATTTTCCCCCTTCTCCCCTTCTCCCCTCAGTTCTAATGGTTCCTACTTTTTTTCTCTTATTTTTATCAAGCCACGACCGTGTTCCTTTTCTTCCTTGCCTTTACCATAGTATCTGGATTTATTTTTTCAATAAAAATGAGCAAAAGAAATTTTACAATTTCGTTCAAAATGGAAGTTATACAAGCAGTAGAAAATGATCCTAAACTGTCAAAAATAAGTTTAACTCGAAAATTCGGTTTTCCAGAATCAACGCTCAGAGGGATTTTAAAGAACAAGCAATCGATCAAAAAAATGAACAGTGAATATTCTACACAGGCGAAGAAACGATCAAGAATTCAGAATGGAAAATTTGAGATTTTAAAACAACTTCAATTCAGGGGTCATGGAAATAACAGTTTCTAATATACTCATTAGTGGCGAGTTATTTAAACAAAAGGCACTCACTTTGTCATCGAAATTTTTCGGCTTCTTGGGGATAGCTAGGAAAACTTAAGAAAAGACGCGGTTTAACAAATCATTGTCTGAATGGTGAAAGCGCAGCCGTTTCAGATACAACTATTAACCCCTTCGAGAAAGGGATCTCTTGCACAAATTTTATTTTTATTTATTTATTTATTTTTTTTGGCACCACTTTAAAAAAAAAGAAGTTTACCTTCAATTACGTAATTTCAAAAATGCTCTAATTTAATAAAGCAAATATTACTTTTCTTTACTACTGGTGCACAAATTTTACATGCGTGTTTTACAGGTGCATATATGCACCCATGGTCCCGAATGTGTAATGAATGGATCGATAATACTCCAAATTTAATTAAAAATTTTGATGTTAAGAACATTTTTAACTGTGATGAAACAGGTTTATTTTATCGTCCTTTGCAAAACAAAGTGCTGGATTTTAAGGGATAAGCATGTCATGGTGCCAAACACAGCAAAGAAAGAGTGTTCTGCTTTTATGTTACAATGCGGAAAAATCAGAAAAGTTACCGCCAATAGTGATTGGTAAATTCAAGAAACCACAATATTTAAAAAATGTGAAGAAATGGAAGCAACGGCAAAATAGGAAAATGAAAACAACAGCATTGATTTTAACATAGACGAAAAAGTATGGAACAGCATAAGGCAAGATTCCCTTCTTTTTTCAAGATTTCGTCAACGTTGATGAAAACTTAACATAAACGGCAATAACAGATATTGAAGCTGTTTTTGATGACAAAGCAGCTAAAAAAGGAGAAGATGATGATAATGATGAAACTGATACTGTAATTGTCCCATCTTATACTACTGCTTTAGGAGCACTGGACACTTTAAGATGTTACGTTCAAAATGGTGATGTAGCATCAATTACGATGACGCACTTTAATTCATTAGAAAAGGCTGTTGTACAAACGCGGCTTAACCCCTTGGGGACGAGCGACACGTATACGTGCCGCATGAAGCGCCCAAAATCCTTGTTTTTCCTCACCAGTAAAATTTTACTGTAAAATTTGCCTTATTTAATCAGCGCTTTCTCTCGATTCAAGAAGACACAAATTTCTGTTTTTAAAAAACGGTGACAAAAGATTAAAAATTTCGTAAAAGGCTCCCGTCGCGAAGGGGTTAAACAAAAATAAACTATCATTGATGACTTCTTAAAAGAGGACTAATTGGTAGTTTTTATGTAAGTATATCTTCTTCTATGTAAAATGAAAGTTCACATTTATTGTATTTTTTTTAAAACTAAATTTTCTAGTGAAAGTTTAAGGATGTTTTTAAAGTACGCTTTACTAATATTACACCCCTTTTATTTTATAAAATGTTATTAATCATAATTCTTATATTTCAAAATGTTTTCCTTTCCCATAATGTGTATAATGTGTAGAAAGTATTATTATATACAACATCCTCTGAGGTATGGACGACTTCCAGTTTTGCGCGATTTTAAATCAATCTCTTCAAACGCGTATACTTTCCCTTTCAAAACTTGTTCCGAAAGTAATAATAACCCCCGTCCCGTTCGAACTACAGAAAATTATGTGACATTTACAACGAACTTAACAGGAACTTTTCTTTTATTAACCCCTTAATTCTCGCTCCCGTCATATTCTCGGGCTGTGTCTTTTACTCAAATTGTTTGATTCCCACCAGTTTTATAAAATACTGAAGTTGGGTTATTTTAGCATCGTTTTTCCTGTCATTAAGTACGCTGAATATTTCTTTATCATAAAAGTGGTGCCAATAAGCAATTTGAATTTTTCAACCGTAATTTAATTCGAGCGATAAGGGGTTAAGGGGTCTCTGGACTATTAAAGGTTCCAAATTTTTGAAATTACAATTGTTTTAGATGTTAAACTTCTATCTTTTCTGAACATTTTAGCATGATTGTTTCCTTGAAATTACCGTTAGAACAGAAGTTCTGGCTATTAGAATTATACCCGCTCAATAGCTACAGTGGCGTTTCTGAAACTTTGAAGTTATTTTTCTCCATATAACGTTTTTGGATATAACGCGGAATATATCTAAAAAATTTCTAAATATTTTTTCATGAAATTTTCAAAACATATGTTTCACATTAGTCTGTATAAAAATAACCTAAAATTTCCATTTTATTGTTTAAAAAAATGTATATTTTAGGTGATTATACTGTGAAGATTTTCAAAATTTTTATTACCTAAACACAACTTTGTATTAAAAATATAAAAAATGCTTTAAATACAAATTTATTTAGGTTCAGCGTAATTATTACAATCTGAAGTATAATCAGGCACCAAAAATTTTATTCTAGTTGCAAAATTCATTTTGTAATCCTGCGCGTAAGCTGTTATACTAGTATTCTGCTCGATTAATGTCTGACAGTTTGGAGAGCCGTATGAACTCTTGCAATTTTTTATCTTGCAAGATTAATATGAGTAAAGCAAGGGTAAATATGTATCTTGCAATTTTTTAAATACATGAAATGAAAGAACATACTTAATATCATTTAACACCAATAAAAATTGTGCTTTTAAATCGTATGCATTTTAACCCCTTAATCGTCGCGCCTGATAAGTGTCGAATACTTTTTTTAAATTCAGATTGTTTGATTGCCACCACTTTTTTCATTTTGAAATATTCTCTTCAATTAATGGCAGATAAAATGTCTAAAGAATAAAGCCAATTGCGTTATTTAAAAAAACTGGTGGGAATATAACAATCTGAATTTAAAAATAGAACCCTGCACTGCCCGTGACAGTCACGGGCGCGACGATTAAGGGGTTAAGATGTTAAATAATCAAAATTGTCTTTTTTTATATTTTCCAATGTTAAGAGTCCTGAGACCCCTTAAATACTCTTTTTGTGGGATATTTTTATGGACTGAATTTGCTTTTGTACTGATGTCATTTTCATATATTCAGACAGAACTACACTGAATTAAACGATCTGCTAACTCTTATCAACTTGAACAGCTATTTTACTTTTTCAGACTTTCTTTGAATGATGTGTACGGTTTTCAGTAATAGACTTCGGACATTATAGTTATTTTCAAATTTATATGTATATGTACTCCTAGTTACTTATTGCTTGCATATGGTATTTCATCTTTAGTTTCGCATTGTTTATATCCTAGTTTATTCATATAATTTAGTTACCAGACAATTGTATTCTGTAAATTGACTTTAAATCCCTGTATATACGCCCTTGAATGGGTTAATATGTATATTTTACCACTGTAAAAATATTTTCTATGCTTTGCAAGTTGCAAATATCTATTTTAAGTTATAGCCAGGAGCCAGCTGACATTTGATTGCCATAACACATTTCCATAGCAATAAAATCAAATCCACAGTATTATATTTGCCTTATTTTTGAGCTTGAAACAATTTAAATTAATTTAAATTTTGTTTTGAATCGTAAAATATTATATTTAAATTTTATTATAAATACATATAAATATATATGACAAACTATAGTTAAAACAAACTAAAAATGACAAAACTATAGTTAAAACAAATTAAAAATGACAAAACTAAAGTTATTTAAATTAATCTTGTATCAACAAATTCAACAATTTTTTTTTTTTTCCTACATAAAAGCGTATTTTTTTTCATCGCCAAATAAACGAAAATTTCTTTATTTTTTTACGGACGCTGTATCGGGGTTCCGCCAAAAAAAAAAAAAAAAAATTATAAATTTATATATCCATATGAGAAGAGCATTCTGTAATTTTTTTCAGATTTTTCTGAGTATGCCCGTATGGAGACCTTCCTTGTTAGTTATCCTGTCGACCAATTTCGCCAAATTATATAAATCGCCAAACCACTCACCAAATTATACAAATTGACGTAATTTTTATTTTAAATAACGAAAGAACAATTAAATTAGTAAAAGATTAATAAAAATACAAATAAAACGTCGAATTAAAAAACACTTGATGACGTAAAAAACACGTGTAATGGTAATGTGTTTAATGTCAAGTGAATGCGACATTTACGATAAGCCATTATTGGCATTTAATCTTATAGTCTGGCGGTAGATTTTTGGTCGATGGGATAACCAAGTAGTACCGTTTTAATTTACCACTCGAAAAATAAAAAGATGCTAACTGGCGAGTTAAAAAAAAAAGCTATTGGCCAGATTTGTACCCGGCTAACACAAAAGTACCAAGAATTCTTTGCGATCATGGCAACTTTTATGTAGTTTTATTCGAAAAAATAACTTTGATTCTTTAATCAAAATGGAAATATTTCTTATGAAAAGCGAACGGTTGTAATTGTTTGTGGCGGTTATATGACTTGGACTATTATAATATTAAACAAAAACATAATTTGGAGAACAAATTAAAAAAAAACAAAATTTATTTCCTACATTGTTTAAGCCCGAGAAGGGACAGATATTAAGGTATTTCATTCGATTCGTTCTACATTTAATGTTAAATTTTTGTAACAAATAAGTTAAACCAATTGAACATTAAAAAATAAAATTAAAATTCCTACAACATGATACTTTAAACACCCGAAAAGCTTAGATTCCGTTCAAATGAAATCGAAATAAATCTTAGACGTTTTCCAATTTTCAGTTGTAAATATTTGTATTGCAGATTTTGTATTATTTTTATGATGATTGTACATAAAATGATAAGATACATGCAAAATACAAAACTTTTAAAAAGTCTAAGATTTATTTCGATTTCATTTGAAAGGAATCTAAGTTTTTAGGGTGTTTAAAGTATCATGTTGTATGAATTTTATTCTTATTTTTTAATGTTCAATTGGTTTAACTTATTTGTTAAAAAAATTTAACATTAAATGTAGAACGAATTGAATGAAATACCTTAATATCTGTCCCTCCTCGGGCTTAAACAATGTAGGAAATAAATTTTGTTTTTTTAATTTGTTCTCCAAATTAGGTTTTTGTTTAATATGTCAAGTTTTTTAGTAACTACTGCATTCAGACGAACATATTTCAAAATTAATGGAGGGTACCATCATCAGGCTTTGATTCATGCGGTATCGCATCACAATTTGTGATGCAATTTACCTTTGTATAATTCAAAATATTTCACCAGTGCAGTAATGCAAGTTGCTGTACTTTGGATAAAACTTCCAATCTGAACGTAAAAAATCTGTTTGAAAATGTTTTCTACTATTCAACTTCTTTTTAATTCTTAAAAAAAAAAAAAAAAAAAAAAACTATTTCAGTAATTTTTCACGTGAAAATCATTCAACGAAAAATAGACAAATTATTATTACGGCTTTTGAATTATTGGCAACAATGAAAAAAAAATATCAAATTTTATTGGAAAAATGTCCGTTGATTCTCAATGAAAAAAGCGAAATTTGCAATTATTAAGAAAAATATTTGAAAAATGTAAAAATAAATTGGCCCATGTTTCTCTCTGGGTTATAATTCACCCATATGTAAAGGCATTTTACCATTCGTTTTGACCTTGACGTCAGGCAAACGTCTTTTACACTTTAATTTAATAATATCATTAGAATTAGTAAAGAATAAAAACTGAGTGGCATCAGGGACAAAAAGTTGGGAAGAAAAAATGAAAAAGTTATGATCTCCATAGGCTTTTCTATGTTAAATTAACATTGAGAAGTGACACTGGAAATAAATAAGTATTGCACTGCCGCGCAATACTTAAATAAGTGAAATGATGGCGATAGAATAATATTTGGCGACTTATCGCCCGTGGCTGGCTAACATTAAAGTACCAAAATGACCGCCTGGAATATAAAAAGCGAAGGGATCCTCCCGGAACTGTTGATAACAGTAACATCACTTAGGCTATTATTATAGAGATTGTTTTCAATTCTAAAAACAGCGCAAAGAATAATATTTCCTAACGATTAAAAATTTATTTACACGTGACTATTAAAAACAGAAAAAAAACTTTAAAATTACTATTAAATGAGTAAGTGTTAAAAGCAGGAAAATATTGAAAATTATGTCTTGAAATTTGTATTTACACGTGAATATTAAAGGAGAAAGGACACTTTAAAATAATAAATACATTAATATGCGTTTAACCCTTTCAGGGGCAAGGTACTTCTATTCGTAAAATGTTGAAATCAGTGAAAGTCACCAGAATTTACAAACAAATTTCGAAATACGAAAATGCTCACTTTTTTTTTGTTTATTTACTTAATAAAAGGAAAATTTTCATTCCAATATTCTGGTGCTAATGTGGCATTTAAGAATTAAAATTAAGTGGTACAAAAATGAACCACCGCCCTTCAATGGGTTAAAGCAGTAAATTGTAGTAAATTGTATTATGTCAATCTTTTTATAACGCTGTAAAAAAAATACCGGGAGGTAAAGACTCTGTTTACTTAATTCATTTTATTTTAGCTTCCTTTCAAATGTTTAACTGATCTTCTTTAATCAAACACGATAACAACCATTGGATATCTTAACAGCAACTGATCCGGCCTTAAATTTTCGCAATCAAATAGAATTGAATGAAAACCCGTTTAGAGAGAGATCGCTATAGGTTTTTTCATTATAATACTGTCTTCTCTAATCTTTTTAATACCGATCAAATTAGCGTGCTTTTAGATTCTGTGGTGTCTGAACGGGGGTTGGCAAGCGTAGCTTGCAGGGGGCAGAGCCCCCTAGTTTTCATATATTTTCCTAACGTGAAAAATAAATTTTAGTAACATTAATTGTTACCTTTTCCAACAATTAAAATATAGATTTAAACATGACCTCCATTAAGAGAACACCTCTCGGAGCGACCAATTTCTATTGTGGTCGCTTTAGGGAGGTTTTACTGTATACTTTATCAAGCGTGCTAACGTACATGTTTTGTAGGATTTTGATTTGTTGTTTGTTAGGGCCCGTTGATTCCGAACCTGTTGTTTTGGCTTTGGTTTGGTTGATGCTGACAGGTGTTATTTTGTTCACGTTTTTCCCTCCGAGGGGAATATCACCTATGCCAGGGACGGCGACCTATGGGACGCATGCCAAAAAAGGCATGCAGAAAAATAATTTTGGCACATTGTTTAAATCAATATACAGTGATACCACACAAAATACACAAACTCTATATGATCTAATCTTGACTAAATTTGATTTATTGGAAATTGAAGAATTTTAATTGCGATTTTTTAAAATACAGTAAAATTACCACATTAGTAAATGTATCAATGATAAAATTATTTCAACTTAGAAATTAATTTCAGAGCTATTTAAAGAAACTGGCGTTTGATCTTTTAATATTTTTTCCAACTATCTATGTCCACAAGGTCATTAGATTCTAAAATTAATAATACAAAATATCAAATAAAAAGCAGTTGTCATATAAATCAAGTTCAGTTTTGCATTATGTTGAAATTAACTGAGTATGAACCTGATATTAATTATTTTCGTTCCAAGATACAAAAACGCAATTAATCACATATATTTTTTAATAATTTCTAGAATCTAATTTTTTTATGATTATTATAGTGCATTACCTCACTTGTATGTTACACATTTATTTATTTTATTTATTTATTTATTTATTTTTTAATCTTAATGTTATTATTTAAAGATTTTTTTAATCTACTAAATTTGTTGGCAGGCCAAGGTCGTGTAAAAAATTTTTGTAAAGAAATTGGTACGCGGTTATAAAAAGGTTCGCCAACCCTGACCTATGCCATATTCTGGTGGGTGGCTCGGATGGGTGATCAAGTAATAATAACCTCATAGAAAAAAGAACTGCAACCAATATCGAAAGAGTAAAAAATAGCCTAGTTAGAGATCGACCTCAGGTATCCTACGCATAAGAAATCATTTAAAAATATTAAAATGCTAGCGTAAAATTTAAAAAGAACCTTACCCTAGATTTAACATTAGCTCACGTTTCATCCCGTGACAAGTGCAGCCTCTTAATTCTGCTGTGCTTCGGTAAACATTGCTATGTACGTGTACCGGCCACTGCTGGCCACAACACGGTGCCCTCCAAAAGGACCGCTACGGCACCCACTGCAAGGGGGTCCCCACGAGACCGGGCTAGTCATTCTGACCTGCACCGAAAAGTCTCATTAAGTAGGGCATCCCAAGTAGGATTGTCCCGCTTTAGTCTCCTCTGGAGCATCGCACAAATCGGGGAACCACGGGTGCTTCGGTAAAGCAATATTTTCTGTGTTTCAAAAGTAATTATTTGTGTTATAAAACTTACTGCGAGGAGTTTAATATCTTAGAGCAAAGGTCTGGAGCCGGTGTGCCTCGATATACTGGTGTAGAGTGAAAGTATCTAAGGTGTGTCGGAAAGGTATTCCGTAAGATGCTTTCAAAATTTTATGAAATTATAGAAGGATAATTTTTTGTCTCATAGTTAAATTAGCATTAATAGTGCTGTACTTTGATAAAATAATATTTTCTGTGTTTCAAAATAAGTAATTTGTGTAATAAAACTCGCTATGAGGAATTTAAATGTTATAGTAAAGTGTTAGCCAGTGTCTCGACGTACTGGTATACAGCGAAAGGATCTCATGTGTCTCGCGAAGATATTCGGTCACATGCTATCAAAATTTTATAAAGTAATACAGAAGGATATTTTTTAACGCAAGCTTTAATAGTGTTGTTCTTCAGTAGAGCAATGTTTTCTGTATTTAAAAATGGGTAATTTGCCTAATAAAATTCGCTGCGACGAATTTAATATCTTGTATAGCGTTTGTAACCATGTGTCTCGGCACACTGGTATACAGTGAAAGGATCTCATGTGTCTCGCTAAGATATCCGGTCACATGCTATCAAAATTTTATAAAGTAAAAGAAGGATATTTTTTTAACGCATCATACTAAAATAGATTTAATAGTGTTGTGCTTCTGTAAAGAAAAGATTTCTGTGTTTAACCCCTTGAGAGGCGGTGGTATGCTTATGAAACCACTTAATTTTAATTCCCAAATGCCACATTGGTACCAGAATTTTAGTAAAAAAATTTCAGTTTATTATGTGTGTGTGAAATATAGTTTTTTTTTTATATTTACAAATAATTTTTTTTTTTCAAGTTCCGGTGTCTTTCATTAATTTCAACTCTTTAGCAATGGAATTGGCTTTGCCCCTGAAAGGGTTAGCCCTTTGAGGGGCGCCGTTTGCAGTCTGCAAACGGTTAATTTTAATGCCAAAATTACCAAATGGCACCAGTAAATTTTTGGTACAATTTCGTGGTGTACAATTTGGTACAATACGTGGAGGGGGGGGGGGGGGGAAAGATGTTGATTATTTACAAATAAATTTGTTTGTTAATTGCGGTGCGAATTAATTATTTGAACATTTTTTATCCAAAATGCCTTGCCCCTGAAAGGGTTAAGAGTGATTTGTCTAATGAAAATAGATTCGATGAATTTACTACCTTAGAGCATACCGGCAGCTGGCATACCGGTTCTAAGAATCGGTATGACAGGCAGTAGGTAGGCAGTGGCTCATCCAAGATTACTTTTGGAGAGGGTTATCATATTTTAGAAGCCTATATGTACCCATATCTGACCCGGCCCGCTGCCGAGCTCTGTCTTTCTTTCATTTGGTTTGGTGAGGCGGGCCGGATCAGGTCCTGACTTTCATTTATTTCTGCTGACTTGAGCAGACTCGTAACCAGCCAGAGACGCCAGAGGAAGCTTTGGAAAGTTTTGGTGGAGCTAATTCTAAGAATTTTAACATGTTAAATAATGAAATACTGTACTAGAATAGATCTTAGTTTTTGCGATTTTTTGGTGTATGTCTGTATTTGGATAATTTTAAAATGTGTTTGCAATTAAACGCTTTAAAGTTTTATTATTAAATTATCAAAATATTATGAAGGTTAAAGAGAACAAGAAGTTGCACGGGGACTTAAATTTTTAATTAAGTAAATTTTAAATATGTTAATATTTCGAATTTAATAATCAAATTTATAAAAGAGAAAAAAATTGTGCGAGAAAATTAATACTTTTTCAAAAATTCCTATTTTTTTAAAGGCCTATTAAAAATATCAATAATATTCTTTCATAATTAAAAAAAATGTAAATATCTTGTCTAGTCTGGGAGGGGCTTCAGCCCCCTTAGACCCCCCCCCCCTCCCCGTGGATGCGCCAATAGTGTCGTGAAGGCATTCGGTCACATGCTATCATATTTTTCTGATGCCGTAGAAGGATAATTTTTTGCCTCATAGTTAAATGTTACAAAATTATAAGACCATTCAGAATTTCACCTTTTTTCAAGAAAGAAAATATTAGTTTGAGTTTAAAAGTATTTATATGAAAAGAAATAACTGTATAAAGTTTTTTTAGCTCAGGGAAAAAAACGATTTTACGCAAACCCGCTGTTTCATAAAAATAAGACCACTCTTATATTATTAATAAAGCAGACGATTTTATTTTGAACTCAGAGTTTAGTTTAATGTCAGACGGACGTCTTTTTGCAAGCTTTTTTACTTACGTATTAGCCCTACACAATGCCGCTAGCATTGTGAAGGGATAATACGTAAGTAAAAAAGCGTGCAAAAAGACGTCCGTCTGACATTGGCCTTAACTGTAACCTGAACAATCTTTAAAATTTGAAAAGAAGAATAAGACCAATGTCAGACGGGCGTCTTTTTTGCTGCTTTTTTGCTGCTTTTTTGCTGCTTTTTTGCTTAACCCTAGAACTACCGGAAATTTTACTCAAGTTTTATAAAAACATTCTACACCAGAATTTTTACTTAAAACTATTTAATTTGTTTATTTAACTTATTATTGTCTGATTTATACATTTAGTTTGTTTTGAAGAAATTTTCTGGTTTGAATAGATATTTTGAATATATATGTCGGGTCCATTGGACCCTTCTGGTAGACAGAGGGTTAAGTATCATCCATTCACAATGCTGTTTTAAATGCAGAAATTCTGAATTGTATCTGATTCTTTGAATTTATTAGTAAAATGTCTCGTTGGAGTGAGCTGTCTGAAATAGAAGTGAGAAGAGTGTGGTTCAACAAAGGAAAAGGAAGGTGTGAACGTGAAATAAGTAAGATTCTTCAATCATTCTAAAACTGCGATTCATAATGTTTTAAATAAAAAAGAATTGTATGGAACGCATAAACTAACTGGTCTTAAAAAGAAGTTATCAGATCGTGATAATAGGCGAATTGTCAAACTGGCAAGAAAAAAAACACCTGTCGACTCGTAAAATATCACAACAGATAACTAAAAATGTATCACATGCAACCGTGTGGCGAAGTTTGAAATCTAATGCTGGTGTTATTTATCGCAAATTAAAAAGTGAACCACTATTACTGAAATCTCACAAAGAAGCTCGGCTTAAGTGGGAAAAGAATGTGATGTCCTGGAACTTTGCATGGAAAAATATATTGTTTTCAGACGAGACAAAATTCAATCTTGATGGCCCAGACGGCAATAATTTCTACTGGCATGATATATGGAAAAGATCTCGCGAGTTCTTCAGTAGGCAGATGGGAGGCGGTTCCGTTATGGTGTGGTGTGCATTTTCATATGCAGGAAAAGGCGATCTACAAAGAGTTGAAGGGAAAATAATCTCAGACAGCTACCAACGGATGCTAATTCGAAGACTGATACCTTTCAGACCAATTTTAGGAGGTGCAAAATGGAAGTTTCAACAAGATAATGCTCCCAATCATTAATCGAAATCAACTAAAGAGTGTCTTGAAAGAGAAAAGATTGATGTTTTGTCTTAGCCAAGTCGAAGCGATGACCTAAACACCATAGAAAATTTGTGGGGTTATTTGCCCGGCCAAGTGTATAAAAATAACAAACAATATCATTCAACTTATGAATTAGAAATGGCCATTATGGAGAAATGGGACGATATTTCTGAATCCTTTCTTAAAAAAGTAATTAACTCTGTGCCAAATCGTGTGTTTGAAGTTATTCAGAGAAATGGTGGAACAAATTCTATTAAATTTGAGAAAACTATCTTTCCCACAGGTGGTCCTATAATTTTGTAATAGTTCTTTTTGACACTTTTTTGTTATATTGATGTTTTGTTTTTTCCAAATTAATTTCATTTGTGTAAGTTGTTACATTTTACTAAAAACTTGATGTACTAACATAGAATATTCTTTATTATGATTGAAATATTTCTTTAATTATCTAAATAGCAAAATATGTTGTGGTCTTATAATTTTGTAACAGACGATATGTTTTCTGGTGTTTCAAAATGAGGAATTTGTGTAATAAAACTCGCTGCGATGAATTTAATATCTTATAGCAAGTGTTAGTCAGTGACTCGGCGCACTGGCATACAGTGGAAGGATTTCATGTGTCTCGCAAAGATATTTGGTCAAATACTATAAAAATTTTCTGATGTCTTAGAAGGATAATTTTTTGCCTCATATTTAAATTACCCTTAATAGCGCTGTACTTTGGTAAAATAATGTTTTATTTAATGCAAAATGAGGGATTTGTCTAATAAAACTCTTTGCGATGAATTTATTATCTTAAAGCATGGGTTCAGAACCGGAATGTCGCAGTTTATTTGACAGAATTAGTAATATAAAATCTAGTTAAAATAACAATCTGCTTGTTCATGAATATAAGCGTAATTACATTGCATAATGTTTAATTTGATAAAGATTTTATTCTTTCTGATTCATATTTGTTAAATGCGGTTTTCCCCCTTAAATACAAACTTATACAAAGTAAAAACAAAATAAACAGTTATTAGTTAAATGTAACCTTGAAAATTAAGTTCAGTTTTTTTTTTTTTTTTGTTTTTTTTTCCCCCAAAGAACGACCTTATTTTAAATTAGTAAATTTTCTGCTAATTATTTTGAAGCAACCATCCGTGAAATTGTAAAAGTTTTTTTTATAAATTTAAATAATATAATCAAGAATTATAAATAATGTTTCTTCGTTCAATTTTCTCTTTTACTTATTCTGTTTCTGAACTATGTTTATGTATTACTTCTTCTACTTCTCATAGTTACCTATTTCTCGAAAAACGACAACCAGTACTATAGCCATAACGCAGAAAATGGGGAAAATCATAAAATTTGCGAAAAAATATTTATTTTTCTAAAACATTTGGTCAAGCATATTTTCGGCTTATGACAAATAATTTGTTCATAGCCAAGATATTTTTAAACATGAAATAAAGCTCAAACACAAGCGTATTTTTTTTTTTAGAAAAATTCTTATACCCTTTAGTTTTGATTCATATTTTATTTTCTTCCTTTTAGTGTTCAATATATTTCGTTGTTACTGTTTCACAGTCAGTTGGCCTATTTTAGCGGACGTGGTTTGGCGCATAATTAACTCCATTGATGTTGTAACTCGTATATACAGCTGTAACCATAAAGAATATTTGGCGATTTACGTGGGTGGTTCAATAATTATTGTCCCTAATGTATATAAAATATTTTTACTGCGATAGTTGATGTGGAATATCGAAGTCTAATCTCTTAAATGCCTATATACTCAATTTCAGAACCGTAACTGCTATATTAACATAGTTTTGGAGGAAGGGGTGAAGTTTTAAAGACCTATTTTGCGGGGTGTTTTTAAGAAGGGAGGTGAGGGTGAAATGCTAGTTCGGAGCTTATGAGGCTACATTTGAAAGTGGATGAGATGTGGCTACATCACTATGATCCCGAATCCAAACGTTAGTAGTTACGTCTCATCCACTGTCACAAATCTAGTCCCATAAAAATTTGGTTCAACTCTATGCATAACTTCATACACTTTTTGATGGTACAATGGCGACAGACACACGGACAAACAGCCATTTTCTATAAACATGTTTTTGGGTATCTCTGACCCCTAAAAAATGTAAATCCATCGAAAACAGGAAGTCGAAAAAAATTTCGATTACAATACTTTCTTCTATTGAGGATAGAAGAAAGTAAAAATAATTGAGAGTAAAATTGACATTACAATACAAAATTGAAATCTATTTTCATTCTGGCATATTAAAAAAAGATGTACAACTTGTATTAGAAGTATAAATTAAAAAGTAACAGAATTTTTGCTAAATGAAATGATGAAAAGCAACATTCGCAATTCTTTACAAAATTATTCATATTTTAAAATGCTATCATATTATCTAATCTAGAATTTAATTAATAAAAACTAAAGTTATCTTAAAACTTGCTCGGAGTAACTCCTTCGGCTGCAATGTAGAAATGTACAAGCGAAATAAAATCCTTCTAATACTTTAAGCACTTTGTGTACGATCCCTCGAATCTTCGTCCAACTCATCTGTGTTCAATTCCAGAAAATTGGTTTAAGACATGCAATTTTAGTGTTAGATAAAAGGGGATTTTTTTTTTTTTTTTTTTTTTTTTTTTTTTTTAACTTCCTTAGTGTATTAGAAAATGTTTACTAAATATCACTTTTAGGACCTGGAGACCGTATAAAATTTAAAATGCTATTAGATTATCTAATCTAAAACTTAATTAATAAAAACTAAAGTTATCTTAAAACTTGCTCGACGTAACTCCTTCGGCTGCAATGTAAAAATGTACACGCGAAATTAAATCCTTCTAATATTTTAAGCACTTTGTGTACGATCCCTCGAATCTTCGTCCAACTCATCTGTGTTCAATTCCAGAAAATTGGTTTAAGTCATGTATTTTTAGTGTTAGATGAATGGGATTATTATTTTTATTTTTATTTTTTTTTACATTCTTAGTGTAATAGGAAATGTTTACTAAATATCACTTTTAGGACGTGGAGACCGTATAAAATTTAAAATGCTATTAGATTATCTAACCTAAAACTTAATAAAAACTAAAGTTATCTTAAAACTTGCTCGACGTAACTCCTTCGGCTGCAATTTAGAAATGTACACGCGAAATTAAACCCTTGTAATACTTTAAGCACTTTGTGTACGATCCCTCGAATCTTCGTCCAACTCATCTGTGTTCAATTCCAGAAAATTGGTTTATGTCATGCAATTTTAGTGTTAGGTGAATGATTTTTTTTTTTTTTTTTTTTTTTTTTTTTTTTTTTTTTTTTTTTTTAACTTTCTTAGTGTAATAGGAAATGTTTACTAAATGTCACTTTTAGGACCTGGAGACCGTATAAAATTAAAAATGCTATTAGATTATTTACCTAAAACTTAATTAATAAAAACTAAAGTTATCTTAAAACTTGCTCGACGTAACTCCTTCGGCTGCAATGTAGAAATGTACACGCGAAATTAAATCCTTCTAATACTTTAAGCACTTTGTGTACGATCCCTCGAATCTTCGTCCAACTCATCTGTGTTCAATTCCAGAAAATTGGTTTAAGTCATGTATTTTTAGTGTTAGATGAATGGGATTATTATTATTTTATTTTATTTTTTTTTTTTTTTTTTTACTTTTTTAGTGTAATAGGAAATGTTTACTAAATATCACTTTTAGGACGTGGAGACCGTATAAAATTTAAAATGCTATTAGATTATCTAACCTAAAACTTAATAAAAACTAAAGTTATCTTAAAACTTGCTCGACGTAACTTCTTCGGCTGCAATGTAAAAATGTACACGCGAAATTAAATCCTTCTAATACTTTAAGCACTTTGTGTACGATCCCTCGAATCTTCGTCCAGCTCATCTGTGTTCAATTCCAGAAAATTGGTTTAAGTCATGCAATTTTAGTATTAAATGAATGGGACTTTTTTTTTTTTTTTTTTTTTTTTTTTTTTTTTACTTTTTTAGTGTAATAGGAAATTTTTACTAAATATCACATTTAGGACCTGGAGACCGTATAAAATTTAAAATGCTATTAGATTATCTAATCTAAAACTTAATTAATAAAAACTAAAGTTATCTTAAAACTTGCTCGACGTAACTCCTTCGGCTGCAATGTAGAAATACACACACGAAATTAATTCCTTCTAATACTTTAAGCACTTTGTGTACTATCCCTCGAATCTTGGCCCAACTCATCTGTGTTCAGTTCCAGAAAATTACCTTTATCTACTGACAGTACTTATAAGTACCATTAAAATAACTTGTTATAATATTTATATAATTCATCGATTAGTTGTAATGCAGTTTAGAATGAGTTATAGATGCATTACTTTATCTTGTTCCAAAAGTATTATTGGCTACACAAAACAAATATGTTTTTAAAAGGATTATTTCTTTTGCCTTTGCATCTTTTTAGCTTTCTTGGCGTTGGTGGTTGGGGGGGGGGGGGGGGGGGGATTTTCAATTCGGAAATATTTCTATATTTCTATTGTAAGAACATTATATTTGTACATTTCCTATTTCTACAAAATACTAAGAAACATATTTAAAATAAAAGATTTGAGAGGAGTTATAAATTCAAATTTAATTACTCCTTCTACATCCTTCAATCCTTCTAAAATTTATTAAATGAGCATATAAATCTTCTAATGTAGTTTAAACAATTCACGAAAAATGCTTCAGAAGATAAAATTTTCATGAATTCCTAATTCAGTACATAAAGTGTGAACTCATGCAATTTTAGTGTTAGATGAATGGGATTTTTTTTTTCTTTTTTATTTTTTAGAGTAATAGGAAATTTTTTATTAATATCACTTATAGGACCTGGGGACTGTTTAAAATTTAAATTTCATAATTTTTTAGTAAATGTGTTTCTTGACACAAATCGCTTTAAAAATACTTCTTTTCCTTTTTTAAAACATTTTTTGTTATTGGAACTGTATGTCTACGACTAACAGTTTAGGAATTAGCCATTGGACATCGTTGAGAGTGTATAAACAATTTTTGGTTATGTTTCGAAAATTTAACAATATCTATCTTTAATTCATAAGTTTTATATTTGCCATTTTCTTATATATAACACGATAGTTCGTACAGTGGAAATTTTATTACGCACATGAAATCTCACGGAGTGGTGAAATGATTTATTAATGATTCAAAACAGCCTCCCAGACGAAAATTCTGTGAGCGCTATTGCAATCACTGCTAAAAGTTTTTCTGCTCATGATCGTCATGCTTATAGATGATATGATCTTTTGCCTAGCAGTTGAATAGAATAAGTTATACTCTGCCATTTAATAATGATATTAATCAACAGTGACTCTTCAGGCAATTTAATCATTGTAAGAAAACGTATAAAAATAAAAATATATATAAAAAAACCATTATTGTATTCATTCGTGAATTTTATCAGAAAATAGTTTGCTTCGTGTACATCCTCATACCACATCATGAAAAACATATAAATTTTCAATTAAAATTAAAATCTGATGACATCCTCTTACACATCTTCGAACTCGCATTGTAAAGATTTTAAACTGGTATCATGTCAAATTAAAATTGCATTCAAAGATATATTATTTACACACAAATGCCTTAAGCTATGTATATAATAATAATAATAATAATATAAGCTCACACGATTCTTCTACAATACCTTGCGGAAATGTACTTGTATTACTTGTTCATTACTTACGAAATTTATTGTACGCGTTCTGATGATTTTTGGTGATTTTGAAAACTTTTGATAATGCGTAATATTTTACTCCTTTTCTAAAAGCAGTTATTAGAATCAACTCATAAATTCGAAGTAAATGCACGAACCTACTCATAAAATCAATAAAATAATGTGTTAGAAATTAATAATGATTTTTACTTTATTGAAATCAATAAATTAAAAATCGTTTACTAAATAATCTTATTAATTTGCAATGGCTATAGATAGCTCTTCAAAATTTTGTTTGCAAAATTGGACTTAACTGTGCTTTTGTTTTTTTATCTTTCTCTCTATGTGTGTGTGTGTGTGTGTGTGTGTGCACTCATAAAAAAGCATGTGAGCCCGTTTCTTACAAAATTTGAAAAAAAAAAAGCACTGTTATATTCATTCGCATTTTTGTTATGAATCAGTATGTTTCGTGTAGATCCTCATGCTTTACCGTGAAAAGTGTATAAATTTTCGACTAAACTAAAATCTGCTGACATACCCGTAGATCTTTGCACTCACTTTGTTACTTTAATGTTATATCACGTTAATATAAGAATGCATCCATAGGTCATATAGATATAATTCTTCTAAAGGACATTAGGGAAACTATGCAAATAACAATAATATGAGCTCTCGTGTGGATATAATTCTTCAAAATTACCTTAGCGAAACTATACAAATAACAATAATATCAGCTCGCATGTGGATATAATTCTTCAAAATTACCTTAGAGAAGCTATGCAAATAACAATAATATGAGCTCCAGGGCTTATTTTGCGCCGGGGCCCGGCTCCGGTACTTCTCTGTTTTTACTAAATATTTAAATATTGATCGGAATTCACTGGAGCTCATAAATACAGGGTTCTGGAGCCCAGTGTAATAGCGATACCGAAAAACCGAAGCCTTAAATTAAACTTTCCTTTACCTCTCCCATCTCCAAGTTCTGCATTCTTTTCTATCAAAACACTTATATATGACGTAGTGTGTCGAGATGGAGATTAAGTCCTGATGAGCTAGCATTTGGATATAATTCTTCAAAATTACCTTAGAGAATTTTTCAAGATCGATATACAGGGTGTCCAGTCTCAACGGTGTCCAATGGCAAATTCCTAAACCGTTAGTCATAGACATATAGTTCCAATTACAAAAATGTTTTAAATCAGGTAAAGAAATATTTTAAAAGCGATTTGGGTCAATAAAAACATTTCTTAAAAAATTAGGAAATTTAAGTTTTTATACGGTCCCCCGGTCCTATAAGTTATATTTAGTAAAATTTTCCTATTACATTGACAAGTAAGACAAAAAAAAGTCTCATTCATATAACACTAAAATTGAGCGAGTTATGAAACTTTAAAAATGCATGACTTATGCCATTTTTCTGCTCAGAAAACAAATGAGTTCGGCTTGGCTTTGAGGGGTCAAATACCAAATGCTTAAAGTATTCGAAGGTCTTATTTCATGTGTATCTGCGCTTTGAAAAAAAATCGTACAAGTATTACGATTAAATTAACATTTATTAAGTTTCAGATTGGCTAAAATAACATGTATTTTATTTTGTCAGGATTTGGGACTTTCTTTTATGATTTCTTTTAACAAAAATTATGTTATTTTTATAAGTTTTTATGTTACTTCAACGATCGTATGTATGTTTTTCCAGTTCAAAATTTGTACTCGAACTTTAACTCATTTTTAAATATCCGATCGAGATTATATTTTACTTACTGGATCAAATACAATAACAATTTAATATTATTATGATTTTCGGTGGTTACCATTTATACTTATTTTATAGGATAGCACAAAAAATTTCGGATAGATTACCGGCAAGAAGTTTAAGAAAAAGTTTTAGATTAAATAATAAAAAACTGCGATTGTTTTTATTTTATTTTATTTTATTTTTTTACTTTTATGTATTTTTTAGCACTGAATCCGAAAATTACATTAATTTTTAACCATCATGTCAGGATATTTCGCAAATCATAAATTTTCAAATTTAAAGAATAACGAAAATCGGATACTATAAAGTAGAGGAGATGGTTGTGTTTTTTAACTTTTGATAATTGATTTTTACGTACTTTTTAGCACTGAATCTGAAAATGACCTTCATTTTTAACCATCACGTTAGAATTTTTTTGCAAATCGTAAATGTGTAAGTTAAAATACTATAGCGAAAATCTCATACTATAAAACATACGTAAAACTTTTTTGTTTTATTTTATTTTATTTTATTTATTCGATATTTTTGCTTATCCTGGGATTCTTACAGCTAAATAGCTGAGTGGTCCGATGAGATGATGGAGGAGATTCAATTTTAACTTTGAAATTTGCGGAAAATCCTGATGTGATGGTTAAAAATGAAGGTCAATTTCAGATTCAGCGGTACAGAATACATAAGAATCAATTATCAAAAGCTAATAAACATGGCATAACCCAACTTTAGCAAGCTAGTGTAATCTAATAATATTTTAAAATACGTATCATTTTGTAAAGAATTGAGCTGTTAATTTAGCATAATTTTATTTAACAAAATTTCTGTTTTTTCTTTCTTCTTAAA